>CM028136.1:51905000-53105000 GCA_016271365.2 Neoceratodus forsteri | reverse complement strand
CTTCCTCTGGTCCTAGGGGAAATCATCTTCCTTCTCTCGAAGGTGGCAGTAGAACCAGTTCCCACCCACCTTTGGGGAACAGGTTACTATTCCCATTTCTTCCTAGTTCCAAAGAAGATGGGAGATCTGAGGCCCATCCTAGACCTCAGCTCCCTGAACATGTTTGTGGAGTACAAACGCTTCAGAATGCACTCATTGATTTCATTGATATTACAGAGCATTTTTAAGACCGTAGTCCATTAGTTCGCCTTTTCTTTTTTAAAAATCTACAGATATCCGTTAATTCCTTTTCCAATTAAATAATGATCCAACATTAATTTAAATTCTGATATGGTTTTACTTTCAACCACCTCACCGGGCAGTGAATTCCAGATTTGAGTTACTCTGTTATTAATCCAGTACCTCCTCTTATTTGTATTTTTTCTTTCTTTATTCAATTGATGGTTATGTGCCCTTGTATTATGAATATGATCCCTCTGCTTCAGCCCCATACTATCCCAAAGAAAAGAGTTTGTATGGGCCTTATATATCAGATGCATATCCCCGTCATCCTACGATATTCCAGTGAATACAGTCCCAATGAATTTAACCTTTGATCATAGCTCTGTCCCTCCAATCCTGCAGTCATCTTTGTTGTCCACCTCTGAACCCTCTCCAAAGTTCCCACATCCTGTCTTTTATAGGGTGCCCAAAACTGCACACACTACTCCAAGTGGGGCCTCACAAGTGCAGTATATAAGGGGACTATGACTTCCCTTTCCTTACTATTAATATGTTTTTTTATACAATGTACAATACTACTGGATTTTTTGTCAATCTTATTACAGTGTGCACTGAAGTCCAGATTGTTACTGATATTAATGCCCAAATCTCTCTCATCCTGTGTTACCTTTAATATTGTGCCTCCCAAGTTATATTTAAGGAGTTTATTGGTTTTACCAAAATGCATAACAGAACATTTATCTGTATTAGATACGGATTGTTTTTGAATTGCCCATAATTCCAGATTATTAAGGGCTATTTGCAAGTTGTTATGTTCTGTCATATTATTCACTGGACCCCCTAGCCTACTATCGTCAGCAAATTTGGCTAACCAAACCTCCTTGTCAGCCTGCATTGTTGATATATAAAGGTTAAAAAGGCACAGTCCCAGGACCGATCCCTGGGGTACACCACTGGTCACACAGGTTTTGCCTGAGAATTCTCCCCTCACGCATACCTTCTGGCTTCTGTTTACCAGCCATGCCTTAATCCACAGTGCAGTCCAGTTTGGAAGTTCCATCTGTAAGATAACTTTAACTAGTTCCACATGTGGGACTTTATCAAAGACTTTAGCAAAGTCGAGGTAAATAACATCAACTTGGATACCCCTATCGAGGGACTCGCTGACCTTATTATAGAATTCCAGTAAGTTTGTCTGGCATAATCTACCTTTCCTAAACCCGTGCTGGGATCTATCTCCTTTATTAGATTTTTCAAGGAAGTTAGTAATAAAATCCTTTATTCTAGGGACATGGATATGTTGTTCAGTCCACACTTACTGGCAGGTTCCTTGCTGCTTTAAATCTTGCCGGAAGGTCTTCAAGCTGGCTCCTCCCACCCACCTGGGTGATAAAACTCTCGGCTCCGCCCCATGACGTCAGATCTTCCTTACTGCTTGGAAGCTCAGGTTCCCTCCTTAGCGCTCTGCGTTTTAGGCCTGGATCCAAACTCGTCAGTTAAACCTAAACTTATTCTTAAATTTTCTAGACTTCAGTCTGTTCCTTCCTTCGCGGCTGCGATGGATAAGTCGACTCCCGGATTTCGGCGGTGCCCATGTGGGCAGAAGATGTTTCGGACCGATCCGCACTCCACGTGCGTTTATTGCCTTGATCATGATCCGCAGGCCTGCGAATTGTGCAAGTCCTTCTCGGCCAAAGTCCTTGAAGACCGTGCTGCCAGACTGCAACTTGGGCACCCCGAGAGACGTATCCCTCCGGTGAAGTCAAAGGAGGCCCGTTGGGCGGTGTCCGCGGCGGCGGGCTCGGCTGAGCAACTTGAGCAGATGATCGCCTCAAGGAGGAGGCAGCCGCCGCATCTTCGGTTCTCCTCGGTCGCTGCATTTATCCCGCCTCCTTGGGCTCCTCCTATACAGCTTCTTTAAGGAGTTTGTCAATCCCTCTCTACAAAGGTGAGGGTCCATCAGGACATTCCTCTCAGTCCAAAAGAAGGACTCGAAGGTAAGTCCCACTGTCGGCGTTTGTGGGGCGGGAGGTCCCTTCCCGGACAGTGGGCGCACCGACTTCAGTCGTGGTTGCGGCTAAGGCGCTGGCTTCCTGGTGTCCCTGTCAGGTCAGCGGGCTGAGACACCCGTCGGCGTGGTCGAATTTTTCTCGACCGTCGGATGGGCTGTCGACTGGTGAAGCCGACAACCCTTCTTCACCGGTTCCCCAGTGGAAACGAGGACTTGCCTGTGCCTCCTGTGCCAGAGTCCCTGGTTAAGGTTCCCGAGCGAGGGAGGCGGGTTTCCAGCTCCTCCCAGGCCCTCGCAAGCTTCGAGGTCTCTGTCTCGGTCTCGGGTCCTCTTCTCGGTCCAGCTGATCCGCCCGACATCGGTGATCTCGCTTCTGAGAGCGGCAACACCGCTTCGTCCTTGTCTTCTTCCTCCTCAGAGGAAAGCGGCGCAAATTGCGTCAACGCTACGAGGACTTGATGTGGCAGCAGCTCCTTCTGACCGGGAACAAGCCGACCCCGTCGCCTTCCCCGGCCATTAAGTGGCTGTCACGGGAACGGCCGAAGCAACCCCTCGTGGCTATTGAGGAGCCCAAACCGGCACCGGTTGTTCGACCGAAACCATCTGCGCCACCCATTGTGGTGGAACCCCCGCCTCCACAACCTAAATCTGGGGCTCCGACCAAGGATTCTCGGTCGGGTCAGGGGTTGCCCCATCGGTTGTCTGTCACCCTCACTCCCGATCGTCCTCGGCAAGTGGACGGTGGCTCAGGCCCTAGGCAGCTGTTCACAGACTCCTCGGAGTCTGATGATGACTCTTCCCTGTTCTCCAGGCACCTTGACCTGGAGTCCACTGGGGGACAGTCAGTGGACAAGAGCCCATAGAAACATAGAAACATAGACTTTGACGGCAGATAGGGACCGCTAGGCCCATCTAGTCTGCCCAATTCCCTACCTACAGGATAGGCCGCAGATCCTAGTTAACCAACAGCCTATATCTTCCTGCCCCCCACAAGAATTGCCTTATGTCTGTCCCATGCATTCTTGAATTCTCCCACAGTTTTAGACCCCACAACTTCCTCAGGAAGGCTGTTCCATGCATCCACTACCCTCTCTGTGAAATAATACTTCCTCACATTGCCCCTGAACCGCCCTCCTCCTATCTTTAAATTGTGTCCCCTTGTTCTTGCAAGTCTCTTTTTCTGAAAGATGCTACCCTCTTGGACTTTGTTGATTCCCTTGAGGTACTTGAAAGTTTCTATCATGTCCCCCCCTCTCCCTTCTTTCCTCAAGGGTATACATATTAAGCTCCTTTAGTCTCTCCTCATACGGCTTCTCTTGCAGACCCTGCACCATTTTAGTTGCCCTCCTCTGGACTGCCTCTATCCTGTCTATGTCCTTGCTGAGATGGGGTCTCCAGAACTGGACACAGTATTCCAGATGGGGTCTCACCAACTGTCTGTACAGAGGGATAACAACTTCCTGTTTTCTGCTGCTGATGCCTCTCCCTATACATCCCAGTATACCCCCGGCCCTCCCTACTGCCTTCTCACATTGCTTGCTAACCTTAAGGTCATCTGATATGATTACCCCCAGGTCCCTTTCCTGTTTTGTTGTTACTACCTCCCACCCATTGTGTATTCTTCCCTGGGTTCTTGTTTCCAGGTGCATTATTTGCACTTTTTGTATTGAATCCTAGCTGCCATACGCCTGACCATTCCCCAACCTTGCCAAGTCCCTTTTCATCCTTTCCACACCTCCTTGTGTATCAACCCTGTTGCAGATCTTTGTGTCATCTGCAAAAGGCATACTTTTCCTTCCAGTCCCTCTGCAATGTCACTGATGAAGACATTAAAAGGACTGGACCCAATCTGAACCCTGCAGTACCCCACTAGTAACCGGCCTCTTTCTTCAGAGTGGACTCCATTTACAATTACCTTCTGTGTCCTGTTGTCCAGCCAATGTTTTACCCAGGCTACCACCCTGGGACCCACTCCCAGGCTGGTTAATTTGACTAATAATCTTTTGTGTGGGACTGTGTCAGATGCCTTGCTAAAGTCTAGGTAGGCCATGTCCACAGCCCCTCCCTGGTCTACTACTTTGGTCACCCAGTCAAAGAAATCTATTAGATTCGTCTGACATGACCTTCCCACTGTGAACCCATGCTGCCTTGGATCCTGTGCTCCACTGACCTCTAGGTACTCAACTATTCTTTCCTTCAGAAGTGACTCTATCACTTTCCCTACCACAGAGGTCAGACTGACAGGTCTGTAGTTTCCTGCCTCTGTCTTGGTCCCACTTTTGTGAAGGAATCACATCCATTTCTCCAGTCCTCGGGTACCACACCATCCTCCCATGATTTATTAAAAAGAGTAGCCAGTGGTTTCACTAGTTCCTTCCTTAATTCTTTTAGAATTCTGGGGTGAATTCCATCAGGACCCATTGCTTTGTCCACCTTCAGTTTTAGGAGTTCTTGCAGAACCCTTTCTTCTGTGAAAGGACTGGGATCGACCCCCCTATCAAGAGTGCTTCTGTTAATTGTCCTCGTTCCTGGGCATGCTTCGTCTCATCTTAGAGTCTACTGGGATGAAGGTCGAACCCGTGTCTAAGCGGGCCAAGTATCCCCTCACGGAGATATTGGACCGAGAGGATTTTCCCACGGAGGCCTTTCCGGTGGCTGAAGCCATTGTCGGCCCAGCTTTGGAGTTATGGCAGCAGCAGGCTTCTTGTCCTGCTCCTTCGGCCAGGATGGCCAGGAAGTACGCAGTCCCCACTGGTTCACTATCTGGTTTTTCGGAGCACCCCTCTGCGGAGGGGCTTGTGACCGATAGTGTTTTCCGGCATTCCGGAAACACCAGGGACGTGGACAAGCCTCCCGACGAAGAGTCCAAGAAGCTGGACTACGCCGGGCGTAAAGTGTACGCTGCATCCTCCCTAGGCCTTTATCAGGCCAGTTCGTCCGTACTGATGGCACATTTTTCCCATGCCCTCATGGGCTCCCTGGAAGAGGTGATTCCTCATCTCCCGGCTGACCTCCAGACTACGGTCAAGCAGGTGCGGGATCAGGGAAGGGCGGTGGCGAAGCAGCAGCTCCACACTGCTCTTGACATTGGAGACTCTTGTGGCCGCAGTGGCCATGCGCCGCAGAGCTTGGCTGCGGATCTCCACCTTCACGGCGGATACCCAGCACAAGCTGGCAGACATCCCCTTCCTGGGTACCGATTTGTTTGGTCCCGGGGTGGAGGGCCATTTGCAGAGGATCGAGAAGTCCAGTGCCACCTTGGACTCTTTCACGTCTGCCCAGAAGGACAAAGGCCGCCAGCAGCAGCGTAAGCCCTTTCGGCCTTCTGCCCCTGCGGCACGTCAGGGCCAGCAGGCTAGTACTTGGCACCCCAAAGCCAAGCCTGCAGCTTCCTCCAGCAGGAAGCCGGGAGGGAAAGGCCCGGGAGTTCCCTCGGCCGGTCCCTCCTCCAAGCCGGCCCAGTGACGGGTTGAGGGGTGTTGCCCCCAGCCTCGTTGCTCCCCCCTGGGTTCCCCCCGTGGGGGGACGGCTCCGCCACTTCTTTCCACCTGGTCCACTATCATCACGGACCGCTGGCTGTTGGAAGTGGTAGGAAAGGGTCTGCCTCTGGAATTCGAGCAGGCCCCGCCCTTCCGAGCCGTCACCCCATGGGGGGCTACAGGGTCTGCGGCCTCTTTGTCGGCCCATCGAGCCGACATTGCCCTGCTCCTCCAGAAGGAGGTGATCAGGGAGGTGGCGGATCCTCCACCAGACCCAGGGTTTGTGTCCAGGTATTTCCTGGTCCCAAAACGGATGGGGGGCTAGTGCCCCATTCTAGACTTGCACGACCTGAACAGGTTCCTAAGGTCTCGAACCTTCAGGATGGTCACTCTGGCTCAGATCATTCCATCCTTGAAACGAGGCGTGTGGTTCTGTTCTCTGGACCTCAGGGCCGCGTTCTTTCACGTCCCAATCCGTCCGTCCCACCAGTGATTCCTCCGCTTCAGAGTGGAGGGTCCCTTCATGTTCCGGGCCATGCCCTTCAGCCTCTCTCCAGCTCCCAGGGTCTTCACCAAATGCATGGCAGTGGTGACAGCATTCCTGCGGCGCCGAAGGGTCCAGGTGTACCCTTACCTGGACGACTGGCTGATTGCGGCCCCCTCCAGACTGGAGGTGGAGCGGTCCAGGGATCTGGCCCTCCAGGTTTGCTCTCAGGTTGGCCTCCTCATCAATGAGGCCAAATCGGAACTCGTGCCAATGCAGGTGATTCAATTCATCGAGGCAGAGCTCGACTCTCTTCGAGCCAGAGCACGGCTCCCGGCTGACAGGGCCGAGGTTCTTTCCTCCTTTGCCCAGTCATTTCTGGTTGGACAATTGTGCCCTGCCCGGGACTTCCTGCACCTCCTGGGCCTCCTGGCGGCCTGCACCAGCGTAGTCCGTTGGCACATGCTTCCCCTTCAATGGGGACTGGCCAGCCAATGGTAACAGCGCTCCGGTCCTCTGGACCAGCCAGTGGCAGTGACCCAGGAGATGTGGAGTGCTCTCCAGTGGTGGATCGTTCCAGCTCATCTGCAGGAGGGCATCCCATTTGTCCGCCCCGAGCCGACGGTCACTCTATCGACCGACACCTCTCTGATGGGTTGGGGTGCCCATCTGGGGGAGCACAGAGCGCATGGCCTCTGGTCCCCTCTGGAGTCCCGATGCCACATCAACCTGCTGGAGCTTCGAGCGGTTCGACTAGCCCTCACCACCTTCGCTCTGTTTGTACGGGGTCAAGTGGTCCAGGTCCAGACGGACAATACCACGGCCATGTACTACCTAAACCGCCAGGGCGGGACGCGCTTCTTGCCCCTGTGCAAGGAAGCTCTCCGCACATGGTCCCTCGTGCACAGCCTGGAGGCGGATCTCCTAGCCATCCATGTGGCAGGAGCCTCCAACACTCTGGCTGATGCCCTAAGCTGGATAGGCGCTGCATCTCACGAGTGGTGTCTCCTGCCGGAGGTAGTACACGATCTGTTCTCCCACTGGGGCACACCTCAGGTGGACCTGTTTGCCTCCAGGGAGAATGCGAAGCTGAGGCTGTTTCATGCCCGGCCCCCTCAGCAGGGCTTGCTGCAGGGGGATGCCTTCTCGAGGCTGTGGACCCCAGGCCTCTTCTACGCCTTTCCTCCATTTCCCTTGATCCACAAGGTGCTTCTCAAGGTGAGGAGGGACAAGGCGCAGGAGATTCTGGTAGCCCCAGACTGGCCCCGCCAGTTCTGGTACCCAGATCTCCTCAGCCTCATCTCCAGGCTCCCTAGGCGGCTTCCAGCCCGCCCGGACCTGATCTCAGTCAACCAGGGGAAGGTTCTCCACCCGAACCTTCAATCCCTGCACCTGACGGCCTGGTTCCTGAGCGGCTAGAGTTCTAGGCCTTGGGTCTTTCCGACGAGGTCCTCATCGTGGTTGAGGCATCCCGTAAGGAGTTGACCAGGAAATGCTACGCCTTCAAATGGAATAGATTCTCTGTTTGGTGTCAGGGTAAAGGGTTGGACCCTTCCTCCTACTCCTTGGCCAGCATTCTGGACTATCTGTGGTCCCTTTCTCAACTAGGGCTTCGGTCGACGACCCTAAAGGTGCACCTGGCAGCCATCTCTGCTTACCAAGTGCGGGCCAGAAAGCAGTCGGTGGCACAGGAGAGGGTGGTCAGGCGCTTTTTCAAAGGCCTTGATCACATATCCCCTCTGGTGCGAGAAACTCCACCTCCGTGGGATCTACTGCTGGTATTGGCTAAGCTCACTGGTCGTGGAAGACTGCCTTCTTGGTGGCTATCACGTCAGCCAGAAGGATGGGAGAGCTCCAGGTGCTTTCCATCGAGTCTCCCTATCTGGTCTTCCACAGGGACAAGGTTGTCCTGCGCCCCACCCGAAATTCCTTCCGAAGGTGGTGTCGGAGTTTCACCTTAACCAGGTGTTGACTCTGCCGGTGTTCTACCACAGTCACACCTCAGAGGCCGAATATAGGCTCCATACTTTGGACCCTAGAAGAGCGCTCGCTTATTATAAGGAGCGGACAGCTGAAGTTCGGGGAGAGGTTCACCAGCTGTTTGTCACCTACGCTGAAGCCGCACCTGGCAGACCTGCAGTCAAGCAGACGATAGGCAGGTGTGAGTCACCTCCTGCATAGATCTCTGCTATAGGTTGGCGGGCATGGAGCCTCCCAAAGGGATAAGAGCTCATTCTACCCGCCATACCACTGCATCGGTGGCTGCTTCCGGGGACGTCCCTATCCAGGAAATCTGCAGGGCTGCTACCTGGAAGTCAGCACACACCTTCATTACCCACTACCACATCGACCTTGACTCACGCCGGGATGCTGGTTTTGGGACCTCGGTTCTCCAGTCCTTGTTTCCTAAATAGCGGGTGTGCGCCTTTCCCTTCTCCAAGAACTGCTAGGAGTCTGCCATGAAGTGTGGATTGAACAACATATCCATGTCCTTAAATACAGGTTACTCACCTGTAACAGGAGTTCTAGGAATGGTATATGTTATTCATCCACACAACCCACCCGACCTCCCCGGCTTCGACGCACAACCTGGCTTCCAGTGGGCTAGATCTGGCGTCACGGGGCAGAGCCGAGAGTTTTATCACCCGGGAGGGTGGGAGAAGCCAGCTTGAAGACCTTCCGGCACGATTTAAAGCGGCAAGGACACTGCCATGAAGTGTGGATGAACAACATATACCATTCCTAGAACTCCTGATACAGGTGAGTAACCTGTATTTTCTCCATTCACAATCCCCTCTTTACATGCATAAAGAGATTTAAAAAAATAACTGTTCAGAGTTGTCATTTGTGGTACTTTTTTGTTGTTGACTATGAATGTCAACGGTTACCCCCCACAGCGATATATTTCACTAGCGAGGTCCCCACAGCCTACAGCCGCCAGCCGTGGTGGAGACCCTGGAACCCGGCGCTGTCTGTTGGGGTCCTGCACCCTTCCCCAATCAGCTCCGACTAGAGTTGGAGAATCCTTAAGTGGGGGATGCATCCCCTGTTTGAAGCGAAGCCCCCGTAAGAAAACAAAGATACAAATAGCGAACTGGCAGCCAACTGCAGAATGACGGAAAGCAGTCGGTGGCACAGGAGAAGGGGCGTTCGACAAAATTTTTGTCGGACTCCTGTCATGGATCCAAATATCAATTCGTACACGTTGGAACAAAGGAGGGAGAGAGGTGGCATGATAGAAACATTCAAGTAACTCAAGAGCATTAACATGGTGGAAAAGGACAACATTTTCTAGATTAATAGTAGTAACAGGACAGGAGGACACAACATGAGACTGAGAGGTGGCCGCATAAGGGGAAATGCTGTGGCGGGTTTCAAACATGCATGGGACAGAAACAAAGGAATAATAGAAACAGTAAGAAAAATCTAAAGCCAATGACCAGATAGAGTCACTGGATGCTTCGTTAAGCAGCTTAAACAGGCAGACTGGATGAGCCTAGCAGTCCTTATCTGCCGAAAGCATCTATGTAGCTATGAAAAATCCACCTTCTATCCTTAGCAGTTTGCCAGAGAACTCCTTACTGCTTACCCTGCAACAGATAAAACTGAGTCTCTGGCTCCACTTGAGGCTACGTGTGTCTGTGTGTGTGTGTGTATGTATGACAGTGGAATTCTGCAGAATCACTATTCATGGCATGCTTGCAAAACTGAGAGCATGAAAGATTCCTCCAGGGCACTCTCCGATTGATCTTAGCACCTGCTCACGCATCAAAGAGCCCCCAGTAGCACCCTGGTATCCTCTGCAGTGGAGCAGTTGTGATGTAGCATACTCATTCCACAGCGTATCAAAATACCCCAAAAAATGCACCACAAAGTATGAAAAACCCTATAGCTTCTGGGGGCCTAGGCGGCCTCCAGACCCCCGGCCTTTTATAATTACCCTGAGCACCCACAACATTTTTTAAAACCTGGCGCCCTGGTAGTTTGTATTGCAGTGTGCAGAGTTCGGGGCTCTGATGTGTGTCATCGTAGTCAGAACTAGAAGGGGAGCTTGGACAGGGTCTTGCCCCACATGAGCGTGGGACTCAGTGTAATGTCAGACCTGGAGATATCTGAAGAAATCCTGCCTTTCTAGGCCATATTGGTCTTGTAACTCCTGAAATATTGCACTGATCCCTGGGAGCAAAACCGGGACAAAGAGATAAGATCACACGTGCTCCAGCTATACTGTCCCGGGTCCAAACTAGAAAGTAGGAAGTCATCTAATTGTGCTATTTATTGTGCACACCCACCTTTCAGCCTTGGATAGGTGCAGGGCAACCACTGTCTCCTTCCATACCTGTTCAACCCGATCAAAGGGTTGTGGTGTGCCTTGGTCTGATCAGGGTTTTCTGAAGTGAAGACATATCCAGTCATATCCCACAAGGGGAGTAAAGCACACTCCCTGTCCAGCCATTGTGGCCCAGGTTCAGTTTGGTGCCAGGCAAACAAAATCCGAAATTAAAAGGCAGTATAATGGGCTGTATGGTTGGGTACTGCCATCCCACCCCATACCTTCAGGAGCATCAGTGTGTGTAGTCTCTCTAGGACACTGGCTGTTCCAGACAAAGCAGGAGATGGATGCTTGCCACCTTCTGCAGTCTTGTTCTGGTATAGGGAGGGGGACATTTTGGAAGTGGTATAAGAAGTGAGGGCGTGTAATTATTCGGACAGTGTCCACCTTCCAAGTGAGGCTTAATGGCAGGTGCTGTCATTGCTGTAGGTCTGCCAGCATCTGGGCAGGCACAGGACCATAGTTAACCTGGTAAAGTCTATCTCTAGGCAGATCAGGGTGATACCGAGATATTTAAGGGCACCGAGACCCCAGAGGAAGGGATACTGGTTCTGCAGGGAGTGTAAAGTGGTCCAGTACTCTGTGAGCATTTTCAAGGGTAGTGGCCAGTAGGGTTGTAGCTTATGTATTGCAGGGACAGAGCATTAAGTGCCAAAAATACTAAGGATTTAAAGTAACAGGTGTAAACAATGCAAAATGCAATATAAATAACCACAAGTGAATTTAAAAAAATTCAGATAGCAGTTTCCCTCCATATCAAGGCTCATAACATGATTGTAGGCAAGCTAGTAATCATATTCAAAGTTTATTAGTGTGACAGAGATCCCACACCACTGTTAACCAATTGTGACAAAACTGCCCCTTGGGCCCCTCGCTTACAGGGCAGTTCTCTGTTGGGGACGTGTAATCCTTTGCCACCACCTGATTTTTACCTGGAACCAGGAAACCACCCTTTTGCCTCCTTTACTCAAGGTCAGGAAGGTCAACGCTGCCACAGCATGACTCCTTCCCGGCCCCCGCCCCTCCTCAGGATCAACAGGAAATGAAGGTCGGGGGTCGCATCGCACGTCACCTGCCAGGGTGGCGGTCGATCACCACCGACAGGTGGGTGATGCAACTGGTCAAAAAAGGCCACTATATAGAATTTGTAGGCAGCCCACCTACAAGACCTCCCCTGTTTTCCTGCTACTCGGGTCAGCACGCCCTGCTCATTCAGCAGGAGGTGCTCACGCATCTGGACAAGGAAGCCTTAGAGTACGTTCCAGAGAACCAGAGAGGGCTAGGGTATTATTCTCACTTCTTCCTGGTTCCAAAGAAAACAGGGGACCTCTGTCCAATTCTGGACCTCAGCGACCTCAGTCTGTCGGTCATTTACAAACGCTTCCGCATGGTGACCCTTCCAGGCCTAATTCCCATGCTGAAACGGGACGCTTTTCTGGCGTCTTTGGATATGCAGGACGCCTACCTGCACATTCCCATTGCTCAAGCGCACAGAAGGTTCCTGCACCGAGGTTTCAGAGCCGCCATTATCAGTTCGAGCTCTTCCTTCGGACTGTCATCGGCACCTCGCGTTTTTACGAAGTGCATGGTGGTCGTAGCGTCGTCTCTGAGGAGACAAGGCCACTACATGTTCCCTTACCTGGACGACTGGCTTCTCATGGCTCCCTCCAAGGAGGCACTGATGGCGGCCATTCACCGCACCCAGTCCCTTTTCCAATCACTGGGTATCCTCATCAATTACGAGAAGTCTCTCCTGGTACCGTCCCAGAAACTGCAGTTCATAGGAGCAGTTCTGGACACCATCAGAGGGAAAGCCTTTCTTCCCTCAGACAGAGCGGAACACATCAGATCCCTCATCAGGGACCTGTCGGCGAGGAAGACCGTCCCGGCAAGACTGGTCCTTCACCTGCTTGGACATATGGCTGCAGCCATTGCAACAGTCCCGATGGCACGATTCCACATGTGGGTAACCCAGTGGATGCTAAGGGTACAATGGGACCTAAGGCAGTACCATCTGCAGCAGCCAATTCGAATCACAAATGCCGTGATTTGGGATTGGCAGTGGTGGCTAGATCCGGAGAATCTCTCCGCGGGGGTTCCCTTCACAGCGCCGTCTCCGACTGTGACTCTCTCCACAGACACCTCAGGTCTCGGGTGGGGAGCACATCTAGATGGTGTACGGTCTCAGGGCATATGGACAGCCCAGGAATCTCATCTCCACATCAACATTTTGGAGATGAGGGCGGTACTTTACGCTCTGCAAGCCTTCCAGTCGGAGATTCCCCCGGGTACTCTCCTGTTACAAACAGACAATACCACGGTGATGTATTACCTCAACAAACAAGGAGGCACTCACTCCTACCTGCTTTGCAGGGAGGCCATGAGAGTGTGGGAGTGGGTAGTGCAACACTGCGTAAACCTAATTGCAGTACACGTCCCAGGAGTGGACAGTACCGTCGCAGACAGTCTGAGTCGCTCTCAGGCCAGAGTCCACGAGTGGGAACTTCTACAGGAGGTGGCAGAGAACCTGTTTCACAGATGGGGTACGCCAGAGTTAGACCTTTTCGCCCCCATCCAATGCAAAACTGCCCAATTTTTGCTCACTAGATCCAGGGTCTGGTGTTTTCTGGCGAGACGCGTTGTCCCTCTCCTGGGCGGGCAGATTCCTCTATGCCTTCCCTCCTTTCCCGTTGATCCAGAGAGTTCTCTTAAAACTTCGCAGGGAGCAGGCGATGCTCACTTTGATAGCGCCTTTCTGGCCCAGACAAATTTGGTTCCCTCTGCTGCGTCGGCTATCCCGGGAACCTCCACTTCCTTTGCCAATCTGCTCCCATCTGCTGTGTCAGGAGGAGGGTTCATTAGTCCATCCAGACTTACGTTCCTTGAACCTGCACGCTTGGCTCCTAGAGCCATAGCCATGTTGCGATACAGGGTCTCGCAAGAAGTGGCAGAAGTTCTCTCTGCCGCTAGAAAACCGGCAACCCACGCAACGTACGCCATGAAATGGCGAGATTTTGCTTGTGGGCTCAAGCTGCTTCCCGCCATTAGAATGTCCCGAAAAGCTGGTTCTGGATTACCTGCTTTCCCTTTTTCATTCTGGATTGGCTTACTCCTCGATTAAGGTGCACCTTTGTGCAATTTCGGCCTACAATGCCCCCATAGGCCATCGGATGGTGGCCCAATTGGACACTACTCGTGCCTCTTTAAGGGGAGTCCTCCACCTTAGGCCGCCCATCAAGGATCCGGTTCCTCCTTGGGACTTGCCCTTCATCCTGGAGCAGCTTATGCTGCCACCTTTTGAACCAGCCGTGGATTGCGAGCTATGTTTTCTGTCGTGGAAAATGTTATTTTTAGTTGCAGTTACTTCGGCAAGAAGGATCTCCGAATTGCACGCACTAATGTACAAAGAGCCTTATTTAGTTTTCCATCAGGAAAGGGTATCCCTGAGGACAAATCCAAAGTTTCTGCCTAAGGTGGTTTCAGCACTCACCCTTAACCAGGATATTGACTTACCAGTGTATTTCCCAAGGTACACCAACCGAGGAGAAGCTCTTCTGCACACCCTCGATGTGCATCGGTGCCTCAGATATTATCTGACCAGAACCAAACAGTTTCGAAAGGTGGATCGACTGTTTGTCTCATCTGCTGTTAGAATAAAAGGAGCTCCTGTTTCTAAACAGTCTCTCTCGAGGTGGCTCATCCAGTGCATCACTTTCTGCTATGATAAGCGCAATAAACCCTTACCGGGCACGGTCAGGGGTCATTCCACGAGAGGGGTGGCCACTTCCTTTGCAGCGTTAAAGAACGTCTCCACCTCAGCTATTTGCGTTGCAGCCACTTGGAGCTCTGTGCATATCTTTATCAGGCATTACAGCCTGAACATTGCATCGAGGCGAAGAGCAGGGTTCGGCCTAGCTGTCCTTCAGGGACTTCTGTCCTAGGCTCGAGTTGTATGGAGACTTCTGCCTTTCCTCCTCCCTGTAGCGTAAGATTGCCACTACTGCTTGGAAATCAGTCCTAATGGTGTAACCTGCTGCAAGAGCTGTATCTCGAAGTAAGATAGTACAGTTACATAAGAACTTACCGTAACAGTAGATCTTTGAGAACAGCTCTTGCAGCAGGTACCTTCCCGCCCACCATCCCCCTTCTTGTGGAGGTAGGTCGTAGCCAAACATCCATCTTACGGGATGGGACATTCTGATTTTAGTCTTGGCCATCTGGTGGTGGATCCTCTGTCTCCTCTTCTGATGTCATCCAGTGGCCGGGAGTCTCCGGCAGGAGAACTGAGGATTGTGGGGGGAACGCCTCATATGTACTACGCCTGGCGTCAGGGTGCTTGGGGCGGCGTCGGGAGATCCCGCTGAGACTGCTAGCTAGAAAATTTCGATGGGGTCCTGGCTGGCCTGACGGCTTCAGTCCTAATGGTGTAACCTGCTGCAAGAGCTGTTCTCGAAGATCTTCTGTTACGGTAAGTTCTTACGTAACTGTACTTTTCCAGTTAACAATAAAAGCTGGACATTTCTCAGACTTCATCACATAGTTGTATATTGTCCCGCATCAGCAAAAGACACAAGGGGTAGCTGGCCCAGTGGCTCCACAGTAAAGCTACTGCTTGCCTACCAATGGTCCCAATTCCAGAACAGGTCTGGGTTGCCTGCTGTCGCGGGATCTGAGTGCCTAACAGACTCCGTTCTCTCTACTAGGGAGGGAGGGAGGGATTGCCATCTCCACTGACTGCCACCAAGTGGAGGCCAGGTGAACGGTGTAGGTTGGAGTGGCACTAAAGGTGGGAGCTGCAGGACTTCTGCAGTGCATGTGTGCCTTCACATCCAGATGCTGACGTGCATGCTTCAGCTAAGGGAGGTAGTAAAACAGGAGGAAAATGGATGGCTGGGCAGGTATGCATGATGCCCTGCGCGTCAACCATCCACCCACGCCATCACCACAGCTCTGTTGGCTGTAATTTGGATAAGAGTTCCATTGGGGGGGGGCCTCCCCTCTTGGCCCTGCCATGGGGGGGCAATCCATGGGGGGAAAGATGGCTGATGGGTAAGTCCTGGGGCAGTGGTGTGGGGTGGTGGGAGCAGGTTCAAAGGGAGCCAAGATTGCCACGCTTGGGAGCATGCAACCTTTATTTTAAGAAAAAAAAAGATGTAAAGCATGCACATCTTTTTGTGCCCATTTATTACTACAATAAACTGTGTTCCTGATTTTAACCAAGAGTACCGCATACTCTGAGCCTCCCTCTTCCTGCTTTACATAATAAACTGGACATTCTCTACCAACGAGCACTGCACTTCATTACGAACTCCCTATGTCGGACACATCATTGCGACCTGTATTCAGCTGTAGGTTGGACGTCCCTTACAACTAGACGCATTCTCCATATCAGCATCTGGACTCTAAAGCTTCTCCTTAACAAGTTCCCGAACTATCTAACCTCGATCATCCATACCTGCTGTAGTACCTATGCACTCAGAAAATCAAATTATATCTTCCTGGACGTCCCCAAAACTCACACTATCTTCGGTTAACGTCCTATCTCCATTGCCTTCCCAGTCATCTGGAGTAGGCTCCAATCCTCACTGAAACTGTCTAATCTAGTTTCTGTTAGTCTCTTTAAAAAGTTAATTTCTGAAAAAATAAGATGTCTGTAACTGTCAGTAAAATTGTTTTTTTTTCTATGACTTTATATGCCTTCTGTCAGTCCCAAGGTCTATATGGATGGAAGTTGGACTTTTTGTATGAGTATGATGACCTATTCGATGTGAGTTTGAATAATGCTTGTACACTTGCCTCTTATGTACCTTACCAACACTTGAAATTCTGTTGTACACATTTACTGTATGTTTCTGTTAGTCTTGTCATACATGTATCCCAGGACCACCTTGTGAATGAGCTTGCTCAATGGAGTTTTTTTCCTGCAGTAAACATGAACTTACATGCAGCTTCCTCTGCAGTTGAAAGGTGAACCTTCAAGGGCCCTACCACAGGGGTCGCTGAAGCTGTAGAAACGCCACGCCATCCCACACCTGATCAGGGATGCGCAGCACTCCTCCATCATGAGCCACACAGTTGGCAGAATCTTGGGCTCGCTCCTGAACCCAAGTCACTGGCATTGGAGCGCGACATGCTACCCATGGTACCATCAGGTGCCCTTTAAAAAACCCAGGTCACTGGCATTGGAGCGTGACATGCTACCCATGGGGCCATCGGGTGCCCTTTAAAGAACCCGGGTCACTGACATTGGAGAACAACATGCTACTCATGCGTCCACCGGGTGCCCTTTAAAGAACCCAGGTCACTGGCATTGGAGCGTACCATGCTACCCAAGGGGCCATCGGGTGCCCTTTAAAGAGCCTAGGTCACTGATATTGGAGCATGACACGCAAACCTTGGGGCCATTTAGCAGCCATTAAACAACCCAGGTACCTGGCATTGGAACTTGATATGCAACCCACGGGACCTTCGGCCAGCCTTTAAAGAACTCGGGTCCCTGGCATTGGAGTGCAAGATATAACCCATGGGGCCATCAGGCACTCTCTAAAAAACCCAGATGACTGACATTGGAGTGCGACATGCTACCCGTGGGCCCATATGGTGCCCTTTAAAGAACCCAGGTCACTGGCATTGGAGTATGACATGTTACCCCTGGGGCTATTGGGTGCCCTTTAAATAACCCTGGTCACTGACATTGGAGCATAACATGATACTCATGAGGCCATCGAGCGCCCTTTAAAGAACCCAGGTCATTGACTTGGAGCACAACGTACTACCCATGGGACCATTTGGGCACCCTTTAAAGAACCCAGGTTTCTGGCATTGGGGCATGACATGCTACCCATAGGGCCATCAGGCGCCCTTTAAAGAATCCAGGTCTCTGGCATTGGAGCGTGATATGCTACCCATAGGGCTGTCGGATTCCCTTTAAATAACCCAGGTCACTGGCATTGGAGCATATTAATAAAATATGTAAGTTATGCTTTTCAGATTTGCTTGTTAGAAAATACATGTTTGATGACCTTACTATTGTAGAGAGTGCATAGTGATGCAAAGTATTTATTTATTTAGTTTTTGTTAACTGGGTAGGTGCACTAGCAATAAAATGACTATTTTCAGGCACGACCCGGGAGAGTACAACAAAAAGAGAACAGTGGAACAACAGCAACATGGGTACAGTAATACAAATAGAGGAACAGTACAGCAATGCTACAAAAATACAATGAATAGAAACAACAAAAAATAATGGCAAGCATTATACAAATAATGGCAGTAAGATATATAATAAATGCAGAAACCACAGACCTGACCTGTGGAGTGAAAGGATTAATAAGAGAGTAAGGTTATATAGAGAGAATATGAGGAATGTTCAAACATAACAAGAAAGACTGATAGAAGGAAGGTCAGGGGTGGTAATTGGCAAAACAACAGTGGATGGTAAGCAACAAGGTTCGAGAAGGCAGAGAGCTAGTAATCAAGAAGTTATTTACAAAGAGAAGAAAAAATATGGGGAGGGGAAGAGGAGCCAGTCTTGGAGCTGGATTAGAGCAGGGATGACATTATTGGTAAGTCTCAGGAGCTTCAGGTTGGGTCAAAGCATGTACAAGCATCAGCTAAGGTTAGATAATGAAGATATTCACTTTTAAATCTAGAGTGAGACTGAGACAGCCGGAGGTTGAGTGGAAGAGCATTCCATAGCCTGGGAGCAGAGAATTGGAAGGCCCCTGTGCCTTTAGTTGTCCGACATCTCGGAACATAGAGCAAGGATTTGTCAGCTGATCGCAGGCAATGGGAGGATGGTTGAGGGACCAGCAACGCCACCAGCTGGGATGTTTTTTTTTTCCCAGATGATCAAGTCCATTAGTGATCCAAGATAGTATTGTCTACTGGCAGAGGGCGAGAGCCAATTCAGATCCTTATAAAGAAGGCAATGATGTTTGAGTTGAGGCGATGAAGAGGCAAATCGGCATATATTGTTATAAGTTACGTCCCAATTTAGTAGGGAGGTTTTATGGGCAGAGGTAAGGATAGAGGCACCATAAGTAAGGGTTAGAGCAGAATACTGGGCATCTAATTTCGCCGAGGGTGTAAGCATGTAGCTTGTTTTATAAGCTACTCCCAGTTTCGAGTTTACAGCTTTGCACGAGGACTGAATGTGAAGATTAAAATCCAGGGATTGGTCCAGCAGGATCCCAGGGTACTTGAAGGAAGTAACATTTTCAAGTGGAATTCCTCCCGGATGAAGAACCTCCAGCAAATTAGAACAGGCCTTAATCTTCGATGCAGAGTGTGAAAGAGTGAATACTCGTTTATTTTTTCTTCCATAGGGAGATAATGGGACCTGGATGTACTTCTTTTCTTGTCTCTGTCTGATTGTTATATGTTTGTTTGTTGGGCTGGCCACCCACTTTGTGCAGTATGTTTTTTTTTATTTATTGTCTCTGTCTTCCGTGCTTATGTTTTTATTTTAGTACATTCCAGTACCATTGTCATTCTCCCATTAATAATTAGTAAATCTAAAAACCTGAGGATGTTAGGATTGTTCTCCTAAAACTTAATTTTTTTTTTTTTTTTTTTTTTTTTAATTTTTCTCTTTATCCTCCTCCCTACTTGCAGCCCCCTCCTCTTCGGGAGACACCTATGGGCTTATCAGCCTTCGCTCACCTACCTGGAGCCGGTGCAGTCCATGCCCCATGGAGCCGTGGCTATACCCCCCAGGCGGGTACGAGGCGGGACACCCTTCCACCCCGACGTCCCGCTAATCTTTGTCGGCATGCTGTCTCCGGCAGGTAGGGCATTGAAGGTCGGGCCCCTGGTGCTCCGCTCACCAGGAGGCTGCAAGGGTTTTTCCTGGTGTTCTCGACGCTCAGGTCCGATGACGCCATAGCTAAGCGCCACGCCTGGCACGCCGCCCCCTCTGTTGAAGGCCTGGCTTGCTGTACCTCAGGTCTCCACCTGGGGTCAGACAAGCACCGAGCTCAGGTCCCCCTCCGGAGAGGACGAGCAGTCCTTGGACGCTCAAGTCCTCCCTCCCGGCCGCCCTCCAGCTCCGGCTCGCTCTCGAACCGGGTCGCTGGCGTCATAAGCGAAATCTCAATCGCCAGGCCAAGGGTCATTTCCTAAAACTTAATTAAAATATGAAGCATGCTGTATTCAGTAAAATCTGTGTAATTATGGATCCTAAAAAAAAAAAAAAGAACGTTTTCCCACTTAGAAATGGTGTTTTAAAAACAACAAAACCCCCCTTTTATGCTTTTCAGGTATCCCCTAGTGATATCTGGTAATTGTGATAATGAATATAGCGCTGTAAACAAAAAAAGAGAAACTTCATTTAGCAACTATGGCAGGGCTCTGCCCCTTTAAATGAGGCTTTTGCATGAGTTTTGAATTTCTCCTAATGTTGTTATGCCTTTAGGCTTTTAAAATAAAAAAAAAAGCTGTTTGGTCCTCTAGTCTAGCCCTGTTAGGCTCTTTTTGGCAAGCGCTCGGAATTTGCGGCTGTTTTCTGTGGATACGCCGCGGAATTAGTGCAGGACAATGTAATCGCCGGTAAAAAATTACCGCGCGAATGTGCGCACTATCGTGAAGGCATTTAGCCTTATTTTGGTCTCAAACTGAAACGTTTTGTCACAAGAGCGTGTAAAATAATTCCTACATACCTTCTGGAGGTAGAATAGTGAGGGTTTTATCTGGTTACTTGGGCTTTATAAAAACGAAGGATTTCATTGTGCTGCTGGTATCCAGTAAACCCTGCTTGTTTCTGCTTCTTCATCATTATGCCTATAGGAGCAGGCCGGCCCTTGAGCAGCTGTTTTTGTACTCTGCAAAAAGGGGGCGGTTCCTGTGGCAGTTGTTAATTTGTTTTGTCTTTAATTAAGGGTTTTTTTTCTGCTGTTAGTTAATCTTAAAGTGCAATATTATGTTAAATTAAAACTATAGGATGTTAAAAATGTTTATTTTCCTTATAGTTAAAGAATTTATATTATAAAATTGACTTAAGAGAGGAGATAAAATGGTCACATGTTTTCTGAACAGTATATAAAACCTGGTTAGCAGTGTACAAGAGTTAGTTGACCCAAAAGAGTCAGACCTGGAAGTGCTGTCTCAAGCCTTCTGAAGTACTAGAGTTTACTAGTATATATCTTGTTATGGATATGTTGCATCTTATCCTTATTTTATTTTGTTTCCGTGTTCAGTTCGCTCTTTATGTAAATAAATCATTTTCTTTGGATTTACTCCTGCAAACTGCCTCCTGGTCCATCATTTCCCACCGTCTATGACACAGAGCCTAGGAGCATGGCTTTAATTTTCTTTTCATTCAGTACAAGCTTACGGTATAGTAGCCAGTCTAAGACCTTACTGAAGTCTGAGATAAGTGATGTGTTTATGCAGGCAATACTAGCAGAACTAGTATAGATGATCAGGTCATCAGCATAGAGAATAGCCAAGCAGGATTCCAGGACCTCAGCTGCATTGTTGATAAAAAATTGAATAGGGGCCCAAGGATAGAGCCCTGGGGGACCCCAAGGTTGATAGTAGACGTGTTGGACAGGGAGGAGTTAAATTTGACAGCTTGCAACCTGTTTGACAGGTAGCTATAGAACCAGTCCACAACAGGGGTAGAGAAATGGAATTTATGGAGAGTGGAGAGAAGCAGGGGATGGTCTACAAGGTCGAAAGCCTTAGTGAGGTCAATGAAGATGGTACCTGTGAATTTTCCAGAATCCATGTTGGACAGAATATCAGTAGTTAGTCGAAGAAGAGCCGTGGTGGTGCTATGTCCTTTTCTGAAACCATGCTGGGTGTCCGAGAGGAGATTGTAACGTGTAAGGTAGTCAATGGTCTGTGATGCAACTATTTTCTCTAGGATCTTGCTAAGGACAGAGAGAATTGCAATAGGTCTGTAATTGGCCGTGTCCTTTGGGTCACCATTTTTAAAGACAGGCGTTACTCTTGCAGATTTCCATAGGTTCGGCACGGTGCTATGGGTAAGGGATAACGTGTAGATTCTGGCAGTCGGAGAGGCAATGAGTGGAGCAGCCAGCTTAAGAAGACAAGGTTCCAATGAGTCAGAACCAGAGCTGGTATTGGCAGATATGGATCTCAGAAATTTCAGAACTTCTGCTCTTGATATAGCCTTGAAATAGAATGATGGAGCTGGAGGGGCATCGTACGATAGGGCAGTATGATTGTCTGATGGTAGCATGGTAGGTAGATTGGAGTGCGATCCACTAGGTTGTAAAGCCAAGGTATAGTGTGATAAATCAGAGAAAAGATTGTTAAAACTGTTTGAGATGGTCCTAGGGTCATTACAGTGTGCCCCATTTATGATCATTTCATCAGGAGTGACCGACTGCAAGGTACCCAGAAATGTTTTGACATGGGCCCAGAATTTCCTCGGGTCTCAGGCTAAGCTTTGTAGAAGGTCCTTGCAGTAGTTGCTTTTAGCAGCTCTAACTTGTCGCTTACATCTGTTCCTTAGTTTACGATAGACAGTAAGGTCTGACTGTAGGCCAGTTTGTTTGTAGCGAATCCAGAGCTTGTCCCTCCGGCGCAGATTAGCAAGTAGGTCTTTATGTAGCCACCTCATCTGTTTTCCTCTGACCCTCCTAGTAATCTTGGGGGCATGTTTACATTGAATGGCAAGAAATTCGTTTATGAATATCTGTAGAGCAACCTCCACATCGTTTGTTTGATAGATACCTGCCCAGTCGATATTGGAGACATCATAGAGAAATGCATCCTGGTCAATATGAGCTAGATTTGTAAACATGATTAGTCTAGATGGAGGAGATGGAAGCACAACCATAGATAGCATACAAAAAGTGGGTGAGTGGTCTGTTAGTGCATCTGCAAGGATTCCTGCTTTCGACACATGTTCCATACGGTTACCTATCACCCAGTCTAGGAGTGTACCCGTTTGATGGGATGACGTGGCTCTAGTTGCTTCAGAGATCAACTGGTGAAAATTATAACTAAGCATGAGTGATTGCAAGGAGATTTGAGCTGACCCTAACCAACTGAGGTTAAGATCACCTAGGATGACAGCCTCATTATGATTTATAGTCTGGGAGGTGGTGTCAAGGAGTTCTTGAAGACCTACTATGCCCCCAGCAGGGGGATTATCGGCACAGATAATATGAAGCTTCTTTTCCCCAATACAATAGTTGCCTGTATGAATTCGCACACTGCCGGAGAGGCAGATGCCGGGACAATAGAGATGTTGAGGTGGTTTTTGAAGAACAGGGCAACTCCACCTCCACACTTGGACGAGGATCTATCCCGCCAGAACAGGGAATAGTTAGGCAAGGAGCATATGTCATCAGGTATACTGGGTTTTAGCCAAGTTTCTGTGAGGCAGAGTACATCAGGATTGTAGAGTTTCACCCAGGCTTCGAGTTCTGCATGGTGACAGGTAAGACTTCTGATATTGATATGGGCAATTAATAACCCTTTCTTGGACATGCCAGATAACTCAGTTGGGGAAAAGAAACAGGTAGGTGGACCTGGATTTAGTTTGACGTCCCCAGATAGCAGAATAATGATCATGGCTAGGAACCAGAGCCTTGCGCAGTGGCAGGTTAGGGTGAAAGCACATCTCCGTGGCAACTTCCTCCTGGCATATAGAGGGTAATAGATGCTGCCTCTAACAAGGAGAATAGGTTTAGGTTGAAGAGCAGGCTTTGTCTCCGCAATCAAATTAGAGAAACTATAGTTGCAGTAAGCCTCTGAGGAGTCTTTTGACATTTAGTTACATGGGAGAGCCCACGTGGCAGTATCCAAGCTGAGTAAAAGGATAAACGACAGGAGTGCCCATAGCAGACTATACTTTGCCATAGTGTCACTATTTGACTTGGGTAGGAAGGCTAGTGGTATACTGAGACAGAGGATTAGCTTCTCTGGGATAAAGAGATAGTGTGTGTAAAATTAAGACTGCCAAGGGCGACCGTGTTACACCATTTTAACCCTTGGCTGAAATTAGAGATAGAGCAAAAATAAGAAGTGTTTCCTGCTGGGGTAGCAATTATTTAGAAGAAGTGGATCAGAGAAGCAGAAAGTAAAGCCCCGCAAAGGTTAATTAGGAAAGTAGACCAGCCGGAGGCTCTACTTGTAGTGAAGATTACAGTGGAGAAATTAAGACCTTTTCAAGATGTGTTAGAAGGCACCCCTAGTGGCGGAATTTTATAAGGAACCAATGAGAGACTAGACAGATAGCAATAATGTTCGGCAAAAGTCAATGCAAGGCAGAGTACGCCGAAGCCCAGAGACTGATAATCCGACAGAGAAAAGGCAGGGCCAAACAGTGGCCGAGCAGAGAGCAGCAGTCCAGTTAAAGGAGGGTGGCAGCCTATCAAACCCGCACAGTGCTACCCCGGAGCAGCCAGGACACTTAACCGGATTTGAAGGTGTCCTGGTCGTCAGGAGGATGGAGGTGCGGGCGGCTGGCAGGATTAGCTGCGGCCGCTCGCTGGGAGCCCGATCGGGGCAGTGGATCTAGTTTAAGATATAAAACGTAGGTTAAAATAGGGCATTTTAGCTAGGGCAGGGGGTACCAAGGCAACTTGAAAATTATTGGGGCTATGTTGAGGGTAGCAAGAGAGGAAGCTCAGGTATGGAACTGTACAATAGATAGCAGAGTAGGCGCTAAGCAAAGCTGATGGGCAAGCAGATGGCGAAAATAGGAAGATGTCTTTAAAGGGAAGACAGGACAAGTGTTAGGCCTAATAGCTGCACTCTGTATCTTTAAGAGGAGTTGCAGTATTAGTGAGGAGGAGGATAAACATTGCTAGGGGTGGTGCTGAGGGGGGAGGGAGAGTATTTAATAAAGGCTGGAGGTGGGGGATGGAAGGGTGGGCACAAAAATTCAAGCAGCAAGGAGACAGAAGGACAGAAAGTGAAAGAGAAATTTGATTATTTGCAGGGCAAAGCTTACAATTGCGACCCAAATGGAATCTGCTCTAAACAGAAAAAACGGTATCACTTTAAACTTAGTTTCTGATCCAGGGTAGCTTACCACTGGACCTTAAAACAAAGAGAGCTATAATATTTTACAATCTACAAACCTGCAACCTAAATGAACTTGCACTTCAAACTAACCTTGGAGTGCAAAATTGCTGTAAACAGGCTTAGGTTCGTGTTTAAGTTAGGATTTGCAGGACAATTTGGAGAGACTTAACCAGTACCACAATCAGAATGTAACATTAGCTTAAGGTCCAGAAGAAACAGCAGTAGCAAAGAATTAAAGAACTGCAGCAGCCGGTCAGCCGGCAGAGTTGATGGTTCGGGACAGTCAAGTTTCTGCAGTGTACCTTCGGTCTGGTGATCGGCGGGCAGTACAGCGAGGAAGGCAGCCGGTGGACAGAAGGGACCCACCCGGCTGCTTGCAGCAGCAGAGGCGCCCGTGTCAAGGGTGAAGCTTCGGTCTGGTGATCGGCAGGCAGTACAGCGAGGAAGGCAGCCGGCGGACAGGAAGGGGCCCGGCCGGCTGCTTGCAGCAGCAGAGGCACCCGTGTCAAGGGTGAAGCTAAGTATGTCTATGCTTTCTCAGTAATGGGGTTTCAGGCACATTGGGGCAGATTACAAAGTCATGAACACTGAATGGTGGTGGTGGTGGCACAATGCATCAACTTCAACAAACATGTAATTTAAATATTGAAATGATTTGCTTTACAGATGGTTAAGTTATGTAAACTGTTTAAGTGTTGTTAAAAGTGGAAAGTCAGGATTACTAAGAACGTATTGGTAATTGTAGTGATTTTATTAATATTTTTTACAAGCAAATTTTAAAAGCATAACGTACATGTTTTGTTAATATGCTTCTTTGGAATAACTATTATAGAAATTAAGCCCTTTGAAAAAGCTCCAGGAAAAGGAGCGAAACCTCAGGGCAAATAAATATCATAAAAGTCAAATGGTCGAAATCGTGAACTTATTTGCATGAAATTAGCAATCCCGTTACTTTTGAGTGGATTTTATACAGCACCTCGGGGACTCAAACTATGTGATATATGGACCGTTTCCCTTTGAGATTTTTGCAACAGCCTATAAAGAACCCAGGTCACTGGCGATGGAGCACGAAATCCTACCCATGGGGCAGCCTTTAAAGAACCCAGGTCACTGACACTGGAGCACGACATGCTACCCATAGGGTCATCGGGTGCCCTCTGAAGAACCCAGGTCCCTGGCATTGGGGGGGGCAACATGCTACCCATGGGGCCATCAGGCGCCCTTTAAAGAACCCAGGTCTCTGGCATTGGAGTGCAACATGCTACCCATATGTCTGTCAGATGCCCTTTAAATAACCCAGGTCACTGGCATTGGGGCATATTAATAAAACATGCAAGTTATGCTTTTCAAGTTTGCTTGTAAAAAATACGTGTTGTGATGACCTTACTATTGTAGAGAGCACATAGTGATGCAAGGTAAAGCAAATAATTTTAATATTTGAATTATATGTTTGTTGAAGTTAATGTATTGTGCCACCACCACTATTCAGTGTTCATGACTTTGTAATCTATGTTCTAGGATCATGGATATGTTGTTCATCCACAGTCTTTGGCATGTCCCCTTCCACTTTAAATCTTGCTGGAAGTCTTCAAGCTGGCTTCTCCCACCCACCCGGGTGATATAACCCTCGGCTCCTCCCCATGACACCAGATCTTCCTTTCCGCTGGAAGATTCAGGTTGCCTCCCTCGCGCTCACACATTTTGTAGGCCCTGGCTAAAAAACCTTCGGTTACTCCGAAAATCCGTCTAATTCGCGTTAGCTTATCGCGACTGTATTTCTTAATATGGCAGTGAAGTCTCCCCCAGATTTTGTCATGCTCTTGCTGCCAGAAGATGACACCCCATCTCTACACCTCGCATGCTTACTGTCTCGGTACCACCATGACACGCCGCAATGCGAGCAGGTGTCTTGCTTTCCATCCTAACATCCTCGACGCCCATCTTGCGCGCCTGAAGCTGGGGAGGCCGGAGAAATGTAACCCTCCAGTGAAATCCAAGGAGGCTCAGCGGACGGTTTCCACTGCTGAGGGATCTGCCGAGCAATTGGAACGCATGCAGGCATTCGAAGAGGAAGCTGCTCGGGCTGCAGAAACTACTTGGAGCTTCTTCGTTCCGATCAACCTGGGCTCCACCTTCTCGGGTTCCTTCCGAGAGTTGTGCCAGTCTCTCCCGACCAAGGGAGAGTGTCCTGCGGGCACACACTCTTCTCGATCCCATAAGCAGGAGAAGGATCTGGGATCATCTTCGTCCCGACGGAGACTCTCTTGGGAGTGGGAGAGATCTTGGTCCCAGGAACATGCGGTCTCAACTTCAGTCGAGATTGCTTCTTCGGCCGCTGGCTTCTCGGCTTAGCTGTCTGGCCAGTCGACCGACGATGTAGAAATAGTCATCGACCCGAACGATCCTTTATCACCTACACCAGTCGATGATTCCCTCGATCGAACTCCTATTCTGAATTTCCCCGACGAGGAGACCCAGCCTGTGGGGACTCCCATTGAGAAAGTGGTCTCCGACCCTGGGAAATCACAGGTCCTGCCGGGGCCTCCCGAGCAACTGAATCGGCCTGTCCAATCTCGATCGAGGTCTCGGACCCCCTCGACCGAAAGGACGAGGAAGAGCCATAGGCGCTCTCAAAATAGATGATGCCATCGGTAGTCTTCGTCCTCCTCGGACGAGGAGAGGCTCCGGCGGAAACTGCGTCAGTGCTACGAGGACCTCGTGGCAGCAGCTGATTTTGACCAGGCACAAGCCGACCCTGGCTTCCAGCCTGGCCATTACTTGGCTTTCACCTCCTAGGCCGAAGCCGACTCCTTCGGAGCCGATCAAGTCGGTTCCCCTGCCTCCAGAGCTAGCAAAACCTCCGGTTCGGCCTAAACCGGTCTCTCCACCGATCGTGGTGGAACCACCGCCCAAGCAGCCTGTGGGAGGAGCTCCTTCCAAAGAAGATAGGCCTGACAGTGGGCTTCCACGGTGTCTTTCGGTCACTGTCACCTCGGACCGCCCTCAGCGGGTCGATGGTGACCTGGGTGGTCGACCATTATATCCAGATTCTTCAGATTCGGATGTGACCGGCCTGCATTCTCATCCCGGGGATGACGAATCAGCCAGTGGGTTAGAGACGGAGGAAGGTCTCTCATCTTTTCAGGGCATTATTCGCCTCATCTCTGAGTCCACAGGGATGGCCCTGAGCCAATCCAGAAAAAGGTGCAGTACCCTCTCACGGACATCCTCAAGAGGGGGGATACCCTGACAGAGGCTTTTCCTGTGGCCGAGGCCATTGTTGGCTCGGCCTTAGAACTCTGGCAATGCCCAGCCTCTTGTCCAGCTCCGTCTGCCTGCACAGCCCACAAGTATGAAGTGCCCATGGGGTCCCTTGCCGGGTTCACAGAGCACCCTTCGGCCGAGAGTCTGGTGACCGCCTCTGTGTTCAGGCGTACTGGCAGTTCTGCTGATACTGACTGACTTCCTGAGAAAGAGTCCAAACTTCTGGACCATTCAGTCAGGAAGGTCTATGCAGCTTCCTCCTTGGGCCTTCATCAGGCAAGTTCGCCCGTCATTATGGCACACTTCTCCCACGTCCTCCTAGGGTCTTTGGATGAAGTCCTCCTACATCTCCCCGTGGACATGCAGATCATGGTCAAGCAGGTCCAGGATCAGGGCCGAGCTGTTGCCTAACAGCAGCTCCAGACAGCCCTGGACATTGGGGATTTTTGTGCCCATTCAATGGCAGCCGCAGTTGCCTCTCGCCGCAGGGCTTGGCTGGGGGTCTCCTCCTTCCTGGCAGATACCCAGCACAAACTAGCTGACGTGCCTTTCCTAGGGACTGACCTTTTCGGCCCTGGAGTAGCTGGTCACCTTCATCGCATTGAGCAGTCCAGTGCCACCTTGGACGCTACTTCTGCCAAGGGTACTTCAAGCAAGAACCAGCAGTAGAAAAAGAAGCTGCTTTTTTGGCATTCTTCCCCTGTGGCTCAGCAGTCCTCCTTTCAAAGAGGACAGCAGCAGGCTCAAGCTTGGCACCCCTGGCCCAAGCCCAGGCCCTCCCAGGCTCATAAAGGAGGCCAAGGTTCGGGTCCTGGATCCTCCTCCTCCAAGCCTGTTCAGTGGCGGGGCCGGGGCTGCCAACCCCTCTCACGTCACGCCAGCTCTGGGTCCTCCCATGGGGAGCCGGCTCCACCACTTCCTTTCCGCTTGGTCCGCTGTCACTTCGGACAGGTGGGTTCTCGAACTGGTCAGTCGGGGACTGCTCTGGAATTCGAGCAGTACCCTCCAAGCTGAGCCCGCGCCCCTCGGTAGGAAAGAGTATCCGCCCAGACTCGGTCGGCTCTCTAAGACGACATCGCTCAGCTCCTCCTCAAGTGGCGGATCCTCCAGCAGACCCAGGCTTTGTCTCCAGGTACTTCCTGGTGCCCAAGCGGATGGGGGGGGGGGGTTGGCGCCCCACTCTAGATCTGCACGACCTGAAGCAGTATCTCAGGTCACGCACCTTTCGGATGGTCACTGTGTCCCAGATCATACCATCCTTGGAGCGAAATATGGTTTTGTTCACTGGATCTGCAGGACACGTTCTTTCACGTCCCAATCCGTCCATCCCATCAGCGGTTCCTCTGCTTCTGGGTCGAAGGGACCCTGTATGAGTTCCAAGCCATGCCGTTCGGCCTGTCATTGACTCCATGGGTCTTTACCAAATGCATAGCAGTGATGGCAGCCCATCTCGGGGGGGGGGGGGTCAGGATCTATCCTTACTCAACGATGGACTCCTAGCAGGTTCCACCCAACAGGAGGTGGAGAGGTCCAGGGACCTGGCCCTCCAGACCTCCTTCCAACTCGGCCTCCTGATCAATGAGGCCAAGTCGGAATGCGTGCCCTCTCAGGCGATGGGCTTCATCGGGACAGAGCTTGACTCTTGTCAAGCTACAGCTCAGCTCCTGGCAGACAGGGCGGAGGTTCTCTCCTCCTTTGCCCAATCATTTCTAGTTGGGCAATTGCGCCCTGCCTGGGACTTTCTGCGCCTTCTGGGTTACATGGCGGCATGCACCTCAGTGGTCCGTTGGACCCGGTTGCACATGCGCCCCCTCCAGTGGGAGCTGGCCACCCAGTGGACTCAGTGCCACTGTCATTTCGACCAGCTGATCACTGTAACTCAGAATATGTGGGACGCTCTCCACTGGTGGACCGCCCCAGACCGGTTGCAGGAAGGGATCCCGTTTGCCCCAAGCCAATGGTCGACCTTACGACCGATGCCTCTCTCATGGTCTGGGGAGCCCACATGGGGGACAAAAGAGCCCACAGGCTCTGGACCCCTGAGGAGTCCCGATGACACATCAACCTGTTGGAGCTCAGAGCAGTCAGACTGGCACTGTCAGCTTTCGCTCCGCAGCTCTGGGGTCAAGTGGTTCAAGTCCAGACAGACAATACCACGACCATGTACTACCTCAAGAAGCAGGGCAGCACGCACTCCCGTCTGCTGTGCAGGGAGGCACTCCGCATCTGGACGCAGATCTCCTAGCCATCCATGTGGCAGAAGCCTCAAATCATCTGGCGGATGCTCTCAGCCGCTTAGGCGAGACATCCCACGAGTGGTCTCTCCATCCAGAGGTAGCTTACAGCCTGTTCTCCCACTGGGGCAAACCGATGGTGAACCCGTTTGCCTCCAGGGACAACACCAAGCTGAGGCTGTTCCATGCCCACCCCCCTCAGCAGGGCTCGCTGCAGGGGGATGCCTTCTTGAGGCTGTGGACCCCAGGTCTCTTCTACGCCTTCCCCTCCATTTCACTTGATCCACAAAGTGCTTCTCAAGGTGAGGAAGGACAAGGCGAAGGTGATCCTGGTAGCCCTTGACTGGCCGCGCCAGTTCTGGTATCCAGATCTCCTCAGCCTCAACTGCAGGCCCCCGGAGCGGCTTCCAGCACGCCCGGACCTGATATCTCTCAATCAGGGGAAGGTATTCCATCCGGACCTTCAATCCCTGCACCTCACAGCCTGGTACCTGAGCGGCTAGAGTTCCAGGCTTTGGGTCTTTCCGAGGATGTCTTTACTGTGGTGGAGGCATCCAGAAAGGAATCGACCAGGAAGCGTTACGCCTTCAAATGAAACATAGAAACAGACTTTGACGGCAGATAAGGACCGCTTGGCCCATCTAGTCTGCCCATTTCCTTACCTACAGGATAGACTGCAGATCCTAGTTAACCAACAGCCTATTTCTTCCTAACCCCCACAAGAATTGCCTTATGTCTGTCCCATGCATTCTTGAATTCTCCCACAGTTTTAGACCCGACAACCTCCTCAGGAAGGCTGTTCCATGCATCCACTACCCTCTCTGTGAAATAATACTTCCTCACATTGCCCCTGAACTGCCCTCCTTCTGTCTTTAAATTGTGTCCCTTGTTCTTGCGTCTTTTTCTGAAAGATGCTACCTCTAGGACTTTGTTGATTCCACTGAGGTACTTAAAGTTTCTATCATGTCCCCCTCTCCCTTCTTTCCTCAAGGGTATACATATTAAGCTTCTTTAGTCTCTCCTCATACGGCTTCTCTTGCAGACCCTGCACCATTTTAGTTGCCCTCCTCTGACTGCCTCTATCCTGTCTATGTCCTTGCGGAGATGGGGTCTCCAGAACTGGACACAGTACTCCAGATGGGGTCTCACCAACTGTCTGTACAGAGGGATAACAACTTCCTGTTTTCTGCTGCTGATGCCTCTCCCTATACATCTCAGTATACCTCCAGCCCTCCCTACTGCCTTCTCACATTGCTTGCTAACCTTAAGGTCATCTGATATGATTACCCCCAGGTCCCTTTCCTTTTTTGTTGTTGTTACTACCTCCTCACCCATTGTGTATTCTTCCCCTGGGTTCTTGTTTCCCAGGTGCATTATTTTGCACTTCTTTGCATTGAATCCTAGCTGCCATACTTCTGACCATTCCTCCAACCTTGCTAAGTCCCTTTTCATCCTTTCCACGCCTCCTTGTGTATCAACCCTGTTGCAGATCTTTGTGTCATCTGCAAAAGGCATACTTTTCCTTCCAGTCCTCTGCAATGTCACTGATGAAGACATTAAAAGGACTGGACCCAATACTGAACCCTGCGGTATCCACTAGCAACCCCTCTTTCTTCAAGTGGACTCCATTTACAATTACCTTCTGTGTCCTGTTGTGCAGCCAATGTTTTACCCAGGCTCTACCCTGGGACCCACTCCCAGGCTGGTTAATTTGACTATTAATCTTTGTGTGGACTGTGTCAAATGCCTTACAAGTCTAGGTAGGCCATGTCCATAGCCCTCCCTGGTCTACTACTTGGTCACCCAGTCAAAGAAATCTATTAGATTCTGCCTGACATGACCTTCCCGGCCAGAACCCATGCTGCCTTGGGTCCTGTGCTCCACTGGCTTCTAGGTACTCAACTATTCTTTCCTTCAGAAGTGACTCCATCACTTTCCCTACTACAGAGGTCAGACTGACAGGTCTGTAGTTTCCTGCCTCTGTCTTGGTCCCACTTTTGTGAAGGGAATCACATCCACCTTCCTCCAGTCCTCGGGTACCACACCATCCTCCCATGATTTATTAAAAGAGTAGCCAGTGGCTTACTAGTTCCTCCCTTAATTCTTTTAGAATTCTGGGGTGAATTCCATCAGGACCCATTGTTTTGTCCACCTTCAGTTTTAGGAGTTCTTGCAGAACCCTTTCTTCTGTGAAAGGACTGGGATCGACCCCCCTATCGAGTGCTTCTGTTAATTGGATTAGGCACTTCCCCCTCCTCTTTTGTGAATACTGAGCAGAAATATTCGTTCAGTATCCCTGCTTTTTCACTGTCCCCCTCTGCCCATCCACCGTTCATTCTATTCAGCCTCACTATCCTCCCTTTGTCTTTCTTCGCTCACTGATGTACCTATAAAAGGTTTCATCCCCCTTCTTAACTGAGTTGGCTATCTTTTCCTCAGTTTGGGCCTTTGCTATTCTGACTTCCCTCCCTGCTTCCTTCTGCCTTAACTGGTACAGCTCTCTGTCCTGCTCCTTCTATGTTTCCTTATACTTCCGGAATGCTATCTCTTTCTAGGGACATGGATATGTTGTTCATCCACACTTATTGGCAGGTTCCTTGCCGCTTTAAATCTTGCCGGAAGGTCTTCAAGCTGGCTCCTCCCACCCACCCAAGTGGTAAAACTCTCGGCTCCGCCCCATGACGCCAGATCTTCCTTACCGCTTCGGGAAGCTCAGGTTCCCTCCTTAACGCTCTGCTATTAAGACTGGTTCCTAATTCTTCGAAAGTTCGAAATCAAAAGTTTTTTGCTAAAAAGACTTCGGTCTTCTTCTCCTCGCGGCTGCGATGGACAGATCGACTCCCGGTTTCCAGAGGTGCCCTTGCGGGCGAAAGATGTCTAGGGCGGATCCGCACTCCCGCGTCTACTGCCTGGGCTTGAGACGACCCACAGGCCTGCGACTTGTGCTTTTCTTTGACCTCGTCCTTGAAGACCATGCTGCCCGATTACAACTGGGGCGCCCGAAGAGAATTCCACGGTGAAATCTAAAGAGGCCGGTTGGCGGTGTCGCGGCGGGCTCGGTGGATCAGCTCGAGCAGATGATCGCCCTCGAAGAGGAGGTGGCGCGGGCCGCTTCTACCTCGGCTGCGGCATTTGTCCTGCTCTCTCGGTGCCTCATACTCTGCTTCTTTTAAGGAGCTTTGTCTGACCCTCTCGATTAAGGTGAGGGTCCAACTTCTTCGGACCTTTTCCAGGTCCAAAAGAGCAAAAGTAAGAATCTCCGTCGGCGCTCTTGGGGGCGGGAAAGATCCCTCCCTTGTCGACAGTCGACTTGGTTGACCCTCAGCTTCGCCACTGGCTCCACGGTGTCCCCGCCAGGTCAGTTGACCGAGACTCGCACACGCCGAAGATTTTCTCGACCCGTTAAGACGGGTTGTCGGCTGGAGAAGCTGAGAATCCTCTCGGTTCCCCCGTGAGAGTTGAGGATCCCGCCGGCTCGTCTGTGCCTCCGGTTCCGGAGCCTTCGTGGATTCGTCCGAGCCAAGGGAGTGCCGGTTCGGCTAATTCTCCTCGCCTTGGCCTAGTCGAGACTTCGTGTCGGACATCCTCATGATCCCGACCGATCCCGGCCGCCATAGGCGACCTGTCCGCATCGGCGCGGATAAGCGGCACCGTTGTAAGCGGCCGCCGCTTCCTCTTCCTCGGATTTAGAGGCTTCGCGCAAGTTGCGCTGGAGAGTGCCTAGGAACTCATGTGGCAACAGTTCCTTTTGATCGGGAATAAGCCGACCCAGTCGCCTTCCCCGGCCATTAAGTGGCTGTCACCGGAGCGGCCGAAACAACCTCTCGTTGTAGCCAAGGAGCCTGTTCCCAGGCCGGTTGTTCGGCCAATTCCAGCTGCCCCACCTATTCTGGTGGAACCTCCGCCTCCACAGCCATTAGTTGGGGCTCCGACCAAAAATTCTTAGTCGGCCTTGGGTTTGCCCCATAGGCTGTCTGTCACCCTCACTCCCAATAAACCTCGGCAGGTGGAGGGTGGCTCAGGCCCGAGGCAGCTCTTTGAGGACTCTTCCGAGTCCGATGATGGTTCCTCCTCTTCTCCAAGCGCATGGACTTGGAGTCCTCGGGAGGCAGTCAGTGGACGATAGCCCGTCGTCTTCTTAGGGTTGCTTCGACTCATCTCGAGTCCACCGGGATGAAGCTCGAACCCGCTTTCTAACGGGCCAGGTATCCCTCATGGAGATTCTGGACTGAGGGATTTCCCACGGAGGCCTTTCCGTGGCCGGTCATAGTGGGTCCGCCTGGAACTTTGGCAGTGTCCTGCTTCCTGCCCCTGCTTCGGCCAGGATGGCCAGGAAGTATGCGGTCCCGGTTCCCTGTCCGTTTTGAACACCCCCGCCGAGGGGTTGGTTACCGACAGCTTGCCCGCATGCCGGAACGCCAGGGATGTAGACAAACCTCCCGACAAGGAATCCAAGAAATTGGATTATGCGGGCAAAAGTCTACGCTCATGGCCCTCTCGGCCTTCGTCAGGCCAGTTCGGCCGTCCTCATGGCACATTTTTCTCACGCCCTGTTGGGCTCCCTGGATGAGGTTGTCCCTCATCTTCCCGCGGATCTGCAGACTATGGTCAGGCAGGTGCGGGACCAGGGCAGCGGTGGCAAACAGCAGCTCCAGACTGCGTTAGACATCGGGGACTCGTGCCAGGTCTGTGGCGGCCGCAGTGGCCATGCGTCGTTGGGCTTGGCTGAGGATATCCACCTTTACCTCGGATACCCAGCACAAGCTGGCGGATGTTCCCTTTTTGGGGACTGACCTCTTCGGCCCTTGGGTGGAAGGTCACCTGCAGAGGATCGAGAAGTCCAGTGCTACCTTGGACTCTGTCTCTTCCGCCCAGAAGGACAAAGGCCGTAAGCCACAGCCTAAGCCCTTTCGTCCTTCTGCGCCCGTGGCGCGCCTGGCCCAGCAACGTCAGGGCCAGCAGGCTCGAGCTTGGCATCCCAAACCCAAGCCGTCGGCTTCCTCCAACAGGAAGCAGGGAGGAAAAGGCCCAGGTGGTCCCTCGGCCGGTCCTTCCTCCAATCCTGCCCAGTGACGGGCTGAGGGGTGTCGCCCATCCCTGTCACCTCACCACCTGGTTCCCGCCGTGGGGGGCTGCTCAGACACTTCCTTTCCGCTTGGTCCACTGTTACCACGGACAGGTGGGTACTGGAGGTGGTGGAAAAGGCCTGCCTCTGGAATTCGAGCAGGTCCACGCCCTTCAGAGCGTCGCACCTCGGGGCCTCGGGGTCGCAGCTTCACTGGCGGCTCGCCGAGCCGACATCGCCTCCTCTCCAAAAGGAGGTGATCACGGAGGTAGAGGACCCCCTTCAGACCCGGGTCGTGTCCAGGTATTTCCTGGTTCCAACAGACGGGGCTGGCGCCCATTCACCTCACACAACCTGAGCAAGTTCCTAAGGTCTCGAACCTTCAGGATGGTCACGCTGGTACAGATAATACCATCTCTGGAACACGTGTGTGTGGTTCTGCTCTCTGGACCTACAGGACGCTGCTTGCGTTCACGCCCCTATCCGTCCGTCCACATCGGAGATTCCTCGCTTTCGGCGGAGGATCCTTCCAGTTCGAGCTATGCCCTTCGGCTTATCTCCAGCTCCCAGGGTCTTCACCAAATGCATGGCAGTGGTGACAGCATTCCTCTTGGCCGAGGGGTCGGGTGTACCTTACCTGGGACGATTGGCTGATAGCAGCCCCTCCAGGACGGAGGTGGAGCGGTCCAGAGATCTGGCCTCCAGGTTTGCTCTCAAGTTGGCCTTCTCATCAGCGAGGCCAAGTCGAACTCGAGCCGAGCAGGTGATCCTGTTCATCGGGGCAGAGCTTGACTCTTTTCGGGCCAGACACGAATCCCGGCCGGACAGGGCGAGGTTCTTACCTCCTTTGCCCAATCATTTCTGGTTGGGCAATTGTGCCTGCCTGGGACTTCCTGCGCCCTTGGGTCTCATGGCGGCCTGTACCAGCGTGGTCCGTTGGGCTCGCTGGCACATCGCGCCTCTTCAGTGGGACTGGCCAGCCAGTGGTCACAACGCGCGATCCTTTGGACCAGCTAGTGATAGTGACCCAGGAGATGTGGAACGCTCTCCAGTGGTGGACCGCTCCATTCCATTTGCAGGAGGCATCCGTTTGTCCGCCTGAGCCGACGGTCTCTATCGACCGATGCCTCTCTGATGGGTTGGGGTGCCCATCTGGGGGAACACCGAGTGCACAGCCTCTGGTCCCCGCGGGAGTCCCGATGCCACATCAACCTGCTGGAGCTCCGAGCGGTCCGCCTAGCTCTCACCACCTTTGCTCCGTTTCTCCGGGGTCAAGTGGTCCGAGTCCAGACGGACAATACCACGACCATGTACTACTTAAACCGCCAGGGCGGGACGCGCTCCCTGCTTCTATGCAAGGAAGCTCTCCGCATTTGGTCACTCGTGCGCAGCCTGGAGGCGGATCTCCTAGCCATTCATGTGGCAGGAGCCTCCAACACCCTGGCCGATGCCCTGAGCCGGATAGGGGCTGCATCTCACAAGTGGTCTCTCCTGCCGGAGGTAGTACAAGATCTGTTCTCCCTCTGGGGCTCACCTCAGGTGGACCTGTTTGCCTCCAGGGAGAACGCGAAGCTGAGGCTGTTTCATGCCCCCCTCAGCAGGGCTCGCTGCAGGGGATGCCTTCCGAGGCTGTGGACCCGGGCCCTTCTACGCCTTTCCCCATTTCCCTTGATTCACAAGGTGCTTCTCAAGGTGAGGAGGGACAAGGCGCAGGTGATTCTGATAGCCCCAGACTGGCCCCGCCAGTTCTGGTACCCAGATCTCCTCAGCCTCAGCTCCAGGCTCCCGAGGCAGCTTCCAGCTCGCCCGGACCTGCTCTCAGTCAATCAGGGGAAGGTGTTCCATCCGGACCTTCAATCCCTGCACCTGACGGCCTGGTTCCTGAGCGGCTAGAGTTCCAGGCCTTGGGTCTTTCCGACGAGGTCCTCAATGTGGTTGAGGCGTCCCGTAAGGAGTCAACCAGAAAATGCTACGCCTTTAAATGGAAGAGATTCTCCATTTGGTGTCAGGGCAAGGGCTTGGACCCTTCCTCCTGTTCTGTGGCAAGCATTTTGGACTATTTATGGTCCCTTTCTAGTCAAGGGCTTAGGTCGACGACCCTAAAGGTGCACCTGGCAGCCATCTCTGCTTACCGGGCGCGGGCCGGGGAGCAGTCGGTGGCGCAGGATAAGGTGGTCAGGCGCTTTTTCAAAGGCCTTGATCACATTTCCCCTCCGGAGTGAGAACCTCCACCTCCGTGGGATTTACTGCTGGTACTGGCAAAGCTCATGGGCAAGCCATTCGAACCAGTGCACAGGTGTGATCTCTCTCACCTGTCGTGGAAGACCGCCTTCTTAGTGGCTATCACGTCAGCCAGAAGGATGGGAGAGCTCCAGGCGCTTTGCATCGAGTCTCCTTACCTGGTCTTCCACAGGGACAAGGTTGTCCTGCGCCCCCACCCAAAATTCCTTCCGAAGGTGGTGTCGGAGTTTCACCTTAACCAGGTGCTGACTCTGCCGGTGTTCTACCCCAATCACACCTCGGAGGCCGAATACAGGCTCCATACTTTGGACCCTAGAAGGGCGCTCGCTTATTATAAGGAGCGCACGGCTGAAATTCGGGGAGAGGTTCGCCAGCTGTTTGTCACCTACGCTGAAGCCGCACCTGGCAGACCTGCAGCCAAGCTGACGATAAGCAGGTGGGTAACCTCCTGCATAGATCTCTGCTATAGGTTGGCGGGCATGGAGCCTCCCAGAGGATAAGAGCTCATTCTACCCGCCATACTGCTGCATCGGTGGCTGCTTCCAGGGACGTCCCTATCCAGGAAATCTGCAGGGCTGCTACCTGGAGTCAGCACGCACCTTTATTACCCATTACCACATCGACCTTGAGTCACGCCCGGGATGCTGGTTTTGGGGCCTCAGTTCTCAGTCTTTATTTCCTAAGTAAAATTGTCTTGCCTCCCTCCTCCCGGAGAACTGCTAGGAGTCTGCCAATAAGTGTGGATGAACAACATATCCATGTCCTAGAAATACAGGTTACTCACCTGTAACAGGAGTTCTAGGAATGGTATATGTTGTTCATCCACATACCCACCGACCTCCTGGCTTCGACGCACAACCTGAGCTTCCAGCGGGCCAGATCTGACGCTGGGGTGGAGCCGAGAGTTTTACCACCCGGTGGGTGGAGGAGCCAGCTTGAAGACCTTCCGGCAAGATTTAAAGCGGCAAGGAACCTGCCAATAAGTGTGGATGAACAACATATACCATTCCTAGAACTCCTGTTACAGGTGAGTAACCTGTATTTCTTCCTGACTTTCACAGCCACCTCTTTTGAGAACCATAGTGGCTTTTTCTTTCGTTTTGATTTGTTTATTTGCTTCACACAAAGGCTTGTTGCCTCTGTGATGGCAGTTTTGATGATTCCCCATTGTTGCTCCACACCTCCTTCTAGCCTGTTTGCTAGTGCTTTTCTGAGGCACTCTCCCATCTTGCCAAAGTCAGCCCTCCTAAAGTCCAGTACCCTCACTTTTATATGGCTTGACTCTGTAGCTGAGTTTAACGTGAACCACACTGTTTGATGGTCACTTGTCCCCAGATGGCAACCCACTTCTAGATCTGAGATCCTCTCACTGCCCCGCTTGAGAGACACGGGTTCAAGATTGCTCCCTCACGAGTGGGTTCTGAAACTAGCTGTCTGAGGCCTGCCACCTGTAGGGCATCAAGAATGGCCCTGCTCTTGGATGTGGCTGCAGCAAATGTGCTCCAGTTAACATCTGGCATATTCAGGTCTCCCATCAACAGTATCTCCCCTTTGTCTGCCATTCTAAGAATGCCTTCTATCATATCCTTGTCCATTCCTCCCCTGACATGGGGGTCTGTACACAACCCCTGTGTGGATTGTGGTGCCCTTTCCAGTCTCCAAGGTGACCCACAGTGCCTCCTCTCCTCCCTGTGTACTCTTTTGTTCAGTTGCTTTTATCCCTTCCTTTACATAGAGAGCTACTCCTCCCCCTCTTCTCCCCTGCCTGTCTCTCGTGTAGGTTATGTACCCTGGAATGTTAACATCCCAGTCATGGTTCTCTGTGTACCATGTTTCTGTGACTGCTACGACATCCAGGCATCCCTCTTCCATCAAGGCCACCAGCTCAGGGAGCTTTTGCCCAGACTACGGGCATTGGTACTCATTACCCTCCATTTCCTGATGGCCTTACTCCCTGGAAAAGGTTTTTCATTTGATGTCAGGACAAGGGCCTGGACCCTTTGTTCTGTCCAGTGGCTAACATTCTTGACAACCTTTGGTCTTTCTCCAAAGGGGGTCTGCAGTCATCGACCCTTAGGGTGCACCTGGCAGCCATCTCTGCTTACTGGGCGTGGGCCAGTCAGCCAACATTTGCGCAGGAGACAGTGGTCAGGCGCTTTTTCAAAGGCCTGGATCACAAATCCCCTCCGGTGCGTGAACCTCCATTTCCGTGGGATCTTCTGCTGGCACTGGCTAAGCTCACGGGCAGGCCATTCGAACCAATGTGCAAGTGTGCCTTGTCACACTTGTGAAAGACTGCCTACCTGGTGGCTATCACGTCTGCCAGAAGGACAGGGGAGCTCTAGGCGCTTTCGGTGGACTCCCCTTATCTGGTCTTCCACAGGGACAAGGTTGTCCTACACCCCCACCCGAAATTCCTTCCGAAGGTGGTGTTAGAGTTTCACCTTAACCAGGTGTTAACTCTGCCGGTTTACTACCCCAACTACACCTTGGAGGCCAAGTACAGGCTCCATACATTGGACCTGAGACGTGCTCTCTCCTATTATAAGGAGAGGACGGCAGAAATTCGAGGAGAGGTTCGCCAGCTGTTTGTCACCTATGCTGAAGCCGCTTCTGGCAGACCTGCAGCAGATCAGACGATTGCAAGATGGATTACATTATGCATTAGTCTGTGCTATGAGTTGGCAGGCAAGGAACCTCCCAAAGGGATAAGAGCTGTATCTACCCACCATACCGCTGCATCGGTGGCTGCTTCCAGGGACATTCCTATCCAGGAAATCTGCTGGGCTGCTACCTGGAAGTCAGCAAACACCTTCATCACCCATTTCCACATCGACCTTCAGTCACACCGGGATGGTGGTTTTGGGGCCTCAGTTCTCCAGTCTCTGTTCCCTAAGTAGGGGGTGTGTGCCTTGTCTCCCTCCTCCCAGAGAACTGCTAGGAGTCTGCCAAAGAGTGTGGATGAATAACATATCCACAATCCTAGAAAAACAGGTTACTCACCTGTAACAGTAGTTATAGGAGTGGTATATGTTGTTCATCCACACGGACCCACCTGACCTCCCCGGCTGCGGACGCATAACACCTGGCTTCCAGCGTACTAAAATCTGGCGTCATGGGGAAGAGCTGAGGGTTATACCACCCGGGTGGGTGGGAGGAGCCAGCTTGAAGACTTCCGGCAAGATTTAAAGGGGAAAGGGACATGCCAATAAGTGTGGATGAACAACATATACCACTCCTAGAACTACTGTTACAGGTGAGTAACCTGTTTCTTTCTCAATGGGGTTTCAAGCACACTGGAGCAGATTACAAAGTCATGAACATTGAATGGTGGTGGTGGCACAATGCATTAACTTCAGCAAACATATAATTAAAATATTAAAATTATTTGCTTTACAGATGGTCAAGTTATGTAAATTGTTTAAGTGTTGTTGAAAGTGAAAAGTCAGGATTACTAAGCAGAACGCATTGGTAATTGTAGTGATTTAATTAATATTTTTTACAAGTAAATTTGAAAAGCATAACGTACATGTTTTGTTAATATGCTTCTTTGGAATAACTATTACAGAAATTTAGCCCTTTGAAAAAGCTCCAGGATAGGGAGTGAAACCTCGGGGTGAATAAAAATCATAAAAGTCAAATGGTTGAAATCATGAACTTAATTGCATGAAATTAGCAACCACTGTTACTTTCAAGTGGATTTTATATGGCACCTCGGGGACACAAACTGCATGATGTGTGAACCATTCTGCTTGAACATTTTTACAGTAGCTTATAAAGAACCCAGGTCACTGGCATTGGAGCACGACATGCTACCCATGGGGAGGCCTTTAAAGAACCCAGGTCACTGGCATTGGAGCAGGACATGCTACCCATGGGGAGGCCTTTAAAGAACCCAGGTCACTGGCATTGGAGCACGACATGCTACCTATGGGGCCATCAGGTGCTCTTTAAAGAACCCAGGGCACTGGCATTGGAGCATGACAAGCTACCCATTAGGCCACTGGGTGCCCTTTAAAGGACACAGATCACTGGCTATGTGATGTATGAACCATTTAGCGTGGATATTTTTGTTGTAGCCTATAAAGAACCCAGGTCACTGGCGTTGGAGCACGAAAATGCTACTCATGGGGTGGCCTTCAAAGAACCTAGGTCAGTGGCATTGGAGAAGGGCATTCTATCCATGGGGCCATTGGGTGCCCTTTAAAGAACCCAGATCACTGGTGGGACCATCAGGCAGCCTTTAAAGAACTCAGGTCACTGGAATTGGAGCATGACATTGCTACCCATGGGGCCATCGGGTGCCCTTAAAAGAACCCAGATCACTGACATTGGAGCATGACATGCTACCCATGGGGCCATCAGGCGCCCCTTAAACAACCCAGGTCACTGGCATTGGAGCACGACATGCTACCCAAGGGGCCATCGGGTGCCTTTAAAGAACCCAGGTCACTGGCATTGGAGCATGACGTGATACCAATGGGGCCATCAGGTGCTCTTTATAGAGCCCAGGCCACTGGCATTGTAGCATAACATGCTACCCGTGGGGCTGTTGGGTGGCCTTTAAAAAACCGTATCACTGACATTGGAGCTTTACATGCTATCCATTGGGCCATCGGGCGCCCTCTAAAAAAGCCAGGTCACTGTCATTGGAGCACATCATGCTACCTATGGGGCCATTGGATGTCCTTTAAAGAACTCAGGTGACTGGCATTGGAGCGTGACATGCTACCCATGGGGCCATTTGGCGGCCTTTAACAAACCCAGGTCAGTGGCATTGGAGCGTGACATGCTACCCATGGGGCCTTCGGGTGCCTTTTAAAGAACCCTGGTCACTGGCATTGGTGCGCGACATGCTAAGACAGGGCCATTGGGTGCCCTTTAAAAGGGCAGTTTTGAGACTTGATACTTGCAAGTGGGTTGTGGGATAGAAACAACATACTACTGTTACTCCTTTAACCCTTGTTACAGGGCTTGGAGTGCTTGGAACGAGACGTTATGTGAAGACATACAATGCAAGAATTAAACTGAAAGACTCAGGATAACGTAAAATGCCCACAAAATCTGGAGATTGAAAGACTCTGAAATAATATCATGGAAGTATTTCTTCACAGAGAGGGTTGTAGATGCATGGAACAGCCTTCCTGAGGAGGTTGTAGAGTCAAAAACAGTGGAGGAATTCAAGAATGCATGGGACAGACATAAGGCAATTCTTGTGGGGGGTAGGAGGAAGTAGGCTGTTGGTTAACTAGGATCTGCAGCTTATCCATTAGGTAGGGGAATGGGCAGACAAGGTGGGTCAAGTGGTCCTTATCTGCCATCAGATTCTGTGTTTGTTTGTCTATGGATCAGTTTTCTTTCTATGGGCATTCATTGGTTGTATGTAATTATGTCTATATGTATGTAATGTGAAGTATTGTTCAGTATGTCTCAGTAAAGCTTTTAAAGTATAAAAAAAAAAAAATGGAATTACTACTTCGTACAGCCATGACTGTCTCCATAGTTCATGTTTGGTTGAGATGTGGGATACAGGTCATGTTCTCCAGTTGTGCAGAGCCTGGGCATCTTGTGAGTCAGTAACACAAATTCCTGTTTGTTCACCTTTTTGGTGTCTCTTACATTGCAGGTGAATGAAGCCTTCCAGCATGTGCTACGACTAGAGTCAACAGGAAAGGTCATCATATCCATGAAATAAATGCATATCAGAAGGGAACAGGGGACTGCTGCCATCTTGCACCAAAAGGAGATTCTTAGGGAGTGCATTGCTAGGGAGAGTGGAAAGCGATGCCCAGCTTATGTTTCCATTCCTTTAAATTGTGATATAATCAAGGGAAAGCTGAGCAAATTAGCAGAGCGCATTCCTGACTGCAAAATGGATTTTCAGTGGCTACCCTGTACTTTCATGCACGAACGCACGCAAACACACCACGCACAAATCAGCCATTTATAAACAAGGATAAAGTACAGTACAACTCATTGCACAGAGGTTTCACCAACAGATCCTGCTTTTTGATAAGTACATTTCTTAATGAAGGAATTCTATATCCTAGCTTAGTAAATGTATCTGTTCTAAGCTTATTTGTCTCTTATATCTGCATTTCATGCCTTATACCCGTTGGGTAAATAAAGCGGGTCCCTTGTTTTAATAAACTTTCAGGGTACATGAATTTATCAAAACTCTAGGCAGGTAGAAATAACTAAATAAACTGTTAAAAAATCTTTAGCATGTCACTTTTTTTTAGTTATTATTAGTACTTTTTGTCTGGGGCTGGCAGGCGGTTCAGCCTCTCCCTCCCTCGGAGGGGGCTTATTCATCCGGTCCGGTGTCCCATGCCCAATCCTCCAGGGAGTCCCCATGGGTTACCCCCACCATGACAGGGCCAGAGAGAGGAGCATCGACTCTCCCCGGAAGCCTTAATCTGGATCTTCCTTGTCAATCTTCACCATTCATTACTACTTGAGTTAAGCGAATGGCGCACCACTCTCTGAGGTTTTGTTTTTGTCGGCTCAACAGCGCCGCCCTCGGAGACGACGTGCTGCGTCATGCTAGAGGTAGCCGTTAGGTGCCGCGACTCCTCTATATCTCAGTTCTGTTTCTCCCGCCATCGAGGCGGCACCTGCTGCACGGTAGCGTATAGTGTTTTCGGTTTCTTCAAGACTCCTCGTTTTTCTCAGAAGGTTTTCACGACTCACTGGATGCCGTACACCGGTAAGACCGTTCCTTTTGTTTTCTATTCTACGGCGCCGAGTGCTTTATTGCTTTTTTTCCTTGTTTAGTTCGCATCATGTCCGGTTCGAGAGCAAGGCGTAAGTCGAAGGCAGGCCGCGCCCCTATGCGTCGGTGCTCCTGTGGCCGGCATTTTTTCGTCTCGGACCGGCATGATGTCTGTCTCCGTTGCCTAGGACCCAACCACAACATGGACGTGTGCGACGCTTGTTTCTCCATGGACCGTCGTGTCCTCGAAGTCCGCTGCGTTCAAGCTCGGCAAGGCCCCGCCGACCTTCGGGGGACGGCGTCGCTCCAGGGACTCCCAGGTAAGATCTTTAGGCCCTTCCCCCGGGTCCCCTCCTGGGCCTATACGGTCCATGATGGGCTTCCTCTATTCTCTTGCCAAGAGGAAGTTTCTCTCGCGGTGTCGGGAAAGGTCGTAGTCCCATCCGGGGCGCGACAGGGACACCGCCTCGGCAGTCACCTACCTCGGGTGCAGGCTCCCAGTGTCGAGGCCCACACCTGCTGAGCCTGGCACGGTGGACCCTCAGCGCGCCTTCTGGCGCCCGTTTGAACCTGGCAGCTGCGGTGCTTGTCAGACGCGCCGCAGGCCCAGTTCGCGCTCCGCAGCACCGGGTTGGGTTTCGACGCCGGGGCCTAACTGGCGCGGCAGGGGAGCCAGGACCGGCCTGGCTGTCGCGGGTGGGTTAGGTCCGCGCCGTCCCTAGCACCAGTGCCGTTCGCGCGCCCCTGGGTGCCAGCATCAAGGTTCTGCTGGTCTCGGCCTCTTCGGAGGTCGATGACTGGATGAAGACCCATCCTGGCTCCCTGACTCTTCGGGTCGGGGTCCCGGTGGCACGGAGGTAGGGCGGCGCGAGCCGGGCCTCTCCCGCTGTCCCCATTCCCGGCTCCTCCTGAGGCCTCGGCTAGGGGTGGCTCCCGGGGTGATGTGGTGGGGACTGAGGGGGCTCCTCCTAGGGGTCTGTGACAGCTACCTCCCGGTGCTGTTGCCACCCCTCAGGGTGGGGAACTGGAGTCGAGGAGGAGGGCTCTCTCAGAGTCCGAGGGGTCGAGGGCGGGGACGGTCGGTCGCCGCCACCCTCGTGAAGTGGCTAGGTCGAGCCAACCCCGGCCCTTCCCTCTTGGGCCCCGGGTTCCTCCGTGGCGTTGCTGTGGACTGCCCTTCTGGATCCATGCAGTCTCAGGTTTGTCACAGGGGAGGATCCCCCCCGGGCTCTTCCAGGCATCGCATCCCCAGGGTCTCGTATTGCGACCTGGTTTGTTGTCCGGGATCCCGCCAGCTGGGCTCCGTTCCCAGTTCAGAGCCCTAGCAGAGGTCAGTTGCTTCGCGGTGCCCTTCTCCAGTACCTCTGCTACCACCCCGCTCTTCCAGGCCATGTCGGTCCCTACGGGTCCGTTATCCTGGGAGCAGTTCAGATGTTCTCTGACGGCCTTCCCCTCATACGTTGAACATATGCATGAGCGGGTCTTCGACTCTCCCACCGCCGAGGAATCTTCTGGACATTCGAGCTCTCCATCATCCTCGTCTTCCTCCTCTGAGGGAGAGGAACCCCTTGCTCACCTTTCTTCCGACGCTGGTTTCACTGAATATCAGCGATTCCTTTCGAGGATGGTGAGGGATCTTCAAATCTCTTACGTTAGGCGAGACAATACTGAACGGGAGACGCGTGAATTCCTTGGAGAATTCAGTGCCCAGCACCTGGTGGTACCTTCCTGGCCTATCCCCTTCCAGGAAGCGTCTATCCGATCCTGGCAGTCGCCAGCCGCCTCTTTCTCCAGCCCCGGCAGACTGTTGTCGAAGGTATTGTGCCTCGGAATCCTGGGTACCCTTCCCAACCGTCCTTGGGTTTGGTCTACCTAGAGACTCCTTCGAGTGGCGGCTGGCTCAACTACCGTCCACCGGATTTGGAATCTCACATCGACCGTGGGGCTAAGAGTGTTCTTCTTCTTGTGCGGTGGCTTGCATTGCATCACATCAGGCTCACCACGCTGCCTACAATCGGCATCTGTGATCGATGCTCTCCCAGCTTTTAGCATCAATGCCTGATCACGGACACACCAGACAGGCTATTGCCTCTCTGCTATAGGCCTGGAGCTGGCAAGACACAAGCAAGGGCATCTTATGATGCCAGTGAGGTGGCTTCCGGCTTGCGGACAGCGATCTGCATTAGGTGGGCGGCATGGCTCGTCTATCAAGGTTGTCACCCTGGCCTGGCGTGGGGTGATGCGGCTCGCTTTCTGGGGGACCGTCTTTTCCTCCAGAGCTAGGGAGACTTCTGCAGGGGCTTCCTGTCTCTCGGCCTCGGGGGCACCTCCTAGCTCTTCTCCCACTTACGCCTCTCTCTGTATTAGCCAGGTCTTCCCTCTGTTTCTCACCAACAGGAGGCTGGGGGTCTTGTTCCTCAGGGTTCTACCCCATTTAAGGAGGGAGGCTTATCCACTATTAGTAGATTGAATGGTGAAGATTGACAAGGGAAGATATGAAAATTACATACCTACCGTAATTCTTGATCTTCTCTTGTATCTTCACCATTCATTACTGATACCCACCCACCTTCCCCATAGTGGCCTCCTTCTGTGGTGTCTCCCCCTCCCGTCTCGTTCCTCTTACTCCCCTTGGCCTTTTTCCCCATTCTTGTGAATGGATCTCCTTTTTTCCTCAAGGTAAAGGGGAACGAGCACGGTTCCAAATTTCTCTAATTCTGAGGGAACTCTTTCTGACTGCCCTATGGTGCGATTACTTGCCCTCTTCAGGTCATGCAGTTTCACAGCCCAGGTGGCCATGCCCTGGCTTGGCCTCCGAAAAGTCTGGAATCCCCCTGGCAGGTCTTATTTCAAGCTCTTCTAGCTGCTGACTGAACTTGTCAGCTCTGAGCATCTGTCTGCCTTGCCCTGGGAAGTCTGATTGAGTTCCACTCTACTTTTCATACAAAACTGCCTTCGAGAAGGCATAGTCTTTCCCATACACTTCTGTGTTAGCACTTAACAAGGTGCTAAGGGATTTAGTCCCCTTCCTGGATGGGCGCTCTACCCGGAACAGTTTCTGCCCGGACAGTCTAAGGAGCCCTCAACTAGGATGAAGGGTTTTGCATGTTGAGAGATTCAGAGAGTCTGCCCTCTTGGATCTGTTCAGGTGGTTCGGTTGAACCTCCCCTCAGTCCTGCCAACTGGGATTCTTGCTCCCTGGTCAGTTTCAAGCCTTTAAGCCTCTCAACCAATGCTCGATGGGCACTGTCCTCCCTCTCAACATGTTTCTTTCTTTCTTTCTCTTCCTCTTCTTCCCTTTTCCTCCTCTCTGTTCCTCCCTTAGAGCCGCCCCGGAAAGGAGGCCCTGTGGTCCCTTAGGGTAGGAATTCTCTCTCCTCTGTCTACTCTCCATCGGCTTTTTCCTTTTTCAGTTTATTTCCTTTCCTTTTTCTATCCCTTGGCTCTCTTGCCTCGCTTTCTTTTTTCTTACCCTTTATTTTCGCCTCTCCGCTACCAGAACCAGAACTGAGATATAGGAGGAATCTCATTTGCCAGCCCCTTGCGCCTTATGGCGTCGTCGTCCTCGAGGCGGCGCCGTTGGAGCTGACTCAAAAAAACCCAAAAAAACTCCCGTAGCGGGTGCGCGCCTCCGACTTAACCCAAGCAGTAATGAATGGTGAAGATACAAGAGAAGATCAAGAATTACGGTAGGTACGTAATTTTCATTTCCTGGAGGTCGGCATGGCTCCTGCCTGCCACCATGGAGCCTGCCAGCTCCTATTTTCTAGTTTTCACCCCGGCCTCCGTACCGTGCACTGATCGGGGTGGCTAACCCCCACCTCCGCGGAAGTAACCGAGCGCTCCGGACGTGGGACCACCCTTCTGGTCAGCATGCCTGTGCTGGCGTCTAGCCACTGCTAGGTGTCAGGCTACAGCGCACCTAACTATCCCCCTCCCAGAGGAAGGAGAGCAGCTACAGATGCTCAGTTCTTCCTCACCCCGGCCGACCCCCAAGCGACCCAAGTCCGGTCCTGAACCTGGGTCACCAACGTGGCACGAGGTGTGGCATCTAGCACCTCAACCTTCAGCGCCACCAGGCTGGCTAGCATGTCACTTTCTTGAAGTAATTGTAGTCTGGTCAGTAAGAGGAACCTCGATATTAGGTAGGACCATGTACTTCTCTGTTATTGTGTTTGTTACTCATACTGCCTCCCATGTCCTTTAGTCCCTGGTTGACATGGTCTGTCCAGGATTTCCAGGCCTCTCTGAACTTCTCTCCAGTCAGCCTGAGGTTCACAGTAATATTTTCCATACTGTAGATGTTTGTGACCTTGTCTTTCTACTCCCCTGCACTGGGTGCCTCTGGGCCAAGCCAGTAGGAGGTCAAAGCCTTCAGAGCTGTCATAACCATACTGTTGGAAATTCCCAGTTTCTGCCTTGTGGAGATTCCTTGGACTTGTGTGCCAATGGGTAGTGCTGGAATTCCTCCGGAACCCTCAGCCCCCATATCTTGGAGAGTTCTAGTCTAACCTGTGACAAAAACTGTGAGCTCCTAGGGCATCCTCAAAGGATATGAAAGTGTGCGTTTCCTAGGGCATCCTCAGAGAATATGAAAGTGTGTACCTCCTAGGGCATCCTCAAAGGATATGAAAATGTGTGCCTCCTAGGGCACCCTCAAAGGATATGAAAGTGTGTGCCTCCTAGGGCACCCTCAACGGATATGAAAGTGTGTGCCTCCTAGGGCATCCTCAAAAGGATATGAAAGTGTGTGCCTCCTAGGGCATCCTCAGAGAATATGAAAGTGTGTAACTCCTAGGGAGGCCTCCTTTAAGGAGGCAGTATAGCGCAGTGGGTTAAGGCTCTGAGCTGCAAATCTGGAGACCTGGGTTTGAATCCCACAGCTGCCTAGGTGCATACTGTGTGATCCTGAGCAAGTCACTTAACTTCCTTGTGCTCCCAGGTCACACCTGGAAACCAGCTTCCGCTTAGTGTGCTACTCCTGGTTAAACAAAGTTCCCTTTCCCTAGGGCATCCTCAAAGGATATGAAAGTGTGTGCCTCCTAGGGTATCTCAGAGAATATGAAAGTGTGTGCCTCCTAGGGTATCTCAGAGAATATGAAAGTGTGTGCCTGCTAGGGTATCTCAGAGAATATGAAAGTGTGTGCCTGCTTGGGCATCCTCAAAGGATATGAAAGTGTGTGCCTCCTTCCCCACACCCCCTCCAGCACTGGTCAGTGTTTGTGGTTCCATCACCTTCTCTCTAGACATTTCCCCCACTGTTCACATTCAGTTGCTGGCCCTGTTTCCTCCACCAACTTATTTTTCACTGAAGATAAGGTAAAGGCCTGCTTCTTCAACAGTATTTTGTATACCTGAGAAATATACTGAATTCTATCCTTAAGCATTACTGCCCAGCACATGAAATCTACCACCTTGTGTTTTCACTTTTTAAGATTTTGAATTCTTAAGGATGTAACTCCTAACCTACAGGAACCTATAAAAGCTAGAGTGATCCATGGGGAATTTGGCTTTCAGGGTTTGGAAGGACACACAACGGTCACCCTCCTCCAGATGCATAAACCTTGCAAGAGTGTTACTGTTCCACAGCCTGAACCTCCTGTCTGTTCTTGGGGCAAGCTCTGTGCCCCCCACTGTCAGGGATAGAGGGCCAACTTTGTTGGGAGTGTGTCTCAGAGCCCTACATTTAGAAAGAATGGCACTGGAGTGTTTAACCCAGAGATTATGCATTTTTTCCCAGACTCCCTGAGTTATGTTAGCTGTCTGGACACCATACAGAGGGACTGGTATGGAGTCCTTTTCCATTTAGTACCATCTAGAATGTACAATTTGTTTTGCCCAGGTTACCAGAATACATCTTCTGAAACGCTAGATAGTACAATTTGAGTTCTGGGAAGCCTGGCATCTCCCCTCCGCTCTAGGCAGAGTGACATCTGCAGTCCACCTTTGCTCTCCTACCTGCCCAGATGAATTTCTGAATTTGTCTGTCTAGTTTTGCCTAAGACACATTAGGTGTGGGTACTGGCAATGTCTGAAACATGCATAAAAGCCTGGGCAGGACATTAATCTTTACCACCTCCACCCTGCCAATCAGTGAAAGGGACAGCAGGCTACACCTCTTCAGGTCCAATACCACATCCAGGTACATTTTTTCGTAATTCAGACGTAAGAGTTCACTTCACTTAGGGGTAATTCTGATCCTGAGATATCTGAATGTATTATTGGTGGCCCATGCATAGGGGAACGAAGCCATAAAGGCCGATGAGCAGGACCCAGTGATTCTGACTGCCTCTAACTTCTTGTATTTAATGTTGTATCTGGAAATCCTGCCACAGTCCATCTGTATCTCCTGTCTCTAACTTCTTGTATTTAATGTTGTATCTGGAAATCCTGCCACAGTCCATCTGTATCTCCTGTAAAGCTGGGATGGAAATGTCTGACTTACTTAAAAATAATGCATCATCTGCTTAAAGAGACACTTCATGGCATTCTGGACCCACTCTAATGCCATGTTTATCTGGATACTCCCCTGCCCTCTCTGCCAGCTACTCAGTGCACAAAGCAACATATAGAGGTGATGCGAGGTACCCCTGCCTGTTCCTCTAGCAAGGGGAAAACAAGGTGAGTTCACCCCATTTATTTATTTGGATTTTGTCAACCGGGTAGGCTCACTGAGACTGTAAGTCCCTTTTTTCAGGAGCGACCCAGAATTACATACAGTGAACAAATACAAATTCAGATAGCCCATGCCAATATGATTCAGATGGTAAGAAAAAATTATTCACCTTAGTAATATTGTTTCTTCCAATGCATTCTTCTGTATTCATAATGCTCCGCAGTCTGCCTCCTAAGTAGAACTGCCCGGAGCAAATGGAACTTTATGCAAATGATGGAACCATCATTAGCTCGTGCCACTTATTCAGACTGCTGCCCTCATCTGCTGCAATGTTCCTTCAACGTCTCAGATTTCTAAGAAGCCTATAAGGCAATCTATATTACACTAAACTACACTTTATGTAATAAAACTACTAAAGCTGTTTTAAGACAGCATAAACTATATGTTAGCACACTAATGCTGATAGCAATATCAATAATAATAATCATAATAGCAAAAAAACAACACTTTCTGAAGTGCCAGAATCACCTGGAAAAAGAAAGGACAATTTAAATCCCACAGGATTAAAATATGTATGCCTGTGTTTGGGACTAGCAACCAAAAAGATTCATATAGCAATGCAGAGGCTCTGTTTCTGGAAGTGGAGGCAGGGAGGGAGAGTTATGAATATAGAAGAGTACATTGAAAGAAACAATATTACTACGGTGAGTAATTGTTTCTTCTAACCCCATGTATTTTTCTATATTTCTAACTCTCTGCAGACTTCAAAGCAGTATCTTTGGAGGTGGGCAGAGAACCTAATTTAGGAAAGAGGCTCTGCAGGACTGCTGTGCCAAACCTGGCATCACTTCTGGACTGTATGTCCAAACTGTTATGTTTAGTAAAGATGTGTACTGTTCTCCAGGTAGCTGCTTTACAGATTTCCACTAAGGGAATATGTCTTGCGGCTGCTATGGAAGCAGCTGTGCCTCTAGTTGAATGGGCCCTGAGGCCTGCTGGGGCCGGTTTTCCAGATTTTGAATAGCAAAACTGAATGCATTGAACTATCCAGCGAGAGATTAATCTCTTGGAAGCTGGGGTGCCTTTTCCCATGTCTCCATAAGTGAGAAAAAGTTGTTTATCACCTCTATGATCCTTGGTGTGGGTCAAATAGTAACTTAATGCCCTTTTTACATCCAGACTATAGAGTTTGCGCTCACTTGAACTGGCTTGTTCGGTAAAGAAAACTGTCAGTGTTATGGACTGATTTAAGTGGAAATCAGAAACCACCTTAGGAAGAAACCTCCTGTTTGTTCGAAGCACTACCTTGTCATTATGGAAGGAGAGATGGTCCTTCTCCACACATAGTGCTTGCAGTTCACGTATCCTCACAGAAGTGATTGCAATCAAAAACACAGTTTTCCATGTGACGTATTGTGTATGAGCAGAAAACAATGGGCTCAAAAGGAGGTTTCATGAGCTGAGCAATGCAAATGTTCAGATCCCACACAGGGACTGGTGCCTTAATATGATGGTGCACATGACACAAACCTTTGAAGAACGTTTTGAAAATGGGATTAGCTGCTATGGAAACATTTTCCCAGCAGAAATTTAAGCTGAAATTGATGCCAGATGTACTTTTAGAGATGTGTATTTCAACCCTTAGGAATGCAGATATGTGAGGTATTCCAGTAATACTGGGATTTCTGCCAGAGAAGGAGAAATCTGCTTGGCATCACACCAAATTGAAAACCTTTTCCATTTTGCAGAATAGGTTTTCTTAGTGGAAGGCTTTCTGTAGCCTTTCAGGATATCAAGAACAGCCTGAGAAAATTTTAAATTTGAGAATTCTAAGCCCTCAAGAACCAGGCCTTGAGCCTGAGAGTCTTGAGGTTCGGATACAAGATTTTTCCCCGGTAGGAGGTTAGGAGATTGTGCCTCCTGGGAAGATGTATTGGTTTGGACACTGACATGGACAACAGTAGGGAGTACCATGGCTGTCTGGCCCAATCTGGTGCTGTCAGGATCATGGACGCAGGTTGTGACCTGAGCTTGATCAGTACTCTGAAGATGAGAGGAAAAGGAGGGAAGGCGTACAGGTGTCTTCCTGACCAGTCCAGAGCCAGGGCATCCAGTGGGATTGTACCCTTGGCTGGTGGTCTACAACAGAATAGAGGCAGAAGGTGGTTCTTGTGAGAGGCAAAGTGAGCCACCTCTGGGGTGCCCCATCTTTGGAACACTGGATACAGTACCTGTCTGTTTAGAGACCATTCATGATGTGCCTGGTTGATTCTGCTTAGAGCATCTGCCAGGGTATTGTCCTTGCCTGGGACTTGAATGGTCTGCAGGAAAGCTTTAGTGAGTAGGCTAATTCCCATATTTTCATGGCCTCTGTGCACAGAGGGTCTGACCTTGTTCCCCCTTGTCTTTTTTATGTAGTATATTGTGGTGGTGTCTATTCTGGCCTGCACCACCTTGTCCTGTACCAGGTGAGAGAAACTTTTTAAAGCCAGAAATACTGCTCAGAGCTCCAACAAGTTTATGTGAAGGAGTGACTTCACACTTGACCAAGTGCCATGGGTAGTGTGCTCTCCTAAATGAGCACCCCCATCCTAACAGAGAGGCATCTGTTGTAAGGGTGACTGATGGGTTTTCCCTCTGAAAGGGAACTCCTGCTCTTAGATTGTGTGCATCTGTCCACCACTGCAGAGAATGGAGCACAGGTTTTGTTACTGGAATTAATTTTGACATTTTGTCTTTTCTTTGGCACAAGTGTGCCCTGAGATGAAACTGAATGTCCTTCATTTGATATCTTGCTCCAAAGACAGCTCCTGTTGCTGCAGCCATGTGTCCAAAAATCTGCAAGTATTGCCTTACTGGACATGGCTTGTCCAACTTGAATGAGGTAATCATTTGCAGGGTGCCCTGGACCCTATCTTTTGGAAGAAAGGCTCTCCCCTTTACGGTGTCCAGTTCTGCTCTGATGAAGTGCAGGACTTGTACTGGATTGAGAATGGATTTTTCCTGGTTTATCAGGAATCCCAGAGACTGTAACAGATTTCTTTTTATTGCCAGGTGATCTTTCACCTGTTGTGATGACTTTCCCACAACTAGCCAGTCATCGGGGTAGGGAAAAACTGACATTCCCAACCTTCGTAGGCATGCCACTACCACTGCCAGACATTTTGTAAACACCCTGGGTGCTGAGGTGAGACCGAAGGGCAGGGCTGAGAACTGGTAGTGCCCTGAAGAAAGTCTGAACCTGAGATACTTTCTATGAGACTCCCTTATAGGGATGTGGAAATAGGCATCCTTTAAATCCAGAGATGCCAGCCAGTCTTGTTTTTGAATGACTGGCAAGATCAGAGACAATGTAACCATTTTGAATCTTAGTTTTACAAGATACGTGTTCAGATGTCTGAGGTCTAGAATTGGCCACCACTCCCCATTGTTCTTTTTGGTGAGTAAGTACTGAGAATAAAAACCTCTTCCTCTCCGAAGCTTTGGTACAGGCTCCACTGCTTTTATGTGGAGCAAGGTTTGAACCTCTTTTTCCAAAAGCTGTCTCTCTCCTGAAGAGAAGCTGGTTTGAACAGCCTTGATTTCAGAAGAGGAAGAAACTTGAAGATCAGGGATAGCCCCTGACTCACTAATTCCAAAACCCACTTGTTTGTGGTGATGGCCTGCCAGGGCTGTAAGAAGTGTCAGTCTGCCCCCTACTTGTACCAGGGAGGTGGCCTTGACAATTGAGTCAGGGATTTTGTTTTTGGCTGTGTCTGAGCCTGGGTGGAGTGGGAACCTCTTCTGGAGCCCCTCCTACCTCTGGCCCTGTTGTACCCAGTCTGCTGTGAGTAAGGCTGCAGCTGTGAAACAGCTTGTGCTTGGTAGAAGGACCTGCCATATGGTGTCCTTCCTCTGCCTCCCCTTCCATAAGGCCTGTATGAGGGAGAAGGCCTTTCTCTGAAGGTGTTACTCTTATAGGTGGCTTTGTACTCATCCACCTTTTTCATATACTCTTCAGTATGTTTATCAAAGAGAGAATGGTCTTGAACAGGAAAATCCATGGCCTTAGTCTGGGTATTCTGTGTTAGATTAGTAGCCCTCGGCCATGCCAGCCTTCTCAGGGCTACGGTTAGAGCCATCCACCTAGCAGCATTATCATTGGCATCTGCTGCCATTTGGAACTGGTATTTGGATGCTTCCAGTCCAGACCTTGCTGTTTCTGCTAGGTCATCGGGGGACCCTTCTCTGACATTGCCAAAACTGACTGCCACAGTGTTTTCTGATACTGTGCAGCATAGGCATGGTAATTAGCCTGTCTTACCCCCAGGGAGGCTGCTAAATACCCTTTTTTAGACATACTGTCTATCTTCCTAGAATCCTCCTCAGGTGGATGAGAGGATAGAGGAACCCTCACCTTTTCACAGATTGCCTGCTGGACTATACCCTGATGGTCAGGGTGGGAATAGAGGAATTAAGCCCCTTGCCTGTCCAGCTGATACTTATCTGTCTTTTTATCAAGAGGCGGGACAGAATTTTGGTTCTGCAGGATGCTAAATAACTCTTTTTTTTTTTAAAGAATTTATTTATGGGAAGAATTTTCTTTGTGGGTGTTAACCCAATCATCTCCATGTATTCAGCCTCCTCCTCATCCTCTATAGCCTCAGTAGTAGCTAGGTGAAGTGCATCCGCTATTTATCTTACAAAGGAAAAATGTGAAGAAAAATCTGGTCTAGGCAGACAGCCAAATTCCTGCTCTGGTGAGATCTCCAGTTCAGTGGTCTCACCATCATCAGTCTCTGGCAAATCATAATTGCCATAATCCATTTCCTGCGAAGGGAATTCAGAGGAAGGAGTATGCTCCTGAACCCTTGGAGGAGGGAGGGTAGGAGAAGGTATAAAACCCTGTATTGCCTGAATGACCTTCATGGCCTGGGCAATCTCTTCTGCAGTTGGCAGGCTGTGAGGCACAGAAGAAACCTTTATTGTTTGCGGTTGTGTTTTTTTTCTCCTGGAAATGGAGTTGTCATAAAAAACAAAGAAAAAGACTGGTCCCTCAGGTTTTAAAAATTGTATTAAGTGTGGGGACGTGTTTGCCAGAGCAGACAAGCATGAATGCGGTGTGGTCTGTTTGGGAACCAAACATCTTTCAGCAAGTTGTGAAATATGCAAGTCTTTTCCACAAAAGACAGTGGAAAAAAGACTAGAAAGGTTGCAAAAGAGACAGGATAAGGGGGCGTCAGGCTCTGACCAGCCAACACATTACAAAGCTGTGGGTGAAACCACTGTCTCTTCATTACACACACCTGAGAAGGGTGATTCAGGCACCTTAAAAAGGGTGAGTGGGCTGGCTGACTCTCTGGTCCCCTCCAAGAAAACCAAAAAGACAAAGCAGGTCGAACCCCAGGAAAAACCTAAAGTTTTTTTTTCGTTGCGGTCAGTTCAGGTACCAAAAATGAACGGAGAGTTTTAAACTCGGAACCGGCTTAGCAGTTGAAAGAAACCGGTTCAGCGGTTTCAAAAACAATATTTAAAACAATTTTAAATAACTTAAAGAATATTTTAAATAGCGGAAAAGTTCCGCAAACTAAGATAAACTACCCGGTTCCTCAGTGGTTATCCTAAACCATGAAGAACTGAGAAAATAATACATTTAATTCTAAACAACAAAACCTAAATAAATGTATGAAAGAATTAAACAACAAATAATGGCAACAGTAAGACTAAATCAGTATAAGAAACTTAAACTTCACAATTAGCCAACAAATGACCCAAGGGGATTCTCCTGGGCATCGTGACTTGTCAGGCGGAGTAAGAAATATGAGACGGTGGATGAGGGCAGCAGTTTGAATAAGTGGCACAAGCCAATGATGGTTCCATAATTTGCATAAAGTTCCATTTGCTCTGGGCAGTTCTACTTAGGAGGCAGACTGCAGAGAGTTAGGAATATAGAATACATGGGGTTAGAATAGTATATTGTGATACAAGTAGCGATTAGAGAATATATTGTCATTGTTACAAAGACAAGCAGACAGTTAAGAATAACACTGGAGAACAAGTGTCACTAGTTACAAGGTACAGGCATGTGACAGTTGAATAAGGCCCTGTCCCATTTGTTATGCAGAAATAGTTAAACGCAAGGATCTGTTCTACCCTCTCCTTTTCTGTCTCTTGTCTGACTGCACAGTCAGATTTTCTTGTGAGACCTAGGAACTGATCACTCTGATGGTCTTGCAATTCTCCACCTCCCACTATCTCCCTGCCTTCACTTGCTGTAACTTGCTGTTTCTATCTTTTCATTCCCCTAGTGTATCTGTGGTTATGAAATATATGTGAATCTTTATGTGAAACTGGAATCCCTTGGTTTAAAAATGTATATAGTTATATTGTTGAAATGATTACAGAAAGCTATTTGGAACTTAGGGGGTTAACTATGAGATGCAGTTTGACCTCCATGAACTCTTTTGCAGAGTTGTCAACAGGGTTTAGTTCTGGGACACCATGTTCTACTTTGTTACACCTGCAAGGAAATTGACAAAGTTCTGATACATTTTGTGAAAAACAGGATGCCTCTTAATAAGGTTGCAGAAATTAATTGCCAGGCAAAGATTTCTTCTAAAAAGAGCAGCAATCTTTTGTTGGGGGGGAGACTGAAACTTAAAATTAGAGATACCCTCAGACGAAGGACTTTGCTTTCGCTATTTGTATTGCCTTTGTAAACAGCTATACTGAACAATTTTATTTTTATTTTACTGTTATTGATGATAATAAAACACTATTTGCAAATGTTATAACTGCTTCTGGTTTTCAGTGGCCAAAGCAGCAATGGGCAATTGGGCTGGTACCTTGCCTGACAGGTAAAGTCCAACCTGCCTATAGCAATATGGATACTGCACAGTCAGAAAACTATGACCTTGTGAAAAGAGAAATCCTGAAAAGATATGACATGTCAGGAGAGACCTACAGGCAAAGATTTCGGTCCCCTAAAGTACAACTCAGTCGACAATCCCTGAGAAGCCTTTACCTGACTCGGGAGAACTCCTCATTAAATGGCTCCAACCTGAGGTTAAAGTAGTCCCACAGATCATCAACATGTTTGCAATGGAGAAATTCAACATCCTGTTTACAGACGTGCAGCTTTGGGTAAAAGAACACTGACCAGAAAGTAGGGAAAAGGCCATTTCTCTGGCTGAGGACGATCAGATGGCCAGACAGACACCGCAGCAGCAAAGTAACAGCCAATGACTGGTAAGACCCTCTTTTTCCCAGTTTAACTCCAGGTCAGATAAGAACTCTGGTGGGGGGTAACAAATCTGCACCCGAGGACTTGGTTTGCTATAAGTGTAACAAGCCAGGCCATATTGCAGGAAACTGCCATAAAAATAAGGAGGGTAACACTGGAGCAGAGTTGGCCTAAGCAAATTGGGGCAAGTATTTAATAGATGTCAAGGTGGGAGAAAAGACTGTGAAGGGACTTACTGATTCGGAAAGCAGACAGACCCTAGTGCATGTTGAAGTGCTGGGAAAACTGTGCAAAACGACCAGGTACTGGTGTCATCCACATCCACATCCACAGGGACACTCAATACTGTCCCACCACCCAAGTGACTCCAGATGTTAACAGGGTGTCGCACCAAATGAAAGTGCAGGTAGTACCTAAGTTACCTACACCTGTGATTGTTGGAAATTACTTTCCAGGATTTACTGCGTTAATCTCAGAGGAACTGAAACCTGCAGTTTCAGCAGTAGTGGTAAAAAGAGCACAGGCAAAGAAAATCTGAGATGGTGGGGACACTTTTCCTTTGGGTAACTTTGATGCAGACTTGTCTGAGGCCAGCTCCAAGATCTGGAAATCTAAGAAAGAAAGACGATACCTGAAGAAACAGTGGCAACAAAAGACTGATGGACATAAGGTGTTAAAATATGAAAATACTGAAGCTAAACTGATTTGTGATTTTGTTTCAGAGCAAACAACGATGCTTCTCTCCAGGATTATTTTAAGTAGTTGGGGGTGAAACAAAAACAGGGTGAACCATTGTTTAAAAACTGTAATGGACTACTGTACAGAGTTTTTGTGTTAATCCTCAGACAAAGGAACAGATAGAACAATTGGTTATACCAAAAATAGAACTGAGCTGCTACAAATGGCACGATAGTCTTATGGCTGGTTACCAGGGAGGGGCCGCACCCTTGCCAGATTGTTGTACAGAGTTTACTGGCCTACAATTCATGAAGATGTTGCTACCTGTTGCAGTTCTTATGCTGAATGTCGGAAAGTAGCCCCAATGAATAAAAAAAAGACAAGGTGCCCCTGGTGCCCGTACCCTTGATAGATGTGCCTTTTGAGAAAATTTAAATAGATGTGGTTGGCCTCAAACAAAAGTAAAAAAAAGTAATGGATTCATTCTGATAGTTTGCAACTATGCTACTTGATACCAGAGGTAGTTCCAATGCATACTGTCGCAGCTCCAAAAGTAGTAGCAGAGCTTGCCAAAATTTTCAGCAGAGTAGGCATACCTAAAGAGATTATTATTGATCAGGGTAATAATTTTAGTGCTGCAGTACTGAAGAAGCTGTATCAATTGCTAGGTATGGAAACATAGGAAAGAGATGGTAGAAGAAGACCAGGGGTCTATCTAGTCTGCCCAGTGGTTTCTGAGACCTCTATCGGTCACCAGACCTAGCCCCCCCTTATCTTTTATACCCTTTACTGTTCCAGTGGAATGTAAGGTAGCCCTTGCTCTGTCCCACCCATGTTTGAACACTGCCACAGATCTAGCTCAGAAGGCAACCTGTTCCATGGTTCCACCACTCTTTCGGTAAAGTAATGTTCTAGGGACATGGATATGTTGTTCAATCCACACTTCTTGGCAGGTACCTTGCTGCTTTAAATGTTGCCAGAAGGTCTTCAAGCTGGCTCCAAAACTCTCGGCTCCGCCCCATGACTCCAGATCTTCCTTACCGCTTGGAAGCTCAGGTTCCCTCCTTAACGCTCTGCATCTAGACTGGATCCTAACTCTTTGGTTCACCTGAAAATAATTTTAAAGTTTTCCAGACTTCAGTCTACTTCTTCCTTCGCGGCTGCGATGGACAAATCGACTCCCGGTTTTCGGCAGTGCCCATGCGGGCAGAAGATGTCCAGGACCGATCCGCACTCCATGTGCGTCTACTGCCTCGGGCTTGACCATGACCCGCAGGCCTGCGAGTTGTGCAGATCTTTTTCGCCTAGCGTCCTTGAGGACTGTGCTGCCCGGCTCCAACTTGGGCGCCCGAGAAACATTATCCGCCAGTGAAGTCCAAGGAGGCCCGTTGGGCGGTGTCCGCGGTGGCTGGCTCGGCTGAGCAACTCGAGCAGATGATCGCCCCGGAGGAGGCGGCCCAGGCCGCATCTTCATTTTCCTCGGTCGCGGCATTTATCCCGCTCTCCTTGGGATCCTCCTACACAGCTTCTTTTAAGGAGCTTTGCCAATCCCTCTCCACAAAGAGTGAGGGGCCTTCGGGACACTCTTCTTGGTCAAAAAAGAAGGACTTGAAGGGTAAGTCCCACCGTCAACGTTCGTGGGAGCAGGAGAGGTCCCCTGCCCCCGACATTCAACACTCAACTTCGGTCGAGGTTGTGGCTAAGGCAGCAGCTTCACGGTGTCCCGTCCAGGTCAGCCGGCTGGAGACACCCGTCAACACGGGTCGAGATTTTTCTTGACTGGTCGGACGGCTGTCGACTGGTGAAGCCGACAACCCTTCTTCACGGTTCCCCCAGTGGAAACCGAGGACTTGCCTGCACCTCCTGTGCCAGAGTCCCCGGTCAAGCCTCCCGAGCCGAGGGAGGAGCGGGTTTCCCCGCTCCTTCCCAGACCCACCCTCGGAAACGCCGAGGGTCTCGGTCTTGGACCTCGTCTCGGTCCAGCCGATCCCGCCGACATCGCCGGTCTTGGTCTCGGCACCGAGGAAAGCGCTGGCGCCGTTCATCCTCATCTTCCTCCTTGGAAGAGGAGAGGCTTCGGCGCAAATTGCGTCAACTCTACGAGGACTTAATGCGGTAGCAGCTCCTTCTGTCTGGGAACAAGCCGACACCGTCGCCTTCCCCAGCCATTAAGTGGCTGTCACCTGAAAGGCCGAAACAACCCCTCGCGGTGGTTGAGGTGCCCAAGCCTGGGCCGGTTGTTCAGCCGAAACCAGCTGCCCCACCGATTGTGGTGGAACCTCCGCCTCCACAACCGAAAGTGGGGGCTCTGACCAAGGATTCTCGGTCGGGTCAGGGTCTGCCCCACCGGTTGTCAGTCACCCTCACTCCTGACCGTCCTCGGCAGGTGGAGGGTGGCTCAGGCCCTAGGCAGCTCTTCGCAGACTCCTCTGAGTCTGACGATGACTCCTCCCTGTTTTCCAGGCCCCTTGACCTGGAGTCCTCCAGGGGGCAGTCGATGGACGAGAGCCCATCATCGTTCATGGGTCTGCTTCGGCTCATCTCGGAGTCCACCCGGATGCAGCTTGAGCCCGTATCCAAGCGGGCCAAGTATCCCATCACGGAGATACTGAACCGAGGGGATTCTCCCACAGAGGCCTTTCTGGTGGCTGAAGCCATTGTTGGCCCAGCCTTGGAGCTATGGCAGCGGCCAGCTTCCTGTCCTGTGCCCTCGGCCAGGATGGCCAGGAAGAGTGTGGTCCCTACCGGCTCTTTGTCCGGTTTCTCAGAACAACCCTCTGCGGAGGGGTTGGTCACCGATAGCGTTTTCCGGCGTTCCGGGAATGCTAGGGATGTGGACAAGCCCCCCAACAAGGAGTCCAAAAAGCTGGACTTTGCCGGGCGCAAGGTATACGCTGCGTCCACCCTCGGCCTCCGTTAGGCCAGTTCGGCTGTACTGATGGCGCACTTCTCCCACGCCCTCATGGGCTCCCTGGATGAGGTGATCCCTCATCTCCTGGCTGATCTGCAGACTACGGTCAAGCAGGTGTGGGATCAGGGAAGGGCAGTGGCGAAACAGCAGCTCCAAATGGCTTTTAATATCGGAGACTCCTGTGCCCGGTCAGTAGCGGCTGCAGTGGCCATGCACTGCATAGTCTGGCTGAGGATATCCACCTTTATGGCAGATACCCAGCACAAGCTGGCAAACGCCCCCTTCTTGGGGACCGACCTGTTCGGCCCTGGAGTGGAAGACCACCTCCAGAGGATCGAAAAGTCCAACGCCACCTTGGACTCGGTCGCGTCTGCTCAGAAGGATAAAGGCCATCGACAGCAACATAAGTCCTTTCGCCCTTCTGCCCCTGCAGCACATCCGGCCCAGCAACACCAGAATCAGGGCCAGCAGGCTCGCACTTGTCACCCCAAAGCCAAGCCTGCAGCTTCGTCTAACAGGAAGCCGTGAGGAAAAGGCCCAGGAGGTCCCTCGGCCAGTCCTTCCTCCAAGCCTGCCCAGTGATGAGTTAAGTGGTGTCACCCCCAACCTCGTCACTTCCCCCTGGGTTCCCCCCGTGGGGGGATGGCTCCGCCACTTCCTTTCCGCCTGGTCCGCTATCACCACGGACCGTTTGGTGTTGGAGGTGGTAGGAAAGGGTCTGCCTCTGGAGTTCGAGCAGGCCCCGCCCTTCCGAGCCATCGTCTCACAGGGGGCTATGGGGTCCGCAGCCTCTCTGTCGGCCCATCGAGCCGACATTGCCCTGCTCCTCCAAAAGAGGTGATCAGGAAGGTGGCAGATCTCCACCAGGCCCAGGGTTTGTGTCCAGGTACTTCCTGGTCCCGAAATGGATGGGGGGCTGGCGCCCCATTCTAGACCTGCACGACCTGAACAGGTTCCTAAGGTCTTGAACCTTCAGGATGGTCACTCTGGCTCAGATCATTCCATCCTTGGAACGAGGCATGTGGTTCTGTTCTCTGGACCTCCAGGACGTGTTCTTTCACGTCCCAATCCGTCCATCCCACCAGCGATTCCTCTGCTTCAGAGCAGAGGGGTCCCTCTACGAGTTCCGGGCCATGCCCTTTGTCCTTTCTCTAGCTCCAAGGGTCTTCACCAAATGCATGGCAGTGGTGACAGCATTCCTGCGGCGCCGAAGGGTCCGGGTGTACCCCTATCTGGATGACTGGATGATTGCGGCCTCCTCCAGAATGGAGGTGGAGCAGTCCAGGGATCTGGCCCTCCAGGTTTGCTCTCAAGTTGGCCTCCTTATCAATGAGGCCAAGTTGGAACTCATGCCAAAGCAGGTGATCCAATTCATCGGGGCAGAGCTCGACTCTCTGCGAGCCAGAGCACGGCTCCCTGCGGACAGGGCCAAGGTTCTTTCCTCCTATGCCCAATCATTTCAGGTTGGGCAATTGCGCCCTGCCCGGGACTTCCTGCACCTCCTGGGCCTCATGGCGGCCTGCACCAGCATGGTCCGTTGGGCCCGTTGGCACATGCATCCCTTACAATGGGGACTGGTCAGCCAATGGTCACAGTGCTCTGGTCCTTTGGATCAGCCAGTGACCCAGGAGATGTGGAATGCTCTCCAGTGGTGGATCGTTCCAGCTCATCTGCAGGAGGGCATCCCATTTGTCCGCCATGAGCTGAAGGTCTCTCTATCGACTGATGCCGCTCTGATGGGTTAGGGTGCCCATTTGGGGGAGCACAGAGCGCATGGCCTCTGATCCCCTCGGGACTCCCGATGCCACATCAACCTGCTGGAGCTTTGAGCGGTTCGTCTAGCCCTGACTGCCTTCGCTCCATTTGTAGCGGGTCAAGTGGTCCAGGTCCAGACGGACAATACCATGACCATGTACTACCTAAACGGCCAGGGTGGGATGCACTCCATGCCCCTGTGCAGGGAAGCTCTCCACATTTGGTCCCTTCTGCGCAGCCTCGAGGCGGATATCCTTGCCATCCATGTGGCAGGAGCCTCCAATATTCTGGCCGATGCCCTAAGCCAGATAGGAGCTGCATCCCACAAGTGGTCTCTCCTGCTGGAGGTAGTACAAGATCTGTTCTCCCACTGGGGCATGCCTCAGGTGGACCTGTTTGCCTCCAGGGAGAATGCAAAGCTGAGGCTGTTTCACGCCCACCCCCTCAGCAGGGCTCGCTGCAGGGGGATGCCTTCTCGAGGCCGTGGACCCCGGGCCTCTTCTACGCCTTTCCCTCATTTCCCTTGATCCACAAGGTGCTTCTCAAGGCAAGGAGGGACAAGGCGCAGGTGATTCTGGTAGCCCCAGACTGGTCCCGCCAGTTCTGGTATCCAGATCTCCTCAGTCTCAGCTGCAGGCTCCTGAGGCAGCTTCCAGCCTGCCCGGACCTGATCTCAGTCAATTAGGGGAAGGTATTCCATCCAGACCTTCAATCCCTGCACCTGACGGCCTGGTTCCTGAGCGGCTAGAGATCTTATCTGTGTCAATCTTCACCATTCATCACAGATGGGTACTGGCCTGAGATCAGGACCCCGCGGTTTTTTTTTTAAAGGGATAGTCGGAACTGATGCAGCATCGGCGCCGCCCTTGAGGCCAACGTACTACGTGGCGCTCGAGGGTTGGCCGTTAGGCTGCGTCGACTCCACCTGCCTACCAGTTCTTCGTCTCCCGCCGTCGAGGTCGCCTCGTGGGAAGCTGTTGAAAGAAGAAATTAGGCTTGTCAGCCTTTACTGCGACGTTTAAGTCCGTTGGTCTTACTAGTTCTGGGTTCTGCCTCCACTCGACGTCGCCGGTAAGATCTTTCCTTTTTATTTAAAAGTTTGTGACGTCGAGTCTGTTTTTGGTGTTTTTTTCCGTAGGTCATGTCTCGGTCGGGGGGCAAGAAGTTTTCCAAGGCGGGTCGGCTCCCTATGCATCGGTGCCCGTGTGGCCGCAAGTATTCCGTTACCGACCAGCATGACCGGTTCGCGGCGCCGTGGGCCCTGTCGACACTGACGTCGGTGCCGACTCGTCTCTTGGTGCCGTGGGCCCTGTCAGCGCTGTTCGCGGTGCCGTGGCCCTAGATTCAGCGTCGCCTTTCATCATGTCTCGCCTCGGCGCTGTCCTCGGCACCGAGGTTGAGCACGGCACCGTGGGGCCTTCGGCATCGATCAGTCGGTTGCCATCCTCGGTGCCGTTGGTGCTCTCAGTGCTGCTTTCGCGGCGCGAGGGAGCCCTAGTTGGTGTCATGTTCAGCGCGGTCCACCCTGGGGCCATCGGTCGCAATTCGTAGCTGGGGCTGCCGTTGGTGCCGTCTCTGTCCCTGGTGCCACCCCCGGTGCCAGTGGACTTGATGGCGCCGCGGCTGGCCCTGGCTCTGGACCTTTGGCACGAGCTGCCCTGGCGCCTTCTGTCAGCCCCACTTGCGGGGTTGTGGAGGGCACGGGTGCTGCCTCGGCCACTGCTCTGGCTGCCGGGCCCTTTGGCAAGGTCGCCTTCACCCGCCCTCCTACCGTTTGGCTTAGGGCCTCAGACTCTACCTCTTCGGGGTCGGGCTCGGAGTCGGACGGGCAGTCACACCCGTCGGGGTTGTCTGCGGAGGAGAGCGAGCCAGTGGTCTCGACGACGAGTCATAGCCAGCCCTCTTCTGAGGAGCGTCAGGTAGTTCCCGAGGTTAGGGTCAGTGGTACTGACCAGCAGGTTATGGTGCGTGCCCACGTTGCCATGCAACCTGGCCTTGGGGGGTTCCTCGACCCCTCGGCGGTGGTACCCCCTCCGGTAGTGTGTCTTGATCGCCCAACTTTGGGGCCCATCGGGAAGCCTACAGGAGGGGAGGGTGCTCTTCCTGGGTCTCCCCTTCGGGGGCAGCCCAGAGCTGCCAGCCACCTAGGCTGGCCCTCTCGAGGACGAGGACCCTCTCGGACTCTGAGGGGTTCGAGGGGTGTGGGGTCGGTCGTCGGCCTTTCTCTGGGGTCCACCCGGGCCCTGGACGAAGCCGGAGTGCGGACTTCCGCCCTTCCCCTTCCGGTTCCTTGAGGGGATCCCATTCTTTGGAGGCAGGGGACCGTCCTTCTGGACCTATACGGCCCCAGTCGCCTCACTGGGGGGATTCTTCTGGGTGCAGCCTTGGCAGTACCAACGTGGATGTACAGCTGTCGGCTGTGGAGTCTTCCGGGACACCCTCCTCAGGTGTCCATGGTCCACTCCCTAGCCCTGGCGGAGGTCAGCTGATGACTTCTCTCGGCTCTGCCCCTATCCGTCTGCCACATTCTCCAGCGCTCCCAGGCATTCTTGGTCCTAGCGGCCCTCTCACCTGGGAGCAGTTCAGAGTGGTGGCTGCTCGGTTCCCGGCCTACGTTAGGGCTATGGACAGCCAGGTTTTCCAACCTCCCCCCGTGCGGCCACCCTCGGAACATATGGTGACCTCCAGCTCCTCATCCCCCTCTTCTGGAGGAGAGGAACCCTCTGTCCATATCTCTCCGGCCGCTGATATCTCTGAGTACCAGCGTTTCCTCATGAGGATGATGGAGGACCTTCACCTTTCTCCCCTATCTGTGAGCAGTCCTGAGCATGCGGCGCACGCCTTTCTAGGTGATTTTGGTGGGGCCACCCTTGTGGTGCCACCCTGGCCTTCTCCCTTTCAGGAGGCATCCTTGCGTTTCTGGCAGAGGCCCTTCTCCGGAGTTCCTGCCCCTAGGGACCTCAGCCAGAGGTATTGCGCTCCCCCGGAGTCTCCAGGTTCTATGCCTCATCCGCAGTCCGGATTGATGCACCTGGACACCCCTGACGGCTTCGCGCCCTCCACCGTGACCGGCCCCCAGATCAAGACTCCTTGGATTTTGACTTCTGGGGGAGGAGGACCTTCTACTCGGCACAGTTGCTTCTCTCCATTTCTGCTCATCAGGCCCACTATGCAGCCTACAACAGGTTCTTGTGGTCCTCGCTAGGTCAGATCCTAGCTGCTTTGCCTGACTCGGAGCAAACCAGGCAAGCCATCGCGCTCTCTGCACGTGGCCTGGAGCTAGCAAGGCACCAAGCAAGGGCATCTTACGACGCCAATGAGGTAGGTAGCTACCAGGGTCGTAGGGACAGCGATCTGCACCAGGAGATCGGCATGGCTTCGTCTTTCCCGGTTGTCACCCTTGGCCCGGCATAGGGTGATTTGCTCCGCTCACCAGGGAACCTACCTCTTCTCCCGTAGGGCGAGATGACGTTTGTCGGGGCAACTTCCTTCCCCCTCCGAGGGGACCCCATCTCGCTCTCCCCACTCTCGAGCCTCCTCAGCTCCTCAGGCCCAGAAGGTTCCCCCCCCTTAGTGTGTCACCCACTGAGGGCTAAGGGACTCTGTCCCTTAGGGTGCAATGAATCAACCCCCTTCGGGGGCTTGGTACTCACCCATCTGTAATGAATGGTGAAGACTGACACAGATAAGATATAAAAATTACGTACCTACCGTAATTATGATCTTTCTGTGTATCTTCACCATTCATCACAATCCCGCCCGCCATCCCCCTGGGGCCTCAGTCTCTGGGTCCCCTCCTCTGTGCCTACCCCTCTCTTTTGAGTGGGGTAAAGTAGGGACACACAGGGGTATTTTCTCCCTTAAGGGGTACAGCTCGAGTGGCACTCCTTCTCTACTACATATCTCCACCCCGACAGGGTGGGAGTTGGTGGTTGCCCTCCTTCTGTTATCCTTCTGGTCCCATCTGTGTAAAAAAAAAAAAAAATCCCCCTTTTTTTTTTCACCAAATATCTTTCCAGAGAGAGTACTAAGTCCCTGTACCCTGTCCTTCTCCAGAATAGCCGACTCTGCTTTTGGGGTATTGCCAGTTATTCTGTGCCTTGAATTCTGGCAGAGAGCTGTGCTACTCCTTGCAGTTCCTATACAGTCTGGTGATGGACAAGGGTCTCAGATCCTTGTTACCTCTCACTCTCTCCTAAATTTTCTCCCCTCCCTTCTTCCGCTTCCAGAGATTGGGGCCCCTACCCAATCCCCTTAGTCTTATTTCTTCTATGCTGTCCTCTCAGTCGTTATTTCTCCTTTTAGTTCAGTGTTTCTCTTCCTTTTTCTGTCCCTTGGACTCTCTTGTCCCACCCTCCATCCCTTCCTCTTACCTCTCTGGCGACTCAGAACTGGTAGGCAGGCGGAGTCGACACAGCCTAACGGCCAACCCTCGAGCGCCACGTAGTACGTCGGCCTCGAGGGTGGCGCCGATGCTGCGTCGGCTCCGCCTATCCCTTTTAAAAAAAAAAAAAAAAAAGCTCCCATGGGGTCCTGATCTCCGGCCAGTACCCATCTATGATGAATGGTGAAGATACACAGAAAGATCATAATTACGGTAGGTACGTAATTTTTATTTCCAGGCCTTGGGTCTTTCCGACGAGGTCTTCAATGTTGTTGAGGCTTCCTGTGAGGAGTCGACCTGAAAATGCTATGCCTTTAAATGGAAGAGATTCTCCATTTGGTGTCAGGGCAAGGGCCTGGACCCTTCCTCCTGCTCCTTGGCAAGCATTCTGGACTACCTGTGGTCCCTTTCTCAGCTTGGGCTTCGGTCGACGACCCATAAGGTGCACCTGGCAGCCATCTCTGCTTACCGGGCGCAGGCCGGGAAGCAGTCAGTGGCACAGGAGAAGGTGGCCGGGCACTTTTTCAAAGGCCTTGATCACATATCCCCTCCGGTGCGAGAACCTCCACCTCCATGGGATCTACTGCTGGTATTGGCTAAGCTCATGGGCAAGCCATTCGAGCCGATGCACAGGTGTGACATCTCTCACCTGTCGTGGAAGACCACCTTCTTGGTGGCTATCACGTCAGCCAGAAGGATGGGAGAGCTCCAGGCACTTTCCATCGAGTCTCCTTATCTGGTCTTCCACAGGGACAAGGTTGTCCTGTGCCCCACCTGAAATTCCTTCCGAAGGTGGTGTCGGAGTTTCACCTTAATCAGGTGTTGGCTCTGCCGGTATTCTACTCCAATCACACCTTGGAGGCTGAATATAGGCTCCATACTTTGGACCCTAGAAGAGCGCTCACTTATTATAAGGAGCGGACGGCTGAAATTCGGGGAGAGGTTCACCAGCTGTTTGTCACCTATGCTGAAGCTGCACCTGGTAGACCTGCAGCTAAGCGGACGATAGGCAGGTGGATCACCTCCTGCATCGATCTCTTCTACAGGTTGGTGGGCATGGAGCCTCCCAAAGGGATAAGAGCTCATTCTACCCGCCATACCGCTGCTTCGGTGGCTGCTTCCAGGGACATCCCTATCCAGGAAATCTGCAGGGCTGCTACCTGGAAGTCAGCACACACCTTCATTACCCACCACCACATCGACCTTGAATCATGCCAGGATGCTGGTTTTGGGGCCTCGGTTCTCCAGTCCTTATTTCCCAAGTGAGTATCGGGGGTGTGCGCCTTGCCTCCCTCCTCCCGGAGAACTGCTAGGAGTCTGCCAAGGAGTGTGGATTGAACAACATATCCATGTCCCTAGAAATACAGGTTACTCACCTGTAACAGGAGTTCTAGGAATGGTATATGTTGTTCATCCTAACCCACCCGGCCTCCCGGCTTCGACGCACAACCTGACTTCCAGCGGGCTAGATCTGGCATCATGGGGCGGAGCTGAGAGTTTTACCACCCGGGTGGGTGGGAGGAACCAGCTTGAAGACCTTCCGGCAACATTTAAAGTGGCAAGGTACCTGCCAAGAAGTGTGGATGAACAACATATACCATTCCTAGAACTCCTGTTACAGGTGAGTAACCTGTATTTTCCTTACTTTCTTCTTGAAATGACCTCCTCACGGTTTCCATTCGTGTCCTTTTGTGTTTGAGTCTGATACCTTGTTAAAGAGTTCTGTGTAGGCACCTTGTTAATGCCTCTCATGTATTTGAATGTTTCAATCATATCCCCCCTTTCCCTCCCAGTCTCCAGTGAGTACATGTCCAGTGCCCTCAAGCAGTCTGCATAAGAGAGCTCATGTAACCTGTTTTATCATTTTAGTCGCTCTTCTTTGAATGGTGTCTACCCTATCTCTGTCCTTCTTTAGGTTTGGACTCAAAAACCAGACACAGTACTCCAGGTGGAGCCTGACCAGGGACCTGTAGAGCGGGAGGGTCACTTCCCTGTCCCTACTGTCAAATTCTGTCCCTATACATCCTAACATTTGCTAGCCTTGCTGTATGCTCTGTTGCACTAGCTGGATTGTTTAAGGATGTCTGAGATGATGACCCTAGGTCCCTTTCTTCATGTGATGTACCGAGCCAGACCACATTAAGCCAGTATTCTGTCACTGGGTTACCTTTTACCAGGTGCATCACCTTGCACTTCTTTGCATTGAACTTCAGTTGCTAGATGTTGGGCCATCTTTAGAGCCTCTGCATGTCCTTTTGAAGGTCCTTAATCGCCTCTGCACTGTCCACCCTTCCCACTATAGCATTATCCGCAAATAGGGTGAGCATTCCCTGGATGCCTTCTCCAGTGTCGCTAATGAATATATTAAATAGGACCAGGCCTTGAAATTAGCCCTGGAGCACACCACTAATGACCTCTCCCTCCACCCTGACCTCACCACATTTACTACCACTCTGCTTCCTGCCCTTAAGGCAGTTCCCTACCCAGATGACTATACTCTGGGCTGCCCCTAGGTTCTCCAGCTTTTTCAACAGAAGTCTGTGCGGCATGGAATCAAAGGCTTTGCTGAAGTCAAAGTATGGGTGGTCCAGTGGGTGTCCCTTGTCCACTTCCTTAAAAACCACCCCTTATCACCCTTATAGCGCGTTTTTTTAATTTACTATGCTTTATGGAGTTCTGCAGCAGCCACCCTATTTGCTCCTCCACCTGCCAGTAGACTCCAGAAGCACTCACTCGCAGTGCCCCCTGGATTACCCCCCAGGGCAGAGCCTCCGGAACCCCCCAACTTTAACTCTGGAGGATCTCAAAGTACGGCTATGGCAGGGCCCGGATCTGCCATGGAGGTGGGAGCGCTATTGGGCACACTGAGGCACAGTTGTTTTTTTTGGGGGGATGTCAACTGGAAGCCAGCAGCATTACATCTGACTCGCCCTCCAGGAGACAGCACTAGCAGGTGCTCAGTGGTTACACAGGAGCACCGAACTGGAGGCAGTGTATCCCCCTGCTCCCCCCCTTGGGAGTGGAGAGCGTGCTATAGCTGCTCAGTCCACTCCCACCCCTGCCGATCCTCAAGAATCCCGATTCAGTTCCTGAACCCGGGATGCCCGAGTCACAGTGGTAAATCTTTCTGCTGTGCCAGCGGGCTGGCTTTGTTGAGCATTTTAATCAAACCCTAAAACGCATGCTAAATAGGTTTGTAAAAGGGGAAGGGAAAGATTAGGACCAGTACTTACCTTACCTGTTTTTTGCTTACAGAGAAGTGCCACAAGCCTCAACAGGTTTTTCACGGTGATGTATGTTCTATGTAAGCCTCACTATATTGTACATATCAATGCACTGGTTTTTTATTCCCCTCTAGGTACATGTAGCTAATCCCGGGTCGCCACTGAAAAAGAAACCATCAAGGTCTCAGTGGGATTACCCAGTTACCAAAATTTAAATAGTTGTAATAAAGGAAATATGGGAAGATAACCCCGCTCAAAAAAAGTCTATTGCACCTTACAAGTGTGCCCTGAGAAAGAAACTGGAAAAATATGTTAAAACTGCCCATAGTAATCAGGAAGAGGCCCCAAACTAGCAGAATGTGTATTTTGACCATAGGGTAAAAGAAAATGTTTCTGAACCAAGTGAAAAGATCTTGCTTCTGTTACTTACTGCAGAAAGTAAACTGTTAATGAAGTGGCAGGGGCCTTATAAAGTGCTTAAATTACCGACACAGTAAACTATGAGATTGAGACCCCTGATAGGAAAACTCCTACCAAAATATACCATGCTAACTTACTGAAGAAATGGGCTGAAAAAACACCAAAGGCTGCTTTGTTAGTTTTACCAGAAACTTCTACAGAAGATATTGATATATCTTATGACAGACTGGAACTGCTGATGCTGCAAAGGTGAATATTTCCTTAACTTCCAAACAAACTGCAGAAATTTGTAACTTGGTAAAAAAATGTAACAGTACTTTTAGCATAGTGCCAGGCCAAGCAAACGGTGTCGAGCACATAACAGTGACAGGGAATGCTTGCCCTATCAGACAAAAGACTTACAGATTACCAGAGCAGTTAAGAACAGATGTGGTTAAGGAAATACAGAAAATGAAAGTTGGGTATCATAGAACTAGGCTGCACACAGAAGCAGGCAGCAGAAGAGCCCTAAGCAGCAAGCATTTGCAAAGCACACACTCTCCTTGGTGGAGCTTGCTGCCTCGCCCACCCCAGTGCATCCTCTAATTTATAGGTCATTGTGGTCACGTGACCCTTGGCCAGTGATAATCACATTTTTCCATTTGCATGTTATACTTAGCGACCACTAGGAGTCGCTACAGAGCCCTACTAACTCACCATCTGCTCCTTGTCTCCCCTTCTTCCTCAACTCTGTTCCCTTCCATACACACAACCCAAACCTACTGTTTTGTCTCTCTCTCTCTCCCCCTCTCTCCCCTCTCTTTCCCTCACTAGGATTTGAACCCTATGCCTTTTATTCCGGAGGTGAACACTCTATCCTCTTTGCCATTTGCAGGGTCTCATTACTACCAGTCCAGTAAGCAACCTTATAGTCTTTTACCCGACTCCATTTCTCTGCTGTCACTAACTCCCCCCCCCTTTTCTCCTCCTATGCAGTAACTATCCCGGTCCCTTACCACCCTACAACCCACTATACTCCTCCCACTTATTCATAAATCTAAACATGTGTTCTCCAAACTGCTTAATTCCCCTTGTACTCATGCTCACCACCTATCTCTGCCACCACACACCAACTTATGAACACACCTACCTCCATAATAGCCACACAGAGTCGTCCCTATTGCCTCTGAGACCACAGTTGCTCCACTAACCCACTCTGCATGTCTGTCTAAGACAAGCATTGCCTTCCAACCACCCCCATTTCTCACTACACCCTCCTCATGCCCCACCTCTTCATCCTGCCAACATTTCCCAAGAACCCTAAACCAAGGTATATCAGGCCCACACTCCACTTGAAAATGCACAGGCATCATCTCACCCATAATGCAATACTACTACTACTACTGTTATCAGGGAATGTCACCCCAACCCAGGTCCTCTGCCACACCTCCACCCGCACAGTAGTGGTCTTAAACTCACCTCAGTAAACATCCGTAGCCTCCTCCAAAAGATAGATCTCCTTCAGGCATGGGTGACCCAGCACAACCCTGATGAGCTCGCGGTTGTTGAAACCTGGCTCTCCCCCAAAGTTCTAGACCATGCCATCTCCCTTGATGGCTATACCTTATTCAGGGAAGATAGGGTAGGAAAAAGGGGTGGAGGCTGTGCAGTATACATTAGGACATCCCTCCAAGGATACTTCCTCCCCAAAATGGTCACTGGGAGTAGCACTTGAGTACTTGCATTAAAATTACTCCTGGGTCAACAAGGTAAGGCTCTTTCACTCCTCTCAGCCTACATCCCCCCATGTAACCAATCTAATGGTTTCATACACCAGGCAATTGACCATGGGCACTTAGCGGGGTCAGTTTACATTGACCTCACTAAGGCATTTTAAAACTGTTAATCATCCCCCCTACTCAAATCCCTTCTTGACATTGGTTTATCAACAGATGCAACAGCCTGGTTTAAAAGCTATCTGGCCGGCACGTCCCAGCAGGTCAAAATTGGTGTTGCCCTCTCCGACAGCAGGCCAGTCCTGTTCGGTGTTTCCCAAGGCTCCATATTAGGGCCGCTGCTTTTCAGCCTCTTTCTAAACTCCCTCCTGCTTGCCTGCACTAATAATCTCGTACTATATGCAGATGACGCCGTAGTATATACCAGCCACTCAGATCCATTCCCATTAGCTGTTAGCCTACAACACGACTTTGCAGTAGTGGAGATCTGGTTCTCCCAGCACAAGCTGGTTATAAACTACAAAAAACAAAATCAAGGCTTTTCATCAGCTCTCATAATAAACAAAAATCTATCCTCTCAATCATACGTAACAACTAAGATGTCTCCATTGAGCAGGTTTTTACATTCAAGTACCTAGGTATAACCCTTGATGGTATCTTATCCTTTTGTGAACATGTTAGCAATGTCTCCAAGATGGTTAACTCTAGGTTAGGGATCCTCTACAGGCACAGGCAGAGCATGACTACAGATGCCCTTCAACTCGCTGTCACTAGCTCTGTGCACTCCATAATAGATTACAACCTAGTCATCTATGGCTCAGCTACTGAGTCATCCCTTACAAGCTTATGCACGGCCCTTAATAATTCCTGTCATCTAGTCTTAGGTGCACCCAGATGCACGCTTACATGTGATCTCTACACCCTTACAAACTGGCTGAACCACAGTGGTAAGATTACTTATAGCACCTGCCTACTCATGAAGAAAATCTTCCTGGGGCTGACCCTCCCAAACTCCCGGCAATTTCTTACTCATGTTCCTAATCGGTGTAGCACCCAGAGTGCCTCCAAGCATGCATACCTCACTTCTTTCTGTCGGACCACACAAGCCCAACAGTCCTTCAGATTTCATGCTCCAAGCTGGTTGAATAAACTTCCCGTGGACACTAGATGAACCTAAACTGGACCCTTTCAAACAGAAACTCAGACAACGCCTTACTGCTATTAGCAGCTGTGATTGCCACACGTAGGCCCCTGTTTCAGACTTACTTGCTGCCTACAGCCTGCACCCTCCCCTTACCTTGACCATCATCCCCTGTCCTATGCCTCACCCCGCTTTTTTCCTTCCCTGTCTCTCCTTTCCCTTCCTTTTCCTCACTCTCCTTCCTCCTCCTCCCCTTGCTCTCCCACTCCTAACATTACCCACAGACCCCCTGGCAGCCCCTTTCTCCCCATCTCTCCACTGTCCTCCATCTCACCTGTCAGTGACCCCTCTCATCTCCCACTACATTCCCTGACAGTGTCATGTTTCTTGACAGCATCACTCCCTGCTCTTTCCCCTAGGGCACCTCCCTAATCCTCGAAACTACTGCACTTCTTACTGTAACCTGAATGTAAAATTTCACCTGATTTAAATATTTTGCTTTAACGTGAATGTTAATACTTTTCACTTGATTGTAACTTTATTTCAGATTGTAACCCCAACTCCATGTATTATGTATTCCACTTGCTATGTATATAGTTCTCTGTTGTGTTTGTCTTCATTCTGATGTGGAACCTCTGTAAAAGAGTCACTGACTCAAAGGTACTGTAATCTAAGATATGAATAAATAAATGAGTCAAGAAGTGCTTGGTGATCACCAATGGTGATTGTAAGTAAAAAAAGAAGGGGGTGTAAGAATCTGCATTGATTTTAGGAAACCCAATCAAGTGTCTGAATTTGACAGTTATCCTATGCCCAGGATAGATGATTTAGTGTACGGATTGGGAAGTGCGAAGTATACCAGTACCCTCTATCTCACCAAGGGTTACTGGCAAATTCTCCTAATGAAAGAATCCAGAGACAAAGCTGCATTTGCCACTTCTGTTGGATTCTATCCATTCACCACCGTGTCGTTTGGTTTACGTGGCGCACCCACTACATTCCAGCGGTACATGGATGTAATTTTAGCTACTCGCACTGGTTATTGTGCTGCGTACTTGGATGATGTCGTGGTGTACAGTCCAGACTGGAAAAGCCACCTGGAACACCTACAAGCAGTTATCCAAACTATCAAAAAGGCAGGTCTGACCATTAATCCTACCAGATGTGCACTGGGCATGCAGGAAACCAGATATTTGGGATATGTTTTGGGGAATGGAGAAGTAAAGCCAGAGATTTCTAAGATAGAAGCTGTAGCTAACATTCCTATTCCTAAAACAAAGAAACATGCCAGGTCATATTTAGGGCTGGTGGGTTACTATTGGAGATTCTTTCCCGACTTTGTCAGTTAGCTACTCCCCTCACTGAACTCACAAAGAAACAGTTCCTGAATAATGTAAAATGGTCCCCAGAGTGTGATGAAACTTTTCAGGCTATCAAGGCTGCACTATGTTCATTATGCTCAGCCCGTTTTACAAATCCCAGACTTTGAGAAACAATTTTTGTTACAGATAGATGCAGTGGAGGTGCAGTCTCGAGTCAGAATATAGATGGGAAGGAACACCCCTCTCTATATCTCAGTAGGAAGTTGCACAACAGAGAGAAAAGGTACTCCACCATTGAAAAGGAATGCTTTGTGGCAAAGTGGGCCATGGAGTCCCGTTAAGTTTTTTTGTTATGAGCTGACTTTGTACTTATAACCAATCATAATCCTGTTGGCTTAATAAAATGACAGATAATTGCAGAATCACAGGATGGTACCTGACACTACGGCCATTTAAATTCATATTGATGCACAAATCTGGAAAGGAGAATGTCAGTGCTGATTTTCTATCAACATATGGATCAGGAATTGAGAATGCCAAAGGCTGAAAAAAATGTCTGAGTTTACACTTCACTGTTTGCTGTACTGGTTGTTATGGAAGAAGTGATACTGCATATACGCACAACTGTGAATGTTATAAGGTAATGTTAAAAGAGAATTAAAATAAAATTTTTAAAAATGGAAATTGCGTACCTACCGTAATTCTTGATCTTCTCTTGTAACTTCACCATTCATTACTGCTTGGGTGTAAGCTGGAGTCGCACCCACCACGGAAAGTTTTTTTTTTTTAGAGGAATCTGCACTGACGGGCACCACCCTCTGGAGAGCTTACTCACGTGGTGTGCGAGGGGTGGCCGTTAGGCACCGTAGACTCCTCCTCCTTCTCAGTTCAGTCAGCCGGAGAGGCGAAATAAAGATAAGAAAAGGAGAGTGAGGCAAGAGAGCCGAGGAATAGGTAAAGGAAAGCATATAAACTGAAAAAGGAATAAGCTGATAGAGGACAGGAAAGAGGAAAAACCTACCCTATGGGACCACAGGCCTCACTCCTGGGGCGGCTCCGAGGGAGGAACAGATAAGAGAGAGAGGGAAGAAGGCAGAAGAAGAGAGAGAGGGGGATGTTGGGAGGAGGGAGAAGTTCTGCCAAGTTGTGAGAATTTTACTTGTAGGCTCATAAGCTCGGGACCAAGGAGAGGGAGCAAGGATACCATTTAGAAGAACTGGTGAAGAAGGTTCAACTGAACCTTTTGCACAGCTTGGAACACAAAAGGCAGACTCTCTGCACTTCCCGTCATCCCCAACCCCTTACACTCTAGCTGAGAGCTCGTAGACTGCCAAGGCATAAAATCTGTTCTGAAGGACAGTGCCCAACTAGGAAGGGGAAGGAAACCCACTAGCACTTTGCTATGTGCTAACACAGATGTGTGTGGGAAGAGGGGGCGTATTTGAAGCCCTACAGAGGGCACCCCTTTGCAGAAAAGAATAGAGTGGGAACTCTGTCTGACTCCCCAAAGGCAAGACAAAACAGATAAGTTCAAGGCAATTGGAGTGCCAGGACAGCATTTAACCAGCAGAGGCTGACACAAATAGGAGATTGAGACATGCCAGAGGGGATCTAGAAAAAGGAACCGAACCGTTTAAGGAATGGTTTCTTTAACTGTGAATTGAACAACATGGCTTAAGAAGGAGCCAAGAGGTCACCCCAGGGGCAATCAGAAAGAGTGCCCTCAAGATAGAGGTAAATTCTACTTATTCCCCTTCCTTCCTCAAGTAAATGGATCCGTTCTGAGAAGAATGGAAAAGTCAAGATTTTTTTTTTCATTTTCAGGCTTTAAGGCCAAAAGAAGAAGGAATGAGGAATGAGCAGAAAGAAGGAGACGCTGAAGAAGAAGGCTCATGAGGGGAAGGTGGGCAGGTATCAGTAATGAATGATGAAGATAAAAGAGAAGATCAAGAATTACAGTAGGTAAGTAATTTCCATATCTTCCCTTGTCAATCTTCACCATTCATTGCTGCTTGGGTTAGTACCAAGCCCCCCGCCGAAGGGGAACTAGGAAAACCTTGAGGGAACAAGACCCTCAGCCTCCTGCTGATGAAAAACAGAAGGAAGAGACCCTGGCCTTACAGGACAGGAAGCTTAAGGCCAAGGAGAGCTAGGAGGTGTCCCCCAGAGATGAGGAGACAGAGGAAGCCCCTGCAGGAGCCTCCTAGCCCTGGAAGAAAAGAGGCGGGTCCCATGGAAGGTGGAGCGAATCACCCTACGCCGGGCCAGGGGTGACAGTCTTGATAGACTAAGCCATGCCATCCGCCTAATGCAGATTGCTGTCCCTGCAAGCCTGGAAACCACTTCGTTGGCGTCATAGGATGCCCTTGCTTGGTGTCTTGCCAGTTCCAGACCTGTAGCGGAGAGGGCAATGGCTCATCTAGATTGCTCCATATGAGGCATTGATGCTAGAAGCTGAGATAGCATCGACCATAGATGCTTGTTGTAGGTAGCATGGTGTGCCTGATGTGATGCAAAGACAGCATCGCATGAGAGAAAGAGAACACTCTTCCCCCCAACCGGTCAAATTGTAGAGAATCTGAGTCAGGTGGTCGGTTGTGCACCAGGCGGCGGCACCCGGAAGGAGCCTCTAGGGACACCAATCCTGAGGACGGGTTGGGAACAGAACCTAGGGACTCAGATGGGGCACAATACCTCCTCCTGCAGTCTTCTGGGGCTAGGATAGGGTCGGCTAGAGACTGCCAGGAGCGGACAGACGCCTCCTGGAAGGGAATAGGCCAGGATGGCACCACCAAATGTTGGGCACTGAATTTATTGAGGAACTCACACTTCTCCCACTCAGTATTGTCTCATCTTACATAGGAGATATGGAGATTCCTGACCATCCTCGATAGGAAGCGTTGATATTCAGTGAAATCAGCGTCGGATGAGAGGTGAGCAGAGTGTTCCTCTCCCTCCAAGGAGGGAGTCGAGGAAGATGGGGAACTCGAATGCCCAGAGGACTCCTGCAGCAGTGGGGAGAGGTGAAAAACCCGCTCATGCATATTTCTAACATATGATAGGAAGGACGCCACAGTGCCTCTGAACGTCTCCCAGGATAATGGGCCCGTAGGACTGACATGGTCTGGAAGGGGGGGTGGCTGCAGAGGAATGGGAGAGGGGCACCTACGAGGAGGCAACTGACTTCTGCTAAGGCTCTGAAATCCGGGGAATGGAGCCCGAGCTGTCGGGGTCCCGGATATCAAACCAGGTCACAGAACGGAACCCTGGGGATGCAAACTCTGGAAGAGCCTAGAAGGGGAATCTCCTCTGTGACACATCTGGGGCTGCATGGATCCAGAAGAGCAACCCACAGCAACACCACTGGAGGGGTCTCTCAAGCCTAAGAGGAAGAGGCGGGGCCCCGCACTACAGCTCCTCCCTACACCCCGAGGGGTAGCAGGTGGAACTCGATGCCCCTCACCCCAGCCCCTCAACCCCTCAGACTCAGATGATGCCCTCCTCCTCGATGCCAGCGACAGGGCCTGTCGATCCTGAGGTCTCCTGGGGAGGGCCCCAAAGACAAGACTCTTAGTTCACCCCGAGAATGCGCAGCAGCACCAGAAACGGCAGCTGCCACAGCCCCCTCTGGAGGGACAGTCCCCTCTCCAATCCCCATGCTGCCCCCCCATGGACCCCAGGCCACCCCCAGCCTGGGAGTCCTCAGAGGAAGACTGCTGTGGAGACTGAGGAATGGGAGCACTGGGCCACCTGACACCACATTCCACAGAAGACTCTGATTCAGAAGAATTGGAGAGCCAAAATGGGTCCACGTCTGAGTCGTCTGCTTCCAAGGAAGAGTTGATCAGAAGGAACTCGATGCTAGCCACCCCCAGAGTCTCCTGAGAAATGGTGCTGTGAATGGTGCCAGTGTCACCCGTGATACTGTCCGGTCCCAGCGCACCACTCACAGCTCCCAAGCCCGGTCCCTACCCACATGCTGCCCCAGCTGAGTTCCCAGCTCCACCCACAGCATTGGGACCCAACACGGCACCACCCATGGTGCCGAGAACCAAACCGGTTCCAAGACGGCACTGGATGCCGGCATCAAGGGTCCACCAATGCCAGACCCAGCAACCATGGGCTGTGACACTGGGGGAGCCTGCACCTCTGAAGAGGCAACTGCCAAGGCTGTGTCCTCATCGCAGCCCCAGGACGGACCACGGCATTCCCCCAACCTCCTCGACAAGGCTTGAAGATGAGACCTCCTCCTCATCAGACCATATAGGCCTGGGAGGGGACCCGGAGGAAGGGTCTAGAAACCTGGCCTGAGAGCAACGCTGTCCTCCAAAAGTCAGCAGAGCTTCAAGAACATGGAGGTCCATCGAGAAACAAGCATCGCATCTATCCATATCATGGTTAGGTCCCAGGCACTGAAGGCAGACATCATGACGATCCATAATGGAAAAATGCCGGCCACAGGAGCACCAACGCATAGGGGCATGGCACGCTTACAACTTACGTTTAGCTCCCGAACCAGACATGATGCGAAATTAACTTATAAACAGAAAAGCTCCCGGTGCCATCAAAATAAAGAAAAAGAACGGTCTTACTGGTAAACGGTGTCAGGAAGTGGAATTGGGATGGAGTAGAAGGTTCGCTTTCGGAGAAGGCCTAATGGTGCAGAACTGAATACTGGCACAGCAGGTGTTGCCTCGACAGCAGGAGAAACAGAATCGGGATGGAGGAGGAGTCTGCGGTGACTAACAGCCACCCTCACACACACCATGTGTGTGTCGCTCTCAGGGGGTGCCACGTGCGCAACTCCTCTCCAAAAAACAACTCCCATGGCGGGTGCGCGCCTCCTGCTTACACCCAAGCAGTAATGAATGGTGAAGACTGACAAGGGAAGATCCTGTTTTTAAACACAGGTTCCCTCTTAAAGAGGGGTGCATGTAACATGGTTGAATAAGGCCCTGTCCCATTTGTTGCACAGAAAGAGTTAAACACAAGGATCTGTTCTATTCTCTCCTTTTCTGTCTCTTGTCTGTCTCACTGTGCAGTCAAATGTTCTTGTGAGACCTAGGAACTGATCACTTCTTACAAGCTCACTATTCTCCGCCTCGTGCTATCTACCTGCCTTCACTTGCTGTTTCTATCTTTTCATTTTCCTTACGTATCTGCGGTTATGAAACATTTATTTATTTACTGAAAAGTTTCACCAGAAAAGGCACACTAAGCAGCAATTGCTCATTTCCAGGTGCATCCTGGGGGAAAGGGGAAGGGAACATCAGAGTTCAGTTAAGTAAACATACAGTAATGTATTTGTACAGTAATAATACAATAAGAGCTACAGTTTGTACATGCTTAACACATTTTAACAGTTGTCTACAGAGGACATACCGTATCTGTGGACTGCAAAGTAAAGGTAGGTAGTCTGCTGACATTTATTGAGTAGTCATCATATTCTTTATAGATGAAGGGACGTGGGTGTGATTAAGGGCAGTTGCAAGGAGAGGAATAGAAGTCTCATAGTTGATAAGAGATGGCAAAAGGGGAGGAGACATGACAGATGGGAGGGGGGAGGGAGTTCCACAGTTTGGGGAAATGGTAAGAGAAAGCAGCCTAACAAGCAGTTCAGGATCTATAGGGGACCACCAGGGTCTGAGTGTCATAGGATCTGAGGTAGTGAGAGGTAGGGGGAGAGATCGAGAGGAGGAGAGATAGGCTGGAAGAGAGCCAAACCAGAATTTTGGATAGAAATTTAGCACAGTGGGGAAGATGCCTGTCAATAAGAGAGGTGAATGAGAGAGATTGATAGAGGGTACAGTAGTGGGGGGTTGGGGGGAGTCCAAGGCAAAGCAGTAGGAGGAGTGGAAGAGGGTGTCCAATCTGGTTAAGGAAGTCTTGGGAGTGGCACTATAGACTACTTCACCACAGTCAAAAATTGGGAGGATCATTTTCTTAACCAATCCAAGCTTTGCAGTTAGAGGAATGCAGCTGTGGTTCCTGTACAGGGCACTTAACTTGGGGTGCAGTTTTTTAAGGATGGCGTCCATGTGACCAGAAAAGTTGAGGTGTTGGTCAAGCCAAACCCCAAGATATCTAAAGGAGGAGTGGCCTCCAGGGTTGTCCCATTGAGGGTATGGAAGGCGGGAAGGGAGGGGAGCTGAGAAAATCTCTGCCTTGTGCCAGAGGTCATGGAGACGGTCTTCTTGGAATTTAGGAATAGTTGATGAGAGCATAGCCAGTGCTGAACCTTTACAAAGTCGTGCTGGAGTCTGGATGCAACATCAGTGGGAGAATGGCCAGAGGTATACAGGACAGTGTCATCCTCATACATGTGGATGGAGCTGGAGGAACAGACAGAAGGAAGGTCATTCAGGAAAATTGAGAATAGGAGAGGGCCAAGAACTGAGTCCTGCGGGACTCCAGTGGTGCTAGGGAGCAGGGGGGATATGGAGTCAGAAATCCAAACTGATTGTGCCCTACCCATAAGGTAGGACCTGAACCAGTTTGTGGCAGAGTCAGAGAACCAAGCTGTAGAGACTTTGTCGAGGAGGAGGTGTGAGACCATGTTGAATGCCTTTGCAAGGTTGACAAAGATGGCAGATGTGATTAGGCCACGATCCATCCCAGAGAGGATGGAGTCAGTGAACCTAAGTAGGGAGGTAGAAGTAGAGTGATACTTCTGGAACCCAGACTGAAAAGGGATGAAGAAGCAGGAGTCAGTGAGGTAAGAGGAGAGTTATGTGAGTACCATGTGTTCTGGTGCTTGGCAGGGGTAGGGAGAAGAGATATAGTTCGGTAGATTCATGAAGTGGAGGAGTCACCACCTTTAGGTAGAGGTAGAATAGTAGCATGTTTCCAGGCAGTTGGAACACATACAGAAGAGAAGAGGTTTAGTAAGGAAGCTGAGGGGGGAGGAAATAGCTGGGGCAGATAAATAGAGGAGCTTGGAGTGTAGCCCATCAGGGGAAGCTGGCTTTGGAGAGGTATAGGACTAGAAGAGCATCAAAAGTGGCAGAGGGGTATACTGTGGAGAAGGAGGCCTGTGTAACGACTGCATTGAATGTGGAGGAGGGGAGAGGGAGATGGAGGAAAAGGGAGTGAGGAGAGAAGGACAGCGGCACAGGAGATGAAGTAGGAATTAAATTCAGAGGCCACTGCTAGGCGGTCCGATAGAGAGGAGTCAGTATTTCTGAAGACTGGAGCAGGAGGTTGGACGGGGGGAGGAGAATAAAGCACGAACTACCTTCCGCAATTTGGAGTGATGGTTTAAATTAGACTGGAAGAATGACTGAACATATTCAGCCATCTTTATGTGAAACTAGAATCCCTTGGTTTGAAACTGTATATAACTATATTGTTGAAATAATTGCAAAAAGCTATTTGGAACTTATGGAGTTAACTTTGAAATGCAGTTTGGCCTCCACAAACTCTTTTGCACAGCTGTCAGCAGAAGGTGTGCTCTGGGACACTATGTCCTATTTTGTTACACCTGCAAGGAAATTGACAAAGTTCTGATACATTTTGTTAGAAACAGGGTCATTCTTAACAAGATGAGGTTCCAGAAGTTAATTGCCAGGCAAAGACTTATTATAAAAACAGCAGCAATCTTTTGTCGGGGGAAAGACAAACTTACAATTAGAGATACCCTAAGATGAAAGCCTTTGTTTTCTCTGTTTGTATTGCCTTTGTAAATAGTTATACTGAACAATTTTAGTTTTATTTTACAATTATTGATAATAATGGCAAGGCAAGTTTTATTTTTCCAGGCACCCAATCCCAGAGGCTCTGGGTGCCATACACAAAATTACAAAACTATTAGTAGAATAAAGTACTTAAATTACAGCACTAATAAATTAAACAGGCCATATAAATAAGCACAATCTAAGCTAAAAGCAGTTACTAAAAGGGCTATCCCAAAGATGTAATCTAATGAACAGTGTCTGGGAAGGCCTGACTAAACAGGCCTTGAATACTTCAACTGAAGGGACCTCCCTTACAGATGGAGGAAGCAAATTCCACAGGACAGGGCTGGCGGCACTAAATGATCTGTCACCGACAGTTTTTTAGCCTCATCCTGGGAATCACAAGGAGGCCCCTAGAGGAAGAGCGGAGGGAGCAGACCGAGGTAATGGGTGTAAGAAGGTCTAAGTATCCAGGGCCCAGCCCATGTAGGGCCTTAAAGGTGAGCAAACACACCTTGAAGAGGATCCTCTACCTGACCGGCAGCCAGTGCAGTTCGTGCAGTACCGGGGTGATGTGGCAGTATTTCAGCTGCCCCATTAACAACCTGGCAGCTGTGTTCTGCACTAACTGAAGCTGGCGGAGGGTACCTCCTGAGACCCTGAGGTAGAGCGCATTACAGTAATCGAGCCTAGACATCACGAAGCCATGCACCAAGGTGGGGAGGTCCATGGGGCGGATCTAGGAGCTTGATCCTAGTGATATTCCCAAGATGGTAAAAGCTAGTCCTGACAACGGATGGCACCTGGGCTTTAAATGTCAATCCACTGTCAAAGGTCACACTAAGATCACACACCCTAGAGGAGGCTTTCAATGGCACAGACCCCAGGAACAACCTTAGCACTGTGCCAGAGGCCATCCTATCATGCCCTCTGTTCGACTCCACCATCAGTACCTCTATCTTATCGGGGTTCAGTCACAACCAGCTGGAGGCCATCCAGTCATTGATCTCGGCAAGGCAATTATTTAGCACTTCCACCGTATTGGATGTCCCAGGAGCAAAGGAAAAATACAGTTGGGTATCATCAGCATAGCAATGAAAACCCAAACTGTATTTCTTAATGATCTCTCCTAGGGGTAGCATGTACAAAGCAAACAACATTGGTGACAAGACCAAACCCTGAGGTGCTCCACATGACAGGAGGCTGGGGAGGAGGAGAAATTCCCCATTATTACGTGTTGCCTCCTATTCATGAGATGGGACTCAAACCAGCGGATGACAGTACTGGCAAGTCCACAAAATTCCCTCAGGCAGTCAAGCAACACACAATGGTCTACCATGTCAAAAGCTGAAGAGAGGTCGAGGAGAACGATAACTGTCCCCTCTCCTCGATCTTGAGCCCTGAAGAAGTCATTGTGCACCCAAACTAATGCAGTTTTCTTGATGTGCCTCGCATGAAACACCGATTGGAGGGGCTTGTAAAGATCAAAGAATCACATTAGTTTTTCTGAAGACCGTATATAAATTTTTTTTTTTGCAGTTATTACTTTTCTCCTCCTACCGCCAGCTATATCAGGAGGGCGTCCCCAGCCCCGGCCCCCGGCATCCACCAGCCAACGCTGACCTAGCCCCAGGGCTTACCCCCACGGTGGGGTCGGCGAGGGGTCGAACTCCCCCACCGAGGACCGGATTAGGTGGCCAGCACCGTGGCTAGCCGGGGGCGGAGCCCGCGAGGCGCCCTCCGACATCCTGCACGGCAGTATCCTTTTCTTCTGTTCTCCCAGGAGTCAGGACCATGCCATGACATCAGTGGAGTGGAGCGCGCATGCATCCGCATGTGCTCCCTCCAGATGTCTGCCCCAACTCCTTCCCTACTTGTGGTGTGGCACCCTGTCCTCCAGCCTCTGCCAGGGGGCGAGCAAGCGTTGACCAAGAACTCCCCTCCCCAGAGAAGGAGAGCAGTCCATGAGACGCTCATTCCTTCTCCTCTCCTGCCGACCCCCGATGGCTCGTGCTCGTTCCGGAACAGGGGTCGCCGGTGTAGCACGAGGTAAGGCACTAGCGCCTCAGCCTTCAGCGACACCGGACCGGCAATGAAGACCTTATATTAATCAAATTACTGGCTCAAAAAGGCAAATATTGTCCAGGGACCAACAACATAGCTGGTCATCTTCTTTACCTTCTGGCTGATTGCTCGGCACACCCGTTGAGACTTCTTTTTGAATGCTGTATATCTATGAACTTCATCCTACACAAATGGAATGAAACTACTGTAACATTGTCCCCATCCATAAAAAAGGCCCTAAAAATAATTGGGAAAATTACAGACCAATGAGTTTGACATCATCTGTACGTAAAATTCTTGAAGGCCTTATTGAGGACATCATCACCCCTACTCTTAAACAGTTACAGTCCCAAGCAACAAGGGTTTAAGAGTGGCAGAGGTTGCCTTACTAATCTGATGTCTTTATGAACACATCAGTTCTTTACTTGACAGTAGAACATTATGTGATATTATATTTATAGATTTTAGTAAGGCATTCGATGTCATGCCACACTGGCCACTTATTACTAAACCTCATAATCTTGATATTAATAAATACCTGATAAATTGGATAAACAACTGGCTACATGACAGAACACAAAGAGTGCAAATCAGTGTTTTTTTTATCAAAACTTGGTAATGTTACTAGCGGCGTCCCACAGGGCTCTATCTTGGGCCCCTGCCTTTTCCAGGATTTTATTGCTGATATGACTACTGTCATTCATCAACCATTAAATATGCAGATGATCTCAAAATTGGGGGCCCTTGTACTAACCAATTTCAAGCTTCAACTATACAAAAAGATTTAGACACAATATCTACCTGGGTTAACACTTGGGGATGAAGCTTAATACCTCCAAATGCAAAGTTATGCATCTTGGACCACAGAACCCTTTTTTATACATACACCCTCATGAGAGCTATACTGAACACTACTACTGATGAAAAATATTTAGGTATTGTTATATCTCATGATTTGTCACATTCTAAACATATACAAGAGGTAGTATGGTCTATTTTACGTAATATTAAATCCAGGGACCCAAATGTTATGATGCCACTCTTCAGGGCATATGCTAGGCCACATTTGGAATACGCATCACAGCTTTGGTGCCCGTATAGGAAAAATGATTGCAACTTATTAGAGAAAGTGGAAAGAAAGTTCACAAAACATATATATATGGTCTTCAACATGAACCTTACGAAAACAGACTTCGATCTCTTAATCTTATGACCCTTGCTACCCGTTGTATTGGGGGGGCCTTCTGTTCTTGTTTGACTTAATCCAGGACCCCTGTCTCATGACAGAGCTTGGTCTTGAATTTAAGAACGATACTCACAATACCAGGGGGCACCTCTTACAGCTTGCTGGAAAACCATTTCATTGTATAAGTAGAAACTTCTTCTTTACACTTAGAACTATCGGACCATGGAATAGATTACCCCTTGAGGTAGTCATAAGTGAAAATAAAAGCATATTTAAATCCTGTCTTGATAATTTAATTCAGGGTATGTTCTCTCCTATTATACTTTATAATAGCATAAGAGCTACATGGGCCATTGGTCTCCTTGCACTTCAACAACCTTAGTATGAACAAGGTGCTCTTCAAGCTGCTGCACCACAACCTTCCCTAAAAATGGGAGGTTGGAGATTGGACGGTAATTTGACTTGACTTCAGGGTCTAGTGATGGTAACTTCAGAAGAGGTCTAACCAGTGCCACCTTCAAGGAATTTGGGAAGACCCCCTCTGAGATAGAATACTGGACAGTCAAGGCGAACACCGGACCTACAGTGATGACACATCCCATCAAGAAATGCGTCAGCACCTGGTCCAGTTCACAATATGTGTGCTTCAGCTTGAGGGCAACTCCAATGACCTCGGCCTCCTACACTGTTTTAAACTCCCCCCAACTAGGTGGAGTGCTCTCCGGATGCTGAAGGCGACCACTGTCAGCCACATTGTGGCTCACTGGTAGAACACCCTGCTGGATGGTGGACACCCTGTCCGAGAAGAAATGAGCAAACTCTTTGCATATAGCATTGGAAAAGGATTTTTTTTTGGCTGTAGATAAGGTTGGATTTAACAGCCTGTTCACCATCCGAAAGCACCGTTGGTCAATTCTTCCCAGCAGCAATCTCCCCTGAACAGGAACTCTGCCTTCTTACGGGTAATTGCCCCCCAATACTCACAATAATGGGAGTGCAAGCCAGTCTGTCCACCTCTAACCTGGACCTCCACCAGCAGCGCTCTAACCGATGACCAAAAATCTTCATTGTCTTGAGTTCCCCATCAAACCATGGGGACCTCAGGTGAGAGGATTTGGGTCATACACGGACCCGTGCGAAAGAGTCAAGCACAGCCATCACCCTCACCTGTACCCCCTATGCATGCACTATTCATACTAGATAGATCTGCCACCGCCAGAAATCCCTCCAGTGTCAAATCCCTCAAAGGGGCGGTAGCTTACTATCTCAGTAAGGGGAGAGCTCTTAGGGGAGGCCCCGGAACAAGAACTCCACTGTGCAATGATCAGACCAAGCGAGCCGATCAGTCTTGAGATTACTAATCTCAAACCCAAGTGAGAAGACCAGGTCCAACATGTGGCCACCCTGGTGGGTCACGGAAGAAATCTCTTGCGACAGGCCCAGAGATGACATCGTCTGGTGGAGGTTATATCCTAGCCTAGAGGATTCGTCATTGGCCCAGACATTAAAATCCTCCCGAAATAAACATCTGGGGGACTCTAACATCTCACTGACAATGAAGTCGGCTACCTCCTGCAAGAATTCATCTGCCGCAGCAGGGGGGCGCTAAATCAAGGGAATCTGTAGCCTGCGCCTGGACCCCCACGTACGGCTACACATTCAAAGGAACATGGTCTTCCCACCTGGTGCACAGTGAAGCCAAGATCAGATCTAAAACAGATGGCCACTCCCCCACCCCTGTGCTCCACCCTGGGGCAGTGTACCACTGAGTACCCGGGGGGGGGATAATAAAATGCATGCAAATTTTATAACTGCGCCTAGTTTTCCTATGCTTCATGACCTGTGCCTCAATGACAAGGCATACCACTGACAGGTTTATACTATACAGACATTAATATAACTTAAGCAGCTGTAGCCTGAGTAAGACTGAATAATTTACCTTGACTATCATCTCCAGGTTCCTGTAGAAAGCACCACTGCAGGCCTAGAAACCCAGACCAAAAGTCATCGCCTTCAAAACTTTCAGATATTCTCAGCTTCTCTATTCAAGGCCTTTTCCTCGTCCACAGAAATTGTCAACTGAAGATGAGTCACCCTAGTTTGAGAGGTGCAGATTTTCAATAGTCTTCTGTTATCTTGGAGTACCCTCCCCCTCATGAAGACTGTTTGGTCCGGACTTACCAGGCTATGCACAAACCCCTGTGGGTGGTTTGCCAAGATGCTCATGAAGACCTTCAGGTCAGTCGTGAAAAGTGAGATGGACCAGTTTGAGCTGCACTGTTCCGGGTCTTTCCTCTACTTAGGGAATACTATAGTCTGTGCTTGTCACCAGGTTTCAGGCACCCCCTCTCCCTTCAGTACTTTATTGAATACAATTTGTAGCAATGGGACCAATATTTCTGCAAAGTTTTTATAGGACTCTTCTGAGTGTCTCTCCACCCTGGGACCTTACTACTTTTTAATTTCTTGATGGTTTCAATCATTTCAGACTAAGTAACTGGGACACCTAGTCCTCCCCTCTTTTCTTCTGACAGATGTTTCAATTGCACTGTTGACATGAGTATGTCCAGGGCTTCCTGCATCCCTTTCCCTTGGTCTCTGCATATAGAGCTTTATAACCGTCTGTGAAGACCTTGGAAATACACATAGGAGTTGTGTGTATTAGTCCTTGCTACCTCTCCCCCGATCCTTGGTACTGCCCTACTTGTAACCTGTTGCTAGAGTTGCCAGGCCAGTAGCTTCCCAGCTCTGTTCATGGCTCCATAATATCTTTGTGAAGTATAGTGTAATCCCCACTTCTATTTTTCTCTCTAAAAGATGGGTTAGCTTATCCCTGTGCTTTTTTAGCCTTTTATTTAGGAACACAAAGTGATTTTATGTTTTGCCTCCACATCAAAAATGAGGTGTTTTGGGGGGGGTGCTGTTGCACACACCTATGGAGTAGACGTGTTTGTCTTGGCTCTGCATTTTGGAAGAACATTTTACTTAAATTTCAAATATAAACTCGCAATATCAACTAAAAGATACTAGTGCCTGATGGTTCGGATGAAAAAAATTACTCACCTTAGTAATGTTGTTTCTTCTAATGGAGTCTTGCTATATTCTGACATATGCAGTGAGTCCCAACCTTCGAACTGCCCCAGAGGTGAAAGAGTTAACTTTCCATGCCAGGCATGGAACACTGAGCTCGAGCTTGGTTGAAACTCTGTCTGTTGTTCTTCAAACTCAAACCGTCAGATCTTTACGAGCTAAACTCACTGAGGTTCTGTGTGGAAGCTGTAAACCTACACTAGCCAACTGGCTACTAAACATAAGAACACATCTTTTGGTCCCAAAACAAAGACTCAAGCCAGGAGACCCAAAAAATGAAAAAGACAACACCAAGTCACCCCAAGAAAGGAGGGGTGAAAAACAATAAGGTGGGCAACTACTAAGTGCCAACACTGCACTGCCCACCCACATCCCAAAACAGAGGTTCTGAGAGAGGCAGGCAGGGGGAGAGGTCAGAATATAGCAAGACTCCATTAGAAGAAACAACATTACTAAGGTGAGTAATTTTTTCTTCAAACAAGAAGAAGTCTTGCTGTATTCTGACATATGCAAACTACAAAGCAGTACCTCCATGGAGGAGGGACAGAACCTACTTAGGAAATAGGCTCTGAAGCACAGCTGTGCCAAACCGAGCATCACTCCTAGCCTGGATGTCCAGGGAGTAATGCTTGGTAAAAGTGTAAACTGTTTTCCAGGTAGCTGCTTGACATATCTCTAGAATAGGGATGTCCCTGGCAGCAGCCAGGGAAGCAGCTGTACCTCTGGTAGAGTGAGCCCTCAGGCCTGAGGGAGGAACCTTACCCAGTTTTTCATAGCAAAATTGGATACAAGAGACAATCCACCTGGCAATGGATCTTTTAGTGGCAGGTTTCCCCTTACCAACCTCACCATAAGTGAGGAACAGTTGGAGGGAGTCAAACCTGTGACCCTTGGTATGCTCTATGTAGTAACTAAGGGTTCTCTTCACATCTAAGCTGTGCAGCCTCCTCTTGCCAGATGAGGAATGGTCAGTGAAGTACACTGGAAGAGATACAGATTGATTAAGGTGGAAATCCGAAATCACCTTAGGCAAGAACTTCCTGTTAGTCCTGAGGACCACCTTATCTCTATGAAAGGAGATAAAATTAGGCTCCACTGACAAAGCTTGTAATTCACTTATGCATCTGGCAGAAGTGATGGCTACCAGAAACACAGTCTTCCAAGTCAAGTATTTAAGCTCTGCTGAAGACAAAGGCTCAAAGGGAGGTTGCATAAGCTGAGCAATGCAAAATTAAGGTCCCAAGCAGGGGCAGGGTCCCTGAATGGAGGGTTGGTGTGAAGCAATACCTTAAAAAACTTGGAGAATACAGGGTGAGCTGAAACAGAAGAGGGCTTACCTGCTGAAATAAAAGCAGACACAGCTGCCAGATGCACTTTTAGGGTAGCTGGTCTCAGCCCCAAGGTATTTAAGTGGACCATATAATCCAGCACTGTGGGTAAATCAGCAGATTCTGGGGAAATATGCTTTCCAGAGCACCATATGGAAAACCTCTTCCATTTGGAATTATAAGTAGCCCTGATGGAAGGTTTTCTAGAAGCCTTCATGATATCCATTACACCTTGGGAGAGGTGTAAATCAGCAAACTCTAACTCTTCAAGAGCCAGGCCTTGAGATTGAGAGATTTGAGGTTCGGGTACCAAACCCTCCCCTGAGCACAGGTTAACAGGTTGTGATTCCTGGGAAGACACAGGGGAAGGTGGACTGCTAAGGACAGTATGAGTGGATACCAGGGTTGTCTGGGCCAATCTGGAGCAATCAGGATCATCTTGCAGGGTTGAGATCTGATTTTGACTAGCACTTTGAACAGAAGAGGGAAGGGGAAAGCATAGAGAAACTTCCCTTCCCAATTGAGAACTAAGGCATCCAGAGGGACTGAGCCCAACACTGGGGGCCTGCAGCAAAAAAGGGGAAGTTGGTGATTGTCTGGGGCTGCAAAAAGATCTATCTGCTGGGTGCCCCATCTGGCAAATACCACCTCCAAGACCAGAGGGTCCAGTGACTATTCGTGATGGCCCTGGGAAATCCTGCTGAGAGCATCTGCCAGGACATTGTCCTTGCCTGGGAGGTGAACTGCCAAAAGGGAGGTGTTCAGGGAATAAGCCAGAGACCACAACTTCATTGCTTCGGTGCACAAGGCCGTAGACCGAGTGCCCCCTTGCTTGTTGATGTACCACATTGTCTGTTCTGACCTGTACAACTTTGTTCTGAACAGATTTGGAAAAAGCTTGAAGTGGTAGAAAAACTGCTCTGAGTTCCAACAGATTGATGTGGAGCAGAGATTCCTGAGGGGACCACAACCCCTGGGTAGTGAGGTCGCCCATGTGAGCTCCCCACCCCAAGAGGGATGCATCTGTAGTAAGTATTAAGGAGTGAGACTGAGTGACAAAAGGAACCCCTTGTCTGAGATTGCTCTGATCCTGCCACCACTTTAGGGCCTGGATCAGGGTTCGAGTCACTGGGATCAATTTGGTTAGAGGGTCTTTCCTTTGAGACCAAAAGGCTCTCAAATGGAACTGAATGTCCCTCATCTGAAATCTTGCTCCCTGCACTACTGCTGTAGAAGCAGCCATGTGCCCCAGGAGCTGTAGAAAATGCCTTGCTGGTCAAGACACCTGCAGAGTAAATGAGGAGGCCAGAGAGACCAGGGTCCTTGCCCTGTCCAGAGGAAGGAAGGCTCTGACTTTCTCTGTGTTCAGCTCTGCGCCTATGAAGGTGAGGAGCTGGACAGGCTCTAGAACTGACTTTGAAAGATTCAGAAGGAAACCTAGAGAGGTGAGCAGTTGCTGAGTTATCTGCAGGTGTAACTTGACTTGGTCTGGGGACTGGCCCACTATGAGCCAGTCGTCCAGGTAAGGGAAGATGGCAATTTTTTGCCTTCTTAGAGCAGCAACTGCTACTGCCAGGCATTTTGTGAATACCCTTGGAGCAGAGGTGAGGCCAAAGGGCATTGCTCTGAACTGGTAATGGCCTGAGGGCAGCTCGAACCTGAAGTACTTTCGATGGGAGCTTCTGATGAGAATATGGAATTAGGCATCCTTGAGGTCCAGGGACGCTAGCCAGTCCCCTGGCCTTAGAGAGGGTAGAATAATGCCCAGAGTCACCATTTTGAATTCTGGTTTTAAAAGGTGCTTGTTTAAGTATCTGAGATCCAGGATGGGCCGCCATTCTCCTGTCTTTTTTTGGGGTAAGGAAGTACCTGGAGTACAACCCTTTGCCCTGATGTAGGGGTGGAACCCTTTCCACAGCTCTGAGAGCCAGGAGGGAAGAGACCTCTGCCTCTAGGGCAAATGCCTCTGGTGGATTTGCAGGTGGAAAGGATCTGGTTCTCATCTTTGGAAACTTTTTGAAGCTGAGAACCAGTCTCTGGCTTACTACTTCCAGGACCCATTTGTCTGATGTCAGATACTCCCAGTCCTGGACAAAGTAAGCCAGCCTGCCCCCCTACAGGTAGTTGAGAATCGGCCCTGGCAACCCCATCAGGGTGCCTGCTTGGCAGGGGCTTTGGGCTGAGGGGTGGGAGCAGGCCTGCTTGTACCCTGTCTACCTCTCCCTCTAAAGAACCCCCTCTGGGCATAAGCAGAAGAGGAGGCCTGGGCTTGGTAAAAAGGCCTATGAAAAGGCCTGCCCCTGCCCCTAGGAAGCTGCTTTTGAGGAGTGGCCTGCCTTTCCTTGGCCTGTGCACTCCTATAGGTGGTCCTATACCCATCCATTTTCTTCATGTAATTCTCTGTCTGCTCCCCAAACAGGGAATTACCCACAACAGGAAAATCCATGGCCTTAGTCTGGGTATCCTGCGACAGGCTAGTACATCTGAGCCAAGCCATTCTGTGAAGAGCCATAGATGCCCCAAGGGTATTCACAAAAATGTCTGGCAGTAGCAGTGGCTCATTTAAGAAGGTAAAGGATTGCTGTCTTTCCCTATCTGGACGACTGGCTCATTGTAGGCCAGTCCCCAGAACAGGTAAGATCTCAACTGCAAGTTACCCAGCAGCTGCTCTCCTCCCTGGGCTTCTTGCTCAATCTTCCAAAATCAGTTCTGGAACCAGTTCAGGTGCTCACCTTCATAGATGCAGAATTGGACACAAAGTAGGCCAGAGCCTTCCTACCCTTAGAGAGGGTAAGGAACTTAGAACATAGAAGACTATTGCACAAACTGGAGAATATGGGTGTGGGCAGGACAGTAGTGCGGTGGGTAGGTAACTGGCTGGGCAGCAGGACACAGAGGGTGGTGGTAAATGGCTGTCACTCCACAGAGGGAAGAGTGACCAGTGGGGTACCACAGGGATCAGTGCTGGGACCGGTACTAGTCAATATCTTCATCAGTGACATTGCGCAGGACCTAGAAGGCAGAATTTCACTGTTCGCTGATGACACAAAGCTCTGCAGGGTTTTAAATAATTGATTAGCAGTTTTTTTCTTGGGACAATACTAACTGTACAGAAAGCATTTATATAGGTTTTCTAGAAGTGTCATGTTTGTTAAACACAGTGAGGCAAGTGATATGCATTTTCACAATATTTTAGAACTTTTATGAGTAAAACGCTAATCAATTTTTAGAGCTATTTAAAACCCTGCTCTGTAACAGAGTAGACACACCAGAGGGTGTAGACAGAATGAGAAGGGACCTGCAGAAACTTGAAGAATGGTCAGGGGTTTGGCAGTTGAAATTCAATGCAAAGAAGTGCAAGATAATGCATATGGGGCACAAAAGCCCCGGCACAATATATCAGTTGGGGGGTGAGGATATAGCATGCACCAAGCAGGAAAGGGATCTTGGGGTTGTCATCTCTGATGACCTCAAGGTAGGGAAACAGTGTGACAAGGCAGCAGGTAAAGCAAATAGGATGCTGGGATACATAGGCAGGGGCATCACCAGCAGGAAAAGGGAGGTCATAATTCCACTATACAAGACACTAGTGAGGCCGCACCTGGAGTACACTGTGCAGTTCTGGAGACCTTACCTACTTAAGGACATAGACAGGGTAGAGAAGGTTCAGAGGAGGGCAACAAAGATGGTGCATGGATTGCATCACAAGTCCTATGAGGACAGGTTGAAGGCACTGAACATATACTCCCTGGAGGAGAGGAGGGAGAGAGGGGATATGATAGAGACATACAAGTATCTTACAGGGAGGGACAGGGTGCAGGAATGCACTATTTTTTAAGCGAAAAAGATGTTCCAGGACTAGAGGGCATGGGATGAAGTTGGAGGGAGGACGATTCAGAGGAAACGTGAGGAAGAATTTCTTCACAGAACGGGTGGTGGACAAGTGGAACACCCTGCCAGAGGAAGTGGTGGGGGCTGAAACAATCACTGGATTTAAGAATGCATGGGATAGACATAAAGGAATTCTGGAGGTCAGGGGTAAGGGGCAACAGACTTCCTGGAAAACATAAACTGAACTTACAAACTTAAATGGGCAGACTGGGTGGGCCATAGGCCCTTATCTGCCGACACTGTCTATGTATGTATGTATCTATGTAGCCATGTCTCTTGATGACACATCATTTGAGTCCACTGCAGCATGGAATTGCACCTTGGGATGCCTCAATACCATCAGCAGCCACCTGCTCCAGCTCCTTGGCAAGCTGGCCAGGGACCTGTTTTGCTAGAGCCATAACAGTATCCCATCTGGATTTCTGATATCTAGCAACATAAACCATATAATTTGCCTGTCTGAGTCCCAAGGATGCTGCCATGTATTGTTTCTTTGCCATGGCATCAATCTTCCTGGAGTCCTTGTCCGGGGGGGGGTGTGAAGCCAAGGGAATATTTGCCTTGTCACAGGTTGCAGCCTGCACCACCCCAACATGTCTGCATTGTTGTGTAAGGAACTCCATATTAGAGCCTGACACTGTGTACCTCTTGTCCATTCTCTTATCCACAGGAGGTATAGTGTGAGGAGTTTTTAGAATTTTAAATGTCTGTTTCCCAAAAGATTTATGCAAGGGAATAGACAGTCTCCTAGACCCTGGGATATCCATCATTTCTACATAGTCAGGCTCCTCTTGATCATCCACAGCTTCCTCCATAGGGAGCTGGAGGGTTTCAGCCACTTTTTTATAAAACATAAAATGAGAAGGGGACTCAGAAAGCCTAGGAGGGGACACTCCTGAAGGTCTGTCTGGGGAGATGTCCGGGTCAATGGGCACATCCAGACTTTCAAAACCACATTCACTCTCCTCATACTCCTCTTCCTCCTCCTCCGGTTCATTAAATTCCTCTACATCATACTCTTGAACCGGAGGAACTGGCCGAACCGGGCGCTTACCTGATGGTGTCGGTTCGGTCGGAAGCGGGGAAAGTGACTGGACAATTTTAATCGCTTTGGCTATTTCTTCAGTGGTTGGAGAGGAAAGTTTTGGCTCCACACCAGCTGATTTCCTAGTCCTATTTACTGGAACTGACTCCTCAGAGTCGGGTCTCCTTTTTCCCGAGGAAGTCTTGCCCTGGTCAGAGGGCACTTCCTCTGGTTTGGTTAGAACCAAACCGGGCTGGCCATCCGGTTCAGCAGACTTTTTGGCCTCCCTTTCCCTGAGTCTACCAACTCTCTTTTCCAGGGTAGCTGCAGGAAAATTTTTACAAATCTGGCAGTCTGCACTGAGGTGGTCAAACCCCAAACAATAAACACAGGTGGTGTGGGGGTCAGCCTTGGCAAAGACTTCCCCACACACACACACTGCAGTGTTGAAACCCAGTGGGCCCGGTTTTTCTTTTGGGTTTCTCAGACATAGTTCCAGTCCTAACCAAACTTACCCGTTTATGGCAATCCGGCAGGTAAGACACTCTTATCGGTTCCCAACCGTGTCACGGGTCGTGGAAAAAAAGTAATGAAATCTGTTTTTTTAGAACTGATAAGAACTGGTAACCACACTCTAACAGATTAAGACATTTTAAACAACCTGATCGGTTCAAACCGAACTGATAAACAGTTTACAAGTTCCACACAGAAGAGAATTAATGTAAACCTATCTAGTACTCACAGGTACCACAGACAGAGCCTGAACCGACCGGTTGTGGTTTAAGTTCGGTCGAGAACCAAGAAAAACAATACTTTAACTGACAAACTGAACCGAGCAGAAGGAGAAATCTCCGGAGCGACTGTTCAGTGAGGTGGAGTAAAGAATCTGACGGTTTGAGTTTGAAGAACAACAGACAGAGTTTCAACCGAGCTCGAGCTCAGCATTCCATGCCTGGCATGGAAAGTTAACTCTTTCACCTCCGGGACAGTTCGAAGGTTGGGACTCACTGCATATGTCAGAATATAGCAAGACTTCATGTTGTTTGAATACAAGGAGCAGATCGGTGTGCGGTGAGACCATGGGCAGAACAAATAAGAGTGGTCAGACTGGCACTAAATCACAGCCTCTGGCACAGACGCAGGCCCAAGCACCTCTGCTTGAATCTTCGGGACCCGATCTACCATAGAAGGCTTTACAATTGTCGATGCAGGCCATCGACAACAAGGTAGAGACAATACTAAGCCGAACTGGGGAGCAAGACATCAAAACTGAGGTAGCTGCTAAATCTGCAGCCTCAGTTGAAGTGCAAGCCACTTGAGCTCTTTCAGCATCCAACAAAATAACTCAAGAAAATTCCCACCTCAGATATAGATTGGAGCCACTAGAAAATGCTCAGCGTGCTTCCAATGTTAGAATCATTGGCCTACCGGAGGGTCGAGAAGATGTAGGTCTTCTGTCAATGTTGAAGGATTGGCTCCCAGGGGCTCTGATCTGAGTCCAGATCTTGATACCTCCTTTGTTTGGGCTATTGAATGACACCCCAGTCAGCTGAAGCACAATGGGACTTACCCCGAACTGTATTGCTGGTAACAAGTGGGGTAGTCGGGATCAGATGCTCCACGCGGCTCGAGTCGTGGAACAACTGAACCATGCTGAGAGTACTGTGCATCTGTTCCCTGACCTGTCTTTTGCTACTCGGGCCCGAAAGAAAATATTTGATGGCATTAGGGCTCGGCTGAAAAGACTGGGAGTTAATCACTCGCTACTAATGCCGGCCCAACTTCGGATCTTCTACGGGGGCCATACCTATCAGTTCACAGACACAGCAGAAGCTGGGAAATGGGTTGAGAAAATCCAGCAAGAGTTTGAAGTGGCCCGTAGCTCCATTCCAGATCAGGAACATGTGTCGGATGGTCTAAGCTCAGAAGGCGAGGATAGTGACACCTGAGAAATATCTGGGACTGAAGGGCTAACGGTGTAGTCGTAGACTTGACAATCTACATTTTGGAGATTTTTCTACTGATTAAACTGTTCTGTCTTGTTCACAGATCAAAGTTAAATGTTTAACTTTTGTACTAGTTCTCTGAATATATGCTATATCCGGTTGGTTTTCCTGTTTAAGGTTGTTCTCCAGGAGGGTGGGGCCTTAGCTGAATGCTAACAATGTATGGGTATTTAATGTTTGGGAAGGGGTTACATCAGCTTTTGAATGTTGAATATACTACGTTTGGATTTTTCATATCTTTGGACAAACCTCTATTCCGTGTAGGGTGAAGCTATTCTGTTTATAGAAAATAAGAAATATGACTTTTTGTTTATCTCCCACATCCGTGAACGTGTTTATTTTGATTGCTTCAAACCTGTTACATTTGATGGATCCTGTGCTTTGTATGATGTCTGGCAACTGGATGCAACTTTGTATTGCTATTACTAAAATGCAATAAATATGAAGTACAAAAAAAGAGGTGTTTTAGCTTCAGTCTTTGTGGTGACATTTTTTTTTCTGAATGGCATAGGAGATGAAAAGCCCCATAACTGAGGCCCTTGGCCTGTCCACCTGGTAGCCTCAATAGTGTCACCTTCTCTGGTGGTTCCCTGGTAAGCCACAAGAAAAAATTACTCACCTTAGTAATGTTGTTTCTTCTAATGGAGTCTTGCTATATTATGACAATTGCAGTATGACCCAATCTTGGAACTGCCCCGGACATGAAATAGTTAACTTTTCCATGAAGCATGGAACTCTGAGCGCGAGCTCGGTTAGGAAGCTCTGTCTGTTGTGCTTTAAACATAAACTGTCAGATCTTTACGAGCTAAAACTCACTAAGGTTCTGTGTGGAAGCTGTAAACCCACACCAGCCAACTGGCTACTAACTTAAACACACATTTCTTGGTCTCAAACAAAGACTCAAGTCAGGAGACCCAGAAAAGAAAACACAACACCAATTCACCCCAAAAGAGGGTGTAAAAACAACAAGGTGGGCATAAATGAGTGCCAACCTGTAAGGCCCACCCACACCCCAAAACAGGAGGTTCTGAGAGGGGCAGGAGGAGGTCATAATATAGCAAGACTCCATTAGAAGAAACAACATTACTAAGGTGAGTAATTTTTCTTCAAACAACATGAAGTCTTGCTATATTATGACAATTGCAGACTACACAGCAGTACCCCCATGGAGGAGGGACAGAACCTACTTAGGGAATAGGCTCTGAAGAACAGCTGTGCCAAACCGAGCATCACTCCTAGCCTGGATGTCCAGGAGTAATGCTTGGTAAAAGTGTGAACTGTTTTCCAGGTAGCTGCTTGACATATTTCTAGAATAGAATGTCTCTGGCAGCAGCCAGAGAAGCAGCTGTACCTCTGGTAGAGTGAGCCCTCAGGCCTGAGGGGGAACTCTACCCAACTTTTCATAGCAGAATTGGATACAAGAGACAATCCACCTGGCAATGGATCTTTAGTGGCAGGCTTCCTTTACCAACCTCACCGTAAGTGAGGAACAGTTGGAGGGAGTCAAACCTGTGACCCTTGGTACGCTCTATGTAGTAACTAAGGGCTCTCTTCACATCTAAGCTGTGCAGCCTCCTCTCACCAGAGGAGGAGTGGTCAGTGAATTACACTGGAAGAGAAATAGATTGATTAAGGTGGAAATCTGAAACCACCTTAGCAAGGAACTTCCTGTTAGTCCGGAGGACCACCTTATCTCTGTGAAAGGAGATAAAACCCGGCTCCACTGACAACGCTTGTAATTCACTTATGCGTCTGGCAGAGGTGATGGCTACCAGAAACACAGTCTTCCAAGTCAAGTACTTAAGCTCAGCTGAAGACAAGGGCTCGAAGGGGGGTTGCATAAGCTGAGCAATGCAAACATTAAGATCCCAGGCAGGGGCAGGATCCCTGAATGGAGGGTTGGTGTGAAGCAATCCCTTAAAAAACTTAGAAAATACAGGATGAGCTGAAAGAGAAGAGGATTTACCTGCTGAAATAAAAGCAGACACAGCTGCCAAATGCACCTTCAGGGTAGCTGGTCTCAGCCCCAAAGAATTCAGGTGGACCATATAATCCAGGACTGTGGGTATATCAGCAGAGACTGGGGGAATATGCTTTTCCGAGCACCATATGGAAAACCTTTTCCATTTGGAATTGTAAGTAGTCCTGGTGGAAGGCTTCCTTGCAGCCTTCAATATATCCATTACACCTTGGGAAAGGTGTAATCAGCAAACTCTAACTCTTCAAGAACCAAGCCTTGAGATTGAGAGATTTGAGATCGGGTACCAGACCCTTGCCTGGGCACAGGTTAACAGATTGTGATTCCTGGGAAGGGACAGGGGAGGATGGACTGCTAGGGACAGCAGGAGTGGATACCAGGGCTGTCTGGCCCAATCCGGAGCTATCAGAATGACTTTGCAGGATTGAGATCTGATTTTGACTAGCACTTTGAACAGGAGAGGGAAGGGAGGGAAGGCATAGAGGAACTTCCCTTCCCAACTGAGGGCTAAGGCATCCAGAGGGAGTGAACCCAACACTGGGGGCCTGCAGCAAAAAAGGGAAGTTGGTGATTGTCTGGGGCTGCAAAAAGATCTATCTGCGGGGTGCCCCATCTGGCAAATACTACTCCCAAGACCAGGGGATCCAGTGACTATTCGTGATGGCCCTGAGAAATCCTGCTGAGAGCATCTGCCAGGACATTGTCCTTGCCTGGAAGGTGGACTGCCGCAAGGGCGTAAGGGAGGTGTTCAGGGAGTAAGCCAGAGACCACAACTTCATCGCTTCCGTGTACAAGGCCGTAGACCGAGTGCCCCCTTCCTTGTTGATGTACCACATTGTAGTGGTGTTGTCTGTTCTGACCTGTACAATCTTGTTCTGAACAGATTTGGAAAAAACTTGTGCTAGAAAAAGTGCTCTGAGCTCCAACAGGTTGATGTGGAGCAGAGATTCCTGGGGAGACCACAGACCCTGGGTGGTGAGGTCGCCCATGTGAGCTCCTCAACCCAAGAGGGATGCATCTGTAGTAAGGATTAGGGAGTGAGACTGAGTGACAAAAGGAACTCCTTGCCTCAGGTTGCTCTGATCCTGCCACCACTGTAGGGCTTGGATCAGGGTTCGAGTTACTGGGATCAACTTGGTAAGAGGATCCTTTCTTTGAGACCAAAAAGCTCTCAAATGGAACTGGATGTCCCTCATCTGAAATCTTGCTCCCTGCACAACCGCTGTGGAAGCAGCCATGTGCCCTAGGAGCTGCAGAAAATGCCTTGCTGGTTGAGAGACCTGCAGGGTGAATGAGGAGACCAGGGAGACTAGGGTCTTTGCCCTGTCCAGAGGAAGGAAGGCCCTGGCCTCCTGAGTGTTCAGTTCTGCGCCTATGAAGGTAAGAAGCTAGACAGGCTCTAGAACTGACTTCAAGAGAATCAGAAGGAAACCTAGAGAGGTAAGCAGTTGCTGTGTTATCTGAAGATGTAAATTGACCTGTTCTGGGGACTGGCCTACTAAGAGCCAATCGTCCAGGTAAGGAAAGATGGCAATCTTTTGCCTTCTTAGGTAGGCAACTGCTACTGCCAGGCATTTGATGAATACCCTTGGAGCAGAAGTGAGGCCGAAGGGCATTGCTCTGAACTGGTAATGGCCTGAGGGCAGCTCAAACCTGAGGTACTTTCGATGGGAGCTTCTGATGGGAATATGGAAGTAGGCATCCTTGAGGTCCAGGGAAGCTAGCCAGTCCCTGGCCTTAGAGAGGGTAAGATAATTCCAGAGTCACCATTCTGAACTTTGGTTTTAAAGGTGCTTGTTTAATATCCAGATCCAGGATGGGCCGCCATTCTCCTGTCTTTTTTGGGGTAAGAAAGTACCTGGAGTACAAACCTTTGCCCTGGTGTAGGGGAGGAACCCTTTCCACGGCTCCGAGAGCCAGGAGGGTAGAGACCTCTGCCTCTAGGGCGAGTGCCTCTGATGGAGTTGCAAGTGGAAAAGATCTGGTTCTCAGCTTTGGAAATTTTTTGAAGCTGAGAACCAGTCCCTGGCTTACTACTTCCAGGACCCACTTGCCTGATGTTAAAGACTTCCAGTCCTGGACAAAGTAAGCCAGCCTGCCCCCTACAGGTAGAGAAGAATCGGCCCTGGAGACCCCATCAGGGTGCCTGCTTGGCAGGAGCTTTGGGCTGAGGGGTGGGAGCAGGTCTGCTTGTACCCCGTCTGCCTCTCCCTCTAAAGAACCCCTCTGGGCATAGGCAGAAGAGGAAGCTTGTGTTTGGTAAAAGGCCCATGAAAAGGCCTGCCCTCCTTTAGGAAACTGCTTTTGAGGAGTGGCCTGCCTTTCCTTGCCTGTGCACCCTAGGTGGTCCTATATTCATCCATTTTCTTCATGTAATTCTCTGTTTGCTCCCCAAACAGAGAATTGCCCACAACAGGAAAATCCATGGCCTTAGACTGGGTATCCTGAGACAGGGTAGTACATCTAAGCCAGGCCATCCTGTTGAAGAGCCACAGATGTAGCCATGACTCTTGATGAAACATCATTAGAGTCCACTGCAGCATGAAATTGCACCTTGGATGCCTCAGTACCATCCATAGCCACCTGTTCCAGTTCCCTGGCAAGTTGGTCAGGGGCTTGTTTTGCTAGAGCCAGCACAGTATCCCATCTGGATTTCTGGTACCTAGCAGCATAAGCCATATAATTTGCCTGTCTGAGTCCCAAAGATGCTGCCATGTACTGTTTCTTTGCCATAGCATCAATCCTCCTGGAGTCCTTCTCAGGGGGGTGTGAAGCTAGGGGAATATTAGCCTTGTCACAGGCTGCAGTCTGCACTACCCCCACATGGCTGCATTGTTGAGTGAGGAAATCAGTGTCGGAACCTGATAAGGTATACCTCTTGTCCATCCTTTTATCCACAGGAGGTATAGTGTGAGGAGTTTTAAAACTTTACTGTCTGTTTCGAAAAGATTTGTGCAAAGGAATAGACAGTCTCCTAGACTCTGGAATATCCATCATTTCTACATAGTCTGGCTCCTCTTGGTCATCAACAGCTTCCTCAACAGGGAGCTGCAGAGTTTCAGCAACTTTCTTATAAAAAATGAAATGAGAAGGGGACTCAGAAAGCCTGGGAGAAGAAACCCCTAAGGGTCTATCTGGAGAGATGTCCAGCTCAATGGGCACATCCAGATCTTCAAAACCATATTCACTCTCCTCATATTCCACTTCCCCTTCCTCCGGTTCATAAAAATCCTCACAATCATAAGCTTGAACCGGTGGAACTGGCCAAACCGAACGCCTACCTGAAGGTGTCGGTTCGGTCGGATGGAAAAGAGACTGGACAATTTGAATTGCTTTAGCTATTTCTTCAGCAGTTGGGGAGAGAACTTTTGGCTCTACGTTAACTGACTTTCTAGTATTTTGTGCTGGAACCGGCCCCTCAGAACCGGCTCTTCGTTTGCCCGAGGAAGTATCGCCCTGGTCAGAGGGCACTCCCTCCGGTTCAGTTGGTACTGAACCGGGCTGGCCATCCGGGTCAGCGGACTTTTTTATCTCCCTTTCCCTGAGCCTACCAACTCTCTTTCTATGGTGGCAGCAGGAAATTCTACAAATCTGGCAATCTGAATTGAGGTGGTCAAACCCAGACAATAGACATGTGGTGTGTGGGTCAGCCTTAGCAAGAGCTTCCCCACAAACACTACAATGCTGAAACCCAGTGGGTCCGGTTTTTCTTTTGGGTTTCTCAGACATAATGCCAGCCTAACCAAACTTGCCCATTTATGGCAATCCGCCAAGCAAGACACCCTTATCGGTTCCCAACCGTGTCACGGGTCGTGGAAAAAATCCATTTTTTTTAGAACCGATAAGAACCAGGAACCGCACTCTAAAAAAGGACTAGCAATTTTATAAACAACCTGATCGGTTCAAACCGAACCGATAAATGTGTACAAGTTCCACACAGAAAAATTCAAAGTAAAACCTATCTATTACTTACGTTACCACAGACAGAGCTTGAACCGACCGGTTGCGGTTTAAATTTGGTTAATTTTTACTGAAAAGCGATAAAATAACACTTTTTAAACCGACAAATGAACCGAGCAGAAGGAGAAATCTCCAGAGCGACTGTTCAGTGAGGCGGAGTAAAGATCTGACAGTTTATGTTTAAAGCACAACAGACAGAGCTTCCTAACCGAGCTCGCACTCAGAGTTCCATGCTTCATGGAAAAGTTAACTATTTCATCTCCGGGGCAGTTCCAAGATTGGGTCATACTGCAATTATCATAATATAGCAAGACTTCATGTTGTTTGAATTTTGTTTTCTGTCTGCTCATACAGGGCAGTGCTGTTAAAGTGAGAGCTGTTAAGCCTCCATAATGGAGTTTTCTGAACAGGATCAATGCATACATCCAGAATGACCGGCGCATGGTCTGGTACAGTTATCTGCTTGAGCTCATATCTCTGAGCGATATGCCGCAAGTCACAAGGCATCAAGAAAAGATCAGTGCCAAGGTATTGATTATGGGGATGAAAAAAGATGGAATCTCTCTCCCCCAGGCTGAGAATTTATTTATTTATTTAAAATTTGATAACTGGGAAAGGCACACTGACCAGAGGCTTGTTTCCAAGTGTGACCCGGGGAGAGGGTAAGGGAGTTACACAGGTCAGATAATTAAGAACATCTAAAACAGCAGCTGAACATGTTTAACATGACAAATACAGTAAAATACATTATAGGTACATAATTGGTAAAGCATAGATTACAGGTGCAAAAGTGTGATGGGCAGTACTTACAATACACACAGTATAGACAAATACAGACAGTATGTGCAAAAGCAAATCACTTATGTGTAATAGGTACTCAGGAAGTACTTACAGTATATACAGTATAGACAAGTACAGACGTGCAAAAGCAAATCGATTATGTACAATAGGTAAGCTGATTACAATAGCAGATGAGCAAAGAAGCGGGGGGGGGGTGTCAAGGTGGAGAAAACACCACATATCCTTAAGTCCTGATTCTGTCATAAGGCACCTAATTCGTTGATTCTCTCCCCCCCCCCCATGGATCCCTCTCCCCTTAACCACATCTGTCTATTGCAGGTTGTGGGAGGGATGCAGTTAAAATCTCCCCATTACCAGGTGAGACCCCAGCACCTCCCTTGTCAGAGCAAAGAAAGAACCCCAGTGTTTCCCTCCTGACACTGGGAGCACAGACATTCAGGAGTATACAGGTACACCCCCCCTTCCTGTATGTGCCCTGCACCAGTAGAAATCTTCCCTCTTCATTTTTAGTTATGTTGTCCAACACCAGAGGGTGTCCCTGCCCACCAAAATGTCCACTCTCCTTTGTGGTTGTGCCTTACACTGTAGGTTGAGGAGCAAATCTCCCCCTCTCAAACCCTGAACAACTTTTAATGTTCCAGCTGTGTCAAGTGGGCCTGCTGAAAGGTCACTGAGGCACCCACTTTTAAGTTCTTGTAAAATACTGGTGCTGTTGACAGGTGCATGCGAACCTATTACAATGTAGGTAACAATTCGTAAGTCAGAAATTTTTATGTAACTCTCCCTTTCCCATTTCTCTTTACTGATGTTAAGTGAGATGCACCTTTTTGACACCAGAAAAAAACCTGGCAAAACACAAACTTTCTGAACCTACTTTCCATAACCAAACTTGTGCAAGACGTTATAGCAAAATCAGACCACTTGGTCACATGTGCCACACACAGTGCACAGGCCAGTTGCCTTGGCCCCTTGGTGGTAGCCAAACCCATTGAGGGTTCTGGTGTAAGGATTAGCTACCCACCTTGTCCAGTGGAGCTCACCACCTCCATCAATTGCTTTGACGCTCAATACATTTTGTACCACTTAACCCTTTCCCCTCCAGATCTCATGCTGTCTCGGCTGAGTTACCCATGGCAAGTACACCCTCACTAATCTCTGTGAGGGAGGCCTTGCTAATAATAGGACCTCAAGTTCTGTCTCTGCGATAGGTACATAACCAACATTCCACCCACTGTCGCATATACCTGCCCTTTTCTTTTCCCTGGTTCGAATGTCCCATTTCTCCTCCCCCCACCACCATTTCAGTAATGTGTTTGGAGGCTACATCCTTCATATTATATTCCCCTCATTCAGCTACCCACTGACCAAACCCAAATAACACCGTACCATCATCCCCTCAAGGTTTTATACTAAACTGGTAAGTAGCTGGTGGGTTGATACTACCAAAGGTAGAAATCAAGACTAAAATTGTTACACACTCCATGCTTCCGCCCTTCTCCCGCATTTGATCATCCAAACTCCAGTTCAAACACTTTCCACGATTAAGTCCCTGTGTAGAATTAGTTTGTTAACGTTGTATACAGAAACAAAAAGAAGCTCAGTCCATGTGGAGCTCCGGGAGGGCTGATGTAAAATTGGGGGTAAAGAGAACATCAAGTCTCAGAGATGCCGTTGATTTGGTGTGCGTTACCTGAAAGATTAAACCTAAACTGCAATAATGAAGAACAAACATCCACACACAGTCCCCAAAAAATTCTTCCCATAGTACCTTTTAGTGACAGCATACAATGCCCTGTTTTTCTTGTGTTTAAGAACACCCAAGAGTTGCATGGCCACCGCACAGACCTCTCCCGAGTAATGTCCCTTCTCCCCCTCCAACCACATTACCCAGAAGTGAAAGGAACCATGAGAGGCAAAGCAAAGAAAGTACTGGCATAGCAGATTTGCCCCCTCAGCTGTCCTCCTGTGGGTATGGAGCTGATTCTCATGTGCGTTGAGCCTTCTTCTCAAAGATCACTCCCCAGCTTCTGCTCATCGACGGGGACACCTTGCGCTGTCGAATTTTTGCACCTTACCGACTCCATTGCATCTGCTGCAGTTTGCACTCTTCTGAGAGTAGCAGCTCTGGAGTGATGGCCATCCTGACTCCCATTTGCTGAAGCAATGGTGTTGCCTCCTCTAAGCTGCAAAACTTTGTACCGTTGTCCCTCAGCAGTTTAATCTGTGCAGGAGCTATGAGGTGTGCCATGATGTTTCTCTTTCCTAGCTCTTTTTTTTCCTGTGCATATCTGCCACCATAGACATAAAGCCATGTTCCAGAAATATTTTAGTGTTGCCAAACAACAGTTCCTTTTTGCCCCACACCATTCTGGGCACCCTCTTCTTCACAGAATAATCCACAAACTTGGTGACTATGGAGTAGGGTCTGTATTTTGGGGGCCTGCTCCTAAGGTTTCAGGGCCAGGGCATGATGTGCCCATTTTATTTGGAGCATAGTGTCATTTTCTCAACCCAGTAGTCTGATCAGGAGGGTTGAAACAGGGGCCAGCCAACCAGCACAGTGGCAGCGTAACCACCGATGCTGATGACCCAGGTTCGGGAGCGAGCCTGGAGCATCAGAGGGCCAGCCAGGGGAGGTAGGATGAGCATCCTACAGGCATCTCTCCTCATCCGGGAGGGCGGTTGTGGATTCCCAGTGTATAAGTGACACCCAGTGGAGACTGGATGTACACCAGCTGGGACCACATACTGAAGGATGGAGGTGACAGCAGATGTCTGTGGGACATGTGCAGGAATGCGCACATTCCATGCTGACACCATTGCACATCCGTGCCTCCTGGGGAAACAGGAAGCATAAATCCCCTGGGCCGGTCACATGATAATGCTTCTGGACTTCCAACTGAATGCACCCCAGGTGTAAGCCTTAGCTGGGGCCTCAGATGGATCTCGGTGTCTCTCCCCTCAGGGAGCCCCGCCACAGGGGGCCAGAAGTGGGCCTCACAGTTTGGGCAACCAAGGGGGGGGGTGCCACGTGGAAGGTCCGGGTGGTGAATAAGTGGATGCATCCCCGCCTGTCTCCAAGAGGCAAAACAAAAGTAAAAAAAAAAAAAAGGATGAAACTAAAGATTCATGTTGCTTTGTTCGACGTCCTCTGGCAGGCCATGAAGCCAGAGTGTTCTGGCAGGCTGTCTGCTTGAAATTGTCTACTTTGTCAGTAAGCTCTCTTTCATGCTGGGATAGATGAAGCATGGTGGCATTTTGGTTATCCGCTCTTGTCTACCACTTTGATGGGGCCCCGCTCCAAGTCTGATGTGTGGGCCCCAATGTCTCTCACTTCCTACTGGGTCTCCGCCAAATCTGTTAAGGAGGGACTGAAGCCAAAATTTATGGCATTAAAAAATTCAGGATTTGGACCAGCATATCCTCAGTCAGCTTCATGCCAAAAATCAGATCGGTAAGTTACTTCGTGTAAGTTACAAGTCGTTTTATAACCCTTAACTCACTGCCTGTTCAAAAAAAGTCAGTTTCAATGAAGACCTGCTGATGATGTCATCTCCTGAACTCACAACCTAGTCCGCCCTGCAAGCTACCTTATATGACTTATTTCTCTTATGTTACTTAAAACTGCAGGTGTAGCAAACATCTGAAAAAGGAAAACTGACACTGGAGGTCAGCAAATGCACTTCCATAATGTACAGATGCAAGGTACGGTACTATAGAATAATAATAATAATAATTTTATTTTTAAAGCGCCTTTCAGCCTATCAAGGCGCTGAACATATTAAAACCACAACATCAAGTGCCAATTAATAAAACATATAAATAAAATGATTTCATAACAACATCAAATATTAAAATCAGACAACAGAACATTCCATAGAATCAAAACACAGTATTTTCATTCAAATTACATTAATCCTCCAAGTAGGCCATTTGCCACAGGTAAGTTTTTAAGTTTTTCTTGAATACCTCCATGGAGGTGCACTCCCTTAACCGGCATGGCAGAGAATTTCAAAGAGTGGGTGCAGCATAAGAAAATGCTCTACTGCTAGAACCCCTCGTCGGCCAAGCAGAGCGATCGGCCAAAGCAATAAGGCACCAGAAGTTCTTTCAGATAGGTCGGACCCTGATCGTGAAGGGCTTTAAAATCAATAAAATGACTTTAAAGGTGATCTGCCCCCGTATAGGAAGCCAGTGTAGTTCGCACAGCACTGGGGTAATATGACTGGATCTCCTTGTCCCAGTCAAAACCTGGGCTGCAGTGTTCTGCACCAGCTGTAGGCGACGGATTTCAACCCCAGAAAGCCCAAAGTAAAGGGCGTTGCAGTAGTCCAAGTGCGAGGACACAAAGGTGCAGACCAACGTTGGCAAGGAGTCAGATGGAACAAGGTGGTGCACCCTGGCAATATTTCTGAGATGGTAAAAGGAAGTCCTGACAACGGCCAACACTTGAGATTGAAGGGTCAGCCTGTCGTCTAGGACAATCCCAAGGTTATGCACCCGTTCAGAGGTTGGAAGTGATACGCTGCCAAGAAAAATTCCAGAGGGCGTGCCATCATGCGACCTCTCTATCTGATCACCCGGGTCCACCAGCCAGGTCCACCACCAAAACCTTTGTCTTCTCTGAGTTCAACTTTAACCAACTAGAATCCATCCAACCTTGGATTTCTTCCAGACAGTTATTAAACACCGAGAGAACTCTATCCTGGTCGGGTGCAAAACACAAGTATGGCTGGGTATCATCTGCATAGCAGTGAAACCTCAGCCCATACCGTCTTATAATGTCTCCGAGGGGCAGCATATACACTGCAAATAACATGGGTGACAGTACTGAACCCTGAGGCACCCCGCACAACAAAGAAGTTGGGCCGGAGGAATAAACCCCCAACACAACTCTTTGTGATCTCCCAGTGAGGAATGTAGTGAACCATTTTAAAATAGTTTCTGACATTCCACAAATTAGCCTCAGGCGTGCTAACAACACCAGGTGATCCACGGTGTCAAAAGCTGACAAGAGATCAAGGAGAACCAGAATGGAATGTCTCTTCTGATCCCTCGCCCTCACAAGATCATTAAGCACCCAAACCAGCGCTGTCTCGGTGCTATGTCTTTTACGAAAACCAGATTGGAAGGATTCATAGATATTATGGATGGTTAAATGGTCTTCCAATTGGGCTGCCACTACCTTTCTCAATAACCTTCCCAATAAAAGGAAGGTTAGAGATAGGTCTGTAGTTTGAGAAACAGTCTGGGTCCAAGGTAGCTTCTTCAAGAGGACTGTCACCACTGCCTGTTTCAGGGAGTTAGGAAACTCACCTGACTCTAAGGAGCACCAGACTATTTGCACCAGGACTGGACCGATGATCTCCAAACAACCCAAAATTAGGGTAGTCGGTCCAGGGTCCAAACCACAGCTTGTGGGCCGCACACTATGGATGATCCTCATAATATCCACAAACTCAGGTCGGCAAAAGGAACTCCAAGAGAACTGGGGTACTGTGAACTCGCACTGTTCCATAACATCACCCTTAGAGATTGCCAGGCAGCAAGAATGTGATGGGGGGGGGGGTTGAATGTACCAGCAAACATTGCTTTAGAATGACAAAGTTGTGTGCAATTTTTAGAATACTGCAGGTATGAAATTTCGAAATGTCACCAGGTTGCAATTGTGGAGTGCAGCAGTGACAGTCTCAGAAAGTAGCTGGAACACACAATTTCGGAATGTAGCAGTGACGTACAATTTCGGAAAGCGGCAGTGATGCACAATTTTGGAATGTGGTGGGGATGCACAATTTTGGAAAGCTGTGATACACACAGATACACAGAAGGTGACACAGAAACACAGACTTTGACGGCAGATAAGGGCCGCTTGGCCCACCTTGCCTGCCCATTTCCCTACCTACAGGATAAGCTGCAGATCCTAGTTAACCAAGAGCCTATTTCTTCCTAGCCCCCAAAAAATTGCCTATGTCTGTTCCATGCATTCTTGAATTCTCCCACAGTTTTAGACCCCACAACTTCCTCAGGAAGGCTGTTTGATGCGTCCACCACCCTCTCTGTGAAAAAAATACTTCCTCGCACTGCCCCTGACCCCCCCATCTTCAAATTGTGTCCCCTTGTTCTTGCACATCTCTTTTTCTGAAAGATGCTATCTTCTTGGACTTTGTTGATTCCACTGAGGTACTTAAAAGTTTCTATCATGTCCTCCCTCTCCCTCCTTTCCTCAAGGGTATACATATTAAGCTTCTTTAGTCTCTCCTCATATGGCTTCTCTTGCAGACCCTGCACCATTTTAGTTGCCCTCCTCTGGACTGCCTCTATCCTATGCCCTTGCAGAGATGGGGTCTCCAGAATTGGATGCAGTACTCCAGATGGGGTCTCACCAACTGTCTGTACAGGGGGATAACAACTTCCTGTTTTCTGCTGGTGATGCCTCTTCCTATACATCCCAGTATCCCCCCAGCCCTCCCTACTGCCTTCTCACACTGCTTGCTAACCTTAAGGTCATCTGATATGATTACCCAGCAGATAAGGATTGTGTGGCCCACCTAGTCTGCCCCCTTTTCCTACATAATGCATTACCGCAGACCCAAGTTGATCCACAGCTTACCTTCTCTTGCCTATTGCTAGAGTACTCTTATGTTCAACCCATGCATTCTTGAATTTCCCTACTGTTTTTGCCCCCACCACCTCCATAGGGAGGCTGTTCCAAGCATCCACTACTCTGTCTGTGAAAAAGTACTTCCTCACATTGCCCCCAAGCCTACCCCCACTCTAGCCTCATATCATGCCCCCTTATTCTTGTACACTTTCTTTTCTGAAAGATGCTACTGTCCTGTACCTTGTTTGTACCCCTGATGTACTTGAATGTCTCTATCATACCCACCCTCTCTCTCTCTCTCTTTCTTTCTCTCTTCCAGGGAATACATATTGAGGTCCTCTAGTCTTTCCTCATATGGCTTTTGGTGCAGTCCTTGCACCATTTTTGTTGCCCTTCTCTGGACTGCCTCTATTTTGTCTGTGTCCTTCCGGAGATGTGACTTCCAGAACTGGACACAGTACTCCAGATGAGGTCTCACTAGTGATCTGTATAGTGGCATAACCACTTCCTTTTTTCTGCTGGTGATACCTCTCCCTGTGCACCCTAGCATCCCACTGGTTCTCCTCACAGCCTTCTCACATTGTTTGGTTACCTTTAGGTCATCAGATGTGATTACCCCAGGTCCCTTTCTTGACTGGTAGCCATCAGTACCCCCCCCCCGCCATCTTGTACTTCTGCTTTGGATTTCTGTGCTAGAGGTGCATGATTTTACACTTCTTTGCATTGAATCTTAGCTGCCACATTCTTGACCACTCCTCAAGCATGTTTATGTCCTTTCTCATTTCTTTTCCACTCCCGGAATGTTGACCCTGTTGCAGATCTTAGTGTCATGTGCAAAGAAGCATACCTTCTCCTTCAGCCCCTCTGCAATGTCGCTTATGAAGACATTAAAGAGGACTGGACCCAGCACGGATCCCTGTGGCAACTCACTGGTTACCCCCCCTCTCCTTGGATTGAAGAGCATTTACCACCACCCTTTGTGTCCTGTCACTCTACCAGTTGCTGACCCAGTTTACCACCCTGGGACCCACTGCCAGGCTGCCCAACTTATTTATCAACCTATGTGGGATAGTGTTGAAGGCCTTGTTTAAATCTAGGTAGGCCATATCCACTGCCCCTCCCCTATCTACCTCCCTGGTCACCCAGTCAAACAAATCTATCAGATTTGTTTAACAAGACCTTCCCATTGTGAATCCATGCTGCCTTGGATCCTGTGCTCCACTGAATTCAAGTAATATCACAATCCTTTCTTTTAGCAGTGACTCCATTAACTTCCCCACCACACAATTGTGATGACACACAATTTCAGAATATGGTGGGGACAACAATTTCGGAATGCGGTGGTGATGTACAGGTTCAGAATGTGACAGTGATGCACAGGTTCGGAATGTGGTGGTGATGTATATTTTTGGAATGTGGAGGTGACGCTCAATTTCGGAATATGGTGGTGATGCATAATTTTGGAATGTGGAATGACGCACAATTTGGGAGCATGGCGACAGTTTTTGAATGTGGCATTGAAACACAACTTGACTGGGATTTGCAGTTGTGGAGTTTGGCTGGGATGCACGTGCACCATTTCAGAATGTGGCAGGGATGCACAATTTGTGAAAGAAGAAGGGATGTGCAATTTCAGAATGTAGCAGAGCTGCATCATTTTAGAATGTGGCTGGGATACACTAATGTTGGAATGTGATGGGATGTGATGCACAATTTTGAAATATGGCGGATGCGTACAATTCTGGAATTTGGCAGGGACAAACTATTTCAGAATAAATTATGTGTCCTGTCACATTCAGGCAGTGTGCATCCCCACTATATTCCGAAATTGCCAGTCCCCACCAAATTCCTCAGTGTATCCCTGTCGCATTCAGAGACTGACTGTCCCACCGCAATTTTAGATGGCACATCTATGTCACATTTTGAGATAGTGTCTCCCCCCCCCCGAACATTTTAAAACTCTGCACCACCCTGACATTTTATGCCTTGGTTCAGTGCTGCATTCCAAAATCACCTTCTAGCATGTTCTAAAGTACAGTGCCATGCATCTGAACATTCTAGAAATGCAAGCACTGCAGCCAACCCTATGTCATTTTTTTTTTAAATGATTACTATAGCTACAGTGTCTTAAACTTTGGAGAAGCAGATCCTATAGGGTTGCTGACAGGGAGGACCAGAGTGTGAGTTCAGGAGATGACATCTTCAGTGGCTGTTCACTCAAACTGGCTTTTTTGAATAGGTAATGAAATCAGGGTTGCAAAATAGCTCAGAACTTTAAAACGAAGTAACACAGAAACCTAATTTTTGGCATGAGATTTATCGGGGGTATGCTTATTCTAATTCCACAATGTAGCACTTTTGGTGGGAGTCTCTCTTTATGTTCTTGAGAGTGCTACCTATCTTCTGTAATTGACTAATTACTTTTTTGGGGGTGATAGTGCAGCATGTTCCTCCTGTTCCCCCTCTTCTAGGTCACCAAAGCATTCCAGTGGTTCAGTGACTCGGGTGATGTTGGACCCTGCAGACAGTCCTTCTGTAGATGGAGTAATTCTTTTAGGGGTTGGGGTTGTCTACCCCAAAATCCTTGAAGTGCTGCAGTGCAGACATCTTGAGTTGCTGTAACTTCTCAATCTTGGTGCAAAATTCATGGCTGGACCAAGGATTGATGTAGATTAATCGGTCAGGGGTGCCGATTTGCCTAGCTGTTCATGCTTCAGTGACACCATCGGAAGCCCCACACATCAGTCATTATAACATGAGTAACGGTAACCAAGAAATGTGACTGATTAGATGTGAGGGACAAAGTCAGGGCTAAAGGACTGAGTTTCAGGAAATATAAGGGGAACCAAAGGCAGGAGGACAGGGAGGTGTACCTTGAATGTCTAAGGGAAGCAGGGAAGGCTATTAGGAGGGCGAAGGCGCAAACAGAAAAGGGTTTAGCACGGTCTGTAAACAAAGGGGATAAGACATTTTATAGGTACATCAGTGAAAGAAGAAACACTGGGGGGGTTGTGAGGCTCAAAGGGGAGAAGGGAGAGTGTAAAGAGGGGACCTGGACAAGACAGAAATACTGAACAAATACTTCTGCTCAGTATTCACTAAGGAGGGGGAGGGTCAAGAACCACAGTTGGGTTGCAGAGGTAATTGGGGGAAGGGGAGTGGACACCAGTCCATTCACAGTGGAGAGAGTTCTGGAAGAACTCACAAAGCTGAAGGTGAATAAGAAAAAATTACTCACCATAGTAATGTTGTTTCTTCTAATGGAATCTTGCTGTATTCTGACTATATGACTCAAAAGTCACAAATGACTGGCAAACTGAGCTAGACAAAAAGAACAGCGTCTGTGCTGTATTTCTTGATCTAAGCAAAGCCTTCAACACAGTGGATCATGAGCTGCTACTCTCTTCACTGCACTCCATAGGCCTAGATCCACCCTCTCTTAAGTGGTTCAGATGTTATCTCACTGATAGAACGCAGCAGGTGAAAAATGAAGGCGACCTATCCTCATCAAAACCACTCCTAAGAGGAGTACCTCAAGGATCTGTCCTGGGCCCTATCCTTTTCGCCATTTACATTAACAACATTGACTCTAATCTCACCAAAGCCAATGTTCACCTCTTTGCAGATGACACTGTCTTATATGTCAGTAACCCATCACCTTCAAAGGCCTGTGAAATACTACAATCAGAATTCTCCCTTTTGCAATACCAACTACTTGAAAAAAAACTCCTCCTAAATGCAAAGAAGACAAAAGCTATGTTCTTCGCAACTAAATACTATACTAACACCTTTTCACCAAGCAATCTTCCCCAACTATCCACCATCCTTGGAGAAAGCCTTGACTATGTTGACAAATTCAAATATTTAGGGGTATGGATTGACAACAGGCTTGATTATACTCAGTATATTGAAGAACTTCTGGAAAAACTTTGCCAGAGGCTTGGCCTTTTTTTCAGAATTAAACATTATTTAACCAGAGATTCAAGACAAAGACTAATCCAGGCCTCATTTCTATCACTTATTGACTATGCAGATTTCTATGGCCACTGTTCTATTTCCTATTTAAGTAAACTGGATACCTTGTACCATAGAGCTCTCAGGTTCATCACAGATCTTCCATTCAACACTCATCATTGCTCTCTCTATGCTGCAGTTGGCTGGACATCCTTACACCTCAGAAGGAATAAAATGCTGCATTATGGATATACAAAACCCTGTCTAACAAACTTCCATCCTATATTTTAGATTGCTTTACACTGGCCACAGCTAGGTTATATGCCCTAAGAAGCAACAACCTCATCACTTTGAAGCTACCCAAAGCCAGCACCGGCATGGGAGATCTGCAATCAGTTACTCTCTAGCAATGGCATGGAATTCTCTGCAGAAGACCCTAAAGTTGACCACCTTTATACCTCTAACATCCTTTAAAAAGCTCTACACAAGTCTCTTCCCAGAGATATGCAATTGCTTTCACAAGGCTTAGTCCAATCACATTCATTACCCCCCTTTTTTTCTTACTGCAGCTTTGCTAGCCCTTACCAAGACCTCCACAGCTACCCCTGTCACTTACTTCTACCCCATTCATGCACTACTAGTAGACTTAGTCCCTATCCAAAACTCCCACCAGCCCCTCTATGTCATTTTTCAGAGGCTGTTTTCAACATTTTAGTAGTCATCAATCATAACTGTCTGGTTTAGCTTGCCTTGGAGCCTGTAATCTCTGGCTACCCTGTTTGTATATATGTTTATATTATTGTATCTGTTTATATAGATGTGTTTTGTATATGTCTGCTTTTGTACCTTCAAGTTGTTTCTCGACCTATCAGGTCCATCTTGTAAATGAGCTTTGCTCAATGATGTCCGCCTGAATAAATAAAGATTTTGATTGATTGATTGATTGGTATGCAGTTAGCCCCAGCACTTGAACTGCTCTAGAAAGGAAAGAGTTAACTCTATGCAGAAGCATAGAACGTTGAGCTCGAGCTCGGTTTTCAAACCTCTGTCTCTGGTACTCTGTAGTGTAACCGTCAGATTCTTACACACACTAAACTAACTAATCCAATAGGGAGAAATTGTTTCTAAAGTTTTGTGCCAAATGGCAGTAACAGAGTTTTAGGGTCAAAAGACTCAAGTTGAGAACCCCAAAAAGAATATAAGCAGGTAGTGAAACAACCCAAAACATTCATAATAAAAACCAGAAACTCCCTTAATAAGATAAGGTCATGCCAAGTACACCTCTGGGGTGCAGCACTGTGCCTGCCAACCCACATCCCCAAACTACTAGGTTCCAGAAGAGGAGGCAGGGAGGCGAGTCAGAATACAGCAAGACTCCTTTAGAAGAAACAACATTATTATGGTGAGTAGTTTTTTCTTCAAACAACATGAAGTCTTGCTGTATTCTGACTCTATGCAGACTACCAAGCAGTACCCCCTTGGAGGAGGGAGTCACAGAACCTATTTTGGGAACAAACTCTGCAGCATAGCCGTGCAGAACCTAGCATCATTTCGTGACTGAATGTCTAGAGAGTAATGCTTAGTAAATGTGTGAACAGACTTCCAGGTGGCTGCTTTACAGATGTCCACTAAAGGTATATCTCTAGCTGCTGTGACCGAAGCAGCTGTACCTCTGGTAGAATGAGCCCTCAGGCCTGAGGGAGGCTCTTTCCCAAGCTTTGAGTAGCAGAACTGGATACAGGAGAAAATCCACCTGGCAGTTGTTCTCTTGGTAGCAAGTTTGCCCTTTCCCACTTCTCCATAAGTGAGAAACAACTGAGAACAGTCATTCCTATGGGCCTTAGTATGCTACACATAGTAACTAAGAGCCCTCTTTACATCAAGACTGTGCAGTCTTCTCTCCCCAGAGGAAGAATGATCAGTGAAAAATAGAGGCAATGACATAGACTGATTCAAATGAAAGTCTGATACCACCTTAGGAAGAAACTTTCTGTTGGTACGAAGGACCACCTTATCCCTGTGAAATGAGATGAAATTAGGTTCCACTGATAAAGCCTGTAATTCACTGATTCTCCTGGCAGAGGTAATGGCTACCAGGAATAGTTTTCCAAGCCAAGTATTTCAGCTCAGCTGAGGATAAAGGCTCAAAAGGGGGCTGCATAAGTTGTGCTATACAGATGTTCAGATCCCAAGAAGGGGTAGGCTCCCTAAATGGAGGATTAACATGTACTAAACCCTTGAAAAATTTATTGAAAACTGGATGAGAACCTAGGGAAGATCCCTTACCAGCAGAAAGAAAGGCAGACACAGCTGCCAAATGTACCTTGAGAGTGGTAGGCCAGAGACCTAAACTGTTAAGACGCACCAAATAATCCAAAACAGTGGCAATATCAGCCAGCTCTGGCTTGACATGCTTTTGGGAACACCAAAACCCAAATCTTTTCCATTTGGAGTTGTAAGTCTTTCTAGTAGCAGGTTTCCTGCTAACCTTTAAAATATCCAAGACTGATTGGGAGAGATGCAAGCTGCACATTCTAGCTCTTCAAGAGCCAGGTTTTGAGCCTGAGAGTCTGAAGATTGGGATACAGAATCCTCCCCTGGGAGGAGGTGAGGAGATTGTACTGTCTGGGAAGACACCGAGGCATTGTTACTGACAGAGACAACAGTAGAGGATACCAAGGCTGTCTGGCCCAATCTGGAGCCACCAAAATCACTTTGCAAGGTTGAGATCTGAACTTGATCAGGACCCTGAATATCAGAGGAAAGGGACGAAATGCATACAGAAACCTGCTTGTCCAATTCAGTAAAGGAGCATCCTGAGGGACAGGACCCAGAAGAGGTGGTCTGCAACAATAAAGAGGAAGCTGATGATTGTCTGGGGCTACAAAGAAATCTATCTCTGGAGTGCCCCATCTCTTGAAAATGACCTGAGGAACTAGAGGGTTTAGGGTCCATTCGTGGTGGCTCTGGAAAATCCTGCTGAGAGCATCTGCTAGAATGTTGTCTTTCCTGGGAGATGCACAGCCATCAAGGAAGCCTGAAGGGAATAAGCTAGAGACCATACTTTCATGGCCTCTGTGCACAAGGCTGAGGACCGAGTGCCTCACTGTTTGTTGATGCATCACATGGTTGTGGTATTGCCTGTCCTGATCTGCACCACTATCCCATGAACAACAGTTGAGAATGTCTGAAGTGCTAGAAAGACAGCTCTCAATTTCGAGAAGGTTTGTGTGTAGAAGGGACTCCTGGTGTGACCAGGTTCCCTGAGCTGTAAGGTGATCTAGATGAGTCTTTTAGGGAGGCATCTGTGGTGAAAATCACAGAAGGAGCCTGACTGATACATGGGACATCTTGTAGAAGACTGTCCTCCTCCACCCACCACTGGAGGGCCTGAACTAGAGTCTGAGACACTGGAACCAATTTGAAGAGAGGGTCTGATTTCTGAGACCAATAAGATCTGAGATGAAACTGAATATCTTTCATCTGAATCCTTGCTCCCTGGACCACAGCTGTGGATGCTGCCATGTGGTCCAACAACTATAGAAAGTGTCTGGCTGGACGAGAAATTAGAGGATGAAAAGAGGAAGCCCGAGTGACCAGGGACTGAACCCTTGAGAGAGGGAGAAATGCTCTTGCCTGAATAGTGTCTATTTCCACCCCTATGAAGGTGAGAAGCTGGGCTGGTTCCAGAACAGACTTTTCTAGGTTCAGAATGAAACCCAAGGATTCCAGGAGTCTTTGAGTGACCTCTAAGGCTGACTTGACTTGACCTGAGGACTGGCCCACTAGGAGCCAGTCGTCCAGGTATGGGAACAGAAGGATACCCTGTCTCCTGAGGAATGCCACCACTACTGCAAGACACTAGGTGAACACCCTTGGAGCAGATGTTAGGCCAAAAGACATTGCTCTGAATTGGTAATGGCCTGAGGGCAACTCGAACCTGAGGTTCTTTCTGTGGGAATGTCTGATAGGTATGTGGAAGCAGGCATCCTTGAGATCCAGAGAAGCTAGCCAGTCTCCTGGTCTCAGAGAGGGAATAATTACTCCCAGAGTCACCATCTTGAATTTTGGTTTTGTTAAATGTTTGTTCAGGTACCTTAAATCTAAGATGGGTCACCACTCCTCTGTCTTTTTTGGGGTAAGGAAGTATCTGGAATACAGTTCTTTTCCCCTGTAACAAAGAGGTACCTTCTCTACTGCTTGCAGAAGCAGAAGAGAGGAGACTTCTGCCTCTAAGGCCTTTGTCTCCAAGGGAGAGGGAGGACTGAAGGACCTTGCTCTCATTTTTGGGAACCTGTTGAAACTGAGAGCAAGTCCCTGGCTCACTACTTCCAGGCAACAGAACAAAAGGGTAAACAGGGAGGAGAAGAAGCACTGTGGGTAAATTTGGAGACCGGCAATGGCACCACAATACGCACAGGGGTTGTATACAGACCCCCTTCTCAGGGGGAGGAAATGGACAAGGAAATGATAGAAAGTATACTTAGAATGGCAGAAAAAGGGGAGATATTGCTGATGGGTGATCTGAATATGCCAGATGTTAACTGGAGTGCAGTTGCAGCAGCCACTTCTAAGAGTGGGGTTATTCTAGATGCCCTACAGGGGGCATGCCTTAGACAACTAGTATTGGAGCCCACTCGAGAGGGAGCAATCTTAGACCTGGTTCTCTCAAATGGAGATGAAGAGAGGATCACAGATGTAGAAGGGGTAGCCATCTGGGAACTAGCAACCATCGAACAGTATGGTTCACAATAAACACAGCAATAGAGTCAAGCCATACAAAGACAAAGGTACTGGATTTTAGGAGGGCTGACTTTGTCAAAATGGGTGAGTGCCTAAGGAATGCACTAGCAAATGGGCAGGAAGGATGGGTGGAAGAACAATATGTATATTGTATAGCCTCGAGGAAAGGAGGGAAGGGGGGACATGATAGAAACTTTCAAGTACCTCAAGGGAATCAACAAAGTCCAAGAGGGTAGCATCTTTCAAAAAAAGAGGTGTGCAAGAACAAGGGGGCACAATTTGAAGATAGAAGGGGGGCGGCTCAGAGGTAATTTAAGGAAGTATTTTTTTCACAGAGAGGGTTGTGGATGCATGGAACAGCCTTCCAGAGGAGGTTGTGGAGTCAAAAACAGTGGTGGAATTCAAGCATGCATGGGACAGTCATAAGGCAATTCTAGGGGTGGGGTAGGAAGAAGTAGGCTGCTGGTTAACTAGGATCTGCAGCTTATCCATCAGGTAGGGAAATGGGCAGACTGGGTGGGCCAAGGGTCCTTATCTGCACAAATTCTGATGGGGAATAATAAAAACTGCCATCACAGAGGTATCAAGCCTTTGTGTAAAGCAAATAAACAAAACGAAATGAAGTAAGAAACCACTATGGTTCTCAAAGGAAGTGGCAGTGAAGGTTCAAGAGAAAAAGAAAGCATCCAGGAAGTACAAGGAATCACAGAAGGAACAGGACAGAGAACTGTATCAATTAAAGCAAAAGGAAGCTGGAAGGCAGTCAGAACAGCAAAGGCCCAAACCAAGGAAAAGATAGCCAACCTCAGTTAAGAAGGGGATAAAACCTTTATAGGTACATCAGGAGCCGAAGGAAGACCAAGGGAGGATAGTGAGGCTTAATAAAGGGAGGAGGGTAAGAGGGTGACTGTGAAAAGGCAGAGATACTAAACAAATATTTTTGCTCAGTATTTACTAAGGAAGAGGGGAGGTACCTAAACAAACAGTAGAAACACTCTGGATACAGAAGTTGATACCAGCCCATTTACAGAAGAAAGGGTTCTGAAAGAACTCTTAAAACTGAAGGTGGACAAAGCAATAGGGCCTGATGGGATTCATCCCAGAATTCTAAAAGAACTAAGGGTAGAACTAGTGACACCACTGACTACCTCTTTAACAAATCATGGGAGGATGGGGTGGTACCCGAGGACTGGAGGAGGCAGATGTGATTCTCCTTCACAAAAGTGGGAGCAAGGCAGAAGCAGGAAACTACAGACCTGTTAGTTTAACCTCAGTGGTAGGGAAAATGATGGAATCACTTCTGAAGGAAAGAATTGTTAAATATCTAGAGGCCAGAGGGGCACAGGACCCAAGACAGCATGGATTCACAGCGGGAAGGTCATGCCAGACAAATCAGATAGATTTCTTTGACTGTGTGACCAAAGTAGTTGATCAGGGAGGGGCTGTGGACATGGCCTACCTAGACTTTAGCAAGGCATTTGACACAGTCTCACACAAAAGATTAATATACAAGTTAGCCAGACTGGGAGTGGGTCCCAAGATGACAGCCTGGGTAAAGAATTGGCTGGAGAATAGGACACAGAGTGTAATAGTAAATGGAGTCCACTCTGAAAAAAGGGGGGTTAGTAGTTGGGTACCGCAGGGTTCAGTATTAGGACCAGTCCTCTTCAATTACTTTATAAGTCACATTGCAGAGAGACTGAAGGAAAAGTATGTCTTTGCAGATGACACAAAGATCTGCAACAGAGTTGATGCACAAGGTGGAGTGGAAAGGATGAGAAGGACTTGGCAAGGTTAGAGGAATGGTCTAATGTATGGCAGCTTAGATTCAATGCTAAGAAGTGCAAGGTAATGCACCTGGGAAACAAAACCCAGGGAAGAGTACACAATGGGGGTGAGATACTAACAACAACAAAATGGAAAGGGACCTGGGGTAGTCATATCAGATGACCCAAAGGTGGGCAAGCAATGTGAGAGGGCAGCAAGGAGGGCTGGGGGGATACTGGGATGCATAGGGAGAGGCATCACCAGTAGAAAACAGGAAGTTATTATCCCTCTGTACAGACAGCTGGTGAGACCCCATCTGGAGTACTGTGTGCAGTTCTGGAGGCCCAATCTCCGCAAAGACATAGACAGGATGGAAGCTGTCCAGAGGAGGGCAACTAAAATGGTGCAGGGTCTGCACTGGAAGACATATGAAGAGAGACTTAAGGAGCTTAATATGTATAGCCTCAAGGAAAGGAGGGAGAGGGGGGACATGATAGAAACTTTCAAGTACCTCAAGGGAATCAACAAAGTCCAAGAGGGTAGCATCTTTCAAAAAAAGAGGTGTGCAAGAACAAGGGGGCACAATTTGAAGATAGAAGGGGGGCGGCTCAGAGGTAATTTAAGGAAGTATTTTTTCACAGAGAGGGTGGTGGATGTATGGAACGGCCTTCCAGAGGAGGTTGTGGAGTCACAAACAGTGGTGGAATTCAAGCATGCATGGGACAGTCATAAGGCTGCTGGTTAACTAGGATCTGCAGCTTATCCATCAGGTAGGGAAATGGGCAGACTGGGTGGGCCAAGCGGTCCTTATCTGCCGACAAATTCTATGTTTCTATGTTTCATACCTCTCAACTGTCCCTGATTTTCAGGGACATCCCTGATTTTGCCTCAGAAATTTCCTCTGTCCCTCGTAAAATTTCTGTTTTTCTGATCGAACTGTAGGGACTGTAAGCACAAAAAAATGTTAAACATTAAAGTTACAGACTTCTTCTTCTTCGGAAAATGCTTTGTATACTATTTCCCTTATTCTATCAGCTTTAACTGAATTTGACCAATTTTTAAGATGTGTCCCTGATTTGGGGTCTTTGTCTCTGATTAATTTAGGCATTGTCCCTGATTTATGAGGTTAGAGGTTGAGAGGTATGCTTCCAGGACCCATCTGTCTGAAGTAATAGACTCCCAGACCTGGGAGTAGTGAGCCAGCCTGCCCCCTACTGGAACTGGGGAGGTGACCCTGACCGACACCTCAGGGAGTCTGCTTGGCAGGGGGCTTAGACTGAGTGGATGATGGGGTCCTAGTCATCCCTCATCTGCCTCTTCCCCTAAAGAATCCCCTCTGCTGGAAAGAAAAGGAGGCCTGAGCTTCGTAAAAAGGCATGTGAAAAGGCCTGCCCCTGTCCCTAAACTGCTGCCTCTGAGGAGTGGTCTGCTTTTCTTCGGCTGCAGCACTCCTATAGGTGGTCCTATTTTCATCCATCTTCTTCATGTAATTCTCTGTTTGGTACCCAAAGAGAGAATTACCAGTTACGGGAAGATCCATGGCCTTAGACTGTGTATCCTGTTAGATTGGTACACCTAAGCCAAGCAAATCTTCTCATGGAGATAGATGTAGCCATGACCCTGGAATGAACATCATTTGAGTCTACAGCAGCATGGAATTGCACCTTGGATGCCTCAATACCATTTGCAGCCATCTGCTCCAGCTCAGTGGCTAGCTGGGGAGGGGCATTCCTAGCCAGCTCCAGAACCGTATCTCACATAGATTTCTGGTACCTGGCTGTATATGCCATGTAATTCGATTGCCTGAGTCCCAAAGAGGATGCCAAGTACTGTTTCTTTGCCATGGCATCCACTTTCCTGGAATCCTTATCTGGGGGGTGAGATGCCAGGGGAATATTAGCCTTGTCACAGGCTGCAGCTTGCACTACCCCAACATGGGTGCTATGATTTAAAAGGAATTCCATCCCAGGACCTGATAAAGCATACTGCCTGTCCATTCTTTTTTCCACAGGAGGAATGGATATAGGAAACTGTAACATTTTTTGTGTCTGCTTCCCCAAGGATTTGTGTAAGGGGATAGACACTCTCTTTGACTCTGGGACATCCATCATTTCCAGGTAGTCAGGTTCTTCCTGATCCTGTTCAGCCTCTTCCATAGGAAGCTGAAGAGTCTCAGCCACTTTCTTGTAAAACAAGAAATGGGAAGGGGACTCAGAAAGCCTGGGAGGAGAAGCCTGAGAAGGCCTGTCTGGGGAGATGTCAGGCTCTACTGGCTCATCTAGGCCTTCACATTGCTCTTCTTCATAATCTTCATCCTCCTCTCAATTGCTCTCATAGTATGCTTCAGGATCTATATCCGAAGCAGCTACTTCCAACCAAACCGATCGGCTCTGAACTGATGCCGGTTCGGTCAGAACCAGACAAAGTGACTGCACTATTGTAATCGTTTTGCTATTTCCTCAGCGGTCGGAACATGGGGTGTAGGATCCGAACCGGCTGATTTTCATTTCCTTTTTGAAGGAACCGACTCCACAGAGTCAGCTCTCCTTATGCCTGAAGAGGTATCACCCAAGTCAGTGGGCACCTCTTCAGGTTTGGCCGCAACCGAACTGGGCTGGCCATCTGGGTCAGCAGACTTCTTGGCCTCCCTCTCCTTCAGCATACTCAAACGTTTTTCCAGAGTGGCTTTGGGGAAGTTCTTACAGATTTGGCAGTCTTCTCTGAGGTGGTCAAACCCCAGACAATACACACAAACGAACTGAGGATCAGCCTTAGCAAAGGCCTCCTTACACTCGGTACAGTGCTGAAACCCAGTGGGCCCAGTTTTCTTTTTTGGTTTCTCAGACATGCCAAAAATTCTAAAAAAGTCACCCTTGTCAGCATTTAAGCCAGGCAACTAAAAACTTATCAGTTCCAACCACGTCACAGGTCGGTTAAAAAATCCCACAAATACCGGATTTTTTTAGGAACTGATAAGTACCAGAAAACCACAGAATTAACAGAGAAAAACAAACAAATCACAATAAGTTTTGGTTCTGAACTGGACCGACCGGAAAAGAACCGAAGGCAAAACAATTTCCAAAAAATCACCAAAATAAACACTACCTACTACTACCACTTACTGTACCGAGACAGAGGTAAGGATACCAAAGAAAAATCAGGAGTTGCAGTTGAAAAAAACAACTGATTCAAACTTTTACTGAACCGAAAAGCACAGGAGGGCTCTCTGAAGCTACTTCACAGTTAAGCAGAGTAAGAAATCTGATGGCTACACTACACAGTACCAGAGACAGAGTGTTAAAAACCGAGCTCAAGCTCAAGCTCAACGTTCTACGCTTCTACATAGAGTTAACCCTTTCCTCTCCAGAGCAGTTCAAATGCTGGGGCTAACTGCATATAGTCAGAATACAGCAAGACTTCATGTTGTTTGAAAGCCATGGGGCCAGATGACATCCACCCGAGGATATTAAAGGAGCTGCGAAGGGAACTACTGTAGCAGCTAGGGTTGTCAGAACCCTCTGAAGTTCTGGGTTCTAGTTCTAGTCTAGAACTTTTGGAAAAGCTCTAGGGTTCTAATCTTTTTTAGAACTTTTTAGAACTCGAACCCTATTTTTATATTGTGCTGCCAGTAATGAAGATAGTAATAAAATACATGTAAAGGAAAAACTGTTCAATATAAGGGGAAAGAAATTATCATGTGTGACATTGATAGGAATACAACTAGGTTTATCTATGGTTTCTTCTGTTTGCTAAAGCCAGCAACTTAATACGTAACAGGCCCACCCACCCACCCATATGTTAAAGTTTTCCTGCTGCAGCTGCATCATAGTTCCTTAGTGAAAGAAAAGCACATTAGCCATTTATGTAGTCAGTTATATATACTCATCATCATGAATTATGAGAAAAAATAACTGATATTACCTAATCTCAGCTATTTGCTGCTTTCTGTTTTAAATGAGTAACTCAAAAGTTGCTATGTTTAAAAGAAAGCTTTTATAACAAAGTCAAGCCAAGGTACTACAGCAGTAGTATGTGGAACTGTTGCAAAACATATTATGTCATAACGTAGTCAGTCAAGACATTTGAATAAAAAAATATGCCAGTCATTGTTGCTGGCAAAAAATGCATGCAATTTTCTAAGATAATGCATACATATACCAACATTTTTGTTGGCAAATTGAACTAATACATACAATTTTCTAAGATGATGCATTTGTGCAGCTGATACTTCAATAAAATCTGTATTTCAGTCACATAAATAAAAAAAGTGGTTTCCTCACCACATACTAACTTAAGGAACATTTAATGTAGCTGCAGCAGTTGGCATGTGATGTTTAAGGAACAGCGTCTGTCAACCCCATTATGTATCAAATTATCACGACTTGTAAAGCAAAAACACTTTATGATAGGTCACATTCTGTGAAAACTGCTGATGCAGATTTTCTTTTATTTCTGATTCCTTTATTCTTTTTTTAAAGGGGACAGGACAATTGTGCTAGGTGGCAGCAGTTTGCAATGTATTTAATAAGAAAAACATATATATATATATACAGTATGTACACAGTAGGTTCGGTCTGTCATCATTTTTTTCCTCACCATCCCCAGCCGATCACGAATCTGTAAATGAAAGGACTAAAACAACACCCACCTTTCACCCCATCACCCATTCCACTTTTCTTACACCACCCTCATCTGTGCAGTAGCACCCATACCACCCTTACACCCATGTTAAAACCAACCCACAACCCTCACCCATGTACTAGCATCCATTTTTGGTTTATGGCTAACATTTCTGTAATTGAAAAAATAATAAACAGCTACCAATTAGAACTCATTGTTTTGTCCTCTTTAAAATTGAAAAATAGACCGCCCCCGGTCCCAGCCCATACTGATGCACCACAAAGTCACAGAAGGTAAATCCAAAAATATATGTTTGCACTTTAACTATAAATAATATGATACAGAAAGATTGACGTGACAGTGTCCCTTTTATGCCAAATTTGGGCCTGTTCCCACTGATGTTAAAATTGCCCTGTATATAAAACTTGTTGACTTAGTTTAGACCCTAGCTACAAAGCAGTTTGCCATGAAATGGTGAAAGTTTTGGGGGGTTTATAGTCCAAGGTAGTAGATCGAGAAAGGAGAGAGACAACCAAAGTCATCACAGTCTGTAAAAGTTTCCTTTTTGGTGCAGAGAGACTCTGTCCCACACAATATTTACCAGCCACCACCATCAACATCCACAACATCAATCACTTCAGGATCAGTTTGTATACTCTTGTAGGGATACGAAAATCTTGACTTATTAACTTTAATAAAAGTTAACGTGTGTACATTTTCGGGCAGCAACCTATTTCTGGTGTCTGTCACAATATTGCCAGCTGTACTAAACATGCGTTCTGAAGAGACACTTGTTGCAGGACAACCAATATATTTACAGGCTTCATCAAACAGCTCTGTCCAAATTGACTTTTGATCTCCAGTATTCAAAAGGGCATGCATCAATAGGAATAGGCAGTTCTTGCAGGTACTGTCTACCATGATGGACAGAGACCGCTCAGAAGAGGAATCAGCAGAAGCTGGTATGGCAGCAATTTGGGAAAGGTTTTGCCACAGATTTAGCTTGCTACTAAGGGTTGAAGAAGTGGCAGTTGTGGAACAACTACTGTTAATGTTTGGTGACTTTTCCAGTTCTGTATCCCTTTGTGAAGATGAACCTGCATGTTGTGGTGATGACAACCTGAGGGTACTGTGCGTGTCTGTGTTTGACTCCTGTGAGTGCTGCAGCTCATCTAGCAACAGACATTTGTACTGCTCTATATCATCTGTTTTTGGAAGATGAATAGCCTTGAACCTTGGATCTAAGAGAGTTGCAAGGATGTAGTGTTTTGATTTCATCATTGCAACTAATTTGTCATTGGTTTTGAAGCGCTCGCTCATTCTCTTTACGAGATTCCCATGATACAGGTGACATGTTGTCTGCACTTCAGATCTGTCTTTTTCTATTTGTAGATTTAGAACACTAAGATGATGTGAAATGAGCATTATGAGTGGGATAACCTGACTCACAGATGCGCCTTCAGAAGACATGTCCCTTGTAGCTGTCTCAAAAGGAGCTAGGATACAGCACACTGTCTCCATTAATTTCCACTGCAGCACAGACAGCATAATGCCATCTCCAATAATGTAACTGGAGCAATACTCATGTACAGCTTGCTTTTGCTCCAAGAGGCGCTGCAGCATATAAAGCGTTGAGTTCCAGGAAACATTTTGAATCAGCTTTGCTGGGCAGCTTATGTTTTTTTGCAGTTCGGACAATGTCCATATAGCCTTGGTTGAATGTGAAAAGTGAGTCACAATTTTTTGCAAACAGCAATCATACCATCCACTTGTGTTTCATTGCTGAGAAATCCTGTGACAATTAAATGTAAGCAATGTGCAAAGCAAGAAGCATGCAGAAATCCTCCATCCTGTACTGCTTTCAAGATGTTGGCTCCATTGTCACTTACTATGAAGCCACATTTTAGACCGTGAGAATAAACCCATTCGTCAAGGAGGTCATTTAGTTCCTGCAAGATGTTTGCAGCAGTATGACTTTGCCCAAACTTCTTTATATGCAACAACGCCATCTTTTAGGGTGTCTTTGTTTTTGAAGAAGCACAAGAAAACGTGACCCAATGAGCGGTAAGGGACATGTAATCTATGTTTTGAGTGCTGGTCCACATATCTGTTGTGACATGAATAACCCCACCCTCCGCAGTTTTAAGTGCAAGCATCACTGTCGCTTTTAAAGCCTGATAAATGTTTGGCATTTCAACATAGGAAAAGTACCTTCGATGAGGAACATTGTAATGAGGCTCTGCTAATGTCATGAGCTCCCTAAAATCCTCATGATCTACCAAAGAGTATGGGAGAAGGGCTCCGACTAACAGTTCACCAATTCAATGATTAAGATGAAGGGTCTTTGGATGATTTCTAGTAAAGGTATTCTTCCATTCAAATGCCTGAGACAGTGTTAGCTGTTTACAACATGTCCCTGCTGGTTTATTATACACCGTGCTTCGATGGGCAGATGGACGCAGAGATGGTGGACTAGGACTTATACATTCATTGCCATCACTGGATGTGCAACTGGTACTAATGGTGCTGGCATTGGTGGTAACAGTGATCCTAGGGCTGGCAGTGGTTCTGCCCGCATCAAGTTCAGACAATTCAGTATCCATTTCAGATTCCTGACCCTTCTCACGCAGTGTCTGGAAGATGGAGGACATGGGTTTTGGATGATCAAGCAAAACTGAATGCTTTTCAGATGGCGTTTAAGAGCTGTAGTGCCAAGGCATGACACAACTTTACCACTGCTTACACTCTGTTTACATAGGAACAAATTGCTCTGCATGGATCAGTTTTACTGACAGAGAAATAATTCCACACCTCAGATGTGACAGATTTTGTCGAGTGCTAGGAAGATAGCTAAAGACTGTTTGTGTCTTTTCACCTGTCCTAACAGAACCCGGACATGCTCCTTGGTGTAGAAGAGTGGGCAGAAGACTCTGATGGATTTTCATTGCTGGCCAACACAGAAGTGGTGGATTCAATGGATATGTCCTTTTCATTGCCAACAGTGCTTGGATGTATTTGCAAGTGCACTACCTGATTCATTGTCAGCAGACTTGCTCATTTCACTTTGTTGAGGAAGTAATGATTCGTCGCGAGACACAACAGTGTCGGACTGAGACCAAAGAGCTACTGTCTGAGTCAGAGAGGGACTCACTGTCACTTGCATTATTGCTGCTAGTCACAGGGATCTTAACCGCATGAATGGCATACCTTATGGTGCCTCTCTGTGTGACCCCAGCAGCTGTACAGGTTTTCTTAAAAGGTCCCCCTTTACCACACTTCACTGTTGCTCTTTTGCTGTTTCTTGAATTTTTATCACATGAAACATTTTGGTTATTTCTGCTAGCACCAGGATTACCATTACCACCAACACCTACTCCAACACCATCACCAGATGCTTCATCTATGTTGGTGTCAGCCATAACAGACAGTACCAGTACTACCACTATATTGCGGTGAACACACCCAAACAATTCCTGCGTAAGAAAGCAATGTGACCTGTGATCACTGGCTACAACTCCAAAATTTTATTTTGGTTGTGCGACACTGTGATGCAGTAGACTGAAAGTAATGAAAGAATATGACGGTTTGCAACTAAAGGATCCCAGGTTCAAGGCTTACAGAATGATTGGGCTGCTGGGCATAGGCATACACATAGCAGTCAAGGGGCGCACAGCAGCAGGGTGATGGGCTGACCACAGGAGACAGAGTCATATACGCAACCCAGGGAATGAGAATTATATTTCTACGTTTCTGTCATGTAAGGTTAATGCCACCACACAACTGGCCACTGGGCTTCTCTCTGTAACACACACTGGGTAGGGTACAGTGCAGTCAAGGGGCACACAGCAGCAGGGTGATGGGCTGACCACAGGAGATGGAGTCACATACATAACCAACACACAACTCAGGGAATGAGAATTATATTTCTATGCTTCTGTCATGTAAGGTTAATGCCACCACACAACTGGCCACTGGGCTTCTCTCTGTGACACACACTACACTGGGTAGGGTACAGATTGATTTGCCTTTTTTTTTTGCACCCCTTGTTATATGCTTGTTGCTGGCAGCTGCTGAGTGTGCACCACTGTGCAGTGCTGCAGTTTCAATCACAATTATCACATTTCACAAAGGTTCTTCTTTTTATTTTTTTTATTCTCTCTCCTGAGTCCTGATATTGATTGATCGATCTCGGTCTCGATCCCTCCCTATTCCCCAATCCCTTCCCAATTCTTGATTAATCCCTCCACCTGAACCTCCCCCTAGTCCCACTCCCACCCGACCATTAATTTACTGAGCCTTTTTTTCAGCCTTTCTCTCGTTCTCGGTCTCACAGGAAAATGGATGATGGAATTTTTTAAATAGCACTGCAGCAACTAGCAAGTGCTGCAGTCCGATTGCGGCCACACCGACCTGGGCCCTGGCCTATAAGTATAGTATCGGGCAAGAATGCCTGGCTGCGGTAGTAGAGTAGTGGTACGCTACAGTTAAGTAGGCTGCTGCTGCTGCCTCCTGAAATCCTCAGCAAATGGCGCTCTGTCTTGGCTTGCATCTGCCTAAATACCCCCCACAGATCCCACGGTTCACGCAGCTTACTCGATTCCCACCTGACCACATAGTATTGGTCAGATGGTGAGGAGGATGACTTCACTTGAGCGTACGTACGTAAGTACATTACGCAAGCGCAAACTGAGACAACTCGAGGTGGATCTGGCAAGGCTGGCAATGGCAAGTTCAACCCCAACAACACTACTGCTGCTGCACCCCCCCCGCCACAATGGGGCTGCCACTTGCCTGCTGCTGCTGGGACATGCCTCCTCCAGTCCCCACACATACCCCTACACCCCCCCCTTCGGGGCTGCCTGCTAGGACGTGCCTTCTCCACCCTCCTCTCGGACAAACTGGTCCTGCGTGCACATTATTGTGCATATCAGGAGGAAATCGACTGAAAGAAGACATTGTTTTTGTCTCGGGAGATTGCTGCTGGGAGAAACCGACCAGCCTCGCTCTTCCGGACTGTTGACAGACTTCTTCATCCTATCTGTCTCCAGCCCGGTAGAGTCTCCTCTAATGAGGATTGTGAGGATTTTGCTCGTTTTTTCTCGGACAGGGTGTCTTTGATCCGGCAGGAGGTTTCTTCAGCCAGCAATATCATTGCTGTCAGTGGTCGCCAGTTATGTACTAAGTGCATTCCGCCTGACTGGGGTGAGTTTAGGCCAGTGCAGGATCGTGAGGTAATTGAAGTGGCGGTCAATCTGAAGCATACCTTTGTGAACTGGACCCAGTGCCAACGCTGCTTAATGAGATGCATTGACTCTGTTGGCCGGTGTTTGCCCTGATTGTCCGGTGCTCTTAGTCAGGGTGTCTTCCCAGATGCCTTGAAGGAGGCTCTTGTTAGACCCTTTAAAGAAATCTCTTGGACCCGAGGTCAGGGCAACCACCGCCCTATCTCGAATCTCCCATTTTTGGGGAAGATTGTTGAGAAGGTGGTATCGCTTCAGTTGGAGGAACATCTCATGACTCACGAGTTATACGATCCCTTCCAGTCAGCTTTTCGGGCCAGGTATAGCACTGAAACTGCGTTAGTTCGGGTGCAAAATGACCTCCTCAGGGCTAGAGACCGAGGAGACAAGACAATTCTTGTTCTCCTCGATCTCTCTTCAGCATTTGATACTGTGGACCATTGTGTGTTGCTTCTCCGCCTGAGGGAGTTATGTGGACTCACCGGTATTGTCATCAAGTGGTTTGAGTCCTTTCTCACTAATAGGAGACAGCGGGTTGTGATGGGAAATTTCTCATCAACACCCAGTCTCCTTTTGTGTGGAGTCCCTCAGGGATCGGTGTTGGCCCCAATGTTGTTCGTGAGTATATGCTGCCCTGGGGAATCATTAGAAGGTATGGACTGAGTTTTCATTGCTATGCTGATGATACTCAGCTATACTTATCTTTTGCTCCAGGAACACCCAACACAGTAGATGTGCTGAACATCTGTCTGGCTGAGATTAGCGACTGGATGGCGTCCAGCTGGCTTAGATTGAACCCTGCTAAGACTGAGGTATTGGTAGTGGAGTCGAACAGAGTTCGTGATGGGATGGTCTCTGATTCGGCAACTGGCCTTGTGCTAGGGGGCGCGTCATTGATGGCCTCCCCTTGGGTGCGAAATCTTGGCATGATGTTTGACAGAAATTTGTACATGGAGGTTCAGATTTCTTCCGTGGTCCGTTCCTATTTTTTCCATCTTCGTAACATTGCCAGGATTAAGCCCCTTGTTCCGCCTCTGGACCTTCCTACCCTGATACATGCCTTAGTCACCTCTAGGCTTGACTACTGTAATGCCCTCTATCTCGGGATCTCTGGGGGCTCTCTCCACAGACTGCAGCTCATGCAGAACACTGCTGCCCGGCTTTTAACTGGGCAGAGTAAATTTTGTCACATTACACCTGTGCTACGCGAACTGCACTGGCTGCCTGTCAGGTGGAGAGTGCTCTTCAAGGTGGGGTTTCTCACCTATAAGGCCCTACATGGACAGGGCCCTGGTTACCTGTCAGATCTCCTGATTCCATCCTCCTCTTCCCATAATCTCCGCTCTTCTGGTGCCGACCTCCTAACTGTTCCAAGAGCGAGGTTAAAATCTGCGGGCGACCGAGCATTTAGTGTCGCCGCTCCCGCTTTTTGGAATTCATTGCCAGCTGCAGTTAGGGAGGCCCCAAACCTTACTACCTTTAAGGTTTGCCTAAAGACTTACCTATTCTCACATGCTTTTTGGGGTTTGACTATGATTTTGTATATGTGTTTTATTCTTTTATGTATTTATATGGCATGAAACGCTGTAATAATTTCTCTACTTCTCCTTTTACTGTGCGGCGCCCAGAGCCTTTGGGATTGGGCGTCTTTTTAAATAAAAATGACTTGACTTGACTCTCCACACACACGCTGGGACTCAGATTCGAACCCTTTTGCGAACCTTTTAGTGTTCGAGTTCTAAGTTAGAACTCGAACACCAGGGTTCGAGGAGGGTTCGAATCTTTGACGAACTAGTTCTGACAACCCTAGTAGCAGCACCTCTCACGGCCCTGTTCACAGAGTCAATCAACATGGGTATCGTTCCAAAGGACTGGAGGAGGACAGATGTAGTCCCACTGCACAAAAGCAGCAGTAGGGAGGAGGCGGGGGAACTACAGGCCAGTCAGCCTCACCTCAGTGGTGGGAAAGATCATGGAGACACTGCTGAAAGAAAGGATAGTGGCACATATGGAATCCAGAGGTGCTCAGGATCTGAGGCAACATGGATTCACAGCAGGAAGGTCATGTCAAATGAATCTATTTTTTTGATTGGGTGACTAGGGAAATACATCAGGGAAGGGTGGTAGACGTCGCCTACCTAGATTTCAGCAAAGCCTTCGACACCGTCCCACATCGAAGGCTGATTAACAAGATGGATAGTTTGGGCATGGGAGACAAAGTGGTAAACTGGGTTAGGAACTGGTTAACAGACAGGAGACAGAGGGTGGAGTTAAATGGGGTACAATCTGGGGAGAGGGGGTGACAGTGGGGTACCACAGGGATCAGTACTAGGAGCAGTCCTGTTCAATGTCTTCATTAGTGACATTGCAGAGGAGCTGGAAGGAAAGGTCTGCCTGTTTACGGATGACACCAAGATCTGCAACAGGGTGGATACTCCAGAAGGGGTGCAGAAAGTGAAGAGGGACCTGGAGAAGCTTGAAAGATGGTCGGAGATGTGTCAAATGAGGTTCAATGCAAAGAAGTGCACCTGGGGAGAGCTGACTGTCACCAAAGAGGAAAGGGGCCTAGGGGTTATCACCTCTGATGACCTTAAGGTATCAAAGCAGTGCACAAAGGCAGCAGGGAGGGTCAGTGGCATGCTGGAGTGCACAGGCAGGGGTATCACTAGCAGGAAGCGGGAGGTGATGATGCCATTGTATAAAACATTGGTAAGACCTCACCTGGAGTACTGCATGCAGTTCTGGAGACCACACCTGTGCAAGGACAAAGATAAGGTGGAGACAGAGAAGGGCAACAAAGATGGTGCAGGGCTTGCACCACAAAACATATGAGGAGAGACTAAGGGACCTCAATATGTGCTCACTGGAGGAGAGGAGACAGCGGGGGGACACGATTGAAACTTTCAAGTACCTCAAGGGCATAAATAAGGTGCAGGTGGGGGAGCTTTTCCAGTGTAGAAAAAGCACTAGAACAAGGGGAAACAATATGAAATTGGAAGGGAGTAGATTAAGAGGTAATGTGAGGAAATTTTTCTACACAGAAAGGGTAGTCGACTCTTGGAATAGTCTGCCACAGGAGGTAGTGGGGGCAAGCACAGTGGAGGGGTTTAAGCATGCCTGATACAGGCACAAGGGAAACTTGAGAGGTGAGGGAGTGATGAAAAGCCATTGATCACATAAGGTCAGTGGCCACATACAATGTATAAGGCCTACAGGCAGACTGGATGGGCCTAGCGGTCCTTATCTACAGACAATTTCTATGTTTCTATGATCACATGACTGTGCATTATTCCACCACAACTGTAGCACAGGTCAGAAATGCTTAACTTTACAAGTCTTATTACCAAATTTGAAAAATATCGGGGAGCCATTTTATAGCTACACTCAAGAGTTTAATTGTGGGATATTGTCACTACTTAGTTGCTATCCCAGAGTGACTGGCACGCCATCATGCCTTATTGCACAGCATTTAGAACCCTGACAAGTGTTGGTTTACTTGGGTGTTTCCGATACTGCAAGTCACCGTTCCCAGTTTGTTTTTAGATAAGCAGGATCCCATTAAGGTTTATGATGGTGCGGGACTGTCATGCTGTACGGAAGTAGCAGTGCTTGCTGATCAGTCTCAGAAGCTTAAATCTCTATGTTTGTATTACTCTAACCTTTCTAATTTTAAATTTAGCTTTTTGCTCCCCGTTGCCACCTCCCACCGTACTTTGGCAATGGAGAGACTTAGACATTTTCTTGGGTTTTGTTCCGTCCTAGCCTGGGACCCCAGAACACAGCCGTACGTGCCTGTGGAGGCGAGCATGCACCCCGTGGCTCCGGTACCAGCCCCTTTCGCCCGCCCAGCCTAATGCCAAGTCTTCCATTGGGCTTGATGCTACCACCAAGCCTCCATTCTGTGGCAGCCAAGACCCTGGGAGACTCCAGATTTCTCCCCAAGAGAGAAAAGCAGTCTGTCGGCATCTCAGTCCACTCCGCGACCCCCCCTCAGCCAATCCATGGCAACCCGAGCTCGCTCCTGAACTTGGGTAGCTGGCATGGTGCAAGGTGTGGCGTCCAGCGCCTCAACCCTCAGTGCCACTGGGCCAACTGTAATCTAACCTTTTTGCTCAGAATGTGTAAAGCTTTGATCACAATAAAAACTAATTCTTCCTATGCAACTGTTGTGCAGTTTTAATTCTGGAATAGTTCTGGATGTTGCAGTCTGTTTTCACTCACAGTTTGGCCCCACAATGCTGGATTTGCAGAAATGACGCTCACCTCAGGTTGAGTATGATGAAAAATCAGTATTGTACACAAAAACAACAAAGTTACAGCTGTGGCAACCATTTAACAGCCTGACATCTTGTGTCCATTAAGTGCAAATCCTGCACTGTGAGACTGAACTGTGAGTGACAGCATTGTGGTTTGTACATTACAGAACTGGTGGTCACTCCAGAGCTGCCTTTCTGTAACCCCTGCAGCAGTATGTGTTGCACTATATTTAGATGGCATATGCATTATTTGCGTGTGTGGGTATGAAAGTGCATGCATCTCGTGTGTGCATCTGTGTGTAGGAGGGGTACAAATATCTATGTTTTTCATTGTGTGGGGGGGCATCAATTTCCATGTGTCTCACTGTATTCGAGTGGTGGGGATGTACAGATGTCCTTGTATCGCACCGAATGTTTTCAGGGGTGGGGGATGAGTGCTCATGTACATCACTGTATTTGTGTGGGGGTGTTTATTAATTTTTTTTTTTTTGCTCCTTCCCAGGCTCCCCCGCTGGCCACTCCTTTGGGCCGCCTAGGCCCACTGCCACCACTCTTCCCTGTTGCCATCCACCATCCCAGCTGCTAACCTCACGCAAATGGTAAACTCCCCTACTAGGATTAACTACAAGACTGGCACCAGTACCCTCTTGGACTGGGTCCTCACCACTCACCCCACAAGGATTTCTCGTACGACCATTCTCCCAGACTCACTCAGTGACCACTCCCCAGTCATGTGTGCATGGTCTAACAAATTCCTTAAGCCCCCTCCCAAAATTATCACTAGCAGAGTCCTTCCTCGTGAAAACTTCCACATCTCAAACAACACCTGCTTCTACAAGACTGGCTACCCATCTATGAAGCAACAGATGTTAACTTGGCTCTTGATCACTTCATCTCAATTTTCAACAAAGCCTGCGACCTCTTTGCCCCTGCTAAAAGGTGCAAAACAAAATCTCTTTCTAACCCATGGCTCACCGCGGCTCTTCTCTCACAGCTGAAACTAAGGGATCACCTCTGGGCAGTTGCCAGAGCCACTGGCAAACAACTGTACATCCAAAATTACAAACAAGCACGAAATGCCTGCACAAAAGCCATGCAGCTAATGAAATCCACCTATTACAAAGATGCTCTCACCAATACATGGGGAAATGGTCGTGCTTTCTGGGACAATATCAAGGATGTCACAGGGAAGCAGCCAAAAACCTCTCCAGCCATGTTAATGGTTGATGGATCCTCAACCCTCGACCCCAAGGTGATCGCAAACATCTTTAACACGGCTTTTTCAGACCTTAGTGCTGTTCTACCCCATGACTTTTCGAAAACAGGGCCTACTCCCCAAATACCTCAGCCCCTCAGTCTAACCATCCCTCTTCTACTTCAGGAAGGTAGGCTGAATGAAGCTCGCTATATTACTGCAGCTATTCTCAAATCTAGATCTAGTAGTACACCCTGACCTTAAGCTTTCTGTTGCTCACCCTCGATGAGGTAATTCATCCATTAACAAAAATCCTAAACCTCTCTCTCAGCTGTGGAAAATTCACGGACCTATGGAAAACAGCCACCGTGACACCCATCCATAAAAGTGGGGACAAGACGATTCACTCAAATTATCGCCCTATCTCCATACTGCCCCCACTCTCTAAGGCACTTGAGCGTATCGTGGCTGATCAACTTACCGATCACTTGGATAAATACAATATACCTTGTCCACAACAACACGGCTTAAAGAAAGGTCACAGCACCACCACAGCCCTTCTTGAGTTCACTGGAGCTTTGCACAAATCCCTTGACAACGGCCTTCTCACAGGGGCCGTTTTCGTCGACTTCTCCAAGGCCTTCGATACAGTACACCATGGACTACTAATACACCAACTACTGAATGCCGGGCTATCACCTGACTCTTCTCTCTGGTTTAAAAGCTACTTGAAAACTGGTCACAGAGAAAAATCATGGATGCTCTTTCTAACACCCTGCCTGTTCACTCGGGTGTCCCACAGGGATCCATACTGGGACCCCTCCTTTTTAGCCTTTTCTTAAACTCCCTCCCTTACCACTGCTCTGAGCAGATCATACTGTATGCCGATGATGCTGTTGTATTCTCCACTCACAAAGATCCTGCAACTCTTCAACACAACCTTCAACTTGGTTTCAGTTCTGTAGAGACATGGTTTCTTAATCATAAACTGGTCCTCAATGACAAGAAAACCAAATCTATGCTCTTCTGCAGCTCTCATAACCCACACAAGCTACACCACTTGGCTATCTCCACCACCCAGGGGAACACTCTAGATCAGGTGATGTCCTTCAAATACTTAGGGATACAGCTTGACCCTAATCTCCTATGGACTTCATGTAGATAATGTAGCTAGAGCTGCTAATACACGGCTTGGTCTCCTCTACAAACACAGACCACACCACGCCAGAAGCTTTGAAGGTTGCAGTCCTGAGCTCTGTGATCTCTGTAATAGACTATGGTCTCATCATTTATGGCTCGCCACAACCACAACCCTTAGACGCCTCAACTGCCTTAAATAAAGCGTGTCGGCTCATCACTCGTGCTCACCGTCTCACCCACACATGTGACCTGTACACTCAGACCGGCTGGCTCCAACTATCAAACCGCATAAAGTTTCTCACCTGCTCATGGTAAAAAATCTCACCCGGCCTTGCACCTCTGGGGTCTCAACCTGTTACAACACTCGACCAACAAATGGTGCCTTAGGAGATCCACGCACAGCTACTGAAAGTCCCCACTGTCACACTTCACAGGGACAACGCTCTTTTGCTTATCGAGCACCACTCTGGTTCAATGGCCTGAGCCCAACCATCTCCTCTGCCCCAACTACTGGTATGTTTAAAACTAGGCTCCGGGACTATCTCACTACCAACAGCTCCTGTGACTGCCCAACTTAACCTTGTTTCTCCACTTCCCTTTCTGCTCTAGTTGTCCCCCCCCCTCCCCTCCTCACTGGATTCTACCCTCACATCTTGGTATACCCAATGCTGCACTTTTCACCCTCTCGCCACCCTTCCTACATTCCTTCTCCCCCGTACCCTCTTCCCTCTCCCTATGACTCTGGCACTTCTTATCCGTTGTCTATTTTCTCTGACAAATGCCGCTGGCTGCCTTGTTACAATGCTACCCTTGAACTGTATTAATCTGTACTCTGTTTGCAATGTCCACATTGTTGTACTACCTGTCTTGATGTTCCCCATAATTTGTATTTCTCTGACGTGGAACCTTTGTAAAAGAGCCATGGCTCAAAGGTATTTGTAATCCTAGACTTGATAAATAAATAGATAAATAAATTCCTCAATGCTGCAGCTCCCGGGTAACTTGATGTAACCCTTCATCAGCAGGGTCCCCCCTTCTGGGAGAGAAGCACCCCATAGGCGCAGACATGTATCCTGGGCGCAATGGGGTTGGCTCAAACACTTCCAGGCTTTGTGGCAATGGGGACTGGCGGCTGTCATCCAGTCGACTAGGGGCAGTTTTCCACTTTTCTGCCCTCCTCACTCCTCTCCTCCCTCAATGGCCTGGTCATGACGGCAACCTGGGGCAAAGACATACTGCGGCATGTTGATGCATCACGTCACCTAGAACATCACCCAAGTCACCTCCAGATGCCAAAGGCCATCCCACCCCCGGGAGGGAAGTGTCCAAAGGATCCTCTGGATTCCCTCCAAGCTGGTCTCTGCTCCTGACACCTGGGCTCGGGGAGCAAAACCGGATCGCCAGCATGCCAAGCTACCCCTTCGCTCGATGCCACAGAGCCGACCATAAATGAATATTAAAGGTTTAGCAAGCTCAACCCCGGCCAATACATAAAATATTTATCTTACATTTTTTTAAAGTTTACAGGGGTGCACCTGATGCATGACCAAACAAAAGCAAATAGTTATAATACCAGTACTCCCCCCCAACCAAAGCTGCTTAAAGCCTTAATTCATTCAAATCAATTAAGTTTTCTTACTTGATTTTTTTCATCATTTTAAAATGTTAGAGGGGTTCTTGGTCTCATCATTTAGTTGAATTATGATCAGACTGACCACCACAACAAGGTGACCAACCCATCGGTCAGGAAAGAGTCTGTCCCACCATATCTGTGTGTGGGAGGTGTCAGAATGCCTATGTGATTCACCATATTTGTGTGTGAGAAGTGCATGAGTGTCCATGTGTCTAATGATACATGTGTGGGAAGTGCATGAATGTCCATGTGTCTAATGATACATGTGTGGGAAGTGTAGGAGTGTCCATGTGTCTAATGATACATGTGTGGGAAGTGTAGGAGTGTCCATGTGTCTAATGATACATGTGTGGGAAGTGCATGAATGTCCATGTGTCTAATGATACATGTGTGGGAAGTGCATGAATGTCCATGTGTCTAATGATACATGTGTGGGAAGTGCATGAATGTCCATGTGTCTAATGATACATGTGTGGGAAGTGCATGGGAAGTGCATGAATGTCCATGTGTCTAATGATACATGTGTGGGAAGTGCATGAGTGTCCATGTGTCTAATGATACATGTGTGGGAAGTGTAGGAGTGTCCATGTGTCTAATGATACATGTGTGGGAAGTGCATGAGTGTCCATGTGTCTAATGATACATGTGTGGGAAGTGGAGGAGTGTCCATGTGTCTAATGATACATGTGTGGGAAGTGCATGAATGTCCATGTGTCTAATGATACATGTGTGGGAAGTGGAGGAGTGTCCATGTGTCCAAATGATACATGTGTGGGAAGTGCATGAGTGTCCATGTGTCTAATGATACATGTGTGGGAAGTGCACGAGTGTCCATGTGTCTAATGATACATGTGTGGGAAGTGCACGAGTGTCCATGTGTCTAATGATACATGTGTGGGAAGTGCACGAGTGTCCATGTGTCTAATGATACATGTGTGGGAAGTGTAGTAGTGTCCCTGTGTCTAATGATACATGTGTGGGAAGTGTAGGAGTGTCCATGTGTCTAATGATACATGTGTGGGAAGTGTAGGAGTGTCCATGTGTCCAATGATACATGTGTGGGAAGTGTAGGAGTGTCCATGTGTCTAATGATACGTGTGGGAAGTGCATGAATGTCCATGTGTCTAATGATACATGTGTGGGAAGTGCATGAGTGTCCATGTGTCTAATGATACACGTGTGGGAAGTGCATGAGTGTCCATGTGTCTAATGATACATGTGTGAAAAGTGCATGAATGTCCATGTGTCTAATGATACATGTGTGGGAAGTGTAGGAGTGTCCATATGTCTAATGATACATGTGTGGGAAGTGTAGGAGTGTCCATGTGTCTAATGATACATGTGTGGGAAGCGTAAGAGTGTCCATGTGTCTAATGATACATGTGTGGGAAGTGTAGGAGTGTCCATGTGTCTAATGATACATGTGTGGGAAGTGTAGGCGTGTCCATGTGTCTAATGATACATGTGTGGGAAGTGTAGGAGTGTCCATGTGTCTAATGATACATGTGTGAGAAGTGCACGAGTGTCCATGTGTCTAATGATACATGTGTGGGAAGTGGAGTGTCCATGTGTCTAATGACATTCAAAGGGGGGATACACGAGTGTCCATGTGTGTCATATTTGTGTGTGTGTGGAGAAGGGTGCTGTACTGACTCAGTCACCCATCCTTTGATCCACTCTGCACCAACGCAGACATCTTTCCCCCTTCCCACTATGTGTTTCTCTCTTGGTCACTCCAACTGGTCCCTGGCACTGTCTCTCAACATCCCTGGGGCTTACCTGGCTCTACTGATGACCTACCACAGCAGGTGCCCAGTCATCGATCTGGCGCCTGCAAGGGACCGGGCTGTCACAGCGCTGCAGTTGGAAGTGTTTTCCTCCATTTTCTCCCTTTGGGGCCCACATGCGCGCAATGACACGGTGTGCATGCTCCACCTCCGTGGAGATGCTCCAGGCATGATGTTCTCGTCCCTTGCAGTCCTATATAGCTGTCACCTAGATGACTCTAGGAGCAGTCGAACTATGGGATGTGCATTCCCCCCTCCTTGAGGGAGCAGAGCTGCCCTATGGGCGCTTAATCCTCCCTCACCCCACGAGCCCCTGAGTGACCCTGGTCTGTTCCTGGGTCACTGGTGCAGCAGGCTGTGAGTTAGCCAGTGCCTCAGCCCTGTCACTGGGCCAGCAGCAATCATCCATCTTTGAACCATTCTGCATCAACTATGTCAGACTACTGTGATCCAGTCTGTACCAAAACCATCAGCATATCTGAATGTGGAAGGTCATTATTCTGTAAATGTTTACTAAAATCCAGTCATCTTTTTTTTATTCATGGTTTAGTGGTGACTAGCATTTTTCGACCTTTAAGCCTCAGGTGGCCATTTTGAGTGGGACCTGAAAATGAGTGCCATGAAACAAATTCCTCAGTGGTCATGGCTATACCTGTGAAGTTCAGAGAAACAGCCAAGTCCTTTTGCAGCAGCAGTGTCACTAATAATCCACTACAGCATGCCTTTCTGGAGGATGTTTAAAAAAACACAGGCAGGCACAAACATGGTGAGTGCATTTTTAAATTTATTTACTATTTATGCTCCCAACTCTGGCCGATGCCCCCTTCAACCTGTACCCCACAACATCATCACCCTGCCATCCCCAGGGCTTACCTTGCTCCAGGTGCCCCCCCATGGTAAGACCACTGGGGGGTGGGGACCAGACCCCCGACAGTAACTGAATCTGCAATTAAACCCAAAACGTGGTCAGTGGGTGCAAGATGCAGGAAACCTTCTACTCCTGGTAAGTGTCTTCCCATGTGCCCCCAGCCGTCAGCATGAAGATGCATCAGCAAGTACACAGTGGGCATGTGCAGGCACAAAGCCAGCTAGCTCACCCCTCCACACTTGCTGACCATCCTTACAGCACCTCCCATGCTACCACAGAAGCCACATGGGCAGTGATTTGTCAACCACTGCCCCCCCTGCCAGCCTTCCAGTGACCCAGGCTCATTTCTGAACCTGGGTTGTCCATGCCACAAGCAGTAACAGGGCAGCAGGGTGAGTGCGTCTTAGAGAAGTTATTTGGTTTCCTTGCGGCAGGCTCACTGGCTTGATGGCAGCACACACTGCACTGTCTTGACTCAAGTGTTCAGGTGTGATCTCCTGTCTGACACTGGACCAGTGAAGGGAGGTGATGCATTTACTCTCCAGGGAGGGTGGGCTAGGATACATTGTTCTGTGGCAAAGAAACAAGTGGGACTTGGCATTGATCTTAAATAAATAAAACCAAAACACACTCATTCACTTTGGAGTTGGGAGAAGGTGCGCAACTCATGAGTGCTGGGAAGCAGGAGAAACTGGGGAACAGTGAAAAGAAGAGGATTACGGAAAATCAAATGCCATCTCAACAGAGCTGAAATATGTTCTTCGAAGATTTCCCTTGTGTCTAGTCAGTGTTCAGACTGCTGATAAACTTCAGGATTTGCTGCTTTTGGTCACCTCTGGAGCTGTAAAAACATTAAAAAAATAAAGGAAACTATTTTACTAGACATGTTTTAGTGAGCTAAAAAAAGTTAGTTAGCAGGACCAAAAGACTATTGCCTGATGGCTGTTCAACACAGAGTTAAGCCTGGTAGATATCACAAAAACTACATTATAAGCACCCTTGTTAGCAGTCCTGCATGAGAGGTCAAGGACTGAAGGGGTATAGAGTCTGAACTACCCTGTCACCTGCTTGAGATGGTACCTCCATTAGGTACATTGGTGGGGGTAGTGTGGGAGGATTCTTGTCTGGAGCCATCCATGATGTACCTGTCAAGTGGTTAAACTGAGGCCTTGAATGTGAGAAAGTTCTACACATGATGATACACTCCATCACATTTAAGTCATTCCAGTACTGTGAACTGGCATTGTTGAGGAGCAGTCAGAACTGCCTACAAAGGCTGGTGCAGCAAAGCAGTGGCAGCACACAGCGCTGCTACATGGGAGGTTGGGGTTCATATGCAAGCTTAAGAATCCCACACTGCAACCAGTGGAGGGTGAGAACCAGAATTCCACACTAGGGCCAGTGGAAGATGACCACCAGAATCCCACACTGGGGTCAGTGGAGGGCGAGCACCAGAATTCCACACTAGGGCCAGTGAAGGGCGAGTACCAGATGAAAAAATTACTCACCTTAGTAATTGTTTTTCTTCAAATGGAGTCTTGCTATATTATGACATCTTGCAGTGATCCACAGCACCTGAACTGCCCCGGAGAGGAAAGAGTTAACTCCAGAGAGAGAGTGGAGTTCTCAGCGTGAGCGCTACATTGAAAGCTCTATCTGGCTAGTTTCAAACTGAAACTGTCAGATCTTTACGGAGCCAGAACTCACTAAAAGTCTGTGTGGAAAATACCCTACACTAGCCAAATGGCTACCTACTATTAAAAAACAACTATAATAACAACAACAACAACAAATGTCACCCCTGACAAGCACTACTAGACCCCCCTCCCCCAAAGACTCAAGTCCAGGAGGGAGGCCAAACACACAAACTGATAACAGTAATACCTAATTTCCCCAATCCTAAGAAAAAGGGGAAAAGGGGGAAAAATACCTATAATGGCATGACACAGTGCTTGCACTAATTTGTCCACCCCCTACCCAAGTAGAAGTTCTGAGAGGGGCAGGTTGGGGTGGTCATAATATAGCAAGACTCCATTAGAAAAACAATTACTAAGGTGAGTAATTTTTCTTCAAACACCATGAAGTCTTGCTATATTATGACATCTTGCAGATTACACAGCAGTACCTCCATGGAGGAGGGCCAGAACCTACTTAGGAATAGGCTCTGAAGCACGGTTGTGCTAAACCGAGCATCTCTCCTGGCCTGACATCCAGGGAGTAATGCTTGGTGAAAGTGTGAACTGTTTTCCAGGTTGCAGCTTGACAGATTTCCAGAATAGAATATCTCTAGCAGCCGCTAGAGATGCAGCTGTACCCTGGTAGAATGGGCCTCAATCCTGAGGGGGTTCTCTACCCAGTTTTGGTAGCAAAATTGGATACAAGAGACAATCCACCTGGCAATTGTCCTCTTAGTGGCAGATTTTCCTTGCCAACCTCACCATAGGTGAGAAAGAGTTGGTGATTCAACCTGTGACCCTTGGTGCGCTCCAAATAGTAGCTCAATGCTCTCTTAACATCCAAGTTGTGCAACTCTTTCACCAGAGGAAGAATGCTCAGTGAAAATACTGAAGGGAGATGGATTGGTTAAATGGAACCGAAACCACTTTAGGTAAAACTTTCTGTTAGTCCTGAGGACTACCTTATCCCTGTGAAAAGAAATAAAATCATTTTCTACTGACAGGGCCTGAAGCTCACTTATGCGTCTAGCAGAAGTAATGGCCACTAAAAATACAGTTTTCCAAGTTAAGAACTTAAGGTCTGCGAGACAGAGGTTCAAAGGGGGGTTGCATTAACTGAGCAATGCAAACATTAAGGTCCCAGGCAGGGGCTGGGTCCCGAAAAGGGGGGTTAGTATGAAGTAACCCCTTGAAAAACTTGGAAAACACAGGGTGAGAAGAAAGGAGGAAGGCTTTCCGTTGAAATAAAAGCAGAGACAGCTGCCAAGTGAACTCTTAAGGTAGCTGGTCTGAGGCCCAAAGAATTAAGATGGACCAAGTAGTCCAGCAAAATGGGCAAATCAGCAGATTCTGGGACAATATGCTTCCCAGAACACCAGATGGAAAACCTTTTCCATTTGGAATTATAAGTGGCTCTAGTGGAAGGCTTCCTAGAGGCCTTTAAAATATCAAGGACACCTTGAGAAAGGTGTAAATCAGCAAATTCTAACTCCTCAAGAGCCAAGCCTTGAGGTGGAGGGATTTGGGGTTCGGATACCATACTCTCTCCTGGGCACAAGTCAGCAGGTTGTGAATCCTGGGAAGGCACAGGGGAAGGTGGACTGTCAATGACAGTAGCAGTGGGTACCAGGGTTGCTTGGCCCAGTCTGGTGCAATCAGAATCACTTTGCAGGGCTGGGATCTGATTCTTACTAACACCTTGAAGAGAAGGGGGAAGGGGGGGAAGCATACAGAACTTCCCTTCCAATCCAACAGAAAAGCATCCAGGGGACTGAGCCCATCACTGAGGCCTGCAACAGAACAGAGGAAGTTGGTGGTTGTCTGGGGCTGCAAAAGATCTATCTGAGGAGTGCCCCATCTGGCAAAAACTGACCCCAGCACTCGGGGATTCAGAGACCATTCGTGATGACCCTGAGAAATCCTGCTGAGGGCATCCGCCAGGACATTGTCCTGCCCTGGCAGGTGAACTGCTATTAGAGAGGTGTTCAGGGAGTAAGCCAGAGACCACAACTTCATTGCTTGTGCACAAGGCGATGACCGAGTGCCCTTGTTTGTTGATGTACCACATTGTTGTGGTATTGTCTGTCCTGACCTGGACTACTTTGTTCTGGACAGATGCAGAAAACCTGAAGAGCTAAAAGACAGCTCTGAGTTCCAGTAGATTGATGTGGAGCAGAGATTCCTGGGGGGACCACACTCCCTGTGTGGAGAGGTCGCCCAAGTGCGCCCCCCACCCCAGCAGGGAGGCATCCGTAGTGAGGGTGAGGGAGTGAGAAATGGGAATGAAGGGGACCCCTTGTCTTAAATTGCTCTGATCCTGCCACCACTGAAGGGCTAGGATCAGAGTTCGGGTCACAGGGACCAGTTTGGCAAGGGGGTCCCTCCTTTGGGACCAATAGGCCCTCAAATGAAACTGAATGTCTCTCATCTGGAATCTTGCTCCCTGCACTACAGCTGTGGAAGCAGCCATGTGCCCTAGAAGCTGCAAAAAGTGTCTTGCTGGTCGAGAGACCCGCAGGGTGAAAGAGGATGCCAGGGCGATCAACTTCTCTACCCTTTCCAAGGGGAGGAAAGCCCTGGCCAACTTTGTGTCCAATTCCGCACCTATGAAAGTTAGTACCTAAACTGGTTCTAGAACTGACTTTGGTAAATTTAGCAGGAATCCCAGGGAAGTGAGAAGCTGCTGGGTGACTTGCAAGTGGGATTTTACCTGATCTGGGGACTGACCAACAATGAGCCAGTCGTCCAGGTAGGGAAAAACAGCAACCCCTTGCCTTCTTAAATGAGCCACTACCACAGCTAGACATTTTGTGAATACCCTTGGAGCAGAGGTAAGACCGAAGGGCATTGCTCTTAACTGGTAGTGACCTGAGGGCAGTTCGAACCTGAGGTACTTTCGGTGAGAAGGCCTGATCAGGACATGAAAATAGGCATCCTTGAGGTCCAGGGAGGCTAGCCAGTCCTCTGGCCTCAGTGAGGGCAAAATCATTGCTAGAGTTAACATTTTGAACTTTGGTTTCAAAAGATGCTTGTTCAGATATCTTAAGTCTAGGATGGGCCGCCATTCTCCTGTCTTTTTTGGTGTAAGAAAGTTATCTGGAGTACAGCCCCTTGCCCTGGTGACAAGGAGGAACCCTTTCCACTGCTCTGCAGTTTAAGAGGGCAGAGACCTCTGCTTCCAGAGCAAGGGTCTCTAAAGGCTTGCAGGTGGAAAATGTCTGGCTCTCATCTTTGGGAACTGTTTGAAGCTGAGAACCAGACCCTGGCTTACTACTTCCAGAACCCATTTGTCCAAGGTTAGGGACACCCAGTTCTGGCTGAAGTAAGCCAACCTGCCTCCAACTGGTACAGGAGAATCGGCCCTGGGCACCCCATCAGGGTGCCTGCTTGGCAGTTGCCTTAGGCTGAGGGGTGGGGGACGGTTTACCTGTGCCCCATCTGCCTCTGCCTCTGAAAAAAACCCTCTGAGCATAAGTAGAGGAGGCTTGGGGTTGATAAAAAGGCCTGTGGAAAGGCCTGCCCCTACCTCTGGGAGTGTGCCTCTGGGGAGTGGCATGCCGCTCCTTGACCTGGGCACTTTTGTAGGTAGTTCTGTATTCATCCATCTTTTTCATATAGTTCTCTGTCTGCTCCCCAAACAGAGAATTTCCTACCACAGGAAAATCCATAGCCTTTGATTGAGTATCCTGTGACAGATTAGTGCACCTGAGCCATGCCAACCTACGGAAAGCTACAGAAGTGGCCATGACCCTAGAGGAAACATCATTAACATCTACAGCAGCATGAAATTGAACTTTAGAGGCTTCAATGCCATCAGCAGCCACCTGTTCCAATTCACTAGCCAGCTGGCCATGGGCCTGCTTGGCTAACTGCAAACTGTATCCCATCTAGATTTCTGATATCTAGCCACATAAGCCATATAATTTGCCTGCCTGAGTCCCAAAGAAGCTGCCATATACTGTTTTTTCGCCATGGCATCAATCTTCCTGGAATCTTTATCAGGAGGATGTGAGGCCAGGGGAATATTAGCCTTGTCACAGGCTGCAGCTTGTACCACTCCTACATGACTACACTGTTCAGTAAGGAAGTCTGTATCAGGGCCTGATAAAGCATACCTTCTGTCCATTTTTTTATCTACAGGAGGGACAGAATGTGGATTTTTAAAAATTTTTATTGTTTGCTTCCTAAATGACTTATGCAAAGGAATAGACAATCTCCTAGAGTCTGGAATATCCATCATTTCAACATAATCAGGCTCCTCCTGCTCATCCACAGCCTCTTCTAAGGGAAGCTGGAGGGTTTCAGCAACTTTCTTGTAAAACATAAAATGAGATGGGGACTCAGACAGCATAGGGGGAGATTCTAATGATCTGTCTGGAGAAATGTCCGGTTCAATGGGCACGCCCAGACCCTCCCAGCCACATACATACTGTTCAAAATCTCCTCCCTCCTCCTGTGGTTCATAAAATTCTTCAACATCATACTCTTGAACCACTGAACCGACGAACCAACCTTTGCCAGCTAGAGGTGGTCTCGACGGTCCCGAGACAGTGACTGGACAATCTGTATGGCTTTTGCTATCTCTGCAGTTGGAGAGGCAATTTTGTACTCCAGACCTGCTGATTTTTAGATTTCTTTACTGGGGCTGGTTCCTCAGAACCAGCTTTCCTTGCCCGAGGAAGTCTCTGCCCTGGTCAGAGGCACTCCTCTGGTCCAGTGGGCACTGGACCGGCTGGCCATCCGGGTCAGCGGACTTTTTGGCCTCTCGTTCCCTGAGCCTGCCCAATCTTTTTTCCAGGGTGGCTGCAGGGAAATTCTTACACACCTGGCAGTCTGAAAGGAGGTGGTCAGCCCCCAGACAATAAACACATGTGGTGTGTGGGTCAGCCTTGGCAAAGGTTTTCCCACAAGCATCACAGTGTTGAAACCCAGTGGGCCCGGTTTTTCTTTTGGGTTTCTCAGACATAATGCCAGCCTAACCAAAACTTGCCCTTTTAATGGCAGTGCCAGGCAAGACACCCTTATCGGTTCCTAACCGTGTCGACGGTATTTGAAAAACAGAATAAACTTCGCTTTTTAGAACCGATAAGAACCGGGAACCGCACTCTAAATGCCCATATAATTGAATAAAAGTAGTTTTTAAGCAAACTGATCGGTTCAAAACCGAACCGATAATGTATTTCCACACAGACTAACAAAACCTGTACTTACGGTTTACCAGATAGAGCTTTGAACCGAAATGCGGTAAATAAAAAACTTTTGCCGGTTTAAATGAACCGAAAATTACTCGTTTTAACCGAGGAATGAACCGAGCTGAAGGAGAGATCTCCGGAGCGACTGTTCAGTGAGGCGGAGTAAAGAATCTGACAGTTTCAGTTTGAAACTAGCCAGCTAGAGCTTTCAATGTAGCGCTCGCGCTGAGAACTCCACTCTCTCTCTGGAGTTAACTCTTTCCTCTCCGGGGCAGTTCAGGTGCTGTGGATCACTGCAAGATGTCATAATATAGCAAGACTTCATGGTGTTTGAATCTCATACTGGAGCCAGTTTAGGACAAGTGCCAGAATCCCACACTGGGGCCAGTGGAGAGTGAGCTCCAGAATCCAACAGTGTGGACAGTGGAGGGCGTGCGCAAGAATCCCACACTGGGGACAGTGGAGAATGAGCACCAGAATCCCACACTGGGGACAGTGGAAGCCCAGCACAAGAATCTCACACTGGGGCCAGTGGAGGGTGAGCACCAAAATCCGACAGTAGGGCCAGTGGAGGGCTAGTGCCAGACCCCAAACTGGGGCCAGTGAAAGGACAAGCATCGGAATCCCACACTGGGGCCAGTGGAGGGCGAGCACCAGACTCCCACATGGGTCAGTGGAGGGTAAGCACCAGAATTCAACACTGGGCCAGTGGAGGGTGAGCACCAAAATCCCATACTGGAACCAGTGAAGGGTAAGCACCAGAATCCTACACTGGGTCCAGTGGAAGGCGAGCACCGGAATCCCACACTAGAGCCAATGGAGGACAAGCACCAGAATTCCACACTGGGGCCAGTAGAGGGCAAGCACCAGAATCCTATACTGAGGCCAGCCAGTGGAGAGCAAATACCAGATTCTCACAATGAGGCCCGTGGAGAGCGAGCACCAGAATCCCCCACTGTGGCCAGTGGAGGGTTAGCGCCAAAATCCCACACTGGGGCCAGTGGAGGGCGAGCACCAAAATCCCACACTGAGGGCAGTGGAGGGTTAGGAGAGAAGTGGATGTCGGGCACATGTCTCCCAGGGAAGCAGGGCATGGCCCTTCTGCTATTCATTCACCCCTGCTGACTGACCAAGGAGCAGCACTGGTTACGAAGGCAAACACTCACCCACGCTCCAGGCCAGAGGAACAGTACAGCCATGGTGGACCCATGATCAGGGTGGGTGAGGGACAATTACCTAACCAGGCTGTTGGCATGGCAGTAGCACTACCACTCAGGAAGCCAGTGATCTGGGTTCAGGAATGACCCCGGCTTACCGAGGGCCAGCCTGGGGGGTTAGGATTGAACATCTCAGACACTCTCCGGAGAGGGGGAACTGCATCCTCTGGCACAGCACTGCACCCAGGTGATCACAGGCAGTGCAGTTGGAGGACCTCAGAGTTGGGAGGAGGCGGTCATGGATGTCAGTGTGCAGGAGCACTCTGTGTGCACACGCACTATGACATCACCACCTGCACCTCAGGACACAGAAACAAGGAAAATGACCCCGACTTCGGGCCAGCGGACTACAATATATCTGATCCCCACCAATCCTGGGATGCTGAGGAGGCCGGTAGAAATGTTTCAGAGGTATATCCCTCCACCCTGCCTGGGGGCACAACCAAGGCTCCATGAAGGCCAGAAGACATCTGCAGGTACATGGCCTAGGGGTAAATGTGCAACATGGGGCGGGGGGCTGTTTCTGAGGGGATGTTGGGAGATGGAAGGGGGCATAAACAGAATGAGAAAAAAAAAACATTACCTTCAAAAAGAAGGGAAGGATCAACATAAAAGGATAACAGTTGTCACAATGTGTAGTATGGGGTTTTTTCCTCTAGTGTATTATAGATACTCACCCACTGGTATCAGCGTGGCTCACTTGGCTCAGGGCCAGAAGGTTATGGGTTCCACTCCCACACCGCGACTGGGATCATACTACAAATGCTGGCACACAATTGCAGTACTATGGGGATGCTGTACTGTTGGAGTGTGCTGTCTTTCACATAAAATGCTGAACCAAGGTCCCCTCTGCCACTTCTGGTGGTTGTTCAGGTGGACATTAAAGATCCCATGTCGTGTATCGAAAAGAGTAGAATGTCCCTGGTGTCGGGCCAAATTTCCCCCTTTCACTAAAATACCACCAACAGCTTAATGTTTAATTTCAGTTGGTTTGCATCTGTGTCCCTGTCCCCCCCCCCCAAAAAAAAAAATAGGCAGTATTGTGTAACACTCTTTCCCTGTCATCAAAAACTAAATCAAATCAGAATCCAGAATCTAGTCTCCTAATTGGCTGAGTGAATAAAAGTGACCTGGGTCTCGTGTGCGCCTTGCCTTGTGTAAAGCAGGGTGTGCATACAGGAGAGGATGTTTAGTTATTTTAGTTTGTTTTTAGGAAACAACCTTTAACACCTTACCAATTTATATTTATTTAAAAGGTTTCACCAGGAAAAGCATACTGAGCAGTAATTGCTCATTTCCAGACACATACAATAGGATGAGGACAGTAAGCAAGCAGCATTTGTGTTCCGGTGAACATGCGCGGCAAGCTTGGGGTGCAGTTTCCTGTGGCTGGCATCCACATGCCCAGAAAACTCAGGGTGTTGGTCAGGCCAAACCCCTGAATACCTGACAGTGGTTGTGTCTTCAATCAAAGTCCCATCAAGGGTATGGAAGGTGGGGAGGGCTGAACGCCTAGATAGTCTCTGACTAGTGCCAAAGGTCATGGAGACAGTCTTTTTGGCATTAAGGAATAATTGGTCGGAGCGGAACCAGAGATGAACTTTGCCAAAGTCTAGCTGGAGTCTGGTTGCCACATCCAAAGGGGAAAGGCCAGAGGTATGCAGAATAGTGTTGTCTGCATACATGTGAGTGGATGTGGTGGTGCAGGTGGGAGGGAGGTCATTCAGAAAACAGTGAAGAGAAGGGAGCCAAGGACTGAGCCTTGGGGGATGTCAGTCCTGATGGGGAAGGGGGATAAGGACTCACCTATCCTAACTGATTGGGTCCCACCCTCTAGGTAGGAATGGAACCAGCTAGTGGCGGGGGCAGATAGCCCCGCTGATGTGAGTTTATTTAGCAGAAGGAAGTGGGATACAGTGCTGAAGGCCTTGGCTAGATCGACAAAGATCGCAGAGGTGATAAGGCCCTAGTCCATACTTGAGAAGATGGAGTCAGTAAGCCTTAGGAGGGAAGAAGAGGTAGAATAGAATTTGCAGAAACCAGACTGGAAAGGGATGAAAAAGGAGGAGGAATCAACGTAGGGGGGAGACCTGAGCTAGAACTATATGTTCTTGGAGTTTTGCAGGGAGGGGAAGTAGAGGGATAGGGCAGTAATTTCCAGGATTTGATGGGTCACCACCTTTGGGAAGGGGTACAATGGTGGCATGCTTCCATGCGGCCAGAACAGATGAGAGAGAGAGAGAGAGAGAAGGATAGACTTAGGAGGGATGCTAGTGGGGAGGCAATGCCTGGTGCGGCCAGATGTAGAAGTTTGGAGTGAAGGCTGTCGGGGCTCTTACCCCTGGCAGGGTTTAGTGCCAGGAGGACTTAGCAGTAAGGGGACTAAGGTGGATGTGCTACCCAGCTGGGTTACCAAATGGTAGTCCCACCCACTCAGCGAACACCGCTCACCTTAACTTGTGTCGTTTGGTGTGCCAAGGGGAAGTACTAACCTGGTGGTAACTCACCCCCTGTTGTATGTATCTGCTTAATTAACTGAGTGTAACAGCTAGTCGGCCTTGTTCAATGAGGCTAAAACCAGTGTGCTTGGGGCCAACCCAGTAGTGTAACAGTTAGGAACTGCATACCATGCCACCAGCCTGAGTGCAGGCTCCAAGCTTGGGTCACTGTGAGCCGGCAAGAGGTTGCTGAGGCATTCACACAGACACCCCAACCCACTGAATCTGGTGTTCCTCCTTTCACTGATCTACAATCCTGTGGTCCTCTGCCCTAGCTAGTTCTATACCCATCAAGTGACTTTATCCCTCGCCCCAGGTCCCCCAAGTCCATCACTGGCCTTTTTTGGAGCATCTAGTCAAAGGCCTTGCTGGATGTTTAGCGCTTGGCCCTTGTCTTGCCCCTGGAAGACGGTGTTAAGAATTCAGTCAGTTGCCAGTTCAGTGGCATGTAGGGCTAAAATGCTGGGAGCCTCACATGCCACCACACCAGTGATCTGGGTTCAGAAACGGACCCCAGTCACTTGAGGGTTGGCCAGGGGAAGAAGGATTGAACATCCATTGACAGCTCTCCTTTGGGGATGGGGACATCTGTAGTCGGTGCTTGGCTGCCATCTACTGGAGGTTGGGTGAAGCAGCAGCAGTGTCCTGATTGGCTGGGGCAGGTACTGTGTGTGTGTGGCATTTCTGCGATGCACTCCTCATCACTGCACGCTTGCAAGCCAGGGAAGGGGTAAAATGGCAAAAAAGTAATGTGCCCCAATCGCCGTGTATGACAGCGACCCAAAGACCTTGGATCCTTCCCCTTGTTGATCCCTGCTGGCACAACAGTGGGGGGGGGGTACTGGGGATGCCTGAAGAAGGCACAGATAGTGACTGGAGGCCAAAAAGCTAGATAAAATAAATTCAATCTGTTAGCCAGTTCAATGGCTCAGCGGTAGCTCTATCACCAGCCACACTAGCTACCCAGGTTTGGAAGTGAACTCTGGTTGCTGGGGGGGGGGAGGGGAGGGGGGATGAGCACTCAAGGGACTGCTTTCCTCTCCTGGAGAAGGGTAATCCACCAGTCCACTGTCGACTGCCACTAGGCGGAGGCATGTGCTGTGCAAATGGAGGTGCCACTGATGTGCTGCCTGTGTGCTTCTACATGGCATGCGCCAGCATCCGCCATGACGGGAAGCAGAGAAAAATGAATCATGTCTTTGAGGGGGATGGCTCTCCTCCACCTGGCACCACCATGGGGGAGGGGGGGATTCATGGGGGAACTTATAGGCCAGGTAAGTCCAGGGTAGGTAGTTGTCAGTCTGGGATGGCGGGACTGGGCTGATCTTCCAAGAATCAATCTTCTTCTTTCAGTCCCACTTATGGGTCTGAGCCAGAGGTGCTTAGGACCCCACAGGAGCAAAGTCTTCTGCAGCCTAAGAGGCGGCTGACATCGGTTCTGGCACCGCCCACAAGGCATATGTAGTGATGTTGTGCATGTGAGTAGGCCAGTAACTAAAGTTAGCTCCCTCCCTTCCTCAGTTCTATTTTTCCTGCCGTCGAGTGCACACCATAGGAGCTCAGTCATCGAAACTGTGTCACAACCTTACTCAGTTCGCTGCCACCTTTGTATGACACCGAATTCTCTCTGGCACCATTTACATTGTCGTTTTAGTTGGACACCGAATCTTTTATTGCTGATTTTAATTATTTTCTTCCATCATCATGCTGGATCCTAAGGAGCCTAAAAAGCAGTCAAAAAAGCAGGACAAGGGCAGTCCCCCCCCCCAATGCATCGATGCTCCTGTGGTGGTACGATTGCTATCCAGAACCAGCATGATGAATGTTAGACCTGTCTTGGTACTGACCATGATGTGGATACGTGCAATGCCAGCTTCTCCATGAACTATAACACCCTCGAGAAGGGTGCGTGAAAATGGGTTGCAAGCCTCCCACCGTTGGAAGATGATGTCGCACCAGGGACACCAAGGTAAGGTCCTTAGGCTCTTCTCCTGGGCCCCTTCCCAGTTCCTCTCATACTGCATAAGTCTCGGCATTCCTTGCACTCACCTCGCTGAGACGTCAGAGGTCCTGGGATGGGGTCTGGTGGACAGTCGGCTTCCTCTGGGGTGGGAGGTACCAGATGAGCACCCCCCCCGTCCCCAGACCATCAGCCCTTCAGGGCACCAGGCACTCCCAGTGGTGAGGCTGAAGCTACACCAGTGGGCACCTCAGCGTTGTGGCCTGGTGCTGACCCAGTTCCTAGTACTATTCAGGTACCAGTCGGCAGGGTAGTGCCGGCCATAAGACTGGGCCCCCTTCTGGCACTGCTCATAGTGCCAGAAGAGGGGTGCATTCTGGAACCAATGGTGTTTCCAAGTCAGAGGTAGTGGCCATCTTCTCCCTGAGCACCCTGGTAGCCTAGGAGAGGATGGCGATGCTGACCTTGGGCCTGGGGACAGAACCAGTGCTGATGGAAGCCAGCCTGGGCCTGGTTCTGTGCCCAATTCCAGGCTTAGGGGGTCTTCTGGGGTGCCTCTCAGACTGGCTCCGGGGATGGCACTGGGAACCTTTCTGGCACCATTAGCAGTGCTGTGTTCTGGTTCTGGTGCCATTCACGTTATTGGGTCTGGTTCTGGTGCCACAGGCAGTGCTGGGTCTGGGGACAAACATAGGGGTGTCTCTAACCTGGATGTTGGGTTTGGCCTGGGGGGGCAGAGTCAGTCCTGGTGAGGGGTTGGTGTGTGGTACTGGCCCTGCAACTCGACCCTTATATAATGTTGATAGCAGCTCTGGAGGGGACCCTAGTGCTAGACCAGTACCTAGCTTCTCCCAGAAATGGCTGGCCTTCTCACTGATGGGGATCGGGGCCACCCTGTGGCCCCTGCCATACTCCGGTCTCCTCACCTGGGGGTCTCCCCCAAGGGCACCATCTGGACTAGTCCTCTGAGGTTGGTTGACTCCACATGGGGTAGTTTGTCAGACCCTCCTTCTAGGTGAGGTCTGTCGAACACTCTTGATGCCCTGGCAGAGAACCTAGCCTGATCATTCATGACCCTTCTCCTCATTCCCCTCCTCTGCCCCTCCCCACCATTGCCAGGTATTTTGAGTCTCCTGGCACCCATTACCTGGCAACAATTCAGATCTACAGCTGGTGTGTCCCACCAATACCACCTTAAAGCAGACCAGGCCCATTTCATGCCTGAGGCCCCTGCACCGCCATTGTCTAAATCTAGCTACTCCTCTCCTACTTCCTCCTCTGAGGAAGACGATTTTTCTGTCCATCTCTCCTCTGGTGCTGAGAACTCTTGGTACCAGCGATTCTTGATGGAGAAGGGGAAGTCAACATACAGACACACTCCCAAATGGTATAAAACTTAAGACAACCAATGGGAGAAGGAAGGAGAGGCAGACACACAAGGGGAGGGAGACCTCTCAAGAAATAAGGCCCTGGAGAACTGCCAGGCCAAAACCTGCTCGGTGCCTGGAACTAACATCCAGAATGTAGTGTCTGATGAAAGTGTGAACAGAGTGCCAAGTGGCGGCAGCACAAATGTCAGCCTCCTACACTCTCTTGAGTGCCACAAAGGAAGCAGCGACCACTCTGGTGGAGTGTGCCCTGATCGCACCCGGAAGGGTTTTCCCACCCTTTTCATAACAAAGGTAATACAATGAACCAACTAACGTGACAGCGTTTGTTTGGTGACAGGGTACCCAAAGAACCTATCCACAAAGGACACGAAAAACTGATCTGATCTGATTTCCTGACCTCCTTGGTTCTGGACAAGTAACAGCACAAAGCATGATGCACATCTAAGGTGTGTAACAGCACCTCACCCCTATTGGAATGTTCCGGGTAATATACCAGAAGTTGAACCACCTGATTCAAAGTAAGCTCTAAAACAACCTTAGGATGGAATTTAGGATTAGTGCATAGATCTACCCTACCCTTATGAAAAATAAGATAAGGCTCTCTACACATCAAGGCATGGAGCTCGGAAATGCGGCTAGCAGAGGTGACCGCCACCAAAAGTAATGTCTCCCAGGAGCGGTAGCGAAGCTCACAACTCATGGCACGTTCGGGGGGGGCCCAAGTCTTTCCAGAATGAATAGTAAGTCCCAGGGAGGAACAGGGTCCTGGACAGGTGGACGGAGATGCAGGAGCCCCTTAAGGAAGGTTTTAACTACCTACAGTTGAGCCACTGTCCTGTCCTGGATCCAATGATGATACGTGGAAACAGCGGCCAGGTGTACTTTAATGGAGGAGTAGTTGAGACCTGACTCCAACAGGGATAGCAGGTATTGAAGGATAAAGTTGGCTTGGACAGACCAGAGTGTCCAATCTCCTGGCTGTGGCCCAAAGACAAAAGTGCTGCCATTTCATGGCATAGGTGGCCCTGGTAGCGGGCTTCCACGCCTCAACCAAAATTTGGGCTACATCGTCAGATACTACGAATCTAAGCTTAGCTGGGTCCACAGGAGCCAAGCATGCAGATGGAGGGAGCGTAGATAGGGATGGACCAGAGCTCCCTGTTGCTGAGAGAGTAACTGACCTGAAAGAGGAAGGGGCCATGGAAGCTCCACCGTCAGACACCTGAGCAGAGTAAACCAAATCTGTCTGGGCCACAGAGGGGCTACCAGGATCATGAGCACCCTCTCTGATTGGGCTTTGATGAGTACCCACTGCAAGAGGGGGAAGGGAGGAAATGCATAAAGGAACCTCCTGCTCCAGGATAGGGACAATGTGTCTTGCCAAAAAGCTCCAGGCTCTGGACCAAGCGAGCAGAAATTGGGAAGTTTTGCACTGGACTGAGAAGCACAGAGATCCAACTCTGGCGTTCCCCATCTGGCAAACAGTGAGTCTGCCACAGACTGTAGCAGGGACCACTCGTGAGAGAGAGCGGTTTGACCCAGCTGAGAGCATCTGCAATCACATTCTGGAAACCCGGAATGTGAATTGCCGAAAGAGTGATGTGATGCTCCATCGCCCAGTCCCACACCTTCATAGCTTCCTGACAGAGGGAATAAGAGTGCGTGCCCTCTTGCTTGTTGATGTAGAACATCACCAAGGTGTTGTCCGTCTGAACACAAAGGTGACCGGGCAGAAGAAATGGAGCCAGAGCCTGTAAAGCCTACAGGACGGCTTTGAGCTCAAGCACATTGATATACATGTTCTCCTCTAAAGGGGACCACAGCCCTTGAGTCCTGTGGGTCCCCAGATGAGCCCCCCATCCTGTCCCGGATGCATCTGTTGTGAGACTCTGGGCAGGAGTGTCCTGGTGGAAGGGGAGACCCTTGCAGAGATTCTGAAGGGACCCCACCAGCGGAGTTCCCAACGGGTTGGCTCCGAGATCTTGATACGCAAATCCAAGTCGTCCCTGGTTTGATCCCACTGGACGCGAAGCGTCCACTGAATACTGCGCATGCGCAACATGACGAATGGGACCGAGACTATGGTGCCTGCCATGTGGCCTAGAATCCTAAGAATGGATCTGGTGGGTACGACAGATGCTGAACAGATCTGAATTGCCAGAGCCCTGAGGCACTCTGCTCTGTTTGAAGGAAGGAAGGCCTTCCCTAGGGAAGTATCCAAAAGTGCTCCTATGAATTGGAGATGCTGAGAAGGCAGGGGCTGAGATTTTTCTGGGTTAACAGTGATCCCCAGATGTTGACAGAGGGAGAGAGTGTCCAGCATGGTCTCCCAGAGATGTGGCCTGGACGGGGGCCAGAAGAAGCCAATTGTCTAAACAGGGGAACAGGAAGTGTCCATCTCTGCACAGAAGTGCTACAATGATGGCAAGACACTTTGTAAATATCCTGGGGGCAGATGAGAGGCCGAAAGGAAGGACCTTGAACTGGTAGGACCGACCTTTGAACCTAAACTGCAGGAATCTCTGATGGTTCTGGCATATGGGAATGTGAAGATATGCATCCTGCCAAAGATGCCAGCCAGTCCCTAACCATCAACAAGGGGTGGAGATTTGGGAGCGACACCATGCGGAATCTCCTACAGGAGACCCAGCGGTTGAGGTCGCTGAGATCCAGGACAGGCCTCAGGTTCCCCGACTTCTTGGGAAATAGGAAGATGCGGGAGTAGAAATCAGAGTCTACCTCTGCTTCTGGAATGCACTATATGGCGTCCTTGTATAGGAGAGACTGGATTTCCTGTCTGATAGAAGCCCTGTGGTCTCTCGGATAATAAGAAGGGGGCAGTGATCTGTCCGGCGGTAGGGATTCGAACTCGATGGAGTGCCAGAACTCCACGAGATCAAGGACCCACTGATCGGAGGTCACTTCTCTCCAGGCTTGAGCATAAAGAGAAATACGACCTCCCACCGCTCTCATGACGAAAGGTCTGGGAGAGAAGGGTAGCCTGAATAGTCAGGTTGAAGGGGGGAGGGAGGGCAGTGGTAGAAGGTCTAGCCCATCTAGAGGGTATAGGCAGCACCTCTGGACCCCTGCGTCGATAAACCCCTCCCACTCATGCATGAGACTGATCACGGGGCTGCTGAGGCTGATGTCCCCCTCTGACACAAAAATGGGGCTTGCGAAAACACTCTCGTTTTGGGCAGTACACGGACTGCACGGAACGGATGGCCTTTCTGGAGTCCTGTAGTTTGACAATAACTTTCTCTGTGTCTTCCCCGAAGAGCACAGAGCCTCTGAAAGGGGAATCCAGAAGGGTTGTTTGAACCTCTGGGTCGAACCCTGAGACCAAGAGCCAGGCGTGGCGCCGAAGGCAAATTCCAGTTGCAGCTGCCCTCGCCAAGGTGTCCGCAGAGTCATACGCCACTCTGAGACGTGGGTACCCACATCCGAGTCCGTTTGCAAAAGCTTTGCAAGCTCCGCTTTCTGGGGGCAGTCGGGCACACCTTGCAGGATGTCCAGTCCTTGGTCCCAAAGGGCATTTTGGAACTGGACCATATGAGTCAAAAAATTAAGGCTCCATATGCTGCAAGTGGCAGATGAGTACACCCTGCGACCTAAGGAATCCAGCTGCTTAGACTCCCTGTCAGGCGGCTGGGTACTCAGGTGCTTCGGCCTCTGCAAACAATCATGCGCAGCCAAAATAACCACCAAATCAGCTGTGGGGGGGGGGCCGGGAGTTGGCTAGGTAAGAATGGTTCTTGGAGGCCTAGTACAAGCGACTGGCCTTTTTGGGCACCACAGAGGAAGCATGTGGGTGCCTCCAGGTTGCCAAAGTGACATCCTGGAAGGTATCCACTAATGGGGGAATAACCACCAGCTTAGGGTCCTTCTGGCATAGGTACTTTGCCAGATGCAAGCGTTCGGGGTCCAGGGCCTCTGTATCCCATCCCATATTCTCCTGTATATGACGCATGACCTCCATAAAGGAGGAGATTTAGGCTGCTCCTCTGTGTTGCCAGAAGGTGAGCCAGGGTCAGAATCAAGAAGGGAAGGTTCTGATTCCCGTAGGCATTGGAGGAAGAGGAGGAAGAAGAATGTCATCTCCTCTTTTTGTGTCTAGGCCTCCTGGGCAAAGGGGAACCGGAGGATGAAGGAGTTCTTGTCATATTATGCTTGTCCCTGTGTTTCCTGGGGCTAGCTGGAGTCTTATCCCCCTAATTCCCAGATGGGACAGGAGAAACCTGGGCATCTGGCTCAGGGACTGGAGGAGGCTGAGGAGTAGGAGAAGGAGGGGAGACCAGGTCTTGTTTAACAGTTTCCCACCAATAAGTAAAGAGCTCCTTTACCTGGGACATAACCAACTTCTGGGGACTCAGGCTTAGGAGGCGATGTCAGATGGCCGGGACGCGCACCGGCGTCAGTCAGGTCCGGCGTCAGTGGAATAGGTGATATCGGTAACGCCTCCACAGCACTGGCATCAGGTGGACCAGCGAACGGTCTCAAGGAGAGATGTCAGGGGTGCCGACAGGCGACGTAGGAGGGACCAACAATGGCTGAGGTACGGTTGTCTTAGCCGGAGGAGGAGGAGCCAAAGGCTTGTCTGGCATCGGAGTTGAAGTGTCGTCCGGCGGGTCGTTCTTTGGCCAGAGACTGGTGGGGATGGTCGGAATGAGACAAGGCCTTAGACGGCCTGTCTGATGCCTTATAGGGCTTATCAGAATGGCGTCTGTCCGAGTCAGCAGACTGACGCTGCTCGGGCTTATACTTGGGTGGCAGGGAAGAAGCCCTGGAAGCCAAGTGTCCCAAAGCTTGTTTGGCCTCCCGGGGATCGACAGAGGCCAATCGGGAGGAAGATTATTCTTAGCCACTGCGGAACCGGCATGGGATGGCCTCTTGTGAGCCAAAGAGCCGGGGTCCGAGGGCTTTTTAGCAGTAGCTCCACAGTCCAAGGGCCTATGAGCTGCTGCGGCACTGGAGTCCGGTGCCTGGATCTTGATGGGTTGTAAGGCGGGCCCCTTGGAAAAAGAGGCTGAGGCGGGAGGCTTGAGGGAAGTAAGCTGGGTCTCATGTCTGGAGGAGCAGGAGCGACCAGCGGACTGGGAACTGGATGACCTGGGCCTGGAGGGCTAGCGGTTCTGGTCCCGGTGATGGTGCTTCTTCTTCCGATGTTGCCTGGGTGGAGAAAGGGAACAAGATTCCTACCCAGTGGACATCTCCTGTTGCATCTGAGCCTAGCGTTTTTCCACCAAAAAGTCTTGAAGAGACTTTTGCCTGCGGATCCTGGTGCGACTGTTGAAGGCCTGGCAATGGGTACAGGTGCCAGTGTTGTGGTCTGGGCCCAGGCAAAAGAGGCAAGCCAAATGTCCGTCCTTGGCAGAGATCTGTTTTCCACAAGAGCACTTATTATGGTGCCCAATCAAAGTAGAGGACATACTGTATGTTGCAGTTTCGCGGAGAAAAACAAGGAAGAAATAACTGTTCCTAGCTGAGGAACCGATACAGAGCCGAAAGCTGATCTAACGCGTTGCTGCGGCGGGAAAGAACTGGAGCACGTGGGGACCGCCTACTACCTTTATACTGGGTGATGCTGGGGGCGGAGCCGATGCCGGGTGGGCGTTCCCACATCGGTACTGCTAGAGAAAAGAATTGCCAAAATCTGCCACTAGGTGGCATCAGTTCTATGTGTTACCTGTTGCAAGAGCTTCCTCTCAAAGTGAGATCCATTGTTCCTTGCCTCAAATGTGAAATCTACCAGTGCAACACTGCCAAGGTCGTTCATCAAAAACTAGGCCAGCTCTTCTGCATCCAAAGGCTGCTCATGGCAGATACCAAAATTAGAATTCTGCAAAGCAACCTTCTTCCTTTTCACTAGATCATGGGGCCATTGTAACAGATACCACTCCTAAGTCAGTCTGGGCAAACAAAAAACAAGCCCTTTACCACAAAGTGGCCATATTTGCCACCTCCCACATCCCCAGGTCCCCCCACTGCGCCAGGCCTATGCAGCTTTGCTGGCTGCAGTCAGAGTACATGGCCCAACTCATGCTGGCAAATTCTGTACACAAGACTCTACAATTGCAACATGCTACAGTATCTTAAAGGGTTGCCCTTACCTGTCAACCTCCCCCGCTCCCATTCCATAGAAGATAATTTACTCGGGGCCAGAAATCTTTCCGCTGCAGGGCTGCCTCACTTTGGAGCATGATTATCTGCCACCATCAGGCAGTCCCCATCCATAAAGGTTTTCACTCAAAAAAGGAAGGAATATCTGTTAAACCTCAAACGCCTGTACCTGTTTCTTATAGTTAAGCCCCTGGAAATATCCACTACATATTCACTGTCTACCATGCTCCTCGTGTTTTTCCTTATTCTTATAAATTGTTAAATGTCAGCCTGTGTCATTTAGTGTGCCATCTCAGACCTCTGTATCAAGAACTGTGCCACTGTTGCTCTTTTGTTCATCCTATGTACTTGTAGTACTCGGGTCGTGCCTGAAAAAAGGAGTCTGGTGCCACTGCACCTACCTGGTCATCAAGATACGTATAAATAAATGAATACACTGCAAGTTAGCCAGGCAGGCCATTCACCTTTCTGCCCAAGGCCTGAAACTGGCGAGGTACCAAGTGAGGGAATAATATCATGCCAACAAGAGAACTTCCAGGCTGGTGAGAACAGCAGTCTGCATTCGGTGGGCAGCATGGCTTCACCCTTCCCAAGTGGCCCAGTGTGGGGTGCTTAACTCACAGTACCAGGGAACTAATTTTTTCTCCTGTAGGGTCAGGCGTGAGTTGTCGACGCACCCTCCTGCTCCCAAGGCCAAGGGAACCTCCACCTGTCCCGACCAGTCTGGGGTCCCACTGGACCTGTGAGGGGTCCCTGCCCTCCAGTGGTCATCCCCCACAAGATGGCTGACTGTTATCTTTTCCCTCAGGGTGAATCAACTCCTCCCCTGTTTTGGGGGAAAGCTTGGTACTCTGACCCATAAATGGGAACAAATGGTGAAGACTGATTCTTAGAAGATATGAAAATTACATATTCAACGTAATTCTTTATCTTCCAGAATATCTTCACCATTCAGTCACACACCTGCCCACCATCCCCCGCAAAGGTGAGAGTGACTCTGGACAGTTCACTCTGTTATACTACTGCTCTAGTACTTCTTGTCAATCCCCCTGAGCTGTCTCTCCCTTGAGGATGGGCTCTTCTTCCTATTACCCTTGTGATGGGCTCTTGTCCCCTTTTTCCCCTCAGCTATCTTTTTTAGGGAACTTTTAACAAAAAAAGAAGTGGGCCCCTGCCTTTCATCTGAAAAAAATGTTTTATTCCCTTTTTCCCCCCTTGAACTCTCTCCCTTTCCCTGTGGGGATATCTCCTAAACTCATCCCCTGGCTACTGACAACCTGTGGAGGCTGTCCAGAGGAGGGCAACCAAAATGATGCATGGTCTGCACCAGAAGACATATGAAGAAAGACTAAAGGAAATAAAGATGTATAGCCTCAAGGAAAGGAGGGAGAGGGGGGGACATGATAGAAACTTTCAAATACCTCAAGGGAATCAACAAAGTCCAAGAGGGTAGCATCTTTCAGAAAAAGAGATGTGCAAAAACAAGGGGGCACAATTTGAAGATTGAGGGGGACGGCTCAGAGGTAATGTGAGGAAGTATTTCTTCACAGAGAGGGTTGTGGATACATGGAACAGCCTTCCTGAGGAGGTCATAGAGTCAAAAACAGTGGGGGAATTCAAGAATGCATGGGACAGACATAAGGCAATTCTAGTGGGGGGTAGGAGGAAGTAGGCTGTTGGTTAACTAGGATATGCAGCTTATCCGTTAAGTAGGGAAATGGGCAGACTAGGTGGGCCAAGCTGTCCTTATCTGCCGTCAAATTCTATGTTTCTATGTTTCTTTGCCTATGTTCTGATCCTCTGCCATGGGCCGTGGCAGATGCGGTGTGTGTTTTAGTCTGTTCTCTCAGCCTGTGGGATGTATGTTTTTATCCTACACCTTTATTTTGGTTTCTTCCTTTCAGTGTTTTCGGCACTCTCTTGGAGTGGCAAGAAGACATGCTGTCTCGTGCTTTGCAGTATCTATTTACAATTGCCTCTGCTCCTCTGGTGTTCTTGGAATTTGGCTCCTAAAATCTTGTCCTCTGCAGTGCTGAGTGCAACAATGTAGGTTAAGCTGGCATCCTGCATTCCTACTGCACTGAGGTCCTCTGGGCCTCATGCTCCAGCCGGAGCTCTATCACTGGGCTGCTGCACCCCCCACTTCCTGTCCAAATGGCTGACGTAGGCTGTGGCTCTCACACCTGCTACCCTGTGCCACTTAGGTCCAACCCTTAATCAGACTAGTTAGTAGTCAGGTTGTATGAAAAAATTACTCATCGTAGTAATCTTTCTTCCGAGGGGTCCTTTAGCATCAGTAACTATAGCAGTTAGCCGGCTAGGTGCAACTGCCCTGGAGGTATGCCTTTAAGATAATTAGCATAATGAGCTTGGGCATCAGCCAATCAGAAAAAAGGAGGGGTGTGTGCTGAGAGGGAACAGCCTGAAGGGCTTCAGAATTTTTCGAAGATAATGGGCACATGTCCCCGAAAAGTGACCCAACAGGATTAAAAAAACATGCAAATGTCCAAAACCTAAACAACTGGAGCATGAAAACTCTCTAATAAAACCCGAGAAGATGGAAGGTTTGATTTCTTTTATTGGACCAACAAGTGTCTTGTACAAAGATGGAATTATACACAAGCTTTCAGGGCCACACAGGTCCCTTCTTCAGGTGAATAGCAAAACTGAGCAACATAAGCGGTATTTATATCCACTGTGGAGCAGTTAAAATCAGGATGTGAAGTAGGGTGGTGATAAAGGGGACTACAGATGAAAGTCTAAGATGCAAAATAAAAACATGAGAAGAGATTGGGGGGGGGGCTAAGTAGGAATAGGTCAGTAGGAGAGGAAAGGAAGCTAACGAGAAGACAAAAGCACACAGATAGGATCTGATAAAACCCCAAATTTTAGTAATAAAACTGAGAATAGAGTCCTTCTCCTAAAAGGTGAACAGGGGAGGAAGGGTGGGAGATTACTGATGCTATAGGACCCCTTGGAAGAAAGAAGATTACTATGGTGAGTAATTTTTTCTTCTTACCCTAACAGTCCTTTAGCATCAGTAACTATAGCAGACTACTGAGCAGTACCAAGTGGGAGGTGGGCAAAGAACCTACTTAGGAAAGAGGCTCTGCAAAACTGCCCTGCCAAATTTGGCATCAGGTTTGGACTGCACAACTAAACTGTAGTGTTAATGAAAGTGTGCACAGATTTCCAGGTAGCTGCTTTGCAAACATCCAGAAAGGTATGTCCCTTGCTGCTGCCACAGAAGCTGCAGTGCCCTTGGTGGAGTGGGCCTTGAGCCCCACCGGAGGTTGACGGCCAGCTTTTTCATAGCAGAATCTAATACAAGAGACCAACCAGAGGGAAATAGTTCACTTGGTAGCTGGTCTTCCTCTGCCTACATCCCCGCTGGTGAGGAACAACTGAGTGGAAGAGCCTCTGGACTACCTAGTATGCTCTAGGTAGTAAAAGAGAGCTCTTTTGACATCCAAACTGTGGAGCATTTGCTCACCAGGAGTGGATTTCTCAGTAAAGAAGACAGGTAGAGTAATAGACTGGTTAAGGTGACACACTGAAACCACCTTAGGCAGAAACTTCCTATTTGTCCTCAGCTCAATTTTATCTTTGTGAGGAATGATGTAATTAGGCTCAGTGCACAGGACCTGTAACTCTCAAATCCTCCTGGTAGAGGTAGTGGCCACCAGAAAGACAGATTTCCAGGTCACAAACTTGATATGTGCAGTGGCCATAGGCTCAAAGGGTGGCTGCCTGAGCCTGGCTATGCAGAGATTCAGGCTCCAAGGAGGAACCAGCTCCCTGACTGGATGCTGGAGGTGCAAGAGGCTTTTGAAAAATTGTTTGAATATGGTGTGGGGAAAATATGACTTTTTCTTCCCCGCCGAAAGATAGGCAAAATTGCAGCCAGGTGTAGCTTGAGGGAAGAGGGTGTCAAGCCTGACTCCTGCAGATGTACCAGGTAATCCAGCAGCCGATGGTCTGAGGCTGTAAGAGGATTGACCTTTTTGGTCTTGCACCAGATGGAGAACCGTTTCCATTCGGCTGCATAAGTCTTTATTGTGTTAGGCTTTTTAGCCATTCTCAGGATCTTAAGAACCTGCTCAGAGTATTGAGAGGATGGAAACTCTAACTCCTCACGAACCAGGCCTTGAGGTGAAGAGAGTGTATATCTGGATAATGCACTCCTGTCTGGGGAAGGGTCAGCAGAGAGTGAGTTGGTGGCAAGCGAATGGGCCTGCTGCAGGATAGTGAGAAGAGAGGGTACCAGGTTTGCCTGGGCCAATCCAGAGCCACCAGAATCATTGATGCGGGCTGTTGTCTGAGTTTCAGCAATACCCTGAGTATCAGAGGAAAGGGAGAGAATGCATATAGGAACCTCCCTGACCAGTCCAGGATCGAGGCGTCCAGGGGAAGCGTTTCCCAGGACTGGGGGCCTGCAACAGTACTGAGGAAACTGGAAGTTGAGGGGAGAGGCAAACAGATCCACTTCTGGTGTGCCCCACCACCTGAACACTGTGGCCAGTACTTGCTTGTTCAGAGTCCATTCGCTCTGGCCTTGACTGATGTGACTTAGACCATCTGCCAGAGTATTAAGTTTGCCTGGGAGGTGAATAGCTGAAAGGCAGACTCTCAGGGAGAAGGTGAGATACCAGATTTTCAGAGCCTCCGAACAGAGTAGTCCTGATCTGGTACCACCCTGCTTGTTTGTGTAAAACATTGCAGTGGTGATGTCTGTTCGAATTTGTATAGTCTGCCCTTTTATGCCAGGAGCAAATGGTTTGAGAGCTAGAAAGATTGCCCAGAGCTCCAGAAGGTTTGTGTGTAACTGTTGACTATTGGAGAGTCCAGGTGCCACTTACTGAGGCACTGTCCAGATGAGTTCCCCACCCCAGGAGGGAGGTCGTCTGTGGTGATCACTTTTGTGGGAAGTGGAGCTTGAAAGGGTATCCCTACTGCCAGATTTGCAGAGTTCTTCCACCAAAACAGAGCCTGAAGGAACTGCTCTGCCACAGGTATCAGCTTTGAAAAATTGTTGCTTCTTTGAGACCAGCGAGGTCCGAAATAGGCTTGCAGGTGTTGCATCCTGTACCTGACTCCTGGGACCACTGCAGTAATTGAAGCCATGTGTCCCAAGGGCCTGAGGAAGTGTCTGGCTGGTCCTGGCTGTCCCTGAGTGAAAGAATCTGCCAGTGAAAGGAAACTTTGAATTCTCTCCCTTGTGAGGAAGGCATATCCTTTCTGGGTGTCCAGCTGAGCTCCTATGAAGGTGAGTAGCTGGGTGGGTTCCAGGTGAGACTTTTTTAAATTTATCAGGAATCCCAGAGACTCCAGAGTGTGCTCTGTAAGGAAAGGGACTCCATGACCTAACAAGGAGACTTTGCCACTATGAGTCAATCATCTAAATAGGGGTAGATAGAGACACTCAGCTTCCTGAGGTGTGCTGCTACCATGGCCAGGCACTTGGTAAAGACTCTTGGGGCCAAGGACAGGCCAAAGGGCATTGCAGCAGACTGATAGTGACCCGAAGGGAATCTGAATCTGAGAAACTTCCTGTGAGACCTCCTTATGGGTATATGGAAGTAAGCATCCTTTAGGTCCAGGGAGGCTAGCCAGTCTCCCTGCTGTAAGGACTGTACGACTAGTGACAGAGTGACCATCTTGAATTTGGGTTTTAACAGATGTTTGTTTAAATATCTGAAATCCAAGATAGGTTGCCACTCCCCAATTTTCTCTTGTGTCAGAAAGTACCTGGAGTAGAAGCCCTTGCCCTTTTCGTGGGCTGGAACCCTCTCCACTGCTCGTAGAGCTAGAATGTTTTTTACCTCCAATTCCAACAGAAGCACCTGTATTGGGATTAGAGATTTTGACACCTGGGTACACTTGAAGTCTGGCATCTGCTTGAACTGCAGTGGCAGACCTTTTTCCACAATGTCCAGAACACACTTGTCAGAGGTAATGAGGAACCAGTTCTGAAGACAGTGCAAGAGTCTGCCTCCTACTGGCAGAGCGGAAGAGACCTGGGCACTCACATCAGGGCTTAGACTGCGAGGCTGCTGGCTGGGTAGAGGTGGCCCTTCTTTGGCCCCTTCTGCCTCTCTCTCTGAAAGCACCCCTGTACTGAGAGACATCAGACTGGGGATAGGGAATGTAAGGCCTGGGAAAATAACCTCTGCCTCTATTGCCCCTAGGGTGGGATTTCTGCAGGACAGGAGGCTTAGGTTTACAGGAGTGACTCTGCCAAAAGACCCTGTACTCGTCGACCTTTTTCATGCAGTCAGTTGTTCTGGAATCGAACAATATGTTTTGATCACAGGGAAAGTCCATGGCCTTATACTGGGTGTCTGGGGTCAGACTGGTAGTTCTAAGCCAGGCAAAGCGCCTCAGAGAAATGGTGTGGGCCATTGCCCTGGAGGCAGCATCATTGTTGTCATCTGCCATGTGGAACTGGTATTTTGCAGCTTTCATGGCAGTTTTTGCCATTTCCACCTGCTCCTGTAGCATTGTATCCGACCCACTGCGGGTAATGGCCAGGACATAATCCCACAGTGCTTTCTGATATTTGGCAGTGAAAGTCATGTAGGAAGAAAGTTTGACCAGCAGGGAAGCTGTGGTATGCATTTTCTTTACTATGAAATCTATTTTCCAGGATCGTGGATATGTTGTTCATCCACATTCTTTGGCATGTCCCTTTCCACTTTAAATCTTGCCAGAAGTCTTCAAGCTGGCTCCTCCTACCCACTTGGTGGTATAACCCTTGGCTCCGCCCCATGATGCCAGATTTTTCTTTCGTCTGGAAGATTCAGGTTGCCTCCTTCGTGTTCCTGCATTTTGTAGACCTGGTTTCAAAACCTTTGATTATTCTGAAACTTCGTCTAGTTCGCATTAGCGATCGAGACTACTCACCTTCGATTATGGAAAACAAGTCTTCCCCTGGATTTTGCTGGTGTTCATGCAGCCAGAATATGTCACGCACTTATCCCCACACCATGTGCGTCTATTACCTCGGTGTCGACCATGACACCTCGAAGTGCGATTTTTGTCTCGCCTTTCATCCTAATGTCCTCGACAACTGTCTCGCACGCCTGAAGTTGGGGAGGCAGGAAAAACAGAACCCTCTGGTGAAATCTAAGGAGGCTTGGTGGGTGGTTTCCATGGCTGCAGGATCCGCCAAGCAATTGGAATGCATGCAAGCCTTCAAGGAGGAAGCGGCTCGGGCCGCAGAATCTTCTTCTCAGAGCGTCTCTGTTCCACTCGACCTGGGCTCCACCTTCTTGGGTTCCTTCCAAGAGCTGTGCCAATCTCTCCTGACTAAGGGGGAAGGTCCTGTGGGCATGCACGCCTCTCGAACCCAAAAGCGGAAAAAGAACCCAGGATCATCTTCGTCTCGGCGAAGACGTTGTTGGGATTGGGATAGATCTCGGTCTCAGGAACCAGCACTCTCGACTTCGGTCGAAACTGCCTCTTAGGCTGCTGACTTCTCAGCTTTGCTGTATGGCTAGTCGACTGAAGTGTCAATCAATGACATTGAAATCATCATCAACCCGACTGACCCTTTGTCGCTGACTCCGGTCAACGACTTTCTCAATCGGACTCCAATCCTTACTTTTCCCCGACGAGGAGACCCAGTCCGCTGGGAATTCCAACGAGGACGTAGTCCCCGACCCCGGGAAATCACCAGTCCCTCTGGTGTCTCCCGAGCGACTGAATCAGCCTGTCCAGTCTTGATCAAGGTCCAGGACCCTCTCGACCAACAGGCCGAGGAAGAGTTACAAGAGCTCTAAAAAGAGGTGACGCTATCGGTCATCCTTGCCCTCCTCGGATGAGGAGAGGCTCCGGCGGAGACTCCGTCAGTGCTACGAGGACCTCATATGGCAACAGCTGATTTTGACTGGGCACAAGCCGACTCTGGCTTCTACCCTGGCTATTACTTGCCAGGTTAAAGCAGATTCCCCTTCGGGCTAACTGTCAGTTCCCCTGCTCCGCAGAGCCAGCAAAACTTGGTTTGGCCTAAACCGGTCTCTCCACTGATAGTGGTGGAACCACCGCCCAAGCAGCTTGTGGGAGGGGCTCCTCCTAAGGAAGATAGGCCAGACATTGGGCTTCCCCGGTGTCTTTCGGTCACTGTCACACTGGACCTCCCTCGGCGGGTTGAGGGTGACCTGGGTGGTTGACCGCTGTATCCAGATTCCTCAAATTCGGATGTGACTGCATACATTCTCATCCTGGGGATTATGTATCGGCTGGTGGGTTAGAGACGGAGGAAGGTCCTTTATCCTTTCAGGGCATTCTTCGCTTCATCTCTGAGTCCACAGGGATGCCCCTGGAGCCAATCCAGAAAAAGGTGGAATACCCTCTCACGGACATTCTCAAGACAGGGGATAGCCCAATGGAGGCTTTTCCTGTTGGTCTAGCCTTAGAACTCTGGTAGTGCCCTGCCTCTTGTCCAGCTCCATCTGCCCGGATGACCCGTAAGTATGCGGTGTCCATGGGGTCCCTTGTGGGGTTCACAGAGCACCCTTTGGCCGAAAGTCTGGTGACTGCCTCTCAGACAGCCCTGGACATTGGAGATTCTTGTGCCCATTCGATGGCAGCCACAGTTGCATCTCATCGCAGAGCTTGGCAGAGACTCTCCTCCTTTCCGGCGGATACTCAGCAGAAACTAGCTGATGTGCCTTTCCTGGGCACTGATCTTTTCAGCCCAAGTGTGGCTGGTCACCTTCAGTGTATTGAGCAGTCCAATGCCACCTTGGACACTACTTCTGCTAAAGGGTCTTCGGGCAAGAGCCAGCAGAAGAAGAAGAAGAAGAAGAAGAAGCCTTTTCGGCACTCTTCCCCTGTGGCACAGCAATCCTCCTTTCAAGAAGGGCAGCGGCAACAGGCTCAAGCTTGGCGCCCCCAGCCCAAGCCCTCCCAAGCCTGTAAAGGAGGCCAAGGTTCGGGTCCTGGATCCTCCTCTTCCTCCTCCTCCTCCAAGCCTGCTCAGTGACAGGGCAGGGGCTGTCTCCCCCTCTCCAGTCATGCCAGCTCTGGGTCCTCCCATGGGGGGCCGGCTCTGCCACTTCCTTTCAACCTGATCTGCTGTCACTATGGACAGGTGGGTTCTCAAAGTGGTTGGTATGGGACTGCCTCTGGAATTTGAGCAGCACCCTCCAAGCCGAGCCCACGCCCCTTGAGAGGAAAGAGTATCCATCCAGACTCAGTCGGCTCTCTGAGACGACATTGCTCAACTCCTCCTCAAGGAAGCAGTAGCTCCAGTGGCAGATCCTCCAGCAGACCCAGGCTTTGTCTCTAGGTACTTCCTAGTGCCCAAGCGGATGGGGGGCTGCCGCCCCATTCTAGATCTGCATGACCTGAATCAATATCTCAGGTCATGCACCTTTCGGATGGTCACTCTGTCCCAGATCATACCATCCTTGGAGTGAAACATGTGGTTCTGTTCACTGGATCTGCAGGATGTGTTTTTTCATGTCCCAATCCATCCATCTCATCAGAGGTTCCTCCGCTTCAGAGCCAAAGAGACCCTATACGAGTTACGAGCCATGCTGTTAGGCCTGTCATCGTTCCCACAGGTCTTCACCAAATGCATTGCAGTGGTGGCAGCCCATCTCAGGCATTGGGGGTCAGGATTTATCCCTACCTTGATGATTGGCTCTTAGCAGGTCCCATCCAACAGGAGGTGGAGAGGTCCAGGGACCTGGCCCTCCAGACCTGCTCCCAACTTGACCTCCTGATCAACGAGGCCAAGTCAAAACTCGTGCCTTCCCAGGTGATGTGCTTCAACGGGGCAGAGCTTGGCTCTCGTCAGGCCAGAGCTCGGCTCCCGGCAGACAGGGCAGAGGTTCTCTCCTCCTTTGCCCAATCATTTCTGGTTGGGCAACTGCGCCCTGCCTGGGACTTTCTGCACCTTCTGGGTAACATGGCATGCACCTCAGTGATCCATTGGGCCCGGTTGCACATGCACCCCCTCCAGTGGGAGCTGGCCACCTAGTTGACTCAGTCCCATGGTCATTTCAACCAGCTGATCACTGTAACCCAGAAGATGTTGGATGCTCTCCAATGGTGGACCACCCCAGACTGGTTGCAGGAAGGGATCCCATTTGTCCGCCCTGAGCCAACGGCCATCCTCATGATTGATGCCTCTCTCATGGGCTGGGCAGCCCACATGGGAAACAAAAGGGCCCATGGGTTCTGGACCCCCGAGGAGTCCGATACCACATCAACCTGTTGGAGCTTAGAGCAGTCAGACTGGCGCTATCAACTTTCACTCCTCAGCTCCAGGGTCAAGTGGTTCAAGTCCAGATGGACAATACCATGACCATGTACTACCTCAACAAACAGGGTGGCACACACTCCCATCTGCTTTGCAGAGAGGGGCTCTGCATCTGGACCCTCATCAGCCATTTGGAGGCGGATCTCCTAGCCATTCATGTGGCAGGAGCCCCAAACCATCTGGCAGATGCTGTCAGACGCTTAGGCGAGACATAGTGGTCTCTCCATCCAGAGATAGCTTATAGCCTGTTCTCCCACTGGGGCAGACTGATGGTGGACCTGTTTGCCTACAGGGAAAACACAAAGCTGAGGCCGTTTCATGCCCGCCCCCCTCAGCAGGGCTCACTGCAGGGGGATGCCTTCTCGAGGCTGTGGACCCCAGGCCTCCTCTACACCTTCCCTCCATTTCCCTTGATCCACAACGTGCTCCTCAAGGGGAGGAGGGACAAGGTGAAGGCGATTCTGGTAGCCCCAGACTGGCCGCACCAGTTCTGGTATTCAGATCTCCTCAGCCTCAGCTGCAGGCCCCCAGAGAGGCTTCCAGCATGCCCGGACCTGATCTCTCTCAGTCAGGGGAAGGTATACCATCCGGACCTTCAATCTCTGCACCTCACAGCCTGGTACCTGAGTGGCTAGAGTTCCAGGCTTTGGGTCTTTCTGAAGATGTCCTCACCATGGTGGAGGCATCCAGAAAGGAATCGACCAGGAAATGTTATGCCTTCAAATGGAAAAGGTTTTCCATTTGGTGTCAAGGCAAGGGCCTAGACCCCCTGTCCTGTCCAGTGGCTAACATTCTCAACTACCTTTGGTCTCTCTCCAAAGGGGGTCTTCGGTCATTGACCCTTAGGGTGCACCTGGCATCCATCTCTGTTTACCAGGCGTGGGCCAGTAAGCTGACGTTGGCACAAGAGACAGTGGTAGAGTGCTTTTTCAAAGGTCTGGATCACAGATCCCCTCCGGTGCGTGAACCTCCACCTCCATGGGATCTACTGCTGGCACTGGCAAAGCTCATGGGCAAGCCATTCGAACCAATGCCCAAGTGTGCCTTGTCACACTTGTCCAGGAAGACGGCCTTCCTGGTGACTATCATGTCTGCCAGAAGGACAGGGGAGCTCCAGGCACTTTCGGTAGACTCTCCTTATCTGGTATTCCACAGGGACAAGGTTGTCCTGTGCCCCCACCCGAAATTCCTTCCAATGGTGGTGTGAGAGTTTCACCTTAACCAGGTGTTAACTCTGCCGGTATACTACCCTAACTACACTTCCAAAGCTGAGTACAGTCTCCATACTTTGGACCTGAGACAAGCTCTCGCCCATTACAAGGAGAGGACGGTGGAAATTCGGGGGGAGGTTTGCCAGCTGTTTGTCACCTACACTGAAGCTGCTTCTGGCAGCCCTGCAGAAAAATGGACAATTGCAAGGTGGATTACATCTTGCATCAGTCTGTGTTATGACTTGGCGGGCATAGAGCCTCCCAAAGGGATAAAAGCTCATTCTACCCACCATACCGCTGCTTCGGTGGCTGCTTCCTGGGACATCCCTATCCAGGAACTCTGTCAGGCTGCTACCTGGAAGTCAGCAGACACCTTCATTACCCATTACCATATCGACCTTGAGCCACACCAGGATGCTGGTTTTGGGGCTTCAGTTTTCCAATCTCTGTTCCCTAAGTAGGGGGTGTGCGCCTTGCCTCCCTCCTCTGGGAGAACTGCTAGGAGTCTGCCAAAGAGCGTGGACGAACAACATATCCACAGTCCTAGAAAAACAGGTTACTCACCTGTAACAGTAGTTCTAGGAGTGGTATATGTTGTTCATCCACACAGACCCACTCGACCTCCCCGGCTTCGGATGCACAACACCTGGCTTCCAGTGGGCTAAGATCTGCCGTCATGGGGCACAGCCGAGGGTTATACCACCCGGGTGGGTGGGAGGAGCCAGCTTGAAAACTTCTGGCAAGATTTAAAATGGAAAGGGATATGCCAAATAGTGTGGATGAACAACATATGCCACTCCTAGAAAGTACCGTTAAATAAAATCCTACCGTAACAGTAGATCTTCCAGGAATGTCTCTTGCAGTAGGTCATTACTACTGGGAGGTTCCAGCAGGTGGCGCTATCACATGGTAGCGTCTCCCAGTAGTCTTTTCAGCAAGGACCACCAACAAACAACATCACCTCCTGGCTCTGCCTGTAAGAGTGGGTGGTCCCTGGTACTCTCCGTTCCCCGCCGGATTCAGCTCGTGAGGGTCCGAGGAAAACCGAGGCACCAGTGCATCCCAACCCTAAGTTCTTAGATTGTGACTTCCCCTATCAGAAAATTTCAGGGGGATGGAGGGTGGGAAGCTACCTACTGCAAGAGACATTCCTGGAAGATCTACTGTTACGGTAAGATTTTACGTAACCGTACTATCTTCTACGGAATGGTCTCTTGCAGTAGGTCATTACTTCTGGCAGATTCCCAAGCAGTTATATCCTAGTGGGGAGGACAGTTGTGGCATTGTGCCTTATAGAACAGTGCGGCCTAATGACTGGTAGTTGTCTAAAGGTAGTATCCAAGTTATATTTTCTAGTAAAGGTCTGGATAGTGTATCGGGTGACCGCATTATAATGTCAGTGATAAAATCATTGGTAAAACAGGCTAGAATGACTGTTACTGTTTTTCTCCTGTGGAGTGAGTCTGATCAAGACCTGATAAGGGTTGTTGTGTTCATTATAGCAATAAATCATGGTAGAAATAGACAATTAGCTGAGGTTTTCAGCGAATAATCTGGTTAAATAGTATAAGGCTCTTCTAAGTAGTCAGCAATGTGAGCCCAGGGTTTAGGATGAAACTGAAATGATACAAATGTGTCCATTTAGAACTGGATGTGTTACTTAGTAACCCTCAGGGAAGTAGGGAAGTAGCAAAAGAATGTTTTCTATACTGTTATATGTGTGTGTGTGTGTGTGTGTGTATATATGTATGTATATACAGTATATATATATATATATATATATATAATCTCTATTACAAGGGAGCCCTTTGGCGTTAAATCTGTGGATTGCAGACCTTCCAGGTTATGTGTTTTTTTTTTTTTTTGAGATAATAGTTGTATTTCAGATATTTTACATGAAAGTTTGGGATGGTGACCCCTTTATTTGTTCTGTTGGGTAAACAGACATCTGAGTAGGGGGCCTGGATGGCGGGTAGGTTTAAGCCACACGGCAACATCCAAGTAAGAGTTTATAATGAGAATGTGCAGTGGGGTTAATCCACGTGCCATGTGCATGATGTGGGTTTTGATGTGCCTCTTTTAAAAGCTGCATCTGTTATTTGTATTTATTGTTATAACAGGCCCTGGTTGAGGTTGGAGTCAGTGTCCACCACGGAAGGGCATTATATGATGCAGGCGGGATCCAGATGTGATGGTTTGATTGACTCATACTTGGTCTCTGCTTTAAATTGTCCAGTGTTAGGGACATACACACTTTTTAATTTTTTTTGTATAAAGCCTCTTTGTTTGAGCCTCTGAATATAAAAACAGCAGAACAACCCCTAAGTGTCTCCGAGGCCCTATGGAGGGGTGAGGGGTTGAGCAATTAAATTATTGAGAGGTGTATGCACCGGTGTCGCCAGAATGATGGGTCTGGGAGTGCTTATAGGTAGTGTGTGTGTCTTTTATAGTCTGTCCTCTGTTTCAGAAGGCACCTCTTTTGTTGTGGTAGTTATCACTCTTTTGGAAATATTTTGTTTGTAGTACAGGTTTTGTTCTGTACGTAATTGTCTGCCTGGGGCTTGTTAGTCGTCCAGAATGGCTTGTGTTGCTGGACCAGTTTATCGCCTGAGAACAGGGCATTGGCCACCTTATGTTGTATATCATGTCCAAGGCCGGATATTCTGAGCCAGGCCTGATGGCGTATAGCAATTCCTGTGGCCGAGAGTTTGGTCGAAGTGTCCACTGTATCGTACCCCGCTCTTAAAAGATGTCGGGAAATGGATATAAAAGTGTTAATTATAGGTATTAGTTGTTCCTTTTCAGGCGAAGGAGGTAATTTGTTAATAATTTCCAGGGCAGAAGTGCTCAGAGTATGCTGATATTTCAGCATGTGGCCCATATAATTCATTATTCGCATATTCAAAGTACTGGAGGTGAATACTTTCTTCCCCATGTAATCAAAGTGTCTTGAGTCTTTGTCTGTGGGTATTGAGCTTGCATGTTTTGTTTATTAGTGTGATCATGAGCCGCCGTGATAATCACAGTATCAGCGGTAGGCATGTTAGCCAGATATTGATGGTCTAATGGGACCTTATAAAATTGGTCCGCTTTTTGAGGTAGAGTGGGGGCAGCCGTAGGTTGGCGCCAGGCCTCTGTGATCGCATTTTGGTATGTCGGAATTAATGGTGGTATAACCATGACTGGCTCCTCTGGGAGTTCTAAATACTCTGTCATGTCTTTTCTTTGTTTATCTTGTTCTGTTGTAGAAAGCCCCATTCTTTTTTGTATTTGCATTATCATATCTGTAAATGAGGGGTCATCAGAGGGTGAAGCAGCCCTGGAAGGTTGAGCCATGTCCTCATCACAACAGGATGTTCTAGAGTAAGAGGAGTGTGTCTCCATGTCAGGGGCTCCCTCGTAATACCTCTCCTCTGAAGGGTTCTTCATTCTGTGTGGTTCGTTATCAGAATAGTATTCCTCCATCGGTGTCAGAGGTGATAAGGAAGGAGAGAGTTCCAGCTCCGTGTCTGCCCTCTTTGCAGGAGGCAGAGACATAGTCTGAGAGGAGCGGGGTTTAGATGGATTAGGTGTATGATCAAGCCCCAAAGCTTGTAAAACTTTATTTAGGTTGTGACCCATCATGATTGTTGTACCTGATGGTAGTGGGCATTGCGGAGGATCAATTTTGTGCATCCTAGTAGTATAATCCTGTACTCCTTTGCTGAGGAGTTTTTCTCTCATGTGATGAATGTGGTGTATTCATGTTGGTTTTCTCCTTTTTCTCATGAGGTGTGACCTCATAATATGTGGTGAGGTGTCCCCATAAGTATATGCAGGGGGAAATTAGATGTCTTTATCATAAAAGTTAGGGCCCTGAGGGTTTGACGTCGGAATAATAGCCTCCACTGATGGAGAAACAGCCTCTAAAGATATTGTTTCATGATGGAAAACATGCTCCATTGACGGTGGAATGAGACCTGTCGACGGGGGAGCATAAAATAGGTGCTCCGTCGACAACAGAGGCACTCCCGTAAACAGGAGAGCTATAAATGCATGTTCCGTCGATGGAGGAGGCAGTACCATCGACGAGAGGGTGAACTCCATGTGCTCCGTTGATGGGGGAGGTAGTCACGTTGATGGAGGAGGCTTCCTAAGAGCCTCCGTCAATGGGGGAGTGTGCCTCATTGATGAGGAATGTTGTTTTGATGCTGTCGTTGATGGGAGATGTAACCTTGTCAATGGAGGAGCATAGAAAGCACTCCCACATATGAGCAGGCTGGTTTTTTGCACCCCGTCAATGATGAAGACTGAGTATAGGTATGATGCTCCGTCGACAGGAAAAGCACTCCCATGTATGAGGAGGCTGGTTTCATGTGCCCCGTCGATGATGAGGAGTGAGTATGATGCTCTGTCGATCGGGAAAGCACTCCCATGTATGAGGAGGCTGGTTTCATGTGCCCGTCGATGATGAGGAGCGAGTACTCCGTCGATGTGGAAAGCACTCCCATGTATGAGGAGGCTGGTTTCATGTGCCCCGTCGATGATGAGGAATGAGTATGATGCTCCATCGACGGGGAAAGCACTCCCATGTATGAGGAGGCTGGTTTTATGTGCCCTGTTGATGATGAAGATAGAGAATAGCCTGCCGAAAACGGAAGGGTCTCCATCATTGATGAAGAATGTCTCCTTGAAGAGACAGTTTTTGTTAAGGTTGCTGTTGAAGTGAAGCAAGGCAGAACTGGAGAGGAAGGTTTGTCCCTGTTCTTTTGTGTTTTGGAAGACGACTCAGTGGATCTGGAGCCCTTGGTGCGAGCCTCCTGAGTCTGTGACATGGTATTATTGTCTCCCATTAAATGTTTTGTAAAGTTGTTCTAACCTTCTTTTCTGGTTACAAAGTTTGGTTTCTGGCAAGAAGCTCGGGAATTGGTGCTGTGTATGAAGCCCAGGCACCTCAGGCTATAAGGTTCAGATCTTCCCTTGTCAATCTTCATCATTCATCACTGCTTGGGTGTAAGCCGGAGGCACACACCCGCTATGGGAGTTTTTTTTTTTTAAGGAGTTGGCACCAATGGTGCCACCCCCGAGAGTGACGCATCACGTGATGTGCGAGGGGCGGCCGTTAGGCGCCGCAGACTCCTCCTCCATCCCAGTTCTGTTTCTCCTGCCATCGAGGCTGCATCTGCTACGTGAGCGAGAGTTGTATATCTGCGTCAGAGGCCTATTTTGTCCTTCAGCCCGCTGCCCCCCCCCGATGCCGTTTAGTAAGTCCATTCCTTTTCTTTCGATGGCGCAGGGAGCTTTTCTACATTTTTGATTTTTTTTTGCATCATGTCCGGTCGGGAGCTAAGTGTAAGTCGAAAGCGGGCCATACCCCTATGCGTTGGTGCTCCTGTGGCTGGCACTTTTCCATGATGGACCAACAAGATGTTTGCCTTCGTTGCCTAGGACCTAGCCATGATATGGATAGATGAGATGCCTGTTTCTTGATGGACCACTGTGTTCTCGAAGTCCGCGCGTTCAAAATCGGCAAGACACCGCTGACTTTTGGAGGACAGCGTCACTCTCAGGCCTCCCAGGTAAGATCCTTAGACCTTTCCTCCGGGTCTCCCCCCAGGCCTATACGGTCTGGAGTGGAGGCGGCCTCCTCATCTTCTGGTCTTGCTGTGGAGGAGCCCTCTTTCGCGGTGTTGGGGGAACACTGTGGCCCCTCCCGGGGCCGTGGTGGGGACACCACCTCGGCAGTCACCTCTTTGGAGGTGCAGGCTCCCCCCAGTGTCATGGCCCATGGTTGCCAGGCCTGGCGTGGGTGGACCCTCGATGCCACTTTCCGGCGCTGTCTCGGATCCCGGTGCTGCCTGTGGTGCCAGTGATCAGGGTGATGCCGCTTGTGGTGCCATGTTGGCTCTCGCAGGCCCAGTCAACTCCGCTGGCTGTGCCACATCGGGTGCCGGTGCTGAGGGTGGCGCCGGGGACCCAGCTGCAGCTGCAGGCGAATCGGGACTGGGTTCTGGCATTGTTTCTGGTGCACGGGCGTCAGCCGATGCCGTGAGTGACACCAGAGCCGTTCGCAGCACCGTTTCTCGGGAGACTCTTGGGGTGGCCAGTGTTGAGGTCCTGCTGGTCGTCTCTTCCTTGGAAGGGGACAATTCAGATGTGGACCTGTCCTGGCTCCCTGATTCTTCGGAATCAGAGTCTTTGGTGGGACATGGTGTCAAGTACCCCAGTGTGCCCATTCCTCAGTCTCCACAGCAGTCCTCTCTTGAGGACTCCCAGGCTGGGGGTGCCCTGGAGTCCTCGAGAGAGGATGGCATGGAGGTTAGGGAGGGGGCTGTTCTCCCAGAGGGGACTGTGGCAGCTGTTGTCTCTGGTGCCGCCGCATCCTCTCAGGGTGGACTTGGGGTCCTGTCTTCAGGGGACTCCCCTGGGAGCGCCCAAGATCGACGGGCTTTGTCAATGACATCGAGGAGAAGGGTGTCCTCTGAGTCCAAGGGGTTGAGAGGCCGCGGTGAGATGAGTCAGCTTCCGCCTGCTACCCCTCGGGATGACGGTAGAAGCCATAGCGCTGAGCCCAGCCTCTCCCTCTTGAGTTAGAGGGACCCTTCCAGTGGCGTTGCTGTGGGCCGCCCTTCTGGATCCATGCAGCCTCAGGTACGTCACAGGGGAGGACCCCCTTCCAGGCTCTTCCAAGATTCGCATCTGCAGGGTTCTGTTCTGTGACCTAGTTTGTTATCCAGGACCCCACCAGCTCGGGCTCCAGTCCCTGGACTTCAGAACCTTAGCAGAGGACAGTTGCTTCTTCATAGGTGTCCCTCTCCCATTCCTCTGCAGCCACCCCCCTCTCTCCCAGGCCATATCGGTCCTATGGGTCCGTTATCCTGGGAGACATTCAGAGGCACTGCAGCGGCCTTCCCCTCATATGTTAGATGTATGCATGAGCGGGTGTTTCGCCTATCCCTACCACCACAGGAGTCCTCTGGGCATTTGAGTTCTCCATCATCCTCGTCTCCCTCCTCAGAGGGAGAGGAACCCTCTGCTCACCTCTCTTCCAACGCTGATTTCACTGAATATCAGCACTTCCTGTCGAGGATGGTGAGAGATCTTCATATCTCCTTTGTTAGGTGAGACAATACCAAACGGAAGACATGTGAATTCCTCAGTGAATTCAATGCCCAACATTTGGTGGTGCCATCCTGGACTATTCCTTTCCAGGAGGTGTCTATCCATTCCTGGCAGTCTCCAGCTGACCCTATCCCAGCCCCAGCAGACTGCAGAAGGAGGTATTGTGCCCCATCTGAGTCCCTAGGTTCTCTTCCCAACCCGTCCTCAGGATTGGTATTCCTAGAGTCTTCTTCCGGGTGTCGCCGGCTGGCGCACAACAGACCACCGGATTCAGATTCTCTACAATTTGACCGGTTGGGGCGAAGAGTGTTCTCTTCCTCTCGTGCGATGCTGTGTATTGCATCACATCAGGCTCACCATGCTGCCTACAACAGGCATCTATGGTCGATGCTATCTCAGCTTCTAGCATCAATGCCTGACTCGGAGCAATCTAGACAGGCCATTGCCCTCTCTGCTATAGGCCTGGAGCTGGCAAGGCACCAGGCAAGGGCATCTTACGACGCCAATGAGGTGGCTTCCAGGGACAGCGATCTGCATTAGGCAGATGGCATGGCTTTGTCTATCAAGGTTGTCACCACTGGCCTGACATAGGGTGATTCGCTCCGCCTTCCGGGGGACCCGTCTGTTTTCCACCAGAGCTAGGAGGCTTCTGCAGGGGCTTCCTCCATCCCCTCATCTCAGAGGGACACCTCCTAGCTCTCCTCAGCCATAGGCTTTTTGTTTGACTAGCCCAGGATTTCTTCCTTCTGTTTTCCACCAGCAGGAGGCTGAGGGTCTTGTTCCCTCAGGGTTTCTCTGTTTCTCCCCCTCAAAGTGGGGGGCTTGGTACTCACCCTAGCAGTAATGAATAGTGAAGATTGACAAGGGAAGATATGAAAATTACCTACTTACCATTATTCTTGATCTTCTCTTGTATCTTCACCATTCATTACTGATACCCGCCCACCTTCCCCTCAAGGACCTCCTACTTCAGCGTCTCCACCTCCCTGCTTGTTCCTCCCCTCTTCTTGGACTTTAAGCCCAAAAAAACCCCAAAACTTGCTTTTCTGTTCCTCTGAACGGATATAATTTTCCGAGGGAGAAGGGGAACGAGTGGAATTTATTCTATCCTGAGGGAACTCTTTATGGTTACCCGAGGGGTGATCTTTTGGCTTCTTGCCATGCTGTTCAATTCACAGTTTAGGAGACCTCCCTTTTGTGGTTCGTCTTTTCTACAAGGTCCCCTTTGGCAAGCCTAGATCGTGTGTCAGTCTCTGCTATTTAACGCTGTCCTGACATTACTCTTCTTGAACTGGTGATCTTTGCCTTGCCTTCAGGGAGTCTGATTGAGTTCCCACTCTATTCTTTATCTAAGGGGTGCTCTCTGTAGGGCTTCAGCCCCCCGCCACACATCTGTGTTAGCACTTAAAGTGCTAAATAGGCTTCTTTCCCTGCCCTGGTTACGCTCTCCTTTCAAAACAGATATTCTGCTTTAGCAGACTGTGAGCTCTCAGCTAGAGTTTAAAAGGGCTAGGGATGGTGGGAGCCTTTTGTATTCAAGCTGTCCAAGCGGCTCGGTTGAACCCTCTCTCAAATTTTATCCAGTGGGAGCTTTGTTCCCTTGTTTTTGGTTCTGAGCTGATAAGCCTCAAACCAATCTCTGAATTGGCGGAGCTCTCCCCACCCAACATCCCCTTTTTCTCCTTTCCTCTCCTCTTTCTCTTCCTGCTTCTTTCTCTCCTTTATTTTTCCTCCCTTGGAGCTGCCCCAGCACTGAGGCCCTGCGGCCCCTTTAGGTAGGCATCCTTTTTCTGTCCTCTACCGGCTTATACCTTTTTCAGTTTATATCCTTTCCCTTTTTCTATTGCTCGACTCTCTTGCCTCTTTCTCTTGCCTTTATTTCGCCTCCGACTAACAGAACCGGGATGGAGGAGTCTCACCCGGCACCCTGCGCCCACCCCTCGTGCATCATACGATGCATCACTCTCGGGGGCTGCACCATTGGTGCCGACTGCTTCAAAAATAAAAAACTCCTGTAGCGGGTGCACGCCTCCAGCTTACACCCAAGCAGTAATGAATGGTGAAGATACAAGGGAAGATCAAGAATTATGGTAGGTACATAATTTTCATTTCTCGTCAATGACTGCTTACACACAAGATTGTGTTAGCTGCTGTGCGAGCTGAAACCGGCGGAAAAATGAACGGAGAGTACCAGGGACCACCCACTCTTATAGGCAGAGCCAGGAAGCGATGTCATGTGTGGGTGGTCCCTGCTGAGAAGACTGCTGGAAGAAGCTGCTGTGCCACAGCGCCACCTGCTGGAACCTCCCAGAAGTAATGACCTACTGCAAGAGACCATTCCGTAGAAGATCTACTGTTACAGGTGAGTAACACTCAATATTGTTTTTAGAGAACTCGTATTTTTTCTCAGTCCGCTTGTCAACCCCTGTCACAGAAGTAGGGGTTTGATGTAGTTTCATGGTAATTTTTCTGAAAACATTATAGACAGGCATGACTAATCTCTTTGGGGGTGGAAGACCTTTCATCTCCTTATAATCTTTACCCTCTTCCTCATCCTGGATGGATTCCTGAGTAGGAAGGTCCAGGGTGTCTAGCATATTTTGGATAAACGTAAGCAAAGAGGAGGGATCCTCCTGGTCAGCAGAGGAAGCTCTGAAAGGAGGGTAAGGGGACACATTGGGTTCTAGGCCCTCCAAATTCATGTCAGGGGCATCTTAAAAATGTTCACCATCATCTGCATCACCCTCATAGTCTCCAGAAGAGAGAACTGTGGAAGAGTGCTTGCCAGCTCCAGTAAATACAGACCCCATCTTTTGTAGGGTCTGAAAGACTTGACATGCTTTTGCCATGTCTTGCACAGGTGGGAGGTTCCTGCGCAGACTGGCCGAATATGCTTTGTTTTTTACTTTATGCTTTAAGCTGCCTGTTGTCTCACTACTGACTTTCCCAGGAAGAACAGGATCATCTTTGTCTTTAGAGACTATCTTTTTAGCCACTTCATCAGCAGCTTGGTAATGCTTCCTTTTTTGTACAGACACCTCATCAGCGCCTTTATTATTTTTAAATTTGTGAGGAACTTCATCAGCTCCTTCGGAAGCTTTTTTTTTGGCTGGGACTTGGGAGGCTTCATCAGCACCCCTACTTGAATTTTGTTATTTATTTTAGATGGCCCCTCATTGGTAGCCTTTGATTTTTCCTCAACCATATATTATATATTTGTATATATTTGTATATATATATATACATACATATACAAAATCACACATACCTCCCACAATGGGCACAATGGGCCCCCTACAATGGGACACAGGGGGGCACGTGTGATTTATATTCTTTAAAACAGCTAATGGAAATGTCCTTTACGGTAACCATTGCCTCAGTGCTTGCAACAGAGGTTCTTTGTGTGTGTGTGTGTATATATACATATATATATATATATATATATATATATATGATAAATGATGGGCATGAGGTGTGATGGCAAATACTGTCACTCCTGCAGAGTGAGCTCTGGATATCTCACAAGTGCCTTGAGATATCCAGAGCTCACGATGTAGGAGTGACAATATTTGCCATAGCGCACGATCTGCACATCATGTATTCGATTTATACAATAGGGCCAGGAGTTTCAGAAGTATTGTTATGTTGTCTTGTGTTCTGTTCCTGTTTCTGTGTGTGAGTTTTTCTGAATGGGCTGGCAGTGTTACAAACTCCGGGAAACAGAGGAATGTCTTTTGCAATGCTAAATGAGTTAGTTTTAGGTAGGAGTGCGAAACAGACTATTTTGTGAAGCTGTATTCTTTAGAAGTCTGGCTGTAGTCAAGCTGAGAGTATCACAGTAATTGTAATGGACTGAGATGCACAGTTTGAGTAACAGGTGAGTGTTTTTAGTGGTAACTGAGTTAGCTGCAGGCAGCAGTGAGGAACAGACTGTTCTGTGAAGCTGAGCTCTTTAGAATCTGGCTGCAGTCAAGCTGAGAGTATCACAGTAATGAGCTGGAAGTTAGAGTGTGGGGAGTAGGTGATAGTGTTTTCTAATGCTGAGTTAGCTGCAAACAGCAGTGAGACCTCTCATGTAGTTGTGCATTTGTGTCTATGGTAACAGCACAGGTGTTTTTTGCATGCTGAGGGGAAAGCTGCCTAGGGTGATGTCAGTGACCTTTGTGTGCAAATGGCTGATATCATCACAGTAGAGCAGAGGGTAAAAATATCACACTGCAGTGGATGATGCACGGTTTTATCTCACTCATTTATCACTCACCCATTGTATAAATATATATATATATATATATATATATATATATATATATATATATATATACACACACACACACACACACACTATATATATATATATATATATATATATATATATATATATATATATATTTTAGGTGTCTTTGCTCTGTTTCTCACCAAATTTGTGCAAAGAGACTCAATAGATCTGGACCAAAACACCTGAGGCACAGGTTGTTAAAAAGCTGTTAAGCCAAATCCTAGGACAGCTGACGCACTTTTTTTAAATCCTGTAGGTCCAGATTTCTTTTTAGTTCTGGGAATCTCTGACATACCAATCCAGAGAACCCAGCAATAACTGTCAAAGTTTGAAAATCCAGACAGTTACCTCACGGCAGGGACCTGCGATTTCTGAGGTAAAAAGTACAGCAAAATGCAAAAATTCAACGGTTCTTTCAAGAAAAGCAGTAAAACAGTGAAGAACCATTGAAAATACGCATTTGTGGCAAACAATGTATATAAAATACGCAGGTGTGGTAAAAATGTATATAAATATACACAGTTGTGGTAAAAAATATACACAGATGCGCGGAAAAGAAACAACCACTAAAAAAAGTAAACTTACACTCAGCATACTAAAAAAATTAAGTTTGTGAGGAAAACTTTACCAAGATAAGCAGTAAAAGGCTGTCAACAAGTAAAGTTGAGAGACACCTCTGGGCCTGGGGCAGTGTTGCGCAGTCAGTGGAGAAAAAATTCTGAAGCCCTTTAGGCTGCTCCCTCTCAGCACACGCCCCTCCTTTGTTTCTGATTGGCTGATGCCCAAGCTCATTATGCTAATTATCTTAAAGGCATACCTCTGGTGCAGCTAACTGCTACAGTTACTGATGCCAAAAGCCTAATGGGGTAATAATATTATTATTATATCCCTATCCCTTTGGGCTAGGAGTCTATAGTCCTCTCTCTCTTTTTCTCTCCCACTTGTTTTCTCTCCTGGCAAACACGGTGCATACATAATTTTCACATACAATCTCTTGAGCTGCCAGGGAAGAAGAGCCTTTATGGATAAAGAAACTATTCAATCAGTTTCCTTTGACAGGACCTCCCTTTCACAAAGTGTGCTGTTTGCTGTCCTGAAGACTGAGACTCCAGCAGTCAACCAGATGCATCTTGATTATAGTCTCAAAGACTTTCCCTCCAAGTTGACTCAGCAACTCAGTGGTAGCACTGCTGCCTGCCATACTAGCGACCTGAGATCAGCAGTGATTTGGGTTGCTGAGGGTCAGACAGGGAAGGACAGGATTGCGCATCCAAGGGATTGCTCTCCTTCTCCCGGGGAGGGGAGACTTGTCACTCCACTTAACAATTGCCAACAGCTGGTTGCCTGGTGACTGTGCAAGTCGAAGTGGCACGTAGGGAAGGGGCGGCTACTTGACACATGGTGTGTGCGCCTCCACACGGCGTGCAACTGCTGGGGTGGGAGACAAAATGGAAAACAGGTGTGCAGGCTTCATGAAGCCCTACCTGCCTACCCCCAGCATGCCCCTCTAATCCAGGATCCTGGCCCCCATTTCTCAATGTGTGCTACATGGGGAGGACAGCCCTTCCCCTCCTGGCCCAGCCATGGGGGGGGGTAATCCTTGGTAGAATGAGTAGGTCAGGTAAGTCCTGGGGGAGGGGGTGGCTGGTATGGGGGACAGGGACAGGGCTAACAGCTGCCTGCTCACCTAAGGGAAGAAAAGAAAGCTTTATAATTAAAAAAATTAAAAAGTTTCCCTACAATGAATATCAAGCTGACCAGTCTGTTGTTCCCCGGGTCTCCCATTGCCACTCTTATGCAAAGGGATGAGTCCACCACCTTCCGGTCCTTGAGGATGACACCTGTCTTGATCAATCAGTTGAACACATCTACCATGGGGGCTGCCAGTTCCTGCCCCAACTCCCGACATACCCAAGAGTGTAACCTGTGTGGTCCCGGGAACTTCCCCACCTTTAGACCTCTGAATCCCTTTAGCACCCTGTCCTCAGTTATGGTCCCCATATTCATCTTTGTTTCCCTTCTACCCTTCCCCCATCCACTGACCAGACCAAACTTACTCCTTCCCTGTGTTGTACTGCCATCCTTATCTGTCTTAACACCTGATGTGGCCCCCACACTCTGGTACATGCCCCTCCCACGTTCACTATATGCAATGCCCCCGACCCCTGGTTGCCTACACTGGTCATGGGAGTGCTAGCTAGGTCTCTTTGATCTGAGTTCCCCCATGGATTTGTCACTGGCTATGCCCCCTTCATGTTAACATCCTCAGCCCCATCACCTGGCTTCCCTCAACTCCGTTTTTTCCCCATGGTTTACCCTCCATGGCAGGGGCGGCAGTGCTCTCCAACTCCTGCCAGAGCCAGGATCCAGAATTGGAGGGGGCCAAGTACCCAGAGTGGGCCTTGTGGGAGGTCAGGCATCTTGTGCTGGCCTGGGCTTTTCTGTTTTCGGTCCCCCTTCCCTCAGAATGCCAGCAGTTAGGGAACACATGCATGCATAGCGCAGTACCAGCCAGTGTCCCCTCCCCATGAAGCTGCTTTAACTGCACTTCTACCTGTGGTCACTGAGGTGGCAGTATTACAGCAGAGCCAGCTGCTCCTTCCCTCTCTGGAGCCCAGCCAGTCCCTGAAGCCCCAGGCTCATACCTGAACCTAGGTCACTGATGTCATGGGTGGTAGCCCTACTGCTGCACCTTCGAGTCAGCCCCTGTAAAAAATTTGAAGAATTGCTCTGCAGTTTGGTACTGCCTCACCTCCATAAAAGTGCTCAATCCCATGTATTTCACTTTGCAATGTTGAAATGGATAAACAGCAATCCACAGATATTGTGGTTACCCTGATCATATTATTTCTACCGGTTTTCTGGATATTCCAAAGTCACTGAGATGGCTAGCAATTCTGGGACTCTCTATAAGGGACACTATTAGTATACTGCATCTCTGCCTCCTTTTTGTACCAGATTACAAGGTACAGTTTGGATTATTAAATTTGTATGAACATTGTTCATATATCTTTTTATTGTCTTGTATGAGGAAGGAAGTGTACAGTATGTCTTAACAACATAGAAACATAGAATCTGATGGCGGATAAAGACTGCTTGGCCCATTCAGTCTGCCAATGTTTCCCTACCTACACTATTAACACAGAATGTGCCCAATCTACAGCTCTGTCTCCTTCCCCCCTTCCTTTCCACTATGATTCCCTTGTGCTTATCCCATGCACTCTTGAACCCCACCATTGTTTTTGGCCCCATCACCTCCATTGGAAGTCTGTTCCAGGAATCCACCACTCTTTCTGTGAAGAAGTACTTATTTATTTATTTAGTTTGTGTTGACCGGGAAAGGAGGACTAGACAATTCTGCCTATTTTTAGCCTTGTCCTGGGGGAGGGGGATACAGATGGATGCCAGCTGACATTGAACCAGATTAAGCTGTTGGTGGTATTTTTGATGAATGAGGGAAATTTGGCCAGGACACCAGGGAAATGACCCTACTCTTTTTGAGAAGTGCCAAAGTGCCATGGGATCTTTAACATCCACCTGAACTACCATCAGAACAAGCAGATGGGACCTCAGTTTAACGTCTCATATGAAAGACGGCACCTCAGGAGTGCAGTACCCCCCTCATGTTGTACAACAGTGTCAGTATTGGGATTTAACCCAAGTGCCTGGTGTGGGGATAGAACCCACAGCCTTCTGATCATCTGGCCTCAGAGGAGAAAGTGCAACCTGCTGAACCACTGACACCTCTCACCTCTCCTGAATCTACCCCTCTCCAGCTTCATAGCATACCCCCTTATTCCTGATCACCTTTTCTTCTAAAGAGTACTTCCTTCCTGCACCTTATTTAACCCTATGATGTATTAAAAGGTCTCTATCACATCTCCCCCCTCCTCCTCTGTTCCAGGGTGTACATATTGAGGTCCTTTAGTCTCTCCTCGTAGGACTTCTAATGCAGACCCTGTGCCATTTTAGTTACTCTCCACTGGACCGCCTCCGCTCTGTATTTGTCCTTCCGGAGATGTGGTCTCCAGAACTGGACAAAGTACTCTAGGTGGGATCCTACCAGCGATCTGTACGGGGGCAACACCACCTCCCTCTTTCTGCTGGTGGTACCCCTCCCTAACAATAAATATAAAGTTTAAAAGAGAGCATACAACCCCCATCAATTCCAGTGAGGGGTTCTGGGGCTTATACACTAGTGGAAGCACATGAATTAACAGCGCACTGCTGGATCAAGCGCAAGTGAGATCTTTCCTTTGCTTCATTGAACTGCCACCTTACTGTGAGGCATGACTTAAACGCCGAACCCCTACCACTCACCTGGTGCTGCTAGTTTGCTGAGAATCGGCTGAAGTGTCTCTTCCAGTTGTTGCTTCTGCTCCTGGAGTTCTTGAATGGTTGGGGTCTTGGTGTTCAGCAGCCACTCGGATTTCATGTTGACGGCATTCACACTTATATTCTAGCACAGATAAAGTAAGATCATTTGGTCTGTCAGCTACCTGTTTTCTCATTTAAAGAATATTATTCCTTCTAACACACCACATTAAAATAATATGTAATTTGACATAAGGAGCCCAAGTCCCAAGGACTCAAAGTCATCCAGACAACTTGGGATGATAATTTGCACAGGTTTTCCATGATTCTTAGCATTGAGGAGAGCTGTGAAAATCTGCATTTTTTTTTTAACCAAACCTACTGTATTTTTAAACTTGAGTCTGTTTCCTAGTTCTTTAGCTAGACAGGATAAAGGAGCAACAATACAGTACATCATTCTGTAAACACACTGGACCTCCTTGTATGCCTTTCCTGCCGCTTCCTCAACTTCCACCACTACTTTTGTTCCCAAGTGTAAATAACTGTAGAAGACCTCACCTGGAGTACTGTACTTAGGCATTGGCACCATACTAAAATGACTAGATAGCAGAATTGGAAAAAAATTGTGAGGTGATGATTAGGTGTGTACAAGCTTCTTCCTTTTCTCTCCATATTATAACAGCCCGTGCCCTATTCACACACCAGCTATTCACACACTATTTTACATCCTACTGCATTGTACAGCTTAAACTCACTGGGTGGGATATTCAGAAATGTGCCAGACATGGGCACAAGCCTGGGCGCAGCACAACTGGACTGCGCTAGGGCATGGACCAGGCGATATTCAATGGTGCTGCGCCATGGCTCAGCACCGTTGAATATGGCACTGGGAGCGCCTGCACTGCACACGGTGCAGTGGCATGGCACCAGCGCAAGTAGCAGGTGAGGAGCAGGGAGCTGCGCCAGCACAAGTGCAGCTGTGCTAGGCACAGCAAGAGCGATATTCAGACGTGTGCATGCAAATGAGGCCATTATGAATGCAAGGGGCAAATGGGGCCATTTGCTTGTCATTATGGCCCCATTTGCATGCAGGTGCACTGATCCCTGGCGACTTGCACCCTGCCAGGCTGCAGTCATCGGGGACAGATGCCCCCTGCTCCTCACCCGATCACAGGCTGTGGTTAGATATTAATTCCCTGGTGGTCCAGTGGACCCTACCCCAACACCCGATCGCAGGCAAAGAAAGAGTTTAAATCCCTGGTGGTCCAGTTGACCTGCTCCCCTGCCTGATTGCGGGCAAAGAAAGAAATATACTCCCTGGTGGTCCAGTGGACCTGATCCCGAGCCCGATCGTGGGCAAATGTTTCATTTAATTTCCCCTGATCCCCAGCCTGATCGCGGGCTTCAGTTGTAAATGAAAGCTCAGATGGACCATCAGTAACCCCCTCCCCACCGCACTCAAAACCGTCACCCGCTCCCCTCCGGTCAGCGGCGGCAGCCTCCCCAAGCCGCCCGCCCGACGACAGCATATAACTCCTGACTGTACCCCATTGGTCCACTCGTGGGCCAATGGGTGTCTGGTCCGATATACAATCCCGAAATGTGAATGGTTTCTTCATTTCGGGACTGTGTAGTACAATGCAGGTCTGCACGCATTGTACGCCAATTCTAAAATCGACATACAGCCGTACTGTCGCTGCTCAGTCAGCGGGCAGCGGGCAGCTTGTGGTGGGGAGCTGCCCACCGCTGACCGGGGAGCAGGGTGGCGGGTCTGAGTGGGCGGGTGGGAGGGTACTGATGGCTCACCTAGGCATTCATTTACAGCTGAAGCCGTGATCAGCTGAGATGAGGATATTAAGTATACATTACCAGCGATTGAGCATATCCATCAGACCACCAGGGAGTACTCTTTATTTGCCAGCGATTAAAGCGAGCATCACTGGACCACCTGGGAGTACATTTCTTTATTTGTCTGTGATCGGGCAGGGGAGCAGGTCCACCGGACCACCAGGGAGTACATTTCTTTATTTGCCTGAGCTCGGGCAGGGGAGCAGGTCCACTGAACCACCAGGGAATTAACATCTTTATTTTCCCACAATCGGGCTCAGGGGTAGGGTCCACTGGACCACCAGGGATTTGATTCATTACACCTGCATCCGGGCGAGGGGGCACAACCCCTGAACTGTGTCTGGGGTGGTCGAGCTGGCGGCTGCCGTGTTGGCCCTGCAATATGGCAGCTCACCTGTGGGTGGCCAGGACTTACTCCTGCTTTTCAGGGGCGGATCTTTGCACCCCCCTGTGTGGTGCAAAGGCGGGTTTGTGCCTGCATCTTCCCATCCCGGGCTGAATATCGGGATGTGCTGCATATCGTAGCACGCCCCTCGCCCATCGCCCATTACTGGTGTCGCTTCACATCGGGAATTGCGCAGCAACATCCCCTTTTGAATATCGCATCGGGCTATCAGTGGGTTGCGATGGTGCAACACTGTTGCTTGCATACGCAACCCCTTTGAATATCCCACCCCATGTACGCTGTTATTTGAGTTTCACACCACCCTGATTCTGTTACAAATATCTTCCCATACATTGATTGCACACCCCCTTGGCTCTCATCCTAGCTATCCCAATACCAGATGTAATTTGTAAACATTTTACATTGTTTCTTGTCTTCTTTGGAATTCACTACTGTACTCTAATGTTTCTGTTCATGTACATGCAACTGTTGTTGTCACTTTGTTCTTGCTGTGTCTCCTCCCCCGGGTCGCATCTGGAAATGAGCCCTAGCTCAGTGTGCCGAACCCAGTTACCAAATTTTAAATCAATAAATAAACAAGGAAGGGCTGAAGAACTAATCAAGTCTCTAAAGAAGAGGCAGACATGGGGATACGATTCATGTGTTTAAAACTATGAAAAGCATTGAGAAGGTAAACATAAGAAGGCTATTTGTTGTAAGCTAAGGCATGTATACACTGTGGATCTTAAAACAGTGTAAGTGCCTTTAAGCATTTTAAATCCCCCAGCACTGTTTGCATCCAGACCACAAGCCCCTTAAAATGTTTTAACAAAAATGCAGAGAATCTTTTTTGTTTAAACCCTGCTAGGTACCTAGTCTTAAAGCCATTTTTAAAAATGTTGTAAGACTTCTTTGGTTTCACTCACATGTTTGGACAGGAGTAGAAATGGTTTAAGCTGTAACGCATTAACTAAAACAGTTCATGCTGCAATGTGGACAGGCAAGCAAAATTCTTTGGGATGAAATTAATAGGAAATAGTTACAGGGAGAATGGGTTTAACATCTGTAGTGTGGCCAGGCTAAACCATTTTCAAGGGTAGACCATTAGCGTGGTGCTGTCATTAGGCTGCAATCATGTGGGTGCCAAAACAAGTTCATGATAGGGGCATTCTGGATTTTACAGCGTCCTACACTCAGTCCGTTTTCAGCATCCGAACCATTCTCCTGCTCTTCACGGCATGCCCGACCCAGAGCTGATTATATTTAGTTTTTGGGGCTGTGGTCCTTTGGTGCTGTAACTTTGTGGTGGTGCAATGTTCACCCACAATCATGACGGGCAACATTTTTCTTGCATTCTAATTTACAGCGCCCCCATTACAGGTGAACCGGCATGGGTGAACTGTTTTCAAGAATGGTTATTGCCTAGTGTGTATGCACTGAAATGGCTTAACTAAACCAGCTTTAAGAAACCACTGAGATCTCCAAATCATTCAATAATGCATTGACTGACCTCAGTGTCATACTCTCTCTCAGTGGCGAACCCACCCTCCGGAGGCCAACCGCTCCTACAGACTAACCTGATGTCGCCAAGGGCCTTCACCTCCCAAAGTTCTACTTCCATTCTACCACTATCAAGGACACCACTAAGTGTGTCAAGCAAGTGCTGACTAAAAACAGAATTGGCGGGGGGGGCACCTTAGATATGAATTAATTGCCCTAGGTCTGGAGGAGCTAGCCCTTCTGATAACCAAATTGTTTAACATCTCCCTTAGGTTTTCCCAGTTTCCTCAACTAAGGAAAACTGCACTCATAACCCCTGTGCACAAAAATGGAGACCACACACTTGTCACAAACTACTGGCTGATATTAGTCCTCTCACCTCTGTCAAAAGCTCTAGAGAGAGACTGGTTTCTGACCAATTAGTATCATACCTTAGCCAGTACAACCTCCTATGAACCCAGTCGCATGGGTTTCGCAAGCTACACAGCACCACCATGGCCCTTGTCGAATATACCAACTTCCTTCATGAGACCCTGGACAAAGGCCACCTGGTTGGGTCTGTCTTGATAGACCTAACTAAAGCCTTTGAGTCGGTTAACCACACACTTTTACACTCACAATTCCACACTCTAGGTCTCTACATAGAAACATAGAAGTTGACGGCAGATAAGGACCGCAAGGCCCATCCAGTCTGCCCATTTCTTTTTCTACCTTATAAATGTGCCATCGGCCTTTGCTCTGTCAGTGACCTATCTATTCATAGTCATTTGTATTGCTCCCTTATGCCTATCCCATGCCTGTTTGAAGCCCTGCACTGTATTCATAGCCACCACTTCTTGTGGTAAGCCATTCCATGCATCTACCACCCTTTCTGTGAAAAGAATTTCTCACATTCCCCTTAATCGGCCTCCCTCTAATCTCATGCTGTGTCCTCTTGTCCTGCTATTTTTCTTATATTTAAACATGTTAGACTCTTTCACCTTGTTTATGCCCTTAAGGTGTTTAAATGTCTCGATCATATCACCTCTCTCCCTCCTTTGCTCAAGGGTATACATATTGAGCTCCGTTAATCTGTCCTCATATGTCTTCTGATGCAGTCCCTGCACCATTTTGTTGCCCTTCTGGACTGCCTCAATTTGGTTAATGTCCTTGTGAAGGTGTGGCTCCAATACTGCACGCAGTACTCCAGATGGGGCCTAACCAATGTCTTGTACAGAGGGATTATTACCTCCTCTTACGACTTGTGATACCCTACTAATACACCCTAACACCCCCTAGCCTTACCTACTGCTTTAGAGGTCTGTTTGATGATTTTAGGTCATCAGTGATGATGATGCCCAAGTCTCTTTCTTCCTTTGTACTGCTAGCAACTCCTCCCAGCCTATAAGTGGCTTCAGGGTTTCTCTTCCCTATGTGCATGATTTTGCACTTCTTTGCATTAAATCCCAGTTGCCACTCTTCTGACCATTCTGCTAGTTTATCCAGATCTCTTCTCATTCTGCCCACCCCATCTGGATCATCTACTCTGTTGCAGATCTTGGTGTCATCTGCAAACAGACAAGCCTTACCCTCTAGTCCATCTGCTGAGGTCACTAATGAAGATGTTGAATAGGACTGGCCAGGACTGATCCCTGAGGTACCCCACTTGTGACTTGCATCTCTTCTGACTGTATACCATTTACCACCACTCTCTGTTTTCTGCAGTCAACCAGTTTGCCACCCAGTTGACCAACTTCTGACCCACCCGAGCCTACCTAGCTTATTTATCAATCTTCTATGTGGAACAGTGTCAAAAGCTTTGCTGAAGTCAAGGTAGGCGACATCAACTGCTCCCCCTTGGTCCACCACTCTGGTTACCCAGTCAAAGAAATCTATGAGATTAGTTTGACAGGACCTTCCTTTTGTAAACCCATGCTGTCTTGGATCCTGTGCCCTATGGATTCCAGGTGTTGCACTATCCTTTCCTTAAGGAGTGCCTCCATAATCTTGCCCACTACTGAGGTAAGACTGACCGGTCTGTAGTTCCCCGCCTCCTCCCTGCTACCACTCTTGTGGAGTGGGATCACATGAGCCTTTCTCCAGTCTTCTGGGACCTCTCCTGTGCTCAGAGACTCACTAAACAATTCTGCTAATGGCTCTGCTAGTTCCTCCTTTAGCTCTTAAGTACCCTGGGATGTATGCCATCAGGTCCCATTGCCTTATCCACCCTGAGCTTAGCAAGCTCTTGTAGGACCCTTTCTTTTGTGAAGGGAGTAGTGCTCACCTCCTCCCCTGTGTCCATGATGCTGAGCTGTGGGCCCTGCCCTACCTTCTCTTCAGTAAATACTGAGCAAAAGTATCTATTTAGGATAGATGCCTTTACAGGGTCCTCCTCCTCACATGCTCCCTTTTCTCCATTAAGCTTAGCAATACCCCTCTGGACTTTCTCCTTTCACTAATGTATCTATAGAAAGTCTTGTCACCTTCTTTTACTGTTCGTGCTAGTGTTTCCTCAGTTTGGGACTTTGCCTGCCTTACTGCCTTACCTGCTTCCCTTAGGGCAGTTTGGTATGCCTCCTCATCTTCATCCCGCTGTGTTCCCTTTATATTTTCTGAAGGCCAGCCTTTGGCTCTGACCTTTTCTGCTACTATATTTGAGAACCAAAGTGGTTTCTTTCTTCTTTTGCACTTCCTTTTCTGTCTAACACAATGGGATGTTGCTTCAAGTATTGTATCCTTAATGCTTGCCCACTTTGCCTGTACCTCCTCACCTGTGTTCTTTTTGCCAGGGCTAGCTTAACTCTGTTGGCCATCTTATCAAAGTCAGCTCCTCTGAAGTCCCATATTTTTGCCTTGGAATGGGATGATTTAGATGTAGTAGCCAAATTGAACCATACCATGTGATGGTCACTGGCCCCAGGTGACCTTCTACCTGGAGATCTGTGATCCTTCTTTGTTAGTCAGTACTAGATCTAGGATAGCCCTGTCTCTTGTGGGTTGCTGTACCAGTTGTTTGAGGCCCTCCCCTGCAGGGAATCCACTATGAGTCTAGTTCTGGCAGATATTCCTGCTGGTATTGACATCTGTATCTGGCATGTTGAAGTCTCCCATTATCAGAACCTCCCCTTTAGCTGTCATGTTTTGTATATCTTCTAACAGTAATGTGTCTATGTCCTCCCTCTGGTCTGGGGGCCTGTAGACAACCCCAGTTCTTATGGCTGTCCCATTACCTGTTTCCAGGGTGACCCACAGTTCTTCTGGCTCCTTATGTGTATTCTGAATTTCTGTAGCTTTGATATTTTCATTATGTGGATACCGTAGATTGGTTTAGCAGCTATCTCACTGGCAGATCACAGCAACTCAGGATCAACAGAGCATGCTTCAATTTCAGACCCGTCACAATAAGGGTACCACAAGACTCTGTACTGGGACCCCTCCTCTTTAGCCTCTTCATCAACACCCTCCCCTAGCCTGTCCTAACTCAAGGGTGTTACTCTATGTAGATGATGCGGTCATCAGCACAAGTGGCCCCAGCCAGGGGGCTCTCACCTATGACCTGCAGCTCAGTTTAGCCTCACCTGAAGGGTGGTTCCTGCAAAATAAACTAGTTCTAAACTATGAAAAAATGAAGAGTATGCTTTTCTCCAGCTTGCAGAAGAGAAACAGTAGTAGTAGTAGTAAAATCTGTATTTTTATACAGGAATAGAAATCTTGTCATTAGGGTTTTTATACCCTGTTTACAAGTCAAGTCCTGTGGTCAAATGTAATTTGTTACTCTAAATATTACATAGAATTTGTCCTTATTAAAATACAAATATGCTAAGAACAAATAGTTGTACATTCTACAATGCATACAACATTCACAAGCATATAGCTATACACATTTGTATGTAAGTGTAAACGTTCTTCAAGAGCTTTAACAAAGGCAGAGTGAGGAAGACAATGGGCCTATGCATGAATGGAGTGGAGCTGCTCTTGCGTATCTGAGTGTGGCACACTGCCCCCGCGACTACGCACAAACATGGGGCGGCAGACCCACTCCACCTCGATCCCCCCATGTCCGCAGACAGCACCGTGCTGGAGGCATTCCAGGGGCGTGCCAGCACTACATGGTATGCACTAAACCACACAGAGCTGGCCGCATGGGTGTGGAGGGTGGTGCAGGGTATGCCAGAGTAGACCCTGCCGTAACCTGCTGCATGCCCCCAGGGTCTCCATCTGCTGGACACCGGGGGACCATGACAAGTGCTTTCCATGGTTCTGCCCCTGCCTACTAGGTAGTCGGCGAGGGCAGGGGCAGTTGGGTGGGCAAGTGCCCGACACATCTGATTGACGATTGACGGTGGCACCAGGATGTTGCAGGGGAGGGACCATGGGACATGCCAGCCTACAGGGGTACGGCCACATTATGGTCAGGGCAATGCTGCCATTGCGGGCATGTGGGCCAGAAGTGGGTCCTGACACTGGGGTCCTGCAGTGCACCGGGATGGTGCCTTGTGCTGGGCCGGTGCACCGACCAACCATAGGGGCCATATTGCGTGGGTCAGGGTGCCTGCAGTAGGCATGCACTACCCCTGACCTGTGCATCATAGCGCAAGGGATCCACTGTAGAACCCAGGACAGGAATCCCATTGGATGCCCACCTGGCTCTGCAACTCCGTCCCCGGCTGCCCTGTGGAGTTTTATGTGCCAGGGGGAGGAGCCACTGACAGGTGGCCAGCGTTGGTGAATGCTGATATGGACGCGCTTGTTCGCGGGGAGGGGTACGCGATTTTTCCATGTAGCCCCGCCCGCTTCGTGCATAGCACCCACAGTGCGTAATTCAAAAGGAAGATCATTCTATAACAAGGCAGCTTGTGACCGCAGAATTTTTTCTCCACATTTTGTTTTTGCTGAATTAATTTTGTTAATGTGTACTGATCTCTTCAGCACTCGGACAGAGTTAATATCTCTACCGAATACTGTACGCGTGATATAGTGAGCAGGACTGTGAATTTGGTACTTATGTAGTAAGTTTAAGCATAATTAACATTTAAAAGTTGACTTTACCGCTTTTAAACCGGGTCATTAGTGCCTGCTAAGTGTCGGAACCCCTCCTGAAAGTTAAAATGGGGAAAACAAAAGGAACAGTGGCTGCTTCCTCTGACTTTTTCCAGCTGCAAGGTCGGAAGGTCGGAGGGCCTGCTCGTGATGAGGCAGCAGGGTCCTCTAATACAGGGGTTCCTGAAGATGTGATGCTGGCAACAGTAAATGCCACCTTACTGCAGCTGGTCCACACGGTGCAAGAGCTGGATCCTAAGTTCGTTCAATGGACACCGAGGGTTGCAGCCCTTGAAACACAAGTGGATTCAAACAAACAGTCGATTCCGAAGTTAGAGAGCAACTTAAATAAAACCATGGATGTGTCAGTGAAGCTGATCGGGGAGAGTACATGGATGTGTCAGCGTCTGGAGGTTCTGGAGAACCAGATACAGGAGAGGAACACTAGAATTCTGGGTCTTCCAGAACTGGCCGAAGGGGAAGAACCCCTGGACTTTGTGCGTACTTTCTTGCCAGAACTTCTTGGATTCAGCGAGGAGGATTCGTTGTTGTCCTTGGAAAGGGCCTATAGACTTACTCCCCACAGGGCACAGATGGGAAGTACCGAACCCCGATCCCTGGTTGTTGTTTGTTCAGGCGTTGGCAGCCGGGACCAAATTTTGGTAGCAGCACGCAGACGAAGGAATCTGAAGTATAGGGACTCGGTCATAACCATCTTTCTGGATTTATCTTACGGTACCAGGCAGTGCTGCAAGTTGTTCGATGGCGTCCGGGCCCGCTTGAGAAATCTCAAGGTGCAGCACCATCTTTTATACCCGGCCAGGCTGTGGCTCTCGTGGCGTGGTAAAGTATACCAGTTCAACGACCTGAGCGGACTGAAAAGCTCTTGGACATCATTGAACAGGAGGGACCTCAGGGAAGCGAGGAACCAGAAGCAGAGTGACTTTTGTTTGTAATGAATGTTCCTACAGTATTGCTATGAGGATCCATGTTTACAGTGGGGAGTAGGTTTTGAGGGTGTAAATTACAAGGCTGTTGGTTTAGCAGATATGAGGGTTTCTTTATGATGTGTTTTTGGCCTCTGTGGGGAAAAGTTTAAATTGTGGAACTTTTATTGGACTGTAAATGTGGGAGCTGATACACTTCTCCTGTTTTTGAGAGTCTCACATCTGTTTTTGTCCCCCCCTGCCTCTTCTGTTTTAAAAATAGTATTTACACCTCCTAGTTTTGCTTCTGTTTCAAGTTCAATAATGTTCATGTGTGAAGGGGTTTCAGAGAGATATCCGTAGACCTGGAGCGGAAAATGTGTAAATGGGTTACATTAAAGAGGCTTAGATCTTCTGGTTTATTACAGCCAATACATCTTTTACATTTCTGCCCTACAGGAGGAGTCGTGGGCTGGCCTGCGCACTAGCCGGTCCCTTTTGAGGGACTGACTGATGTTTATCCCCCCCTTGGGTTTTCCCTGAGTTGTAGACTCAAAGACTTATATTAGAAATTAATAAGTCTAATTCCTCCACCTGAGAGAGTTTAATAGGAGCGACTCATTTAAACTGTACTTTGTTACTGTTTTGGTTTATTCTCTGTATGACTCGCTTGTGGGTGTATGCTTTTTGCAAGAACAGTCTTGGTAAAGCTTAACAAAAATATTATACAAAAAAAAAAGTTACATTTTGATATCTACCTAGCGATTTTATGATGCATTATGTCAAGTTTACCTAATAAGGTTGTATTTGCTGAATAGCATATTCAATTACTGTATTCCGGTGTTAGCATCATCAATTGTTCTGCTACTTTGTTTCTACCTTCCATATTTAAAGATTTTGTAGTGCATCTTAGTGTTATTTTTTATTGGTCTTCCCTACTAGCGTTAAAATGTGATCAGTGAAATTTAATTGGTCATCAAATACATAGATACATAGACAGTGTCGGCAGATAAGGGCCTATGGCCCACCCAGTCTGCCCATTTGAGCTTGTAAGTTCAGTTTGTTTTCCTAGAAGTCTGTTGCCCCTTACCCCTGACCTCTAGAATTCCTTTATGTCTATCCCATGCATTCTTAAATCCCGTGATTGTTTCCAGCCCCACCACTTCCTCTGGCAGGGTGTTCCACTTGTCCACCACCCGTTCTGTGAAGAAATTCTACAATTCTACAAATATTACACCCATGTAACTATATGTATTTACCTGTTCTGTATACTCATTTTTATCTGTTTTTATGTTGATAATTGTCGAAACCATTTTTGCTGAAAAATAAAGTATTTTAGTCTTCTTTGTGTTCATCTTCAGCCCCGAAACAAGATTGCCCCTCCCATCATTCTCAATACAGATAGTATTGCCCTAGGTCAGGTTGAGACTTTTAAACACCTAGGTGTCACTACCGACCAGTCACTCACCTTGGCTCCCCATGTTGAGCAACTGGTCTGCAACATCGACCGAAAACCGGGGTCTCTCTACAGACGGAGGCATAACCGTACCACCGTCTGTAAAACAGCGACGGTCACCAGCTCTGTCCTCCCCATGATCGACTACAGGATCATGGTCTAGGGGGCTGCCACAGATACAGTACGAAGTAGGGTCTACTTGTTTATTTATTTATTTTATTTATTCATTCTTGGATTATAATACCTCTGAGCACAGACAGCTCCTTTACAAAGGTTCCATGTCAGTGGGCAAGGGAGACAAAACATACAAAGGGGCAAAAGTACAATGTTTCCCAAAACAGTAAAATAAAGTGAGCAAATATATATGTATCTATACGCAGTTTTATCGTTCTAATAGGAGGAAAGCGCATATGAAAGGGGGAAGGATAAAGATTTATTTATTTATTTTATTTATTTATTCAGGTGTAGGATTACAAATACCTTTGAGCCAGGGCTCTTTTACAAAGGTTCCACATTAAGTATTACAACAAGACAGTACATAATAACAGTTTGTAACAAATATTTTACACGACATAGTTCTAAACAATAACTATTGCTAGCAGGGGCATTACAGAGTGGGGGGGAATAAGGAGGAAGAAATAGAAGGAGAGGAGGAATCAGAAAGGCAGGGGAGTGGTAGAGGAAGGGTGTAAAGGGAGGTAGGTGGTGGAGGAACAAGTGGAAAGGAAGGCAGAAGTGGTGGGATAAAGGGAAGGAGAGGGGAAAAAGAGGGAGGGAGGGGCTGAAGCCAGGAGGCATTGTCAGAGGACACGAAGTGCCAGGGTTGGGCAGGGCAGTTGGGGTAAGTGCCAGGATGCTGATGTCACCAGTGAATGCTAGTGCCAAGGAGCAGTGAGCAAAGGATACGTTTATGGTCTAGGGAGTCCAGGAGAAGGGTGGTACAGTTAGAGATAGCAGTCACAGGTGCTAGTGGCAGTCAGTGAGTGGCAGAGCCTGGTTTTAAAGGCCCCGAGCATTGAGACGGTGGCGATGTCGTTGGGGAAACCATTTAGCCAGCTGGAGGCCCGGTAAGAAAAAGCTCTTTGACCTTGGGTCGTGCGACAGCGAGGGATTTGAAGCTTCAATGATTTGGATCCCCTGGTGGTTCTGCAGCAATTATTTTGTTGTAGGAAAGTAGAGATTCTGGGAGGTGGGGAGGCAAGACCCATCAGAATTTTCTTCCCGAATATGCAGGTTTGGTATTTTATATGTTTGTTGAGTTGCAGCCAGTTGGTTTGGGAGTAGAGGTCACATGTGTGTGGAAGCGTTGGGCACCAATAATGGGCTGAAAAGCCTTGTTGAGGGAGATGGTTACTTGTTTGAGCGCAGTGACAGTAGCAGAGCCATATATGATGAGGCCATAGTTGGTGGTGACAATGATGGAGCACTGGATGGCAACTGCCTGGGCTTCGGGGGTAAGGTGATGCCTGTGGCGGAACAGCAGGCCTAGTCTGTCGTTGGCAGTTTTGGCGAAGTCATTTATGTGGTCATTGTATGAAAGGTGGGAGTAGAGTGTGATCCCAAGGTATTTAAAAGTTTGGACCTGCTCCAGTGGGACATCATGACTGGTGTTAATGGATAGGTGGTGGTGGTGCGTATGTTTATTGTGGGAACTACTGAAAATCATGGCCTTCATTTTTTTCTGGTTAAGAATCAGTTTATGCTGAATGAACCAATTCTCAACAGTGGAGAAACAATGCTGGAGTTTTTCTTGCAGCTGGTAAGGGTCATGGTGTGTGGCAAGGATTACTGCATCATTGGCGTAGAGTATAAGTGGTTCAGGGCAGTCATCCGGTAAGGTGTTGAGAAACAGACTGAAAAGGAGTGGTCCCAGAATGGATCCCTGTGGTACACCAGAGCACACATATTTGGCATCAGAGAGCACTACTGCGATTTTTACACATTGTGACCTGTTCTCAAGGTAGCTTTTGAACCATGTAATAGAATCTGGGGAGAGCCCAGCTTTATGTAGCTGGGCAAGTAGAAGGCGGTGGTGGACAGTATTGAAGGCTTTGGTTAAGTCGATGTAAATAGCACCAGTGAGTTGCCCATTGTCCAGTGAGCTGTGGATTACTCCGGTGACTTCAAGTAGTGCGGACACAGTGCTGTGGCCTTTCCTGAAGCCATGTTGTTGCATGCAGAGGATGTTATATTTGTCCAGATATTCAGTGAACTGGTATGATACTATGCGTTCCAGGGCCTTTGAAAGGGGAGGCAGGATTGAGATAGGACGGTAGTTCCCGTGGGTAGTCTTATCACCACTTTTGTGGATAGGGGTAACAGTGGCTAACTTCCATTTTTCTGGGAACTGGCTGAGTGTAAGGGAGAGATTAAAAATCCTGGTGAGAGGTCCCAGCACCTCTTCTAAGGTGAGGGACAGAAGCTTGAGGTCAAGTGTGTCATTGCTAGATCTTGATTTGCTTATGTCTTTTGTGACGTACTTTTGGACATCATTCCTGTTTACTACTTTAAAGTGGAAAGGAGGGTGACTGTTGAGAGGCATGGAGTTAGGAGTTTTGGAGGCCTTGTCATCACTGAAGAAATTAGGAGGAAGAACGCTACTGAGATCCGTGAAAGCGGTGTTGAAAGTATCAGCAATGATTTTAGGGTCAAGCGTGGTATTTCCATTAATATTGAGCATAGCCGGCGTAGGTTTGGGTTGTTTCCCAGTGATTTCTTTTAGGTTGTGCCAGAAATCTCTCCCATTTCCCCAGGTGTCAGTGAGAACTTTCCTGTAGTAGTCAGATTTCTGTTTCCGAATGGTTTTAGTGCAGTTATTACGTGCTTGCTTATAATTTTGGATGCCGACTGGTTTCTCTGTGGATCTAGCCAAAGCCCATAACTGGTCCCTAGATTTTAGCATTTTTAGGAGGTCACCTGTTAGCCAAGGGTTACATAGAGTTTTAACTTTGTGCTTCTTGATGGGAGTGAATAGGTCACAGGCTTTGTTAAAGATGTGGATGAAGTGATCCAGTGCAAAGTTTGCGTCAGTCACCAGGAAGATTAGAGACCAGTCCTGATGGAGGAGGTAGGATCTGAAGTGGGTTAGCTGACCACGCTGGAGAATTCTACTGTGGATGATTTTAGGAGGTGGTTTGTGGAATTTATTGGACCAGGTACAGCTGATGGGTGAGTGGTCACTGAGAGAGTCAGAAAGGACAGAGGAGTTTGAGATTCGTGAGGGTTGGCTGGTCAGGATCCAATCCAGTAGAGTGCTGGTACCTGTTTTATAGTTTTGTCTAGTAGGGGAGTCCAGCATCTGGGTTAGGTTGGCTGATAGGACGGAGTCCTTAGGAGCACCCGCCTCAGCTGAGAGCCAATTTATATTGAAGTCCCCAAGCAGGATGGTTTCGGAGTCAAGTGGTTGCAACCTGACAAGGTCCAGAACAGCAGTGAGACCTAGTCCTTGTTCCTTGGGAGGAATATATACAGTAACAACTGTAAGCACCTTATCGTGAGCACCTAGTAGAATTTTGATGGGGAGAATCTGTGCAGGGGAGGTCGCGGGGGCAAGTTGTAATTGATGGCCCATGAATGTGTCTTTCAGGTACAATGCACAACCTCCACCTCTTTTTGTTTTACGATCGAGCCTGAAGACGTTGTAGCCTGGGATGATGATTGCCTGGTCCGGGACCTGAGGGGTGAGCCAGGTTTCAACAACTGCCAGAACATCAGAAGTATGTTGGATTGCGAGGGCCTGCAGAGAATCAAGCTTAGGAAGTAGACTGCAGATATTCAAGCATAGGAGTGAGAGAGTGCCAGAAGATTTGTTCTGGGAGGAGACTTTGCTGGTTTGTGGGCCAGGGTTTGGGTGAATATTACCCGATAACAGCAGGAGAAGTAGCAGAAGCTTGAGGGTGCATAGACGTAGTTCCCTGAGGGTGAGCTTACGTTTTTTATATTGGCAGGCACATGCTATGATGTGGATCCGAAAGTTCAGCACAGGAGTAACAGGGTTAGCAGATGTGAAACTGCAGTGTTCAAAGTCAGCAAGGGATACCTTTTTTGTGGGAGGTTGTCCCCTGAGGGCGGGGTAATTGGGATCCGGAGAGGTGCCAGGGTGATGCTATGCTCTGGTCCCAGGCCTTACGTTAGGGTTGGAAATCAGGGGGTCAGTTTGACTCCCTTCTCCCAAAGTAGGGGGTCAGGAGCCAAAAGTTGGGGGTCACCGTACCAAATTTATATGTTCGTGGAAAAAAAAACATTTCTTTTTTTTTTTTAATGACTAATATGTCAGCTAGGAGGCAGTATGGTGCAGTGGTTTAAGGCTCTGAGCTGCAAACCTGGAGACCTGGGTTTGAATCCCACAGTCCCCACTTGCATATTGTGTGACCCTGAGCAAGTCACTTAACTTCCTTGTGCTCCCAGGTCACACCTGGAATCAAGTTTCGGCTTAGTGTGCCTCTCCTGGTTAAACAATTTCTACCTTCCCCTTGCCAGAAGGTATAGTACACACAAGTCACTGCCATGCCTCATCAGCACTGTAGTGCTCTGCCCTGCATGACACGTAAAAGTGAAGCCCACCCTGCCTTATTATTGCATGTTGAATAAAATAAATAAATAAATAAATACCGGCGGATACATACAAGTAGTTAACTGCTGTTAAAAATGCCTGCAGCTGCCACATCAATAGCGAAAGCAGAGGTACAATCTCTGTTTGCCTTGGCCACCAGACTGCTCCATAGACTGAATCAGACTCAGTGCAAGGCAGTCTGTGGAGCAGAAGTCACCAAATAAAAGACCGTTGTTTTCAGGTGCCAGGGAAAACGGAGAAAGTACCCCTGCTTTCCCTAATTATGACGGGGCTGCCACAAGCATTTATCTAGCAACAGTAACTTTTTTTTTTTTATTCCTCAGCCAGCCCATAGAAAATGCAGGAAGCTGGTCTCTGAGTCGAGCATCACTTCAGGAGAGGGCAGTACTACTCAGAGGCACTGAGTGAGTAGACTGACAAGAAAACACTTGGCTTTACCCCCCACCCCCACCAACAGTAACTTTAGCAGTTTCTCTCTGAATTGATGTCGGCTTGAATGACCGTCACCCAGTCTCCAGTATGGCACTATCCCAGATTCCTGACACTCAGAGGACCCACACAAAGAAGGAACACATGTTCCTTTGCTCCGTTTGACACCATTACATCATAGGTGGAACCACCAAACCGGGCACTGTCTTCTGCTGCTGCTGCTGTCAAGCCTGTCACCCCTGGCTCCTTTGTGCTTAGTTCTCCCGATTCGCCAGCTCTTCCCGACCCAAACAGACAGGGACTACCACTCCATAAGTTACTTGTCTTTGTCTTGCCAGTTCAACTGCCGCAGATCAGGTAAACAGAAAAAGACTGCTGGCCCACATATTCCTCCCACTGGATTTACTGTCAAATCGCTGTCCACGCTGATAACTTGGGAACACCTACTCAGCTGGGTCTCCTGCCCCCTTACAGTCACATCACCAATCACAGCTCGCCTCCGATATGTAAAGAAGAAAAAAAATACAGGACCGATCATCACCACCCCTCTCACTGTCCCACGGAGAAGCAGTGCATTTAAAGTGACAACAGCACCGATTAAGCAGAGAAGGGCTGTGTCAAAGCAGATGCAGTGCTTTCAAAGTAGTGCATCAAAATTAGTTTTTTTGCCTGAGGGGGATGTCAGTAGTGCGTTAACGCAAGCCCTGGTCTGGTCATTACAAAGGTTGAGGGAGGGGAGGGGAAGGGAAGGAGGCTGTAGGGGAGATGAGGAGAGGGAAAAGGGAAGGGAGGAGAAGGAGCAAGGTGGGAGTTTGAGGGAGGAAGAGCGTAGCGAAACTGATAGAAAGACGACAAGTGCAGGGCCCAGGTAGGTGATGGTCAGAGAGTGGAGCAGGCAGGAAAAAAAAAATAGAGGGGGAGGAGAAGTATGAGAGAGAGAGAGAGAGAGAGGAGGGGACTAGACGGGCCAGTAGGAGCTAGTGTGGGAGAAAGAAAGAGGCAGCCATAGGCCTTGTTAAGCTGGTGTTGGGGGAGTAGGGACAGGGGGTGAGGTGGGCAGGAGGGTAAGAAAGGTAAGAGGTGGCAGCCATAGGCCTTGTCAAGCTGGTGTGGGAGGGTAGGGGCAGGGGTGAGGTGAGGTGAGGTGGACTTGGGTTAGCTAGGGGCCTTGTCAAAGTGAGAAATGTGGGGTAGCCTCGGAATTATACAGGTAACAGCAGAGATACAGGGTTATCCAGTTGTGAGGAGAAGACTGAATGCTAGTAGATGGGATGGTCAAGCTGGTACTGAATAATGCCTGGTGCTTTGTCACCAGGGCAGAGAGAACCATGCAGTCATGCACACTTTATGCTCTCACAAATTGGCTCCCCCTACACAACAGAATAAAATATCAGACCTGCATGCTGGGAGCAAAAGCACTATCAGGCCTCACCTCCCCAGAGGTTCAAACTCTCCTAGTACTCGCACAAAGTCCTTATATTACCAGGAGCTCGACCCACAGCAATCTGTCAGTTCCTTATTGCAGAACAAGTCCTGGCCAAGCGTTCTTTTGTGGCCGGAGCCCTGCAACTGTTAAATGAATTGGCTGTGCCACTCCTGGGGCCCTCCAAGATTGGACACTTCAAAAGGGAGCTACTGAAGGCACTCTCACCTGGCACCTCATGTAACTGTCCCAAGCAATTACATCCCCCCCATCTCACCTGGCAACCACACCACTCTCACCCCACGCTAACTTACCTACTTAATGAAATCACCGAAGCAGGTTAAAAGGTCTATAGCTCCAACCATGCTGCTGTCCCCACACGAACATTGTGCTTCTACTGTCTTTGAATCCCGAATGCCTGACAGTGTCATCGAGGGCTGCTATGTCTGAGTTCATGGAATGCCTTGCTCCTAAGTTTTATCCTGATTGCTCTGACAATGCCTACACTGGCTGCCACTTCTGGTTGATTGATATCTACTGTAATCTTCCTTTTTATGAACCAAAGCTTAGTGCAGATATTTAGTTTATGACGAAAAGTTTTGCAAATGATCATGTCTGCTCAAAGGTATTCATCTGATCACCTAAATAACTAAAATAAAAATGGTTTTCCTAAACAGTTTTGTAGTGTGGACAGAGCCTTAGAAAACAACACTATAGCTGGCCTGGTGGTTCAGAGGGCTGAGGCGCTGAGCATTTTAACTCTCACCACACCGCAGACCTGAGTTTGGGAATGAACTTGGGTTGCTGGGGGGGGGGCGGTCGAGGGTGTGTGGCAGGAGTGGACTGAGCAGCCATCAGGCAGCTCCTTTCCCGGATAGGGGTGGTGGGTCAACTCAACTCAAGGCTGCCACCAGGAGGAGGCCTTGTGGTAGCGCCGATGCACGCATGGAAGACAGTAGTCAGGGGAGGAGGAGCCTCAGTTCCGGGACACGTGCGCCTCCACATGCATGCACAGCCCAATCCGCCATGGCTAGGGGAGGGAGAAAACTGCAGAGGAAAATCCAGGTGAGGCAGGCGTCACTGACACTCTGCACACCAAGCCCCTACCTGCCTCACCACCAGGATGTACCTGATGGCAGAAATGGATTTGGACTTCGGTTGGGGGGGGGGATGGTCCTCCCCCTCCTGGTACTGCCACGGGGGGCAATTTGTAGGGTATACAGACTGGTCAGGTAAGCCTGGGGAGGTGGGGGTCAGTGGGGCAGGGCACAAGGGAGCGCAAGCCTGCCTCGGCCAGTGAGGAAAAACAGATTATTAAAAAGAAAACAAGAAGATGGCAGCCCACTGGCACAGTGATAGTGCTACTGCTTGCTGAACCAACAACTCGAGTTCGGGAATTAGCTGGAGTTGTCAGAGGGTAGGTCAGGGGGAGGAGAATCGAGCATTCAGAGGACTGCTCTCCTCCAAGGAGGGAATGGCATGCCACCTGGAGCCAGACTGTTTACGGACAATGGCTGGTGGACAAATCAATGGGCAGCAGAGGAGGAGTAGTCGGCATCCAGTATGCCACGCGCAGCAGTATGCGTGGCGCTGCCACTGCATGCGCGCTCCTCTGAGCCATAGAGTGGGGGGGGTCTAGGAACATAGGACACATCTGGGTGGCAGGATAATTGCCACCTCACACAGGCCTTGCATCTGAGGACTCAGGCAAGGAAAGCTGGGTCATTGTCCGATGGGCTAAGCAATATTCCCTGCCACCCTAACACAGGGTGCAAGCCACGGAAGCTCAGTCCAGTAAGTCCTAAGGGAAGCCAGGCGTGAAGGTGGTCACATGAGGGGGGGAGGACCAACCTTTAAAAAAAAAAAAAAAAAGAAAACAAGATAACAGCATAAGAGGGAGAGGGTTAGAACAGAATGAAGGAGGCATTGCTTCACAGGGGGTTGGTAGGATTGTGGGACAGACTGTCCCAGGGCACACATGAATAAATTCAGTTGAGTGTTTCAGTTGCAAATTGAATGAGTTGCTGAAGTGTAGTAGCTTCAGACGATATAACTGTTAGGGCAGCAAGGAACTGACCTTTGATCTCCTCCATCCCATAATACATCTGTGTATCTATCACAGGACACAGCTGCTAGAGCAGGGGTGGCCAATACGTCTCAGAGTCACAGAGCAAATGTGTTGCTCACAAAGCAGTTTGATGCGTCTTGCGAGAGCCCACTGAAGACACAAGCTAAATTAGTAGTTTGTCAATTACACGGCACAATCTCTGAAACACAGAAACATAGAAGTTGTCGGCAGATGGGGACGGTATGATAAATCAAGTCTGCCCTTGGTTTTCAACCCCCCCCCCCTTACTTAGCTGCCTGCTTGAGTATCCCACATTGTCTGTCTGGCTCTGTCAGTGCATTTGATGTTTATCCAGCGGCGCAATGTATATGTAATTACACAGCAACAGGGGTAACACAGTCCACTAGTAAAATTGGTTTCTGCTCAAGCTAGCATTTCCTCCATGCCTCAGTTCTTGGCCCATCTTAAAATTATTTTTCAAGGTATGTCATCTTGAGGATCCCAGTTTTGCTCATTGCTTCAGTTCTCGCACCATCTTAAAATTACTTTTCAAGGTATGGCATCCTGAGGATCCCTATTTTGCTCACTTGTTTTATGTGGGAAAAATATTGAGCTGTTCTGTTTTGGATCTGGAACTATGAAGTCTCCCAGCTGCAACACCTAGATGATCATGCATAGGGTAGTGTACACCCCTGTCTCTTTCCTGTCATGGGACTGGGCAAATTTCCCCCATGCCCAGTACCTTTTATATGCAGGGCAAATTGCCTCCTTTTTTGGCTCATTTGAAAGCAGGGAGGACGTGAAATGAGTCTTCAGTGGGCATGGGAGGAACTCTATTAAGTACCCTCTGTTCACTATCTCCCTAACCCACCACCTGTCTGAGCGGCATGCAACTACTCCAGTGCAAAATGGTGCAGAAGGTTCCCCAACAGGTTGCTCCTGGAGTGGTCCAGAGCACCTTCAGAAGCTGGACTGCTTGTGCTGCTGATCTCCCCATGAGGGAAGTCAAAGCCTCTGCCTTTTGCTCCCCAGAAACTCTGGGAGAAACCATTTCTCCATTTTTCAAACTTTCTGCCATAAAAGGACTGATCTTTGCCAAACTGCTTCTTCTTACATGCCCTTTGGGCCTTATGCAATCCCAAAGTTGGATTCTCACACACCTTCTTCAGACCTCCCAGGTCCTTGATGCATTTGTCTACTCCTTCTCCAAAGAGATTGAAGGGAAGCAGAATTTGCTGGGCTTTCAAAGTCTGAATGATGGTCCAAGGTTTAGGTCAAATGGTCCTCCTGGCAAGGTGGCCAGTAGCCACTTACTTATTGGCTAGAGAAACCACAGCAAATGCTGCACTGTCCAGAAAAACAGTGGCCGAATTAAGGTTTTTTTTTCATGCATGCTTAACCTGTTTCTCTGTCTTTTTCCTTTTATCCAAGGCTGGATAAAGGGATAGAGTCTGTGATTCTGCCCCTTTGGCTACATATGCTGAGAAAACAGCCACCAATGTTTACACGGCAGACATGTTGTACTCTGCATAGGAGGGTATCTATATGTTATGCGGGTCTTTGGGAGAAGTATTACCCTTGACTGGAAGGGCCAATTTGCGTGCCAGAGACATCAGGGCTAGGTCCACATTAGACATGGAAAAGAAGGCATTTAAGTCATCTTGCACGAATTAATAAAATTTCATCAAGGCCCTAGGTACCTCAAGGCTTCTTGCTGAGTGACAATTCCTTTCTGAGTCACTGTACCAGATTCCGGTGGACTACAAACACCCGGCCCTGTGTCTCCCCTGGCACAAAATGTCTGCCTTGCTTGTTAATTTATTTATTTGTTTATTTCAAAAGTTTTACCATGGTAAAGCATCTGTTTTGAATAAAACTACGCTGTTTGCACCTTGTACCATTTTCTGTGGTTTGTCTATACTTCCACTCTCACTCCTCTACCACAAATGAACAGGGACAATACAAACTCTGCACAGTAATAACTATATGTGTACAGTTAAGAAGGCAACAGAATAGGGTACACTGTGAAGGGAAGAGTCTTTAGAGAGTCCAGATATACTAGATGGGGTTAGGTGCAGTTGCAAGAGTCAGCCGTGAAATCACGGAAGAACGTAGTTAGGGCTGATAGAGTGGAGGCAGAATGGATAGCAGGGGGGAGGTTAGACCAGCACACGGAGACTCTTAAGTAAGCAATAACCCACTCCAGGATAGGTGGTTACTGGAGATTAATCAACACCCTGTAGTGGGTTACTGCACTTATAACATGGGCTTAACAGATAGCTTACAACTGTAAGTAAAATATAAAAACTGTATAAATATATGACTTTTAACATGTCCTTCCCTTTAATAAAGTAGTGCATTCTTCAAAAGTGTGTTTGACTCTTTATTTCAGTATCATAATCTGATAATTATTATCTGTTTAATTGAACAAGAACATAATAAGACAGCCATGCTTTACAATTCAAGAGGAACATTTTTCGGTAACAGAATTTTTCATAACCGCTACATACCAGTGCCGCCTGATGTCTGCGTGACCATTTAGAGCCATTCACAACTGTAGCAAAATTGTATGTGTTTACACTTTTACATCGTAACTTACATAGATACATAGACAGTGTTGGCAGATAAGGGCCTATGGCCCACCCAGTCTGCCCATTTAAGTTTCTAAGTTCAGTTTATGTTTTCCAAGAAGTCTGCTGCCTTACCCCTGACCTCCAGAATTCCTATGTCTATCCCATGCATTCTAAAATCCGTGATTGTTTCAGCCCCACCACTTCCTCTGGCAGGGTGTTCCACTTGTCCACCACCAGTTCTGTGAAGAATTCTTCCTCACGTTTCCTCTGAATCATCCTCCCTCCAACTTCATCCCATGCCCTCTAGTCCTGGAACATCTTTTTCGCTTAAAATAGTGCATTCCTGCACCCTATTCCTCCCTGTAAGATACTTGTATGTCTCTATCATATCCCTCTCTCCTCCTCCTCCTCCAGGGAGTACATGTTCAGTTCCTTCAACCTGTCCTCATAGGACTTGTGATGCAATCCATGCACCATCTTTGTGCCCTCCTCTGAACCTTTCTACTCCTGTCTATGTCCTTACGTAGGTAAGGTCTCCAGAACTGCACAGTGTACTCCAGGTGCGGCCTCACTAGTGTCTTGTATAGTGGAATTATGACCTCCCTTTTCCTGCTGGTGATGCCCCTGCCTATGCATCCCAGCATCCTATTTGCTTTACCTGCTGCCTTGTCACACTGTTTCCCTGCCTTGAGGTCATCAGACTTACATTACTTGTAGTGTAAAAGTAATAATTTCATAGCAAAACTGCTAAACATAATGAAAAATAACTTTGGAATAATATGCAAATTACTGGGAACTGGTACAGAGTTCTTTACTGTACTCACATGTACCACAATTCTATTGGGTGATAGGAAACAGTACTCCAGCAGAACGTTCAACTTCTATGCAATATGCAACAACAAACGCTACAAAGTGGTACAGAAGTCAGTGGAGTTTGTAAGCACTGCATAACACAGTGCATTTGCTGTTCTTGCAGTCTACTACTTCTGTGCTGTACAGAAAGAAACAAGAATTCTATTCCTTTGACAGTACATGCCATGCTATGTAAGCTTTCAGCTGTACTGTACTTCCACATTATAAATTATTTAATATATTAAGGTTTGACAAACAACTTTTAACATTAAAACTCAATGTGCAAAGAGTTTCAATCCAAAAGCGATAGTGCACAGTTATGCCGAGATGCCAGAAGTTAACACTTTTCAGTTGCCACAGAAAATTTCACTGCTTGATTCCTGTTTCTGATAAAGATAGACACTTCTACTGAATAGGACTTATGTGTCTGCCAAAGTTTGGAGCAATAAATCAGAGTTCAACTGGGTGGGTGGCTGGGAAACAACAAGCAGTGCCTCTCTATCGCTTGCTTTGCAAAATAACCGGCTGACAACAAGGGTTTGCAAGAGAGGCCGTAGCTGCTATTTTTAACAAATTCTGACTGCTACACATACGCTGCATGGAGCAGCTTTAAGGTAGGGGAAGTGATCTCTGTTAGGGATTTCTAACACTCAGTGTACGTATAACAGAGATTAATGAATTATCACATGCCACTTCTTAACCAATCAGGTCACCTTGTTTTAAAGCCATGTTATAAAGGTGACTACAGCTTGACCTGCAGGTGACTTCATGTGAAGCGGGGAGAGTGAATATGTGTCAGTATTTTGAAGGGAATATGTGGTGGGGTAAGTGAGGAGGGAGCAAAAGTAAGAGAAAGAGGACCAATCTGGAGTTTAGAAAAACAAGTGGCATAGTGGGAGCAGTACCTGGCTACAAGAGAATGTGGTGGAGGCAAAAACTGTAGGGGGCTTCCAGCATGCTTGGGATAGACACAGGGGAATATTAGTAAATTGGTAGGGAGAAGGGAGGTCGGCGCAGACCAGTTTCCGTGGAGACAAATTAGGCAGGGAACATCTGGGCAAACTGGGTGGGCCAAGCTGTCCTTTGCTGCTGACAAATTCTGTGTGTTTATGTTAAGAGAGGGGGAGTGCTAGAGAAGAGTAAATATAGCAGTGGTGAGTACGGGGGGTGGGGGTGTTCAGGGGCAAAAATGGCAAAAGGAGTGAAACTGAGGGAACCAGTCTGGCCAGGGTTGATTTGGGAGCAGTACTACACACAACATCGCCATAGTCTGACTTTGCCAAAATGGGTGAGTGCCTAAGGAATGCACTAGCAAATGGGCAGGAAGGAGGGGTGGAAGAACAATGGGGAATAATAAAAACTGCCATCACAGAGGTAACGAGCCTTTGTGTGAAGCAAATAAACAAAACAAGACGATGTAAGAAACCACTATGGTTCTCAAAGGAAGTGGCAGTGAAGGTTCAAGAGAAAAAGCAAGCATTCAGGAAGTACAAGGAATCACAGAAGGAGCAGGACAGAGAACTGTATCAAAGCAAAAGGAAGCTGGGAAGGCAGTCAGAACAGCAAAGGCCCAAACCAAGGAAAAGATAGCCAACTCAGTTAAGAAGGGGGATAAAACCTTTTATAGGTACATCAGGAGCGAAGGAAGACCAAGGGAGGGATAGTGAGGCTTAATAAAGGGAGGGAGGGTGGGAAGAGGAGACTGTGAAAAGGCAGAGATACTAAATAAATATTTTTGCTCAGTATTTACAAAGGAAGAGGGAGTACATAAAACAAACAGTAGTAACACTCTGGATACAGAAGTTGATACCGCCCATTTACAGAAGAAAGGGTTCTGAAAGAACTCTTAAAACTGAAGGTGGACAAAGCAATGGGGCCTGATGGATTCATCCCAGAATTCTAAAAGAACTAAGGGTAGAACTAGTGACACCACTGACTACCCTTTTTAACAAATCATGGGAGGATGGGGTGGTACCCGAGGACTGGAGGAGGGCAGATGTGATTCCCCTTCACAAAAGTGGGAGCAAGGCAGAAGCAGGAAACTATAGACCTGTTAGTTTAACCTCAGTGATAGGGAAAATGATGGAATCACTTCTAAAGGAAAGAATTGTCAGGTATCTAGAGGCCAGAGGGCACAGGACCCTAGGCAGCATGGATTCTGACAGGAAGGTCATGCCAGACGAATCTGATAGATTTTTTGACTGGGTGACCAAAGTAGTAGATCAGGGAGGGGCTGTGGACATGGCCTACCTAGACTTTAGCAAGGCATTTGACACAGTCCCACACAAAAGATTAATATGCAAGTTAGCCAGCCTGGGAGTGGGTCCCAAGATGACAGCCTGGGTAAAGAATTGGCTGGAGAATAGGACACAGAGAGTAATAGTAAATGGAGTCCACTCAGAAGAAAGGAGGGTTACTAGTAGGTACCCATGAGGTTCAGTATTGGACGGTCCTCTTCAATGTCTTAGAGCAACATTACAGAAGGACTGGAAGGAAAAGTATGTCTCTTTGCAGATGACACTAAGATCTGCAACAGAGTTGATGCACAGGGTGGGGTGGAAAGGATGAAAAGAGACTTGGCAAGGTTAGAGGAATGGTCAAATGTATGGCAGCTAGATTCAATGCTAAGAGTGCAAGGTAATGCACCTGGGAAACAGAAACCCAGGGAAGAGTACACAATGGGGGTGAGATACTAACAGCAACAAAATGGAAAGGGACCCGGGGTAGTCATATCAGATGACCTAAAGACGACAAGCAATGTGAGAGGGCAGCAAGGAGGGCTGGGGGATACTGGGATGCATGGGAGAGGCATCACCAGTAGAAAACAGGAAGTTATTATCCCTCTGTACAGACAGCTGGTCAGACCCCATCTGGAGTACTGTGTGCAGTTCTGAGACCCAGTCTCCAAAGACATAGACAAGATGGAAGCTGTCCAGAGGAGGGCAACTAAAATGGTGCAGGGTCTGCACTGGAAGACATATGAAGAGAGACTTAAGGAGCTTAATATGTATAGCCTCGAGGAAAGAAGGGAGAGGGAGGACATGATAGAAACTTTCAAGTACCTCAAGGGAATCAACAAAGTCCAAGAGGGTAGCATCTTTCAAAAAAAGAGGTGTGCAAGAACAAGAGGGCACAATTTGAAGATGGGGGGGCAGCTCAGAGGTAATTTAAGGAAGTATTTTTTCACAGAGAGGGTTGTGGATGCATGGAACGGCCTTCCGGAGGAGGTTGTGGAGTCAAAATCAGTGGTGGAATTCAAGCATGCATGGGATAGTCATAAGGCAGTTCTGGGGGGTTGGGGTAGGAAGAAGTAGGCTGCTGGTTAACTAGGATCTGCAGCTTATCCAGTAGGTAGGGAAATGGGCAGACTGGGTGGGCCAAGCGGTCCTTATCTGCCGTCAAATTCTATGTTTCTATAGTCGAGGATGATCTCTATGAATGGAAAGCAGGCTGCACACTTTGTTCTCTTATAGCACACCAAGTTTAGGATTACGTTTCTGGCTGGCCCATCATTGCAGCATAGCACTCCTGCTCACGATGCCAGCGGCCCAGGTTCAGGAACAAGCCTGGGTTGTCGGAGGGCCAGCCAAGAGGGCAAGATTAAGTATCCCACAGGATGCTTTCCTCCTCTTGGCAGGAGGGGGGACTCAGTACCGTTGTGCAACTGCCACCTGGGTGACCATGGATGGCAGTGCAGGCAGGAGTATACGTGCGGACAGGGAGGGACGCCATTGGCTGGGCTGACGCTGATGCCATATATCCATTCAGCTCTAGTGTGTACATCCCAGGCAGGGAAGTGGGTTAGAAAAGTGGAAAATGCTCTCAGCCATTGCAGAATGACAGCCCTCACAGAGCTCGCAGAACCCGCACCCGCTGACCCAGGCTGGCTCCCTGCACACAAAATGCAGCCTTTCTGAGGGACCTGGGCCAGCTTAAAAACCTCCACCATGGGGAGGGAATAAAGTGGGTGCACAACAGGAGAACAGGTAAGCCCTGGGAGAAGGCGGGGTGATGGGGTTGGGGCTCCAGGGGCCTGAGGCAGCATGAGAGAGAACAAGGGGGCAAAAAGTATAAGTGAAAAAAATAAAAAGGATGGAGTTTCTGATGAGGGCATTCATGTGACTAGAGAAGTCAAGGTAATGACCAAACCAAACCCTGAGGTATTTAAAGGAGGAGACCTTCTCAACTGTAATACCACTGAGGATTTTAAAGGTGGACAGGGGTGGGGATTTGGCCAAACGCGGCTTGGTGGCAAAGGACATGGAAACCATCTACTTGGCATTGAGGGACAGCTGGTTGGTGTGAAACCAGAACTGAATGTTCGGCACATGGACACCCCTCCACAGGATCAATATGCACAGGAATGCCCAACTACAATGCATCCTCTCATATACATAGAAGCCTGGTGGTTACCAGGGTCAAATACTGTGTCAGAGAGAAGGCTGAGGTTATTTATTTTAATATTTATACCCTCTTCTCTCTGGTGCTGCCCCCTTCTGGCAGCTAAAAAAAATGTTTTTCTTGTTTTCTCCCCATTTCCTTCAGACATGGTCCAACCTATGGCCATCGAGGGGATGCCACTTACCAAATTCGCCACCCCAATTACTTATCCTCCACTTTCCCCTCCATAATGGGCCTGATTTCAGACCTTTACATTTAATACAGTACAAAGCTCATATTTGTGTCCAGTGGAGAAAGAACAAAGAACTGATTCCTCTGTTCCCCTTTCTCGAATGCGTCAGTCATTCATCATTTAATCGAAAGCACTTTCTGTTGGGCCTATTTGCTTGAGCTTACTAAAGGTCCTGCAGTTCCCAAAGTGTACCCCCTTCCAGGCATGAATGTGTGAGCCGGTAACAAAAGAAAGACAGGGGAGGGTTGAGAAGAGAGAATCCCGTCAAGGTGAGTTGCAAATATTGTCAGTACCTTATTTTAATGTTCAGACTGGGTTCCGATTCGATGAATTGTCCAAATTGCCTTCTTCTGAAATTATCACTCTACTCTCTCTGCTCAGGATATCTCGTAGATCCTGGCCAAGATGAGAAGGCAATGAGATGAATGATGGCTGCGCCCTTCTTGGTCTGCCCGCCTTCCGCCATGCTGACTGTGAGATTTTGTGCTCTAATTGATCTGTATGCAGATCCAGTCGATGTAGGCTCATCTGTTTGAGCAGCGGTAATGCTTCTCGCAGTGAGCTGAATAATTTTGGGCCCTTTTCAGTGTGAATACGTAGTTTTGCAGGGTAATACAGTTGGATACGAATGTTGCTTTCTTTAGCCTGCTTAATTACCTCCCAGACCGGTTTTCTTTTCTCATTTAGCATATCTGAAAAATCCTGGTCGAAAAACAACCTTCTGGAATCCAGAAAGATTTCTTTTATTTTCCAGGCCGTTTGGAGTACTAGCTGGCGGTCCTGAAAGTTGAGCATTCTGGCTATAATCAAGCGTGGTCTTGCTGCTTGGTCCTTGCGTTTTGGAGCAAGTGAGCGGTGTGCCTGCTTGTTAGGGAGGGGGGTATCTTCTGGAATTTTTAGAACGTCTCTGAAGATATGCAACACAAACTCCTCCATAGATTTAAATGAACTCTCTGTATCCTCTGGTACTACGTATATTCTTAAATTATTTCTTCTTGCACGATTCTCCTGATCGTCAAGCTTGATTTGTAACGTTCACTCTCTCTGGTAAGCAAATAGAGAATGGCCCGATCGTGCTGCCTGGAGGAGTCTGCTAGGCCCCCTACACATTCCTCCACTACCGTTGTTCTCTTGTCGATAGCTTTTAGATCTGCCTTAAGATCAGCTACTGAGGATTCCACCCTGTGGATAGCCTTAATTATTCCATCCAATTTTGTTAGAATAATCCCTTGGTCGCACGAGTCAAAATTCTCTTCCAAGTCAGTGATTCTGCTGACTGGCTAGGCTGAGCGCACGTCCCTGGGATGGCTGGATATTTTATCAGCTTCCATCAGCTTTGCAGCCTGAGATTTTCTTAGTCTTGATCGGTTAGAGGTCATGTCCCCTTACTTTAGAGTAGAAAATTGTTCCTTAAAATTTAAGTCTGTTGCTAGTTTAACAAATATTTAATTGAGCAACCTCGAAGCAAATCAGTTATGCTGCCATCAGGACAGTGACATCACCGGAAGTACCCCTTCTGGCAGCTACAATCTGGCCTCATATCTGGCCATTTCCGGTGCTTACCCCCTTTCAACTCCTCTGGCTTACCCCCCCCCCAGGTAACGTCTATCTAGTTGACCACACCAGCTGAGGTTTTGGTCCTCCCTTTAGAACCTCCAGAGGATGGTGACAGGTTTGGCCAGGCCAGGGTCCGTGTGTGTGTGTGTCATCTTCCTGCTGTGTGCAAAGATGTTTCCTGTGTTCATTCCTCTTGGTCCCTGAATATGCTGGCATGCTAGGGAGTCCAAGCACACAGAGTGGCAGTGCAGGCTCTGGCTAGCATCCTCCCCATGCTCAGCAGTACCCAGGTGGCAGTACTGCAGCAGGGCAGTGACCCTCCCTCCCAGGAGGAGGAGAAACGTTCTCTGGAATGCTCAGTCCTCCTCCTCCCCCTCCCGGGCTTGTTTCCGAACCCAGGTTCCCAGGGTACCACAAGCAGTAACCCTTCTGCTGTGCAGATGGGCTGGCTAGTAATATATTTATTTTTTTAATTTGCTGTACTTTTTCCTCCCTCGGCCCAGCCCCTTCACCCACCCCCCTCAGACTCACCCACCTGAGATAGTTCTGGCTTACCCTTCATAGCAGGGCCGCAGGAGGGAGTTCCTCCACCCTTCGGATGCTGGTATACAGCCCCAGGATGCTGCCATCCTGGGGTTATGCCCTGGCTTGCCCCCAAGGGCAGGGTCATCGTGAGGGGGCTCACCCTCCCGTCGGACCCCGGGATTCATCTCCTGTGGTGTCATGGGCAGTGGTGCCGGACCTGCAGCATGAGGCAGGTAGCATCCTGCTTGGCCACAGTTTTTCCACTTTTCCGCCCTGGGAAGTGGGACATGCAATGACATCAAGGGCGCATGTGCTGACATCTGTCCCATCTCCAATGACGATGCAGGTGCCAGCAGCTGCTCCCCCAGGCCTCCACCAGAGGTCAGTCATGTGCTGGGCACTCAACCCCCCTCCCTCTGGAGAAGGAGGGTAGTCCCTCGGATGCTCGATCCTTCTTCCCCCCCTTGGCCGGCCCTCCGACTCTTGGGTCCGTTCCTGAACCTGTGAAATTGGCGTTGCAGACAGAAGCTCTATCACTGCACCAGGAGCACGTCAATTCGCTCCCAACAATTCATTCCACGACAACTCGCTCCCGACTGTTCGCTCGTTTAATTCGCTCCCACCACCACTCAATCTGCATCATTTCACTCCCGCTCCTGCTTAATGATATTAGAAAATAAAATGCTTAGAAAATCTGAAAGGCTCACTTTCTGCCAGGGCGTGCAAAATGGTATTTTTAAATCAATTACCTTTTCTGCCACTTGCACTTCAGTATTTCTACCACTGGCACTTTCACCAATGAAAGCAGTCAGGTGAACCAAGAGCAAGGAACAAGGCTCACTTCCTGCAGGGGCGTGCACCATATGAACGTTACGTGCATCCACGGTAACCAGTCCAGTACATTAAAGTGTTTGATGGAGGAGCTTTCATTCACAATCCATTAAAAGCCTCTGGAACTTTATGAAATTGGGCTGGGGGGCTGCTACTTCAAGGTTCTCCTGTTCAAGACTGTCTGCTTCGCCTCCATACTGAATGTCACTGCTCTCAGCCATGGAGCGGTACTCGGCAGTGGTCCACCCTCTCAAGACTAAGTACATGGTGACCCAAACTCATGCTAAGCATGTTATAATAACAATTTGGGTGATTGCATGTAGGTGGCCAATGGTGAGCGAACACATCTTTATTGAAGTTAAAAATTTAAAATTGCAAGTTATCTGTATTTGAGCAACCCCTGATGCACTGAATGGCATTATCATTAGAATTAGCTGTATGAGTAGAACTTGGGACATTTTGAGATAATTGAGATGATTTGTAAAGTGCATACTTCATGGCAATGAGTGAGCAGGAGCGGATTGTCACGGAGCGGGATTAGTGGGAGTGAACTGCCTAGGGAGCTGATCATCGGGAGCAAGTTGTCCTGGAATGAATTGTTGGGAGTGAATTGACATAGACCCCACTGCACCAATGGGCCGGTGTTGTAACATGGGGTTTTGAGCTACAACCAACGTGCCCACTTTTCTTGTCTGTAACTAGAGACACCCTAGAAAAAAAAAACAGATCAAAGAACCCTAGAGCAAATTACTTTTCCCACAGCACAAACATGTATGCTATCTACAGCAGTAGAAGGGGGCAACCCATGACAACAAACCCCCATCCAAACTGGCATGGCAAAGAGAGTTGCCGCAGCATAAAGCAAATTAGGTGGTGGAATGGATGTGTAATGGTTTATTACAAAAGCTTGTACACCTGCAAGTCCCTTACTCGTTAACTAGAAAATACATAGATGTTATTGCACACAGACCAATTTTCTTAATTTTTCTTATGTAATGACATTTTCTTATAAAGTTTACCACAGTACAAACGTACAATGAACCAACTTGATGCACAGTACTGATAAATAGGGAGACACTGCAGGGGAGAGTAAGCAGACATTCGGCCCCAAGATCAGAGTCAGTAAGAGTCTCCACACCCCCCCAGCAGAGCACCAATCCCAGACATGCAAATCAAATGAAAGACTGCCATCGTGGAGCAAAATCTGGATCAGTATTCATCATACTGCCACCTTTCAAAGCTGGTGATAAATCTGCTGCAAGCAACTACATGCCTATATCCATACTACCTGCAGCAGCTAAGGTTTTGGAAAAACTAGTCAATGATTAGGTTCAGGAGTACCTCATGAGCAATAATTTAATTACCAATCTCAATCTGGTTTTTGGGCCTTGCACAGTACCACAACTGCGCTTATTATAGTAATAAACCACTTGCTGCCCCTGATCAAGAGCTAGTAACGACAGCCATCTTTCTCAACCTTTATAAGGCTTTTGATACAGTAGATCATCAAACCCTGCTGCACAAACTGTCCTCAATTGGTATTGGCCATGTGCCCTGCTCTGGTTCAGAAATTACATGATGGGCCGGCCCAGTGGCACAGAGGGTTCAGGCGCTGGATGCCTTACTTTGCGCTACGCCGGCGACCTGGGTTCGGGAATAACCTCGGGTCATGGGGGTGTTGGTGTGCAGGGGGGAGGGGGGGAGCAGAACTGAGCATGCCAGCGGGCAGCTCTCCTTTCCAGAGGGTGGTGAGCGTGGTTGGCGCCCCTCCCCGTAGTTCTGCTCTCACCAGATGGATGCCTGATGAGTAGTGTAGGTGGAGAGGGGGCAGCAAAGTATCGGGAGGTGGAAGGGGATAAGCTGGTGCCACGGGGTGTGAAGCATGCCTCCACATGCTCGCAGAGCCATGTGCCAGGGCCTCGGGGAGGGGGGGTCTAGGGAGAAAATCAAAAAAATGCATATGCGTCCCTGTCGCCAGTTGGCAGGAAGAGGCGATGGGGACCAAAACGCTAAATAAAAAAAAAATTACATGATGGGTAGACAACTTAAATTCGAAAGTCTACTTTCCTCCTGCTGCCAGATCTCTAAAGGAGTCCCACAAGGGTCTGTCCTCGGCCGTCTATTATTTGCAACATATACAAATTATCTAGGAGAAGATACAGGATATTAAGCTCTGCTGCTGCGCTATTCTGACCACATGCCTACATGGCAATTCATTACTAATAATTCTCTCCCTTCGGAACTTAGGAAACATTCCAGGAAAGTTCATGTTTCCCACTGTAAAGTGAGTTACTAATAGAGAGGTGTCCCAAAATAGAAATAAAATCTTGCTGCTGTATTTCATATGTGTGGGAGAGAGGGAATGAATCGACATGGAGTGAATTGCCAGTAATGAAGTGATGCGACACCCTGACCACACAGTGCTAAATGCACCCAGATCTAGCTTGCCAGAAGCTCAAAACTACCTTCAGCACTCTGCAAATGAAATTGTGTTCATCCAAACTTCTCTTTAATACCTCAGAAGCAAAGTACGTGATTTTTGCTCCCAATAGCAAGTGACCAACAAACTCCTCCCTTCCTGGAATTCCTACCCTCTTGGGTGATAGCCTGGAACAAGTAGATATATTTAAACTTCTGGCAGTATGACTACACAACTTTCTTCAGTATCCCCATTGAAAACGTATGTAAGAAGCTGCACCCAAGGCTAGCTTCTACTATGGAAATAAATGCAATCTGCCTAGGATATCCCCAAACCTCTAGTCAGAGCCATGTTCTTACCCCTGTGTGATTAGAGAGACCTACAGCCAGATACTGAAAAAAAGCACAAAAGCGGAGCACAAAGGTTTATGCTGTGCCTACACCCAATCTGGGGGTTGCCATATTCAGTCGGAGGGCAGAACGGCACTATCCAACTGAATATTGGCCTCTGTCAACGCAGTGTTAAGTCACGCTGCACTGCTCCAACATGGACCGGGGCTGTACCCTGCTGATAGGGATTTGCGCCCCAACCTGATAGCATCAGGAGCTGCACTGCGATATTCAGCCACAGAATACACGTGAGCCCACTGAGCATACAAGGTGCCAAGGGGCCACGTGCACGCCCATTATGAGTTCATTTGCATGGGAAACAGTAGCAGGTTTGTGTCCATCCTGTGATCGCCTGCCATGTCAGTCCTGGTGGTGACTAGGTCCCCCCCCCCGAATGCCCATTCCCGCCACAATAATACAGTCCCTTGTGTCTAGTGGCACCCCCACCCTCTGATCCCCTGACCTGTACACATCCCTGTGGTCCCTGGTGTCCAGTGGCATCCCCCGACCCTCCAAGGGTATCTTGTCAAGATCGTGAAGGGATGGATGCGCTGTCAAAAAACACACAGTCAAGACAGCATGTGCAGTTTGGAATTATTTAATTTAATTTTAGCGTGGTTTTCAGACCCCTTGCTTTTCGGGTCTCCACGCAGCACACTGTTTGACCACGCAGGTTTTGACTGCACTGAAATATGGGTGAACCCCCTCCAAGCACCCACCCCATATATTTTCAGGTTGGTGCTGTTGTGTAGTGGCACCCCCGCCCACATCACCCACCCCGGATAGTACCAGGTTGTCCCTTGTTCTATCGGCACCACCACCCCTGAACGCCCATCCCCTATATGTATATGTATGCCCCGGTGGCTAGTGGCATCCACCTAGCCTGGTGATACCATCAGGTCTGTTGCGGGTAGTGGAACCCCCCCCCATCTGCTGAGTACCCATTCACATGATACCAGAGATGCCCTGGTGGCTACTGGATCCTCCACCCACTAAGCACCCATCATGGTATGACCACAGAGGCCATGGTGGCTAGCAGATCCCCCCCCAGCCTCCTGGCCAGTACAGTACCCTGCTTCCCTGGTGTGCAGTGGCAACCCCCCCAAACTCATGGGCCAGGTACCCGAGCCTATCACTGGTGTCTAGTGGCACCTCCCCAGGACCACTGGTTGCCACACAGACTGGTGCACAGTGGCGGTTCTCTGCAGGCCCCTGCCTGCCCTGCCTGCAACTAGCACTCCACCCAGTCACCGCCCCCCACCATATGTGTGCTCACTGTGAATCCATAAGGCAGGCAACTGCGGAGGTGAGAGAATGCTGTGTCAGTCGTCGTTGTGGGCCCCCCACATGGCCAGCACAGGTAAGGGGGGGCTTGGCTGGGTGTGGGCCCATGGAACCGCCACTATGCACCAGTTCACGTGGTGACCAGCAGTTGTGGGGGGGGTGCCCATGGATGCCAGGATAGGCTCGGATACCTGGGCCATGAGTTCGGTGGGGGGGGTTGCCACTGGACGATGGAGTTTAAAGAGCAGCTAACGCAATTAGGACAACTTTAACAAAACATATTTAGACACAGTTCAGCTTGTATTTCACATTAGTTCTGTATTTCTCCTCCCCATTATTTGTTATTGAGGCCATTTGCATGAAAATGGGATCTTTGCTCCTGAAGAGATCATCTATTCCTGTTGCCTTCTCCCTACCTGGGGTCATAATGCTGTACTTGTGACATCACAATTACTCCCATGGCAACAGACTGTGATGTCACAACAGATGAAAAAATTGCTCACCTTAGTAATGTTGTTTCTTCTAATGGAGTCTTGCTATATTATGACATATGCAGTATAACCCCAGGTTAGAACTGCTCCGGAGGTGAAAGAGTTAACTTTCTATGCCAGGCATGGAACCTTGAGCGCGAACTCGGTTGAAAACTCTGTCTGTTGTTGCTCAAACTTAAACTGTCAGATCTTTACGAGCAAAACTCACTAAGGTTCTGTGTGGAAGCCGTAAACCTACACTAGCCCATTGGCTACTAACTACAAAAAACACATTTGTGTTCTTGATCCCAAAACAAAGACTCAAGTAAGGGGAATCAAGAAAGAAAATTAAAACATAACACCCAGGCACCCTAAGAAAGCGTGAAACAAAGTGGGCATCTATGAAGTGCCAACATTGCACTGCCTACCCACATCCCAAAAATAGAGGTTCTGAGAGGGGCAGGCTGGGGGGAGGTCATAATATAGCAAGACTCCATTAGAAGAAACAACACTACTAAGGTGAGTAATTTTTTCTTCAAACAACATGAAGTCTTGCTATATTATGACATATGCAGACTACACAGTATTACCTCCATGGAGGAGGGACAGAACCTACTTAGGAAATAGGCTCTGAAGCACGGCTATGCCAAATCGAGCATCACTCCTAGCCTGGATGTCCAGGGAGTAATGCTTAGTGAAAGTGTGAACTGTTTTCCAGGTAGCTGCTTGACATATCTCTAGGATAGGGATGTCCCTGGCAGCAGCCAGAGACGCAGCTGTACCCCTGGTAGAGTGAGCCCTCAGGCCTGAGGGAGGAACCTTACCCAGTTTTTCATAGCAAAATTGGATACAAGAGACAATCCACCTGGCAATGGATCTTTTAGTGGCAGATTTTCCTTTTCCAACCTCACCATAAGTGAGGAGCAATTGGAGGGAGTCAAACCTGTGACCCTTGGTATGTTCTATGTAGTGACTAAGGGCTCTTTTGACATCTAAACTGTGCAATCTCCTCTCGCCCAAGGAGGAATGGTCAGCGAAATACACAGGAAGGGACATGGATTGATTAAGGTGGAATTCTGAAACCTCCTTAGGCAAAAACTTTCTGTTAGTCCTGAGGACCACCTTATCCCTGTGAAAGGAGATAAAGTCAGGTTCCACTGACAATGCTTGCAACTCACTTATGCGCCTCGCAGAAGTGATGGCTACCAAAAACACAGTTTTCCAAGTCAAGTACTTGAGCTCTGCTGAAGACAATGGCTCAAAAGGGGGTTGCATAAGCTGGGTAATGCAAATATTAAGATCCCAAGCAGGGGCAGGGTCCCTGAATGGAGGGTTGGTGTGAAGCAACCCCTTGAAAAACTTGGAGAATACAGGGTGAGCTGAAAAAGAAGAAGGTTTACCTGCTGATAAGAAAGCAGACATGGCTGCCAGGTGCACTTTTAGGGTAGCTGATCTCAGCCCCAAAGAATTCAAATGCACCAAATAATCCAGGATTGTGGGCAAGTCAGCAGATTCTGGTGGAATATGCTTGCCAGAGCACCATATGGAAAATCTCTTCCATTTGGAATTATAAGTAGCCCTGGTGGAAGGCTTCCTAGAGGCCTTCAAGATATCCAATACACCTTGGGAGAGGTGTAGGTCAGCAAACTCTAACTCTTCAAGAGCCATGCCTTGAGATTGAGAGATTTGAGGTTCGGATACCAAACCCTCCCCTGGGCACAGGTTAACAGATTGTGATCCCTGGAGAGGTGCGGGGGGGGGGTGGACTGCTAAGGACATGAAGAGTGGGTACCAGGGCTGTCTGGCCCAATCTGGAGCAACCAGGATCATCTTGCAGGGTTGAGATCTGATTTTGACTAGTACCTTGAACAGAAGAGGGAAGGGGGGGAAGGCATAGAGAAACTTCCTTCCCAACTGAGAAGGAAGGCATCCAGAGGGACTGAGCCCAACACTGGGGCCTGTAGAAGAGGAAGTTGGTGATTGTCTGGGGCTGCAAAAGATCTATCTGCGGGTGCCCCATCTGGCAAATACTACCTCCAGTACTAGGGGATCCAGTGCCCATCTGTGATGGCCCTGGAAAATCCTGCTGAGAGCATCCGCTAGGACATTGTCCTTGCCTGGAAGGTGAACTGCCGTAAGGGAGGCGTTCAGGGAATAAGCCAGAGACCACAACTTCATTGCTTTGGTGCACAAGGCCGTAGACAGAGTGCCTCCTTGCTTGTTGATGTACCACATTGTAGTAGTATTGTCTGTTCTGACCTGTACAACCTTGTTCTGAACAGATGTGGAAAAAACCTGGAGTGCTAGAAAAACTGCTCTGAGTTCCAACAAATTGATGTGGAGCAGAGATTCCTGTGGGGACCACAACCCCTGGGTAGTGAGGTCGCCCATGTGAGCTCCCCACCCCAAGAGGGATGCATCTGTAGTAAGGGTCAAGGAGTGAGACTGGGGGTTGAAGGGAACCCCCGTCTCAGATTGCTCTGGTCCTGCCACCACTGAAGGGCCTGGATCAGGGTTCGAGTCACTGGGATCAATTTGGTTAGAGGGTCTGTCCTTTGAGACCAAAAAGCTCTCAAATGGAACTGGACGTCCCTCATCTGAAATCTTGCTCCCTGCACTACTGCTGTAGAAGCAGCCATGTGCCCCAGGAGCTGTAGAAAATGCCTTGCCGGTCGCGAGACCTGCAGGGTGAAAGAGGAGGCCAAAGAGACCAAGGTCCTTGCTCTTTCCAGAGGGAGGAAGGCTCTGGCCTCTTTTGTGTTCAGTTCTGCGCCTATGAAGGTGAGAAGCTGGACAGGCTCTAGAACAGACTTTGGAAGACCGAGAAGGAAACCTAGAGATGTGAGCAGTTGCTGAGTTACCTGAAGGTGTAGTTTGACCTGGTCTGGGGACTGGCCTACTATGAGCCAGTCGTCCAGATAAGGAAAGATGGCAATCTTTTGCCTTCTTAAGTGGGCAACTGCTACTGCCAGGCATTTTGTGAATACCCTCAGGGCCGAGGTGAGGCCGAAGGGCATTGCTCTGAACTGGTAATGGCCTGAGGGCAGTTCGAATCTGAGGTACTTTCGATGGGAGCTTCTGATAAGAACATGGAAGTAGGAATCCTTAAGGTCCAGGGAGGCTAGCCAGTCCCCTGGCCTTAGAGAGGGTAAAATAATTCCCAGAGTCACCATTTTGAACTTTGGTTTTAAAAGGTGCTTGTTTAGATACCTGAGATCCAGGATGGGCCGCCATTCTCCTGTCTTTTTGGGGTAAGGAGTACCTGGGTACAACCCTTTGCCCTGGTGTGAGGGTGGAACCCTTTCCACAGCTCTGAGAGCCAGGAGGCAGAAACTTCTGTTTCTAGGCAGAGTGCCTCTCATGGATTTGCAGGTGGAAAGGACCTGGCTCTCATCTTCGGAAATTTTTTGAAGCTGAGAACCAGTCCCTGGCTTACTACTTCCAGGACCCACTTGTCTGATGTTAAAGACTTCCAGTCCTGGACAAAGTAAGCCAGCATGCCCCCTACCGGTAGTGGAGAATCGGCCCTGGCCACCTCATCAGGGAGCCTGTTTTGCAGGGGCTTTGGGTTGAAAGGTAGAAGCAGGCTTACTTGAACCTCTTCTGCCTCTTCCTCGGGGCATAAGCAGAAGAGGAGGCCTGGGCTTGGTAAAAAGGCCTATGAAAAGGCCTGCCCCTGCCCCTGACATGCTGCCTTTGAGGAGTGGCTTGCCTTTCTTTGGCCTGTGCACTCCTATAGGTGGTCCTATACTCATCCATTTTCTTCATATAATTCTCTGTCTGCTCCTCAAACAGAGAATTGCCCACAACAGGAAAATCCATAGCCTTAGACTGAGTATCCTGTGACAGGGCAGTACATCTGAGCCAGGCCATTCTGCAAAGAGACACAGATGTAGCCATGACTCTTGATGAAACATCATTAGAGTCTACTGCAGCATGAATTGCACCTTGGATGCCTCAATACCATCTGCAGCCACCTGCTCCAGCTCCCTGGCAAGCTGGTCAGGGGCCTGTTTTGCTAGGGCCAGCACAGTATCCCACCTGGATTTCTGGTACCTAGCTGCATAAGCCATATAATTTGCCTTTCTGAGTCCCAAAGATGCTGCCATGTACTGTTTCTTTGCCATGGCATCCATCCTCCTGGAATCCTTTTCAGGAGGGTGAGAGGCTAGAGGAATATTAGCCTCGTCACAGGCTGCAGCCTGCACTACCCCCACATGGCTGCATTGCTGAAAGAGGAACTCCGTATCAGAGCCTGATAATGTATACCTCTTGTCCATCCTTTTATCAACAGGAAGGATAGAGTGAGGAGTTTTTAGAATTTTTACTGTCTGTTTCCTAAAGGATTTGTGCAAGGAATAGACAGTCTCTAGACTCTGGAATATCCATCATTTCTACATAATCAGGCTCTTCTTGGTCATCAACAGCTTCCTCAACAGGGAGTTGGAGAGTTTCAACAACTTTCTTATAGAACATAAAATGAGAAGGGGACTCAGATAGCCTGGGGGAGACCCCTGATGGTCTGTCTGGAGAGATGTCCGGTTCAATGGGCACATCCAGACTCTCAAAATCACATTCACTCTCCTCCTCCCCTTCCTCCGGTTCATAAAAATCCTCAAAATCATAATCTTGAACCAGTGGAACCGTCCGAACCGAGCGCTTCCCTGATGGTGTCGGTTCGGAAGGAACCGGGGAAAGAGACTGGACAATTTGAATAGCTTTAGCTATTTCCTCAGCAGTTGGAGAAAGAACTTTTGGCTCCACACTAGCTGACTTTCTAGCCCTTTTAATTGGAACTGGCTCCTCAGAGCTGGCTCTTCGTTTGGCCGAGGAAGTATCACCCTGGTCAGAGGGCACTCCCTCAGGTTCGGTTGGAACCGAACCGGGCTGGCCATCCGGGTCAGTGGAATTTTTTGGCCTCCTTTTCCCTGAGCCTACCAACTCTCTTTTCCACGGTGGCAGCAGGAAAATTCTTACAAATCTGGCAGTCTGCACTGAGGTGGTCAAACCCCAGACAATATACACAGGTGGTGTGTGGGTCAGCCTTAGCAAAGGCTTCCTCACAGAGGCCACAGTGCTGAAACCCAGTGGGTCCGGTTTTTCTTTTGGGTTTCTCAGACATAGTGCCAGCCTAACCAAAACTTGCCCGTTAGTGGCAATCCACCAAGCAAGACTCTCTTATCGGTTCCCAACCGTCACGGGTCGTGGAAAAAAACGTAATGAAATCCGTTTTTTTTAGAACCGATAAGAACCGGGAACTGCACTCTAAAGGACTAGAAAGTTATTTTAAACCAATCTGATCGGTTCAAACCGAACCGAAAAAGACGTTTACAAGTTCCACACAGAAGAAATAAACGTAAGCCTATCTATTACTTACAATACCACAGACAGAGCTTGAACCGACCGATTGCGGTTTAATTTCGGTGAATAAACCGAAAATTACAACTTTTTAACCAACAAACGAACCGAGCAGCAGGAGAAATCTCTGAAGCGACTGCTCAGTGAGGTGGAGTAAAGAATCTGACAGTTTAAGTTTGAGCAACAACAGACAGAGTTTTCAACCGAGCTCGCGCTCAAGGTTCCATGCCTGGCATGGAAAGTTAGCTCTGTCACCTCCGGAGCAGTTCTAACCTGGGGTTATACTGCATATGTCATAATATAGCAAGACTTCATGTTGTTAGAAGACTGTGATATGAAGTAGGGAGTAAGCCAAAGAGGCAGATGAACTCTATGGGATATATAGAGCGTTTCCATGCAAATTTCTCAGTAATGAGTAATGGGAAAGAGAAATCTATTGAATACATATGGAATGCAAGGTAAATTGTACCTAAATATTATGTTTTTCAGTTTTCTTTGAGGCGTCTGCAGCTCTTTAAGTGGACTTGCTTGTAATAACTTGCTACTTTAGTATACTGTGTCTCGTATTATACTGATTGCCATTGCTGCTGTATATCTTTATTTCATATACCAGTGTTTCTGCTGCTTGTAAATTTGTTACTATCCTTTGTCTTGCATCTTTTGAAATCAGTGTAGGTTTTTTTTTTTGCAATTTCTATTTACTTTTCCCCCATCCCCCTGCACTTCACTTCATCGGGAATCGCCAAGGCATCTGTCCCCTTCTTACCTTACCTGGTGTACCCCATCAATCCCTGTTTTTTCCCCCAGGCGGGGATGAGGTGGGGCCCGTACACAACGAATCTTCTAGTTTCGTTGAGTCACTGGGAAGGCAGAGTACTGAGGATCTGTGCTGGCGCTGTCTCCCCAGCATACAGGAATTTTTTTCCGTGTTCTATGGGCGTGATAGACACCATGACGTCAAGGCGTGATCGCCAACGTCTGTCACGCCCCTCCCCTCTCTTAATGGTTGATGCTGGCTGTACCTCTGGCTTCCACCAGAGGCCAGGCAAGCACTGAGCCTTGTCCCCCCTTCCTCCCCAGAGAAGGCAAGCTGTCCATGGATGCTCAAGACTCCTTCCCCCAGCTGGCCCTCCGACTCCCTGGGCTTTTTCCCGAACCCAGGTCACCAGTGTCACAAGCGGTGCTGTGCTGGTGGGCCGGCTATAATCAGTGTGTTTCTTTTGTACTGCTACTGTCTAAACCAGGACCTCCTTGCAAATGAGTATCATTCAATGGAGTTTTTCCTGGTAAAACAAAATCAATCAATCAATCAATCAATCAATGTACATTGGCCATCTTGCCCTTTGTAATAGTCCCTGTTCAGACTTGTTCTTAATTGCAAAAATCTATTGTTCCATCTAGTGTATTGCGTTAACTACCTTCATCCACTCTGCCAGGTCCAGGGAGGGGTTTCGGAGAGAGACACCTTCTAGTCAATGTTTTTGTTTGCATTTTTGTCTGCACTTCTACCATAAGCACCAATACATCCTATGGTACCTGAAACAGGGCCTTCCAAGATATCCTGAGACCCAAGCCAACTTTGGTGGTGCTGGCTGATGACATCATCATGGGAGCAACTGTAACTTTCACTCTGGCCTTTCATTCAAGAATGGTGGCCCTCTGCAAGCCCGGTGGTGCTGAGGGTTGAGGCGCTGGACACCACATCTCGTGCCACGCGGGCAACCCGGGTTCGGGAATGAGCCTGGGTCGTTGGGGGTTGGCAGGGATGGGGAAGGATTGAGTGTCCTACAGACTGCTCTCCTTCCCAGGGGAGTGGGTGATTTCCCCAGCTGCTGCACCAGTGACCTCTAGCGGAGGCTGGAGGCAGTAAAGTGCATGGCCGCAAACTGCAGGGGAATGAAGCTGCGGTGGACGTCTTTTGGGGGTGTCTGGAAGCACGCACCAGCCAAGCTGGACGTCATTGCACGTCCAAAGTTTCGGGGAGAAAAACTACGTAAAAACCCCTATTGGCGGGTGAGGCGACGGCGACCATCAGTAGCCCAAATCCACACATCCAACGTCGGCTGTTCCTGGGGCCCCTCCATGGGGTCTGGAGAGCCCGGAATCCCAAATATGGGAGGACGGTTCAGACGGGCAGTGGAGCTGCGGAGCTGAGCATGGGAACCTGAGAGATTCCCCAAAGGTAGGGGGCATAAATAAAGTTGACAAAAAACAAAACAAAAAAGAATGGTGGCCCTGCCACCTCCTACCTAATCTGCATATACAAAGCTTGATTGTGGCTTCACACTGCCGATTTTCCTGAAAGATCATAAGGGTGTGCTCCTGTGTTTAGTTGTTGTATGCCCCCCAACCCCACCCACTGCTGTAGCCAGAATAAGGCAAGGCAATTTTATTTATATAATGCCCAATCCAGGGGACTCTGGTCGCCTTACAAAACATATCCAGTAAAATAATACAATTAAAACAATAAATAAGAAGTGTAGATATAAGAATCATAACAGAATAACTAGATAAGATAATCATTCCCTAAAACACAAACTAAACAGATAGGTCTTCAGTTTAGATTTAACTCTTAGAGTACTGCAGGAGTAGATATACTGTATACATCCTGAATCTATATATGGTCAAACATACTCAGCACAACATACAGCTAAACAAAGACTGATCTAATGTGTAAGGTTATCCCAGACCACAAGGAACAGTGCCAGAGCTTGTCCTGTCTGCTTACCTTGTCTTCTTTAGTGAGTCTCCCTTGCACCTTCTCTGGGTCAGTAATTATTTCCTGAATGTGAGCAATATACAGTTGTAGTGTCTGCTTCACTTCTGAAAATACAAAGTTCAGTTGTTTCCTTTTACACTGATAAAACTCAAGAGCACAATTAGCTGCACCCACTGGTGGCAGCAAGACTGACCCCACACTGAGCTTTCTCACAATGACCCCCCCCCAAGCAGGCTTGCAGTGGCATCCACACATCTTTACAGTAGCACCCTTAGTGCCCTCACAGTAGTACCCCATCTTTTTGTAATGAAGACCAAACCCTCACAGCAACCCTCATGCCCTCACAGTAGCACCCCACCCTCTTGTAGAAACCTGCAACACCTGTGCAGTAGCATACCACCCATCTTCCTTGCACTAGTACCCCACGCAGTGCCACCTCTGGCGACATTATGTTGAAGCATTGCTAGCTGGTGACATCAAGCTGGGGTAGTGTTGGCTAGTGACATCATGTTGGGGCAGTGCTGACTGGTGACATTATGCTGGGGCAGTATTGGCTGGTGACCGCATGTTAGGGCAGTGCAAGCTGGTTACCTCATGTCAGAGCTGTGTTGGCTAGTGACCTCATGTTGGGGCAATGCTGGCTGGTGGCATCATGTTGGGGCAGTGCTGGCTGGTGACATCATGCTGGGGCAGTGCTGGCTGGTGACATCATGCTGGGGCAGTGCTGGCTGGTGACATCATGCTGGGGCAGTGCTGGCTGGTGACATTATGCTGGGGTAGTATTGGCTGGTGACCGCATGTTAGGGCAGTGCAAGCTGGTTACCTCATGTCAGAGCTGTGCTGGCTAGTGACCTCATGTTGGGGCAATGCTGGCTGGTGGCATCATGTTGGGGCAGTGCTGGCTGGTGACATCATACTGGGGCAGTGCTGGCTGGTGACATCATGCTGGGGCAGTGCTGGCTGGTGACATCATGCTAAGGCAGTGCTGGCTGGTGACATCATGCCGGGACAGTGCTGGCTGGTGACATCATGCCGGGGCAGTGCTGGCTGGTGACATCATGCTAAGGCAGTGCTAGCTGGTGACATCATGCTGGGGCAGTGCTGGCTGGTGACATCATGCTGGGGCAGTGCTGGCTGGTGACATCATGCTAAGGCAGTGCTGGCTGGTGACATCTTGCTGGGGCAGTACTGGCTGGTGACATCATGCTAAGGCAGTGCTGGTTGGTGACATCATGCTGGGGCAGTGCTGGCTGGTGACATCATGCTGGGGCAGTGCTGGCTGGTGACATCATGTTAAGGCAGTGCTGGCTGGTGACATCTTGCTGGGGCAGTGCTGGCTGTGACATCATGCTAAGGCAGTGCTGGCTGGTGACATCATGCTGGGGCAGTGCTGGCTGGTGACATCATGCTGGGGCAGTGCTGGCTGGTGACATCATGCTAAGGCAGTGCTGGCTGGTGACATCATGCTGGGGCAGTGCTGGCTGGTGACATCATGCTAAGGCAGTGCTGGTTGGTGACATCATGCTGGGGCAGTGCTGGCTGGTGACATCATGCTGGGGCAGTGCTGGGCAGTGCTGGCTGGTGACATCATGCTAAGGCAGTGCTGGCTGGTGACATCATGCTGGGGCAGTGCTGGCTGGTGACATCATGCTAAGGCAGTGCTGGCTGGTGACATCATGCTGGGGCAGTGCTGGCTGGTGACATCATGCTAAGGCAGTGCTGGCTGGTGACATCATGCTGGGGCAGTGCTCTCTGGTGACATCATGCTGGGGCAGTGCTGGCTCATGACATCATGCTGGGGCAGTGTTGGATGGTGGCATGTTGGGTAGTGTTGGCTAGTGACATCATGTTAGGGCAGTTTCGGTTGGTGGCATGTTGGGGCAGTGTTGACTAGCGACATCATGTTAGGGCAGTGTTGGCTAGTGACATCATATTAGAGCAGTGTTGGCTGGTGACATCATGTTGGAGCAGTGCTAGCTGGTGACCTCATGCTTGGGCAGTGCTAGCTGGTGACATAATATGGGGCAGTGCTGGCTGGTAACATATGAGGTGGTGCTAGCTGGTGACATCATGTTGAGGCAGTGCTAACAGGTGACATTATACTGGGGCTTGAAAAGGAGGCCTGGGTCAGGAAGCATAAGCAGACCAGGAGAAATTGTAAAAATCCACAAGTAGTGATTTGTTATTAAAAGTGACAAGAGAATAAAAACAAAAAGAAATGTACCGACTGGTTTTCAGCATAGGCACCAAAAATCAAAGTCCAATTTCTGAGTTCAGAACTGAAATCTACAATCAATCAGCTCTCTATTACACCCGGTCTCCAAAACTCCCCCTGAAGACACGTGCTTCAGATCAGGAGAAACTGTAACCCAGAACTTTCTGAATCCTGTCAGTTTCTAGCTTCCACCAGAGCACTGTGACCCAGAACTTCAGAACCTTGTTAGATCCTAGCTTCCAGAGCATAGTGACCCAGCTACAAGCTGGCCTCTTTTACTGACCGATTCCACCAGTCTGAGATCAAAAGGTCACACACTTACACTTTCCTAAGAAACCCAAAGAGCTGTTTCTGTAATCATTTCAACAGTGATAACTATATTTAGTTTACAAATCAGGGAACCCAGTCGCATACGTATTATGACTATATATAAGCAAGGTAGAGACAGCAAAAAGGGGAAAAAGAACAGCAAGCAAAGGCAAGAGTTGACTGTGCAGTCCAGTAGGAAAGACAACAATAGTAGGCAGGATCCGTGCTTCAAACTCTCTCTACACATCACAAATGGGACAGGGCAAAACCACACCTGTCACAGGGCTGTGTTGGCTGATGACATCATGTGGTAGTGTTGGCTGGCAACATCATATGAGGAAGTGCTAGCTGGTGACATCATGTGGGGACAGTGCTAGCTGTTGACATCATGTTGGGGCGGTGCTGGCTGGTGACCTCATTTTGGGGTGATGTTGGCTGGTGATATTATATTAGGACTGTGATGGCCGATTACCTCATGAGACAGTGTTAGCTGGTGAGATCAAGTTCGGGTGATGGTGGCTGGTGATCTTGTGGGGCAGTGTTGACTGGTGACCTCTTGTTGGAACAGTGTTGGCTGGTGACATCATGCTGGGGTGGTGTTGGCTGGTGACATTATGTTGGGGCTGTGTTGGCTGATGACATTATGTTGGGGCTGTGTTGGCTGATGACATTATGTTGGGGCTGTGTTGGCTGATGACCTTGTGTGGTAGTGTTGGCTGATGACATCATGTTGGGGCAGTGCTAGCTGATGACATCATGTTGGGGCAGTGCTAGCTGGTGACATTGTGGTGGGGTGGTGTTGGTTGGTGACATTATGTTCGGGCTGTGTTGGCTGATGACCTTGTGTGGTAGTGTTGGCTGATGACATCATGTGGGGGCAGTGCTAGCTGGTGACATTGTGGTGGGGTGGTGTTGGTTGGTGACATTATGTTCGGGCTGTGTTGGCTGATGACCTTGTGTGGTAGTATTGGCTGGTGACATCATGTTGGGGCAGTGCTAGCTGGTGACATTGTGTTGGGGTGGTGCTGGCTGGTGACATCATGCTGGGGTGGTGTTGGTTGGTGACATTATGTTCGGGCTGTGTTGGCTGATGACCTTGTGTGGTAGTGCTGGCTGGTGACATCATGTTGGGGCAGTGCTAGCTGGTGACATTGTGTCGGGGTGGTGTTGGCTGGTGACATTATGTTGGGGCTGTGTTGGCTGGTGACATTATGTTCGGGCTGTGTTGGCTGATGACCTTGTGTGGTAGTGTTGGCTGATGACATCATGTTGGGGCAGTGCTAGCTGGTGACATTGTGTTGGGGTGGTGTTGGCTGGTGACATTATGTTGGGGCTGTGTTGGCTGGTGACATTATGTTTGGGCTGTGTTGGCTGGTGACATTATGTTTGGGCTGTGTTGGCTGATGACCTTGTGTGGTAGTGTTGGCTGGTGACATCATGTTGGAGCAGTGCTAGCTGGTGACATTGTGTTGGGTGGTGTTGGCTGGTGACATTAATATTGGGGCTGTGTTGGCTGATGACCACATGAGGCAGTGTTGACTCATGAGATTATAGAAACATAGACTTTGACAGCAGGTAAGGACCACTTGGCCCACCTAGTCTGCCTATTTCCCTACCTACTAGATAAGCTGCAGATCCTCGTTAACCAACAGCCTATTTCTTCCTACCCCCCACAAGAATTGCTTTATCTCTGTCCCATGCATTCTTAAATTCTCCCACAGTTTTAGACCCCGCAACCTCCTCAGGAAGGCAGTTCCATGCGTCCACCACCATCTCTGTGAAAAAATACTTCCTCACACTGCCCCTGAGCCATCCCCCCCTCTATCTTCAAAGTGTGTCCCCTTGTTCTTGCACATCTCTTTGCACATCCCTCTTGGACTTTGTTGATTCCACTGAGGTACTTAAAAGTTTCTATCATGTCCCCCCTCTCCCTCCTTTCCTCAAGGGTATACATATTAAGCTCCTTTAATCTCTCCTCATATGGCTTCTCTTGTAGACGCTGCACCATTTTAGTTGCCCTCCTCTGGACTGCCTCCATCCTGTCTATGTCCTTGAGGAGATGGGGTCTCCAGAACTGAACGCAGTACTCTAGATGGGGTCTCATTAACTGTCTGTACAGAGGGATAACAACTTCCTGTTTTCTGCTGGTGATACCTCTCCCTATACATCCTAGTATCCCCCCAGCCCTCCCTCCCTTCTGCCTTCTCACATTGCTTACCAACCTTAAGGTCATCTGATATGATTACCCCCAGGTCCCTTTCCATTTTTGTTGTTGTTACTACCTCCCCCCCCCATTGTGCACTCTTCCCCAGGGTTTATGCTTCCCAGGTGCATTATTTTGCACTTCTTTACATTGAATCCAAGCTGCCATACTTCTGACCATTCCTCCAACCTTGCCAAGTCCCTTCTCATCCTTTCCACGCCCCCTTGTGTATCAACCCTGTTGCAGATCTTTGTGTCATCTGCAAAGAGGTATACTTTTCCTTCCAGTTCCTCTGCAATGTCACTTATAAAGACATTAAAAAGGACTGGACCCAGTACTGAACCCTGCGGTACCCTACTAGTAACCCCCCCTTACTTCAGAGTGGACTCTGTTTACTATTACCTTCTGTATCCTGTTGTCCAGACAATGTTTTACCCAGACTACCACATTTGTTTATTAATCTTTTGTGTGGGACCGTGTCAAATGCCTTGCTAAAGTCTATGTAGGCCATGTCCACAGCCCCTCCCTGGTCTATTACTTTGGTCACCCAGTCAAAGAAATCGATTAGATTCATCCGACATGACCTTCCCACTGTGAATCCATGCTGCCTTGGGTCCTGTGCCCCACTGGCTTCTAGGTACTCAACAGTTCTTTCCTTCAGAAGTGATTCCATCATTTTCCCTACCACAGAGGTCAAACTGACAGGTCTGTAGTTTCCTGCCTCTGTCTTGCTCCCACTTTTGTGAAGGGGAATCACATCCGCCCTCCTCCAGTCCTCAGGTACCACACCATCCTCCCATGATTTGTTAAAAGGGGGCAGTCATTGGTGTCACTAGTTCTCCCCTTAATTCTTTTAGAATTCTAGGATGAATCCCGTCAGACCCCATTGGTTTGTCCACCTTCAGTTTTAGGAGTTCTTTCAGAACCCTTTCTTATCTGAAAGGACTGGGATTGACCTCCCCATCCAGAGTGCTTCTGTTAATTGGATTAGGTACTTCCCCCTCCCCCTCCCCCTCTTTTGTGAATACTGAGCAGAAATATTCATTCAGTATCCCTGTTTTTTTCGCTGTCCCTCTCTGCCCACCCACTGTCCATTCTATTCAGCCTCACTATCCCTCCCTTTGTCTTTCTACACTCCCTAATGTACCTATAAAAGGTTTTATCCTCCTTCTTAACTGAGCTGGCTATCTTTTCCTCATTTGGGCGCTTGCTATTCTGTCTGCCTTTCCTGCTTCCTTCTGCCTTAACTGGTACAGTTCTCTGTCCTGCTCCTTCTGTGTTTCCTTATACTTCCTAAATGCTATCTTTTCTCCCTAACTTTCCCCACCACCTCTTTTGAGAACCACAGTGGCTTTTTTTTTTTCATTTTGATTTATTTGTTTCACACAAAGGCTTGTTGCCTTTGTGATGGCAGTTTTGATGTTTCCCCATTGTTGCTCCACCCCTCATTCTTGCCGGTTTGCTAGTGCTTTTCTGAGGCACTCTCCCATTTTTCCAAAGTCAGCCCTCCTGAAGTCCAGTACCCTCACTTTTGTATGGCTTGTCTCTGCAGCTGAGTTTATCGTGAACCACACTGTTTGGTGGTCACTTGTTCCCAGATTGCTACCTACTTCTATATCTGAGATCCTCTCACTGTCCCAATTTGAGAGAATGAGGTCTAAGATTGCTCCCTCCCAAGTGGGTTCCAACACTAGCTGTCTGAGGTATGCCCCTGTAGGGCATCGAGAATGGACCTGCTCTTTGATGTAGCTGCATCAAAGTTGCTCCAGTTAACATCTGGCATATTCAGGTCCCCCATCAACAGTAACTCCCCTTTCTCTGCCATCCTAAGGATGCCTTCTATCATATCCGTGTCCATTCCTTCCCCCCGAGATGAGGGTCTGTATACAACCCCTGTGTGGATTGTGGTGCCATTTTCAGTCTCTAGGGTGATCCACAGTGCCTCCTCTCCTCCCTGTTTACTCTTTAGTTCCGTTGCTTTTATCCATTCCCTTACACAGAAAGATACTCTTCCCACTCTTCTACCCTCTCTGTCCCTCCTGTAGGTTGTGTACCCTGGTATGTTAACATTCCAGTTATGGTTCTCTGTGTATCATGTTTCTGTGACTGTCACAATATCCAGGCATCCCTCTTCCATCAAGGCCACCAGTTCAGGGAGCTTGTTGCCCAGACTACGGGCATTGGTACTCATTGCCCTCCATTTCTTGACGGTCTTACCCCCTTTTGACCCATCCCTATCCTTATTGCCTTTGTCGTTTTCTCCATTTACCCCACCCTTCTCCCTATCGACGTCTCTATCTTGGTGTTTACCTCACTAACTACCTTGATTTTTTTTTGGGGGGGGCTAGGATTTCTCTGCTCCTTTCCAGTGCCTCCCCCCTTGGCTAGTTTAAATGCTTGCCAATGAAGCATTTAAACCTATCATCTAGGATCCTGGTTCCCCTTCTGGACAGATGCAGACCACTGTGCCAGTATAGGCCTGCATCACTCCAGGTAGACCCCCAGGCCCCAATGAAGCCAAACCTCTAAGCTCTGAACCAGTTTTTCAACCACTAATTAAATCCCATGGTGTGGAGCACCCTAACCTCACCCATGCCATAGACAGGCATCACCTCCGAGAAGGTTACCGTGTGTGCCACTTGTCTAAGGCCCTTCCCCAACTCCATAAACTCTTCCTACACTGCTCTGATCCCTTTCCCAGCCAGGTCATTTTTCCCCAGGTGGACAATGACATCCAGCTCCCTCCCCTGTGCAGCTGTTCCAGCGATCCTGAGGATTAGCTCCCTGTCCCTCCAAGCCATGGCGCCAGGCAGGCAGGCACTTTGCCTCCCACTCCCCTTCCTCCCCCAGTTCTACCCTCCTAACAATGGAGTCCCCCACCAGGAGTTGTTTCCTTCCCCTGTGGGGCCCCATTCCACCCTCCTGTGAGTCTCCTTTGTGGAGGTTCCCAGCATCCTCCTTGGTCTCCACCGTGGGTGTCTCCGTAGAGGAACCACACTTTGCCAGAACGGCATATGAACTGTGGAAAGGTACAACTGGAGGGATGTGCCTCTGTTCCACCACTCTCACCCTCCCTGAGCCCACTGTGGCCCAACCGCTCCTCTTTCTTGGCAACCTCTGAGGCAACGGCGGTGGCCCTGGTGATCCCTGGGTGGGAGAGGAGGTTCCCCAAATCCTGGCCAACTCAGCCTGGAGATGAGCAACCTCCTTCCTCAGCCCAGAGAGGTATCTGCAGATGGGACAACACCGCATCCTCCAGAACGTCTCCCAAAAGACTGCTGCTCCACAGCCACTGCACTGCACAACTCCCATCATGTCTTATTTCTGGCCCCTTAACTGTTGTTTTAAATACTTACTCTTTCCTCTGTTTATTTATTTATTTTTATATTTTTTTCCTCCCTACTTACTTACTGCCTTCGTGCCCTTTAAACTCCTGATCTTCCTGTTCTGAGACAAGAAGTTCCTATATTTCTCAGTAGTCTCCTTACTTGCTCAGAGTCAGACCTCCAGCAGCTGGGGGGGGACGGAGAGCTACTCTTGCCCTTCTAGGATGGTGAGTCTTTTGTGGCTCTGTGATCACTCACTTCCTGCTCCCAAACAGAAAGTTCCTGTTGTCAGTCAAATCCTGTGCCTATAAAAGTAGAACCGGCTAAGCATGGGGGTGGGGTGGAGGGGAGGGAAGGAGGGCAATATAGTCCCAGTAGAGAAGTATAGTTATAACAGTAGTTCCTTCCTCTTGCTGTTCTCTGCCTGTTCTCTGCCAGAAGCTATCTAGGTCACTTTTTAAATCCAAAATACCTGGCTTCCTTCTAGCTAAGCCATTCCCTCTACTTTACAGCTCCTTCTACACCTAGATAATTGCACAGATAACAATTCTCTTCAGCCAACTCAGACAAACACCTAGGTAACTACAAAGATAACAATTCACTTCAGTCAACTCAGACAAACACACTCTTTTTTATGTTTTTACCCTAAATTGAAGGTCCCAGTAGTGAGTTCTAGTTCTTTAGTCCCAGTAGAGAAGTATAGTTATAACAGCAGCTTCTTTCTCTTGCTGTTCTCTGCCTGTTCTCCGCCATGTTGTGGCAGTGCTAGCTGATGACCTCAGGTTGGGCATTGTTGGCTGATGACATCATGGTGGGGTGGTGTTGGCTAGTGACATCATGGTTGGGTGGTGTTAGCTAATGACCTCATGTTGGGGCAGTGCTAGCCAGTGACATCATGTTGCGGCAGTACTGGCTGGTAACTTCACGTTGGGACAGTGCTGGCTGGTGACATCATGCTGGAGCAGTGCTAGCTGGTGATATCACAGAAACATAGAATTTGATAAGGACCACTTGGCCCACCTAGTTTGTCCATTTTCCCTACCTGCAGTTACACTGCAGACCCTACTTAATCTCTGGCTTTACCCCCCTCCTTTCCTTATCACTAAGGTTCCCTTATGCCTATCCCATGCAGTCTTGAATCCAGTTACTGTTTTTGCCACCACCTCCACTGGGAGGCTGTTCCAGGCATCCACCACTCTTTCTGTGAAGAAGTACTTCCTCACATCTCCCGAGTCTACCCCCTTCAAATCATACTGGGGCAGTGATAGCTGGTGATGTCATGTTGGGGCAGTGCTAGCTGGTGACATCATGCTAGAACAGTGCTAGCTGGTGATATCATGTGGGGGCAGTGCTGGCTGTGACCTCATTTTGGGGCGATGCTGACTGGTAACCTCATGTTGGGGCAGTGCTAGGTGGTGGTATTATGTTGAGGTGGTGTTGGCTGGTGACATCATGTTAGGGCGGTAATAACTGGTGACATTATGTTGAGGCAGTGTTGGCTGGTGACATTTTGTTGGGGTGGTGATGGCTGTGCTAGTTGGTGATATCATGTTGGGGTGGTGATGGCTGTGCTAGTTGGTGATATCATGCTGGGGTGGCAATGGCTGATGATACCATGTTGGGGTGGTGATGGCTTTGTGACCTCATGTTGGGGTGCTGATGGCTGGGGACCTCATGCTGGGGTGGTGATTGCTGGTGATATCATGCCAGGGTGGTGGTAGCTGGTGATGCCAAATTGGGGTGGTGACACCATGTTGGGGTGGTGATGGCTGGTGACATCATGTAGGGTTTGTGATGGCAGGTGACATTATGTTGTGGCAGTGCTAACTAGTGACATCTCAGGGCAGTGCAGGCTGGCAACATCTGTAAGGGTGGGTGCTGGCTGGAAGCATCATGTTAGGGTGGTGGTAGCTTATGACATCTTGAGGCAGTGCTGGCTGGTGACATGGGGTGCTGCGGGCTGGTATCATGTTGAGGTGGTGATGGCTGGTGACATGCTGGGGTGGTGCTGGCTGACATTTGGGGTAGTGCTGGCTGGTAGCACTATGATGGAGCAGTACTGGCTGGTGGCATAATGGGGGTGCAGCTGGCTAGTGACATGTTGAGGTGACGCTGGACAGTGACATATTGGGGTGGTGCTGGCTGGTGCACACTGGGGCGATGCTGGCAGATGGCACATGGGGGCGATGCTGGCTAATGACATGCTGGGGCAGTGCTGGCTGGTAGCATAATTTAGGGGTGGTGCTGGCTGGTAGTATCATGTTGAGGTGTTGATGGCTGGTGACAGCATGTAGGGTTTGTGATGGCAGGTGACATTATGGTGTGGCAGTGCTAACTGGTGACATCTCAGGGCAGTGCAGGCTGGCAACATCATGTCAGGGTGGGTGCTTATGACATCTTGGGGTAGTGCTGGCTGGTGACATGGGGTGCTGCTGGATGATATCAGGTTGAGGTGGTGCTGGCTAGTGACATGTTGGGATGGTGCTGGCTGACATTTGGGGCAGTGCTAGCCAGTTATATCATGCTGGGATGGTGACAGCTGGTGACACCATGCTGGGATGGTGACGGCTGGTTACAACATGTTGGGTGGTGAGAGCTGGTGATATCATGCTGGAGTAGTGATGGCTGGTGATATCATGCTGGGGTGGTGATGACTGGTGATAGCATGTTGGGGTGGTTATGGCTGGTGACACCATGCTGGGGTGGTGATGGCTGGTGACACCATGCTGGGATAGTGACGGCCAGTTACAACATGTTGGGTGGTGAGAGCTAGCGATATCATGCTGGAGTAGTGATGGCTGGTGATATCATGCTAGAGTGGTGATGACTGGTGATAGCATGTTGGGGTGGTGATGGCTGGTGACACCATGCTGGGGTGGTGATGGCTGGTGACACCATGCTGGGGTGGTGATGGCTGGTGACACCATGTAGGGGCAGTGCTGGCTGGTGACACGGGGTGCTGCTGGCTGGTATCATGTTGAGGTGGTGATGGCTGGTGACATGCTGGAGTGGTGCTAGCTGACATTTGGGGTAGTGCTGGCTGGTAGCACTATGTTGGAGCAGTACTGGCTGGTGGCAAAATGGGGGTGCAGCTGGCTACTGACATGTTGAGGTGACGCTGGACAGTGACATATTGGGGTGGTGCTGGCTGGTGCACACTGGGGCGATGCTGGCAGATGGCACATTGGGGCAATGCTGGCTGATGGCACATCGGGGTGGTGCTGGCTAATGACATGCTGGGGAAGTGCTGGCTGGTAGCATAATTTAGGGGTGGTGCTGCCTTGTAGTATCATGTTGGGGTGGTGCTGGCTGGTGAAATGTTGAGGTGGTGCTGGCTGACATTTGGGGCAGTACTGGCTGGTAGCATCATGTTGGAGTAGTGCTAGTTAGTGGCATGATGGGGTGCTGCTCGCTAGTAACATGTTGAGGTGATGCTGGCTGGTGACATACTGGGGCGGTGCTGGCTGGTGCACATTGGGGCGATGCTGGCTGGTGACATACTGTGGCGGTGCTGGCTGGTGACATGTTGAGGTGATGCTGGCTGGTGTCATACTGGGGTGGTACTGGCTGGTGCACATTGGGGTGATGCTGGCTGGTGCACATTGGGGTGATGCTGGCTGGTGACATACTGTGGCGGTGCTGGCTGGTGCACATTGGGGCGATGCTGGCTGGTGACATACTGGGGCGGTGCTGGCTGGTGCACATTGGGGTGATGCTGGCTGGTGACATACTGGGGCAGTGCTGGCTGGTGCACATTGGGGTGATGCTGGCTGGTGCACATTGGGGTGATGCTGGCCGGTGCACATTGAGGTGATGCTGGCTGGTGACATACTGGGGCGGTGCTGGCTGGTGCACATTGGGGTGATGCTGGCTGGTGCACATTGGGGCAACACTGGCTGATGGCACTCTGGGGCGGTGCTGTCTAATGACATGCTGGGGCAGTGCTGGCTAGTAGCATAATTTAGGGGTGGTGCTGGCTGGTGACATGTTGAGGTGATGCCTACTGGTGACATGGTGACACATTGTGGTGGTGCTGCTGATGACACGCCGGGGCAGTGCTGGCTGGTAGCATAATTTAGGAGTGCTGCTGGCTGGTAGCATCATGTTGGGGCAGTACTAGCTAGTGTAATGTTATGGTGGTGCTGACTGGTGAAATGCTGGGGCAGTGCTGGCAGGTTTTGCCGTGTTAAGCCAATCCTGGCTGGTGACATCATGTTGGGGTGCTGCTAGATGGTGACATTATTGTTGGGGGTGGACGTCTGTTGGTAACATAATGGGCCAGAACAAGCTGGTGTCATGGTGTTAGGGTAACGCTAGTTGGTGACATGGTGTAGTGCTAGTTGGTGACATGGTATTGGGGTAGTGCTTGCTGGTGACACAGTGTTTGGGGGTGGTGCTCTCTGGTGACATTGTTTTGGGGGTGGAATTTGTTGGTGACATGTTGGGCCAGAACATGCTGCTGACATGGATTTGGGGTGGGCTAGCTGGTGACTTGGTGTTGGGGTGCTGCTGGCTGGTGAGATTTGTGGTGGGGTTAGATGAACAGCCATGCTCATGACAGTGTTAGAGCTCAGATCTTTGATTCTGGAGTCCTAAGTTTAATCCCAACTCTGCCACTTAGTCACTGTGTGACCCTGAGCAACTCATGACTTTTCTTTGCATACAGTACCTTCCTCTCATTGAAGTCCCTCTATCTCTTGTACCCAGTCTCTCTGTGTTCACATAATGCGTGCTGCTACTGCTGACAGCTTGCGATGCAAAGAGTGTGCATGAAAGGCACTATGTGAAACCAAATACCTTTCCTTTTTTGTTAAAAAGTTGCAGTTTGTAATTTGCTTACAAAAACCACACATATGTCCCGATATTCAAATAGGAGTGCAAGCAAAGTGCAGATATTTGCACTGTGCTTGTACCCATTCAGGCAGCTGGTATATTCAGTTGAATAGCAGGCAGCGCTATCCAACTGAATATCGGAGTGTGACAGCGCAGTGCTAAGTGAAACTGTGCTGCCCCAACACAGACCTGGGCTGTATATAGCCTACAGGGAACCGCACTGCCCCAAACCAGCTAGTGCCAAGACCTCTGTGGGCTATATTCAGCCACAAGATGCAAATGAGCCCATTGAGCATGCAAGGTGCTAAGGGGCCATTCTGCATGCCCATTGTGGGCTCATTTGCATGGGGCCCAGCAGCCCCTTTGTTCCAGTCCCAACGAACACATCTGCCCTGGTGGTCTAGTGTGCCCTCCGCCATCCAATCACCCTCTCTATGAATGTAAATGCTCCCCTGGTGTCTAGCAGTACCCCTCCACCCACTGATTGCCTATTGTACATGAATACATGTATCCCTGGTGTCTAGTGGTAACCCCAACCCCTTGATCGTCTGTGTTATGAGTGTAAATATTTTCTGGGTGTCCAGTGACTGGTCCCTCGCCCCAAGCACCCACTGACAAATATTAACAAATCAGTGGGATCCAGGTGTCCCTCCACCCATGCTGCCTGCCCCTCATACTACCACACCACACGCACTTCTCGCCTGGGTGAATAGCGATCAGCAAACTTCCAGCACGGTGACCAGCCAGCCCATCTTTCACCTCCTCAGGCAGCTGCTGTATGAGTTGTCAGTGAACACACATACAATACTGTACACATGCTCACTCACAGCTCATACAGCAGCCGGTCGAAGAGGTTAGAGGAGGGATGTGCGGGTCACCATATCGAGCTTCGCTGATCACCAGCCAATGGAGTAAAGGGGGGTTGCAGGGTGGTGGCATGTGAACCAGCAGGATGGGTGGGGGGACACTGGACCACCACTGACATGTTGTACAGCTGTCAACGGGCACTTGGGGGGGTGAGGGCAGCCACTATACAGCAGGGAAGTAGTCACACTCATTGAATGGGCAATCGGGAGGGTGGGGGTACTACTAGACACCATGAAGTATTTACATGCATAGACCAGGCAATTGGTGGGGTGGGGGTACCACCAGATACCAGGTATATGTGTATTTATGTACAACAGGCAATCGGGGGTGGGGTACAACTAGACACCAGGGATATGTGTATTCATGTGAAACACATGATCTGGGGGACCACTAGACACCAGGTATTGATGGGATATCTAGTACAGATCATTGGGGGGGGGTGCTGCAGTGCAGCCACCTTGTCTTCAGGGGCAGTGTGGGAGTGCCCTGTTAAGAGGTGTTTTTTCAGTGGTGGTACATAGCGCCACTTTGGCAGCTGTGTACCTTCATCAAAAACCTTTGAAGATACCACTGTGCCGATATGCAAGGGAAGAGCCCCTCATCTGCATAGGTATAACAGTATTATAGTGTTTTGGCACTGTAGGTTTGCATTGGTGCACCAGGGGCTTCTGAATAAGGGCCGGCTGGGGGCATCAGCAGAAATCTGGGTCATCGCATCTACTAACCCTGTTGGCGGGTGAGCTAATCTTTGAACATTGGGCTTATAACACTTAAGAACACACTGAAGTGGTTAATTGTCTATATACTATAGCTACCTAGTAATGTTCTAATCAAAATTGTACCACTTGACATGCACTAAGACTGAGTTAACAAAAACAACTTTAGAACAGCATTTTCTTTACCAGCCCAGTCTAGGAATTCCACACAGTCATTCTTTGAATATCTGAAGGCTATTTCATGTGCCCGCTCGCCCCAGGAGTTATAAGATTGAATGTCTGCCCCTAGCTCCGTCAGGGTCTGCAGGGTCTCTAGGCGGCCCCAGGCAGCAGCACAGTGTAGGGGGGAATATCCTGGAAAAGAAAGGGAAAAGAGTCACTCCAACAGGCAGCACAATGCAATTACTTTCTGTGTGTTGTCTTTTATGCTCACCGTATCCTAAATCACTGTAGACCTGCACTGAGCTGTGCAAAAAAATACCAAAATCCAATTATAAATCTTGAGCATTTTCATGCACACTGTGGGAAATGAAATGCAGTTCAACATATATTTCATATAGTTTCTGCAGTTATCATCCTTTTGTGCCTTTATTTCTTATTCATCATTTCTGAAGTGACCCCTAACTGGTTCACCTACTCTTCTGCCAGGGATGACTCACCTCACATGGTCCCTCATGGCATACCTCTCAACCTTCTGTCACTGAAATGAGGGACAGGGACACTCAAAATGATGGACAATGAGGGACAATGCCTCATAATGAGGGACACATCTTCAAACATGCAGATACAAGCTTAAAACAGTGTGTAAACCGTTGTGTTTACTCATACAAAGTTTACTTTTGATTTAGCATCTTAAAATATTTAGCATTTTTGCTTCAGAGTTGGAATTTACAGCACATTCTCTGTGTTGGTAGCATCTTTTCCATGAGGAACAGAGCAATTTTGAGAGGTAAAATGAGGGATGTCCCTCATAATCAGGGACAGTTGAGAGGTATGCCTCATGGGCACAGCCTCAGGTACTGAGGGGTTGGCATCATGCTGTTATCTTCCTGTTCTGTGTCTGGGAACCATCAGCACAGTGAGGACACCTGGAGCCCTGATGTGAAATGGGCCCATCCCCCACCCACATTTTTCCAATCTCTCCTCACACCCCACTCGCCAGTGCATCACCAGCTCTAATGAGGCATGAAAACGTCCCTACTTCTGCCTCGCCCACCAGTGCATCTGCACTTCTGATGTGAAGCATTCACATTTATTCTCTAGCCCTGCCCACCACTGCATCATCAGCTTTGCTGTGGCATGGACACATTTCTCCTCTAGCCCTGCCCACCACTGCATCATCAGCTTTACTGTGGCATGGACACATCTCTCCTCTAGCCCCGCCCACCAGTGCATCATCAGCTTTAATGTCGCATCAACACATCTCTCCTCTAGTCCCGCCCACCACTGCATCATCAGCTTTAATATGGCATGGACACACCTCTCCTCTATCCCTGCCCACCAGTGCATCATCAGCTTTAATGTGGCATGCATACATCTCTTCTCTAGCCCTGCCCACCAGTGCATCATCAGCTTTAATAAGGCATGGACATATCCCTCCTCTAGCCGCACTTACCAGTGCATCATCAGCTTTAACCCTTAGGCCGCCAACAGAATTAGAACGTATAGGAATTCTGGACTGATATAGCAGTCCGTGGCCCTGCAAGGGTTAATATGCACTGGCCCACCAGTGTGTCACCAGCACATCATCAGATGTAATGTGGCATGAACACATCTCTCTTCTAGCACTGCCCACCAGTGCATTATCAGCTTTAATGTGGCATGGACAAATCTCTCCTCTGGCCCAGCCACCAGTGTATCTTCAGCTTTAATATGGCATGCATGCATCCATCTCTCCTCTAGTACATCACCACCTTTAATGTGGCGTGCACACATCCCTCTAGCCCTGCCCACCACTGCATCATCAGCTTTAATGTGGCGTGGACATATCTCTCCTCTAGCCCTGTCCACCAGCACATCATCAGCTTTAATGTGGTATGAACACATCTCTCTCCCCTAGCCCTGCCCACCAGCAGATCAACAGCTCTGATGTGGCATGCACACATCTCTCCTCTAGTCCTGCCCACCAACGCATCATCAGCTTTAATGTGGCATGCATCCATCTCTCTCTAACCCCACCCATCACTGCATCATCAGCTTTAATGTGGCATCTCTCTTCTAGCCCCATCTATCACTGCATCATCAGCTTTAATATGGCATGGACACATCTCTCCTTTAGCCCTGCCCACCAGTGCATCATCAGCTTTAATGTGGCGTGTACGCATCTCTCCTCTAGCCCTGTCCACCAGTGCATCATCAGCTTTAATATGGCACGAACACATTTGTAGCCCCGCCCACCACGGCATCATCAGCTTTAATGTGGTGTGCACGCATCTCTCCTCTAGCCCTGTCCACCACTGCATCATCAGCTTTAATGTGACATGCACACATCTCTCCTCTAGCCCCACCTACCACTGCATCATAAGCTTTAATGTGGCATGGACACATCTCTCCTCTAACCCTGCAGACCAGTGCATCATTAACTTTAATATGGCATGGACACATCTCTCCTCTAGCCCTACCACCAATGCATCATTAGCCTCAATGTGGCATGCACGCACCTCTCCTCTAGCCCAGCCACCAGTGTATCATCTGCTTTAATATGGCATGCATGCATCTCTTCTTTAGCCCCGCCTACCACTGCATCATCAGCTTTAATGTCGCACGGAAACATCTCTCCTCTAGCCCTGCCCACCAGTGCATCGTCAGCTTTAATGTGGCATGGACACATCTCTCTTCTAGCCCCACTCACCAGTGCATCATCAGTTTTAATATGGCATGAACGCATCTCTCCTCTAGCCCTTCCCACCAGTGCATCATCAGCTTTAATATGGCATGCACACATGTCTCCTCTAGCCCCACTCACTAATGCAATTTCAGCTTTAATGTGGCATGAACACATCTCTCCTCTAGCCCCACCCATCACTGCATCATCAGCTTTAATGCCGCCGCATGAACACATCTCTCCTCTAGCCCTGCCCACCAGTGCATCATCAGCTTTAATGTCGCATGAACACATCTCTCCTCTAGCCCCGCCCACCAGTGCATCATCAGCTTTAATGTCGCATCAACACATCTCTCCTCTAGTCCCGCCCACCACTGCATCATCAGCTTTAATATGGCATGAACACATCTCTCCTCTAGTCCCGCCCACCAGTGTATCATCAGCTTTAATGTGGCATGAACACATCCCTCCTATAGCACCGCCCACCATGCATCATCAGCTTTAATGTGGCATTAACACATCTCCCCTCTAGTCCTGCCCACCAACGCATCATCAGCATGGACATATCCCTCCTCTAGCCGCACTTACCAGTGCATCATCAGCTTTAACTCTTAGTCCGCCAACAGAATTAGAACGTATAGGAATTCTGGACTGATATAGCAGTCTGTGGCCCTGCAAGGGTTAATATGCACTGGCCCACCAGTGTGTCACCAGCACATCATCAGATGTAATGTGGCATGAACACATCTCTCTTCTAGCACTGCCCACCAGTGCATTATCAGCTTTAATGTGGCATGGACACATCTCTCCTCTAGCCCAGCCACCAGTGCATCTTCAGCTTTAATATGGCATGCATACATCCATCTCTCCTCTAGTACATCACCACCTTTAATGTGGCGTGCACACATCCCTCTAGCCCTGCCCACCACTGCATCATCAACTTTAATGTGGCGTGGACATATCTCTCCTCTAGCCCTGTCCACCAGCACATCATCAGCTTTAATGTGGTATGAACACATCTCTCTCCCCTAGCCCTGCCCACCAGCAGATCAACAGCTCTGATGTGGCATGCACACATCTCTCCTCTAGTCCTGCCCACCAACGCATCATCAGCTTTAATGTGGCATGCATCCATCTCTCCTCTAACCCCACCCATCACTGCATCATCAGCTTTAATGTGGCATCTCTCTTCTAGCCCCATCTATCACTGCATCATCAGCTTTAATATGGCATGGACACATCTCTCCTTTAGCCCTGCCCACCAGTGCATCATCAACTTTAATGTGGCGTGTACGCATCTCTCCTCTAGCCCTGTCCACCAGTGCATCATCAGCTTTAATATGGCACGTACACATTTGTAGCCCCGCCCACCACTGCATCATCAGCTTTAATGTGGTGTGCACGCATCTCTCCTCTAGCCCTGTCCACCACTGCATCATCAGCTTTAATGCGACATGCACACATCTCTCTCTAGCCCCACCTACCACTGCATCATAAGCTTTAATGTGGCATGGACATCTCTCCTCTAACCCTGCAGACCAGTGCATCATTAACTTTAATATGGCATGGACACATCTCCTCTAGCCCTACCCATGCATCATTAGCCTCAATGTGGCATGCACCTCTCCTCTAGCCCAGCCACCAGTGTATCATCTGCTTTAATATGGCATGCATGCATCTCTCTTCTTTAGCCCGCCTACCACTGCATCATCAGCTCTTTAATGTCACACGAAACATCTCTCCTCCAGCCCTGCCCACCAGTGCATCATCAGCTTTAATGTGGCATGGACACATCTCTCCTCTAGCCCTTCCCACCAGTGCATCATCAGCTTTAATGTGGCATGAACACATCTCCCCTCTAGTTCTGCTACCAGTGCATCATCAGCTTTATTGTGGCATGAACACATCTCCCCTCTAGCCCTGCCCACCAGTACATCATCAGCTTTAATATGGCATGGACACATCTCTCCTTTATCCCTGCCCACCAGTGCATCATCAGCTTTAATGTGGCATGCATACATCTCTTCTCTAGCCCTGCCCACCAGTGCATCATCAGTTTTAATATGGCATGGACATATCCCTCCTCTAGCCGCACTTACCAGTGCATCATCAGCTTTAACTCTTAGGCCGCCAACAGAATTAGAACGTATAGGAATTCTGGACTGATATAGCAGTCTGTGGCCCTGCAAGGGTTAATATGCACTGGCCCACCAGTGTGTCACCAGCACATCATCAGATGTAATGTGGCATGAACACATCTTCTTCTAGCACTGCCCACCAGTGCATTATCAGCTTTAATGTGGCATGGACACATCTCTCCTCTAGCCCAGCCACCAGTGCATCTTCAGCTTTAATATGGCATGCATACATCCATCTCTCTAGTACATCACCACCTTTAATGTATGCGCACACATCCCTCTAGCCCTGCCCACCACTGCATCATCAACTTTAATGTGGCGTGGACATATCTCTCCTCTAGCCCTGTCCACCAGCACATCATCAGCTTTAATGTGGTATGAACACATCTCTCTCCCCTAGCCCTGCCCACCAGCAGATCAACAGCTCTGATGTGGCATGCACACATCTCTCCTCTAGTCCTGCCCACCAACGCATCATCAGCTTTAATGTGGCATGCATCCATCTCTCCTCTAACCCCACCCATCACTGCATCATCAGCTTTAATGTGGCATCTCTCTTCTAGCCCCATCTATCACTGCATCATCAGCTTTAATATGGCATGGACACATCTCTCCTCTAGCCCTGCCCACCAGTGCATCATCAGCTTTAATGTGGCGTGTACGCATCTCTCCTCTAGCCCTGTCCACCAGTGCATCATCAGCTTTAATATGGCACGAACACATTTGTAGCCCCCCCCACCACTGCATCATCAGCTTTAATGTGGTGTGCATCTCTCCTCTAGCCCTGTCCACCACTGCATCTAGCTTTGATACGACATGCACACATCTCTCCTAGCCCCACCCACCACTGCATCATAAGCTTTAATGTGGCATGGACACATTCTCTCTAACCCTGCAGACCGTGCATCATTAACTTTAATATGGCATGACACATCTCCTCTAGCCCTACCCACCAATGCATCATTAGCCTCAATGTGGCATGCACGCACCTCTCCTCTAGCCCAGCCACCAGTGTATCATCTGCTTTAATATGGCATGCATGCATCTCTTCTTTAGCCCCGCCTACCACTGCATCATCAGCTTTAATGTCGCACGGAAACATCTCTCCTCCAGCCCTGCCCACCAGTGCATCATCAGCTTTAATGTGGCATGGACACATCTCTCCTCTAGCCCTTCCCACCAGTGCATCATCAGCTTTAATATGGCATGCACACATGTCTCCCTCTAGTTCTGCTACCAGTGCATCATCAGCTTTATTGTGGCATGAACACATCTCTCCTTAGCCCTGCCCACCAGTACATCATCAGCTTTTAATATGGCATGCACACATCTCTCCTCTAGCCCTGCCCACCAGTGCACAATCAACTTTAATGTGGCATGAAGAAATCTCTTCTCTAGCCCCACCCACCACTGCATCATCAGCTTTAACGTGGCATGAACAGATCTCTCCTCTATTCCTGTCCACCAGTGAATCATCAGCTTTAATGTGGCATAAACACATCTCTCCTCTAGCCCCACCCACCAGTGCATCATCAGCTTTAATGTGGCATGAACACATCTCTCCTCTAGCCCCACCCAGCAGTGCATCATCAGCTTTAATGTGGCATGGACACATCTCTCCTCTAGCCCCACCCACCAGTGTATCATCAGCTTTAATGTGGCATGGACGCATCTCTCCTCTAGCCCCACCCAGCAGTGCATCATCAGCTTTAATGTGGCATGGACACATCTCTCCTCTAGCCCCACCCACCAGTGTATCATCAGCTTTAATGTGGCATGGACACATTTCTCCTCTAGCCCTGTCCACCAGTGCATCAGCAGCTTTAATGTCACATGAACACATCTCTCATCTAGCCCCATCTACCACTATATCATAAGCTTTAATGTTGCATGGACATATATCTCCTCTAACCCTGCCCACCAGTGCATCAACAGTTTTAATAGGGCATGCACGTATCTCTCCTCTAGCCCAGCCACCAGTGTATGTTCTGCCTTTTTTTTATTTTTAAGTTTCTTTATATATTCAGCCTACCTCCTTGGCTGGGGTGTTCCTATGGTTCCCAAAGTTTGGTCCATTGGGAGCTGTGCCCGAGCTACTACCTCCTTCCTTCTCCCTTTCTCAGGCCACGTCGCGGACCCCTTCGTGGAAGACCAAGGGGTCAGGTCCAGAGGGAGCTCCTGGAGCATCCAGTGCAGCACTGCAGGCAGACCCTCATTAGGGCCGGAGGATTCAGCCGTGTTTTTTGTACCCTGAGTTCCCCCCATGATATAGGCATGCAATGATTCCAATGATGCTGCAGCACACATCCCGCATGCTGCACGGATGTCTGCCTGCGCATACCCCATCATTGCACCGCGAGTTGCATTACCCCCTAACCACCGCCAGGAGCCAGCACCTTTGCGGGAGTCCCTCCCCACCCACCCCTGAGGAGAGCAGTCTCAGGGATGCTCGATCCTCCTCCCCTGCTGACCCCAGATGACCTAAGTCCGCTTCTGAACCTGGGTCACCAGTGTAGCGCAAGGTGTGGCATCCAGTGCCTCAACCCTCAGCGCCACTCAGCTGACCTATATCATCGGCTTTAACGTGTGCTGGCTCACCAGTGTGTCATCAGTACATCATCAGTATTAATGTGGCATGAGCACATCTCTCCTCTAGCACTGCCCACCAGCGCATCATTAGCTTTAATGTGGCATGCACACATCTGTTCTCTAGCCCTACTCACCAGCGCAGCAACTGCTCTGTTGTGGCACACTTCTATCTCCCTCTGCACCCCACCCAACGGTATGTCAGTGTCAGTGGCTCAGTAGGTAGCACACTCGCCTCTGAGGCTGGGAGATCAGAGAGCTGTGGGTTCAGTTCCCACATCTAGCACTTGGGTTAATATCCTAATACTGACACTGTAGTGCAGCATGAGGGGGGTGCTGCACTTCTGAGGTGCCGTCTTTCGGATGAGACGTTAAACCGAGGTCCCATCTGGCTGGATTGGTGGTAGTTCAGGTGGATGCTAAAGGTCCCATGGCACTTATCAAAAAAAGAGTAGGGGAATTTCCCCAGTGTCCTGGCAAAATTTCTTCCATTCACTAAAAATACCACCAACACCTTAATGTGGTTCAGTTTCAGTTGCTTACCATCTGTATCCCCCCCTCCTCTCGGTCGCCCCTGAAAAAGGGACTTCTTGGCCCAGTGGGCTTACCAGGTCAACAAAATTCAATAAATAAGTTGTCTGCTCTTCTGTAGCATGGTCTGATCTCTCCTCACCCCACCAACCAGCTCTTGGTCAGTAGCTCTGATGTGGTGTGTCCCCATCTCCTCCTGGCCACCCATCAGTGTATCAGCACTCTAACATAGTGTACTCCAATTTCTCAGCCCACCAGTGGGTCATTAACTCTGATTTGGTGTGCACCTATTTTTTCTCCTGCCTTGCCCACCAACTCGTTTTTTTTTTGTTTGTTTTTTTTGTTATATAAACACACCCTTGGTGTGTGATACCTAAACAAACCACTCAACCTTAAGTCTCATGGTTTAAGTGGTATTGTACACCTGGGAAGTGTTAAAAATGTTTATACATTGTTGCTTATGTAATGTCCTCTATTTAATCAAATTTAATGTTTAGACGTAATTGACTTTTCTTAAGTTTTTATCAGTTTCTAATTGATTTTTGGATTATCTGTAGCCTTTATTTTTATAGTTTGATTTACAGTAGCTTGTTTTGCAAGTACTTGCTTAGTACTTTGTTTTTTGTTTAACTTTAACTTTCTGGGGGGGGTGTACCCCCTCTATCTGCGCCTGGGCCTGACACCCAGCATCCCCTCCAGGCTGCCCAGTCTGGAAGACCCACAGCCTGCCCCCTCTGGTGAGGCTCCCCAAAGGGAGAATCCGAGAGCCACCTAAGGCCCCAGCTGAGACTTACACCTGGGGCATCATTTGGGTTGGGGTCCAGGGACGTCACTATGCTGCCGGCCCCAGGGAGTTTTTACTTTAGTTTCCCCCTAGAGGAGCAGATGTGCAGTGACATCAGCGTAGGTCGTATGCACTCCCGAACATGTCCCGCAGATGTCTGCCAAGGCCTCTGCCCACTCACGTGTGGTCCCATCCAGTGTACATCACTCACATGCTGGGAAACCACAATCCCCCCCCCCCCCCACAGAGGAGGAAAGCTGTCTGTGGGGCATTCATCCTACCTCTCCCGGCCAACCCTCTGACACTCCGTGCTCATTCCCAAATACAGGTCATCAGCGTCGCAAGCAGTAGCCCTACTGCTGCGCTGGTGGACCATTACTCTGGGTTTTTTAATTAGCCTTTTTCCTCAGTCTGTCCTTTATTTTAATTTGCTTTTGTAAATTTGATCTACTCATGACAAATGATTTCCGCTTACTCTTAGCCTCAAAGGGTGCGTGCTTATTACTGATATGTCTAGAAAATGAGTGGAAAAACACCTCACTACTGTGTTGACATTGGATATCAAAAATACACTGTCCTTGTTTCATTTTGTAATTCTAATTTAAATTGGATGTTCAAAAGTTCCTAAAATGTTTTCTGCTGTTTAACATCTGAGGGTACTGTTAACCGAATGTTCTTTGGCACAGTACATTTTACATTATTAAGATCCCTCAATATTGGGGTCGAAACTTTAATTCAGATACAGTATGCAAATCTGCACTGACAAAAAGAAATCTAGAATTGTTCCATGCTTTGTATTGGGTGTGACTCGTGCTGTAGAATTATTTGTCTGTATCAAGCCCAATATGGCAACATTTTCCTCTAATTTGCACCCATCTCAAGTTCAACATTCCCAAATAATTTGACCTCCTTTTCTTAAAGTTTTCATGAGATGGTATGCCCCAATATATTAGAAGTTTCAGGTTTTATTTCAAGTGCAGAGCAAATTACTCCAGTTGCAATGTTATTTATTTTAATCGTTTATTTATTTATTGTGTTCAGAAGACCTTTGAGCTCAAGAGCCCTTTTCAAGGGTGTCCAAGTTAAGTAAGTTACATACAAAAGAAAGTCAATAAACTATACAATGAGTACCAACAAGCAATTACATAACACAAGGAGCAGACACAACACTTAAAACATAGAAAATGTGACAATCGGTACCTTCTAGATTGCCAGAAAACAGGCTACTTGCATACACCAATTCATGGTTTATATAAAGAATTAGTTTGACAATAGTGGAATTAGTGACAGTAAAGTTGTACCTCAGGCTCAATAGTGGAATTAGTGACAATAAGTTGTACCTCAGATTCAGTAGTGAAATTAGCGACATTAAAGTTGTACCTCAGATTCAGTAGTGGAATTAGTGACATTAAAGTTGTACCTCAGACTCAGTAGTGGAATTAGCGACAGTAAAGTTGTACCTCAGACCCAATAGTGGAATTAGTGATAGTAAAGTTGTACCTCAGACTCAGTATTGGAATTAGTGACAGTAAAGTTGTACCTCAGACTCAGTAGTGGAATTAGTGATAGTAAAGTTGTACCCAAGACACAGTAGTGGAATTAGCGACAGTAAAGTTATTCCTCAGACTCAGTAGAGGAATTAGTGACTGTGAAGTTGTACCTCAGACTCAATAGTGGAATTAGTGACTGTAAAGTTGTACCTCAGACTCAGTAGTGGAATTAGTGACAGTAAAGTTGTACTTCAGACTCAGTAGTAAAATTGGTGACAGTAAAGTTGTACCTCGGTCTCAGTAGTGGAATTAGTGACTGTAAAGTTGTACCTCAGACTCAGTAGTGGAATTAGTGATAGTAAAGTTGTACCTCAGACTCAGTAATGGAATTAGTGACTGTAAAGTTGTACCTCAGACCCAATAGTGGAATTAGTGATAGTAAAGTTGTACCTCAGACTCAGTAGTGGAATTAGTGATAGTAAAGTTGTACCCAAGACACAGTAGTGGAATTAGTGACAGTAAAGTTATTTCTCAGACTCAGTAGTGGAATTAGTGACTGTGAAGTTGTACCTCAGACTCAATAGTGGAATTAGTGACTGTAAAGTTGTACCTCAGACTCAGTAGTAAAATTAGTGACAGTAAAGTTGTACCTCAGTCTCAGTAGTGGAATTAGTGACTGTAAAGTTGTACCTCAGACTCAGTAGTGGAATTAGTGATAGTAAAGTTGTACCTCAGACTCAGTAATGGAATTAGTGACTGTAAAGTTGTACCTCAGACTCAGTAGTGGAATTAGTGACTATAAAGTTGTACCTCAGACTCAGTACTAGAATTAGTGATAGTAAAGTTGTACGTCAGACTCAGTAGAGGAATTCATGACAGTAAAGTTGTACCTCAGACTCAGTAGTGGAACTAGTGACAGTAAAGTTGTATCTCACACTCAGTAGTGGAATTAGTGGAATAAGTGACTGTAAAGTTGTATCTCAGACTCAGTAGTGGAATTAGTGACTGTAAAGCTGTACCTCAGGCTCAATAGTGAAATTAGTGATAGTAAAGTTGTACCTCAGACTCAGTAGTGGAATTAGTGACAGTAAACTCGTACCTCAGACTCAGTAGTGGAATTAGTGACAGTAAAGTTGTAAGAATTAGTGACAGTAAAGTTGTACCTCAGACTCAGTAGTGGAATTAGTGACAGTAAAGTTGTATCTCAGACTCAGTAATGGATTCAGTGACAGTAAAGTTGTACCTCAGACTCAATAGTGAAATTAGTGACTGCAAAGTTGCACCTCAGACTCAGCAGTGGAATTAGTGACAGTAAAGTTGTACTTCAAACTCAGTAGTGGAATTAGTGACAGTAAAGTTGTACCTCAGACCCAATAGTGGAATTAGTGACAGTAAAGTTGTACTTCAAACTCAGTAGTGGAATTAGTGACAGTAAAGTTGTACCTCAGACCCAATAGTGGAATTAGTGACAGTAAAGTTGTACTTCAAACTCAGCAGTGGAATTAGTGACAGTAAAGTCGTACCTCAGACTCAGTAGTGGAATTAGTGACTGAAAAGTTGTACCTCAGACTCAGTAGTGGAATTAGTGATAGTAAAGTTGTACCTCAGACTCACTAGTGAAATTAGTGACTGTAAAGTTGTACCTCAGACTCAGTAGTGGAATTAGTATCAGTAAAGTTGTACCTCAGACTCAACAGTGGAATTAGTGACAGTAAATTTGTACCTCGGACTGTCTTCTCGTTTAGATTTGCTCCATATTTTGCCAACTGTTTGACCACCTCGCTACGTCCTAGCATGCAGGCCAAGAAAAGTGGGGTTCTGCCGGCCCGCATCCTGCTCCAGCAGCATTTTGCTGGCTGTCTCATGGCTGGGGTCCTCAGGGTTTTCAAAGTGTCTCTGCAGGCCCTCAGTGTCCCCCGTGAGAGCACATTCAAGGACAGGATTAGAACCGTTTGACTCCGGTGCCTCCATTTGAACTAACAGGATCTGCTATATGGTAGAAATGGGAAAAGAAGTGATGCAGACTTTGAAAAAAAAATCAAATTGATCATTAATGCTTATACTGCAACCCTCAAGTAATGTGACTCAGGGCACAGCTCCATAGAACAGGAATGTAATTGTTGGAAAAAACAGGTAACTAACAAATCCGGCTGCTCCAACAGTCTAGCAGTAGCAGGGTTTTATTTAACTCTAAAAATTGATTAGCGTTTTGCTCATAAAAGTTCTAAAACATTGTGAAAATGCATATCACTTGCCTCACTGTGTTTAACAAACATAACACTTCTAGAAAACCTATATAAATGCTTTCTGTACAGTTAGTATTGCCCCAGGAAAAAAACTGCTAATCAATTATTTAAAACCCTGCAGTAGAAGGTGTTTGGCTTCTGCTCAAGGACCATTGGTTCAATTCCAATTTGAATTGTGCTGAAGTCTTGATCTTTTTTGTTTGCAATGTATTTATGATTGCTGTACTGTGCAAACACATGTCCATATTATTGTGACAGGGTTGAATAGGGCCCTGCCCTATTTGTTATGCAGAAAGAGTTTAAATGCAAGGATCTGTTCTATACTCTCCTTTCTGTCTCTTCTGTGTCTGGCTGCACAACCAAATTTTCTTGCGAGACCTAGGAACTGAGCATTCCGATGGTTTCGCAATTCTCCGCCTCTCGCTATCTCTCTGTCTTCCCTTGCTGTTTCTGTTTTTTTCTTCCCCTTGCATATTTGCAGTTATAAAAATATATGTGAATCTCTGTGTAAAACTGCATGTGATACTGGGATCCTTTGTTTAAAACTGTATATAGTTATACTGTTGAAATGATTGCAAAAAAGCTATTTGGAACTTAAGGGGTTAACCGGAGATGCAGTTTTTAAGTCCTTTGCAGAGTTGTAAACAAGAGGTCACTTCTGGTTCATTATGTTCTTTTTGCTGCACTTGCAAGAACACTGAACACTGACAAGAACATTCTGTGAAAAACCACTGACTGCTTAACGAGCTCCCTGCAAAGACTTGTTATAAGAAGAGCAGCAATGTTTTGCAAGAGAGAGAAAGAGAGAGAGAGACTGAGATTTGAAACTGAGAAAAAACACTCAGAAGGAAGGCTGTTTTCTCTGTATTGCCTTTGTAAATCGTTATCCTGAACAAATTATTTTTTATTTTGTTGTTATTAAGAAAAATAAAACACTATTTGCAAATCTTGAAAAACTGCTCCTGGTTTTCCTGTGCTTCCTGACCTGTGCCTCGACGACAGATGGTGTCAGCCTAAGTGGGATTTACGCCGTGCATACTCTAAGCCAGGAGTTTTGTGCGCGGGTACTAAACCTAGTACCAGGAAAGCATAGAAGAAAGGTATGGATTCTGCAGCAGCAAGTCCAGGAGTGATTACCGGAAGAACGGCAGCCAAACTAGAGGCCAAAAAAATAAAAGTCCAAGCTGAGACTGTTCAGCCAGCACCAGTGATGGAAAAAGAACAGGCAGTGGCTGAACCTGAAAGCCTGACTGCCTTTTTCAATTGGAGGGCTATACAACAAAAAGAGACAGAGAAGCAGAGAAAAGAAGAAATGCAGCGACAGGAGCAGCGATGACTGGATGCCTTGCAAATTATCAAAGCCGGAGGTTCTGGCACAGGTACAGCAGAGCAACAAAACACCAACAACTTAAAAGACCTTAAACTTACAAAGTTGTGTCCCTCGGATGATACTGAAGCATACCTGACAACTTTTGAAAGGGTTGGGTTCAGCCTGGTGGTGCTGAGGGTTGAGGCACCGGACGCCACACCTTATGCCACGCTGGTGACCCAGGTTCAGACGTGAGCCCGGGACATCAGGGGTCGGCAGGGGAGCGATAGGATGGAGCATCCGGAGGACTGCTCTCCTATCCCGGGGAGGGATCCAGGGTTCCATCGCTCTGTAGCGGCCCCTGGTGATGACCGGGGACAGCTACCAGAGTGGTGTAGAGAGGGGGCGGAGTACAGCAGATGTCAGCTACGTACCTGGACGTCATTGCACGCCAGTAACAATAAGGAGGAAAAACAGAAAATTGGGCTCCAGGTTGGGCAGCATGGGCTTCCAACCCCCGCTGCCTGACCCGAATGGCACCTCCTCATCTGGATCCTGCTTAGATGAGTTGAGCTGGGTAGCTCCTCACCGCCCTGCCACGGGGGATAATCCATGGGGGCTTGAGGAGGATGGCTAGGGGGTCCGTCGGGATGTATCGCCAACCGGAGCCCCGGGGGAGAAAAATATATAACTGAAAGGGTTACTGCAGCCTGCCAGTGGCCAAAGCAGTAATGGGCAATCAGACTGGTACCTTACCTGACAAGGAAAGCCCAGTTTGCCTACAGCAATATGGACACTGTACAGTCAAAAAACTATGACCTGGTGAAAAGAGAGGTCCTTAAAAGATATGACATCTCAGGAGAGACCTACAGGCATAGATTTCAGTCTCAGAAGTATAACTCAGTCGACAATCCTCGAGAAGCCTTCACCCGACTCACAACTCCTTATGAAATGGCTCCAACCTGGGGGCAAAACACTCCCACAAATCATCAAAACATTTGTAATGGAGCAGTTAGTCAACATTCTACTCACAGACGTACAACTTTGGGTAAAAGAACACTGACCAGAAAGTGGCGAAAAGGCTGTTTCTTCGGCTGAAGACTACCAAATGGCCAGACACCACAGCAGTGAGTTAACAGCCAAGCACCGGTAAGACACTCTTTTTCCCATTTAAACTCCAGGTCTGATAAGAACTCTGGTGGGGGTAACAAATCTGCACTCAAAGACTTTAAATAGCCAGGTCATATTGCAAGAAATCGCAGTAGCAAGAAGAATGACACTGGAGCAGATTTGTCCTTAGCAAATTGGGGCAAGTACTTAACAGATGTGAAGGTGGGAGATAAGACTGTGAAGGGACTTATAGATTAGAGAAGCAGATAGACCCCAGTGTGTACTGAAGTGGTGGGAAAACAATGTCCAAAAGGACCAGGTACTGGTGTCATCTGCATCCACAGGGACACTAGATACTATCCCACCACTCAAGTGACTCTGAATATTAAGGGAGTGTCACACCAAATGAAAGTGGGGGTAGTACCCAAGTTACCTGTACCTGTGATTATTGGAAATTACTTTCCAGGATTTACTGAGTTAATCAAAGAGGGAGTATATCCTGATGTTTCAGCAGCTGTGGTGATAAGAGTTCAGGCAAAGAAAATCTCAGATGGTGGGAACTCTTTTCCTTTCGCTGATTTTGATTCGGACTTGTTTTAGCACAGCTTCAAGATCCAGAAATCCAGAAAAGAAAGACAATGCCTGAATAAACAGTGGCAACAAAAGACTGAAGGCCATAAGGGGTTAACATATGAAAAAGCTGAAACTAAACTGATCACTGATTGTGATTTTCTTTCAGAACAAGCTAGCAATGTTTCTCTCCAGGGTTGTTTTAAACAGCTGGGGGTGAAACCAAAACAGGGTGAACCTATGTTAAAAAATGTAATGGGCTACTATACAGAGTTTGGTTTAAACCTCAGACACAGGACCAGATAGAACAATTGGTTATACTACAAAAGTATAGCTCTGAGTTGTTACAGATAGCACATGATAGTCCTATGGCTGGTCACTCAGAGAGGGATCTCACCCCTGCCAGATTGCTGTACAGATTTTACTGGCCTGGAATTCATGAAGACATTGCTGCCCATTGCAGCTCTTGTGCCGAGTGTCAGAAAGTAGCCCCAGTGACTAAAAAACACAAGGTGCCCCTGGTGCCCCTACACTTGATAGATGTGCCTTTTGAGAGAATTGCAATGGATGTGGTTGACCCCTTAGACAAAAGTAAAAAGGGTAATCGATAAATTTTGGTAATATGTGACTATGCTACTCAATACCCAGAGGCAGTTCCAATACATACTGTCACAGCCCCAAAAGCTGCAGCACAGCTTGCCAAAATTTTCAGCAGGGTGGGCATATATAAAGAGATCATTACTGATCAGGGTAGTAATTTTGGTGCTGCATTACTGAAGGAGCTGTACCGACTACTAGGTATCACTACCATAAGAACCTCCCCTTATCACCCTCAGACAGATGGTCTTGTTGAGTGTTTCAATCAAACCCTAAAATGCACATTAAAAAGGTTTGTAAAAGGGGAAGGGAAAGACTGGGACCAATACTTACCTTACCTGCTTTTTGTTTACAGAGAAGTGCCACAGGCATCAACAGGTTTTTCACCATTTGAAATACTGTATGGTAGACAACCTAGAGGGCCACTAGATGTAATAAAAGAAACGTGGGAAGATAACCCCCATCAGAAACAATCTATTACACATCTTATATGTGTGCCCAGAGAAGGAAGCTGGCAAAATATGTTGAAATCGCCCATAGTAATCAGGAAGAGGCCCAAAACCAGCAGAAGGTGTATTATGACTATGGGGTCAAAGAATATGTTTTTTAGCCAGGTCAGAAGATCTTGCTACTGGGGAGAGGGGGGCTAGGAGCCAGCTTCCAGGCAGGATGCTTTTCCCTATAGCTCTGCATCGTAGCTCTTAAATATTTCCCCATTTGAAAGTCTATGAACAGAAGATTTTTGACTACCATCGAATTCTGCAAGTTCTCAGCTTTCAATTGATACCTGGATTGTAATGGGTCACACAAAAAATACCCAGTCTCAAATGGCTGGAGTTTCAAGGTCTGCAGCTGCATGGGCACCAGCGGTGGAGGTACCTGGGCCTTCCCTAATGAACGCATTATCAGAACCTCTGTGGCAGACTATTTTAAATTTGGTTAAAGCAATGGCTGCTAAATTTGAATGAACACTGGAGAAACTGGAGGTCTATGATGCTGCCCTTAACTCCCTCAAAGGCAACGTGGCAGATGCTGACAAAAGAACTATAGTGGTGCAAGCCACTATAGCCCTTTTTTGGGTGAGGCACTGAAAAGGAGCAGGGGTATCCTAGCCTCCCCCCACAAACCATGGTAGTTAGTGAGATAAACACCAAGGTAGAGAAGTCAATAGGGAGCAGGACAGGGGTAAATGTAGAAAAAGGCAGTGGCAGTAAGGACAGGGATGGGGCTAAAAGGGGTAAGGCCATCAAAAAATGGAGGGTGATGAGTACTAATGCCCACAGTCTGTGTAACAAGCTCCTTGAACTAGTGGCCTTGATGGAAGAGGGATGCCTGGATATTGTGGCAGTCACAGAAACATGGTACACAGAGAACCATGACTGGGATGTCACCATACCAGGGTACACAATCTACAGGAGGGACAGGGGAGGGTAAAAGAGGAGGAGGAGTAGCTCTCTATGTAAGGGAAGGGATCAAAGCAATGGAACTAAAGAGTAAACACGGAGTAGAGGAGGCACTGTGGGTCACCCTGGAGACAGAAAATGGCACCACAATCAGCACGGGGGTTGTATACAAACCCCCATCTCAGGGGGAGGCAATGGACAAGGAAATGATAGAAGGCATCCTTAGAATGGCAGAAAAATGGGAGATATTGATGGGGGACCTGAATATGCCAGATGTTAACTGGAGCACCTTTGCTGCAGCCACATCCAAGAGCAGGGTCATTCTTGATGCCCTAAAGGGGGCATGCCTCAGACAGCTAGTGTTGGAACCCACTTGGAAGGGAGCAATCTTAGACCTGGCACTCTCAAATGGTGACGGAGAAAGGATCTCGGGATTAGAAGTGGGTAGCCATCTGGGAACAAGCGACCACCAAACAGTGTGGTTCACGATAAACACAGCCATAGAGTCAAGCCATACAAAAACAAGAGTACTGAACTTTATGAGGGCTGACTTTGGGAAAATGGGAGAGTGCTTCAGAAAAGCACTAGCAAATGGGCAAGAAGGAGGGGTGGAGGAACAATGGGGAAAATCAAAACAGCCATCACAGAGGCAACAAGCCTTTGTGTGAAGCAAATCAACAAAACAAAACAAAGGAAAAAAAACACTATGCTTCTCAAAAGAGGTGGTGGGGAAGGTTAAGGAGAAAAAGGTAGCATTCAGGAAGTATCAGGAAACACAGAAGAAGCAGGCCAGACAACTTTACCAGTTAAAGCAGAAGGAAGCAGCGAAGGCAGTCAGAATAGAAAATGCTCAAACTGAGGAAAAGATAGCCAACTCGGTTAAGAAGGGGGATAAAATATTTTATAGGTACATTAGGGAGCGAAGAAAGACCAAGGGAGGGATAAGTGAGGCTTAAAAAAGGGAAGGGAGGGTGGACAGTGGGTGAAAGTGAAAATGCAGGGATACTGAAAGAATACTTCTGCTCAGTATTCACAAAAGAAGAAGAGGGGGAGGTACCTAAATCAAAGAATAGAAGCACTCTGGATAGGGGGGTCGATACCAGTCCATTCACAGAAAAAAGGGTCCCGAAAGAACTCCTAAAACTGAAGGTGGACAAAGCAATGGGGCTTTACGGGATTCACCCTAGAATTCTAAAAGAACTAAGGGGAGAACTAGTGACACCACTGACTACCCTTTTTAACAAATCATGGGAGGATGGTGTGGTACCTGAGGACTGGAGTAGGGTGGATGAGATTCCCCTTCACAAAAGTGAGAGCAAGACAGAGGCAGGAAACTACAGACCTGTTAGTTTGACCTCAGTGGCAGGGAAAATGATGGAATCACGTTTGAAGGAAAGAATTGTTGAGTTCCTAGAGGCCAGTGGGGCACAGGACCCAAGGCAGCATGGATTCACAGTGGGAAGGTCATGGCAGATGAATTGATTTCTTTGACTGGGTGACCAAAGTAGTAGACCATGGAGGGGCTGTGGACATGGCCTACGTAGACTTTAGCAAGGCATTTGACACAGTCCCACACAAAAGATTAATAAACAAGCTAGCCAGCCTTGGAGTGGGTCCCAGGGTTGTAGCCTGGGTAAAACACTGGCTGGACAACAGGATGCAGAGGGTAATAGTAAATGGAGTCCACGCTGAAGAAAGTGGGTTAGTAATAGGGTACCACAGGGTTCAGTACTGGGACCTGTCCTCTTCAATGACTTTATAGGTGACATTGCAGTGGGACTGGAAGGGAAAGTATGCCTCTTTGCAGATGACTCAAAGATCTGCAACAGGGTTAATACACAAGAGGGGTGGAAAGGATGAGAATGGACTTGGCAAGGTTGGAAGAGTGGTCAAAAGTATGGTAGCTCAGATGCAATGCAAAGAAGTGCAAAGTAATGCATCTTAGAAACAAAAACCCAGGGGAAGAGTACACAATGTGCAGGGAGGAACGAAGAACAACAAAAATGGAAAGGGACCCGGGGGTAGTCATATCAGATGACTTAAAGGTAGGCAAGCAATGTGAGAAGGCAGTAATGAGGGCTGGGGGGATACTAGGATACATATGGAGAGGCATCGCCAGTAGAAAACAGGAAGTTGTTATCCCTCTTTCCAGACAGTTGGTGAGACCCCATCTGAAATACTGTGTGCAGTTCTGGAGACCTCATCTCCGCAAGGATATAGACAGGATGGAGGCAGTCCAGAGGAGGGCAGCTAAAATGGTGCAGGGTCTGCACCAGAAGTCATACGAAGAGAGACTAAAGGAGCTTAATATGTATACCCTCGAGGAAAGGAGGGAGAGGGGGGACATGATAGAAACATTTAAATACTTCAAGGGAATCAATAAAGTCCAAGAGGGTAGCATCTTTCAGAAAAAGAGATGTGCAAGAACAAGGGGGCACAATTTGAAGACAGGTGGGGGTGGCTCAGGGGCAATGTAAGGGAGTATTTTTTTCACAGAGATGGTAGTGGATGCATGGAACAGCCTTCCTGATGAGGTTGTGGGGTCAAAAATAGTGGGGGAATTCAAGAATGCATGGGACAGACATAATGCAATTCTTGTGAGGGGTAGAAAGAAGTAGGCTGCTGGTTAACAAGGATCTGCAGGTTATCCAATAGGTAAAGAAATGGGCAGACTGGGTGGGCCAAGCGACCCTTATCTGCTGACAAAGTCTACATTTCTATGTTTCTATGACCAAAGAAAACCAGCAATTACATGGCAGATTGGAAGCGGTTGAGAATGGTCTTTGGGCAGGGAATGTCCGTTTGGTGGGACTACCAGAAGGAGTAGAGGGGACCAATTTGCTACAGTATTTGAAAACTTGGATGGCAGAAACTTTTCACGTGCCTGACGACTTCGACTGGGCCACCCTCTACCAGGCTTACAGAGTGAACTTGAGGGTTCGGCCTACGGACCTTACCCTGCCTCGGACTGTTTTACTCCGCACTCTGGCCGAGGTGAGGGGATATTTTGATCTCAGCAGCCTAATTGATCTATCCCTTGGAGGTTCTAGGGCACAATGTTAAACTTTTTTCCAGATCTCTTGTTCCAAATGAGAGCTCGCAGAAAACAATTTGATGCCATGAGGCAAAAGCTGCGCACACTGGCCATAGTGCACTCGTTTCTTCTCTTAGCCCATCTCCGTGTTACTTACGGGGGGGAAGAGCTGGCAATTTTCAGATCCACAAGATGCCGGTTGATGGATAGCAAAAGTAGAGGCAGAATTTCAATGGAAAGAACCACCAGAGACTGCATCTAGGGAATCAGACTTGGATGAAGGTGGAGTATACTGGACATTGCTTTAAATAGTGTTCTATCATAACTGCATCGTCAGAGACTGTGTTTGGATATTCATTTACTGAGGCATTTGTGTGGTTTACATGGGATAAGGTTGAGGTTGTTATTGTTAAAATTACTGTGCTATCCCATATATGTGCACAGGTTTCCTAACACATATGTATCTCTGGGGGGAAAAATGCAGTTTGTTTCTTTATCAAACAGTCCTGTATTTCTATTATTATTGTTTTCCAGGGCCTCTCAAGTTGTTGGAAACTGATTATTCTTAGAGCTGTGTGGGGGTTGGAAAAGGGGAAAAAATACATATTGCTGACTACTAAATACATGCTGGGTTATTAGCACTACTGGATTAGTACATACTTCAATCTATGATATCTTCCTACGGACTTTAACCTATGCCTTTGAAGCGGCTGGCAAGACGGGACAATTTATTCTGGGACTTGAGGTTGTCTGAATAACTCCACTTATATAGTAATTCCCCACGGCTCCTATTGCATCAGATTGTGAGAGTAATGTCCTGTAACCCCCCATTTACAGGATTCATGTCTGCATGTGGCTGACCTGTATCATTTTGTATCTCTTGCATGAGAATGTTTGCTGTATTGTTCTTATAAAGAAACAATAAACAGAAAGTACAAAAAAAAGGCTCTTGCTACTGCTCCCTACTACAGAAAATAAACTGTTAATGAAAATAAACTGTTAATGAAGTGGCAAGGGCCTTATAAAGTGCTTAGATGTACTGGCACAGTTAACTATCTGCTAGTTATCTGCAAGAGCGCCTGAAGCCTTACTGCCCCGGACGACCTCTCCGCTCTGCTGATGAGGGGTTGTTAGAGAGTCCCAGGGTACAGTTTAAAACATCAGGGGCCCATGCTTTTATGTATGTGGCCCCGACCCTGTGGAACTCTACATCATCAGACCCATAAGTGCATGACTGTGGAGAGCTTTAAGAAGGCCTTGAAGACCCATCTATGGCATCTTGCCTATGATGATTAATTATACTTGACCGCTAGTTATTGCCTGTCGTACCTGAATTTTTATGCTTTTACTTACTGGATTTTATCTGTTTTTAAAGTTGTACAGTGCCTTGACTGAAGAAAGGCACTTTATAAATAAAGTTATTATTACTATTATTATTATTATTAACTATGAGACTGAGACCCCAGGTATGAAAAATCCTACTAAGATATACAATGCTAACTTCCTCGAGAAATGGGCTGAAAAAGCACCAAAAGCTGTTTTGTTGGTTTTACCAGAAACTGTTAAAGAAAATATTGATGTAGTTTATGATAGACTGGAACAAGTTCAAGTTCAAGTTTATTGCAGGAAAACTCCATTGAGCAAGCTCATTCACAAGGAGGTCCTGTGACATAAACATTTAAAGTACAGACATAGATAGGTAATAACAGTATATACATGAAATGCATGTTACATGATACAGGCTGGATATACATACAAGGGTACCACATAGGGTGGCCGCAGGTGGTAAACATTAATATGAGACAGGGTAGCGACTTACAGGTTGCATACTGATAAATGAAACATGATGACTAGTGTGTGCAATACATATATTTTGGCAGCTAGAACAAACAACAGACAACAACTGATATGGGGGGAGGAGTGATTTGATAGAGTAGCAGTGGAGCGTAAGCATAGATAAAGCCAGGAGTAGAAGGGGAAGGGAAAGCAATTAATATGACAATATGACAAAGCAAAAACAAACTGTAACTGTTGATGCTGTAGCAATAGTTCTCAGACTTTGTCACAGTGAGCCTCCCCAAATCCATGGAAAAGATTTTGAGCCTCCCCCAAAAACTGAAATAATCTTGGGCCTCCCCAAAGAAAAATAACATACTGTACTTTGTGCAGTACACCATGAATAAATTGAAACCCCTTTGAGTACTTGGCTCACATTCAGTTATTTGTCTTATACTGACTTGGAACTTTTGAAAAAGAGCTCCTGTGCTCAAAGGTGACATCTGAATAACAAATAAATAAAATAAACAAACATTCAGCTTATTGTAACCCCTAACAGGCCAACCTACTTGCTCTATTTTCACTCTTGAACCATTGTTACCCCTTGTTGCAGTACCTTCATGGGTCAGACTACTTCCTATGTTTCCTCTCTATATGAAATAACCTTCCTACATACTTTGCCTCTTCCTCCTTCCCTGCTGCTAAGCAACTTCTCAGGGATTACTTGCCCTTTCCTGCTATTGCTCTTAGCACTTCTATGCTCAACCCTTGTATTTGGGCTGTTCTGCCATCAGTTTACAAATTGATGAATTACCACCTATCATTATTAATTTATTGTTCATATTTATTTGCACTATTGCTCACTGCATATTTCTTGATTGTTTGCAGTTAGCTTTGAAATGTATTCACTCCTACCCTTCCCGGGTACACCTGAACTGAGCACTGGCTCATTCACCTTCCCTTGTCACCTATTAGTAAATAAATACAGAAAGTTCACCTATTGTTATTATCCTCTTTCAGTTTGCTTCATCTCTTCATACAAAATATATAAAACCCCAAATTTAAATACAGTACTTTTTCAGACTTGCTTGAGCCTCCCCTGGAACAGGTTGGGGCCTCCCCAAGGAGGCTGGCTTCACCATTTGAGAACCCCTGCTGTAAAGTGAATGTTTCCTTAACCTCCGAACAAACTACAGAAATTTGTAACTTGCTAAAGACATTTAACAGTACTTTTTCCACAGTGCCAGGCCGAGGGGGTCGAGCAAGTAATAGCGACAAGGAATGCGCGCCCTGTTAGACAAAAGGCATACCGATTACCAGAGCGGTTATGAGCAGACATGGTTAAAGAGCCGCTGACACCTTCAGGAGAACTTTGATAAAGCATAATATGTAGACACAGCTTAGCTGGTTTTTCACATCAGGTCTGTATTTATCTTCCCCATTATTTATTACTGAAGCCACTTGCAGGAAAATAGGATCTTTGCTCTTGAAGAGTTGATCTATTCCTGTTGCTTTCTCCCTACCTGAGGTCATAATGCACTGCTTGTGACACTGCAGTTACTCCCATGGCAACTGATTCTGATGTCACAACAGAGAATTATGACTTGAAGTAGGGAGTCAGCTATAAAGGCAGATGAACTCTAAAGGACCTCTAAGGGATAAAGATTACATATGTTTTGCAAATTTCCACAGCAGTAAATAATATGGAGGAGAAATCTAAGAAATATAAATAGAATGCAAATAGAATTGTACCCAATTGTCATGTTTTTTAACGTTTTCATTGTGGTGTCAGTAGCTCTTTAAGGAAATACAAAAAAATGAAAGAACTGGGTATCACAGAAGAGTCGAGAAGTGCTTGGTCATCTCCAATGGAGGTTGTAAACAAAAAGGTTTGATTTTAGAAAACTTAATCAAGTGTCAGAATTTGACAGTTATCCTATGCCCAGAATAGATGATATGGTGGACAGACTGGGGAGTGCCAAGTATATCAGTACCCTTGGTCTCAACCAAGGGTTACTGGCAAATCCCCCTAGCTAAAGGATCCAGAGACAAAACTGCATTTGCCACTCCTTTAGGATTCTATCAGTTCACCACCATGTCGTTTGGTTTACATGGCACACCCGCTACATTCTATTGGTACATAGATGTAATTTTATCCCCACACACTGGCTATTGTGCTGCCTACCTGGATGATGTCACGGTGTATAGTCCAGACTGGAAAAGCCACCTGGAACACCTATGACAAGTTATCCAATCGATCAAAAAGGCAGGTCTGACAATTAATCCTATCAAATGTGCATTCGGCATGCAGGAAACCAGATATTTGGGCTATGTGTTGGGAAATGGAGAAGTCAAGCCAGAGGTTTCAAAGATAGAAGCTGTAGCTAACAGCCCTGTCCCTAAAACAAAGAAACATGTCAGGTCATTTTTAGGGCTGGCTGGTTATTATTGGATGTTTGTTCCTAACTTTGCCGAGTTAGCTACTCCCCTCACTGTACTCACAAAAAAACTGTACCCGAATAATGTGAAATGGATCCTAGAGTATGACAAGACTTTTCAGGCCATTAAGGCTGCATTATGTTCAGCCCCTGTTTTAAGAAGCCCAGACTTTGAGAAACAATTTCTGTTACAGACTGATGCATCAGAGGTAGGCCTAGATGCAGTCTTGAGTCAGCATATAGATTGGAAAGAACATCTTATTCTATATGTAAGTAGGAAATTGCACCACATAGAGAAAAGGTACTCCACCATTGAAAAGAAATGCCTTGTGGCAAAGTTGGCCATGGAGTTCCTTAAGTTTTACTCGTTAGGAGCTGACTTTGTACTTGTAACAGATCATAATCCTCTCCTTTGGCCTAACCAAATGAAGCATTAAAGTTCTAGAACCACACAGTGGCACCTGGCACTACAGCCATTCAAATTTAAAATGATGCACACATCTGGGAAAGAGAATGTCAATGCTGATTTTCTGTTAAGATATGGATCAGGAATTGAGAATTCCGAAGGTTGAAAAAATGTGAGTGGAAACGTCTTTGTTTGCTATGCTGCATATGCACTGAACTATAAAAGTTATAAGCTAATGCAAGAAGATAATTAAAAGAAGGTTTTGGAAACCTGTTTTTGTAAAACAGTTTCCTTCTTGGGGGGGTATGTGACAGGGCTGAATAAGGCCCTGCCCCATTTGTTTTCTGTCTCTTCTCTGTCTGGTTGCACAACCAAATTCTCTTGTGAGACGTAGGAACTGATCACTCCAACGGTTTTGTAGTTCTCTGCCACTCACTCTCTGCCTTCCCTTGCTATTTCTGTCTTTTCTTCCCCTTGCATATCTGCAGTTATAAGAAAGAGATGTGAATCTCTGTGTAAAACTGTATGTGATACTGTGATCCCTTTGTTTAAAACCGTAAATAGTTGTACTGCTGAAATGATTGCAAAAAGCTATTTGGAACTTAAGGGGTTAATATGAGGTGCTGTTTTTAAGTCCTTCGCAGAACTGTAAACAACATGTCAGTTCTGGGTCATTATGTTCTTTTTGCTGCACCTGCAAGAACATCGGAAACTGACAAGAACGTTCTGTGAAAAAAACAGTCTCCTTAATGAGCTCCCTGCAAAAACTTGTTATGAAAAGAACAGCAATGTTTTGCAAGAGAGAGAGAGAGACTGAGATTTGAAACTGAGAAGAAACACTCAGGAGGACTGTTTTCTCTGTACTGCCTTTGTAAAGAGTTATACTGAACACATTTTTATTTTTTATTTTGCTGTTATTGAGAAAAATAAAACACTATTTGTGAATTCTGACACTGCTCCTGGTTTTCCTATGCTTCCTGACCTGTGCCTCAATGACAATTATCTTGTCCCACTGTTACCACTTTCCCTCCCTTGTCACACCTGAAAACAAGCCCTGGTTTTGTGTACCTTTCCCACTCACCAACTTCTAAATAAAAAATAAAATTCAGAGTCCAGGTCCTAAATGGCAGTGGCAGGAGGTAGAGGGGCTGTCACTGGGACATACAGTGACACTCGTCCCAGAATGGGTAATCAGCACTGAACGCAGAGTGGCTGCCTCCTGCTGGTCCAGGAGGGAGGGAACCCTTACAAGCTGAAAGGCCCTTGGTCCTGCCTCTGTTTGCTTGGCCATGGTAGTAGAGGGGCCCTAATTGTGGGAGAGCTTACAGATCCTGACACCAGGTCCCCCCTACCATCAAAATATGTGTCATGCAGAAATGGCTGTTGGGCTCATTGCTGCATACCAAGCCACTGATACAGGGAAGCTGGAGTCAATGACACATACCTATAAGAGTCCTCGTTCTCTTGCACTCACCTCCGTAAAATCCCCTGCTGGCCAAGCTACCTTATCCTTCTGCTTCCCCAAACTATGGAGCTCTCTTTCCATTACCATTTGTACTACTTCTGCTTACCCTTACTCAAATCTCTCCTCTGTGAATTCACTCCTCACTCCTGCAGTTGTCTCTGATCCTGTGCTGTATTTTTCCACCCTACATTTCCCTTCCCCAACTGTCCCTGCTCCTGCTCTAATTCATTTCCCTCTGCCTCCTAGTTTCCTCCATCCTTCGCTGCAGAATGAAGTGCCAACAGCGCTTCATTAACCCCTCAAATTGCTACCATTCGCATTTTTATTCTGTACCTAGCAGTGCCTTGTTCATACTCCAATTGTGTTCTAGTCTGCATTTGTATAACTTGTTGGTCTTCAAACGCTCTGCCCAGGTCATTGACCTCATTTTGTTGCTGTTTAACTTATCTTCTGATTTTTAATTTGTGTAACTGACTGTTTTAAGTTATTGCTGTTCTCTTGTCATTTCCCCCTTCCCTAGTACACTATCTGCGAATGAGCCATTTCAGCTCAGTGGGTCTTTCCTGAAAAATCTTTTGAAATAGATAGATAGATAACTAAATAACTAAAGCTATCTATCAATCAATCAATCAATAAGAGTAGATCCTTAACAGTTTATAAACACTACAGGAGAGTCAAGATCCTTTGGGGCCGGGGCAATGGCAAAGACGGGTCAGGGAATAGGGTTTGCAGAGATGCCAATTCTGAAAGTTAAGGGCAGGAGGTGCTCTGGCCATGCTGTTTCATCTAACAGGGGTGTTTCATGTCTTGTGCCCATAACAAATGTAGTGGTTGTTAACATTTATTTTATACAGGATGAAAACTTCAGATCCAAAGGTCCTATTTACAAAGTTGTACTTTAATACATATAACATACTTAACCAGTAGACAAAAAATTAAAGCCACCTACAAATCAAGGACAAATGCTCTTGCCCCTAAACTATATGGAGTACTAACCTGGTTCTTGTCTCTCCCCAAGGCTCCACTAGCACTTCTGGGACTCTCCTATCCCAGCTCACTGTTCTTAGAACCAAGCTGCAGGCCACTTACCCTTGACTCCCCTATTAGTCCTCTGGGTAATTCTTCCCACCCTGTGTTTCATGTTGCCCTCTGTACTTACATGTGTTATTTTTTTTCCTTACAGTGATGATTGCCTGTTGATTTCCTTGAACTCTCTTTGTATATTTATTGTATACCATGTGTTTATCATGTGCCCCACTGTGCTGTATGCTGTCTGGAACTCCCCGTTATAATATGCTGGTTTTGTCTGTAACTCTCCCGGATCATGCCTGAAAATAGACAATGTTGTTGCTTAGTGCACTTACCTGGTCAACAAAAACTAAATAAATAAATCAATTACCAGGGATCCTTTCTTGGAAAAGAAGGTTGTAGTCAGTGGATCAAACCCCACCCCCATTCCTTTTGATACTGTATTTACCAAGCCCATGTATCTATCTCACCCAGTCCCTCCATGTTGCTCTGTACTCCTCTCTTGCCTGGAGGCAACCTGTCCTTTTTCAGTCATTAAAACTCCCCTTTTTGTGTAGATCAATTGCCTTTAGCCCCTTTTGAGTCAGGGGGCCACTTCATGGGCACTTTTCCCCTTACTGAATACAGGGATACAGACCTCCACTGCATCGTCTTCAACAAACTTCTCATGTTCTAGGAGTGTGAATATAGTTCACTATCCACACATTGGCTGTTCCACCAGAACTGCCGATTCATTGGATGTCTTGAAGCTAAGCTCCTCCCACCCCAGGCGGTATATCCCCTGACTCTGCCCCGTGATGTCAGCTCTTTCATTCTGCTGGAATATCAGGTAGCCTCCTTTGCACTCCCACTTAGAATTAGTAAGCCATAGGCGAACCCTTTACATTGAAGTCTTCATACTTTCCTCCTGCATTTTCCTTGATTCCTTTAACTCCATGGCATGGTAGAAGATGGAGCATTGGAAGCCAGGGTTCAAATTCTATGTTCGATGCCAGCAGAAAATGTCAGCCAATGACCTGCACGACACATACTTGTACTGCCTGGGTGGGCAGCATGACATGGCTGGGTGCAGCCTCTGTTAGATGCTACTGGAATCTCTAGAAGATACAAATGATTGACTCACCCTCAGATGGCCTTCGGAGCAGGATGTAAAGGACTGCCCTAAATGTCGCAAGAAGATCTCAGTGGCTGCTGGGTCTGTGCTTCAACTTGCGGCCTTGGAGTAGGAAACTGTAGTGGATGCAGCAGGCACCTCCTCGATTTTGGCACTGCTCCCGGCTGGGGCCAGTGTTGGAGGGTCGTTCATAGATGAGTTCTGTGAAATGCGCATGGCCCTCCAGACCTTGAGGCGGGGAGAGCACTGCCCACCACAGCAAGAAACACAAAGACAGGTGCCTGGCCCGGATGGCTTCCCCTCAAACTTCTACAAACTTTTTCTCAAGGAAGTGTCACCTCTCTTACATTGTCTCTATCAATTTATGTTTTTGGCCGATTCCCTGGATCCTTCACTTTTAGAGGCTACTATGGTTCTTCTTCTTAAGCCAGACAAGCCCCCTACTCAACCAGGTAGCTACCGTCCCATCTCCCTGCTAAATTGCGATATCAAAATTCTTACTAAAATTCTGGCTACAAAAATTAGGAAAGTCTGGTCTTGCTTACTTAGTCCAGAGCAAATGGGTTTTGTTCTGGGTAGATATTCTGCAGACCACCTAAGCAAGCTAAGTCATATTTTCCAAGTAGCTAAATCTTTCTCTCTTCCTATGGCCCTAATCTCTCTTGATGCCGAAAAGGCCTTTGATAAGAGTTGATTGGTCCTTTCTTTGGTCAACCCTGTGGAAAATGGGATTCCCCCCATATTCTTGCAATGGCTTCAAGTAATTTATTCTTTCCCATCTGCCAAAATATACTGCAATGGAGTTTTCTCTTCCTCTTTTCCTCTATACACCGATACCCGCCAAGGCTGCCCTCTCTATGCCTTCCTTTTTAATTTATATCTCGAACCTCTCATTAAGCAGCTTAACGCTTCTCCTAACATACACGGCATTCTGGTTGGGGATTCAGTACTATCTCTTTCAGTATATGCTGATGATATCTTACTGCATCTTTCTCACCCTGCCGCTTCACTCACTGAAACCTTGAAGATGATTGACCAGTTTAGTCATTATTCCAACTACAAACTGAATTGCAACAAAACCAAGATGTTTCCCCTTAATCATTTGGTATACAGCGCCGATTTTGCAGGTTTCGGCATGCGATGCATCCCCAAGTCTATCAAATATCTGGGTGTATCTCTAGCCACTGACCCCTCTCTCATGAGGAAGCTGAATCTTGAGGATTTAATTGTTGTTATACAGCAAGATCTAATAAGATGGAAGGCTCTTCCCATTTCACTCTGGGGCAGGATCAATCGTATCAAAATGAATATTCTCCCCCGACTCTTCTACCCGTTAAATATGATTAATGTTTGGTTTCCTCTTTCCTTCTTCAAATGCATTCATTCCTTAGTTACAACTTTTATCTGGCTAGATAAGTCGCCTAGGCGCTCGTATCTCAATCTAGGGCTCCCTAAAGAGTCGGGGGGACTTAGACTGCCCAACTTTCTATTCTATTATTGGGCCAGCCATCTTCATAAATGTGGTAAATGGTTCTCTACTTCTCAGGATTCAGCTGATGATGGCTATACCCCCATCTGGTTGCAGATAGAATCCCACTTACTTTCCGCCCACAATCTTTCTCCCTCCACTATTCTTTTCTCTCCTTGGAAATCCTTGCTGATGTCCCTGCGTTCTTCCCCAATAGGTGTGTCTATTAAAGTTTTCTCACAAATATGCGCCTCCCTAAAAGTTCTCCCTTCTAAAGATGTCTCTCAACCTATCTTCTCTAACCTAAACATTAAGATCGGGGACAGTCTGCTCTCTCCTGGTTGGCTTCCCCAGCTTCATGAGACCAGGGTCTCGGACTTCTACTCCCAGCACTCGCTTCTCTCCTCTCCGGAGATACTAGCAAAATTCCAATTATGCCCTACGTGTATTTCCAAAATCTATCAGCTGCGACATCTGCTTTTGCAGCAGTTTGGTCCCACTCCGAAGGCTTCTGACCTCAGCAACCTACTGACTCAGATACAAGAGCTAGCTACTAGACCACATGGGACTTCTCTTATATATTCGTTAATGCTCGTCACCCTCCATCCTTCCCCTCCTGCTGGCTCCAAGGTTTGTGAGGCCTTGTGCCAGACTCTGCATTCAATTAGGCTTGTATCTGGAAAGACCTATATAAATATCTAACTCAAGACTGGCTACGGCTTACCCAATACCACATATTAAATAACGTGCTACACCCCGTTGAGCTGTTTACGATGGGACGTCTTCCCTCATCTACCTGTTCTAGATGTGGCAAAAAAGATGGTACACTCTTACGTGATTTGTGGTCCTGTGAAAAGATCACACCTCTGTGGGAACTAATCGAAGAACAGGCTGACCCCCTATTGGGGCTAGAAGGCCTTTTCACTCCAGAAACATGTGTTGTTGGAGATTACACTCAGATTATGGTCAAGGAAAGGAGATACCATATGGTTCTCATCTCCCTGGCTGTCAAAAAACTGGTCCTTAAGCACTGGCTGGACCAATCACCAATTTCATACTGTGAATGGCTACACGAGCTCTCCTTTTGTCTCCGGACTGAGCGCCTGATAGCCAGTACTTGTCTTTGCATGCCTCTTTTCAACAAGAAATGGGGCAAGCTTTATGCTCTCTATCTGAATTAAGGCTTCCTTCTGGGTTCTCTCTGGTTCCCCACTATCTATCTATCTATCTATATATATATATATATATATCTATAGATATATATATATATATATATATATATATATATATATATATATATATATATATACACATATACATATATATACATATATAAAGCTTTCCTCATAGCATTGTTACCTTTTAGTCTCCTTGTCTGACTGTACACCACACATCCGTGGGGAAGGAGGGGGATGGGGGGCGGGGGAGGGGTACCAGTTGGTCATGTACAATGTCCTGTATAATTACCTTGTTTGTGGTTGTATATTAAAAATTCAATAAAGTTGACTTAATTTAAAAAAAACACAAAGACTGCTGCCACCTGTTGTGGGACTGGAAGAGATTGGGATCCCCCAATCCCTTGACTCCCCTGACCACTCAATTCTGGTTGAGACTTTTCAGTCAAAGAGAAGGTCAAGAGCTCCTCAGTACTCTCACTGAGCTTACTGACCTCAACGCCAGTCAGGCAGGCCATGGAACTCTTCCTCAAGCTTGTTGACTGGTTGTCAGATGAGATCGAGGAGTCAATTTCATAGACCCTGGTGCTCCTAGTCCTCACTCAGGAGGACGTGGCCTGGTCAGTGTCCCAGATCGGTTCACCTCAGAAGCAACTGCCATCAGCATTCAAGCTTCTAAGCCTGTCCTGGTCAACATGGCCAGGCATATGGTTTACCATACGAACATATGAACATATGAAGAAGCCAGCAGAAGAAGGCCATTTGGTCTATCAAGTCTGCTCATATTGCAGGGTCCACAGCTTGAGCTAATGTCCCTGCCCTCCCTCCCTCCCTCCTCCCATCCTCCATACCCATGATTCTTACCTTCCCCCTATGCCTATCCCAGCCTCTCTTAAAGCTGCTCACTGTCTTTAACGAGATGACCTCTTCTGGCAGCGCATTCCAAGTGTCCACCACCCTTTCTGTGAAGAAATGCTTCCTGACATCCCTCCTAAACCTCCAACCCTCCAGCTTAAGACTGTGCCCCCTCGTGATATGGTTGCCACTCAGCTTAAAGAGACTTTCCTTATCAACATTAGTTATCCCTTTCAAGTACTTGAATGTCCCAATCATGTCCCCTCTCTCTCTCTCTCTCTCCTGTCTTCCAGGAAGTACATGTTCAGTGCCCTCAACCTCTCCTCATATGCCTTGCCCTGCTGCACAGCTATCATCTTTGTAGCCCTCCTCTGTACCTTCTCCAGCAGGTTAATGTCCTTTTTGAGGTGTGGGCACCAGTACTGAAATACATACTCTAGATGCGGCCTTACCAGTGACCTGTACAAGGGCAGTATAACCTCCTCTCTCCTACTACTGATCCCCCTAGCTATGCATCCCAGCATCTTGTTTGCCTTTACTGCTGCTTTCTTGCACTGTGTGGAGTGCTTCAGGTCACTAGTGATCATCACTCTCAGGTCCTTCTCCTCTTCTGATGCAGCTACTCGGACTCCACCCCGGTAATACTCTGTCCTGGGATTCTTGGCTACAATATGCATAACTTTGCATTTCTTAGCATTGAAGCCAAGCTGCCAGATCCTGGACCACCTCACCAGCTTTTCCAGATCTTCCTGTAGGTCCTGTATTTATTTAGGTTTTGTTCACCGTGTAAATACACTAGACAAGTATTATGCCTATTTTCAGGAATGACCCGGGAGAATACAACATGAGGAACAACAGTCAAGGAGACATGGCAAACAGAGTACAGTTTTTTGTCACAGTAAACAAACGTGGGAAATACATCATTTGACGCTAGGGGAAACATATAGTAGTAAGCACATTTCAGATTATACACTCTAGACTAGCTAGTTCAACTGACAGATATATACAGGTCATCATACATAGGAGTGGAGCATAGCTCAAGGACTGGATTGGTCATAATGTAATTTATAACATTGTCGTATACACCCCCTAGGCTAGTTGGATAGCAGACAGGTATATACAGCTCATCACATTTTTCTAAATATGCACATGTTAGACAGAAACAGAAACACTTGGTAGTACAAGTTTCTACCAAGTGACCAAGGTGCAATATGTCTTGGTTAGCCTATGACCGTGGAGAAATAATGGGTGTAAAAATGCCCAAGGCTTCCTACAGAGCTTGATGTCATCTGCGAACAAGCACATTTTGCCTTTAATGCCATCCCCAATGTCACTGATGAAGACATTGAATAACACTGGCCCCAGCATGGAGCCCTGTGGGACCCCACTGGTTACATCTCTGGTGCCAGATAACTCTCCCCCCACCACCACCACCACCGTTTGGGTTCTGTCCCTCAGCCAGTTTTCCACCCATTTGGTCCTCTTCTCCCCAACTCCAAGATCCACCAACTTCCTGGTCAACCTTTTGTGGGTCACAGAGTCAAAGGCCTTACTGAAATCAAGATAGAGGATGTCTACTGCTTGGCCCCTGTCTACTGTCTTAGTGACACAGTCAAAGAAGTCAATCAGATTCCATAACCATAATCACCCTGAGGGCTCTCCTCTGCATTGTTCATCAGGTCTATGGTCGAGGTATTGTTCAAGGTGCTCTCACTCCTGACCCTGCTCAACCAGTAGGTGTTCCCGTTGGTGTCCTTCAACCTCCTTGTCCTCGGGTGAGGACAGGCATTGCCGCAAAATGCACCAGCGTTACGAGGAGCTCCTCTGGCAAAAGTAGGCCACTGTGGGGCTGACTAGGGCTCTACCCCTGGGACCTGCAATCATCTGGCAGCCTCCAATTATACCCTCGCTGGTCCACGCAACGTAGGTGCTCTCCACAGCCGCTTTCCCAGCCCTGCGGGTGGAACCACAACCACTACAGTCAAAGATGGGTGCTCTAACCAAGAAGGACCATTCGGCCACCGGCTTGCAAGGCTGTCTGTCAGTGGAGATTACCCAAGAGGAAGATACTCAGGTGGTCCATGACAAGAAATGGTCAAGGGCCATTTTTTGAGGAGTCCTCAGGCAATTCGGACCTCTCGTCTGAGGACTCCTAAAAAATTACCCATGATCGAGGACCTGACCACCAACCATGAGTCGTTGTCACTCAGGGTGCTTATCCAAGTGATCTCAGAGTCCACGCATGTCCCTTTCGAACCAGTCCAGAAAAGGTCCAAGTACCTTTTCATGGACATTTTGGACAGGGACATATCCTCAGGGTTGCCTTCCCTTTGGCTGAAGTCATGTTGGGACTGGCCCTAGAGCTCTGGCAACATTCAGCATCTTACCCCATACCCCCCACCTGTATCGTCTGCAAGTATCTGGTTCATACTGGGTCCTTTTTTGGTTTTCAGACCACTCTTCAGCCGAAGGGCTGGTTTACATCTCAACCTTCCGCAAATCTGGGGTCCAGGGGAACGTGGACAAGTCCCTAGACATAGAGTCTAGAAAGACTGACAAAACTGCAAAAAAAAGTCTACACTGTGGTGTCCTTGGGACTCCATCAGGGGAGTTATACTATCACGATGGCCAACTTTGGGCATTCTCTGATGATGCCCTCAATGAAACCCTCTCTCACCTCCTTGCTGACCAGCAGATGTTGGTGAAGTTGGTCAGAGACCAAGGTCAGTCGCCGGCTAAGCACCAGCTTCAGATGGCCCTGGACATGGGTGACTCCTGTGCCCATGCTATGGCAGCAGCCATCTCCGTGTATCATATGGCCTTGCTATGTCTGTCTACTTTCACAGCAGACACCAAGCATAAGCTAGCCAGTGACCCTTTCCTGGGCACCAACCTGTTTGGACCTGTGGTAGAAGGACATCTCACCCGTGTTGAGAAGTCCAGTATCACCCTTGATTCTGTGGCATCGTCCTAGAAGGACCTGAAGACGAAGCTTAAGAAACAGGCTTTTCAGTATCAGTCCCTTCAGCCACAGCCACCCCAGAAGCAGCCTCAGCAGCAACAATACTAAGTCTGGTGTTCGAAACCCAAGTTTGAGGACAGGGCCCTAAAAGAAGTGGGGACAGGGGAGGTGGTGCTCCTCTGACCGCATCAGCCGGTGCCCCCCCAAAAGCTGCACAGTGACACATTGTAGGGCGCTGTCCCACCATCTGTCCTTTTGCTGCCTGCACTCCTGGTCAGGGGTCAGCTATGTCACTGCTTGCCACATTGGTCTGCTACCACAATGGACAAGTGGGTGCTAGAAGTGTTAGGCAGAGGGCTGCCTGTAGACTTTGAGGCTTTCCTGCCTTACCGACCCCACACTCCTTGGGAGTCCAGGGTGTCACAGACTGTCCTTTGGGAGAATATTGCTCAGCTCCTCACAAAAGGAGCCACAGCCTGTGTCCCAGATGCCCTGTCCAGTCTGGGCTATGTGTCCAGGTACTTCCTGGTTCTGAAATGGATGGGGGGGCTGGTGAACCATATTGGATCTGCATGATCTGATCTGGTTCATGTGGAAGTGCAGGTTCCAGATGGTCACTCTGAATCAGATCATTCTGTGGTTTTGCTCCCCAGCCCTCCAGGTTGCATTCCTCCAAATCCCAGTCTGTCCGTCCCACCACTGGTACTTCCAGTTCTGAGTGGAAGGGGTCCTGTACCAGTTCCAGGTCATGCACTTCAATCTCTCCTCAGCGCCCAGGGTCTTCCCAAGTGCACTGCAGTGGTGGAAGCCTTCCTGAGGCGCCAAGACATTAGGGTTTATCTCTAGCTGAATGACTGGCTGATAGCTGGGCCATCCAAGAGACCCTAGAGAGGTCCAGAGGCCTTACTAAAATCGAGGAAAATAGCTCCCATTGTTTCTTTATGGTCAACATACCCTAACCAGTCATTAGTGACCTTTGCCATGGCAGGGAGTTCTATGCTTAAGTCTAAAACCAGACTGGAGGGGTATTATGATATTTGATTGCTCCAAGAAAACTCTTAATTGTGCGTTAACTCGTTTTTCCAGGAGTTTTGCCCAAATGGGGAGAATGGATATAGGTTTGTAGTTGTTGAGAATACCAGCATCTCTGGTTGTGAAGAGGGGTATGATGTGCACGGTTTTCCAGAGTAGGATATGTTGTTCCTAGAGAGCGGTAGATTAAAAGGATGGGTAATGGGTGCTGTAAGCTGCCTGAAACCAATTCTAAGAAAAAAGGGGGTCCAGACCATTAGCACCTGCACTTTTTTTGGTGTCTAACCCTAGCAGGAGTTGCTCCACCTGTTTAAAAGTGATGGGCTGGAAGGTAAATGGGCTAGCCAAAGGGCTGTATGATTTTGCAGAATCCAGCAGTGGGATTTAGTACGTTGCAGCTGGGGACCTACTGAATGCCAAGCCAGCTGATGCAAAATGGGGATTCATTTTATTTGTTTATCAAATATAAGATAACTATTTACTACAATTTTCTATGGGAGGGAGGGGGCAGATGAGGAACCTTCAGCTGCTCTGCATTGTGTGTGATACTGTTCAGTGAATTTAAGTAGTAATTGGCTTTTGTTGCCCTGATGAGTTCAGTACAAGAATTTCTCATTTGCTTCAAAATGTCAATGTCCAATTCTGATTTCGTACACCTGGCAGTTGCCCAGAGCAAATCCCTTTTTCTTAGGGCCTCTTTCAACTTCCTGCTGAACCACAGGCAGGATACCTTTTTTTACTTGACATTTAACCATAAGTACATGTTTACTGATGACCCCCAACAACAAACTGTTGAAAATTTCTGTCACCTCATGCACTGTGGGAGCAAGGTAAAACTGTTTGCAAGTTTATAGTGGCCAACTCATTTAGATAATTAGCAAGTCTGAAAAGGGGCTCTTAAAGACGGGACAGACCCTCGGGGTGGTGGCTTAGCCCTATATATCAACGAAAGGTTCAATCTGGATATAATCAGCTCCCACTCAGTATCAAATGAGTTTGAATGTCTGATGGTCAAGATATCCCTGTCCCATAATGAATCCTTAAATGTGACTGGATGCTACACACCTCCCAAGGGTGGCTCAGAACTTCTGCTGCATATCAACAGCACTGTAAGCCCCTGCCCAAATGAATGTCTAATAGCCATAGACCATTCAAGAATGCATGGGACAGACATAAGGCAATTCTTGTAGGGGGGGGAGGAAGAAATAGTCTGTTGGTTAACTAGGGTCTGCAGCTTATCCAGTAGGTAGGGAAATGGGCAGACTAGGTGGGCCAAGCGGTCCTTATCTACTGTCAAAGTCTATGTTTCTAGTAGACATTTGTTTGGGGAGGGGCTTATAATGTTATTAATATGCTGCATCAGACATTCTAAACTGGACATAGTAGCCATTAGCGAGACATGGTTTACCAGTAACCACACTTGGGAGACTTCAGTACCTGGCTCTGTACTGTTCAGAAGAGACAGAGGTGCAAAAAGCAGGGGGAGGAGGGGTGGAGTGGTCCTTTATGTCAATGAAAATATCAAACCTACAGAAATTCAGAATACACATAAGGAGCCAGAAGAACTGTGGGTCACCCTGGAAACAGGAAATGGGACAGCCATACGAACTGGGGTTGTGTACAGGCCTCCAGACCAGGGGGAGGACATAGACACGTTACTGTCAGAAGATATACAAAACACAACAGCTAAAGGGGAGGTTCTGATAATGGGAGACTTCAACATGCCATATACAGATTGGTCAAGACCAGCAGGGACATCTGCCAGAACTAGACACATGGTGGATTCCCTGCAGGGGAAGAGCCTCAAACAACTGGTACAACAACCCACAAGAGACAGGGCTATCCTAGATCTTGTACTGACTAACAGGGAAAAGATCACAGATCTCCAGGTAGAAGGTCACCTGGGGGCCAGTGACCATCACATGGTATGGTTCAATTTGGCCACTAAAACAAAATCATCCTATTCCAAGGCAAAAATATGGGACTTCAGAGGATCCGACTTTGATAAGATGGCCAACAGAGTTAAGTTAGCCCTGGAAAAAAGATATACAGGTGAGGGGGTTCAGGCAAAGTGGGCAAGCTTTAAAGATGCAATACTTGAAGCAACATCCCATTGTGTTAGGGAGAAAAGGAAGTGCAAAAGAAGAAGGAAACCACTTTGGTTCTCAAACACAGTAGCAGGAAAGGTCAGAGCCAAAAGGCTGGCCTTCAGGAAATATAAGGGAACGCAGTAGGATGAAGATAGAGAGGCATACCAAACTTCCCTAAGGGAAGCAGGGAAGGCAGTAAGGCAGGCAAAGGCCCAAACCGAGGAAACACAAGCACGAACAGTAAAAGAAGGTGACAAGACTTTCTATAGATACATTAGTGAAAGGAGAACGTCCAAAGGCGGTATTGCTAAGATCAAAGGGGATAAGGGGGTGTGTGAGGAGGAGGACCATGTAAAAGCATCTATCCTAAATAGATACTTCTGCTCAGTATTTACTGAAGAGAAGGTAGGGTAGGGCTCACAGCTCAGCAGCTCAGCACCATGGACACAGGGGGGAGGGAGGTGTGCACTAATCCCTTCACAAAAGAAAGGGTCCTACAAGAGCTCGATAAGCTCAGGGTGGACAAGGCAATGGGACCTGATGGCATACATCCCAGGGTACTAAAGGAGCTAAGGGTGGAACTAGCAGAGCCATTATCAGAACTGTTTAGTGAGTCTCTGAGCACAGGAGAGGTCCCAGAAGACTGTAGAAGGGCTCATGTGATCCCGCTCCACAAGAGTGGTAGCAGGGAGAAGGCAGGGAACTACAGACCAGTCAGTCTTACCTCAGTAGTGGGCAAGATTATGGAGACACTCCTTAAGGAAAGGATAGTGCAACACCTGGAGTCCATAGGAGCACAGGATCCAAGACAGCATAGGTTTACAAAAGGACTGTCTTGTCAAACTAATCTCATAGATTTCTTTGACTGGGTAACCAGAGTGGTGGACCAAGGGGGAGCAGTTGATGTCGCCTACCTTGACTTCAGCAAAGCTTTCGATACTGTTCCACGTAGAAGATTGATTAATAAACTGGGTAGGCTCAGGGTGGGTCAGATGTTGGTCAACTGGGTGGCAAACTGGTTGAAGGGCAGAAAACAGAGAGTGGTGGTAAATGGTACACAGTCAGAAGAGATGCAAGTCACAAGTGGGGTACCTCGGGGTGAGTCCTGGGGCCAGTCCTCTTCAATATCTTCATCAGTGACATTGCAGATGGACTGGAGGGTAAGGTTTGTCTGTTTGCAGATGACACCAAGATCTGCAACAGAGTAGATGATGCAGATGGGGTGGGCAGAATGAGAAGAAATCTGGATAAACTAGCAAAATGGTCAGAAGAGTGGCAACTGGGGTTTAACACAAAGAAGTGCAAGATCATGCACATAGGGAAGAGAAACCCTGAAGCCACCTATAAGCTGGGAGGAGAGTTGCTGGCAGTCACAAAGGAAGAAAGAGACTTGGGCGTCATCATCACTGATGACATGAAATCATCCAAGCAGACCACTAAAGCAGTAGGAAAGGCTAGAGGGATGTTGGGATGTATCAGTAGGGGTATCATAAGTCAGAAGAGGGAGGTAATAATCCCTCTTTACAAGACACTGGTTAGGCCCCATCTGGAGTACTGCGTGCAGTACTGGAGGCCACACCTGCACAAGGACATTAACCAAATTGAGGCAGTCCAGAGAAGGGCTAGCAAAATGGTGCAGGGACTGCATCAGAAAACATATGAGGACAGATCAATGGAGCTCAGTATGTATACCTTAGAGCAAAGGAGAAGGGGGGATATGATTGAAACATTCAAACACCTTAAGGGCATTAACAAGGTGAAAGAGTCTAACATGTTTCAATATAAGAAAAATAGCAGGACAAGAGGACACAGCATGAGATTAGAGGGTGGCTGATTAAGGGGTAATGTGAGGAAGTTCTTTTTTCACAGAAAGGGTGGTGGATGCATGGAACAGCCTACCTCAGGAAGCGATGGATATGAATATAGTGCAGGGTTTGAAACAGGCATAGGATAGGCATAAGGGAGCAATACATATGAGTATGAATAGATAGGCAATTGACAGAGCAAAGGCCAATGGCACATTCATAAGGTAGAAAAAGAAATGGGCAGACTGGATGGGCCTTGAGGTCCTTATCTGCTGTCAACTTCTATGTTTCTATGACAGTCAAACTAATTTGCTACGGAGTGGAACTTTTCACTGATATACAGGGCTAAGCCACCACCCCGGAGGGTCTATCCAGTCTTTTAGAGTCCTTTTCGGGGGGGGGGGCTGTACAGATACAGTAATCTTTGCTCTCTCAGAAGCAGCTGTCTGGACTACTCCATGATGACCAGGATGGGCAAACAGCTATTCCACTCCATGCTTGTCCACCTGATAGTTTCTTTCAGTTTCTTCCATATGGCTGCAGCTGAGGTGGGAGCAGACATAATGTTTGCCATGGCTATTTTAAGTGGGTTATGGATGGGAAGTAGCACCCTTCTTGCTACAGCTACAACATGTCCATTAGATCAGAATCCTCTTCATCCTCCTGTGTCTCTAGTGGGGGATGTTGACGGTACCAACCATTTGTCTGACAAATGAGAAAAAGGAGGAGTAGTCCTTACTATGCCTTGGAGGAGGTTCGAAATCTTGCTCAGGTGCACCCTCTAATTTCATGCTCCATTTGTACATAACAGTCTTTTTCCTCCTCCACCTCTGCAAGCAGACAGGTTGAAGCCTGTGCCGGGGGTGTGAGCGGTATCTGATTAACATTTCCCATGGTCTGCATCACTTGGAAAAATTGCCACATTTTTGATCTGTCCTCTGACGGCATTTTATCTTTGCCATCTGCCGGCTCCTTTCTCCATTCAGGAGGAGTGACAGTGACAATCTTTTCTTTAAATTTCTTTCTGGCAGACACTGTTTCCAGTGTCTGCCCTGAGGATCTTTTATTTCTATTTTTGCCATCACTAGATTCAGGGTTCCCCTTTTGGACACCCTGATGTCTGAACCATCTTTACCAAACCTTTCTGATGGTTGTGCAGCTTCATCTTTTGTCTTGTCACCTTTTAACATTATTTGCTGCTTAACACGAGCAGATGGGCCCTTCAGATGCATGCTTTCTACCATTGTTCGGAACATCCTCAGAGCCTTTTTTATTATTTTTAGGCGATACAGAGGCAGACTGAGAAGGCGTGCTTATTTTTATATTTTTTACCCTTTTTAATGTGGTTTTGGTCAAGAATTATAACAGGACTTACAGTTTACAAAGCCATGTTTTGGACCTAAGCACTTTAAACAAAGCTTGTGGCAGTCTGTCCTTGCCAGGAGCTGGAAATAATTTTTACAATTTCTAATGGTCCACAAGGTCTCTCAGACATGCCAATATGAGAGAACCTTAAATAGGAGGGGAGAAAAAAAGATTCCCAAAACTGTTGCAGTGCTAGACCCCACTATTAAAAACAGCTTTTGTACTACGAAAAACAGTGGCAAAGGTCAAATTGTGGTAATTAGAAATGGAAAGCGAAAACGCTTCATTTTTTTCTAAATTAAATAGTACAAAACTAGTAAACCACTGCCATTTTTGACAAAAAAAGTGGTTTATTAGCCAGTTTAGAGAAAAAATTAAAACAGTAGTTAGCCAGGATATTCTCTGGTTCCTGGGAATCAGCTGGGAACTGGAGAAACTGCAAATCAATGTAAAACTTTGCTAAATGCAGAGTAATTGAATAAGTAAGAAACATTTTAAAAATAAACTCCAAAAATAAGAAACCCGACTGGAGAACCAGCCGATACCGGAGTTCACTGCAGGGCAACTGATCTCTTCAGGCAGCGAAACAGATCTGAGCAATGACCAGGGCCAAGTGTGGATGCAGAGTCTGAAGCTACATTCCAGATTCTAAAATTTGCATAGGTTCTCTCTCCAGGGCATCACTCTCAGCCAAGATGACTACATAAAGCGTAAACATGTAAGTGAGGGATTTCTGGGGTTAGAACAGATACAAAGCACAACATATAAAAATAATACAATAATAAAGAAATTAATACAACAAAATATACAATTTGAAGGACACTTAAATGAAGTTGCCATACAGTAAAATTACCACACAGGAAATTGCAGAATGCACAAAAGAACATCTACAGTAAGCAACACAACATAATAAGAAGAAAAGAGAGAAATTACTGAAACTGAGGGAGCAGGGCAGTGCTAGTGTCAGTGTAGGCTGGAAAGCAGGTGAATAGGAGTCCACTCCAATATCAGAAGCAAATGCAGGAGTGAATAGAGAAATCATGGGGGAGAGATTTCAGAGTGGGAACAGAAGGAGCAGAGCGAATGGAAGGGGGAAGAAAGCCCCATAGTTTAGGGAAGTGGAACGAGAAGGCGGCTCGACCAGCAGCAGTTTTTATTGGTGGAAGAGCAATGCATGTCCACTTCTCGGGCAGGGGAGGAAAATGGAAAAACATGGATTCTTGGGTAGCCACCAACTTCCAGCAAACTAGCAGTGAAACTGGAGGATTCGCACTCCAGAGTAATGTGGTGTGGATCGGTTGAAAAGCAGAGTCCAGACCAAATGAACACTGCTCAAGAATTGCATCTATCTGACACAAATCCAAAGACAGTTGCAGAGGTAAGCAACACCAAGTTGACAGCCACAAACCGTGACCAGGTTGCCCCAGCGCTTGGCTCTCTTAGAGCTTCGCTGGGGGAGCATCCTGGAAATAACCCCGACCTTTTATATGCAAAAACAAGTGATGTCATATTGACGTATCATTAATAATTAACATACATTTTAAAGTAACACAAAAAACATGTGGAAAAAAAATATGTTGCAATGAACGTTATTGCATGGTATTCGGGGGCCAGCCCATACTACTTCAGTATTACCACTAGGAAAAATTAATTTATTGTTTAATTATTTAGCATATCAACTATAGACAGTTTAAACCTTTAAGAACTGGATGGATCTCTGGTCTTTATCTGCCATCGCTGTCTATGTTTCTATGTTTAAGGATCTATTACACACACGAAGAACCTGATCAATTCAACACTAAGTCAACCAAGAATAATGATGCTCAAATTAATTAACTCTGAAAATTTGATTTACTGCATCTGAACGCAAACTGTTTTTGGAACTAAATATTTTGTACAGCATCAGCAGTTTAGAGCAATATCTTGAACAAAGTATTGAACCAAGAGGCTTAAAGTGCTAGTGGAGCTAAAACAGGCAAACAGGAAAATAATACAAATTTTAAGTAGTAGTCAGTTGTAATTTTTTTCTTTTCTTTTTCCTTTTGCTGACCAGAAAGTCTTCTATATAATATTATGTTGGATGTGTGGAACAGCTCTTGGCCTGGCAATGCGAGGAAATATGGCAATGTGAGGAAGTATGGGCAATGTGAGGAAGTATTCTTTCACAGAGAATGTGGTGGATGCATGGAATGGCCTTTCTGAGGAGGTCGTGGGGTCAATAACAGTGGGGGAATTCAAGAATGCATTGGACAGACATAAGGCAATTCTGTTGGGGGATAGGAGGAAGTAGGCTGTTGGTTAACTAGGATCCGCAGCTTATCCAACAGGTAGGGAGATGGGCAGACTGGGTGGGCCAGGCGGTCCTTATCTGCCACCAAAGTCTATGTTATCTGACATGTCAAACTCCACTGCCCCACACTACATCATCAGCATTATGATCTCACTGACAATGACATCACAGGTGAATGACCTGGCAGTCACTCACTTGCTGTTCCTAAATAGCTGTGCACAGTCAGTGAGGTCACAATCCTGATGATGTAGTGTGGGGCAGCAGAGCAAGATATATCAGCTGTCAGGCTAAGAGCTGTTCCACACATCACACCTAACATCGGGTAAGCAATCTTCTAATTAAACAAAGGGAAATGAAAAAGTATCTCAGTTATAAAAGATAATAGTTGGCTGCTTTTAAAATCTGATATTAGTTTTAGGCTGCATTTGAACCCAGGCCTGATTGGGAAGAGGCAGCCTCTGAGTGCTCATTAATATTTGTGAAATTAATAATTAAGAATGACATTTCTAGGCACCAGAAATTAACAAAGAAAATTGCAAAGACAAAACACACTCTGAAAAAGTTGTTAATCATCCAGAATTTAATGTATTAGACAAGGACAAGTGGGTCCCAGGGTGGTAGCCTGGGTAAAACATCGGCTGCATAACAGGACACAGAAGGTAATTGTAAATGGAGTCCACTCTGAAGAAAGAGAGGTTACTAGTAGGGTACCGCAGGGTTCAGTATTGGGTCCAGTCCTTTTTTAATGTCTTCATCAGTGACATTGCAGAGGGACTGGAAGGAAAAGTATGCCTTTTTGTAGATGACACAAAGATCTGCAACAGGGTTGATATACAAGGAGGCGTGGAAAGGATGAAAAGGGACTTGGCAAGGTTGGAGGAATGGTCAAAGCAAGCTAGATTCAATGCAAAGAAGTGCAAATAATGCACCTGGGAAACAAGAACCCAGGGAAGAATACACAATGGGTGGGGAGGTAGTAACAACAACAAAAAAGGAAAGGGACCTAGGGGTAATCATATCAGATGACCTTAAGGTTAGCAAGCAATGTGAGAAGGCAGTAGAGGGCTGGGGGTATACTGGGATGTATAGGGAGAGGCATCAGCAGCAGAAAACAGGAAGTTGTTATCCCTCTGTACAGACAGTTGGTGAGACCCATCTGGAGTACTGTGTCCAGTTCTGGAGACCCCATCTCCGCAAGGACATAGACAGGATAGAGGTAGTCCAGAGGAGGGCAACTAAAATGGTGCAGGGTCTGCTGGAGAAGCCGTATGAGGAGAGACTAAGGGAGCTCAATATGTATACCCTTGAGGAAAGAAGGGAGAGGGGGGACATGATAGAAACTTTTAAGTAACTCAGTGGAATCAACAAAGTCCAAGAGGGTAGCATCTTTCAGAAAAAGAGACTTGCAAGAACAAGGGGCACAATTTAAAGATAGAGGAGGGTGGTTCAGGGCAATGTGAGAAGTATTATTTCACAGAGAGGGTAGTGGATGCATGGAACAGCCTTCCTGAGGAGGTTGTGGGGTCTAAAACTGTGGGAGAATTCAAGAATGCATGGGACAGACATAAGGCAATTCTTGTGGGGGGTAGGAAGAAATAGGCTGTTGGTTAACTAGGATCTACGGCCTATCCTGTAGGTAGGGAAATGGACAGACTAGATGGGCCAAGCGGTCCTTATCTGCCATCAAAGTCTATGTTTCTATGAGCTTCAACAAAAAATAAAAATAAAACATGAAACAGAGATCATTATGAGGAAGCAGCACAGATTGGAGCGGGATACTTTAGATTATCAAGAAGGAAGCAGATTTGAATTGTCCCGATTTAAAACGAGCAGATCATTATCCAGGGGTAGATCAAGATCTCGCTCCAGATTTCAGCAAAGATCTAAGGGCGGTCAAGCCAAAAAGAGTGGTAACAGAAATAAAATGAATCTCACTTCAGACATTAGTGAGGATGCCCCAACTCCTTCCACCTCTCATGTACAGCACTCAGTTACATTTTCACAAGATCAGCTTGCCAATACCATGGACTGGAGGGGGGCCAGGACAATGGTCAAAAAACAATATAAGAAAACCCGGAGGGGGAAAAAGAGGAAAGATAAAATCCCATCAGATCGAAAACCAGGAGCAGTAAATTATAAACCTGTCTAAACAAGAACCTTACTGAATTTCAGTTCAATTTATTATCAAATGGACTCTTCATTCCTTTTTCAAAGCCCTGTGATCTTCAGATATTTGTTGACTTAGAAAAATTCTATAGAATGATTCAATTAATGGACTTTTTTGTTAAGAATCTTCCACGACAGGACACAATATGCTTTTCAGAGGTTGATATTCTCGGGCCCTTTTCTAGCCCTATGCGAGAAGATGGCACCTCATTGTTGGATTTTTCAAACTCATTAAGTGAACATGATGGTGACTGGGACATGTTGGATCATCGGAATTATGCGGCATTGGACTCACTGTATTCTGAAGGACTTCGTCCCAGCTATGGTAATCTGAATATCCAAATGTATGACATAAACCGAACAGAAATTTATTGCACTACAAAAATGTTGTTTTCAACTAAATCTAGTTTTTGTTGCCAGTCAACAAATTTGTTAATTAATACATACAAGAAAACAGTCACTAATGAGGTCCAGAAACTCTTGGCTAAGGTTAATACTAGACATGCTAATAACCTGTCTACAGAAGATCGTAAAACTCTTTTTTTTTAACCGTTTATTTATTTGCACAGAGTAAGTCCATTACATCAATGACATTGTCCAATACAACCATACATAATCCATTTATCTCAATTAAAGGCAATTGCTTCTCTGATATTAATTATACATTTCTCAGGAGAATATCACAAGACAAGCACTCGAGGTGGTGGCAAGGTGGAAACAAAATAGTCTCTCTAGTAGAAACCTTATGGGACAAATGTCTCATCTACCTGTGTCATATAGAAAACCCATGGGCCCGGATATTCAGACTGTGCCAGGCTGTGGTGCAAGCCTGGGCACAGCGCAACTTGGCTGCGCAGGGGCGTTGACTGGGCGATATTCAACGGAGCTGCGCCATGGCACAGCATAGTTGAATATCGCACCCTTGCCACCCCCAGTGTGCATGGCGCAGTGGCACTGCGCCAGTGCAAATGGCCAGAGTGAGCAGAGGATGCGCGAAGAGTTCTATTGCGCTTATGCGCACAACGCTAACCGACAAAAGTGCACATGCAAATGGGGCCATAGATGTTAGGTGCAATGGGGCCATTTGCATGTCATTATGGCCCCATTTGCATGCAGATGCACTGATCCCCAGTGACTTGCACCTGGCACCCTGCCAGGCAGCAGCCATTGGGGACCGACACCCCCTGCACAGCGTGGCAATGCACCCCTCTGCCCGATCGTGGGCATATGTAGATTCAATTAATCATCCAATATCCCTGGTGGTCCAGTGGACTGCTCGCAGCCCGATCGCGGGCTTCAGTGTAAAAATATATGTCCAATATCCCTGGTGGTCCAGTGGACCGCTCGCAGCCCGATCGCGGGCTTCAGTGTAAAAATATATGTCCAATATCCCTAGTGGTCCAGTGGACTGCTCACAGCCCGAATGCGGGCATATGTGATAATAAGGAGCTCTCCGGTACCCCTCCCACTCCGCCCACTGAGCCCCACCACCCCGCCTCGTCAGCCGCTCGCCGACTGACAGTGTACAGTAGGCTGTGTCGCCCATTGGTCCACAGCGTGAGCCAACGGGCGTGCAGCCCATACCGTAGTACACAGTCCAGATCTGTACGGGCGCCGGGGTGGCAGGCGGGTGGGGTGCTGCCGCCCGCTGCTGATCGGGGGGAAGCGGGGCAGTGGGGCTCAGTGGGCGGGTGGGGTACCGTGGAGCTCTCCTTATTATCACATATGCCCGTGATCGGGCTGCGAGCGGTCCACTGGACCACCAGGGATATTGGACATATATTTTTACACTGAAGCCCGCGATCGGTCCACTGGACCACCAGGGATATTGGACATATATTTTTACACTGAAGCCCGCGATCAGGCTGCGAGAGGTCCACTGGACCACCAGGGATATTGGACATATATTTTTACATTGAAGCCCGCGATCGGGCTGCGAGCGGTCCACTGGACCACCAGGGATATTGGACATATCATTTTTGGGCATGGGGGGGTGCCGCCATGAAGTTGCAGCCGGAGCTCAGGTGGCCACCCACAGGTGGCAGCTGCCGTGTTGTGCCTTGCAATACGGCAGCTCATCTGTGGGTGGCTAGCTGTTGTTCCTTTTTTTTTTTGGCTCACCTGTGTGCAGCGCAAGTAGGGGTTGCACGTGATGGACTCAGCACATCCCGGCTGAAAATCGGATGCGCGGAGTATGCATGGGCACGCCTTCCCTACCGCGCCAGACACATTACTGATGCGCTTGAGCGATCGGGATTTGTGCCAGGCACAATCCCTGTTTGAATATCGCGCCAGGACGCATCAGTGGGTTGCGCATGGCACAGCACTGTTGCGCTATGTGCAACCCTTCTGAATATCCAGGCCAAGGTGTCCAAAGTATTTCAAAGTGTGTTGCTCATCCCAAATGGTTGGCAATTGTTCGTTCAAAAAAGTAAATTTTATTTACAATCTTATGCCAGAAGATCATAAAACTCTTGATGAGCTTAAAGCCCTTAAAGATATAGTACTGAAACCAACAGAAAAGGGAGGCTATTTGGTAATACTCAATAGGGAATTTTACAAAGCTGAAGTATTAGAACTATTATCCAACCAGGAGAACTATGGCAGACTAAAATCAAATTCACTTTCAAATTTCAAACTCGAGTTTATACCCATTCTCAAGAGGGCAAAAATATGTGGTGAAATATCACAAACTGAGTTTGAATTTTTACTGCCTAAAATCTCTATAAATCCAACACTATACACATTACTGAAAATACATAAGGATCTAGCTAACACTCCTGGAAGGCCGATAGTTTCTGATATGGGCTCCCTGACAAACGATCTGTGTGTATTTCTTGATTTTTTTCCTGAAACGGAGTGTGTGTTGTCTGAAATCGTACATCACCGACAATGCATGTATTAAAGCAATTCAGTGATTTCTGCTGGGCACCAAATTTTAAATGGTTAACAACTGACATAGAATCGCTATATACATCTATCCATCATCAGGACAGTTTAGATGCATGTAAATATTATTTATCACAGGATCCTTTGAATGCCAACATGCCAACTAGTTTGATCATGGAAGGGCTAGAATTTGTTCTGACATGTAACTACTTTGAATTTGACTCTGAATATTACATACAAAAATTTGGAATGGCTATGGAAGCCACAATGGCTCCCTCTTATGCTAATTTATTCCTTGGTTATTGGGAGGAACTAATTTTTGATAAAGATTCAAACCCCTTCATGGACAAAACTGAAAAATGGTGTTGATATATAGACAACACACTTTGTGTGTGGTCAGAGACCAAGGAAGAAATAGCATTGTTCTTAGATTGGCAGAATGACGATGAGAGAAATCTCAGATTTACATACAGATTTGATCCTACCGAAATTGATTTTTTAGATATCACCTTATTCTGTGGGGAAAACAACAGAGTAATTACAAATGGGTATCACACACCTACAGTGACCAACAATTTGCTTTTGGCTACCAGCTCACACCCAAAATCTCTACAGTCGGTTTATTAGACTGACACACAATTGCTCAGAAGCTGACGCATTTCATATGCAAGCTAAAGAACTGAGAGAACATTTCATAGAGAGAGGGTATGACAAAAAAATTCTAGATGAAGCCTATTATAAAGTAGCTACAGATAAAGGTCTCTTGAAATCTAAGGTTAGGCTACAAAGTGAGCAGAGAAAAATCAACTTTGTCACGAAATACAATTACCTGGCAGGTAAAATTGGTAACACAGTATTGACAGTTAAGTGACCCAATATTGGCACTATGCTCTTGGGGGGGAGGGAGATAGCTGGTACCCTCCTCCATGGCCCCGTCAAGGGGGGGGGAGGTAAGCTGCAGGGGAATATACAGGGACAGCAAGAGTGGGGACACGCGGACTGGAGAGTGAGTCCCTCCAAACGAGGGACACAGCCACCTGCCAGGGCTCCAGGAGTATAAAGATATAATAGAAAAAAAAACAAAACAAAAAAAAACATAGTCCTTTGTTGGGCATGCTGTTCTAGAATGCAATGCTTTAAAGTAGACAGGAACTCGATCTCACCTCCTCACAAGGCCAGTCTATTCCCAGGTGACTGAAGTCCCCCAAGGGTATACTATCACTACATCTGAACTGGCTGCTCTTGTAATGTCCCCAACTCACTGGGCATCATGCTCCACTGGACTGTGTCAGGGCCTGAAGCACACCCAAGGAGATTCTCTTGCCTTTCTTTCCACTACCTTGACACACACCCCCAAATAGGTTCTGTATCATGTCCAACATCTGCTTATGCAGATGATCTGGTTCTTTTTTCACTGTCGTGCAGTGGCCTACAAAAAACCTCGACATACTAAAACGAACACACTAAAAGATTAGCATTAAAAGTTAATATGTTAAAGAGTAAGACAGTTTCATTTGGGAGATACAGAACCAAATATCATTGGAAGCTTGATGCTAGACCAGTTGAGTTAGTTAAAACATATTGTTACTTACGTGTGACCTTTTTATGGAATCTTTCCTTGGTAAAAGCCAAATCTTCAATAGCCAATCTAAAAAAGATTGAATTATTTATGTGGGGGCAATACAATCAAGCCATTGGCCAAAGCAATACAAGCAAAATATAATATTCAAATCCTTTATGGCACTGAGGGTTGGGCTATAGCTCCTGTATAAAACTTGGAAAAGCCAGCCGTGCAAGTCCTACGTGCAGCTCTGGGTTTCTACAAATCTACACCAAGCTGCTTCATAAGGGCAGAACTGGGATTAATCAGCCTACAAGCAACAGTGGATGGTAAATTAACTATTGGATTAGATTAAATAGATTTCCAAAAGAAAGATTAGCAAAGAAATGCTTACAAGAGAAAGCTCCCTGGAATGTTTCTGGCTGTAAGCCCTCACTTTAGCGGGAGCATGTAGTAAAACTTTTATCTATGGTTTGGAAATTCTTCCAAGATATGTCAGTAAAAACATCACTTTAGGTTATAAATACAAAACCTATATTTTTAAGAAAATCTCAGATGTCTATAAGATCAGAGACATGCATGATATCTCATAATCAAAGTTAACCAGATAGTACTGTGATAGTGACTGTAGGCATACTTAAAGGTATTATCGTGATATCTCGGAAGATCCTCTTAGTAGAAAGACATTTGCAAAATATAAACAGTCCGATGTTTTGGCTGCTAGATTTGGTAAATCATCCAATCCATTAGATGAGTTATGTAGTTGTAATAATACTGCGAAGGAAGATTTGATGCACATAATGCTCTTTTATCCATGGTATAACAAAGCAAGGGAAGTTTGGATTGCCCCAATATTAGAATTATTGCAACACAATGATGAAAATATGTTTTAGAAGGGGACAGGAAACAGTTCTAACACCTCTAGATGCTCTTTTATTATCTGTCCAGTATTCTGATATGTTTTTGACGTTTTTTTGTTAAATTAATAGTCTTATTGTGTTGCCTTTTTAAGGACCCTGAATCCTTCCCTCCTCAGCAGTTGCTGCTCTCTCTTTTCATACTACCTGAACATTCTATGACATCAAAAACACCCTCCAGGCCATTCAGATGAATAGCATGGAATGGGGTTTTTTGATGTCATAGAACGTCTTAGAAACATGAAAAAAAGAGCAGTAGCTGGTGAGGAGAGTGGAACTCTGTTGATCTAAGGGCACCCAAAAGCTAGATTATTTATTTACGAAAAAATCATCAAAACATATCAGAATACATCACTGGCATGGAAAGGAAGGTGGAAGGGCAGTTAACTATGTAAAAAGAATTTCCTATCTCCTTTAAGGATCCTATTAATGGCTGAAGATGAATTTATGATTACAAGAGTAGCTCAATATTTTCTAACTATACAAAAAGTCAGGAAGAGGATGATCTCAAAACCGGGGAAGTGCACTTTGAAATAAGCTATTTTATGCATTGTATATGTTGTTTTCCATTAATGTGTGTCTGCCTATGATATAATTGTATCTTTTACTTTAAATTTTAAAATGCATTGTAAAAATGTAATGGTTGTTTTTTCTGATTGAACAATAAAGACATACCACATCATACCTCGACCCAAGTTGACTCTGTAGCACGATTTGCCTCCTGATGTAATCCTTGTCCTGTACAGTGACTCCCTCCATTACAAAGAGAACCCCCCACCTCCTTTTCTGTCCAGCCTATCTCTTTATAATAGCCTGCAGCCTTCTATCATGGCATCCCAGTCCTTTTCTGCCTTCCACCAAGTCCTGACCTTTGACGTGCATTAGTCACTTATGTGCACCCATTTTGCTGGGTGCATGTGCACTCTTCATACTGGCCTACATGCAAGTGAGGATATTTGGCCCACTCCCTTTGTGAGTCTGCTTTCTTGTTGCTTCCCTGCTCTGTTGTTCCTCCCTTTGTGTGTCTGCCTCCTGCTCTTGGAGAACTTTTACACCAACACCTCCCAAGTACTCTAGTTTAAATCCACCCTACCTGCCCTATCCATTCTCCTGGCTAGAACCCACACATTCTCCTGGCACAGGTACAGCCAATCCCAGGCATAGAGGCATAGAGGCCCCAGAAGGCTTTCCAGTTAGCTAGAAAAAGGAAAACCCTTGTACTTGCAATGGGCCTTTAGACAGGCATTTGCCTACCTAATGGTTATCTACTGTTCCTCACTAGCTCACAGGACACACAAATCTCAGTAAAGATCACTCTTGACACCATTCCCATCGGGAACATCTCGAATTCCCTGGATGACCTCTTCATGTCCTCAGAACTTGTATGTCGTTCTTGCCAACATGGACAATGCTTTGATTCACCTTCCAGATTTTCCCTTTCTCTTTCTTGTCAGGTCAGGTGTTCTACTGCCCAGGCTACCCCACCTGCCCCAGTCACTTGTTGAGCTCCTCAACCTGGCCAGCCAGATGCTGATACCTGTTGCTGGTGTGAACTGGTGATGGTGCTCCCTTATGAACATGCCTTCTACTCCCTTCTCCACTCAGATCAATTCCCCCATCTATCCCACTGGAGATTACAATTTCTGACATTTTCTTCCCTCCTCCCTCCCCATATCTCCTGTCCCAGTCAACTACCCCCACTTCAGGCCTAGCGCCAATGCCCTGGTGTCTGCTCCCTCTTTCCTTAGTTTTCTTCTCACTATCCTGCACATACGTGGTACCTTCATCTACCTCTCAAGCTCAGGAATATCTTTTTTCCCCTTTCATTTCTATATAGCTTTTTTCCTCCCTGAGGCAGACAGGTGAGCACTCAGCCAGGCCTTACCCACTGTGATCGAAACTTGCCTCTCTTGACCCCCTAGGGGATAACTCCCCTACAGTTTTCCTCCTGTGGCAGGGCCAGGAGTGCCCCCCATAGGCAATTCAGATTGCCCCAGCAGTGAAGCGGCAGTGTGTGCTGCGGAGGGAGACAGCAGGGCTTCATGAACCCTGTATTCTCAATTTCCCATGCTCTCCCTCCTTTCCCTACAGTGGTGATACATCAGTATGTGTGTGTGGAGGTGTGCACGGCCTGCAGAACCATGGCCCTACCCTTCAAGCCACTCGCTGACCTGCACCGCCTCTGGGCCTCCACCCAGTGGCTGTCAGAGATCAAGACAGCTGGCCACCCCTTCCCAGGAGAGAATAACAGTCCATCGGACGTTCGATCCTCTCCCACCCTGTGGACTCCCAGCAACCCTGCTTGTTTCCAAACATGGGTTGCCGGAGTGATGGGAAGCAAGGGCTTCAACATCTCAGTCCTCCTCACCACGGGGCTGACTTCTGGCAATGTGATTCTTGAGAATGTCAAAGAGACTGCAGTTTCTGCAGATGTATCCCTCCTCTGCCCTCCATTGGCATGATGGTGAACATCACTCAGTGCTGGCAGTGTACTAGGTGTATGTCCCTTCCAGTGTCCTGAATCCAAGCTTCCCATCCACCCCACCCTTCAGAGTTGCCCTCAGCTGACAGCCTTTCTTCCTGTGCCCCTGTATTGCTGCCACTCTAGGCTGAGAACATGCGTCTCTAGAGTGGCAACCTGATTACAGTGTCTGCAGATGTCCTGCCTCGCTGCCCTCTACAGGCAGGGTGGCATACAACAGCACACCAATTTTCTGCTTCCATTCTCCCTAATGTGGTTATTGTTTATTTTATTTCAAAAGTTTTACCAGTGCCCAGTCCGCTGGTGCAGCGGTAGCGCTACCGCTCATGACACCAGCAACCTGGGTTCAGGAATGAGCCTGGGGCATCAGAGTGCCGGCCGGGAGGGGGGAGAGGTGGAGACAGGCTCAGTGCTTGACTGTCCTCTGGTGGTAGCCAGAGGCACAGCAAGCCCAAGTCCAGCTGGGAGGAGGGAAGTGTGATGGACATCGGCATAGGCCTTGACGTCATGCACACATCACACCTCCATAAGGAACTTAACATGGAAAAAAAGTACGGCCCCATTCACTGATGGAGGTCTGTCCCTCACCCGCCAGACCTTATGGTCTCTATGGTTGGCCTGACTAAATCAGAAGATACGAGGGCAGCTGCCCACCTCATCCTTGCCTGGGGAGTATAGCCAAGGATCCGAGGGGCATTTCCCAGGCTGAAGTTGGTGATCCTGGGGGAAAAAAAATAAATTGCAAAAAAAAAAAAAAGGTTTTACCAGGAAAGACATACTGAGCTGGTAACAGCTAATTTCCAGATGTGTCGGGGGGGGGGGAGGACTGTGAGAAACACTAAATACAATACAATAATAGGTCAATAAGCATCATGAATAACAACTGTGCAAAGACAATGATTGCATGTAAGTAAAATAAATGACAATACAATAAAGTGCTGGAGAATAACAACAGTTGCAAAGTGCAGAGGCAATACTGAATTCAGGCTAAGAACAAAAGTTGCCAATAGGGGAGGGTGGAAGTGGGGACTACACTGGTGTAGGAGAAATCCCCCCTTCCACCCTCCCCTACAATAATTATGATCATTATTTCCAGGTCCATTTTGAAAATGAGGTTGCTCAATGATGTTCGCCTGATTAAATAAAAATTTTGATTGATTAATTAATTATTAATTTGAAATAATATATACAATGACTGCTGATATATGAACATGCGAAGAAGCCAGCAGAAGAAGGCCATTTGGTCTATCAAGTCTGCTCATGTTGCAGGGTCCACAGCTTGAGCTACTATCTCTGCCCTCCCTCCCCACTCCTCCCATCCTCTCTACCCATGACCCTTACCCTCCCCCTATACCAGTCCCAGCCTCTCTTAAAGCTGCCCACGGTCTTCAATCAGATTACCTCTTCTGGCAGCACATTTAAAGTGTCCACCACCCTCTCTGTGAAGAAGTGCTTCCTGATCTCCCTCCATCCAGTTTACGACTGTGCTCCCCTGTGTTATGGTTGCCACTCAGCTTAAAGAGATTCTCCTTATCAACCTTATTTGTCCCTTTCAAGTACCTGAAAGTCCTAATCATGTCCCCTCTCTTTCTCCTGTCTTCCAGGAAGTACATGTTCAGTGCCCTCAACCTCTCCTCATATGCCTTACCCTGCTGACCAACTACATATTTGTAGCCCTTCTCTGGACCTTCTCCAGCAGGTTGATGTCCTTTTTGAGGTGTGGGCACCAGTACTGAACTCCATACTCTACATGCGTCCTTACCAGTGACCTGTACAAGAGCAGTATAACCTCCTATCACCTACTACCGATCCCCCTAGATATGCATCCTAATATCTTGTTTGACTTTGCTGCTGCTTTCTTGCACTGCGTGGAGTACTTCAGGTCACTAGTGATAATCACTCCCAGGTCCTTCTCCTCCTCTGATGCAGATACTCAGACTCCACCCAAGTAGAACTCTGTCCTATGATTCTTGGCTCCAGTATGCATAACCTTGCATTTCTTGGCATTGAAGCCAAACTGCCAGATCCTGGACCACCTCCCTAGCTTTTCCAGATCTTCCTGTAGGTCCTGTATCCCTTCACTGTGTCTACTCTCCCACAGAGCTTGGTGTCACCCATGAATAGGCACATTTTGCCCATAATAGCATCTCCAATGTCATTGATGAAAACATTGAACAACATATAAGCAACTGTGAAATGCATTTTTTAGCAAATATAATACATAATCAAATAAAATACTGAGCCTCGGTATCAGAGCCTAAAATTTCTTCACCAGAGTAAACAAACATAAGAGCGGTAACCAGCAACCTAGCTCAGCAACTAACCCACCAGACACATCCAGGCAGGCAATACCAGCACCCGTCCCTGAGCACGCCAGGCTGCGAGGGAGGTAACTTAGCAAATCAAACTAGAAGTGCGGGATTTCCAGCTGTTTTGGTCAGTTTTAATTACTCACTGATGAAAAGCTGTCATTCAATGAAAACTTCAACCTGCACTTGAGAAGCACGCCAAAGCTGCGGCTATTACCATAGCAACAGGTAGGCGCAGGCGGGGCAGGCGAATCAGTTTAGTTGGGTAGGAGGGCAGGGGCCGGGTTTCCGGTCCAAAGTCCTCGGCTATTGGCAGGCCGCCTCTGTCATAGCTCGACTAATCCATCCCCAGACAGCGCCATCTGCCGCTCGGAACGATTCACAGCGGTACTACCGGACCTGGTCTGAGAGGAACCGATGGCCACCAGCTCCTGCTCGTTAAACAGCCGGAAGCGGGCAGTGGCGAGCGAAGCCGAAGCCTAGCTGGACTGGCTGCGCAGATTAAGCACGCGAAGTTGGGCTCATGCGGGCGGAACTCGAAGCCCGGGAACCTCTCTCTGCAGAGTCGCCGCGCGTCCTGAGTTCGGGGGTAGGATTATAGTGCGGCACCGCTTCCTGTTGCTGAGCTGCGGGGCGACAGACAGATAACTGAGAGAAGAAGGTGGGCTGACGGGGTCGGTGCAGTTGGGTTTGTGTTCGGGGTTTCCGAGCTGCTGTAATCCCTTTCAGACTGGGTAAGTAACCAAGAACTTCAGGGTCAGCGTGGGGTACGTGGAGGCCACCTGGAAAGTGGATAAGGGGGCCCACTTTGAAAACCAATAGGGTAGGGCCCAGGGTGACACACTCCTATCAGTATTTCACTTTAATATGATATGTCTATGTTTAAATCTTATGTGTACTTACAAGGGGACAAAATACTCCCTTTAATTTGCAACTAGATGCTAAATGCAAAGGTTTTCAGAGTTTTGACAGTGGTCAGGTACCCAGCACAGAGGGGGCGCCACGGCCACCTGGAAGTTGCCAGGTATCCTGGTGGGAAAGTCTGTCTCTGAAGAGCTGTGAGGGCCGACGGACTACGCCTGGCACAGATCACTGAGAGCTGTTGTTCTCGAGTTCCAAATCCTACTGGTATCCATGTGCACCCAGCAGAACTTACTGCCCATTTTTTCTCACCCCAGCACTCCTTGATAAACCGGTCTCTGTTTACATAGCATAGAGTGAATTCAGATTCTGCTGCATTCTCTTATCTCATTTTTCTCCTGTTGTTTTTTTTTTTTTTTAAGGTATACGGTTACCAGGCCCATAACATTTTTAATTGGGGCAGACCTCAGTGATAGCACATAGTGGGGGCCTTTTTTTTTTTTTTAAAACTATTGATTGATCTCAGCAGAGGTGCACCTGGTGGCGTTGGTGACCACACAGTACCATGCAGCTCCTCAAGGTGCCACAACGTGCATGTCCATGAGGAAAACAAATTAAAGGAGGGCAGGGAAAAACTGGCCCATTTCTGCCTGAATTTGTCTGGCTTGCTGTGTTTCCCCAACTACACCCGATCCCACAGTATACCTACCCCTCTCCATACTTCTGCCCTTCCTGATATTGGAAGCTGCTATAGCCCCACCTCCCATCTTCTTTGGTACTCCAACCAGGCTCTTGTCTCTCTCGCCTCCTCGGCGCTGCAGTCTACTAGTAGGTATATGATCTAACTGTTGTCTTTCCACCTGAGGTGTGGTCTCTCACCACCCCGTAGCCCCCGGGCTTGTATGTTTAATAATCTGTGACACGTGTGTATGCAATTCCGTTGCTTGTTTTCCCGCCTTAAAAATCCCTGATGTTTTATTCCCACTATTGGAGTGTATCTGCTCCGGACTTGTAATGCTACTATGTAACTGCTTCTCTGTCCCACTATTGGAGTGTGTCTGCTCCTGACTGTAATTGATGTTAATGTATTTCTCCTATGTAATTACCTTGTAATTCTCCCGGGTCATACCTGAAAATAGGCACTTGCTGTCTACCGTGCTTACCAAAAGCAAATAAATAAATACTCTTTGGTGGTAGTAGGAAACTCTTAGCAGGAATATGTTGGAACAGATGTAGCAACTGACAGCTTGGAGAACCTGGAGGTGGGGACTGGCAGTACGAGATAAGCCTGGCAGGCAGTAGGGGCACTTGTGGGATCTGAAGGAATGGGGATGCCAGGGGCACGCAGAGAAAAACAAAACCTGTTTAGACAACCATAACGGTATCAGTGAAAACTGGACTGCCGGAATCAGACTGGATCAGATTAAAATCCAGGTTGCCTGGTTGAACTGGGCACAGGTTGCGCCGAGTTTGCCAGCCGGCCATTCTGGCCAGACAGGGTGGTCCAGCTTTTGCTGTTCTGATCCAGTCTGGCTCCAGTGATCCAGTTTTCACCAAGTTGTGGGCATGATGAAAACCGAACTGCTGGAAGGGACCAGACCAATAGGACCAGCAGAACTCATGCAACTTGTGCCTGGGTCAGCCTGACCAGCCAGTCCAAATGTTAGTAAAATGATACAGTCTGCTTTCTGCAGTTCTCTTTTCACTAAGTCTCCTACAGGGGTATGCAGGTAGTGCATTTTTGGGGGTGGTCCTGTGGCAGTGTTTCTTTACGTATAAAGTAACACAAATCAGCTCACACAGTTTTAGGTGCGATGTGCATCAAGAGAGCAGTGACGGAAGGACTGCAGTTCTTGGGTCAGACAATATGGTGGGTGGATTTTTTCCATAGGGTTTAGCGCTGGGCTCTGCCCCTTGCACTCTCCGTGAATTTATATAACAACTCCAGGCTGCCATATTTGTGACCCAAGAGCTGCAATAACTATTATTTACAAAATAGAGATACTAATTTCATACAGTAAACCATTACCATTCACGTGAGCAGTGCTGATGTGACAGGCTTTAGACATACTGTTTGTGTTTAAGTGTTTTGATTCTAGTCCTGTGTGTATATCAATACTGCTAGTGTGCCTGGTTTCCAAGTTAAACGAGTTCCATGGCATAACCTCTTGGTAGGTTATATGAACATATGAAAGAAGCAAGCAGATAGAGGTGAAAATGGTCTATCTCATCTGCTCGAAACTGCAGCATGGTTTATTCCGCAGCTCTCACCTCCCCCAACCCTGCTCATTTTCCTCATGTGGGTTGAGTTCTCCCCTTGAGTCAAGCCACTACCTGCAGTTACTTTGCCCTTGACTCTATCCTAAACCCTTTTGAAGCTGTTCACTGTCTTCTGAGAGACCAGCTCCTGAGGGAGTACATTCCATGCTGCCACCACTCACTCAGTGAAGTAGTGCCTTCTCATCTCCCTTCCGCACCCCCCCTCCAGTGTCATACTGTGCCCCTTTGTGACCCCCTCCCCTTTTAGCCGGAACATGCCCTTTGTACCAGTAGTATTTATGACTCTTAGGTATTTAAATGTTTTAATCATATCCCCCCGTCCCGTCTGTCCTCCATGGAGTACATGTTAAGCTCACTCAGCCTATTCTTGTTGGTCTTCTCCTTTATATCCAATAAGGTTGACTGTTTGAATTGGCAAGTTACCAGTGTAAGTCCGTGTGGCAGCATGGCAATGGATGTTGCAGACGTTGTTATATTTGTTAAAGTAGGAAGGAAGAGAAAAAAAGAATTGCTAGCTTTGTACATATGGTTATTAAAGTGGTCAGCTGGTCAGTTCCATGTTAGAGCTACTGCTTGCGACTTTGGCTACTCAGCTTTGAAAACAGACTCCTGTCATCGGGCTGGTTGGCAGTAGAGGAGAATCGGGCATCCCAACGAATGCGGTCCTCTGGGGAGTGAGGTTAGCTTGCCCTTCTGCTACATTGCCAACTGGATGAGCACAGGTGGCAGTGTAGTCGATGGCACGAGTGGGGGAGGCCTCTGCCTGACGTTGGTTGGGACAGCATGCATTGTATGCGAGCTTGCTTTGATGTCCCTGTCTGTGTTGTGCTGGGGCCAGGACTCCCCAGCATAGCAGCAGAATGAAAGCCCAGGGTGTACATGGGCCTCGCACTTCCTGTTGCATTTCCAGTGAAATGCAGCAGGTTCGGAGGGAATGCCCTCTATGTTCTCTGTTTCCACGGGGGAGGGGGGGGTACAGCCAAGGTTAAGTTGGGGAGTTGCTGGAGTTAGGAGCTGTGGTGCTGGGGGGTCGCCTGTGTGAGGCCAGATAGGGGCCTATGCCAGTGAGTAGGAGGAAACCCAATGGCCCCAGATTGTGTCTCTTAGCCCTTTACACCTGCACTTATGGGCCTTTGAGGAAGTTGACCCCCCCCCCCCAAACTTCTGAAGTACCGATCTACCTCCTCTTTGTACCTCCTTCTTCCCCCAACTCCCCTTTCCCCTCGTCCTGCTAGATTTTTTTTTTTTTAGGCTCCTGGAGCTCACTCTATAAGCTATACCTTAAGTGCGCCTCCTCCTCTGACAAAGAACCAGTACTGGACTCAGGGTTGTATGCAGTTTACTCTGTCTGTACTTGTACCACTAACTATATCTGTGTTTTCTTATCTGATCCCTGCATATGGAAAGTTAGTTGATGCATAAAAAAGTTTTAATACGAATTTATTAACTGCTTAAAAAAAATTGGAATATTAAGGTGACTCTGGTTTCTAATCTAGCAGTACCTTGCACTGAGCTGCAGTAATATTTTTTTTTTTTTTTTTTTTAAATCATTCTGGCAGCCTGATTTTAAGGGCCTGAATTTTCTTAAGATTGCTGTTGGGAAAGGACCAGTTTAGCAAAAATGGGGTGAAACAGGAGTTTAACATTTTAAGTCCAGTTTTAGTATCACGGCTCTAATACATTATTAATTTGACCTGGGATATTTCCCTGAAGTCTAGAGGGAACACAGATCTAGTTTTTACATATTTTTTTTATTTGAACCACGTGTACTCCAGAGTCTGTTTACAGTCCCCTGTAAACTGTTATATGTGTCTGATCTGAAATGTTCCTGTTTAAGTTCCACAGTTAATCTTGCATTTGCTTGGCCTAAACATAGAATTTGATGGCAGATAAGGACCGCTTGGCCCACCCAGTCTGCCCATTTCCCTACCTAATGGATAAGCTGCAGATCCTAGTTAACCAGCAGCCTACTTCTTCCTACCCCCAACCCCTAGAATTGCTTTATGACTGTCCCATGCATGCTTGAATTCCACCACTGTTTTTGACTCCACAACCTCCTCCGGAAGGCTGTTCCATGCATCCACAACCCTCTCTATGAAAAATGCTTTATCAAAATTACCTCTGAGCCGCCCCTCTATCTTCAAATTGTGCCCCTTGTTCTTGCACACCTCTTTTTGAAAGATGCTACCCTCTTGGACTCTGTTGATTCCCTTGAGGTACTTGAAAGTTTCTGTCATGTCCCCCTCTCCCTCCTTTCCTCGAGGCTATACATATTAATCTCCTTAAGTCTCTCTTCATATGTCTTCCGGTGCAGACCCTGCCCATTTGAGTGCCCTCCTCTGGACAGCTTCCATTCTGTCTGTCTTTGCAGAGATTGGGTCTCCAGAACTGCCAGAGTACTCCAGATGGGGTCTGACCAGCTGTCTGTACAGAGGATAATAACTTCCTGTTTTCTACTGGTGATGCCTCTCCCATCGCATCCCAGTATCCCCCAACCCTCCTTGCTGCCCTCTCACATTGCTTGCCCACCTTTAGGTCATCTGATATGACTACTCCCAGGTCCCTTTCCATTTTTGTTGTTGTTAGTATCTCACCCCATTGTGTACTCTTCCCCTGGGTTTTTGTTTCCCAGGTGCATTACCTTGCACTTCTTAGCATTGAATCTAAGCTGCCATACATTTGACCATTCCTCTAACCTTGCCAAGTCCCTTCTCATCCTTTCCACCCCACCTTGTGCATCAACTCTGTTGCAGATCTTTGTGTCTTCTGCAAAGACATACTTTCCTTCAGTCCCTCTGCAATGTCGCTTATAAGAGATTGAAGAGGACCAGTCTAATACTGAACCCTGCGGTACCCACTAGTAACCCCCTTTCTTCAGAGTGGACTCCATTTACTATTACTCTCTGTGTCCTATTCTCCAGCCAATTCTTTACCCAGGCTGTCATCTTGGGACCCACTCCCAGGCTGGCTAACCTGTATATTAATCTTTTGTGTGGGACTGTGTCAAATACCTTGCTAAAGTCTAGGTAGGCCATGTCCACAGCCCCTCCCTGCTCTACTACTTTGGTCACCCAGTCAAAGAAATCTATCAGATTTGTCTGGCATGACCTTCCGCTGTGAATCCATGCTGCCTTGGGTCCTGTGCCCTCTGGCCTCTAGATACTGACAGTTCTTTCCTTCAGAAGTGATTCCATAATTTTCCCTACCACTGAGGTTAAACTAATAGGTCTGTAGTTTCCTGCTTCTGCCTTGCTCCCACTTTTGTGAAGGGGAATCACATCTGCCCTCCTCCAGTCCTCGGGTACCACCCCATCTTCCCATGATTTGTTAAAGAGGGTAGTCAGTGGTGTCACTAGTTCTACCCTTAGTTCTTTTAGAATTCTGGGATGAATCCCATCAGGCCCCATTGCTTTGTCCACCTTCAGTTTTAAGAGTTCTTTCAGAACTCTTTCTTCTATAAATGGGCTGGTATCAACTTCTGTATCCAGAGTGTTTCTACTGTTTGTTTTAGGTACCTCCCCCTCTTCCTTTGTAAATACTGAGCAAAAATATTTGTTTAGTATCTCTGCCTTTTCACAGTCACCCTCTGCCCACCCTCCCTCCCCTTTATTAAGCCTCACTATCTCTCCCTTGGTCTTCCTTCACTCCCTGATGTACCTGTAAAAGGTTTTATCCCCCTTCTTAACTGAGTTGGCTATCTTTTACTCGGTTTGGGCCGTTGCTGTTCTGACTGCATTCCCAGCTTCCTTTTGCTTTAACTGATAAAGTTCTCTGTCCTGCTCCTTCTGTGATTCCTTGTACTTCCTGAATGCTTTCGTTTTCTCTTGAACCTTCACTGCCACTTCCTTTGAGAACCATAGTGGTTTCTTACCTCGTTTCCTTTTGTTTATTTGCTTCACACAAAGGCTTGTTACCTCTGTGATGGCAGTTTTTATTATTCCCCATTGTTCTTCCACCCCTCCTTCCTGCCCATTTGCTAGTGCATTCCTTAGGCACTCACCCATTTTGGCAAAGTCAGCCCTCCTAAAGTCCAGTACTTTTGCCTTTGTATGGCTTGATTCTATTGCTGTGTTAATTGTGAACCATACTGTTCGATGGTCACTAGTTCCCAGATGGCTATCCGCTTCTACATCTGTGATTCTCTCTTCATCTCCATTTGAGAGAACCAGGTCTAAAATTGCTCCCTCTCGAGTGGGCTCCAATACTAGTTGTCTAAGGCATGCCCCCTGTAGGGCATCTAGAATAACCCCACTCTTCGAAGTGGCTGCTGCAACTGCATTCCAGTTAACATCTGGCATATTCAGATCACCCATCAGCAATATCTCCCCTTTTTTGCCATTCTAGTATACTTTCTATCATTTCCTTGTCCATTTCCTCCCCCTGACCAGGGGGTCTGTATACAACCCCTGTGCGGATTGTGGTGCCATTGCCGGTCTCCAAATTTGCCCACAGTGCTTCTTCTCCTCCCTGTCTTCCCTTTTGTTCTGTTGCTTTGATTCCTTCCCTTATGTAAAGAGCTACTCCTCCTCCTCTTTTACCCTCCCTGTCCCTCCTGTAGGTAGTGTATCCTGGTATGTTTACGTCCCAGTCATGGTTTTGTGTGTATCATGTTTCTGTGACTGCCACGATATCCAGATGTTCCTCCTCCATCAAGGCCATTAATTCAGGAAGCTTGTTACTCAGACTACGGGCAGTGGTACTCATTGCTCTCCATTTTTTGATGGCTTTACCTTCTGTTGCAGCATCCCCCACTGACCTTTCTACCTCTGTCTTTTTCTCATTTAGTTCCCTGTTTTGTAGGGGGAGGCTGGGATTTTCCTGCTGCTTATCAGTGCCTCCCCTTGACTAGTTTAAAGCTTACCAATGAAGCATTTAAGCGACTGCTCAAAGACTTGTTCCCTTCCTGGACAGCTGCAGACCATCCTGCCAGTATAGGCTGGTGTCCCTTCAGGTGGAACCCCAGTCCCCATTGAAGCCAAACCCCTGTGCTCCACACCAATTTTCCAACCATTCATTAAACTGCATGGTGCAAAGTACCCTCGCCTCACTCATGCCATTGACCGGCAGCACCTCTGAAAAGGATACTGTGTGTGCTACTTGACTTAGGCCCCTCCCCAATTCTACAAAGTCCTTCTGCACTGCTCTAATCTCATATTGAGCCAAATTATTTGTCCCTAGGTGGACAATGACGTTCAGCTCAGACTCCTGTGCAGCTTTTCTCGTGATCCTGAGGATGTGCTTCCTGTCCCTATAAGCCATGGCACCAGGCAGACACCTTACTTCAGTTTTCCCTACTCCCCCCAGTTCTATCCCCCTAATAGAGTCCCCCACCAGGAGCTGCTTCCTTTCCTTGTGGTGTCCTCTGTCTCCTTCCTGTGGGCCTCCCTTGTGACAGTTGTGTTAGCCTCCTTAGTCTCTCTGCAGGTGCATCCATAGGGAGCTATGCTCCCCCAGAATGGTGTATGGATTGTGGAGTGGAACAACTGACTGGGTGTGCCTCTGTTCCACCATCCTCACCCTCCCTGAGCCCACTGTGGTCCAACTGCTGTGCTTTCTTCACAACCTCTGAGGTAGTGGTGGTGGCTCTGGTGCTCCCTGGATGGGGGAGGTTACCTTCCTACCGTCCAGTGTGGCCTGGGGGAAAGGTTCCCTTACTACTGTCCAGTGTGGCCTGAAGACGGGCAACTTCCTCCCTCAGGGCAGAGAGCTGTCTGCAAATAGGGCAGCATCTCAGCCTCCAGAAAGATGCCCGGAAGACTGCAGCCCCACAGCCATTACATTGCACTACTCCCCACATGTTTATCTACTTTTTTTTTTTTTTTGGTGTGTGTGATTGGTTTGTTATATTATACAATGTGTATGCTTATATTGTCAATGCAGTGCACTAGAGAGGATATGACAGTGATATGCACCTTGCACTCTTGAGGAAATGATGTCAGAACCCCAGGTATAAAGGAACTATTTCCAGGGATGGGTGGGGTGAGGCGTGGGAAGGGGTTGGGCCTAAACTGTGCCCTCACAAAACAGTCAGCTAAGAGCTCTGACCCACTGCTGCGATGAGTGCCTTCCTGTCAGCAAGATGCCCTACACAACAATTTGACCGAGAAAATACCCTGCTAATCAAACAGAGAAAAATCCAGACATCCAAGTTAGACACAGGTAAACCTCCCCAGCCCCAAAACAGCCTGGTGGTTTGTGCTCTGAAAGCAGTCAGCCCCAAAATAAGTCAGCTGTGCTTTAAACTCTTCCTGCACTGAAAATCTTAAGAATTGTAACAAATGTAAAGCTAGATCCACCTCCCTCTGTTGCTTGAAAGACTGTCTTTTCCTGATAATTCTGAGTTCCTTATTTCACCTTTCAGTTAGAAGTAGCCTCCACCTGCAGAATATCTGCTACAAACCAAAGACAATTGTAAGGTTCACCTCCCTCTGTTGTGAGCACAACTCGCTTTCTTACAAATCCTATGTTCAGTATTGCAGCTTCCAGCCAGAGTTTCAGTTGAAGAATATTAGCTGTTCTGATGAGTTTGCTATAAAACACTTGCTTATAATGCTATTGTTCTCAGGTCTGTTACCAAAGCTATTGGCTGATAAGTAGCTATGATGTAAGCACTTCCTGACAAAGTCTGGTCTGGCCTTATAAGGCACACACAGATAAACACAAAGAAACAGTTTCCACCCCTAGGGCACTGTCTGGGTCAAGTACACAACCTGTACCTGCACTTATTTCAGGATTTATGACAAATTCTTAGCCCAGGGTTTAAACTCTTTCTGCACTGAAAATCTTAAGAATTGTAACAAATGTAAAGCTAGATCCACCTCCCTCTGTTGCTTGAAAGACTGATATTCATTTTTTTTTTTTTTTTTTGGTCTGTTTATGCCCCCTTCTCTCCGTGGAAACCGCTCTCTTCCGGGTATCCGATGCTCTCTCTGTCCACCCTGGTACCTCTTGGAGGACTGCCAGACCTGCCCCTGTACTGCCTTGCTCTCCCCCTGGGCAGGGAGGAGGTAGATTCCGTGACTTCCCCCTCCTGTCCATTATATTGAGTGTTGAGTGATCTGAACGGTTTCCCACGAGAGCTGGGTTATGGTGTCTGGGAGCTGGATCCCTTCTATGCTGTCATCCGCCTGGCTTTTTCCTTGTTCTGGTGCCACCCCTCAGGATGTCGGCACGCAAGTGGAGCCAAGGGGCAGGGAGCACGTCACAACATGCAAGCGCTCTGGCTCCCAGCCGACGTCCTCCCTCCCACTTCATGCTGCCCCACTGCACCTACATCTGTGGTCACCCAGGTGGTGGTAGAGCAGCAGGACATGCATGCCACCCTCCCTGGAGGAGGAGGAGGAGGAGAGCAGCCTGTGAGCGTCCTTCCCCCAGTCGGCCCTCCAGCCGCCAGAGTCCATTCCCGAGCCCAGGTCATTGGCACCGTGGGCAGTAACCCTACCACTGTGCTGGCGGGTTGGCCTGATACTCATTTTTAATATACTCATCAGTTCCAGAACCCAGTTGAGTAGAAACCCTGTATGGAAAGCTTTACTCAGACACTCGTCAAATGTCACTGGATTTGGGAACTGATAAGTAATTTAAAAATTAAACATTGAGTGGGGAAGATAGCATGAACAAGGGGACGATAAATTAAGTAAAAAATAGGACTATTTCTAAACAAACACATGAATCAGTACACTGGGGTATAAACATACTTCACATGTCCAAGTTTTCAGTGCTATCAAAACATGTAAATGCTTGGTTTCTTTTCCTTTGTATGTGTATATTATTGCACTGTCCAGATAAACTCCAAGGTCATATTTAGATTGTACTTTCTGGAGTACAGACTAGCCATTGAGCGATAGGATAGGTGGCTGGTTGCTGAATTTGCTTTACTGGCAGGGTTCCCCAGGGTAAAAGACAGCTAGTTAACATTGTGCTAGTCCAACACTTTGCATAAGCCCTGAGTTTTGAGCCTTTTCTTTGCTGTCTGGGAGTTATTTGTATACAGAGGAGTAATGTCATCTTCTTACACAGAAACATCAGCAATAGTACACGCACTGGGGAGGGAGGTAATTTATTAGTTATTTTGCTTAGGCCAGCTCTGTGGTACTGAGTGCTGAGGGACCACTCTGACCGTTTTGTGATCTGTTAGGCTCCCTGAGTCAAGGAAGGCAGGAGCAAAGGTCTGCACGGAGGGCGTAGAGCGGTCAATTTCCTTTCCGGAGGGCTTTGCAGTGCGCTACTCTTCAGCTCCTGGTGATGTTGAGGTGGTGGTGCACTTTGTTGTGGGTGATCACACACATCTATGCACGTCCCCTGTTCATCACTGCATGCATGTGCCTCTAAGGGAGAGCAGAGGTAAACCAGGGGAAAATAGCTGGGCTGATGAATGACCTCAGATCCAGCTGTGCTTATGTCAGTATTGTATATAAGCACAGCTGGGTCTGAGGTCATTCATCAGATCCAGCTATGCTTATGTCGGTATTGTATATTGTACTTCCTGACTATAAAACCACATTGATTACTGAATCTTATACCTCCCAGGGTTTTAAATAATTGATTAGCAGGTTTTTTTCTTGAGGCAATACTAACTGTACAGAAAGCATTTATATAGGTTTTCTGGAAGTGTTATGTTTGTTAAACACAGTGAGGCAAGTGCTATGCATTTTTACAATGTTTTAGAACTTTTTATGAGAAAATGCTAATCAATTTTTACAGTAAAATAAAACCCTGCCTCCAAACTCCTACCTCATTGGTTACTGGCATCTTAACTCCTGACTCACAGACTGCTCCAGTTACTCCAGCCTCAGTTACAGAAGTCGGTATCTCCTTATTCGCCAGCCACCTTGATAACTCAACATTGATAACTGCTGACTTGCAGAGTGTCCATACTCAGATCAAATGAGGTCTGGCTGTTCCTGCCTCCTCATTGGTCAAAACTTGGACATATGGGAACAATGGGGGTTATGTTACTCTATATGTAACACGTTGTTAGAGGCATGTACCTAAAAACAATGCAGTGATATCAAAGATTATGTGATGCAACCAGATGACCACCCCATGTAACAAGCCACCACCCTACCAAGGTAAAAAACACACACACACACATATCGTAGCCCCAAAAAAAAAATATATGGAAATGTTGGCTCCTGATCTAAGAGCTGAAACCTTTAAAAACCATGCCAAAAAATCCTAAAATAGTATGGCATTTCTTTGTTTGATCATAGATAAAAACAATTGTTACAAACGTAGCAATCCAGAATAAAAAATATTTAAAAGTAAGCATTACAGGACATAAGATGTACATAAAATAGATGTAGCATCAAGCAGCAGTAGATCCGCTCAGCTAAACTCGTAAAGCTTGAGCATTTGTTCCCTTGTTTTCTGAAAAGTCCTTAAATATTTGGCCGTTCTTGAGATTATGTAATCATCTTCACATGTAAAAAGGATTAATAAAATCATATTATCATTTGTTGGTTTTGGAGAGACATGAATTGGGGCCAACCAAAGCTTGCCTTGTTGTACCACTGGCATTTAACCCTTAGGCTGCCAGCAGAATTAGAACACATAGTAATTCTGGACTGATATATCAGTCCATGGCACAGCAAGGGTTAAGTATAACATGTGCATGGTCATCTCTAGTAGAATTATTACACTTGCAATAATACAGTATTTTTCTACTGTATCAGACATCTTGAATCGCGTAATAACAACGTTAGATGGAAATTGTTCCAGTTTACATCTTGTGTATAATTTCCTGCTCCCAGGGTCTTCAAGGAAATCTAGATAATAGCAATAATAATGATTACAGTAATTTGTGCTATACCACTTTGCACATTTGACTTTTGCGACTGAGCTCAAATCCTCCCTTTTATGATGGCCCGAATAAGGCTTGCATTTGTCACTTATTATATTATTCTTTGCATATTGTACCAGTGCCTCCAGAGAGTGGAATTGCAGAAACTTAGTTATGTGTTACAACTGCGTGGAAGGTTTGCAGCATAACTCCATCCAAAGAGACTTGTTTTGAAGGCGTTTTTCAGATAATCTCGTTTCTGGAAGGTTTGTAAATCTAATCCAGCCATTTATAATTCTGCTGTTGGCTACAGTCTGTCCAAACATAGTTCTGCCCTAATAAATCTGGCTAGAGGCGAGGGCATAAGACCAAGAGCAGAGCATTAAACTTTAGAGGTCTTCCTAAAGTCTGTACTGGTGACGTGGCCCACATGTCTGCACCATAAAGAATCTAGGAGGTATACTTGGCATTCATTGCTTTTAGCGGTGAGCTGATTGTGTAACCACCATATAATTGATTAAATTCAGTCCTAAGAGTGCAGATTTTGCTTTACTAAGAACATTGTCTAAATTAGTTTTCCAGGATGTATTCCAGGTAAAATGGATGCCTAAGTAGCAGTACAACGTGACTACTTTGATTTTGGCAGAATTTAGTTTCCGAGAATGGTTCCTTTTGAGCCAAAAGTAACTATCTTAGTTTTTAAAAGATTCATTTTAAGTGTGAGCTGAAGGGAGAATTTACTTAGAATGTCAAATTGTTTTTGGAGACCTTTTCTGGAAAGGAAAATAACACTATATCATCTGCATAAGCCAGAACTGGACATACTGTGTTACCAATCTTGGGAGAATCTGTGTTGGGCTCCCGGAGACCAATTAGCAGACTGTTTGCGTATTTGTGTAAACGTAGAAAAGAGTTGGTGCCAGGATACAACCCTGTCTGACCCCTCGATTGGTTGGAAAGGAGTCAGACAGTGGACCATCCACACCAACTCTTAACTCGCACACAAGTATTGTGTACAACATCCTGATCACCGTTATTAAACAGGAAGAAAAGCCCCAGTGTTCCATAATGTGCCGTAGCGTATTTCTGTTTAGGGAGTTGGAAGCAGCACTGGAATCAATAAAAGCTACATAATGTTTGACTACTAAGTTTAGGATATTGTTCCAACAGAGGTGCTGCAATATGTAGACATTATCAATAGTAAAATGACCCTCTCTCATTCCCGTCTGTAACTGGGATAGGCCACCCACATTTTTAAGTTTCTCTTTCATTTTTCCTAAGATGACTCTGGCGAATATTTCGGCAATGACGTCCGTTCAGCTGACAGGTCTATACATACTGGAGTCTTGTCTATTGCCCTTTTTAAGAAGGAGTTAATTTCTGCACCTTTCCAGGAATCTGGCACTTTCCCTTCCATTACACAGCTATTAAAGAAGTCAAATAGTCTGCCCATTCTATTACTAAGGATTTCAATATTTCTGGGGGGCGTTTTATCTTGGCCAAGAGCTTTCTCTTGCTTCAAGCATAGAATTGCTGATTCTAGTTCATGCTTCGTGATCATGAGTGGAGTGTTAGATACTAATGATTCACTAGAATGGATGTTCAATGCTAGTGGGTCAAAGAAGATAGCAGCAAAATGACAGCCATCTATTTACTGTTATATGGCACTCAATACCTACTTTATGTTGGGACTTGAACCCAGGCCGCCCGGGATACCATTCTGGTCATGCTAACCAGCTGCTCCGTGAAGGCAGCTGGAACCTGGGCCATCCCGGAGCACACATTACTTTTTCTCCAATGCACAACATGGTGCTGCAGAAATAATTACTTCATTTTCAATCATGTGGGTGCAGTGTGCATATTTATGGAACATATACAAACAGAGGAGAGAAAGAAGCAAGTGTCTCAGCTGGGACTTGAAACCAGGCCACCCCTAGAATACCGTTCTGGTTGTGCTAACCAGCTGTGCCACCAAGGCAACCAGAACCTGGACCGTCCCAGAGCACACACTCCTGTTTGTATGTGTTCCACAAATATGCACACCACACCCATGTGATTGAAAATGAAGTAATTATTTGTGCAGCACCGGACTGTCAAGCTAAGACTGTAAAGGGACTTATTGATTCGGGAAGCAGACAGACCCTAGTGCATGTTGAAGTGCTGGGAAAACACTGTGTAAAAGGACCAGGTACTGGTGTCATCTGCATTCACGGGAACACGCAATACTATCCCACCACACAAGTGACACTGAACATTAACGAGGTGTAGCACCAAATGAAAGTGGGGGTATTACCCGAGTTGCCTGTACCTGTGATTATTGGAAATGACTGTCCTGGATTTGCTGAGTTAATCTCAGAGGAACTGAAACCTGCAGTTTCAGCAGTGGTGGTAACGAGCACAGGCAAAGAAAGTCTCAGATGGTGGAGATACTTTTCCTTTCCGTGACTTTGATGAGAATTTGTTTGAGCAAAGCTCCAAAATCTGGAAGTCCAGAAAAGAAAGATGATGCCTGAAACAACAATGGCAACAAAAGACTGATGGACATAAGGGGTTAAAATATGAAAATGTTGAAACTAGACTGATAACTGATTGTGATTTTGTTTCACAGCAAACTAATGATGCTTCTCTCCAAGGTTATTTTAAGCAGCTGGGGGTGAAACAAAAACAGGGTGAACCAATGTTTAAAAAAAAATTTAATGGGTTACTGTACCGAGTTTGTGTTAAACCTCAGACACAGGAACATATAGAACAATTGGCTATACCACAAAAGTATAGAACTGAGTTGTTAAAGATAGCACATGATAGTCCTATGGCTGGTCACTGAGGGAGGGGTCGCACCCTTGCCAGATTGCTGTGCAGATTTGACTGGCCTGGAATTCATGAAGATGTTGCTACGTGTTGCAGTTCTTGTGCTGAATAGCCCCAGTGACTAAAATTGACAAGGTGCCCCTGGTGCCCCTATCCTTAATAGATGTGCCTTTTGAGAGAATAGCAATGGATGAGGTTTTGGCCCCTTAGACAAAAGTAAAAAGGATAATCTATTCAGTATGTGACTGTGCTACTAGATCACCAGAGGCAGTTCCTATACATACTGTCACCACCCCAATAGTGGCAGCAGAGCTTTCCAAAATTTTCAGCAGGGTGGGCATACCTAAAGTGATTATTACTGATCAGGGTAGTAATTTTGATGCTGCATTACTGAGGGAGCTGTACCGACTATTAGGTATCACTGCCATAAGAACCTCTCCTTATCACCTTCAGACAGATGGTCTTGTTGAGCGTTATAATCAAACCCTAAAGTGCATGTTAAAATGATTTGTAAAGGGGGAAGGGAAAGATTGGGACCAATATTTACCTTACCTGCTTTTTGCTTACAGAGAAGTGCCACAAGCCTCAACAGGTTTTTCACAATTTAAAATGCTGTGTGGTAGACAACCTAGAGGGACACTAGATGTAATAACAGAAACATGGGAAGATAACACCACTTAAAAACAATCCATTACATCTTATATGTGTACCCCTGAGAATGCAACTGGCAAAATATGTTGAAATTGCCCATCTTCTACCATATTGAGAAGTAAAATTAATGGTCTTAAAATGACATTTAAAAAATACACAACAGAGATGGGCTTTTGAGATCAGGCTTATGTTACTTCTCAATATGGTAGAAGATGGCATGAACGTTGATTTGGGTTTTATGACAGATACATTACCCTGCTTAAACTTACACAGACTCTTAGTTTAAAGGATGGACAGATAATGGGACTTCAGTGTTTTTTTTTTTTTAATACTGTATGGTTTTGGGGTCCCCTCCCCCCCAACTTTCTTTTACCTCCTACACACTGGCGACCCCTGGACTCTCTCCAGTGTAGCCACTCAATGCGGCCGATTCCACCCTGCCTGAAGCCCTCCAGCATCCGACCTCCGACAAGGGGTCCATCCCCAGTCGCTCGACCCCCCCCCCGGGGTAGGACCGCATACTTCTCTGGCGCTCTGTGTAGAATCCAGTGGAGCGGCTAGGGCGTTGGTGTGGACGGAGAAAACGGTAAATAATAATTTTTTTTTTTTTTTTTTTTTTTTTGAGAGTTGCTCAGGGGATTTAAGGTTGTGGTCAGACTTGTAAAGATTGATGTAATACTACTCAAATTACTGAAGTGTCTCATTGGGGTGGGCAGGGCTCCAAGAGATAAGGTGTGTACCGACCTGTTTTACTCCCCTCATTTTAGGAAATACTCTTCAGAAATTTTTTTTTTAATGACTACCAGTAGTCGCCCAACATTTATAAATGCTCCACACTCCATAGCACCGTGTGCTTCATAACATAACTGGTAATTCAAAAGGAGCATTTTTTTTTTTTGGGGTGGGGGACAATAAAATGTTTCCTTCATTAACAGCTGTAAAGCCATCCCAAATGTATGTTGGGGCAGAGTCAGAATCAGAGTGGATCTCAAAATACTGCTGTATTTCAGATTGGATTCGTTCTTTAAATGTTATATCCATGGAGGGATGTGTTGAGACTCTAGTTGGGGGTAGGCTACAGGGTGGAGGTGTGCAGGCTAGTGGAAATAGGGGTGTGGTCTGAGTGTATCATAGGGGCAGAGAATAAGTGTAACTGTTGTGTCTGTGTCTGTTCGGAATAGACTTTGTGTGGGTTGGAATAAAAATATAATTGCTCTCTTTCCCCTTATAAAATCTCCAGATGTCTGAAAATCTGTTTTCAGAGTAAAGCAAGTTTAGGGAGCATGGCATCTGAAAATTAGTCAGTCTTGTGGATGATCACACCTTATTAGCTTCTAGGACCCAATTAAAGTCACCGTCAAGGATAGTAATAATTTAAAAATGTAATGCCAAAAAACATAAGGTGTAATGCACCTGGATAGGAGGAACACAAGAAGTAAATATACACTGGGAGGACATCAGCTCAAAGTAAACAGAGCGAGATCTCAGCGTAGTGATCACTGATAACTTAAAGATAGGAAAACAGTATGAGAAGGCAGCACAGAAAGCAAATTGCATCCTCAGCTGTATTAGTAGGGGCATTACTAGTAGGAAGCAGGAGGTTATCATGCCTCTCTAGAGGTCCTAGGTAAGGCCACACTTGGAATACCGCGGTCAGTTCTGGAGACGTGACCTCAAAAAGGACATTGACCGTTTAGAGACGGTGCAAAGAAGAGCTACAAAAATGGTGCAGGGTTTACAGCACAAAACGTACAAGGTGCGACTCAGGGAGTTAAATTTTGTACTCCCTCGAGCAAAGAAGAAACAGAGGTGACGTGATCAAAACATTTAAGTATGGGAAGGGCCTAAACACAACTCAGGCATGTAATGTATTTCAGCACAACACAACAGCACGTACAAGGAGACATAATTTGAGGTTGGTGGGAGGTAGGTTCAGAAGCAACCTCGGTAAGTACTTCTTCACAGAGAGAGTAGTGGAACCATGGAACAGCCTGCCCCAGGAGCTGGTAGCATCAAAGACGATTAGAGATTTCAAATTTGCATATGATAGGCATTGCGGACAGGTTAGGTTGCAGGCAACATTGGGGGGGGGGGTAGTCATTTTGGGCAGACTAGATTGATCATGCGGTCCCCATCTGCCAGCAGTTTCCTTATGTTCTTATAATAATATGCGGGTCATCTGGAATTTCTTTAAAGATCTTGAAGTCTGGATCATCTGTATTAGGACTATATAAACAGAACTGGCTACCATATAATGAGTCAAGAATCTTAACATAATGGCCCTTCAGAGTCCCTGTGTGGGGAAGTGTACTCCAATGGTAAATTCTCATGGATAAGAATAGCAACACCTACCTTTGTTATAATTTTGTTGTGCAGAAGAGTAAACTTGGCCCACCCAACATAACCGCTTCTGGTGTTCTATCTGCATTAGGTGGGATTCTTGGAGGAAACATATCTTACCTTGGAGGTGTGAGAGTTTGTTTGTTTGTCTATTTATTTATTTATGCATGCTTTATGGCCCCGTGTCTCCGGCCGAATCCTCTGACCGTCCTGCCACGACGGAGCCTCTGTTTATCCCGGGCAGGAGAAGGGGGTGGCCAGCTATGCCCCCCTACACATCCAGGTGTCGGGCGGGACTGCTGCGGTGGCAGCACAGAGACTGGCTGGGGCCGAGCTTTTTCTACCTTTTTGCGGTGTGTTTGGGAGGCATAGTGTGCAGTGATGCAACAGCGTAGCCAAGCCCAGCATCCTCATACCTCCCAACCCTAACTGATTGCCCCCTCCGTATGTCGCTCCCGTGGTCACCTGGGAGAGCTACATTGGGAGGCACAGCCCCTCTCCTTCCCCGGAGATGGAGATTGTGCAAGTGCCGCTCAGTCCATCTCTCTCCGGCTGACCCTTCAGTCACCCGAGCTTGTTCCTGAACCCGTCACTGGCGACGCAAGCGGTAGTGCTACCGCTGCGCCGGCGGGCCAGCCTGTGTGAGAGTTCTTTTTTTTTTTTTTTTCTTTTCCTGTATACATTGTATACTCCTTACTGCTCCTGTCACCCCAGTATCACCAGGACTTACCTCTGCCTGGTCACCGGGTGCGGAGCCTGCGGGAGGTCGGTTGTCATCCGCAGCCAGAGGTGTTTTTCCTCCTTTTTCTCCCATGCCCTGTGCTGGGGTACGCACTCGGGACGTGCGCACATAGAGGCATACGTGTGTCTGCAGTCCCACAGCACCCTCCCTATGTCTGGTCCCACTGACCTGCACTACCCTCCTGCCTCCACCTGGGGGTAGTCATTTGGTGGGAATGCCAGTCCTCCCTCCCCAGGAGAGGAGAGCTGTCCTCCGGACGCTTAATCCTCTCCCTCCCCTGCCGATCCCTGATGGCCCGTGCTTGTTCCCAAACACAGGTTGCCGGCATGGCGCGAGGTGTGGCGTCCAGTGCCTCAACTCTCCGTGCCATCAGGCTGGTCTCTGTGTGAGAGTTCTCTAAAAGAAATAGTGCCCTTTTTACTGGGGAATTGAGACCATGCCGCTGTAAGAGACAATGTGAACACTACTTGGGGGAACCTGGGCCATGGTATTAAGTAAGTTTTAGTGCCAATCTTTGGTCTCATTAAAACCAGAAAGTCAATTTTTCAAGCTTAAAAAAATACCACCAAAGAAGAAGCATCAGCTATGTATTATTTTCTCTAATCTTAACTTGCATCCAAGAGTAGAAGCAAAACCTGTGACAGAATTCAAGAATGCAAGGGATAGAACCAGGGGTGCTTTATTAGTTCAAGATGGGCTGGCAAAAGCCAGTGACTAAGTAGAGTCTACAGTATCACAGTAAGTAGTGGAAAATGGGCAGACGAGGTGGGCCAGGCGACCCTTATCTGCCGTCAATATCTATGTAATCAGAAAGCAACAATTTAACATCCTAACTACATAAAAAAACTAGCACTTTTCACCATTCAACATTCTGAGGCAAGCCCCAGCACACTTGTGTGAGGGTGTCCACTTGAGGATACCTGTCAGGTGGGTGAGCCTCCTGAACTAGGTCACTGACTAGTGGTAGTCTCTCTCCTCTGTTCCACTCCGACCCCGGGGGAAGGTAGGGTGGCATTAATGGTGCATATTGTTTTAGTCATTTGGACTGTGACCTTCTCATGGCACTGTTAACCTATAACATGGTGTAGAGTACCTATATGAGGAAACTACTTGTAGGTCCTAAGGTGCACCTAGGATAGGGCTAAATAAGATTCTTCTATTGGGAATAAGGAAATGGAGTGCTCTGTTATGAGGGCATTATAACCAAAGAGGCTTGCATACCCTGGCGCTCTACGCATCAACTAGGGGAAAACTAAACACCAAAGTAAAAGGGTTGGGATTTGAAAACTTACTTGTAATGTTTTGATAGGCAGTCTAGTACTGCTGTCAGGTTATAAACATTGACATACAAGCTGTTATTATTACTGATACTGTGAAGGAGACATGAAGCCAGATTAAAGGCTCTGAAAAGGTTCAGGTAAAACCAAGGTAGTCTTGCTGGTGGTCCCCTGCATCTGGTGATCCGAAGTTGAGGTGCGGTACTGAGCAATACTACTATGACCCATGTCATAACATAGGTAATAACTGGACTTCTGGAGAAAACACAGTACACAGGGGCAGGGGTGGACAGAGCCGGACGGAAGAAATAGAAAAGGAAAAGCTATCCTTCAGTGCCCTCTGCTGGGCAAAGCCACCAACCACTGCTGGTTAGTTAGCATTTAAACCAGGGTTCAAATGTAACAAATGGCATCAAGTTCACAGAGATGTAGTTTCGAGTTAACCCTTCCAGATAGTAGACTGAAAGCCAGACCTACCATAGAGAATCGGGTGTGACATTATAGCCATATTGTAAGTGGGGTCTGGCTTTCCATATTGAAGACACGGAGTGCTGTTGTGCCTTCTGAAGTTCATTTCTGCAGTGATGTTGGGACTGTGGCTTTGCTCCTCTTACAGCAGATGCTGTGTGTCATCTTGTCCAGTAGGGAGCAGTAGATGCATGTAGCAGTCTAGGGCAACACCAGGATATACCCAGAATGAAGGTCTGTATACCATAAGTTTCAGCTTTAGGAAACAGGATAAGGACATTGTAAAGATCCACAGAGTTTGTCCCATTGTTTAAGAAGGACAACCCTAGTGATTATATAGTGGGGGGGGGGAAGCAATATTGAGAGAACCTTAACAGAGGGCTTCTATTAGTGTTTAAAGAAGGCAGTAAAAGAAAGAATAACATAGAAACATGGAATTTTCTGGCAGATAAGGACCATTTCGACCACCTAGTCTGCCCATTTTTCCCTACCTACTGTATCACTGCAGATCCTGCTTGATCTCCGATCCATTCCCACCCTCCTTTTTCCCCTACGATTCCTTTATGCTTATCTCATGCATTCTTGAACCCCACCACTGTTTTCACCCCAGTCACCTCTGCGGGAAGGCTGTTCAAGGAATCCACCACTCCTTCTGGGAAAAAGTACTTCCTCACATATCTCCTGAATCCACTCTCCAGCTTCGTAGCGTGCACCCTTGTTCTTGAGCACCTTTTTTCCTGAAAAATGCTTCCTTCCTGTACCTTATTTACCTCCGTGAGGTATTTAAAGGTCTCTGTCATATCCCCCTCCTCCCACCTCCCTTCCAAGGTGTACATATTTACATAATTTAATCTCTCCTTATAGGGCTTCTGATGCAGACACTGCACCATTTTAGTTGCCCTCCTCTCAACCGCTTCCACTCTGTCTATGTCCTTCTGGAGATGTGGTCTCTAGAATTTGACACAGTACTTTAGTTGGGGTTTTACCAGTGATCTATACAGAGGCAGCACCACCTTCCTCTTTCTACTGGTGATGCCCCTTCCTGCACATCCCAGTAGCCCTCCTGAATGCCTTGTCACAGTGCCTGGCCACCTTTAGATCATCCGATATGATCATCCCCCAGGCATCTCTTTGCTGCTTGGTGGTCGTCAGTGCCACCCCCTAGTTTGTACTCCACCCCCTGGGTTTCTGTGCCCAAGTGCATTATTTTGCACCTTTTTGCATTGAAACCCAGTTCCCATACCCTGACCACTCCTTGAGTTTTCTTAGGTCACTGCTCTTCCTTTCAACTCTCCCCGAAGTGTCCACCCTGTTGCAGAGGTTGGTGTTATCTGCAAAGAGGCAGGCCTTCCCTTCCATCTCCTTTGCAGTGTCGTTCCAGCGCTGATCGTTGAGGTGCCCTGCTGGTAAAAGACTAGGTTTGCTGGGAAAGGCACCTAGCTTCACCTGAGCTCTTTTCTTCTAGGTTGCTTGTAAGGACAGAGCAAGGAAAAGGATTAAGGTTTCTTTTGGCTAGGCAGATTTACTGTGTGGTGTTGTTTTCTTTTGTATTTACAGGGATTGTTACCGTTTGTTGCTAACATTTTATTACTTTTTCTCAGATTCATATTGTTGTTGCTGGGTATACCTTCTGCTGCATTATTACAGGGTGTGCTTACAGATTACTGCTGTAATCTTCTGATTCAGATTGAGTTTTGCAAGATATATCTCCTGTTGCTACTGTATTTTCCTCTGTAGTAAACTGTTTCTTACAGGGTATATTTTCTGTGAAATTGTTACAGGGGGTGCTTTTACAGGCTTTACAGTTTTATCTATCATTAGGATAAGCTTTCAGGGCTACTGCATTTGTTGCTGATTGTTTCTGCTCTTACCTCCTTGTTTCTTTCATCCATGGTTCTTCCTTTTCGGCAGGGGAAGGGCCCAGCCACCCATCCCCATCCCCAACCACCCCACACTACACTCCTTTTATAGGGTGGCACAGTCGTGACAGTTCCTGTAGCAAAGCAGGAAGGGGCAGATCAGAGGGGTATCCACACACTGACCTCATTTACAGGGGCACAAGTAATTTAACTTGTTATAACAAGTTATACAGCAAGCATTTGTCAATGCCGAATGTTTACTTATTGGCATTGGTAGTGTGGGAGTCACAGAGCTGCATTATAGGAATGGCAGTGAAGTATTGAACTGAAGCCTACCCCATGACCACCCTGCAGACAGTGACAGGCATTGGGGTGTGCCTTTGGGTTGTCTGGCATAACGGCCACACCATTTCACCTCACCCTACCCTGCAGACACTGACAAGTGTCACAGTGTGCCTTGGGGTCTTTGGCCTTTATGTTCACCCCATTCCATTAGGAAATACGGTGAGATGGGTGCTGTATCGAAAAATGGGGTGAACTTTGGGGCTGAAGAGTCAAAGGCACACCTCGATGCCTCTCACTGGCTGTAGGGTGTGGGTGGGGGTGGAATAGTGTGAGCATTACAGGCGACAATCCCAAGTCACACCCCTGATGGCTGTCAGTCTCTACAGGGTGGGGCGTTATGGTCGGAAACCCTAATGCCTCAGGTGTTCGTTGGTATTTTCACTCCAGATTTTCAACGTGGGTGTTTTTTTTTTTTGTGTGTGACCCCCACCTTATGAACAGTGGCAATATCAGTTTTTTAGCTGAAAGCTGATTTTTCACAGCAACTATGCCATTTGGCACCACAGTTGCGAAAACACATTTTAAACAGGATGTGAAAAATGACAGCTGTACTGTTCATGAGGAGGTGTAAAAAAATGGCAATGTTGAAAATCTGCAGTGAAAATATTAAAAAAACTGGTGAAGTTACGAGTGTGCATAGAAACAGTGTAACGGACACCCGTAATGTAATTAGTTTGGGGATTTTTTACAGAAGATTGTCAACACAGGCATTTTAGCACCTCTGCTCATGGACAGTGTCACTGTGATTTTCTGAATCTGTCCCGAACAGTGATTTCCCACAGCAGCCACGCATTTCTGTGCTGGAAGTGCGAAAACACATTTCGGCCATCGTGTGAAAAATGACGGCTGTTCTGTTCATAAGGAAGTGTGGAAAAATGCCTTGTCACCAAATTTTAACATAGTGATTTTAAGACCTCATGAACAGTGTCACTGTGATTTTCTTAATCTGTCCCAAACGTTGATTTTGCACACCGACTGCGCCATTATGCGCTACATGCGCGGAAGCACATTTTGGGCGAGATGTGAAAAATGACAGCTGTACTGCTCATAAGGAGGTGTGGTAAAATGGCAATGTTGAGAATCTGGAATGAAAATATTAAAAATTTGTGAACTTACGAGAGTGTGTAGGAACTGTGCAATGCATGCTCGTAAATTAGTCATTTTTGGAAATTGTTTCACCAAATTTTCAACATAGGGTTTTGGGGGTCTGCCTCATGAACTGTAACACTGTCATTTTGTAAATCAGTCCCAAAAGGTGGTTCCATGCAGTGATCGCAAAATCACCTTTTGGGGAAGATTAACACCATGACAGTGCCAGAATTCATGAGGAGGGGTCCCAAAAACCCCATGTTGAAAATTTGGTGCCAAAATCTAAAAAAATGCCTGAGATATGCATCAAAGTTGAAAAAACCCTATTTATTCCATTATACAGCTTACGGCATTTCCTCCATTCACAGTCGGCTTTGAAGAGTGCAGGCGTGTTCCTGGTATACTGAAGATCATCACTGGACTCAGAGGTAAGTATGGGGTGAGGTGGGGGTGTGGGAGGCAGGGTGGTTAGAGGGTGGGTCGGATGGGGGGCAAGATGAGCAATGAGGGACTGTTTTTAGGTCTTTTTCTTTTAGGAAGATGACGCAGGACTTTTGCCCACGCTGGGTGGGCTCCAGCGTGGCAGCTGGAACTTTGCTTTGGGGGCAGTGGAGCTGATGGGGGATTGGGCACCTCATCGGGCCATACAGAGGTTTGCCACGATAAGCTTGAGAGCCTAACTTATCTGGTGTGTGTTTGGGGCAGACGGATGCTTGCCACGCTGGGGTGGGCTCCCAACGTGGCACCTGGAAGTGTGTTTGGGGGGGAACCAGCAGACAGACATTTTCCACTCTGGGGTGGGCTCCCAGCGTGGCACTTGGAAGTGTGTTTGGGGGAAGGGGGCGCTGAGCCGAAGGTGGATTTGGCACCCTCATTGGCCGTAGTTCACTTCAAACTGAATTTATGTTCCAGGAAGAGAAAGCAGAGACATATACAAGCAGGATTGCTGGCAGTATGCTAATCAACACTATCTTATCGCTGCTCACTGAAGCGGTCTCTCCTTTTCAACTGTACGCCACTGCATTTTCAACTGCTGTCATAGACAGCTGCAGTATTCATTGGTGAACTGTGGCTGCGCCTGCAAACACACTGACTGAATTGGAAGACAGGGTGCTACACCTACAAAAACTCTGATGATGGCATTGCGTTTCTTGCACATGCGTGCAAGCAAATATAAAAACAAACAAAACACAAAATCAAACTTTTGCTTTCATTTTCCTCCTTCTAATTACTCTGACCAGGTTATAAACCCAGAAACTTATCTGGAATGGATATCATTAACTGCAGGTACTGTGGGACACTTTTCAAAAGTGCAATTATAGAGGATTTAGGACACTGTCCTACATGCTGGGCCATTGGAGATCTAAGGGCTCAGCTCCAGGCAGCATGGGCAGAGATTGCGCGCCTTAAATAGCATATTCAGGAGGAAATGTAAGAACCTCCTGCCATTTCCCCAACATCCAACAGAAGCACTTCTACTGCAGAGGGTAGTTGGTCCGGGAGGTTGGCAGGTGGTTAGGAGGGGCAAATCGGGTGCCCCATCACTCGGTGCTCTCCAACATATCATCTCCACAAATCATATAAAAACTACAAATAGGTATCTGCCTCTTTCTCAGAAATCAAACAAAGGGGCAGAGGACACTGCAGAGCAGGACACTGCAGCACGAGAGCTAGCACAACAAAACTCACCAAAAACAAAGAAAAAAAAGGAAATCCAAAACACTTCTGATCATAGGAGACTCCATGATTTGGGGAGTTGATACCTATCTCCTGCCAGGGGTAATGGTCAGATGTCTTCCAGGTATATCTGCATGGAAAGACACTGACCGCATTGCTAAAACTGTACCAGAAGCAGGAGAAAACATTGACGTCCTGGTACACATAGGGACTATCTCGCCAGCCGGTCAGTTGTGAAGACCAGGGAACACCTGACCAGGCTGGGTGACAAACTATCATCCATTTCGTCTGACATCTTTTTCTGAGATCCTGCCAGTCTGGGGGGGGGGGTCAGATGGATGGGAGGTCGGAGAAGGGGAGATAGGGGAGCTAAACATGTGGCTCAAGGGCTGGTGCCAGGAAAAAGGACACACATTTGTAGGTAACAGGCAAAAGTTCTTTAAATTTGATGGACTGCATCTGATTAAGGAGGGAGTCAGTGCATTGGGGAAGAAGTTTGATGTCTTTGCAGAATATTTAAACTAGCAAATGGGGAGAGGGGTGCAGCACCCAATACATCAAATGGGAAGAACACCCCTCCCCCCTCAGCTAGTGATCAAACAGGAGTTCAGCATGTTTGTAGTTAAAATTTTTTTTTTTTTTTACATTTATTTTTTTAACCAGAAGAGACACACTAAGCTGAAAGCTTGTTTACAGGTGCGACCTGGGAGCACAAGGAAGTTAAGTGACTTGCTCAGGATCACACAGTATGCAAGTAGGAGCTGTGGGATTCGAGCCCAGATCTCCAGGTTTGCAGCTCAGAGTCTTAAACCACTGCGCTATACTGCCTCCTTAGGATCACCAGTATTTGCATCACCAGATAAGGAAAAGGGTCCAGCTCCCCATACGACGCACAGGGGAAAATGCTAGACCTCACCCAACAACCAACACACCAAAATCTGGCCAGTGAAAAATCATGTACACAAATGCTCGCAGTCTGGGAAACAAGATTACAGACCTGCAGGCAATAATGACAGAGGCTAAACTAGACATACTAGCCATAGCAAGACATGGTTCACCAGTATCCACACTTGGGAGACTTCAGTCCCCGTCTGTGTACTATTCAGAAGAGACCGAGGTGTAAAAAGCAGGGGTGGAGTGGCTCTTTATGTCAATGAAAATATCAAAGCTACAGAAATTCAGAATACACATAAGGAGCCAGAAGAACTGAGTCACCCTGGAAACAGGAAATGGGACAGCCATACGAACTGGGGTTGTCTACAGGCCTCCAGGCTGGGGGGTTGGGGCATAGACATATTACTGTTGGAAGATGTACAGAACATGACAGCTAAGGGAGAGGTTCTGATAATGGGAGACTTCAACGTGCCAAATACAGATTGGTCAATACCAGCAGGAACATCTACTAGAACTAGACACATAGTATATTCCCTGCAGGGGGAGGGCCTCAAACAACTGGTACAACAACCCACAAGAGATGGCTATCCTAGATCTAGTACTGACTAACAGGGAAATAATCGCAGATCTCCAGGTAGAGGGTCACCTGGGGGCCAGTGACCATCACATGGTATGGTTCAGTTTGGCCATTAGAACTAAATCGTCCCATTCCAAGGCAAAAATAAGGGACTTCAGAGGAGCTGACTTTGATAAGATGGCCAACAGAGTTAAGCTAGCCCTGGCAAGAAGAAATACAGATGAGGGGGATACAGGAAAAGGGCAAGTATTAAGGATGCAATACTTGAAGCAATATCCCATTGTGTTAGAGAGAGAGAGAGAGAAGGAAGTGCAAAAGAAGAAGGAAACCACTTTGTTTCTCAAAAACAGTAGCAGAAAAGGTCAGAGCCAAAAGGCTGGCCCTCAGGAAATATAAGGGAACACAGTGGGATGAAGATAGGGAGGCATACCAAACTTCCCTAAGGGAAACAGGGAAGGCAATAAAGCAGGCAAAGGCCCAAACCGAGGAAACAGTAGCACGAACAGTGAAAGAAGGTGGCAAGATTTTCTGTAGATACATTAGTGAAAGGAGAAAGTCCAGAGGGAGTATTGCTAAGATCAAAGGGGATAAGCGGGCATGTGAGGAGGAGGACCATGTAAAAGCATCTATCCTAAATAGGTACTTCTGCTCAGTATTTACTGAAGAGAAGACAGGGCACGGCCCACAGCTCGGCACCATGGACATGAGGAGGGAGGTGTGCACTAGTCCCTTGACAAAAGAAAGGGTCCTACAAGAGCTTGATAAGCTCAGGGTGGACAAGACAATGGGATCTGATGGCATTCATCCCAGGGTACTAAAGGAGCTAAAGGTGGAACTAGCAGAGCCATTATCAGAACTGTTTAGTGAGTCTCTGAGCACAGGAGAGGTCCCAGAAGACTGGAGAAGGACTCATGTGGTTCCGCTCCACAAGTGTGGTAGCAGGGAGGAGGCAGAGAACTACAGACCAGTCAGTCTTACCTCAGTAGTAGGCAAGATTATGGAGGCACTCCCTTAAACATAGAAACACAGAAACATAGAATTTGACGGCAGATAAGGACTGCTTGGCCCACCTACTCTGCCCATTTTCCTACCTAACAGATAAGCTGCAGATCCTAGTTAACCAACAGCTTACTTCCTCCTACCTCCCACTAGGACTGCCTTATGCCTGTCCCATGGATTCTTGAAGTCCCCCACCGTTCTTGACTCCACAACCTCCTCAGGGAGGCTGTTCCATGCATCCACAACCCTCTCAGTGAAAAAATACTTCCTCACATTACCTCTGAGCTGTCCCCCCTCTATCTTCAAATTGTGTCCCCTTGTTCTTGCACATCTCTTTTTCTGGAAGATGCTACCCTCTTGGACTTTTAATTCCCTTGAGGTACTTGAAAGTTTCTATCATGTCCCCTCTCTCCCCTTCTTTCCTCAAGGGTATACATATTAAGCTCCTTTAGTCTTTCTTCGTATGTCTTCTGGTGCAGACCCTGAACCATTTTGGTTGCCCTCCTCTGAACAGCCTTAACTCTGTCTATGTCTTTGCGGGGATGGGGTCTCCAGAACTGCACACAGTACTCCAGATGGGGTCTCACCAACTGTCTGTACAGAGGGATAACAACTTCCTGTTTTCTACTATTAATGCCTCTTCCTGTGCATCCCAGTATCCCCCCAGCCTTCTTTACTGCCTCCTCACATTGCTTGCCCACCTTTAGGTCATCTGATATAATTACCCCCCAGGTCCCTTTCTGTTTTTACTGTTGTTAGTATCTCACCCCCCATTGTGTACGCTTCCCCTGGGTTTTTGTTTCCCATGTGCATTACCTTGCATTTCTTTGCATTGAATCTGAGCTGCCATACATTTGACCATTCCTCCAACCTTGCCAAGTCGCTTCTCATCCTTTCCACTCCATCTAGTGTATCAACCCTGTTGCAGATCTTTGTGTCATCTGCAAAGAGACATACTTTTCCTTCCAGTTCCTCTGCAATGTCACTTATAAAGACATTAAAAAGGACCAGTCCCAGTACTGAACCCTGCGGTACCCCACTAGTAACCCTCCTTTCTTCACTGTGTATTCCATTTACTACTACGCTTTGCGTCCTGTTGTTTAGCCAATTTTTTATCCAGGCTACCACCTTGGGACCCACTCCAAGGCTGGCTATTTTGTGTATTATTCTTTTGTGTGGGACTGTATCAAATGCCTTGCTGAAATCTAGGTAGGCCATGTCCACAGCCCCTCCCTGGTCTACTACTTTGGTCACCCAGTCAAAGAAATCTATTAGATTCGTTTGACACGACCTTCCCATCGTGAATCCATGCCTTGGGTCCTGTGCCCCACTGGCCTCTAGGTACTCAACAATTCTTTCCTTCAGAAGTGATTCCATCATTTTCCCTACAATTGAGGTCAAACTAACTGGTCTGTAGTTTTCTGCCTCTGTCCTGCTCCCACTTTCGTGAAGAGGAATCACATCTGTCCTCCTCCAGTCCTCGGGTACCACCCCATCCTCCCATGATTTGTTAAAGAGAGTAGTCAGTGGTGTCACTAGTTCTACCCTTAGTTCTTTTAGAATTCTTGGGTGAATCCCATCAGGCCCCATTGCTTTGTCCACCTTCAATTTTATTAGTTCTTTCAGAACCCTTTCTTCTGTAAATGGACTGGTATCAACCCCGTCTTCAGAGTGTTTCTCTTGTTTGGTTTAGGTAACTCCCCCTCCTCTTCCTTTGTGAATACTGAGCAGAAATATTCGTTCAGTATCCCTGCTTTTTCACTGTCATCCTCTACCCACATTCCTTCCCCTTTATTAAGCTTCAGTATCCCTTCTTTGGTCTTTCTTCGCTCCCTAATATACCTATAAAAGGTCTTATGCCCCTTCTTAACAGAATTGGCTATTCTTTCCTCGGTTTGGGCCTTTGCTATTCTAACTGCCTTCCCAGCCTCTTTCTGCTTTAACTGATAAAGTCTCTGTCCTGCTCCTTCTGTGTTACCTTATATTTCCTGAATAGAAAAGATAGTGCAATACCTGGAATCCATAGGCGCACAGGATCCAAGACAGCATGGGTTTACAACAGGAAGGTCCTGTCAAACTAATCTCATAGCTTTCTTTTTATGGGAGGCAGTATAGCACAGTGGTTTAAGGCTCTGAGCTGCAAATCTGGTGACATCCAGCAGACCAGACCTGGGTTTGAATCCCACAGCTTCCACTTGCATGCCGTGTGACCCTGAGCAAGTCACTTAACTTCCCTGTGCTCCCAGGTTGCACCTGTAAAAAAGCTTTAGCTTAGTGTGTCTCACCTGGTTAAACAACTAAATTAAATTAAATTAAAATTAAAAAATTGACTGGGTAACCAGAGTGGTGGACCAATGGGGAGCAGTTGATATCGCCTACCTTGACTTCAGCAAAGCTTTTGATACTGTTCCATATAGAAGATTGATTAATAAGCTAGGTAGTCTCGGAGTGGGTCAGAAGTTGGTCAACTGCGTGGCAAACTGGTTGACGGGCAGAAAACAGAGAATGGTGGTAAATGGTATACAGTCAGAAGAGATGCAAGTCACAAGGGATCAGTCCTGGGGCCAGTTCTCTTCAATATCTTCATCAGTGACATTGCAGATGGACTGGAGGGTAAGGTTTGTCTGTTTGCAGATGACACCAAGATCTGCAACAGAGTAGATGATCCAGATGGGGTGGGCAGAATAAAAGATCTGGATAAACTGGCAAAATGGTCAGAAGAGTGGCAACTGGGGTTTAACACAAAGAAGTGCAAGATCATGCACATAGGGAAGAGAAACCCTAAAGCCACCTATAGGTTGGGAGGGGAGTTGCTGGCAGTCGCAAGGGAAGAAAGACACTTGGGCATCATCATCACAGATGACCTGAAATCATCCAAGCAGACCACTAAAGCAGTAGGTAAGGCTAGGGGGATGTTGGAGTGTATTAGTAGGGGTATCACAAGTCATACCTGATATTAATGACAGACTTAGGATTACATTTCAGGGATTCATCCCACAACACTAGAGGTCACCCTCTCCAATTGATAGGTAAACCCTTCAATTATATCGGGAGGAAATATTACAATTTGCCATTAATTATTATTATTATTATTATTATTATTATTATTATTATTATCATCATCATTGTTAGTAAGGATAAAGAACAATTCAAGGCTAGACTGGATGAATAAGGGATAATGGAGGCAGTATAACGCAGTGGTTTAAGGCTCTGAGCTGCAAATCTGGAGACCTGGGTTTGAATCCCACAGCCCCCACTTGCATACTGTGTGACCCTGAGCAAGTCACTTAACTTCCCTGTACTCCAAGGTTGCACCTGTAAACAAGCTTTCAGCTTAGTGTGCTAGTCCTGGTTAAATAACTGCAAAAAAAAAAATACATACATATATATATGTGTGTGTATATAAAATTTATAATCTGTTACATTATTGGCATTAGCATATTATTGATTCTGACTTGTATGTGAGCATTTATGGGCTGAAAGGTTCTTTTGTTTTCCAAATACCTTAGTATAAGAGGGAGATAATCCCTCTTTACAAGACACTGGTTAGGCCCCATCTGGAGTACTGCGTGCAGTACTGGAGGCCACACCTTCATGAAGACATTAACCAAATTGAGGCAGTCCAGAGAAGGGCAACCAGAATGGTACAGGACTGCATCAGAAAACATATGCGGACAGATTAACGGAACTCTGTATGTATACCCTAGAGCAAAGGAGGGAGAGAGGTGATATAATTGAAACATTCAGACACCTTAAGGGCATTAACAAGGTGAAAGAGTCTTAACATGTTACAATATAAGAAAAATAGCAGGACAAGAGGACACAGCATGAGATTATTGGGAGGCCGATCAAGGGGTAATGTGAGGAAGTTCTTTCTCACAGAAAGGGTGGCGGATGCATGGAATGGCCTACCTCAGTAAATGGTGGCTATGAATACAGTGCAGGGCTTCAAACAGGCATGGGATAGGCATAAGAGAGGAATACAGATAAGTATAAATAGATAGGCCATTGACAGAGCAAATGCCAATGGCACGTTCATAAGGTAGAAAAAGAAATGGACAGACTGGATGGGCCTTGCAGTCCTTATCTGCCGTCAACTTCTATGTTCCTGTGAGTGAACTCCATTTACTAACACCCTCTTCTGCCTAGCCCCTAACCAATTTCTTACCCAGTTTACCACCCTTGGACCCACTCGTAAGCTACCCAGCTTGCTTACTGGTCTCCTATGTGGAACAGTGTTGAATGCCATACTGAAATCTAGGTAGGAAGGGGTTGAAACTGCCACCGGCCCACTAGCCAAATGCTGGTAGATTTTGTATTGGGCTAGTAAGATTTTCATTCATCTAGCCCGGTGAGCTTGTACTGGAGAAGGCAACCCTTCAGTATGTACAGCACCTGGGCCAGTGGAAAAATCTGTGTGGCTAGTGGATTTTCCCAGTCACTAGCCCACCTGGCTAGTGGCTGCAAAACGTAATTTCGACCCCTGGGTAGGCTATGTCCACTTCTCCACCCTGATGTAGTTCCTTGGTCACCCAAAGAAATAGTTGTAAGCGTGTACACTGGATCCATACCATAAAATTGCATATTTATATACTATAAAATGAAGACAGAAACCTGTGATATAGCAGCAGTCATGTTACACATTTGGGAGTCATAGCACCTTAAGTGACAGTGTCTTACTGCACTGTCAGAGCAGCTGGAACCTGGTGAGTAAAGATGTTGTAGGGGATTCTGCAAGTGTTCCTTAGGGTCCAGAATGCGAAGCAACGAAACAGCAGGGAGGTACAGACCAATAACCAAAACAAAGTTAAATGATGAGGGGTACTTTCATTTGGACTTTTTCTTCAGGGTAGCTTGTATTTTCTGGTGCAGCTTTTCAGGCATAGGAAAGCACTACGGACCCACATGCTAACAGGAGACAGTGCAGTTAAAATAACAAACATAGGACCATTACAAAAAAAAAAAAAAAACTCAAAACCTCGATAAATGCACAGACTGGATAACTGATGGAAAACACATGGTTTATTTCAAAAAAGCAGCACCTATGGCCTCAGTGCTTTGGGTCCAAATGTTTGCACTGATTCTCAGGCATAGGAAACTGTCCTGGTTGTGGAATGCAGCCAGGTCATTTACCAGCCATTTTCCAAGCAGTAGGTTTTAGGTCTTGAGCAAAATCCTCAGAGTCGGGGTGGGAGGGATTGAGGGGGCTGTATGTCCAGTTGTTGCAGCGGGATGGCAGCAGCATGTAGGTTGTTGAATGTTTTAGGGCCAGAGTCCATTTTTATCTGTCTGTGGAGTGGAGCTGGGCCTTTACTTACTTTTAGTTGTTTAATAACATAGAGAATCTGCCTTTGTTGGCCACTGTATTTGAAATCCATTTGCTGCCATGCCAGTCAGAGGATCGTCTGCAGCACCTGATAGTGGAGGAATCAGATTATGAAGTGCCTGGGTCTAGATTGCTCTGTGCCATGAGGAGGAGGGCCAGTTCTTTGGACTCTTTTGATGTCTTAACGACAAATCTTCTGGGAGGGGGAGGGTCTCCGTAATGAAGGCTTGCATAAAAGTGACCACATTTGCTGGCTGCACTCCCTCCAGAACCCTGAAAATACAGATGATGGGAGTGTTGGGGTCTATCCTCCATATCCCAGACCTTTTCGGACATCTCCGTTCTCTGTGCAAAAGGAAGAATAGGGCCCTGTCAAGGCTGCTGACTCTGTTTGATGCCTCAGAGAGTGTGCTCTCCATTTGCACAGTTTTCCTCTCCAGGGACTGCAGGTCTTGGTGGATGTTGGAGACTGTGTAGTCCACCCTGTCCAGGGTGTGAGTAACATAGCGGAGCTCCTGAAGAAGCTGAATGTTGGTCCCCTCTTGGGCCTCTGAGTCAGTGTTGTCCATGGAACCTGCAGGTGATGCAGATCCATGTGAGGGAGATCAGCTGAGGCTTCTATTAATTCACTGAAAACAGAGGCCCATTGTCGTGCTGGAGAAAGTGTTTGTTGTTCTCCCCATCATCTGAACCCACAGGTAGTGTCACAAACAAGATTAAAGTATGATTTTGTTGTTTTAGAAGTGCAGATTACCTGGGGTGGAGCGGATCTTTATTTCTTTATTTCACTATTTCAGATTGTTCAGAAAACACCTATGAGCAAATGCTCTTTTCCAAAGGTTCCACTTCAAGGAAACCACATACAATCAAGTTACATGAATAGACAGAAAAATACAGTGTATGCTATACAATTAGTACAAAGACAAATAACACGATTCCTAATAAATATTTCAAAAAATGCCAGGCGATTACAATATCTATTGAGTACAGGTGAAAATACATTCTGTGAGGTAGAAGAAAAAAAACCAAAAAGCAACCAGCTACTGACATCCATCAGGAGATGAGCATTAAGGGAGCCCAGTGCAGAAAAGGGGCAGCAGCCTGGAGGTCGGGCTTGGTCAAAGGTCCTAGAGAGGGGGGAAGGAGGTCATGACCAAGCTAGTGGAGAGAAGTTCGGGGTCATGGGAGATGGTGCCAGGGAGGAGGGGATGAAGGCTTGATATGAGTAGGACTGTCGGATAAGAGGAGTGGAAAGGTGCAGCAGAGATGCAAGTATAGTATTGGAGGCTCTAATTAACCAGAAACAACAGTGTAAGGGCAAGAATAAGTTGGGACGGGAGAGGAAGATCTAAATTTCTACTCGGCATACAGATAGCACCCACTCTATCTGCAGTTACAGGCAACTGCCTCCGAGAGATACATCTTCAGCTCAGTTTTGAAGGACGGTAGGGAGTAATTGAGGAATATATGCACAGGGATTTGATTTAGCCATAGGGGAGCTCTGCACGCTAAGGTGTGCTGACCTATTGTCGATTTCATGAATGGGAAAGCCAACGAGCACCTTGTCATTCCTCTGGTCTGGTGGCTAGAGCAGTATGCTGTGAGCATCTCCTTGAGGCTAGGGGTGGATTTTCCTAGCATAGCTTTCTCACCCAAGAGGCACGTTTGATATTTTATTCTGTTTCTGAGACTGAGCCACCCGGTTTGCTCATAGAGTGAGCAGGAGTGAGCTAGATTGTCGGCTCCAAGGGTGAGTCTGCAGGCCTTATTGAGGGCCATCGATACCCGCTTGAGTGCAGTGTCAGTTGCCACCCCATACACTACCAAGCCATAGTCAATAACTGATGAGATGGAGGAGGATACAGACAAATGCAGGGCAGCAGGCATAGGATATTGTCTGTGTCTGTACAGGACATCGAATTTAGAGTTCACCGCTTTTACAACTTGATCAGTGTGGGGTATAAATGAGAGTGTATCATCAATGGTGACCCCAAGGTACTTGAAAGTCTGTACCTGTTCTAGGGGTACGTCCATGTTGTTCATGATGGACAAAACCGGGGATGATTTCTTGAGGTGAGGGCTGGAGATCGGCATTGTTTTAGTCTTCTTATAGTTGAGGAGTTTCTGCGTACTGAACCAGTTTTCCATGAGGGAGAAAGTGGGTTGCAGCTCCTGCTGCCAGTGATCCTGCTGGGCACTGCCGCTCATGATGACCACGTCATCTGCATACAGGATAGTTTTAATTGTGCTTGCCTCCGGTAATTTGTTTAAAAACAAACTGAAAAGGAGGGGGCCCCAGGATGGATCCTTGGGGAACCCCAAGTGCAATTTCCCTAGTGGAGGATGTCATAGTACCAATTTTTACACACTGGGATCTGTGGGAAAGGTAGTCCTTGAACCAGTGGACTGCATCTGAGGAAATCCCCAAGTTCACCAGTTCCTGTAGCGGGATGGGGTGGTTGACTGTGTCGAAGGCTTTAGTGAGATCTATGAAGATAGATCCCACTAGTTTGCTGCCATCCAAAGCCTTGTGTACAAAGACGGAGAATTCCACTAATGCTGTGGTCGTACTGTAGCACTTACGAAATCCGTGCTGCTGCGGGCACAGGTGATCGTATTTATGAAGGTACTCGGGTATCTGATTGGCCACTATCCTCTCAAGGGCTTTTGATAGGGGGGAGAGCATGGATATTGGTCTGTAATTGGCTGTACTGGTCCGATCTCCACTTTTCAGCACAGGGGTGACCACTGCAAGCTTCCATTTGGCTGGGAACTTGGCTAGGGAGAGCGATTTGTTAAACAGTTTGGTGATAGGTACCAAGAACTATTTCAGCGAAATTGCCACCATCTTCATATCCAGGTTATCATTGCCAAGCCTTGTTACCTAGTACTTTGAGTATATAGGTTCTGGCTTCCTTAGGCGTGATGCTTTTAAAGTAGAAGTTAGGGTGGTTTAGGCTTACACTAGTGTTTGGCGAGTGTATTTCAGGTTGGCTTTCACTAGTATTCTGCACAGGTGAGCCAGGGTGGTTGAGGTAATCAAGTGGGAGGACAGCGCTGAGATCAGAGAAGACCTAATTAAAGGATTCAGCAATGGTATGTGGGTCAAGGGTCGGGGTACCATTGATCACTAGATAGGGTGCTTCTTATCCTTTTTGCCAAGCAGGTCCCTGATATTCTCCCAGAACCTTTTACCATTACCCCAGCTACTGTCTAGTTGTTCCGTGTAGTATTTTGCTTTTGCCTGTCTGGTGAGGTTGGTACTTTTGTTACGAGTGGCTCGGTACTTCTGGTAGTCTACTGGATTTCCAGTGCATCTGGCCATACTCCATAGATTGTCCCTGTCCTTCATCTGGTCCAGAATGTCACTTGTAATCCACCCATTTGGGGATCCCCTTATCTCCCTTCTCCTCACTGGGGCAAAAATATCACAGATGCCATTAAACCTATCAGAGAAGAACTGAAGTGCTTGATCTATGTCATTAAGATTGTCCAAGGGGGACCAATCAACAAGGGATACGGCATTTTTAAAGGCGTGGGCACAACCACACCTAAGGACACGGCTTAGTATAGTGACAGGAGGAGCTTTTTTTGTCCTTAAAGACCCAGTTGCAAGTGACTGGTGAGTGGTCACTTAGGCAGTCAGTCAGCACAGTGATATTTTTATCCTAGAAGGGGTATTCTTGATGAGCCAATCCAAATAGGGTGCCCTTGCCGGTCCTGCGATTAAGTCTTGTGTTCTCAGTAACCATCTGGGTAAGGTACATATTGGCCTATATCGGATCTATTCCTCTAGACTGCTAGCATAGTTGGTGACGTCTCTGGAAGTAGATACTCCTACAATTTATTTATACATCTTTAATTTTGTACTATACAGAGAAATTCCAAAGAACAGACAATTCATACAGAATGTGAGTTCAAAGAAAACTTAGATTATCCATCACGCCTTGCAATAGTACTACCTAGAGGGGAAATTTATCAGTCCGTATTGTACATTTTTAACTATTGCAGTGCACAACCTTTCTTGATAGTACAGCAGTATTCAACAAAATATTCTATATTAGTCACTAGGCCAGGTTTTATGCTACAAGACTGCCAGATTGAACATGGATAGGAATAAGTAATTTTTTGGTTTCAACAGAAAATGCCAGAAGTAAATGGAATTTGTCATTTTTAAAACTAGCACTTGGAGTCTGTTTTTCATGGGGAAAAAAACTCTGTTTGCATCACTTTATCATGCAAACAGTCCCACTTTGCATCAGCTTTTTGTGCAAACTCCTCCCTTTTGTGTCTTATGTAATACTTGCTGATTTGCCCGCATTTGTGGGGGGAAAAGATGGATTTTAAGATTTTGCCAAACGGAATTGGCCATTTTTGAAAATGGAAAGCCACTGGCCCTACATGGGCTCAAGAAGCCCAGTTTTTCCATCAGAGATTTATACTAAATGTAATGGTTTCAGTAACTGAAAATAGCAACAGTTTGGTTGGCAGGACCACAGGTAACTTCCATTGTCCAGGCTTGTAGGTCCCCACAAGCCTAGGGCACTGTACCCTATACATCAGGGTAGACAAAGTCCAAATCGTACTGCATTTTGCAGACAAAGTAAACAGTTTTCTTGATAGTTGAGCTTTTGATGCAAACAAGTACAGTTTAAAAAGGATCTGAAAGTTGATTCTTAGCCCAGTTCATCGATGTATGTATGAATACACGCGCTGTTTCACATACAAATCCAGAGCACCTTCAGTACTAGATTAGTCCCCTGCCTCGCCTGGAAAAAATGAAGTCCCCAGACTTACAGCCCTTATTTGTGGACCAGTCTTCTTGATCTGAGCAGCACAGGTTCTTTAATTCCGCTCTCACCATTTTAATCTGTTGGCCCAATTTTCCAGTATCTGCCGGATCAATGTAGAAATTATCTCCACCCCCAACCCCACCAATATTATACTTTCAGTTTTGCAGGGAAAATAAAGGATGAATTTACATCCAAAACCAGTAGGGGCTGACGAACTCCACAAAGGACTTCTATTGAAGTGCGGCAAAAAATGACATTGGGGAGTAACCGAATTACTGTATCCTCATGTAGAGCTCTGTGGCACCTGTGTTCCTCTCACATCCACGTTTTCTGTCACCGTGAGCACAGTTCTTGGTGAAGAACTGGCTCTGGTAGAGTGCTGAAGTGTTAGTAGGGAGCAGGAGGTGCTCTAGGAGGAAACGGAGCCTTGAGAGTGGCCCAACATGTTTGGTCTCCGCTGCTAGGGTTCCCACCGGACTGCGTAGGCAGGCAGCTAGGGGGCCTACAGCCTTCATTGATCCCCTCCAGGCAGTGTTGTGCAATGCCAGATCGATGAGGAACAAGGCTGCGATTATGTCGGACTTGGTTTCCTCGGTTGACCTGGCATGCATCACGCAGACCTGGCTGGGGGTTGATGCAGGGCCAGCTTTAGAGGCATCGGTCTCTGCTGGGTAATCCATGGTATACTGCCTGAGGAGGGATCGCAGGGGTGGGGGTGTAGCCATCTGTTTTAGATCTGACTTGAACTTTTCCGTACATCCGGTGGGGTCTACTGTGTCGTTTGAATGTGTGGCAGTGCGTGGGGGTTCAGGTGTGGGCTGTAGAATTCTCCTGGTTTACCGCCCTCCAGGGTCGGGTGGAGAATTTCTGCAGGAGGATGTGGACTTCATCGCCGGCAAGGTATTGGGAGTCGCCCAGATGGCTTCTTCTGGGGGACTTCAGTGCCTGGGTCCACGATGAATCCTCGCAACTTGGTTCTGACCTCCTCCAGCTGATGACATCACTGGGCCTAGCACAGGCAGTTGCCTGTGTGACTCATCACCGCAACCACACCTTGGTATTCTCACTGGGTCTTGAGGTCATAGATCTCGAGATTGAGCGGGTCGTTTGGTCCGATCACGGTATGGTGAAGTTCTTTTTCAGAGCCCCCGATGGTCCCTGCCCTGTTTGAGATGATTAGCTATCGCCCATTAAGGGGATTGTCCCCAGAGTGACTAATGGCAATAGTTGATTTTTCTGGTAATAGTGCTGCTAATGAGGTGGGCTTGGGTGAGTCGGTTGCAGCCAGCGTAACAGGGCCGTTTCCGATGCACTCGACGACATCGCACCAATCCGTATACGACCCAGGTCTTCTCACCCAAGACCCCCATGGTTTGATGGGGATCTTAGGGCGATGAAGACCATGGGTCAGAGCTTGGAGAGTTGCTGGCATAAGATCCGGCTAGAGGAGGATAGACTGGCTTTGAGAAATCACTATGGTGACTATCAGAGGGCAATCGACCGTAAGAAGGCAGAGTTCCTATCCAGGGAGATTGCGGCAAGGAGGAACAGACAAGCTCGGCTCTTCCGGACTGTGGACAGGCTTCTCCACCCTGTCTGTCTACAGCCGAAAAATATTTTTCAGTAGCACTTTGTGAAGAATTTGCTCTGTTCTTCTCTGACAGGGTATCCTCTGTTTGGGACGGGATCTCACCAGCGGGTCTGGGTGGGCCAGGAGCACTCCCATTGTCTGGGCCATGTTTCGACCAGTGGGGCTGGCTGAGGTCTCCAAGGTGATTTTGATGCTGCAGCCCACTTACTGTGAACTGGACCCTGGCCTGGCATGTCTCTTAGTGGGATGCGTTGCGGTAATTGGTCCAGTATTCGCTGAGATAGTAGGGTACTCACTTTTGGAGAGGGGTCTTCCCCGACGCCTTGAAAGAGGCACTGGTGAAACCTCTTCTGAAAAAAACATCTCTTGACCCTGACGTCCTAGCGAATTATAGACCAGTTTCCAACCTCCCATTCTTAGGAAAGGTTGTTGAGAAGATAGTGGCTCTGCAGCTCGAGGAACACCTGGAAACCTGTGACATCTATGAGCCATTCTAGTCCAGGTGTAGGGCGAGGCATAGCACAGAGATGGCACTAGTCTGGGTGCATAATGACCTCCTCATGGCAAGAGGCCGAGGAGAACGGTCAATTATAAAATGGGCAAGCTATATCCACCAATCATAATCAAAGCTCACTATGTATAAAATTTGTTCCACGCATTGGTTTAAAAAAAAAAAAAATGACCTGGCAGTAAAAAGGCCAAGATTCTAGAGCAGTAGAATGTTGGCATTTTTACTAGCAGCCATCTTTTTCGTACCCACTAAAAGAAAAGCATTTGAGATTTCAGCATGGCAGAACAAAGTAAAGTTAGTTTTGATATAAGCATGTCGGAGGATGAGCTGGAGCGCATCTTTAACACTCCAGAAGTTCAGTACATCACAGTAGCCCTAGTGAAACAGAATGGCACAGTGAGTACAAATATTAAAACACTCAAAGGAACAGAGAAAATTGTGACAAGCACTTTGTGCTATATCTCGCACTCCTCTGAAGCATTAAATGACATAGAAGACAGCAAAAATGAGCCGAACACCAAAAAGACGACGTCTTGGGCTCTAAAAGTGTTTTGTGATTGGCAAAACGCAAAAGCAATAAATATTGATTTGAAAACAGAAACTGAGCTGAATGAGACATTTCAGCAATTATGTGAGGTCAGAAATAGCGATGACCAAGAATATTCCATTAGTAGCTACTGTTCCTTCAGATCATCTCTCAAGAGACATTTAAATTCTGTTTCAATTGGATGAAATATAAACATAATTACGAACCCCACCTTTCAGAGCACCAATAATGTCTTTATTGCAGTCACCAAGCGATACTACCGAGCCCAGAAAGACACAAGCAAGCACCATCCACTGATCTCCAAACCCAACCTCGAACTACTGAAAAAATCTCCCGCTGTGTCTCCCAGTACCGGGCCTGGCCTACTTCGAAAAGTCTGGCTAGATATTTAGTTGTACATGGCCAGGTGCGGTCGGGAAGGACTCGGAAACCTCACCCCAACAGCTTTGTGTTTAAATTTGATGAAAATGGAGGAGAATATGCCACCCTTTCATTCAATGAGGCAACAAAGAATCGCCTCAACCCAATGAAATCGAATAAGCAAGCTCACAGTGGGTATATTGATGCCCAACCTGGCTCTCCTTTGTGTCCAGTCTCAAGAAATATTTAAATAAATTGCCACCAGAGGTGACAGTGCTGTACTGTCATCCGCGCGGTCTGCCCCAACACTTCCTTGTTCGTGCACAATTCTGGTACACCCAACAACCATTGGGTATTAATTTCCTCTCCACACTTATGGCCAAAATTAGCAAAGAAGTAAACCTTAGTGAAATGTACACAAATCATTCTGTACGTTCAACGGCCGTCCACTTACTTTCGGAAACAGGTCTACAGAGTCTCAGGAAGTGATGGTGGGCACCGGACATCAGTGCAAGGCAAGCCTGAGATCATATTGGTCTGCCTCAGCTAGAGACCGACAATGATGGAGCACAATCTTAGGCCAGCAAAATATAAATGCAGAAAATCAACAGAAACGAAGGGCAAACAGTGAAGAAACTTCAGAATCTACCAGACCAAAGACAAAAGCAACAGTGCCACCATCTGGAATGATTCCTTCAACAGTGGTCCATTCACATTCAATGGACCCATGAACATCAGTGGGACTGTGAACTTTTTCAGCTCCACAAAATAATTAAGTAATGCAAAATTATCAAAACAATGTTTAAAAAATAAACTCAGTTAAAAAAAAAAAAAAAAAAAAAAAGTTACAACTATTTAAAAAAAAAAACTCTCAAGTTTTAATGATTTCTGACCCATAGAAAAGTGCACTACTTTTTGCTGCATAAGGATTTAAGAAAAATAATTTTTTTCTGCATCAAACTGGATTTTGTGCCGGCCTGGTGGTGCTGAGGGTTGAGGCGCTGGATGCCAAACCTCGTGCCATGCCGGCGACCCGGGTTCGAGGAAGGATTCGGGTCGTCGGGGGTTGGCAGGGGAGGATTGAGTATCCGCACACTGCCCTCTTCTCCTGGGAGGGGAGAGGTAATGTCTGCCGCTGTAGGAGTGACCCCTAGCAGTGGCTGGAAGTCCAAGGCAGTGGAGACCGCATAAGGGGTATTGAGATGCGGCGGACGTCCTGTGGGTGGGTGGGTGCGGGAGCGTGCCTGTCTCATACTGGACATCATTGCATGTCCGAACTCCCTGGGCAACCAAGAAAAGGGAAAGGAGCTGGCACCCGGGTAGGTGAAGGCCTGCTCTCCGCTCCCAGCCATGTTCAACGCCAGACTCGCTTGGGCACATCTCCTACCTTCCAACCTCCAGACTGCAGCTTGGACCCTGTAGATAGAGAGCTGGTGGCCCTTAACCAGGAGGCTCCAATCTGGGGAGGCTTGTGGCCTGGAGGAGACAGAGGAGGATTTGGAGATAGTGCACTGGAGGGCCTCAGGCAGAGCGGGATACTGGGGTGAGTGAGCAGAGCTGGAGAGAAGACCTAAGGGACCCATGTGGGAGATACAAAATTAGTGGTTTTTTTTTTTTTTTGTATTTTTTCTTTATGTATTTTTTTTATTATTATTTTAACATGAATACACCATTTTATAAAGCTAATAAGACACTCCAGGGTGTGCATGGAAACCTGTGTTACACATCACCAGTTAAATGCCTGCAAAGCATTCCTTATTATGTCCCTGGCTGTGTGGTAAAATATGTTCCATGCACACCCTGTCATATCTTATTGCTTACTTGACACTGGTGCAAAAGACATGTACTGCTGAGTATCATCTGCATAGCAGTAAAAACTCAGACTGTACTATCTTATGATTCTCCTCAAAGGCAGCATGTATTCTAAGAACAGCATCAGTGATGGGATTGAGCCCTGAGGAACTCCACAGGTCAGAGGCAAAGGGGAGGAGGAGAAATTCCCCATCACTACCCTCTGCCTCCTACCCGAGAGAAAGGACTCAAACCAGTTGATGACAATACCGGTGAGTCCACAGTACTCTCTAAGATGATCCAACAGCACGATGTGGTCCACGGTCAAATGCTGATGACAGATTGAGGAGAATGAGAAATAAGCAATAAGACACGACAGGGTGTGCATGGAACATATTTTACTGCACGGCCAGGGGTGTAATAAGGCACAAGGCCTTGGCCGAGTGCCTTTAGCCCCTGGCGAGCAGTAAAATATTTTCATGCACACCCTGGAATGTCTTATTGTGCTTATAAAATGGTATATTCATGTTAAAATTAAAAAATACACACAAAATCCAGTTTGATGCATAAAGAAACATTTTTCTTAAATCCTTATGCAGCAAAAAGTAGTGCGCTTTTCTATGGGTGAGAAATCATTAAAACTTGGAGTTTTTTAATAGTTTTAACTTTTTAAACTGAATTTATTTTTTTAAACATTGTTTTGACAATTTTGCATTACTTAATTATTTTGTGGGGCTGAAAAAGTTCACAGTCCCACTGAAGTTCATGGGTCCATTGAAAGTGAATGGACCACTTTTGAAGGAAGTCATTCTGGATGGTGGCACTGTTGCTTTTGTCTTTGGTTCAGTAGATTCTTAAGTTTCTTCACTGTTTGCCCTTCGTTTCTGTTGATTCTCTGCATTTATATTGTGCTGACCTAAGATTGTGCTCCATCATTGTCGGTCTGTAGCTGAGGCAGACCAATACGATCTCAGACTTGCCTCGCACCGATGCGAGGTGACCGCCATCAATTCCCGACTCTGTAGACCTGCTTCTGAAAGTAAGTGAATGGCTGTTGAATGTACAGAATGATTTGTGTACAATTCACTAAGGTTTGCTTTTTTGCTAATTTTGGCCATAAGTGTGGAGAGGAAATTAATACCCAATGGTTGTTGAGTGTACCAGAATTCTGTACAATCAAAGAAGTGTTGGGGCAGACGGTGCAGATGACAGTACAGCGCTGTCTCCTCTGGTGGCAATTTACTTAAATATTTTTTTTAGCCTTGAGACTGGGCACAAAGGAGAGCCTGGCTGGGTGTACATATACCCATAGTGAGCGTGCTTACACAATTCCACTGGGTCGAGGTGATTCTTTGTTGCCTCATTAAATGAAAGGGTGGCATATTCTGCTCCATTTTCATACAAACATACGAATGTGCCAGCAGAAAGAAACGTCATTAAATTTAAACACAAAGCTGTTAGGAGTGAGGTTTCTGAGTCCCTCCCAACTGCGCCTTGCCATATACAACTGAATATCTAGCCAGACTTTTCGAAGAAGGCCAGGCGCAGTATCGGTAGACAGAGCGGGAGATTTTTTTGAGTAGTTCGAGGTCGGGTTTAGAGATCGGGTGGATAGTGCTTGCTTGTGTCTTTCTGGGCTCGGCGGTATCGCTTGGTGACTGCAATAAAGACATTATTGGTGCTTTGAAAAGTGGGGTTCGTGATTATGTTTATATTTCATCCAGTTGATACAGAATTTAAATGTCTGAGAGACAATCTGAGGGAACAGTTGCTCCTAATGGAATATTCTTGGCCATCGCTATTTCGGACCTCACCGCAGCATTGCTGAAATGTCTCATTCAGCTCAGTATCTGTTGCTGTTTTCAAATCAGTATTTATTGCGTTTGCTTTTTGCCAATCACAAAACACTTTTAGAGCCCAAGACGTCGTCTTTTTGGTGTTCGGCTCATTTTTGCTGTCATCTGTGTCATTTTTTGCTTCCGAGGAGAACGAGATATAGCACAAGGTGCTTGGCACAATTTTCTCTGTTTCTTTGCCAGTTTTACTATTTGTACTCACTGTGCCACTCTGTTTCACTGGGGCTACTGTGATGGACTGAAATTCTGGAGTGTTAAAGATGCGCTCCAGCTCATCCTCCGACATGCTTGTATCAGAATTAACTTTACTTTGCTCTGCCATGCTGAAATCTCAAATGCTTTTCTTTTAGTGGGTACAGAAAAGATGGCTGCCAGTAAAAATGCCAACATTCTACTGCTCTAGAATCTTGGCCTTTTTACTGCCAGGTCATTTATTTATCCATGCGTGAAACACATTTTATACGTAGTGAGGTTTGATTCTGAGTGGTGGATATAGCTTGCCCATTTTGTAAGTAGTACTGTCGAAGTGCTGAATAAATGCTGTGCCAGGACCCAGGACTGGATGAACTCCCACTGGCTGGGACGTAACCCAGACAAGGTGGAGGTTCCAGTGATTGACCCCTACCGTGGGCATGGTGGGGATGCCTCTGGGGCAACAACAGGTTTGAGCCATTGATGGTGTCCTCTAGAGTGAGAAATCTGGGCATGGTCTTCGACAAGCTGACATTTGAGACTCTGATGTTGGCGGTCGTTAAGAGCAGCTTTACCATCTGAGGAACATCGCTCAGATTAAACCCCTAATTCTGCCCGAGGATCTGCCATCCCTGGTGCACGCTTTTGTGACATCAAGACTCGACTACTGTAATGCTCGAGACCTCTGGGTCAGTGGAGGGACCCTCCGCCAGCTGTAGCTAGTGCAGAAGGCAGCGGCCTGGCTGCTGACAGGACTGTCAAGGTCCTGTCATGTGACCGCGGTCCTGCGGGGTCTGTACTGGCTGTTGGTCCAATGGCGGGTACTCTTCAAGGTGGAATTGCTCACTTATAAGGCCCTATATGGATCAGGCCCTGGCTACCTGTCGGACTTCCTTACTCCTACCATCCCGACTCGCTCCCTCAGTTCCTCCACCCAGGGCCTCCTGGCAGTTCCGAGGACTGGGATAAAAACCCCAGGTGACCGTTCATTCGGGGTGGCCGGCCCAGTCCTCTGAAACTCGCTTCCAAGATCTTTTGAGGAGGGGCCTAAAGACGCACCTTTTTAACCTTGCTTATCCTGTAGACTTATTTTAAAAAGCACTTGACACATCTAATATTTTAAATTATCTTTCTGATTATTTAAATTGTGATTTTATTATTCTGTTTTATTTTTGTTACTGTCTACTACTGTATGACCGTCCAGAGCCCCTGGGATTGGGCGCCTAACTAAATAAATTTTACTTCTAGGGACATGGATATGTTGTTCATCCACACTGTCTGGCAGGTATCCTTGCCACTTTAAATCTTGCTGGAAGGTCTTCAAGCTGGCTTCTCCCACCCACCCGGGTAGTAAAACTCTCGGCTCCGCCCCATGACGCCAGATCTTCCTTACCGCTTGGAAGCTCAGGTTCCCTCCTTAACGCTCTGCGTATAAGACTGATTCCTAATTCTTTGGTTTTCCGAATTTAAACGTTTGTATAGACTTCGGTCTTCTATCCCTCGCGGCTGCGATGGACAAATCGACTCGGTTTTCGGAGATGCCCTTGCGGGCAGAAGATGTCTCGGACGGATCCGCACTCCACATGTGTCTACTGTTTGGGCCTTGAGAGCACGACCGCGGGCTTGCGACCCTGTGCTCTTCCTTCTCCAGCCTACATCACAGAAGACGTTGCCCGTTTACAACTGGGGCGTCCGAGAAGCGTTTTCCTCCGGTGAAGTCAAAAGAGGCCCGGTCAGCGGTTTCCACGGCGGCGGGCTCGGCGGATCAGCTAGAGCAGATGATCGCCCTCGAAGAGGAGGCGGCGCGGGCCTCATCCTCCTCGACCGCGGCATTTATCCCGCTCTCCCTGGGTTCCTCTTACACAGCTTCCTTTAAGGAGCTTTGTCTGTCCCTCTCTACTAGAGGAGAGGGACCAATGTCTGTTGGACCTTCTTCTCGGTCCAAGAAGAAAGACAAGGGTAAGTCCCTCCGTCGACGCTCTTGGGAGCGGGAAAGGTCCCTCTCCCCGAGTTGTCGGCCATCGACTTGATCGATCATTCGGCTTGACCACTGGTCTCAGTGTCCCCATCAGGTCAATTGGCCGGAACTCCGTTAGCGCGAGTCGAGATCTTTCTCGACCCGTTGGGCCGGGTTGTCGACCAGCGAAAATCCCCTCTCCCGGTTCCCCGGTGGGGTTGATGATCCCGTGGAGCTTGCCAGTGCCTCGGTTCCGGAGCCCTCGGGCGAACTCTCCGAGCCGAGGGAGGAGCCGGTTCCACCCGTCTCCTCCCCGCACCGTCCTCGGAAAGGCCAAGGTCCTCGGTCTCGGACTTCTTCGCGGTCCAGCCGATCTCGCCATCATAGACAGTTTCGGTCTTGGCACCGCGGTAAGCGCCGCCGCCGCTCGTCCTCCTCCTCGGATGAGGGGAGGCTTCGATGTAAGTTACGTCGACGATACGAGGACCTCATGTGGCAACAGCTCCTTCTGACCGGGAACAAGCCGGCGCCGTCGCCTTCCCCGGCCATTAAGTGGCTGTCACCGGAGCGGCCGAAACAACCCCTCGTTTTACCCGAGGAGCCTATTCCCAGGCCAGTTGTTCGGCCAAAACCAGCTGCCCCACCGATTCCGGTGGAACCTCCGCCTCCACAGCCGCTGTTTGGGGCTCCGACCAAGAACTCTCGGTCGGCTCAGGGTCTGCCCCATAGGCTGTCGGTCACCCTCACTCTCGATCACCCTCGGCAGGTGGAGGGTGGCTCAGGCCCGAGGCAGCTCTTTGCGGACTCTTCTGAGTCAGACGACGATGCCTCCCTTTTCTGCAAGCGAGTGGACTTGGGAGTCCTGTGGAGGTCAGTTGTGGACGACAGCCCTTCGTCCTTCCTGGGTTTGTTCAGGCTCATCTCGGAGTCCACCGGGATGCAGCTCGAGCCCGTATCCAGGCGGGCCAAGTATCCCCTCATGGAGATATTGCACCGAGGGGATTCCCCTATGGAGGCCTTTCCTGTGGCTGAGGCCATTGTGGGCCTGGCCTTGGAGGCTCTGGCGCTTCTAGCTTCCTGCCCTGCGCCTTACGTGAGATAGCCAGGAAATGTCGGTCCGGTTCCCTGTCCGGTTTTTCGGAACATCCCTCAGCGCAGGGGTTAGTTACTGACAGCGTTTTCCGGCGTGCCGGAAATGCTAGGGACGTGGACAAACCTCCCGACAAGGAGTCAAAGAAATTGGACTATACCGGGCGAAAAGTCTACGCTGCGTCCTCCCTTGGCCTTCATCAGGCAAGCTCAGCCGTGCTTATGGCGCATTTCTCCCATGCTCTGTTGGGCTCCCTGTACGAGGTAGTCCCTCATCTCCCGGCTGACCTGCAGACCACGGTTAGGCAGGTGCAGGACCAGGGCAGGGCAGTGGCCAAGCAGCAACTTCAGACTGCTCTGGACATTGGAGACTCATGCGCCAGGTCAGTCGCGGCTGCAGTGGCTATGCGCCGTCAGGCATGGCTGAGGATATCCACCTTCACAGCGGATACCCAGCACAAATTGGTGGATGTCCCCTTCCTGGGGACCGACCTCTTCGGCCCTGGAGTGGAAGGCCACCTCCAGAGGATCGAAAAGTCCAATGCCACCTTGGACTCGGTCTCATCCGCTCAGAGGGACAAGGGCCGCAGACCGCAACCCAAGCCCTTTCGTCAGTCTGCGCATCCGGCCCAGCAACACCAGGGCCAGCAGGCTCGCTCTTGGCATCCCAAACCCAAGCCCACGGCTTCCTCCTCCAGGAAGCAGGGAGGTAAAGGCCCAGGTGGTCCCTCGGCCGGTCCCTCCTCCATGCCTGCACAGTGACGGGTTGAGGGGTGTCGCCCCCAACCTCATCACCTCACCCCAGGTTCCTCCCGTGGGGGGACAGCTCCAGTTCTTCCATTCCGCCTGGTCTGCCATTACCACAGACCGGTGGGTGTTGGAAGTGGTAGGAAAGGGCCTGCCTCTGGAGTTCGAGCAGGCCCCACCCTTCAGAGCAGTCGCACCTCGGGGGGCCTCGGGGTCCAAAGCCTCGCTGTCAGCTTGCCGAGCCGACATCGCTCTCCTTCTCCTCGAGAAGGAGGTGATAAGAGAGGTGGCGGACCCTCCCTCAAACCCGGGGTTCGTGTCCAGGTACTTCCTGGTTCCGAAACGGACGGGGGGCTGGTGCCCCATTCTCGACCTACACGACCTAAACAAGTTCCTAAGGTCTGGAACCTTCAGGATGGTCACTCTGGCTCAGATAATACCATCCTTGGAACACGGCGTGTGGTTCTGCTCTCTGGACCTACAGGATGCGTTCTTTCACGTCCCTATCCGTCCGTCCCATCAAAGGTTCCTTCGCTTTCGAGCGGAGGGATCCCTTTTCGAGTTCCAAGCCATGCCCTTCGGCTTATCTCCAGCTCCCAGGGTCTTCACCAAATGCATGGCAGTGGTGACAGCATTCCTGTGGCGCCGAGGGGTCCGGGTCTACCCTTACCTGGACGATTGGCTGATTGCAGCCCCCTCCAGACAGGAGGTGGAGTGGTCCAGAGATCTGGCCTTCCAGGTTTGCTCTCAGTTCGGCCTCCTCATCAACGAGGCCAAGTCGGAACTCGAGCCAAAGCAGGTGATTCTTTTCATCGGGGCAGAGCTCGACTCTCTTCGAGCCAGGGCACGGCTCCCGGCCGACAGGGTCGAGGTTCTTTCCTCCTTTGCCCAATCATTTCTGGTTGGGCAATTGCGCCCTGCCTGGGACTTCCTGCGCCTCCTGGGTCTCATGGCGGCCTGTACCAGCGTGGTCCGTTGGGCCCGCTGGAACATGCGCCCTCTTCAGTGGGGGCTGGCCAGCCAGTGGTCCCAACGCTGCGATCCATTGGACCAGCTAGTGATGGTGACCCAGGGGATGTGGAACGCTCTCCAGTGGTGGACCGTTCCAGTTCATCTGCAGGAGGGCATCCCGTTTGTCCGCCCTGAGCCGACGGTCTCTCTATCGACCGATGCCTCTCTGATGGGTTGGGGTGCCCATCTGGGGGAACACCGAGCGCATGGCCTCTGGTCCCCACGGGAGTCCTGATGCCACATCAACCTGCTGGAGCTCCGAGTGGTCCGCCTAGCTCTCACCGCCTTTGCTCCGTTTCTTCGGGGTCAAGTGGTCCGGGTCCAGACGGACAACACCACGACCATGTACTATCTAAACCGCCAGGGTGGGACTCGCTCCATGCTTCTATGCAAGGAAGCTCTCCGCATCTGGTCACTTGTGCGCAGGCTGGAGGCGGATCTCCTAGCCATTCATGTGGCAGGAGCCTCCAACACCCTGGCCGATGCCCTAAGCCGGATAGGGGCTGCGTCCCACGAGTGGTCTCTCCTGCCGGAGGTAGTACAAGATCTATTCTTCCATTGGGGCACGCCTCAGGTGGACCTGTTTGCCTCCAGGGAGAATGCGAAGCTGCGGCTGTTCCATGCCTGCCCCCCTCAGCAGGGATCGCTGCAGGGGGATGCCTTCTTGAGGCCGTGGACCCCGGGCCTTTTCTACGCCTTCCCCCGTTCCTCTTGATGCACAAGGTGCTGCTCAAAGCAAGGAGGGACAAGGCGCAGGTGATTCTGATAGCCCCAGACTGGCCCTGCCAGTACTGGTACCCAGCAGCCTCAGCTCCAAGCTCCCGAGAAAGCTTCAAGCTCGCCCGGACCTGCTCTCAGTCAGTCAGGGGAAGGTATTCCATCCGGACCTTCAATCCCTGCACCTGACGGCCTGGTTCCTGAGCGGCTAGAGTTCCAGGCCTTGGGTCTTTCCGATGAGGTCCTCAACGTAGTTGAGGCGTCCCATAAGGAGTCGACCAGAAAATGCTACGCCTTCAAATGGAAAAGATTTTCCATTTGGTGTCAGGGCAAGGGCCTGGACCCTTCCTCCTGTTCCTTGGCGAGCATGTTGGACTACCTTTGGTCCCTTTCTCAGCAAGGGCTTAGGTCGACGACCCTTAAGGTGCTTCTGGCAGCCATCTCTGCTTACTGGGCACGAGCCGGGAAGCAGTCGGTGGCACAGGAGAAGGTGGACTGGCACTTTTTCAAAGGCCTTGATCACATTTCCCCCTCCAGTGCGAGAACCTCCACCTCCGTGGGATCTACTGCTGGTACTGGCAAAGCTCATGGGCAAGCCATTCGAACCAATGCACAGGTGTGAACTCTCTCACCTGTTGTGGAAGACTGCCTTCTTGGTGGCTATTACATCAGCCAGAAGGATGGGAGAGTTCCAGGCGCTCTGCATCGAGTCTGCTTACCTGGTCTTCCACAGGGACAAGGTTGTCCTGCGCCCCCAACCGAAATTCCTTCCAAAGGTGGTGTCGGAGTTTCACTTTAATCAGGTGTTGACTCTGCCGGTGTTCTACCCCAATCACACCTCGGAGGCCGAATATAGGCTCCATACTCTTGACCCTAGAAGGGCGCTCGCTTACTATAAGGAGCGCACGGCTGAAATTCGGGGAGATGTTCGCCAGCTGTTTGTCACCTACGCTGAAGCCGCACGTGGCAGACCTGCAGCCAAGCAGACGATAGGCAGGTGGGTCACCTCCTGCATAGATCTCTGCTATAGGTTGGCGGGCATGGAGCCTCCCAGAGGGATAAGAGCTCATTCTACCCGCCATACTGCTGCATCTGTGGCTTCTTCCGGGGACGTCCCTATCCAGGAAATCTGCAGGGCTGCTACCTGGAAGTCAGCACACACCTTCATCACCCATTACCACATCGACCTTGAGTCATGCCGGGATGCTGGTTTTGGGGCCTCGGTTCTCCAGTCTCTCTTTCCCAAGTAAGTATCGGGGGTGTGCGCCTTGCCTCCCTCCTCCTGGAGAACTGCTAGGAGTCTGCCAGACAGTGTGGATGAACAACATATCCATGTCCTAGAAATACAGGTTACTCACCTGTAACAGGAGTTCTAGGAATGGTATATGTTGTTCATCCACCTGACTCAACAAACCTCCGGCTTGACGCACAACCCTGAGCTTCCAAGCGGCGCAGATCTGGCGTCCATGGGGCGGGCCAGAGTTTTACCACCGGTGGGTGGAGGAGCCAGCTGAAGACCTTCCGGCAAGATTTAAAGCGGCAAGGATACCTGCCAGACAGTGTGGATGAACAACATATACCATTCCTAGAACTCCTGTTACAGGTGAGTAACCTGTATTTACTTACTACTTACTTAGTCTTCACAAGCCGTGGTGGCTCCTCTGCCCCCCCAACACCCACACAGCTCTACTCCTGGGAACTGCAAAAGAAAGTCCTTCAGGCTGGAGTCCCGCTAGTCCTCTGGCAGTCCTGTCTGTGCAGTATGAATCTCCGAAGCTTTATTTTTCTGGTGCTCTAACTGCACTTTTAGAACTGCATTCTCATATCCCAACCCTGCTGCTGAGTCTTGGGACCTTCTCTGCAATGTTACACATTGTCTTGGAAGTTTGTTTGATGTATTAGAAGTCCGACTTCAGATGGACCACACGGTTGTTGAAAGCCTCAACTCCTTTATCCAGGTCCACCGCTGTATGTTTGTTTTTTTTTTTTTTTTTTTAGCGGTAGAGACTTTTCTTGGCAGTTAGCTCATCTCGGGGATATATCCTGTTCAGAGGGATATACCCTGTTCAGACGGATATATACCCTGATCAGGTTAAATCCAACCGTCATTCAGACAGTTACCCATTTATCTTCCATGTTTCTTCCTCCCCCACCTCCTCTGCTGGGAGTGGTGCCACTGTCGGCCTCACACAGCCACAGCTTCCTCCGCAGCAGGCTACCTGCCTCGGCCACAGGGGTCGTTGTGGTGCCAGAACCCACCGCCAGCCCTTCCCAGCTAAGATGCACTGCCGAGCGGCAGCTGCCCCCCCCCCCCGGCGCAACTTCTTAGGCTTGCTTCCGAACCTGGGTTGTCTGCACAGCAGGGCAGTGCACTTTCGCTGGGCTGGCAGGGCGGCCTGCATCAGCCAGAGTCTTCCAAAGTATTTTGATGTTATGGTTTACTGTAGAAAAGATTGCCTGCAACATTTCTGAAGGACTTGGGCTGTTGTAAGGCCCAGTAGCCTCGCAGTCCAAAATACTGGTGCTCTGCTTTGGAAATAACAAAACAAACAGCCTTTCCTGTGTTCTTCTTGACACTTTACTCCTTTTGATGCAATAGTTATATCTCTGGTCAAGAATAGTTTCTTGCTGTTTGAAGTGTCGTGTAGTTGCATTCCAGCGCTGTAGAGATGGAGCTCCAAGGAAGCACATCTGGTCTGGTGCTGTGCTTGCCATGCTCATTCCATTTTGGTTCTTCTTGATCTCTCATGGGCATTCGATACAGACAATGACGGCCAAAAAAAAAAAAAACCGAGGTCCATCCAGTCTGCCCAAGCTCCCTATAATCCCTGGAACCTACTGTTCCTCCAGGATACTAACCCTCCCCGTCCTCTCTCTCTCTAGTCTCCTTCTTGGTCCTGTCGCCCCCAGTAACCATTATCCCCATTCATTATGTCCCAGCACTGCTTGAATCCCCTGACTGTTTCCGTACCCACCACTTCAACCGACAGACTGTTCAAAGGTTTCACCAACCTTTCTGTAAAGTAGTACTTCCTCGCATCTCTCCTGAACCTTCCTCCTGTTAATTTCCATTCATGTCCACGTTTCCTTGAATTGGTATTCAGACTAAATAGTTCCCCTCAGTGAACTTAAAGGTCTCCATCATATCTCCCCTCTCCCTTCTGGTCTGCAGTGAGTACATATTTAGTGCTTTGAGGTGCTCCTCAACCATGGTCACTAGTTCATTGAGGGTCTAGTATGATTGCCCATCACTCCTTTTCCCGCGATCTATTTCCCATAATTGAGTTTGCAGACGCAATGTTTGCCCGAACATTGTTTGATCGAAATTGTAATGTATGTAGTGCAGCAGTTTTGTATAATAAAGACTCTGTTAGCATTGCAAGAGCAGTCCAGATTTCGTGGTCCAAACAGACCAAACCCAGTGTATTTGCCAAATAAAAAAATTGATCTGTAGTCGGGCAGACAGTTGTCATTGTGCTTCATTTTATTTTGCCACATTAAAAACGCATCCAAAGGAAGACAGATTGCATGGGTTTTCATGCAGACTCCATAAGCCAAGCTAGGAAAAAACTGAACAGAGCTTCAGTGCAGCCAGACTCTAGAAGATTTGCACATCTACATTTATTATATAAACCATGTTTTTAAAAAATAATAAATATTAGTTTCACTGCTGAGAATGTCTGATACTGCTACGGATCCCTGCTGTCAGCTGTGTGCCTCACAGTTTGTAATCCGAAGTTTGTAATCACCCATTTTGTTATATGAAGCTGTTTGTCAGTGTTGTAGCCCCTATATAGTACTGCAAGTCGGGAAACTGTCAACGGTAAATAATTTCGTTGGGAAACAGTAATGATGGGAAAGTCGTGTCGGGAAGCCACATGGCAGGCAATCGTACGGATCCCTTCATTGATTAGGGAATATAGTCATGTTTCTGTGACTTTATTAAAGTGCTTTCACTAGTCTTTCCTGGAAGATCATGAATAGTCCATGGTGCGTGGCCCCTTTATGTCTTTATGAGGCTGGTCTGTACTGTGGTGTACTCTAGGGGTCTGTCCCTGCCGTTTATCTGACACCTATGGGAGAGATCATTAGAAGATACAGGGTGTGTTTTTTTGTAGCTGTGCTGATGATACTCTGCGCCAACCTTTTGCCATCCCTGGCACTTAGCTCCCTCAGGAACTCCCAGGTTATACCTGGTCCCTCAGCACTCCACACACCAGCACTAACATGCCTCCATGAAGCCTTGGTTTGCCCCAAGGCAAGGTGGGGGGATGTACTCATGTCAGCTGTTGTGCCTCAGACGGTGTGCTTCTTCCATCCATTGTTTGACTTCTTGGTCACTTCCGAGTGCCCCTTTCTGCTGGCACCCCCCCCCGACTCCAACGCCTACATTCTCTGCAGCTTACCCCACCACTAAACCTACTAGTTCTCACCATGTCGAAACATCCTTGGGCAGCCGCACCCTGCAGTTCTACTTCAAGGAGACTCCACCTCATCTGGCAAGAAGGCCATCCGTAAACCTTGTACCAGTAGTGACTCTCTTGACTAAAATTAATATCACTCGTCCTTGAAGACATCCTTATGCCCATCACAAAGATCTTTAACCTGTCACTTAGATCTGCACAGTTCCCATTACTCTGGAAACAGGAGCTTGTCACACCTGTCAAGAAGAGTGGAGACAGGGCTCTTCACACCAACTACTGGCCCATCTCCATTCTCCCTCTACTTTCCAAAGCACTTGAATGCATAGTCTCAGACCAGCTTGTTGAATATCTGGAGAAATATGAAATCCAATGCTTTCTACAGCATGGATTTAGAAAAGGGCACATCACCACCACTGCCTTGTTGGAGTTTACAGGTTTCATCCACATGGATCACGGAAACTGTGCTGGTGTGGTGTTCATTGACCTAACAAAAGCTTTTGACACCGTCCACTATCCACTTCTACTCACAGCTTTTCTCCATTGGTCTCTCCAATGAAGCACTACAGTGGTTCAAGAGTTATCTTGTGGGCTGGTTTCAACAAGTAAGGATTGCCAACATTACCTCTGATCGAAAGCCAGTCCTCTCAGGCATTCCCCAGGGCTCCATCTGGGGACCATTACTGCTTAGTCTATTTTTGACTAATCTTCCAAGTGCCTGTCAGCAGAGAATGCTACTCTGTGCAGATGCTGCTGTCATCTTTACTGGCCACCAGGACTCTAAACTCATTGAGCATCATCTACAGCTTGACTTTGAGCAGGTTTAAGAATGGGTCAGTGCCCACAAATTGATCCTGAACTATAGCAAAACCAAGGTTATGCTATTCAGCAGTGTGCATAGCAAACAAAAAAACCCAGTTTCACTCCATCAGGAATGGCGCTGGTGTTCTGCTTGAGCAGGTCAAGCAGTTCAAATACCTAGGAATCATGTTGGATAACTTCCTCTCCTACATGCAACACATTGAGAATGTTGCCAAGGAGCTGGCCCGTCGGTGCAGCGGTTGGATTTCCGCTTGCGATGCCGGCAATCCGGGTTCGGAAACAGACCCGGGTCACCAGAGGGCCGGCCGGGGGGAGAAAGATTAAGCATCCCTAGGACAGCTCTTCTCTGGGGGGGAGTGCAGGGCAGCATTCTGCGCACAAACGGCACCTAGCGGAGGCTGGGTAGCCGCACCATGTCTACACTCAACAGAATGTCAGGATGGGGCAGACACAGGTCATCATTGCACGTCCTTGTCCTGCTTAAAGGGGGAAGAAACTCCCAAACCTCACTGTCTACATGATGCTGTGCCCCCATGCGCCTCGATTAGCTTCTAGAGCCGATCCCCCAACCAGATACATGTACCGCGGCACCAATATAGGAGGTTGGTGCTGTGGCCTTGCTCTCTAGGGGGAAAGCCAGGGGTAACTGGGGGATGCAGGCATAACCGAAGGTGGAGGCGAAGGGGGTCCGTGACCAGAGCAGAATCCAATGGGAGTAGTAGGGGCAAAAATAAGAGGGGGGGGAAGAATGTTGCCAAGGCCATAAACATTCAAATTGGAATGCTACATGGGCACAACCATTGTATGACTGCTGATATGGAGGATGGCAGGGGACCCCACAGGGGAGAAGGAAACAACTCCTGGTGGGGGACTCCATTGTTAGGAAAGTAGAACTAGGGGAGGAAGGGGAGAGGGAGGTAAGGTGCCTGCCTGGTGCCATGGCTTTGAGAGACAGGGAGAAAATCCTCAGGATTGCCGGAGCAGCTGCACAGGGGAAGGAACTGGGTGTCATTGTCCACCTAGGGACAAATGACCTGGCTAAGAAAGGGATTAGAGATGTGCAGGAAGAGTTTGCGGAATTGGGTAGGGGCCTTAGACAAGTAGCACACACGGTAACCTTCTCGGAGGTGCTGCCCATCTATGGCGTAGGAGAGGCTAGGGTGTTCCACACCATGGGATTCAATCAGTGGTTGAAAAACTGGTGTGGAGCTCAGGGATTGGCTTCATTAGGACTGGGGTCCACCTGGAGTGATGCAAGCCTATACTGGCATGATGGGCTGCATCTGTCCAGGAGTGGAACCAGGATCCAGGTGATAGGTTTAAATGCTTCATTGGCAACATTTTAACTAGCCAAGGGGGGAGGCACAGGAAAGGAGCAGGGAAATCCTGGCCCCCCCAAAAAAGTCTCAGTAGTAAGTGCCGTAAACACCAACATGGAGATGTCAATAGGGAGAAGCTCAGGGGTAAATGGAGAAAGTAACAAACGCAATAAGAACAGGGATGGGTCAAAAAGGGGTAAGGCCATCAAGAAATGGAGGGTAATGAGTACCAACGCCCGTAGTCTGGGCAACAAGCTCCCTGAACTGGTGGCCTTGATGGAATAGGGATGCCTGGATATCGTAGCAGTCACAGAAACATGGTACACAGAGAACCATGACTGGGATGTTAACATACCAGGGTACATAACCTACAGGATTGACAGGCAGAGGAGAAGAGGGGGAGGAGTAGCTCTCTATGTAAAGGAAGGGATAAAAGCAACTGAACAAAAGAGTAAACAGGCAGGAGAGGAGGCACTGTGGGTCACCTTGGAGACTGGAAAGGGCACCACAGTCCGCACGGGGGTTGTGTACAGATCCCCATGTCAGGGGGAAGGAATGGGCAAGGATATGATGGAAGGCATTCTTAGGATGGCAGAGAAAGGGGAGATACTGTTGATGAGAGACCTGAATATGCCAGATATTAACTGGAGCACATTTGCTGCAGCCATATTCAAGAGCAGGGCCATTCTTGATACCCTACGGGTGGCAGGTCTCAGACAGCTAGTTTCGGAACCCACTCGTGAGGGAGCAATCTTAGACCTCGTACTCTCAAACAGGGGCAGTGAGAGGATCTCAGATCTAGAAGTGGGTTGTCATCTGGGAACAAGTGACCATCAAACAGTGTGGTTCACATTAAACTCAGCTACAGAGTCAAGCCATACAAAAGTGAGGGTACTGGACTTCAGGAGGGCTGGCTTTGGCAAGATGGGAGAGTGCCTCAGGAAAGCACTAGCAAACAGGATAGAAGGAGGTGTGGAACAACAATGGGGAATCGTTAAAACTGAAATCACAGAGGCAACAAGCCTTTGTGTGAAGCAAATAAACAAATCAAAACGAAAGAAAAAGCCACTGTGGTTTTCAAAATAGGTGGCTGTGAAAGTCAGGAAGAAAAAGATAGCATTCCGGAAGTATGAGGAAACATAGAAGGAGCAGGACAGAGAGCTGTACCAGTTAAGGCAGAAGGAAGCAGGGTGGGAAGTCAGAATAGCAAAAGCCCAAACTGAGGAAAAGATAGCCAACTCGGTTAAGAAGGGGGATAAAACCTTTTTATAGGTACATCAGCGAGCGTAGAAAGACAAAGGGAGGGATAGTGAAGCTGAATAGAATGAACGGTGGGTGGGCAGAGGGGGACAGTGAAAAAGCAGGGATACTGAACGAATATTTCTGCTCAGTACTCATAAAAGAGGAGGGGGAAGTGCCTAATCCAGTCAACAGAAGCACTCTTGATTGGGGGGGGGGGTCCCAGTCCTTCCACAGAAGAAAGGGTTCTGCAAGAACTCCTAAAACTGAAGGTGGACAAAGCAGTGGGTCCTGATGGAATTCACCCCAGAATTCTAAAATAATTAAGGGGGGAACTGGTGAAACCACTGGCTACTCTTTTTAATAAATCATGGGAGGATGGTGTGGTACCTGAGGACTGGAGGAAGGCGGATGTGATTCCCCTTCATAAAAATGGGACCAAGACAGAGGCAGGAAACTACAGACCTGTCAGTTTGACCTCTGTGGTAGGGAAAGTGATGGAGTTACTTCTAAAGGAAAGAATTGTTGAGTACCTAGAGGCCAGTGGGGCACAGGACCCAAGGCAGCATGGGTTCACAGCGGGAAAGTCATGTCAGATGAATCTAATAGATTTCTTTGACTGGGTGACCAAAGTAGTAGACCAGGGAGGGGCTGTGGACATGGCCTACCTAGACTTAAGCAAGGCATTTGACACAGTCCCACACAAAAGATTAATAGTCAAATTAACCAGCCTGGGTAAAACATTGGCTGAACAACAGGACACAGAAGGTAATTGTAAATGGAGTCCACTCTGAAGAAGAGGGTTACTAGGTGGGGTACATGGGGTTCAGTACTGGGTCCAGTCATTTTAATGTCTTCATAAGTGACATTGCAGAGAGACTGGAAGGAAAAGTATGCCTCTTTGCAGATGACACAAGATCTGCAACAGGATTGATACACAAGGAGGCGTGGAAAGGATGAGAAGGGACTTGGCAAGGTTGGAGGAATGGTCAGAAGTATGGCAGCTTGGATTCAGTGCAAAGAAGTGCAAAATAATGCACCTGGAAACAAGAACAGGGAAGAATACACAATGGGGAGGTAGTAACAACAACAAAAAGGAAAGGGACCTGGGGTAATCATATCAGATGACCTTATGGTTAGCAAGCAATGTGAGAAGGCAGTAGGGAGGGCTGGGGATATACTGGGATGCATAGGGAGAGGCATCAGCAGCAGAAAACAAGAAGTTGTTATCCCTCTATACAGACAATTGATGAGACCCCATCTGGAGTACTGCGTCCAGTTCTGGAGACCCCATCTCTGCAAGGACATAGACAGGATAGAGGCAGTCCAGAAGAGGGCAACTAAAATGGTGCAGGGTCTGCAAGAGAAGCCGTACGAGGACAGACTGAAGGAGCTTAATATGTATACCCTTGAGGAAAGAAGGGAGAGGGGGGACATGATAGAAACTTTTAAGTACTTGATGGAATCAACAAAGTCCAAGAGGGTAGCATCTTTCAGAAAAGAGCGTTGCAAGAACAAGGGGACACAATTTAAAGATAGAGGGGGAGGTCTAGGGCAATGTGAGGAAGTATTATTTCACAGAGAGGGTAGTGGATGCATGGAACAGCCTTCCTGAGGAGGTTGTGGGTCTAAAACTGTGGGAGAATTCAAAAATGCATGGGACAGACATAAGGCAATTCTTGTGGGGGGTAGGAAGAAATAGGCTGTTGGTTAGCTAGGATCTGCGGCCTATCCTGTAGGTAGGGAAATGGGCAGACTAGATGGGCCAAGCGGTCCTTATCTGCCGTCAAAGTCTATGTTTCTGTGATACCATGTGTCTGGCAATCCACAGCTCAGTCACCTCCCTCATTGATTATGGTGTAGCCGTCTATGGCTCTGCCTCGCCTACGTCCCTCAGTAGGATAACTGTGGCACTACTTAAAGCCTGTAGACTAGTCATTGGTGCTGCCTGTTTCACTCACACTTGTGACCAGCACACCTAAGCTGGATGGCTCCTGCTTCTTTGTAGGATCCAATACCAGACCGACCTGCCTATTGACAAAAAAGGTACTCCTTGGCCTCATGCCGCCTGGTGTTAAGAAGCTCTTAAACATGCATTATAGCTCTCAGCGCAGCCGTAATGCCATCTATCAAACTTTCCAGGTCCCCATATTGGACCTCCTTGGGACAGACATCATTTGCTTACAGGGCACCACACTGGTATAATGTTCTCAGCCGGGATATCCTTGCAACCCTCAAAATTGGACTTTTTAAAAGGCTGCCCGGGATCACCTCACCTCTTCCAGTAGTTGTGACTGTTTCCCCTAAGAGCACCACATCCCTAGGTACAGTGGCGTGAAAAAGTATTTGCCCCCTTCTTGATTTTCTCTATTATTGCATATTTGTCACATTGGATGTTTTCAGGTCTTTGGAGAAAATGTAATATTAGATAAAGGGAACCTGAGTGAACAAATAACACTTGTTTTTTTTTTTTATTTCACTTATTTAATGAAAAAAAGTTAACCAACACCAACTGGCACTGTGTGAAAAAGTAATTGCCCCCTTACACTTAATAACTGGTTATGCCATATTTAGCTGCAATGACTGCAACCAAACACTTCCTATAATTCAATATCAGTCTTTCACATTGCTGTGGAGGAATTTTAACCCACTCTTCCTCGCAGAACTGTTTTAATTCAGTAACATTTGGTAGGTTTTCAAGCATGAACTGCTAGTTTCAGGTCCTGCCACAGCATCTCTATTGGGTTTAAGTCTGGACTTTGACTAGGCCACTCCAAAACTTTAATTTTACTTCTTTTAGCCATTCTGATGTGGACTTGCTTTTTGTGTTTTGGATCATTGTCTTGCTGCATGACCCAACTACGCTTCAGCTTCAGCTGACGGAAGGATGACTGGACATTCTCCTTAAGAATTTTCTGGTACAGAGCAGAATTCATGGTTCCTTTAATTATGGCAAGTCATCCAGGTCCTTAGGCAGCAAAGCATCCCCACACCATCACACTACCACCACCATGTTTGACTGTTGGTATGGTGTTCTTACTGTGGAATGCTGTGTTTGCTTTACGCGAGACATTATGGGATCCATGTTGTCCAAAAAGTTCCACTTTGGACTCGTCTGTCCATAGCACATTTTCCCAAAAGGCTTGTGGATCATCCAGGTGCTTCTTGGCAAATGAGAGACGAGCATTTATGTTCTTCTTGGTTAGCAGTGGTTTCGCCATACTCTACATGGAAGCCCATTTTGCCCAGTCTCTTCTGATTGTGGAGTCATGAACACTGACCTTAGCTGAGGCAAGAGTAGCCTGCAGTTCTTTGGATGTTGTTTTAGGATCCTTTGAGACTTCTTGGATGATTTTACACTGCGCCTTGGAGTAATTTGGCAGGCCGCCCACTCCTGGGAAGGTTCACTACTGTTCCAAGTGTTCTCCATTTGGAGATTATGGCTCTCACTGTGGTTCGATGGAGTCCCAGAGCCTTAGAAATAGCTTTGTAACCCTTTCCAGACTGATAGAGGGCAACAAATTTTTTCTGATCTTTTCAGGAACTGCCTTTGATCATGGCATAATGTGCTTGTTGAATCTTTGTGCTGGCAACGTGACTCTGATGGTAAGGCCAAAATAAGTGAGGTTTATATTGAGCAGGGCTGGCTGTAATCAAGCCTGGCTGTGTTCAATCAGCTGACTCTAATTAGCCCTTTAATTGGGTTGATTTAACTAGGGGGCAATTACTTTTTCACACAGTGCCAGTTGGTGTTGGTTAACTTTTTTCATTAAATAAATGAAATAAGTAAAAAAAAAAAAAAGTGTTATTTGTTCACTCAGGTTCCCTTTATCTAATATTATATTTTGTCTAAAGACCTGAAAACATCCAGTGTGACAAATATGCAATAATAGAGAAAATCAGGAAGGGGGCAAATACTTTTTCACGCCACTGTACTTCAATTTTTCATGCTCACACTTCTCCTCTCGAATAAACCTGTACTATTCTAGTCCACCTGTCCGGCCCCCTCCTCTACCCCACCCCCACCCCTTCCTCACCAGCACTAGCACTTCCAGCACCCCTGTCCCCTTCCCTCTACCCAACAAGCACTTCTCAGTCCCTCCTCCCTCCTTGACAATTGCCTCCTAACCTGCCTACTCCTACTGGGTCTCCTCGCCCCGACTGTCCTCTCCACATAAGACTCTACATATATTTAAAAATTAGGTCTGCTTAGTTTTCAATCTCCGCTAGTCTCCTCACATGTATCACTGGTTTTTAACTCACTTCTGCCTTACCTATGTAATTATGTATAATCAGTTAATTATATTATTTAACTCCTGTGTGTTTTCTACCAGCTATGTAATTTCTGTATAATTTTGTAATGATGTTCACCCTGTTTGCTGTCTACCAACATTTTGACGTGGAACCTTTGTAAATGAGGTGGTCTTGCTAAAAGGTGTTTAATCCAAGAGTTAAATAAAATAAACTTGGGCGAGCCAGTGTTGGCTCGAGCCACTGGGCTCAGCAGGTCTGCAAAATTTAGAGCCGACCGCGAGCTGAGCCGCACTATGCAAAAATAAAAAAATCTGCAGCGTGAAACAGAAATGCCAGTCACAGTCAGTTTTTATTATAGCAAAAGAATGCACAGCCAACTGATTTTGAGGAGCCTGTTGCCAACAGTCCCATATTTTACGGGACGTCCCATATTTGGGGTAAATTTGCCTGTCCCGGTCTCCCGTATGAAATCCATATGGGACGCCTGTTATCCCGTATTTTCCAGTTGGCTCAGAGTCTGAGACCAAATTGGACTCGGTCACCCACTATTCATAGCGGCTGGAGCTAGCTGCACCTCATTTTGTGCATGTGCAAAGGGGCTGTGGTGAATCTGGAGGATGATGTGACTTGTCAGAGAGAGCAGGAAGCTGGGAAGAAGCCTGCGATTGTGCATCCTGTGTCATCATCGTGAGCATGCGTGCTGCACATTGTGCTCAGTGTGGAGCTCCTCCTGAATTGCCTGCCTGCCACCTGCGTCTAGCTGACCGAGCTGTCCAACTTGTTCTTCTCTTTTGGATTTTTTTTTTTTTTTTTTGGGAGCCTTCTTCGACGGATTACCTTCTCCTCCCTGCTTGCACCCGAATCCCGGGCTGATCAAGACAAGTCTGCTGCCAAGTCACCAACTCCCTGACTTGAGAGAGCCACGAGGAGGCTCGCCCAGCTGAGTGCCACCCTGTGACTGACCCTGCCTGGTCTGCTGCATGCCGCTGCCTGTCTGTCCTGGAGGATCATGGAGGAGCTGCCAGACTGGAAGCTCACTAGCTCAGCTGCTGAAGTGGAGAGATGGAGAAGAAGGAGGAGCAGGAGGAGAATGGGGAAGGGAGTGAGCAGCAGAACAGTGCAAAGTTTCAGTAGCCAGACCAGCCCGGTGGCACTGAGGGTTGAGGCGCTGGACGCCACTCCTCGTGCCACGCCGGCGACCCGGGTTCAGGAATGAGCCCAGGTCGGCGGGGAGGAAGAGGATTGAGCATCCATAGGACAGCTGTCCTTTCCTGGGAGGGAGGAGGGTTCACGCCTGGCGCATGACTGGCCTCTGGCAGAAGCCGGAGGCACGGTCAAACCCGTCTATAATTTAAATGTAAATTAATCTTTAGTAATCAGAAGCTCAAGCTGTGTGCAGTTGCTGGAAAAAAACCTCCCCTGACAAATATCTGACAACTTGGAGAAGGCCTGGCAGCCAGTGAATGACTGTGAGGTAATTTAAAATATGGAACCGTATTATGTCCATTTAAAAGCAGTTTGTAGGTATTTACATTTTTATGTAATGGGAAATTGTGCAAAGTTGAGGCAACAATCAGCAGTTAGTAATGGAACATTTTTGAGTTAGAGCAGAAAAATGAACGGTATTTCAATTGTTCTAAATGGCTAACAGTTTTTGATTAAAACCAATGCCCACAACAAATACTCAGTTCAGTCATGCAATTTTGTTTTAATTTTTGATCCCCCTTCAGAGAGAGTTTACTCACTGCATTCCTTTTGTTATTTTATAATAAAGTAATAAACCTAACCATTTTCTTTTAAAAATGCCATGCTGGCCTAGCTTAAGTGCCCTGTTGCCTCTCAACTGCTGATTGGAGACTTGGACCACCGACCACCGACCACTGACCCCAGAGTAGTAGCCTTGCCCTTTAACATTTCTGGACCCACTAAGAACTTGGGTTGCCTTAATTAAATTACTACAGTTAGATGAATGATCCCAGTCCTGGCCTGTGCCATATGCTGCAATGTATCCTTCAGAAAATGGGGGTGGCAGCAGCAGGGTGAGAGCTCCTATGTTTCAGTGGTCTGTCTACAGCCCGACATCCTGCCGCCTGCCACGGGCAGGGGGATTACATTCCACCAACCCCCAACAAGTTCATCTGCCCATCTTGGCAGTGGCACCACCACTGTGAGTTGGGCGAGCAGGGAGGTAGCAGTAACAGCAGGCAGTGGTCCCTGCCAGTCTGTAAGGAGGGACTCTCGTTCTCATGACTTTGCTGGCTGGTGGATCTCGGTGCAGTGTGCTGTTACATTTATTAATGGTGTTGGATTGGAATTGCTTTTGGGTGCAGGACTCTGGGTGCATCATGGTAGATGAAGAGCTTGAACTGTGGAGAACGCAGTATTGCCCACCCACTACTGTAGTACCCTTGCAGGTCTGTGTTTGAGTGGCGTTGATACTACAAGGTGTGTTGCCGTGTTCATACTGTAGCAACGATGACTTCCGTTGATGTTGGAGTCAATCAGTTTTGGCTGTGGTGAGCACCATGCTGTGAATGCGGGGTAGTGGTTGGGGGACTAGGGGTCGGATGTCAGCAGAGACAGGGAGTGAAAGGGGACTGCTTGGATAAAGTGATATATACTGGATCAGGATAGGGGGAAGGAGCCAGCTGACTGACAGTGTTGCACAGCTCCCATATGTGGATGCGCCAGAATCTCTTGTCTTGTTTAAGCTGCGTGCAGTAAATTAGTTGTACTGGGATTCAGAGCTGAGTCTGCAGGTTCACAGGTAGCTCTATGCTCTAACAACTAGGTTGCATTCTCTCACAGCGCGGGTCAGGGCAGGGATATCTGAATGGGCAGAACTGGTGCTGAACACGCTAGGGTTCCTGTTGGAAGAGTAATATCCTAATTTATTGAGCGTGTAATATATACTTTTAGACATTGCTTGCAGACATCCGGTGTGGATTTTTTTTAATATACTTGTTAAACTGGTTTCTATCCTAGTAAACAGTAAAAACCACTGATCTTTATCCTTGTGTGCTTAGAGCATCATTCTGTTGCAGGCTTTCTTTGGTTTAGTGTAGGTATATAAGCAGAGCTGGGGTTGGGAGGACGTGTGTGTGTGTGTGTGTGTGTGTGTGTGTTGCATCACAGTTACCATACAATCCATGTCGTTCTGTTAGAGAGCAGTTTGACAGGCAAATATTTGTATTTGCCTTACCTTTGGCTTGGCTCGTGATTTGACTCTTAGAGTCAAGCCAGACACTTGGCTCGGCTGTTCCTCAAAAAATCAAGGCTTGCCCACCTTTACCTGCCACTTGCCCTAGACCAGTTGGTAGGTGCCATGGTCGATAGTACGGGACCAGCAGGGGTGCTGGCATTGTCCTGCCTACTGTGGTTGTTTCTGTCCATTTCCTCCCCTAGGAATGCTAGTGTGCAGTAACTTGTGCACGCGGCATCCAGTAGCATCACTCCCCAAACTTGAGTAGCTCCTGTTGTGCCACCTTCTGCTTTTAGCCATGTGGTAGACTTGTTACAGATCACACTGTCTCCACCCCCTCCTAGAAAGGAAGAGAGCCGTCCCTGGGACACTTGATCCTCAATCCCCTGGCTAACCCCCGACAACTTGAGCTCTTTCCCAAACACGGGTCACTACCACTGCTCTACTGTGCCGGCTCCATAACTGACTTAGATTTTCTTGTCTCCATGTCATTATTAGTGCAGTTTTTAAGGCGCTGTAGAAATGAAAATACCTTTGTACCTACTTGGTTTGTTGCATGTGGAATAATACTCACTCTGTCGTATCTTATTCCTTCCTGAATGGTATTACCTCAAGTTTTACTACGTGCTAGGCTGGCCCGTTAGTACTGCGCTTGGGCTACTGCTCGGGATGCCGTAACCCGGGTTCAGGAACAAGTCTAAATTGTCGGAGGCAGGCCATGAGGAGGATTTAGCGTTTCAAAGGACGGTTTCCTCCGAGTGAGTGGCAGACTGTTCCCTGCAGCTTGAGTGCCACCTGGTGGTACCCAGCAGACTTGAGCCAGTTGGGCATGGCAGTGGGAGGGGAGATAGCTGCAGGGGCCTTGAGGTGTGCTTACCTGTTGTGTGCTTTACTGTGCGTTCATGGCTCAGGGTCTCTGGGAGGGTGGGAGAAAAGTTCTCCCAGTGCAGCAGGATAATGCCAACCCGCTCGGGCCCACATATCACCCACCCAGCATGAGGAACGCCACTGCTAGAGAACTCTAAGCATAGGGGGGTCCATAACTCCAGCAGTGTCAGACATAATACACAAACACTGGCACATCTTGAATAGGTGCTCTATGGCAGCAGCCAGACCATGAATGTCATATAGGAGAGCTAAGAATTGCAGTGATTCTATTTCTAATGGTGCTTTTGAGAGGCCACTTTCTTTGCGAAGACCCCCCTCCTAGCTGCTACAACACCCCAGAGAAGGTTACCATTATGGCAGGTGCAATATTTACAAGTACTGTTAGGGGAGACAGTTTGTTTTCCAAGTCAGAAAACTGTACAAATTAGATAGATCACATGTCCCATTTCCTGTGTTTCTCTGTTAATACCTGTTCTTGTCCAAAGCTGTATGCGGGGCGTACTATCCGCCTACTGTGTAAACTGATTAAAAACATGTGAGGTCTGTTGTACAAGCCTCACCAGACACCCTGGGAACTCCTTTTAAATGTTGCTCATCAAAGTAACTTGCAGCATTTCTTGTACAGATATTGATCAAATCCCCATGCCAAGAAGCCGACCCTGCCCTCGAGCACCCAGCAAGGCGCAGGGCTCGACCGCCAGCCAGGCGGCGACCGCGAACGGAGAAGGGAGAACCAGGAGGCCGGGAGGACAGCCAGCAAGCTGACCTGCCCTGAGCACCCAGCAAGCGCAGGGGCTCCGAGCCGCCAGCGGGCGGGCGGCGAGCCGAGGCGGAGGGGAGAACCAGAGGCCGGGAGAGACGCCAGCAAGCCGACTCCTGCCCTCGAGCACCCAGCAAGTTTAGGGCTCCGAGCCGCCAGCGGCTGGGTGGCGATCTGAGGCTGAAGGGAGAACCAGGAGGCCGGGAGAGACAGCCAGCAAGCTAACCCTGCCCTCGAGCACCCAGCAAGCGTGAGGGGTCTGACGCCAGCGGGCGGGCGGCGACCGCGAGGCCGAAGGGAGAACCAGGAGGCCGGGAGAGACAGCCAGCAAGGTACGGGAGAGCCGAGACCAATCGGAAGGCGAGCGCTACCCAAGCCTTGCTTCCGATTGGTCCACCTTCTTCACTGACTTCTGCTCAAGCTTGCACTCCAAATTACTGCCTGGGTTTAGTGGGTTTTGACAGTAACTTCTCCAAAAAGAGCTGTTTTTACCAGAACTGTTAAATTTTTAGGTTTTAAGTTGTTTCTGTACTTAATATGTGATACAGTCTTTTGGTGGGATTTCTGGTGGGCCAGACGCTAAGGCGCCCCCCCCAGTCTTTTGTAGTGCAAAGTTTTTTTAGCACCTCCTTGCAGAATCGTTTGATTACTGCAATTGTGCTTTTCTGACTGTCCTCTCCTCTGTCTCCTCCACTTCTAGCCGACCCTGCCCTCGAGCACCCAGCAAGCGCAGGGGCTCCGAGCCGCCAGCGGGCGGGCGGCGACCGCGAGGCCGAAGGGAGAACCAGGAGGCCGGGAGAGACAGCCAGCAAGGTACGGGAAAGCCGTAAAATTTTTGCCCCCCCCTCTCGGGTGTTTCTTTTATACACACCTTCCCGCCTAAATTCTTATCTCCACCCATAGCCAAATTCTAGCCAATAATTTGGACACAATCCCCTACTGCATGCATTATTATTAACCCTTAGTTATCATGAATATGTTGATGCTTCTCCTACTGCTTCTTTCTCTCTCACCTATAATATATCTTGAGGATGATACCTTTCTAGTCCATGCCCTTTTGAATAATGCGGCTTGCCAGAGTGATCTCCCTCTCTCACTTCCAGTGGATGCCTATCATTTTCAACTATTCACTACTGTTGCTCCATTGTAATCCATGGGGTAGCCCTCAAAAAGGTTCACAACCATTCATGTATCTCTTACGCCCCATGCCCATACCTTGGCTATATAGTGCCCCCTTGTACCTGTCCATCAAGCTGGTACTCTATGAAAAGTTACTAAGCCTTAACCCATCCTGGACCGTCTCTAAAGATTGGACCTCAAGCAAGAAGAGAAAACCTCTTTTGGTCCCTTAAGCTATCTCTTGAAGCCCTTATTAAACTACTATTTTTCTTGCTGATCTGCATTGGCAATGTTGAAATCAATCCAGGACCCCCAGGAGGATTTACCGCCCCTCAGATTTAGCCTCCATTAAAGGTTTAAGTTTCCTTCACATCAACACATGCAGCCTCCTAAAAAGATCTCTTTGATCCAGGCCTGGTCGCTCTACACTTTGCCAGACTTTCTGGTAATTTCTGAGATATGGCTCAAACATGCTACATATGATAGGGAAATAAATCTACCCAACTACCAGCTATTCAGATCGGACCGCCTGACAAGGGGCGGTGGAGTGGCTGTCTATGTTAAATCAAATATTTCTGCATCTTGTCTTAGTGTAACATCAGTACCCAAAGAATTTGAATGTTTATCCCTTAAAATAGCCCTCCCCAATATGACAGCTTTTCAACTGGTTGGCTGCTATAGGCCCCCCTCTGCCGGCCTTCAACTCCTTAATCATTTGGGAAACATAATAAAATTGGGCCCCGAGGATACCATTATTTTAGGTGACCTGAACTTAAACTGGCTCTCCAATGCATCTGCTCCCCTAGTATCTTTTTGTGACACATTTAGATTCACTCAATTAATAAATGAACCACAAGAATTAACTCAAAAACAAAAGTAACAGCACCCTACTTGACATTATGTTGGTAAACAAACCGCACCTGTTTTCACATGCTGGAGTGTTATTCAGTGATATAAGTGATCACTGCCTTATTGCAGGATAAGATCATCAGTCAAGCCATCCAACCCTGCAAAATTCTCACAAGAAGAAATAAAAAAACCTTAACATGAAGGATATCTCCACGATCTATATCATTCTGTAGGCTGGCAAGAATTCTATCATACAGCTTCTGTGGAAACAGCACTCAAGGTGCTAATGACATTATCATAGGCGCCCTCAATATTCATGCACCTTTCACTAGCGTTAGAATAAAAACAAATCCTGCCGCTGGCTTTCTGCTGATCTTAAATCTGTACTGCTTGCCAGAGATAAACTCTGGAAAAGGGCTAGAAAGACCAAGGATCCGCTTGACTGGCTTCAGTTCAGAAAAGCCAGAAACAGCTGCACCAAAAAGTGAGAGGCCAAGGCTGCCTTCTATACAGCCGAGCTTGATGCCTCCTACCTTAACCCAGCCAGATTCTGGGGCACCATCAAGGGATTCTAGGGCAGGACTCCTGTACTTCCTTGCCATCCTAAGTACACCATAATAATGCTGTTATCACTGACAAGTGTGAAATTTTAGATGCATTCAATGATCATTTCAGTACAGCTGGCCTAGCTTTGACTCCTCCCCAGCAAATCTACTACGGTCACAACTTAAATTCCAGTCGAGTGATGGTCAGAAGACTGCCTCTTCATTTTCCTTCAAGCCCATTTTATTAAAACAAGTGGAAGACCTATTGCTATATCTAGACACCAAGAAAAGTGCTGGTGCAGACTCCCTGGACCCCTACTTTTTAAAAATTGCTCTTCATGCCATTGCAGTTCCCCTAACCCATCTTTTTAATCTGTCCTTATCCACTGGTTCTGTTCCACATTGTGGAAACAGCACAAGTGTTTCCTCCTCAAATCAGGGGACCCTATGGATCTCAACAATTACAGACCTATATCCATGCTACGGTACTGTCTAAAATGTTAGAAAAACTGGTAAGTATCCAACTAAGAGACTACCTCGATGCTAATAATCTCCTTAACTCTGCTCAATCTGGGTTTAGGACCAGACACAGTACCATTTCTGCATTAGCAAAAGTAACAAATGATTGGCAAACTGAGTTAGACAAAAAGCAACATCTGTGCTGTATTTCTTGACCTAAGTAAAGCCTTTGATACAGTGGATCATGAGCTGCTGATTTCCTCACTGCATTCCTTAGGCCTGGATCCAACCTCTCTTGGATGGTTCAGATGCTACCTCACTGATAGAATACAGCAAGTGAAAATGAAGGTGTCCTATCCTCCTCAAAACCACTTCTAAGGGGAGTACCGCAGGATCCATCCTGGGCCCTATCCTTTTGCTATATATATCAATAACATTGATTCCAACCTCACTGTTGCCAATGTTCATCTTTTGCTGATGATACTGTCTTGTATGTCAGTAATCCTCGCCATCAAAGGCCTGTGAGTTATTACAATCAGAATTCTCCTGTTGCAACATCAACTACTTGAAAAGAAACTACTTTTAAATGCCAAGAAGACAAAGGCTATGTTCTTTTCCACCAATATATACTCTTCCTCTCTCTCAACAGACACTCTTCCCCAACTATCCACCATCCTTGGAGAAAATCTTGATTATGTGGTTAAATTCAAATATTTAGGGGTATGGATTGATAAACTTGATTACACTCATCATGTTGAGGAGCTCCTGAAAAAACTCAGACAGAGGCTCGGCCTATTCTTCAGAATCAAACATTACCTAACCAAAGAGTCTAAACAGAGACTAATTCAGGCTTCATTTCTGTCTCTCATCGATTATGCAGATTTCCTATATGGCCATTGCACTATGTCCTATTTAAGTAAATTGGATACCTTGTACCATACAGCTCTAAGATTCATCACAGATCTTCCTTTCAACATTCATCACTGCTTCCTCTATAATGCTGTTGGCTGGACATCCTTACATCTCAGGAGGAAAATAAATGCTGCATTATGGATTTACAAAGCTCTGTCAAACAAACTTCCACCTTATATTTCTGGTTGCTTTACTGGCTACACCGAGATCATATGCCCTAAGAAGCAATAACCTTATCACCTTGAAGCTACCTAAAGTCTGCACTGCATGGGAGGTCTGCAATCAGCTATTTTTAGCATCTACCTGGAATTCTCTACAGAAGACCCTAAAGCTGAACACCTTCATCCCTATAGCATCCTTCAAAAACTCTTTCACAAATCTCTTTCCTGAGATATGCAACTGCTTCCACTAAGCCTAGTCCTTCTTACCCTTTACCCCCTTTTTCTTCTCTCTGTCTCTGTTTATATACTTTTAAACTTAGCTACATTATACCCTGCAATCCATTCCATTCCTTCTTTATTCCCCATATCTACTTCCTTAAGTTTCTATCCAATTAAGACACTCCTAACGCTTTCACAATCCCAACACCTCATAGTTATTTGTGTCAAACCTGTCTGATTTATTGTTTAGTTGTACAAACCATTAGCTACCTTGCTTGTATATATGCTTCTTTATTACTGTACCTATTTATTTATATAAAAATTCTTTGCCTCTTCTCTGTATTTGTTTATGTATTATACTGTACTTTATTTTGATCTTGACCTATCAGGTCCATCTTGTAAATGAGCATTGCTCAATGATGTTCGCCTGAATAAATAAAGATTTTGATTGATTGATTGATTGAAGAAGGGGAAGGGATCAAATCGGATTATTGTTGCAGAAGAAATCCAGCTGGATTTACACCTTAAAAGCCCTGCACCCATGCCGGTGCAGCGGTTGGATTTCTGTCTGCAACTCCGGTGACCCGAGTTTGGGAATGAGCTCGGGTTGCCGGAGGGCTGGCCAGGGGAGGAAGGATGGAGCATCCAGATACAGCTGTCCTTCTCTGGGGGGGGTCAGGTCGCATCCCGGTGCCTGCTGGCACCTAGTGGAGGCTGGAGGCATAGCGGATGTCGGGCCCAGTATGCACAGGGATGGTGGACGTCAGCGGGCGCCTTGACGTCAGCATGCCACCCCAGGGGAGAAACCAGGAAAACCAGCCAGATGCCCGCCGGATGATGGCTGCCAGGTCTCTGGCACCACCAGAACCCTCCAGGGAGCTATCCCACCTGCCTCAGCAGCATCCCGGGGCCTAATAGAGTCAGAGCCAGGTAGCCCTCACTGGTGCCTTCCCCCTCAGAGGAGGTGGACCCACCCGGTGAAGGGTTACGCCGGGATACCCTGGGAGTGGCCGCGATCTGAGGACGGGTGAGGAGGGACTCGAGGGAGGTAAGTAGGGGGTTAGCCGGAGCCCCAGGGGGCCTGAAGGAGTGGGGGGCATTGTATTCAAGGAGGAAAACAGATAATTAAAAAAAAAAAAAAAAAAAAAAAAAAAAGCCCTGCACCCAGACATTACACCATTGTTGTGAACCTGTGTATTTCACAGTTTGCGCAGTTATTTTGTCATCCATTGTTACATTTTGTTGAATGACCATTCAACAGTCTGGTACTGGAAATTTCCTAATGATACGCTAGTGTGATATGCGAGTGTGATTTGTTTTTTATACGTTAGATGTCATTTATGCACTATTCACTGCAATGTGCCTGGATGCTAATTTACATATTTCCTTGTAATAATTAATTTGAATTGATAGATTACATAGTCGTAATGATTAGATATTAGTTCTGCCTGTGTATATGTTTGTAGGTCTCTTTGCAGTTGTTCTTCCCTCCCATCCTTGTCTCTTTTCCTGTCTTCTCTTCTTTTATCCTGAGCTTATCCACACAACATTTTTCCCCTTTGTTTTCCTTCTTCCTTTTACTCTCCTTTCCCGCTGTATATTATCCTCCTGTTCCCCTGTTATATGCTGTGCACTGGGCTTTCCAGTCATTACGCATGCTGTGCAGTGGTGCTGACTGGGTGGGACTGACCCCTTTGGTCAGTTAACTGATCATGTTTGCATGTATACTTTGCCTCTGCATTTTTTTGTAGACTCCCTTCCCCTTTCTCTTCTCATTTGCCCTCTTTCTTTTTCTTATCCCTGTCACTCCCTCACTCACCTTACTACCCTCAAACCAAATCCCCCACACACACACACAAGCCACCTCTCCCCCACCCCCAAATATGATTGCCACTTTTTTGCTAGACTTCGGAGGCATGTTTGTTGAATCAGTGCTCCTCGTACCATCAAAGCAAGCAAGTTTGAACACCCAACATACCAAACTGAGTATTGTATACATCATTGTATACATCATCATAATTTAGAGACTACCTAATAACACCTACTCAAAAATATAATGCAATCATTATGGCAACAAAAATCTTAGCTTGTGGTGTGTCTATCCCCCCATCCCTAGGTGTCCCATCTTTAAAGTTTCAATTTCTTGTAGCTTGTGATGGATCCAGGTTAATGGCCATCCCACGCCCATTAAGCCCACAGTGGACATATAGTGCAGTGTATTTATGGCAGTTCCAACAGTTACATGCTCAGGTTCCACCCATGCATAATGGCATAATGTCCAGGTTGATTCAAATACATTACTGGTCTGTCACAAGGATGAACACTCCCATTTATCTAAGGTGTCCCTTTGTGCCCAACCCACCCCATCTCAGATGCGCCGGAAGACAAGTGGCTAGACCAGGTACATGGGGGCATCCTCAGCCGGGCTCCACTATATCCCTTCGACATCATCCTCTGCTCTCCCCAAAGCCCCAGTGAGGGGAATGTCCAGGCTGTTGTTAATAAAATGATGTAGAGGAGACCAAAGATCAAGAAATTTATCTACTTCAAGTCTGAGAAAGCTCATGATTCTTTCCATTTGCTCTATCTCTGTTACTTTGTTTCTCCATTGTGTGCCGGGAGTGCCATTGCATGGTTATACATTTTAGTTAAGCTACACGGAGAATATGAGCCAATTTGCAGCTACATCACCTCTCATTAGAGCAGGGAAACTGAATACTAAATCTGTAAATGTCATGGCTAGGTTTTTCCCAGCAATTGAGATGCCGGTGGATCGCTAGCGAAAACTATTGTAATTTAGGGCAAGACCAAAATATATGATAGTGTGTCCTGGCTCCACCACCTCGCTGCCACCAACATTGGTCAGTACTAGTAACCTGAAAATGCTTGGGTACGGGTGGAGTGCTAAAATATCTTAACATTATCTTCCAGTGATATTCCCTTCAGGTCGGAGAAGTGGTAACCTGCCACCCTCTCTGTAATCTTACCTTCCACTCTTTGAGGGGGATAGGAGACTGCATGTCTTCTCCCATTTTACCCGTATGTGTGCCAGTGGCGGTGACACCTTGTCTGTTAAGATCTGATGAAGGGTGGATATGTGTCAGAACTTGTCATTAACCTAATGACGTAAAAAAAGTTTTCTAAATTCATTGGTGATCTTTGTATCTTTGAGATATTATCTGATTTTAGAATAAAATGGTGTGTTTTGTAAATATCAAAGTGTTTCTCTTGTTGAAGGCCAAATCTGTCTTTTAATGAGAAAACTAGAAGCTTCCCCCCACTTCAAAGAAACTGAGTGAATCTGGTTAGCCCTTTTCTTTCCCAAAATGCGTATCTCCTGTCCAGCAGGTGTGGTGGAAAGGAGTCCTTATGACAAATGCAGGAGTGTGGTCCCAGGGTGTTCAGGGTGTTGGTATGCAAAGAGTGTCTTTAGTTCAGGGAATATGAATCCCTTGCTAGAGAATAGATAGGCCATTGACAGAGCAAAGGCCGATGGCACATTCATAAGGTAGAAAAAGAAATGGGCAGACTGGATGGGCCTTGCAGTCCTTGTCTGCCGTCAACTTCTGTGTATCTATGTAGACTTGCAGGGAGATCTGTGCTATAACTGAGACCCACACCACATGCCCTGGGAGTATATCAAGTACCAACCCGACTCCACCCTCTTTTTTACTCATGTAGAAATAGATGTCCCCTTGGCTGCCAAGTAATATAATTGCTGGTTTGGAAAACCTAAACCGCCTCTTTCCCTCCTCACTTACAGAACCTTATCTGCTATCCTAGACCATTGTCCTGCCCAAATGAACGTGTACAGTGCCTTCTGCAGAGCATTCCAGAAATGTCTGGGTATGGGAATTGTGGGTTGTAGAACAGAAACCAAAAGGCGATGTAACACGTTGAGCTTTACCGTCTGTATTCTACCATATAGGGTCAGTGGCAGCAGAGACCATCTTGCCAGCTCTGCTTAAGTATTAGCCAAGGTTTGGATGCCTAAATACATGAAGGTGTTATTTTTAGCTCAGACTAGGGGAAAGGGAGTCCAGAAGGACGGGGGTGGGGAGCCACTCAGAATCCGAGCCTTTGATTTCGTAAGGTTGGTTTTATACCCTGCTGTTTCGACAGAGGTTGTTAACTTTCTAAAAAGGTGATGGAGGGAAGACACAGGATCCCTAAAAAAGAGTCATCGACATACAATGCAAACTTCTGTTTGATTCCCCCTGCCATAACTCCAGTAATATGGGCATCTTCTCTAACAGCTACAGCCAGGGGCTCTAGGATACTTCAAATAAGAGGGGAAAGGGGGCACCCCTGTCTTGTGCCTCTACCCTACGCAACCCTGTCTGAACAATGGCCAGTCACCCAAATAATTACCTCCAGGGAGCTGTATAGCAAGGATATCATCACGATGAAATGAGAGCCTAAGGCAAACTTCTCCAGGGTAGCTGCTGGAAAGGATCAGTCCACCCTGTTGAAGGCCTTTTCAGCATCCATACTGAGGGCAGTATGGAATGTGTTCTGGTTCTTTTGAGCCAAAATAATATTTAAGAGCCGGCAAACATTTTCTTGTAAGAGTCTTCCGATTATAAAGCTTGTTTGATTATAATATTAAGGCCACTTTTGAGTTTTATGAAATCATTATGTAGATTTTCTTGATCATATTCCAGTTAAAGCAACAGTGCAATGATACTGGGCAAAAAAGATGTACCCTACCTTTTTATCACTAGAAAAAATTCCAGGCCTCTTCCAATTTTATTTGGTGGTAATATTTTCTAGTTCTAACAAAATTTTCAGTATTTTATAAATGTTTTAATTTAATTTATTTTTTTCTCAAGAAAAACAGATGGCAGCCACATTTTGCATAGAAATACTTTTGTAGAACCAGTAAGCTTTGGCATCGAGAAAAGAAAAAAAAAAAATCATAGTGCGCAACTAAGAGGTACATAGTAAAGTAGATCTAATCGGTATGGTAATATTTTATCATTAGTTAGATCAACTGCAAAGCTGTTAATATTTTTTTCTTCACAGGTATTGGCAGTTGAATAAAAACAACTAAATAAAATTGTGTCAGTGATTTTTTTTTTTTTTTTTTTTTAAACTCTTGGCATACCACATGCTAAAACAGAAAATGGCAACAGTTTTTTAAAAAAATCACACTGACACACAGTTTTATTTAGTTATTTTTATTCGACTGTCAGCACCTGTGAAGAAAAAGATAAAAAAATATTTAACAGCTTAGCAGCTGATCTTTAAACTAGATTTTTGGAAAAACATTTTTCGTTGCACTGCTGCTTTAAGCCATAAATGTACTTCATTTTGGAATTCCTATTAACTTTAGAATGTTTTGATTGTGTTTTTAAATTGCCACACAGGTTTGCCACTTTATTTTTGGCGCTTGTCCATACTACCTGGGGCTGTAGTGTACTATAAATATATACTTGCTGCTGTCTTCTAAGTGCCCTTTTCTTCATTTTTTTTTCTTTCCCATATTGCTTTTTTCTCCAGGTTCTAAGACCTGTCTCCACAGTTGACGGCCACTTCCCCTGACTTACTGGAGCTGGGTCACCAATGCACCCCCTTTTTTATTTTCCGTGACAGGGCCCAGCCCTTTATGAGCCCACCTTCCTGGTTTTCCTTGTTCTCCCTTCCCCTGCCATGGCAAAACATCAGAGCGTGAGCACAGAGGCACAAATGTCTTGCAGAACCACGGCCCTGCCCTCGAACCACTCGGGACCTGCACCTGGTGGCAGTCACAGGCCAAGTCAACTGGCCACCCATCCTCTGGAGGAGAGCAGTCCCTGGGATGCATGATCTTGTCTCCCCAACGCCAGTCCATTCCCAACCTGTTGTCTTCTATTTTGACTTCTTGTTACTATTTTAATGTCTCTCATCCATTTTCCTGTTTTTTCTTTTATGTGTCTGAATACATTTTGTTTATGTATTACTAATTTGCTGCTTTAGGAGTAGGAGAGTCACTTGGTAAATAGTTAGCAGACATACTCTAGTGGTGTTGGATTTGTGGCACTATATCTTTAAATTCTCACCATAAATGAGGCTGGCCTGGTGGCGCTGAGGAGTGAGGCGCTGGACCCCACACCTTGTGCTATGCCTGGCAACCTGAGTTTGGGAGCGAGGTTGGGTTGCCATGGGTCGTCTGGGGAGGGTGAGGAGCTGGATTGAGCTGCTGACAGGCAGCTGTCCTCTCCTGGGGAGGTATCTAGAGTCTCCCGGGCTCTTGGCTGCCACCAAGTAGAGGCTTGGTGGTAGCACCAAGCCCAATAAAAGACTCTGCTATAGGCCGGGTGGGGGTAAGGGGCAGTCACTGGATTCGTGGGGCTGTATGCTTGCCTCCATGGGCATGTGCTTCCATGCTGTAGGGTCCAGGGTTAGGTGGGGAAAAATAAAGTAAAAATACCCATGTCTCCCCATTGCCGAGTAAAGCGGGAGACTGCAACGGGGAAGCAAAAAGCAATATGGGAAAAAAAAATTCTCACCATACATTGTGATGCACCATGTATTTATTCCCACCCACTGATGAAGACTCGTTTTGAGTCGAAGCGCCAGGGTATTACATGTGTTGCTCTCAGCTGTGGCTTCACAGTAAATACCTTTTTTTTTTTTTACTTGCAAGATTAACTCTGCTCTGGTGACTCATGTGTTAAAGGACTTATTTCTGCATTGCTCCTGGGGTGCTGCTACTGGTGTGTGTTTGTGTATGTAAGTTTGAGCATGCACCGGCCTGCTCTTTTAGCACATGGCATCTACTGTTTTGTGTGTGTGTGTGTGTGTGAGATCTCTGCCTCTGCCGGCCCTACCATGGGAGGGTCTCCTCAGAAGGTGGGTAAGCAGGGTTCTCTGGGTAAGGGACAGGTGACAGGGCTGGGTGGTAACCAAGGCTGAAGGATAGCTGGGCTGGGGAGGAGAAAAACAGTAAATAAAAGAGATTAACTTGTCACCATTTTAGGCTGTAGATAAACTGATTGATATTTTGCCCCCAAAATAAAATAGTTTCTTTCATCGCTGTGATATTTACTTTTCAGCTGGAGTGATGGTTTCTGGTAAATGACTGCCAAGGCCCTCCATCAACTGAGTAACAACGTCTTCCTCTTTTTCCTTTTCAGACGGGAACCGCAGATCGGAACAAACCGATTCTCCGCTCTGTGCATGGACGGAAAGCCAATGCGCAGGTAAGGAAGATAGAGAAGGAGCAGTTTATTTCGTTTTTGTTGACCAGGAAAGGAGGACTCGGCAATTCTGCCTATTTTCAGCCTCGTTCCGGGGGAGAGAGATACAGATACAAACTGACTTACAGAACCAGATTAAGCAGTTGGTTGGTGGTGTATTTTAGTGAATGGGAGAAATTTGGCCAGGACACTGCAGAAATTCTCCCTACTCTTTCTGAGAAGTGCCATAGGTTCTTTAACGTCCACCTGAACAACCACCAGAACAGACAGATGGGGCCTCAGTTTAACGTCTCTTCTGACAGACAGCACCTTAGGAGTGCAGCACTCCCCTCATGATGCACTACGGTATGCTGCTTCAGTAACCCCATGTTGCCCATAGAGAGTAGATATTTCCACTTTGCCTTGCCTTGCTCAGTCAGTTTGGGGGCATACATTTCCAGAGAGCATTGTTTATCAACAGAGTTACTGCTAAGTACTGCTGTAGTCATTTTTCTCGTGCTTCTTTTGAGCATAATTTAACTGACTTTGCCCTGCTTCAAAAAAAAAGAAAAAAAATTGGTCAAAAATGCTATACCTCTGTGGCCGCATGATGGCTCTGTGGGTAACGCATTGTGCCTCCCTTATGCTGGCAGCCCGGCTTCAGGAGTGATCCTGAGACGCTTGCTACCATGCGGCCAGTGATTGAGGAGTGCTGGCAGTGGTAGTGTGTCCTCGATTGGGTGGGATGGCACGGCATTTCCATGGCATCAGCATCCCCTGCGGAAGGGCCCAGGAAAGTTTACCTTCCCACCGCTGGGGAAGCTGTATGTCAGAGAGGCCTGTGGAGGCCATGGTTGTGCACCACCTGATGGTAGGAAGAAACAGCCTGGCTGCATCAAAATGATGGCCACAGGTGGTACACTCCGACCTCACCCCCTCAAAGCCCATTTTCTCTGGATCCTGAATGAGTTATTGGGGGGGGAGTAGAATCTGACCTTCTGAGCCCCTAGCCACAGAGGGAATAATTGTGGGAGCTGGCAGAAGTGGCGTGGTTAGTGATGGATGGGCTGGGTTGTTACCAGAGGACCCAAGCAGGATGGTGAAGGCCAGGAGAGGGAGAAAAGAGGAATAAAAAAAAAAATAAAAAAAGTACCTCTGTGCTGGCACAGTATTCAAACAATATGAAGTCTTGCTGTATTCTGACATATGCAGTTAGGTCCTGCCTTTCAACTGCCCTGGAAAACAAAGAGTTAAACTTTCCATGGCCAGCATGGAATGTTCACCACGAGCTCGGTTGAAGCCCCTGTCTGCTGTTGTTTAAACTCCAACCGTCAAATTCTTTACTCTGCCTCACTGAACAGTAGCTCTAGAGATTTCTCCTTTGCTCGGTTCAAAAAGTCTGTTAAAGTGTCGTTTTTTGCTCGGTTTCTGCTGAATTGCTGCTACCGAATCTGTCGGTTTAAGTCTCTGTCTGTGGTACCGTGAGTACTAGATAGGATTTCTATTTAGTTTCTGTGTGGAACTTGTAAATTGTGAATCGGGTCGGCTGAACCAATCAGTTCAGGTAAAAAAGTTTGTTAATTTACTTAGAGTGTGACAACCGGTTCATATCGATTCTTAATAATAAAAAAAAAAAGGATTTTATTACGTTTTGTCTTGCCTGGCGGATTGCCGAAATAAGGGTACATTTTGGATAGGATTGGCCAAGTCTGAGAAACCCAAGAAAAAAACCGGGCCCACTGGGTTTCAGCACTGCAGTGTGTGTGGGGAAGTCTTTGCTAAGGCTGATCCCCACACCACCTGTGTTTATTGTCTGGGGTTTGACCACCTCGATTCAGACTGCCAAATTTGTAAGAATTTTCCCAAAGCTACCCTGGAAAAGAGATTAGGTAGACTGAGGGAAAGGGAGGCCGAGAAGTCCACTGACTTGGATGGCCAACCTGGTTCGGTTCCGACTGAACCTGAAGGAGTGCCCTCTGACCAGGATGATACTTCTTTGGGCAAAAGGAGAGCCGATTCTGAGGGGTTGGTTCTGGTAAAAAGAAAAAGAAAAGATAAATCATCCGGTTCAGATCCAGAAATTCATACTTCGACCGCTGATGAGATAGCCAAGGCGATAAGAATAGTGCAATCCCTTACTTTGGTTCCGGCCGAACCGGCACCATCTGGCAGGGGTTCAGTTTGGTCGGTTCGCCTGGTTCCGGATTATACCTTAGAAGAATTTTATGAACCGGATGAGGAGGAGGGAGAGTACGAGGATGATGATGGTGATTATGAAAGTCTGGATGTGCCTATTGACCCGGACATCTCCCCAGACAGACCTTCAGGTGTTTCTCCTCCTAGGCTTTCTGAGTCCCCTTCCCACTTCGTCTTACAAAAAAGTAGCTGAAACCCTCCAGCTTCCTATGGAAGAAGCAGTAGAGGATCAGGAGGAGCCTGATTTTGTTGAAATGATGGACATCCCAGAGTCCAGGAGACTGACTGTTCCCCTCCATAAATCTTTTGGGAAACAGACAAATAAAATTCTTAAGACTCCTAACTCTGTACCTCCTGTGGACAGACGAATGGATAAGAGGTATACTCTTTCAGGCTCAGACACAGAGTTCCTTTCTCAGCAATGCAGCCATGTTGGGGTAGTGCAGGCTGCTGCCTGTGGTAAGGCAAATATCCCCTTGGCATCACACCCCTCCAGATAAGGACTCCAGGAGGATTGATGCCATGGCAAAGAAACAGTATGTGGCAGCATCTTTGGGACTCAGGCAGGCTAACTATATGGCCTACACAGCTAGATACCAGAAGTCCAGATGGGACACTGTGCTGGCTCTGGCTAAATAGGGCCCCTGACCAGCTTGCCAAGGAGCTGGAGGAGGTGGCTGCAGTTGGGATTGAGGCATCCAAGGTGCAATTTCATGCTGCTGTCAACTCCAGTGATGTTTCATCAAGAGTCATGGCTACATCTGTGGCTCTTCGGAGGATGGCTTGGCTCAGATGTACTAGCCTATCACAGGATACCCAGGCTATGGCCATGGATTTCCCTGTTATTGGTAATTCTCTGTTTGGGGAGCAGACAGAGAACTACATGAAAAAGATGGACGAGTACAGGACCACTTACAGGAGTACTCAGGCCAAAGAAAAACAAGCCACTCCTCAAAGGCAGCAGTCCAGGGACAGGCCTTTCCAAAGGCCTTTTTACCAAGCTGAGTCCTCCTCTTCTTATTCTCAAAGGGGGTTCTTCAGAGGGAGAGGCAGACGGGAGATGAGCATGCCTGCATCCACCCCTCAGCCTAAAGCCCCTGCCAAGCAGACACCCTGATGGGTCTGCCCGGGCCAATTCTCCAATACCAGTAGGGGGCAGGCTGGCTTACTTTGTCCAGGACTGGAAGTCTCTGACATCAGACAAGTGGGTCCTGGAAGTAGTAAGCCAGGGACTAGTTGTTAGCGTCAAAAAAATTCCAAAGATGAGAACCAGATCCTTTCCACCTGCAAATCCATCAGAGACCCTTGCCTTAAAGGCAGAGGTTTCTTCCCTCCTAGCTGTCAGAGCCATAGAAAGGGTTCCCACCCTACGCAAGGGCAAAGGATTATACTCCAGGTACTTCCTAACCCGTAAAAAGACAGGAGAATGGCGGCTCATCCTGGACCTAAGATATCTGAATGAACACCTTTTAAAACCAAAGTTCAAAATGGTGACTCTGGGAATAATCCTTCCCTCTCTAAGGCCAGGGGACTGGCTAGCCTCCCTGGACCTCAAAGATGCCTATTTTCACATTCCCATCAGGTGCTCCCACAGAAAATACCTCAGGTTCAAGTTGCCCTCAGGCCACTATCAATTCAGAGCAATGCCCTTTGGACTAACATCGGCCCCAAGAATTTTTACAAAATGCCTGGCAGTAGTAGTTGCTTTCCTAAGGAGAAAAAAGATCTCCATCTTCCCATACTTGAACAACTGGCTCATAGTGGGTCAGTCTCCAGACCAAGTCAAGTCACATTTGCAAATAACTCAGCAAGTGCTCACCTCCTTAGGATTCCTTCTCAACCTTCCAAAGTCAGTCCTCGAGCCAGTACAGCTCTTCACCTTCATAGGAGTGGAGCTGGATACAGTAAGGCAAGAGCCTTCCTTCCCCTGGACAGGGCAAGGACCCTTATAGAACTGGCCTGTTCATTCACCCTACAGGTGTCTTTACCAGCAAGGCATTTCCTTCAGCTTCTGGGCCACATGGCAGCTTCCACAGCAGTGGTCCAGGGAGCAAGATTCCAGATGAGGGACATTCAGTTCCACTTAAAAGCCTTCTGGTCCCAAAGAAAGGATTCCCTTACCAAACTAGTCCCAGTGACTCAAACCCTGATCCAGGCCTTGCAGTGGTGGCAGGATCAGGACAATTTGAGACAAGGAGTTCCTTCTGTCACTCAGTCTCATTCAGTGATGCTCGCCACAGATGCTTCCCTGCTGGGATGGGGAGCCCATCTGGGGGATCTTACCATTCAAGGGCTGTGGTTGCCTCAGAAAACTCTGCTTCACATCAGTCTCTTGGAACTCAGAGCAGTGTTTCTGGCATTGCAAGCCTTTTCCAAATTTGTACGGAACAAGGTCGTCCAGGTCAAAACAGGCAGCACCACCACCATGCGGTACATCAACAAGCAACAAGGCACTCGGTCCACGACCTTGTGCACAGAAGCAATGAAGTTGTGGTCCCTGGCCTATTCCCTGCAAACCTCTCTGATAGCAGTTCACCTCCCAGGGAAGGACAGTGTCCTAGTAGATGCTCTCAGCAGGATATCCCAGGGCCATCACGAATGGACCCTAGATCCCCTAGTTTTGAAAGTGATTTTCTCGAGATGGGGCACTCCACAGATAGATCTTTTTGCAGCCCCAGACAATCACCAACTTCCTCTCTCTTGTTGCAGACCCCCAGTCTTGGGCTCAGTCCCCCTGGATGCTCTGATCCTGAATTGGGAAGGGAAATTTCTGTATGCTTTTCCCCCCTTCCCTGTCCTGTTCAAGGTGTTAGTCAAGATAAGGTCACAACTGTGCAAAGTGATTCTGATTGCTCCAGACTGGGCCAGACAGCCCTGGTACACCCTGTTGCTGTCCTTAGCAGTCCACATTCCCCCCGTCTCTTCCCAGGAATTACAACCTGTTGATATCCTCTCAGGAGAGGATTTGGTACCCGGACCTCAGGTCTCTCAGTCTCAAGGTATGTCACTTGAAGAGCTAGAGTTTGCTGATCTGCATCTTTCCCAAGGGGTTCTGGATAGCCTTAAGGTTTCTCGAAATCCTTCCACCAGAAAGACTTACAATTCCAAATGGAAAAGGTTCACTATTTGGTGTTCTAATAAGAATATTTCTCCAGAGTCTGCTGGGTTGCCTGCGGTTCTGGACTATATGGTCCATCTCAATGGCCTAGGCCTTAGGCCAGCTACACTTAAAGTGCATTTGGCAGCGGTTTCTGCTTTCATGTCAGTAGGCAAGCCCTCTCCTCTGTCAGAGCATCCTGTGTTTTGTAAGTTCTTCAAGGGATTGCTGCACCAATTCCCCCTTTAGGGACCCTGCTCCTGCTTGGGACCTTAATGTCGTACTGCTCAACCTATGTAACCCCCTTTGAGCCTTTGTCCTCTGCAGAGCTTAAGTACTTGACTTGGTAAACTGTGTTTTTGGTAGCCATTGCCTCTGCCAGGCGTATCGGTGAATTGCATGCCCTGTCAGTGGAGCCTGATTTCATCTCTTTCCATAGAGATAAAGTGGTCCTAAGAACTAACAGGAAGTTCTTGCCTAAGGTGGTTTCAGATTTCCACCTGAACCAGAGTGTCTTTCCCTGTTTTCTTCACTGACCATTCCTCCTCTGGAGAGAGGAGGTTGCACAGCTTGGATGTTAAAAGGGCCCTCAGCTACTATATAGATCACACCAGGGGTCACAGGTTTGAGTCCCTCCAATTGTTCCTCACATATGGAGAGGTTGGTAAGGGCAAACCTACCACTATGAGATCCATTGCCAGGTGGATTGTTTCTTGTATACAGTTCTGCTATGAAAAACTGGGTAGAACTCCACCCTCAGGCTTGAGGGCTCACTCTACTAGAGGTACAGCTGCTTCCCCTGGCTGCAGCCAGGGATATTCCTATCTTAGAAATTTGTCGAGCAGTCACCTGGAAAACAGTCCATACATTCACCAAGCATTACTCTCTGGATATCCAGGCTAGGCGTGATGCTTGGTTTGGCACAGCAGTACTTCAGAGCCTGTTTCCAAAGTAGGTTCTGCTTGGTAGTCTGCATATGTCAGAATACAGCAATACTTCATGTTGTTTGAAGAAAAAAATCACTGAGCTTAGTAATGTTGTTTCTTCTAATGGAGTCTTGCTGTATTCTGACCCCCCCCCCGCCTCCCTCTCAGAACCTAGTTTTTGGGATGTGGGTGGGCAGGAGCAGTGTTGGCACCCTAGGGGTGTCCCTTCTTCACCCTCCTTTATTTTGGGTGAGTGTTGTGTTTTGTTTTTTAGGTTTCCTGACTTGAATCTTTGCTTTGAAACCAAAAAACCCTTTTATACAAATTTGGTGGCCAGTTGGCTAGTTTGAATTTTACAGTTTCCACACAGAACTTCTAGTGAGTATTGCTCGTAAAGATCTGACTGCTGGAGTTTAAACAACAGCAGACAGGGGCTTCACCCGAGCTCGAGGTGAACATTCCATGCTGGCCATGGAAAGTTTTAACTCTTTGTTCTCTGGGGCATTTGAAAGGTAGGACCTAACTGCATATGTCAGAATATAGCAAGACTCCATTAGAAGACACATTACTAAGGTGAGTAATTTTTTCTTGTGGCAGCAGTGCATCATACTGGTATGACACCTTAGAGACCAGGTATGCCTATGATTCCTACATTTCTACACTTCTGTTGGCTGCCATCGGACAGAGCTGAAGTATTCAGCTCCTGAACCTAGAGAGCGTAGAACGCCTAGCACCTGTACGGCCTCTGCCAGCTGTACCAAGGAGCAGCCTTGGCATTGTATTGCAAAGACAGGCCCTGGTGCTGCCTCCCTCCCTGCCAGAAGAATGGTATGGTAATGATTAGCCTCATCAGCATGGTCGGGCAACTGGGAAAAATCAGGCAGAAAATAGTCCTAAAAGTGGCCTCTCAGCAGGGGTGGATTTTCAGTTGTGCATAACACTGTACCATTAGTTGAGTAGAAGCCACCAGCAACTCACACTAGGCTTCCCGTCAGCCGATATCAGTAGGTTTAAAGATTGATTTGGCAACTAAAAACTAAAGGCAGTGTGAGAAAAGGGACCCTGAGAAAGGGGAAAATTAGATTAATTTAAGATGAAGGCAGGGGTCAGTGCAGTAGGGAGTAGACTGCACAAGCTCAGCTTTTCAACTATATGGAAAACGGAAGGCCAGGTTTACAAAGAATGCAAGATATAGGATAGTGGATAATGTATGCAAATCCCCGTGAAAGAATTTAGACTGGTTAGGCTTTTAGTAGGACTTTAAGGTGCCAAAAGGCCTCTCAGGCATTCTGTAAAGTCGAGGACAACAAACCGCAGGCTTGTGTTTCTTCCTTGTTGGGACTCCTCTTTGTTATTTATACCACTTGGCTCAGGATAGGACCCAGAGTTTGCCATTTAGATGTTGACAGTGGTTTGAGTCATGGTGAGCACAGAAGAGGAAAGACTTTTTTTTTTTTTTTTAATCACTTCTTTCTTTGTACTCCTCTCCTTGTGGCCCCCATCTGACCGACTCCCCCAGCTTCGTCCCCCAGAATTACCAGGGCTTACGTTACACCTGGTCCGGGTTCGGTGCCTGCAGATAGTCGGTTGCTATCCTGCTGCTTTTTTCCCGTTTTCTCCCCATATTTTTACCCAAGGACCCCAGGAGAAGGGCGCATGCATGTGGAGGCATGCATGCACCTTACAGCCCCAGTAACGGCCCTCCTCCACCCACCCCATTGGCCCTTCACCTGGCACCCTGCTTGCGCAACCCCTTGGCCTCCACTAGGGGGTAGCTGTGAGTGAGGGATGCCAACCCCACCTCCCCGAAGAGGAGAGCTGCCTGATGGCCGCTCCATCCAACTCTGCCCACCCCCCATGCCAACCTTAGACTTAAGCTCGCTCCCGAACCCAGGTCGCCAGTGTGCTATGAGGTGAGACGTCCAGCGCCTCAGCCCTCTGCGCCACTGGGCCGGCGTAGAGGAAAAACTTTTATAAAAACAAAACCTCAATACAAAGCACTGAAGCAAGCATTATGCTAAACACGCATTGTTGGCAACGCCTAGTATGAAGAAAAACGCAAAATTACACATACCCCCTTGTGCAAGCCATCATGGGTTATATATGCCAGTCACCGTTACAAACTTACATGCAAGAGAAAAGAGCTCAGCTCCTTGTTTTAAAAAGACAACTTAAAAATGGATTATAGTGATATTGAAACTCCACCAAAACCCAATACAAACCAACATTTTTTGGCTGTTAGCACTTTATCAAGGTTAGCAGCAGTCATCATGTAATGGCAGTTCTCTGTTAGTTCATCATATAAGAACACTGTGTCTTGGCCCACCTGCTCAGCAAGAGAATGTTCTCATGGATACTCTCTAACCCTGTGTGCCGACCTTAGCTCTTGGCATTCCATGCTTGGGGTACGAACTTGGATTGCCGGTGTGTCAGGTAGTCATAAGCTGCCTGGTGCCATGGAGCCGGTTCCCCTTTAATTCTTTATTGTTCGAGAACAGTTACTTGAAACAGTATCTTTGTGTCTCAGACTTCCACTCATCCTCATGCTTTTCCTTCCGCTGAAGTCCTAGCCTTCTGTGTTGTGATATCACAGTGATTGCCACAGCAGGTTTTACAGACCTGCCACTAGAGGGATTCTTGGTCTTTCTACACAAATCACTGTACTCAATCGTGGGCAGTATGGCCTGCATTATCATTCTACTTCTAATCCTGGCAAAAATTATGACTCATAAAGCACTGATCCATGCTAAGTCAGAAGTCATCCCAGCCTGGAAACCCACAATCATAGTTCCTGCTACATCTTCATATTGCTTCCCTACTCTTAATCAGTTGGGTTTTCATTTTAATTCTCTTTCCTCTCCTCTGGCCCTCCTCCCTTCGCCAATGTCTTTCCGTGCACTTCCCCTGCTAGCCATGAACGGCCATGTCAGCATCTCCTGTGCCCTGGCTAGACGTACCTCAATGACTGAACACCACACAAGAACCCAAACGAAAAGAGCCCACTTTTACCTGATAAATGCCCTCAAGAAAATGTTTCTAATTCTCCTTTTCTGTTCAGGAAATGTCGAACTAAATCCAGGTCCCCCAACTCAAATCACTTCTCCGTTGGAGTTTGCGGCTGCTCCTGGAATGAAACTGATGATGGTCAATATTCTAAGCCTGCTCAAAAAACTGATCATCAAGTTTGGGCAGCACACTGACCCAGATCTGATTATAATTACCGAGTCATGGCTAAAAAAGACCAACATTGATCCGCAAATTACTGTACCAGGCTTCAAGCTCTTTAGGGCTGATAGGGATTGGGGGGTTGGGTGGTTGTATACGCCAAATCAAAATTTGATGTTAGCAGCATTTCCTGTAAAACTAAGCCCAAGGAATATAAGATTGTCTCGCTTAAACTTCACCTTACATCCTCAGAGTGCATCACAGATCTTACTTCAAGATAGAGCTCTTGCAGCAGGCTATAACAATTAGGACTATGCCGCAGGCACTAGGACCACGCGGTGAAAACTTCTGCCAGCAATACCAGCGGGGGCCCTGTTTGGCGCTGGCCCCGCCCCAGCGTCAGTCAGGGTACAAGAGGGGGCTGACCCAGCTCCACCTCAGTTCTTTCCCGCCACGTACTATACACGTGAAGCTAGCTGCTGCCTGCGATTCCCAGCGAGAAAAAACTTTCTTCAAGCAAGTTTTCGACGGTGTTAACCGTTTTTTCCTCCTCTGCGGCCGACATCTGTGCTGCTACTGTTGTTCGGCTCTAATTTTCCCGCGTTTCGGTGTACTTTGCCTCGGTGTTTGTCGCCCTGGGTACCGACGTTAGTCCTTTGTCTTCGCGGGTTCGATGTCTTCCTGGGCGTCTGTTTCTCCCGAACACCTTAATAAGTGCAAGTGCAACCGGCAAATTCCTGCTAAAGACTGACACCGACGGTGCATTTTCTACCTCGGCCCTGACCATGACACTGCTAATTGCACCGACTGCCAGGCTTTTACAAGCCGGACTCGCATCCGACGCTAGAAGGCTCTTAAGGCCTACCTCTTGGAGAAGAAGATGGACCTGCACTCATCCGAAGGGAAGAAAAAGGAGAAGAAAAGGCATAGCAAAGAGCATAGTCGGTCCCGGCACCGGTCCCGCTCGCGGTCGCGACCTTCCCCCAAAGAAGGCTCGTCCTTCGGGCTCGGGTGAGTCGCCCCGGTCATCTCAGGCTAAGGCCGGCCCATTGGGGGAGCAGCCGGCCAAGCCAAATGTGACTCCGCTCAGAGTCATCACCAAGTCCGTAGGGGTACCTGCTTCAGCCCTACCGACCACGGCACAGGCGCTGCCTACTAAAGGCGCGCCTCTGGAGCTTAAGGACTCTCCGGCGCACCCTGGTGTCACCCTGTCGTTGATCCTGGTACCGACACTGGTTGAAGGGGCTAAGGACCCGGGGTCGGTCGTTGTCCTGCCGACGTCCCTGTTGCCCAAGTCCTCCTTCCCCCTGGGCCCTTGGGAGAGCTCTCCTTCGTGTCCCATCGCTCCGGAGACTTCTTTCCCGCAGCGGACGGATGAAATTTTCTCCCTGGACGAGCTCAAACAGCTTTTTTCATTTTGGTGGGGGCAGGTTCACAAGTGATGCATCCCGTCGCCGGCCCAGACACCAGTACCGGATCCTGCGGTTGAACCACAGCCAGAGGGCGAGGCCTCTTCGTTGAGGTTTCCGGAGCGCCATTTTTCACCCCCTTCTAGGGCTCGTTCCCACTCTCGATCCGAGGACCACCGACGTCGCTCTATGGATTCTAGTGACCGGCGTTGGTCCCGTCATCCGGTAGCCCTTTGCGCTCAGTGGACAGCTCCAGCGTCAGTCTCCTGACTAACGCCGGTCACTGTCTGCCGTCCATCCAGGGACCGGAGTCGGTCTTCGGACCGTTGTACGTCTTCAGACCATCGTCTGTCTTCGGACCGTTGTCTGTCCCCTGCACACCGACATCCGCGTAGGCATGGTCATGAGGTAGAGCCAGACTATTCTGAGTCTGATAGTCGTTCCTCCTCTTCATCATCATCATCCTCTTCGTCTTCCCTCAGCCTCAAGAGCTCCCCTGAGATAAAGGACCTGCCTCGCTCACCTCCAGACGATCCTACCTTCATGGACGTCATGAGGCATATCCAGGCCTCCAATGAGTGGGACACTGAATACCTGGACCCGGAACGCCGGAGATTGGCCAAACACCTGAGACAGAAGGGGCCAAAGTCTTTGGTCATTCCTCCTTTGGTGGATACTTTTTCAGGACCTGACTAGATCCACCTGGCTGCGTCCAGCCTCCATCCCGGCGGTTCCCAAAAAGTCGGACAGGCTCTATAAGGCTACGAGGGCTGAACCCTTCTTGGTGGAACACCCTCAGGCAGATTCAACTGTGATCACGGCTGCTCATGACAAGTCTCGACAGCCGAGGCACCTCAGCTCCCAGTCTCCCGACTTGGAGTCCCGTTACCTGGATTAGGTGGGCAAGAAGGTTTATGCTGCTTCCACCTGTTCCATTTGTTCCCTGAATTTCTTCACGCATATGGTGCAGTACCAGAATGCATTGTGGGAACGGGGTCTTGAGCTGGCACAGGCCATGCCAGACTCCGACAAAAAGACAGAGCTCCTAGCCCTATTACAGTCTGGCTCAGACATAGGCTGTCATGTTCTGAGAACCTTGTATGACACTGTGGATACGGCAGCCAGGGCAGCCGCCTCTGGAGTTTGTCTCCGGCGCCATGCCTGGTTGAGGCTTTCGGGCTTTCACCGGGATCTACAGTCCTGTATCCGGGACCTGCCATTCCAGGGTGCCGTTTTGTTTGGGCAGGAGACGAAGGCCTTGATCTCCAGTCTCCAAGAATCGGGTAAGTCAATCTGGTCGGTCCACCAGATGTACCGTGGCGACCAGCGATGCCCCCTTCACCGTTGTTTTTTTCGCAAGTCCTCAGGCAGTCAGTCTTCAGCCCGAGGATCCCAGCAGGGGCAGAGAGGTTGCTTCCGCAGAAGGTCCCGAAACCAGCAGTCTGGTGGACATTCCGCCCGTGGGCCCAAGTCCTCCCAGGCCTCTCTCTCCCCTACCCCCGGTTCTGCCCAATGACTCCCTTCCGCCACCCCCTTTATGGTCAGACGTCCAGGGGGAGCCGTTTGGGAGCCACTTCTTCCTTCATCTCGAAGGGTGGAGCTCTATTACCACAGATCAATAGATCTTGGACATTATTTGGAGAGGACACACGTTGGAGTTCAGAGTTTCCTCCACACACTCCACCAAAGCTCTCCTGTTATCCTTCTTCTCACATCCCACTATTAGAAGGAGAAATTCAGGCCCTCCTGCAAAAGAGAGTGATAGGGAGGGTTCCCAGGGAGCAGTGGGGTCAGGGGTTCTACTCCCACTTTTTCCTGATCCCAAAAAAGACTGGGGACCTTCGTCCCATTCTGGATCTCAGTCCTTCAAATCTCTTTATAGAGTACAGAAAGTTCAGGATGGTGACTCTTCAAGGTCTCCTCCCTCTGCTGCACCCAAGGGATTGGCTCTGTTCTCTCGACATGCAGGATGCATACATGCATATCTGGGTATTTCCTCCCCACAGGAAGTTTTTGAGGTTCCACTTCCAAGGGGAGCATTTTCAGTTCCGGGTGTTCCTGTTCGCCTCTCTTCCGCTCTGCGAATCTTCACCAAATGCGTGGCAGTGGTGGCTGCGGCTCTGAGGCAATTAGGCCATTATGTATTTCCTTACCGCGACAACTGGCTTCTCACGGCCCCGTCAAGGGACAGCCTCTTATGCTCTCTCGGAGACACCTATACTCTATTCCGAGAGTTGGGGATCACCCTGAACTTGGAAAAGTCATCCCCAGAGCCCAGCCAAAAGCTCACCTTCACAGGAGCGATCCTGGACTCAGTCCAGGACATGGCTTTTCTCCCACAGGACAGGGGAATTCGCCTGCGAACTTTGGCGGAACGGATATCCATAGCACCTCGAGTTCCAGCTGGGAACTTCCTCAATCTATTGGGGCATATGGCGGCGGCCATCCCAGTAACACCTTTGGCCCGCCTCCACATGAGAATCCCTCAGTGGATGCTCAGGGTGCAGTGGGATCAATGCTTCGATGACCTAGACGCTTTAGTCAGGATTTTGGAGCCAGTCAGGAGAACATTGCTTTGGTGGTTAGACCCCAGCAATCTGGAGAAAGGGATCAGCCTTCGTCCGGAGCCTCCAAGTCAGACTCTTAACGACGGATGCATTGGACCTGGGTTGGGGGGCTCTTCTGTGTGTTCATCAAACGCAAGGGGTTTGGTCACCCGAGGAACGGTCCCTCCACATAAATGTACTGGAAATGCGAGCGGTCCTCTACGCTCTTCGGGCGTTTCGAGAGGACCTGGTACCCGGCTCTCTTCTGGTTCAGACAGACAACATGGCAGTTGTCTTTTACATCAACAAGGAAGGAGGCACCCATTCCTATCCTCTTTGCCGGGAGGCAATGAGAGTCTGGTACTCGGCGCTGGAATGGGGATTCTTCTGTCGGCCATGCACATTCCAGGCGTCCTAAACAAGCTGGCTGACAACCTCAGCAGGTTGTGGGCCACAGCGCATGAGTGGGAATTGCTTCAATCCGTAGCGGATCAGTTCTTCAGAAGGTGGGGCCTTCCCGAGCTAGATCTCTTTGCGTCACCACGCAACGCCAAACTGCCACTGTTTTGCTTGTGAGAGCACGCGCCTGGTGTTTTTTGGCCAGTCGCGTTATCCCTTTGCTGGGCAGGGAGGTTTCTTTATGCTTTTCTGCCCTTCCCTCTCATTCAGAGGGTTCTGCTCAAACTACAGGCAGAGGGGGCACGAATGATCCTTGTGGCCCCCAATTGGCCCCAATAGATTTGGTTCCCACTCCTGCAGTGGTTGTCCCTGGAACCCCCAATCCCACTGCCCATTTGCTCGCAACTGCTGTCCCAGGACCGGGGGTCTCTGGTTCACCCGGATCTCAGATCCCTGCACCTTCATGCTTGGCTCCTCCAGACGTAGCTAGGAACAGATACGGTGTTTCCCCGGGAGTGGCTGAGGTCTTAGCGTCCGCAGAGGAAGCCCTCTACTCGCTCCACTTACGCTTTGAAATGGAAGCGTTTCTGTCTCTGGGCCTTGCCACAGCAATTAGACCCTGTCACCTGCTCTGTGAACTCCACTTTGCAGTATCTCCTCTCCTTGTACAAGAAAGGCCTGAGCTATTCCTCTATCAAGGTGCACATGTGGGCAGTTTTAGCCTATCATGCTCTCGTGGGAGAGAGAGCATTGGCTCAGTTAGACGTAGCCCGTGCCTTCCTTAGGGGTATTCTACACATGAGACCTCCCATTAGGGACCCTGTCCCACACTGGGACCTCCTTTTTGTGTTGGAGAAACTCACTCTCTCTCCTTTTGAACCCGCAGCGAGTTGTGAGCTGCGATATCTGTCTTGGAAGGTTTGTTTTCTGGTTGCTGTTACTTCCGCTCGAAGGGTTTCCGAGCTTCAGGCTCTGAAGTGTAAAGAGCCCTATTTAGTTTTTCATAGGGAAAGAGTTTCCCTCAGAACTAATCCTAAGTTTCTTCCCAAAGTGGTCTCGGAGTTGACCCTCAACCAGTCGGTTGATCTTCCAGTTTATTTTCCTTCCCCTTCCAATAGAGGGGAGGCTCTCCTCCACACATTGGATGTCCACAGGTCCCTGAGGTATTACCTCAAAAGAACAGTTCAGCACTGTAAATCAGAGCAACTCTTTGTGGCTTTTGCGCCACATCGCTTGGGTCAACCGGTGTCCAAGCAGACTATCTCCAAATGGATAGTCCGTTGCATCTCGTTTTGCTACGAGCATCACAATAAACCCCTGCCGGGTCCGGTTAGGGGTCACTCCACCAGGGGAGCGTCAACTTCTTTTGCCACGACGCGGAATGTCGCCATTCAGGACATTTGTGCGGCTGCGACCTAGAATTCGGTGCATACCTTTATTTAATTTAATTTAGCTTTTGTTGACCGGGTAAGTGCACTAGACAAATCCTGCCTATTTTCAGGCACGACCCGGGGGAGGGGATACAGATGAATGCCAACTGACCTTGAACCAGATTAAGCTGTTGGTGGTATTTTTAGTGAATGAGGGAAATTTGGCCAGGACACCTGGGAAATTCCCCTACTCTTTTCGATAAGTGCCATGGGATCTTTAACATCCACCTGAACTACCACCAATCCAGGCAGATGGGACCTTGGTTTAACGTCTCATCCGAAAGACAGCACCCCTCTCGTGCTGCACTACAGTGTCAGTACTAGGATATTAACCCAAGTGCCAGATGTGGGAACTGAACCCACAGCCCTCTGATCTCCCGGCCTCAGAGGCGAGTGTGCTACCTACTGAGCCACTGACACTGCTATCAAGCATTACAGCTTTGATATCGTCTCCAGACGCCATGCCGGCTTCGGCCTAGCTGTTTTGCAAGGACTCTTGTCCTGAGGGCCACTGGAGTCAGCATATTCCTCCTCCCGGGGTCGGCTACCTCTTTGCTATGGGACTGCTTGGGATTCAGTCCTAATTGTTATAGCCTGCTGCAAGAGCTCTATCTTGAAGTAAGATAGTACAGTTACGTAAGAACTTACCGTAACAGTAGATCTTCGAGAGGAGCTCTTACAGCAGGCGCTCCTCCCGCCTTCCCCCTCGGAGTGTGCAGGTCTATTTTCTTTTCTTATCGATGGTAGGCTTTGCCTCCTTCTCTTGTCAGGCCTTCTACTGGGTACTGGCGGGAGAACTGAGGTGGAGCTAGGTCCGCCCCCTCTTGTACCCTGACCGATGTCGGGGTGGGGCCAGCGTATCGGGGGCGGTCCCCTGCTGGTATTGCTGGCAGAAGTTTTCACCGTGTGGTCCTAGTGCCTGCAGCATAGTCCTAATTGTTATAGCCTGCTGCAAGAGCTCCTTTAGAAGATCTACTGTTACGGTAAGTTCTTGGGTAACTGTACTTTATTGGTGGCTATAGACCCCCGTCAGGAGGCACAGAAAATCTTAACGTGTTGAAATCCTTAACTTTGGCTGCTAACACGGAAACAATCTTAGGCGACTTCAATATGCATTGGCTCGCTACTAAATCCCACTTCCTAAAAGCTATCTGTGATGAGCTGGGTCTTACACAGATAGTAACTGAACCCACAAGAATCAATGCTTTTAACTCTGCCAGCAGCTCACTCTTAGATGTCATCTTAACTTCGCATCCCCATAAAATCTCACATTCTGCAGTTTTCCATAAAGACATGAGCAACCACAGTATCGTTGTATGTACAAGATTCCAATCTAAAACACAGCAGCACCCTAAATTCAAAATCAAATGCTCGTTTCGTAAATTCAACTCCGTAGCTAGATCGGTTAGGAAGTTTACTATCAGGTGGCAAGACCTATATCTTGCCGAATCTGCTGATGTCACCACCTCTGTCCTAAGTGACAACCTCACCACCCTAATTAACAAGCATGCTCCTCTTATTAAAATTAGGGTGCGGAAAATCTCGCATCCGTGGTTCACCCAAGAGCTCAAATCTGCACTTACTAGTAGAGACAAGCTATGGGCTAGGGCCAGGCACACAAAGGACCTGGCAGACTGGCAGGAGTTTAGAACTGCCAGAAATGCCTGTGTTAAAAGTGTACATGCTACTAAAGCAAACTCCTGCATCTCCACTCTGGAGCAGGCCAAAGGGATCTCCCAAAAAATGTGGAAGACACTGAGATCCATTGAAGGCCATCCTGCTGCTTCCTCCTTCCACCAAAATTCTGGCTAAGGACAGGATGGTCGAAAAATAAACTGCGAATCCTCGAAGAGCTTAACCTTCACTTTGCCACTGCTGGGTTGGCATTCGCCCTCCCATACGCTAGCTTTGTGGAATAGCAAACACTAGCCCAGGTACCATACATGCTATTCCACCTTATCCCTTCCAGTTGTGCCTGTTTAGCTACAAAGAAGTCAAAGACATAATTTTAGCCTTGACACCAAGAAAAGAGCACGGATGGCCTTGAATCATTTTTCTTGTGTTAGGCTATGCCCAGCTCACAGCCCCATCCTTTACATCTTCAACCTCTATTACCACAGCCACTGTTCCATCCTGCTGGAAATCTGCCCATATTCTTCTTCTCTTCAAATCAGGAGATCCTTGTGACTTAAACAACTACTGTCCTATCTCTATCTTGCCCGCTCTCTCCAAAGTGCTAGAAAAACTTATATACAGCCAACTAAAAAATCACCTTGAAGTGCACTCACTCCTAAATCTGGCCCAATCTGGCTTCAGGTCGAAGCACAGTACCATCTCAGCATTGGCTAAATTCTCTAATGACTGGATCCATGCTATGGACACCAAGAAGGTTACTGGTGCAGTCTTTCTAGACCTCAGTAAGGCCTTCGACACTGTATTCCATCATTTCCTAATCACCTGTCTTGCCTACATAGGTGCCACTCCACTTACCTTACAGTGGTTTAACAGTTATCTCACAGGAAGGATACAAAAAGTCAAAGCTGATGGCCTGCTATCTGCCCCCTTCCAATTGCCAGAGGAGTCCCTCAAGGCTCCATCTTAGGACCAATCCTTTTTCCCTGTACATCAACTACCTTGACTCCCACATAAAGAACTCTAACATACATTTCTTTGCGGACGATACGGTTTTGTACGCATCAGACTCGTCCTTAATTGAAGTCAGGGAAGCACTCCAAAGCTGACTTTATCCAGTTAGAAAGCAAACTTATCAATGCCAAGCTTCTCTTAAATGCCAGAAAAACCAAGACCATGATTTTCTTGAGACTTGCCTTGTCTGGTGCCCTACCTACCCCACCTAAAAACTTCATAGTTACCTCCTTAGGTGAACCCTGGGAAGTCGTACCTAAATTTAAATATCTAGGTATGTGGATAGACAACAAGCTTTCCTTCAACGACCACATTGAGGATCTATCAAACAGGATTAAAGCACGCTTGGGTTTCTTCTTTAGAAATAGGACCCTCTTTTCTCTCGCGGCCTGCAAAAGACTTGTCCAAGCAACATTCCTTCCCATGCTTGACTACGGAGACATTATCTTAATCTCCTCCCCAACCTTGAGCCTATCTAAACTGGATGTACTCTATCACCATGCTCTTCGCTTCATTACTAACTCTGCGTACAGGACCCACCACTGTGATCTTTATGCAGCAGTTGGGTGGACCTCTCTCTTGCCACCAGATGCCTCCAGCGTGCTGGCATTTGGACCCTCAAATTACTACTCCACAAACTGCCTGTCTATTTAATGTCTCTCATACACCTCTCACATAGTGCCTACTCCCTAAGGAAATCCGACCTTATCCTGCTAGATGTTCCCAGGACATGTACCACAGCTGGCCAAAGAGCTGTCTCATATGCCCTCCCAAACATTTGAACATCTACAAGCCAAGCTAACAGCTCGCATCAATTAACTCTGACTCCAGCTACCTAATCACATATTTAGGTGCAACTACCTCGCCAAGTCAACTTCCTAGGTACCAACTGGCCCTCAACTTATTGAGCTGAAATGTGTTACATAATTTAGGGCAAGGTTAAAGCTGGAATGTACTCCATATATACTGTAGCATAAGGACTTCTATTGTGTATACCTCTTGTATTATATTTTTTTTTCTTTGTTGTTCTACATTTTATATTTCCTGTCTATGTAACTGTGAACTGTATGTGCCTCAGGACCTCCTTGTGAATGAGCTTGCTCAATGGAGTCTTTCCTGCAATAAACTTGAACAAGAACAACAGTGTGTGATGTCACTGGTACAGAATTATGACTTCAGCAGAGGAAAATACACTAGGATGAGAGGAATGCTGACATACAGAGATCCAGTTTTCATGCAGATGTCTTCAGCAGTAAATAATTAAGGAGATAAATACAGAAAACTAATGATCTATAAGCAGAATTTTGTCTAAAAAAGGTTTTCATGTAACCTAGAAAATTGCTAAGTTATTGGACAGAATTGTGCCCGGTTGGTTGGAGAGTTGGTTTAGGGGAGGGGAGGAACTGAAGATCCCCACAAACTCCCTCCTTCTCTGCTGTGGGAGGCTGCCTTGCACCAAATGAACGCTGCCACCTCGGTGTCACAGTGACAAAGAGGAGGGCGCTTACCGCCTCCACACAACACTGCGGTATTGCATGAGCACATTGGAGCCCTTGCATGTACATGCATGCTATCCTCAAGGATGGGCTTGGAGTAGAACTCTTTCTGTTACATTCATATCACTTGGTACACTCTGGCTTTGCATGGTCTACCGTACCCTCCTCCAGCACCCACAGGGTCTCTGGAGGGCAGAACCTCCCCCTCCTGGCCTAGCCTCAGGGGGAGAAGAGGGAGCCAAGGGGTTAAAAGTTGAGGGCCACATATGGTGTGACGGGGCTGGGTGGTCGCCAAGAGTAGATAAGGAAGTGGCCAGGATGGAAATACTACACGTTTAAGGTGGGGAGGTTTGTTAGGATTACTAGGATGTATAGGACAAAAGGGAGCTATTTGCTGATTTGTATCGTCGCCCGCACTTGGCGGGCATCATCAAACCATTTTTCCTTCTGTATAATACTGTTTGTCGAATAGATATTTTTTTATTTAGTTGTTTAACCAGGAGTAGCACACTAAGCTGAAAGCTTTTTTACAGGAGCAACCTGGGAGCACAGGGAAGTTAAGTGACTTGCTTGGGATCACACAGTATGCAAGTAGAAGCTGTGGGATTCAAACCCAGATCTGGTCTGCTGGATGTCACCAGATTTGCAGCTCAGAGTCTTAAACCACTGCGCTATACTGCCTCCTTATTTAAGGTATTTAAACCTGTTAATCCCATCAGCTTCCACTATTGTTCGCGAAAGTTTGTTCCAGGTCTTTACACTCTAATAGTAAAGAAGTTGTCTGTCTTCTTGGTATTTACTTGGGGTATAACCAATTTTTTACCATGTGATCTGAGGTTGCTCCGATTTTTACTAACCTCCAGTCCACATTGTGTCATTAGGTCTGATGATTGCAAAGTTTTATATAAAAACAATTTATCTCCTCTGTCTTCTTTGTTCAAGAGAATGCAACCCAGTTTTTTAAGTTTATGATCATAAGGTAATCCTTCTAGGTGAGGGATTACTTTGGTTACTGAGCGTTGTACCCCTTCAATCATTTTAATGTCTTTCATATGATAAGGAGACCAGAAGGGTGACCCATTGTCCAGTAAGGGCCTAATGAATGCCCTGTACAAGGGAATAATACACTGTTCTGTCTTACAAATAAAAGTTCTTTTGATTCTTTTGATGAGACCTCTTACCTTAAAAGATACCTGGCGACAGTGTTCTGAAAATGATAGGGAATTATTTATTGTGATCCCTAAGTCTCGTTCTGTTGTAGCCTTGCGTAAAATCTCATTTCCTAACATATATTTATATTTTTGGTTTTTCAATCCAAAATGTAGGACTACGCATTTCTCAATATTGAACTGCATCCCATTGCGTACTGCCTATTTCATGAGTTTGTCATTTACTAAAGTTAGATGTTTGTTAAATGTATCGACATCACCTCCCAATTTTAAGTCATCAGCAAATGTTACCAATTTATTACTGATATTCTGTTGGATATCACTAATATAAATTCTAAAGAGGACAGGGCCCAATACCAACCCCTGTGGGACCCCACTTGTGACCACCTTACTGTCAGACAGCATGTTAAATCGAACCGTCTGGAATCATTCATGCAACCAGTCATTTACCCAGCTTATTAGAGGACTACTGAAACCCAGTTTACATAGTTTACCAACTAATTTTGCATGAGGAACTTTATCAAAGGCTTTTGAAAAGTCTAACAAAATAACATCAGATGCACATCTCCTATCCAAACTACCACTTATACTCTCATAAAATGACAGCAGATTTGTTGTGCATGACCTCCCCTTTTGGAATCCATGTTGCATATTGTCTTTAATGTTAAGTACGATTATTTCTCGTTCCAAAAGATTTTAAATTAATCGTTCCATGATTTTACAAGGGATGGATGTTAAACTAATTGGTCTAAAGTTTTCCAAATTAGTTTTGGACCCTCTTTTTTTTTTTTTATATTGGAGTCACCATGGACATTTTCCAGTCCAGTGGCACAATTCCACTGTCCAGTGACTTATTCAATATTATTGTCAATGGAACATCAAGTACATGTGCTCCCAATAAAAGTAGCTTGGGAAGGATATTATCCGGACCTAATGAAGTAGTAATATTAACATTCTGTAGTTCCAATCTCACGTCAGCTTCTGTGAAAAAGTAATTATTTCTTATTTCACCAGTGGCGGCAATTGGTTCATTTAATTTGGGACTAAAGACAGAGGCAAAATAATTACTAAAACAGTTTGCTATTTCAACCGGATCAGTAATGCTATTACCATTTACTGTTACTCTATCTAAGATATTAGAAAATGAGTTTTTATTGTTGATATGAGTATAACATTTTAATATCTTTACTATGGGCTGTTTTAAATTCCATGTTGTATCTTGCTCTTCTAATCATTTTTTTCAGTTCTTTCTGTTTAGTAATATATTTAACCTTATTTGCATGGGAAGGATGTTTTTTAAATTCTCTATAAGCTTTTAATTTAGTTTTAAGTACTTTCCTAATATCATTCGACATCCAATTAGGTATCTTACCCACTTTATTATATTTATTAGTTAATGGTACAAACTTTATCTATGGCCCAGTTTATAGTATCTTTTAAATATTTCCATGCTTCTTCAGTTCCCAAATCTAAGATATTTCTCCAATCAATATTACTATGAAGTGGTGACAGATGGGGAAATCATGGAGAGCAGAGTTCGAGAGGGTTTGAAGGCACTGAGGGTGGACAAGGCGCCAGGCCCAGATGGCATCCACCCCAGGGTACTGAAGGAGCTGGCAGAGGTCCTTGCAGGACCTTTGGCAGACCTATTTAATGCCTCACTACATTCGGGGTGTGTACCTCAGGAGTGGAGGATGGCTCATGTGGTGCCACTCCACAAGAGTGGCCCCAAGGATGAACCGTGAAACTACAGACCAGTGAGCCTCACATCCATCGTGGGTAAGCTGATGGAGACTATCCTGAAGGAGAGGCTGGTGGCCCTCCTAGAGGCCAAGGACTACAGGACAGCAGACAGCATGGCTTCATACGTGGCAGATCCTGCCAAACCAACCTGGTCGAGTTCTATGACTGGGTAACAGGCAACTGGACAGGGGCCATGCAGTGGATGTCCTGTATCTGACTTCAGTAAGGCGTTCGACTCAGTGCCACATGGAAGCTGGGAAGGAAGTTAGTAGGCACAGGGGCGGGTGCAAAGCTGGTGAGATGGATAGGAAACTGGCTGCAGGGAAGGCAACAGAGGGTGGTGGTGGTGGGAGCTCTCACACCCAAGGGCAGTGAGAGCGGTGTTCCACAGGGCTCAGTGTTGGGACCAGTGTTGTTTGGGATATTCATTGCAGACATATCATGGGACATCAAGAGCAAGATCAGTCTGTTTGCTGATGATACCAAGGTAGGCGAGTGATGGATGACCTAAGGGGTGCAGGATGATCTGGCAAAGCTTGAAACCTGGTCAGACACCTGGTAACTGGGCTTTAATGCCAAAAAGTGCAAGGTGCTGCATTTGGGATGAAGAACCCAAGGAGGAGTTACCAGCTAGGGGGAGTGCAGCTAGCCCAGACAGAGGAGGAGAAGGATCTGGGTGTGCTCATTACAGGGTCAATGAACAACTCGGCACAATGTGGGAAGGCAGCTGCAAAGGCCAACAAAATGCTGGGTTGTATTGCAAGGGGTATATCCTCGAGGAGGGAGGAGGTGATTCTGCCACTGTATAGGTCTTTAGACCACACCTGGAGTACTGCGTGCAGTACTGGCATCTGTATCTGAAGAGGGACATTAAGTTACTGGAGGGGGTGGAGCGCAGAGCGACAAAGATGATCAAGGGGCTGGGGGACTTATCATACGAGAGGAGGTTGAAGGAGTTGAACATGTACTTTCTGGAGGAGAGACAGGGGTGACATGATTGAAACCTTTAAATGCATGAAAGGAATAAACAAGACTGGTACAGAGGGGCTGTTCAAAGTAAGGGAGGGGAGGGCCACCAGGGGCCATGATATGAGACTGGAGCGAGAAAGGTTCAGGAGGGAGATGAGGAGACACTTTTTTACAGAGAGGGTGGTGGCTGGGTGGAATGCGTTACCTGCTGAAGTGGTATGCAGTAGAACAGTGAACTGCTTCAAATGAGGATGGGACAGGACAAGGGGGAGGGTTAATGAAGGGGAAGGGTGGAAGGGAGGGGCAGCTGCAGAATAAGTGGTGCTAGCTGCACATTCGAGCAGACTTGATAGACCTCTAGGCCTTTATCTGCTGGCAAATTTCGTATGTTCGTATGTACTAAGATAGTTAATAACCAATGCCAAGTTGGTCTCATTATATTTTCTTATTTTGGTTTTAACTTTCCCAGAAATTGAAACTAAACAGCCCAGGTACCAAGTAATCATATTATGATCACTGTTCCCTAAAGGTGAAAGGATCGTAACAATACTAATACTATGACCAATATTAGTTAAGACGAAGTCCAGAGTACTGGGGCCTCTAGTTGGCTCCATAACTAGTTGCTCACAATTACAGCTAATAATGGTATCTAAAAGAAGGGTTTCAATTTCTGATTTAGCTCTTAGATAATTTCAATCAATACCTGGAAAATTAAAGTCTCCTGTTATTATAACATTTCCCTGAGCTGGTACTACATTAATTTCCAAGCAAAGACCAGTTGTATCACAGTTTGGAGGCCTGTAACAATTCCCCAAAATAATTGGAGCATGACCTTGTGGTTCTAATTTAACCCAAATAGTTTCCAGACTACTAGTTGTTTGTTGTGACTGCTGAATTTGATGTGATGGGAGTCTGTCTGAGACATAAATACGGACTCCTCCTCCTCCATTTCTCCCCTTTCTATCAGTATTATATAACTTAAATCCTACAATGTCTTTTATCCATGCTGAGGTATCATCCCACCAAGTTTGTGTTATGGCTGCCACATGCAGATCAAGATGTTTTATTAATATTTCCAGTTCACTCTTCTTGACAACTTTAAAACTCCTAGCATTAATTAATATAAAGTTATAATTACCAAACTTATATTTTAAGGGGATTTTATCAATATTTATGTCTATATCTAAACCTTGTGGTATCAGCCCTCCCCCCAATATATCTAGTTTAAAGAAGTTTTAATATGTTGCGCAATTTTCTTCCCCATCAGGCTACTTCCACTGTTACTCAGATGTAGGCCGTCCCAGCAATATAAGTTGTAATGACAATCAAAATTTTCCCAGTGGGTTAGATAATTGAATCCACTAGTCAAACACCATGCTCTGAGCCAATTATTCACTGCTTGCTCTTATTAATTAGTGAAAATGAGGCTCGAGGAATAGGAAGTACCTCAGAAAAGGTAATTTCACAACCTTTATCTACAAGATATTTGCCCAGTGTTTCAAAATCTTTTTTAATATACTCTATATCATCCTGATTTTATGTTGTTTGAGCCCATGTGTATAATCACTAATGGTCTAGTTCCTGTATTCTTTGGGATTATATCAATCATATTTATCAGATCAGATATTTTTGGCCCACTATAACTGGAACATGTCCTATTTGCCTTATCAGGACTGGAAACTAGCCTATTCATACGTTTCATTAAAGAGTCTCCTAATACAGAAATCTGACAGTGAGTATCAGAATCACCTGGTCTATCAATTTGGTTTTCAGCTTCCATTGATTTGCCTACAATATCCATGCTGTTACTGGGTGATTTATTACAAATCTCCCCACAATTTGATGAGGAAGGAACTGGTTGGTTGTCATCTCTTTGATATCACTCCAGGCATTATTATATTTATGTCATGCTCAAGCTCATTACGGAGGCTATTCTCAATACTTTCACCAAAGGAATCATTTGTTGCACATTTATGCTTGGTTAGATTTAATTCAGTAGTCTCACACATTATCTCATCGTCTGCATGAGTTTCAGGCACACCTACTAGTGGGATATCATTACTCCAAACATGAAAATGTGTTACTTGTAGGTAACACAAATTCCATAGGCCTACGTCCTCTTTTTGACTTTCTATGGCTTTCAATAGTGTCCAATCATTCGGACTGCTATCACAGTGATCTGATCCCTCATTTCTATGCCTCTTACCATGTTTTACCATATCATTGGTTAGAACATCATTTATTTCAATGGGTTGGTCATAAGAGTCTGTTTGGGTGCATATACTGTTAGCTGCCAACTTTGGTACGGTATGAACATTTGTGTTCTTTAAAGAACATACTTCAGTTTGTACCATTTTATTTTATTTATTTATTTATTAGCTTTTGGTAACCGGGTAAGTGCGCTAGGCAACAGACCTGCCTATTTTCAGACACGACCCGAGAGAGCACAGGACAATGGTTACAATATGCAGAAATGCACAGACATAATATAGGTGTACAGGAGCAAAGCAAGATAGACATTTTCATTCCTTTGTTCACATACATAGAAACATAGAATTCGACGGCAGATAAGGACCGCTTGGCCCACCCAGTCTGCCCATTTCCCTACCTAATGGATAAGCTGCAAATCCTAGTTAACCAGCAGCCTACTTCTTCTTACCCCCAGCTCCTAGAATTGCCTTATGACTGTCCCATGCATGCTTGAATTCCACCACTGTTTTTGACTCCACAACCTCCTCCGGAAGGCCGTTCCATGCATCCACAACCCTCTCTGTGAAAAAATACTTCCTTAAATTACCTCTGAGCTGCCCCCCCTTTATCTTCAAATTGTGCCCCCTTGTTCAAACACCATGAAGTCTTGCTTATATTAGGACCTTTGCAGTATGCCCCTGGCTTTTGACTGCCGGAGATGAAATAGTTAACTCCAGAAATCTGAGTTCCACAGCGCGGGTTATTGAAAGCTCTGTCTGGGTTGTTTGAACCCAAACTGTCAGATTCTTTACTCCGCTTTCACTGAACAGACGCTCCGGAGACCAGCTCCTTCATTTCGGTTCGTTTTGCGGTTTAAAGTATTTTTATCGGTTCATTTAACCGAGAAAGTGTTTAAAATTACCGCGGTTTTCCGTTTAAAGCTCTATCTGGTAACCGTAAGTAAAATAATTTTAGTCTGTGTGGAAACTCATTATTGGTTCGCTCTGAACTGATCAGTTTGCTTTAAAAATTGTTTTCTTTGCATTTAGAGTGAGGTACCCGGTTCTTATCGGTCCTAAAAAAACCTGCAATTAAAAGTGTTTTTTTCAAATACCCGTGACACGGTTAGGGACCGATAAGGGTGTCTTGTCCTGGCAAGGCCTGAAACAAAGGACAAGTTTGGTTAGGCTGGCATTATGTCTGAGAAACCCAAAGAAAAACTGGCCCACTGGGTTTCAACATCAGGATGTCTGTGGGGAAGCCTTTCCAAGGCTGACCCACACACCACTTGTGTCTATTGTCTGGGGTTGACCACCTCCTGTCAGACTGCCAGATATGTAAGAATTTCCCTGCAGCCACCCTGGAAAAGAGATTGGGCAGGCTCAGGGAACGAGAGGCCAAAAAGTCCGCTGACCCGGATGGCCAGTAGGCCCAGCTACGGCTGGACCAGAGGGAGTGCCCTCTGACCAGGGCCATACTTCCTGGGGCAAAAGAAAGGCTGGTCCTGAGGAACCAGTCAAAGCAAAAAGGACAAAGAAATCAGCTAGTGTGGAGTCCAGTTTTGTCTCTCCTTCTGCTGTAGAAATAGCTAAAGCCATACAGATTGTCCAGTCTTTGTCTCAGGGACTTGTTGAACCTCTCTGGTTGGAAAAAGGGGGTCTGCTCAGGTCCAGTGGTTCAGGATTATGATGTTGGGGATTTTATGAACCACAGGAGGGGAGGAAGATTTTGATGATTGTAATTGTGATTGGGAAGGTCTGGAAGTGCCAATAGAACTGGACATTTCTCCAGACAGACCTTTGAGTCTCCCCTTTATTGTCTGAGTCCCCATCTCATTTCAGATTTTATAAGAAAGTAGCAGAAACTCTCCAGCTCCCCTTAGAAGAGGCTGTGGATGAGCAAGAGGAGCCTGACTATGTGGAAATGATGGATATTCCAGAGGCTAGAAGGTTGTCTATTCCTTTACATGTCATTTAGGAGACAAACCACTAAGATTTAAAAAAAATCCTTTTTCTGTCCCTCCTGTAGATAAAAAAATACACAGAAGGTATACGTTGTCAGGCCCTAATACAGACTTCCTTATTGAACAGTGTAGTCATGTAGGTGTGGTGCAAGCTGCAGCCTGTGACAAGGCTAATATTCCCCTGGCTTCACATCCTCCTGATAAGGATTCCAGGAAGATTGATGCCATGGCGAAAAAACAGTATGTGGCAGCTTCTTTGGGACTCAGACAGGTTAATTATATGGCTTATGTGGCTAGATATCAGAAATCTAGATGGGACACTATATTGCAGTTGGCCAAGCAGGCCCATGGCCAGCTGGCTAGTGAGTTGGAACAGGTGGCTGCTGATGGCATTGAAGCCTCTAAAGTTCAATTTCATGCTGCTGTTGATGTTAATGATGTTTCCTCTAGGGTCATGGCCACTTCTGTAGCTCTCCGTGAGGTTGGCATGGCTCAGATGCACTAATCTGTCCCAAGATACCCAGTCAAAGGCTATAGATTTTCCTGTTATAGGAAATTCTCTGTTGGAGAACAAACAGAAAATTACATGAAAAGATGGATGAATACAGAACTACTTACAAAAGTGCCCAAGCTAAGGAAAGGCATGCCACTCAACATAGGCATGCCCCAGGGTAGGGCAGGCTCACAATAGGCCTTTTACCAATTCCAGGCTTCTTCTGCTTTTGCACAGAGGATTTTTCAGAGGCAGAGGCAGATGGGGCACAGGCAGGCCCTCTCCCCAACCTAAAGCTGCTCCTGCCAAGCAGGCACCCTGACGGGGTGTCTGGGGCCGACTCTCCTGTACCGGTGGGGGGCAGACTGGCTTATTTCTGCCAGAACTGGTTGTCCCTAACCTCGGACAAATGGGTTCTGGAGGTGGTAAGCCAAGGCTTGGTTCTCAGTTTCAAACAGTTTCCCAAGATGAGAGCCAGGCACTTCCCCCCCTCAAGTCTTTTAGAAACCCTCGCACTAGAAGTGGAGGTTTCCTCTCTTTTGGACTGCAAAGCAGTGGAAAGGGTCCCCCCTTGCCACCAGAGCAAGGGTCTTTACTCAAGGTACTTCCTGACCCCAAAAAAGACAGGAGACTGGCAGGCCCATCTTGGATTTAAGATTTCTGAACAAGCATCTTGTAAAACCAAAGTTCAAAATGCTGACTTTAGCAATGATTTTGCCATCCTTGAGGCCAGGGGACTGGCTAGCTTCCCTGGACCTCAAGGACCCCACCATATTCTAATCAGGGCCTCTCAACGAAAGTACCTCAGGTTCGAACTGCCTCGGCCACTACCAGTTCAGAGGCAATGCCTCTTCGGACTCGCTTCTGCTCCAAGAGTTTTCAAAAATGTCTAGCTGTGGTAGTGGCCCACTTAAGAAGACAAGGGATAGCTGTGTTTCCCTACTTGGACGACTGGCTTATTGTGGGTCAGTCATCAAGCAGGTAAAATCCCACTTGCAAATCACCCAGGAACTCCTCACCTTTCTGGGGTTCCTGCTGAATATTCCAAAGTCAGTTCTCGAACCAGTTCAGGTACTAACTTTTATAGGTGCAGAGCTGAACATAAAGTTAGCCAGGGCATTCCTCCTCCGGAAGAGTGGACAAACTCATTGCTCTGGCATCTTCTTTTCTCCATGCAGGTCTCTCGACCAGCAAGGCACTTTCTGCAACTCCTGGGGCACATGGCTGCCTCTACAGCTGTTGTGCCAGGGGCAAGATTTCAGATGAGGGACATTCAGTTCCACTTGAGGTTCTATTGGTCTCAAAGGAGGGACCCTTACCAAATTGGTCCCAGTGACCAAGACTCTGATCCTAGCTCTCCAGTGGTGGCTGGATCGGAGCAACCTGTCCTCAGGGGTCCCATTCCTTCCTGTCCCTCACTCCCTCATCCTCACCATGGATGGTCCCTGTTGGGTTGGGGCTCACCTGGGCGACCTTTCAACTCAGGGAGTTTGGTCCCTCAGGAATCTCTGCTTCACATCAATCTGCTGGAGCTCAGAGCTGTCTTCCTAGCTCTCCAGGTTTTTCAGAAACTGTCCAGAACAAAGTTGTTCAAGTCAGGACAGACAATACCACAACAATGTGGTACATCAACAAGCAAGGGGCACTCGCTCTTCAGCCCTATGCACGAAGCAATGAAGTTGTGGTCTCTGGCCTATTCCCTGAACACCTCTCTGATAGCGGTTCACCTCCCAGGGAAGGACAATGTCCTAGCGGGCCCCTCAGCAGGATTTCTCAGGGCCATCACGAATGGGCTGTGAACCGTCAAGTGCTGGGGTCAATCTTTGCCAGCTGGGGCACTCCTCAGATAGCTCTTTTTGCAGCCCCAGACAACCACAAACTTCCCTGTTTTGCTGCAGGCCCCCAGTTCTGGGGTCAGTCCCCTGGATGCCTTTCAGCTGGATTGGGAGGAAAGTTCTCTATGCTTTCCCTCCGTTCCTCTACTCTTCAGGGTTTTAGTAAAATCAGAACTCAGCCTTGCAGGGTGATTCTGATTGCTCCAGACTAGGCCAGGCAGCCTTGGTACCCTCTTCTTCTGTCTCTATCATTCACCTCCCCTGACCTTGCCCAGGGCTCACGACCTGCTGACCTGTGCACAGGGAGAGTGTAGTATCGGATCTCAACTCCCTCCACCTCAAGGCTTGGTTCTTGAGGAGTTAGAGTTTGCTCATTTACACCTTTCTCAAGGTGTCTTGGATATTGAAGGCCTCCAGAAAGCCTTCCACTAGAGCCACTTATAATTCTAAATGGAAGAGATTCTCATTTTGGTGTTCTGAGAGGCAAATCACCCAGAATCAGCTGACCTGCCTATTTTGCTGGACTACCTGGTCCACTTAAATTCCTTAGAGCCTCAAACCAGCTACCTAAAGGTTCATTTGGCAGCTGTTTCAGTTTTTATTTCTGCAGGAAAACCAGTTTCTCTTTCTTCTCACCCTGTGTTTGCCAAATTTTCAAAGGGTTGACATTATAATCCTCCCTTTGAGGAACCAACCCCTGCATGGGACTTGAATATTTGCATTGCCCAGCTAATGCAACCTCCCTTTGAGCCTCTGGATTCGGCAGATCTCAAGTTCTTAACTTGGAAAACTGTTTTTCTAGTGGCTATCACTTCTGCTAGGCGTATAAGTGAATTGCAAGCCTTGTCAGTGGAAGAGGATTTCATTTCTTTCCACAGAGATAAAGTGATCCTCAGGACTAACAGAAAGTTTTACTAAGGTGGTTTCAGATTTTCATCTTAACCAATCCATCTCTCTTCCAGTATTTTTCTGAGCACTCCTCTTCTGGTGAGAGAAGCTTGCACAGTTTGGACATAAAAGAGCCCTTAGCTATTATTTGGATCGTACCAAGGGTCCAGGTTCGAATCCTCCAGCTCTTCCTTACCTATGGAGATGTGGGTAAGGAGGCCTGCTACTAGGAGCAATTGCTGAGTGGATTGTCTCTTGTTCCAGTTCTGTTATCAAAACTGGGCAGAGCCGCCCTCAGGTCTGAGGCTCATTCCACCAGGGTACAGCTGCATCTCTAGCGGCTGCTAGAGATATTCCCATTTGGAAATCTGTCAAGCTGCTACCTGGAAGACAGTCCACACTTTCACTAAGCATTATTCCCTGGACGTCCAGTCCAGGAGAGATCTTCGCTTTGTACAACTGTCCTGCAGAGCCTATTTCCTAAGTAGGTTCTGACCACTCCTCCATGGGGTACTGCTGTGTACTCTGCAAAGGTCTAATATAAGCAAGACTTCATGGTGTTTGAAGAAAAAATTACTCACATGGTAATTGCTTTTCTTCTCATGGAGTCTTGCTATAATAAGACAACCCTCCCTCTACCCCTCTCAGAATCCCTACTTGGGTATGGGGTTGGCAAATTGGTGCAATCACTGTGTCATGCCTGTTTAACTTCTAGTCTCCCCCTTCTTTTCTTTCTTGGGTTAGGGAACTAGATAGTTTCTGTTTTTGTTAATTAGTATGGGCCCCTCTGGACTTGAGTCTTTGGGCAGAGGGGCCTTAGTGTGTTGTCAAGGGTTATCCTAACAATAATCGTGATACTGTTTTTCTTTATTGGTGTTGTGTTTTGTGGTTCTACTGTTGATAGGTAGCCAATGGCTAGTATGAGGCTTTTCCACACAGACTTGCTATGTTAGTTTAGTCCTCGTAAAGAACCTGACAGTTTGGGTTCAAACAACCCAGATAGAGCTTTCAATAAGCCCTCGCTTAATGGAACTCAGATTTCTCTGAGTTAACATTTCATCTCGGGGCAGTCAAAAGCCAGGGCATACTGCAAAGGTCCTAATATAGCAAGACTCCATGAGAAGAAAAGCAATTACTAAGGTGAGTAATTTTTTCTTCTTGTACACCTCTTTTTTTTAAAGATGCTACCCTCTTGGACTTTGTTGATTCCCTTGAGGTACTTGAAAGTTTCTATCATGTCTCCTCCCCCTTTCCTCGAGGCTATACATATTAAGCTTCTTAAGTCTCTCTTATATGTCTTCAGTTGCAGACCTTGCACCATTTAAGTTGCCCTCCTCTGGACAGCTTTCATCCTGTCTATGAGTTGGGTTTCAGAACTGCGCATAGTACTCAGATGGGGTCTCACCAGCTGTCTGTACAGAGGGATATACTTCTTGTTTTCTACTGGTGATGCCTCTCCTATGCATCAGTATCCCACCACCAGCCTCCTTGCTGCCCTCTCCATTGCTTGCCCACCTTTAGGTCATCTGATATGAGCCACCCCCAGGTCCCTTTCCATTTTGTTGTAGCGTATCTCACCTCCATTGTGTACTCTTCCTGGGTTTTGTTTCCCAGGTGCATTATATACACTTCTTAGCATTGAATCTAAGCTCGCCATACATTTGACAATTCCTCTATACATGAGTCCCTTCTCATCCTTTCCACCCACTTGTGCATCAACTCTGTTGCAGATCTTTGTGTCATCTGCAAAGAGACACTCTTTCTTCAGTCCCTCTGCAATGTAACTATAAAGACATTGAAGAGGACCGATCTAACTACTGAACCCTCTGGTACCCCACTAGTAACCCTTTCTTCAGAGTGGACTTCAATTACTTTTACTCTCTGTGTCTATTCTCCAGCCAATTCTTTACCCAGGCTGTCATCTTGGGACCCACTCCCAGGCTGGCTAACTTGTATATTAATCTTTTGTGTGGGACTGTGTCAAATGCCTTACTAAAGTATAGGTAGGCCATGTCCACAGCCCCTCCCTGCTCTACTACTTTGGTCACCCAGTCAACGAAATCTATCAGATTTGTCTGGCATGACCTTCCCGCTGTGAATCCATGCTGCCGTGGGTCCTGTGCCCCTCTGGCCTCTAGATACTCGACAATTCTTTTCTTCAGAAATGCTTTTTCTTTATTTTCCCTACCACTGAGGTTAAACTAACAGGTTTGTAGTTTCCTGCTTCTGTCTTGCTCCAACTTTTGTGAAGGGGGAATCACATCTGCCCTCCTCCAGTCCTCTAGTACCACCCCATCCTCCCATGATTTGTTAAAGAGGGTAGTCAGTGGTGTCACCTAGTTCTACCCTTAGTTCTTTTAGAATTCTAGGATAGATCCCATCAGGCCCCTTTGTCCACCTTCAGTTTAAGAGTCTTTCAGAACCCTTTCTTCTGTAAATGAGGCTTGGTATCAACTTCTGTATCCAGAGTGTTTCTACTGTTTGTTTAAAGGTACCTCTCCCTCTCCCTTTGTAAATACTGAGCAAAATATTTGTTTAGTATCTCTGCCTTTTCAGATCGCCCTCTGCCCACCCTCCCTCCCTCCCCTTTATTAGCCTCACTATCCCTCCCTTGGTCTTCCTTCGCTCCCTGATGTACCTATAAAAGGTTTATCCCCTTCTTAACTGAGTTGACTATCTCTTCTCGGTTTGGGCCGTTTGCTGTTCTGACTGCTTTCCCAGCTTCCTTTTGCTTTAACTGTTACAGTTCTCTGTCCTGCTCCTTCTGTGATTCTTGTACTTCCTGAATGCTCTTTTTCTCTTGAACCTTCACTGCCACGTCCTTTGAGAACCATAGTGGTTTCTTACATAGTTTCATTTATTTACTTTACACAAAAGCTTGTCCTCTGTGATGTCAGTTTTATTATTCTCCATTGTTCTACCTCATCCTGCCCATTAACAGTGCATTCATTAGAAACTCCACCCATTTAGAAAAAGTCAGCCCTCTAATGTCCGTACTTTTGCCTTTGTATGGCTTGACTCTATTGCTGTGTTTATTATGAACCATACTGTTCGATGGTCGCTAGTTCCCAGATGGCTACCCACTTCTACATCTGTGATCCTCTCTCTCTCCATTTGAGAGAACCAGGTCTAAGATTGCTCCTCTCGAGTGGGCTCCAGTACTAGTTGTCTAAGGCATGCCCCTGTAGGGCATCTAGAATAACCCCACTCTTCGAAGTGGCTGCTGCAACTGCACTCCAGTTAACATCTGGCATATTCAGATCACCCATTAGCAATATCTCCCCTTTTTCTGCCATTCTAAGTATACTTTCTATCATTTCCTTGTCCATTTCCTCCCCCTGAGAAAGGGGTCTGTATACAACCCCTGTGTGGATTGTGGTGCCATTGCCGGTCTCCAAATTTACCCACAGTGCTTCTTCTCCTCCCTGTTTACCCTTTTGTTATGTTGCTTTGATGCCTTCCCTTATGTAAAGAGCTGCTACTACTCCTCTTTTACCCTCCCTGTTCCTCCTGTAGATAGTGTATCCTGGTATGTTTACGTCCCAGTCATGGTTTTGTGTGTACCATGTTTCTGTGACTGCCACGATATCCAGATGTTCCTCCTCCACCAAGGCCACTAATTCAGGAAGCTTGTTACTCAGACTACGGGCATTGGTACTCATTCCTCTCCATTTTTTGATGGCTTTACCTTCTGTTGCAGCATCCCCCACTGACCTTTCTACCTCTGTCTTTTTCTCATTTAATACCCTGTTTTGTAGGGAGAGGCTGGGATTTTCCTGCTACTTATCAGTGCCTCCCCCCTTGACTAATTTAAAAGCTTGCCAATGAAGCATTTAAACAGATTGCTCAAAAGAATGGACAGATGCAGACCATCCTGCAATATAGGCTGGTGTCCCTCCAGGTGGAGCCCCAGTCCTCAATGAAGCCAAACGCCTGTGCTCCACACCATTTTTTCAACCATTCATTAAACTGCATGGTGGAAAGTACCCTCGCCTCACTCATGCCATTGACAGGCAGCACCTCTGAGAAGGATACTGTGTGTGCTACTTGTCTTAGGCCCCTCCCCAATTCTACAAAGTCCTTCTGCACTGCTCTAATCTCATGATGAGCCAAGTCATTTGTCCCTAGGTGGACAATGACGTCCAGCTCAGACTCCCCGTGCAGCTGTTCTCGTGATCCTGAGGATGCACTTCCTCTCCCTCCAAGCCATGGCACCAGGCAGGCAACTTACTTCAGTTTTCCCTGCTCCCCCAGTTCTGTCCCCCTAATAATTGAGTCCCCCACAAGGAGCTGCTTCCTTTCCTTGTGGTGTCGTCTGCCTCCTTCCTGGGGGCCTCCCTTGTGACAGTTGTCCTCAGCCTACTTAGTCTCCTCTGCAGGTGCATCCATAGGGGAGCTGTGCTCCCCCAGAATGGTGTATGGATTGTGGAGTGGAACAGCTGCCTAGGTATGCCTCTGTTCCACCATCCTCACCCTCCCTGAGCCCACTGTGGTCCAATTGCTGTGCTTTCTTCGCAACCTCTAAGGTAGTGGTGGTGGCTCTGTTGCTCCCTGGATGGGGGAGGTTCCCTTCTTACTATCCAGTGTGGTCTGGGGGAAGGTTCCCTTACTACTGTCCAGTGTGGCCTGAAGACGGGCAACTTCCTCCCTCAGGGCAGAGAGCTGTCTGCAAATAGGGCAGCATCTCAGCCTCCAGAAAGACTCCCAGAAGACTGCTGCCCCACAGCCATTACATTGCACTACTCCCCCACGTGTTTATCTACTTTTTTTTTTTTTTTGTGTGTGACGTAATTCTACTTATGTGCTTATGCTGTGAGCAGTTAGCTGAAGATTGACCTGAACTTCCTTATTTTTTAACAAGCAATCATCCGTCTGTATCCTAATATCAGCTTGTCCTATCTGGACTGTCCTTGTACCAACATTGTCTGTTTTTTGCCAGTATAATTTTAATATATTTTATTTCTTTTTCTAGTTTGGTTATATTGTGACATTTTGTACAACTAAATCCCTCATTTAAAATGTGTTTAAGTTAATACAAACCTGAGGCATGTACTACACTTTATGCCCCAATCCCCATCCAGTGTTCTAATTATATCCCCTATATTAACGTACAAGACAGACTATTTAGTTTGTATTACTTACTGTTCTCCCGCTATCCCTCCAAACACGTGCTAGACTTGCGTGTCTTTGCGAGTGATGACCGCTCGCTCGGAGCGCTGTTTTTAAAGCCCTGGACCTGGAAGTCCAAATTAGCAGGTGTGTTAGCAGGGAATCAAGCGATCGACAGATCACAATGTCAGTCACAATTTTAAAAGTATGTACTGCTCTAAACACGCAGTTTGAAGCAGATACTGCTAAAATCCTAAAAGTAGGTCTCACTATGCTGGCAACACCATAAGGCAGAGTTGCACAATTATTTTCCCCTGTGCTTGCCCGTGTACAGATCCCCAGTTGCTAGATAATTGTTAAAAGTAAAAGTTAAATCTGGCTTCCTAGCACCACGAGAGCTCCAGCACCCTCTGCCAGTACTGTCTCACACCAACGGTGTCTCACAGCATATGGCCAGAAGAAATGAAAGGAGGCAGTTTGCCTAAAGACATGTTCTGTGTTACAGTGATGTAGTGTTAATGGCTATTTTAAACCTTTTATCAGTCATCCACTAAAAGGTGTCTGCCGATTGGTCAAGCAAACATACGTTTTATGCAACTGAAAGTTTTATCAAGTTTTTAAATAAAGATAAAACACACAGACTATAAATATGGACATAGAAATAAGCATGCATAAATTTGTCAGATATTAAACCTCCTTATTAAATAAGTGAACCATAGAGCCGGGCTGGTGGCACTGAGGGCTGAGGCGCTGGACGCCTTACCTCGCACCACGCCGGTGACCTGTGTTCAGCAACGAGCACGGGCCACTGGGGTCGGCCAGGAGGAGAAGGATTGAGCGCCAACGGCTGCTCTCTTCTCCGGGGTTACCTGCACGATCTCGCTGCATTACTGACACCTAGGGGAGCCCGTGTAAGAAGAGAAGGAATAGGAAGCATCGGGATAGGTCAGACGCTGGCAGAGGGGCGGAGCAGGAGGTACGCCCCAGCATGCCTTCAGGCTCCTAAGCCCTCACTGCATGCCAGTGTCGGGGAAGGAACAGGGAAAACACCCTCTCTCTCCAGTTGATGACTCCTCGCTGTGTGTGGATCCTCAGGCTCGTCGGGCAGACTCCGCTGCATAGGTCTACGTTGCAGCATGTAAGGTTCTGAGGGGGTAAAAAGCCAGGGAATACCTCCTCACCCTACCCGGGGGTTATCCGGGTACCTAGGTTAGTAGACTTGGTACTCTAGGAGCAGACCCGGACGAGGAGTAGGATCACATGCAGATAGAGGTAGTCTGACTAAGTGGAGAGATGGGGCAGTTAGGAGAAGCATAAATAGAAGAGTTCAAAAAAAAAAAAAAAAGTGAACCATCAACATTAAACATATACAGTCAGTAGCAATTAAATGTATTACAGAAAACATTCCATAAATATGAGGATGAAGCGAGGAACTAAAAAGAAAAAAAAAAGCCTGCAAAACAATGTAAGTATTGAATTCTTTTGTTGATTCGAACAAATATATCAAGCAAATAAACCCATAAATGGCCAAATGCAGTGTTTGTATAATTTTCAGAGACAATCAGAAAGGCCAGACACTGTATTTGAATATTTAGTTTTTGGTACCTAGAAGAGCCTGTAGAGCCCACACCTTTTATAGAATGTTCTCAGTCTGTGATTTTTGCTTGCTAGAAGTCTCGCTTGATATAAATATTACAAAATACAGGAGTGCCGCGCATTATAGCAGATCTTGGCTTCCTCTTCCCAGCACTTTAAAACCACTTTTCTTTACTGCCATGGTTAGAAGGTGGAATTAGAGTTTCCAGGCACTGGCCAGACTGTTTTCTGCTGATCCAGTAATGCAAGCCTCTGGTTTGGAATAAAAACCCCAGGCCCAGTGATCAGCCCGACTTTATGCACATTTTTCCAGAGCTTTTTGTACCTTAGAGGTGATGGGAAACAATTGTTATGCCTCTAGATGTCCTCCTATTTTCCTTTTAGTGTCTATCAATATTTTAAGATGTTAGGACCTTTTTCTTGTATACTATATGAAATCACAACAGTAAATATACAGCATGGTCATATAGCATGGGGTCTGGTGGATACAGCTGGTACAGTGTCATTTAAAAAAAAAAAAAACCTTTTTCTTTACAAAAAAAACACTTAAAACATGGAAGTAGGCGACTGTAATACTCCGCTGGTACATTGTGAGTTGGGTAAACATCCCTAGACGAAGAGAGGAGAGTACAAATGGGGGTTCACCTGATAATACAACCCTAAGGAGGTGAGTATGTGTTGCGGTTTGTCCCACCATACCTCATCTGCTGTGTGTCACTGGTCTCATATGCAAGTACCTGTCCTAAGTAGCATTAATTTAGGCATGTCTGTTAGTTAATCATTCACTGGGCCATCCCCCCAGAGCCTCTAGGGGTCTCCGTCTGCCCCTCTTCCTGTACCAGTTCCAATCGAGTCTATCGGTTGTGTGCTTCTTCCCTGTCTTGTACTCTAAAAGTCAATCCCTCCAGTTTGGCTATTCCCTGTCTTGTACTCTAAACGTTAATCCCTCCATTTTGGCTATTCCCTGTCTTGTACTCTAAACGTTAATCCCTCCAGTTTGGCTATTTCACCCATTACTGTTCTTCAGTGCTGTATTGTCAGAGGATCTTTTTCAGCCATTTTCGTGCTATGGCTTTTGCTGTGACTGCAGCACATATATGGCAGAGTTATAGAGCCCTCCTTTCTCTTTATAGAGGGCGGGTTATACCCTGATACTAGATTAGGGCAATTTGGTGGATCCCTCAAGCTAAGAATGTCCTGCAGCTTTTGCACCACATGCTCCCAGTGTGGCTCAATGGTCTTGCAGAATCGAAAGTGTATAGCTGTGTGTCCCATGTAGTTCCCCACAGTTCCTCCAGCAGGATGTCATGGCGCTGGATCCCACTGCGCTTTAATAACCCGGCTGAGAAAATATCTGGTCTTTGCTTTCCAAGTAAATTCATGCCATCTTGGGGAGGAGGATGTGCAGAATGAACCATTCCATATCCGTTTCCATACCTCTTGTGTGAGCTCAGAGTGTGCCTCTGCCTGTCGTGTCAGTTAGGAAGGTAGCTACTGTTGCTCTGTCCTGTGTAATGAATTGATATACTAGGAAATGGTTCCCCTCTGGTGCAGTATAACTATGGAACGTGGTAAAGGACAGCCCTTCCCCTGCCTGATCCTGTATCTGTCTTTGTTCATTTCTCAGCTGACGGTTAATAAAATCTCGAATTTGAAAGTACCGAAATCTGTCCGCTGTCCTCCAACCCAATTCTGCCTTCAGGTCTTCAAAGGGTTTAACTACGTTACCTTGGAGGCATTGTTCTGGGTAATGAAAACTGGATCTTGGTCGTCTCCTGTACTGAGGATGTACTTGGCTAGGTGGGAAGGCTGTATCCCATGCTAGCCAGTGGAAACGTCATTGCTGTGTTTTAACTCTTGGGCACTTCTAATATCACTCCCAGACCTTCCATGTGGCCCCCAGGGCATTCTAGCATTTGTGTCTCCCTGTTGTTCCATGGGTATTAACATAAAGAACACTCGGCAGTATCTCATCTTCTGATTCTATCTATATCTCCTTCCAGTGCACTTAGTACCCTGGGTGTCCCCATAAGAGGGCCAATTTCACCTGTGCTGCCTGCCAGTACTCCTCCAGAGAGGGTACTGCCCCCCCCCCACTGCCATTCCTTCTGAGCTAAGAGCAATACACTGCTGCATGCCCTCAGTCTAGCATTTACCCAGATAAATTTATGGAGTTGACTTTGCACGGTCTTAAACCATTTACTGGGGCACACTGGAACAAATACTGATATCTTGGTAAGATATTCATTTTGGTAGCTTGTACTCTGGAATAAAACAGGAGAGGGAGAAGAGGCCATCTGGTTATATCTTCTTTTTAAAGTGTGTAATGGGGGCAGGGGTATAGTTGTCCTTACATAGTGATTTTTATTGTTCGCCCTCAGGAAAATGCCGAGGACTCCCCATTTCATGGGGTGCAAATCTTGAGTGGGGCAAATGTTCAGCATTAATACATTGGTTTTTGTTGCATTCAGGGTGTAGCCTGAATAAAAGGAGAACTCTTTGACAATTTCCATTACTCTGTCTAATGAAGTGTGTGGTGATGATACAGAAGCCAATTATCAACGTAAAGTGCTGCTTTATGCTTAGTCTGTCCTAAGTGACCTGGTAACTGCTTGTTCTAATGTGATCTTCTGAGCCAGGGGTTCTATATAAAGGGCAAAAAGAATATGGGACAGTGGGGCACCCTGGACAAAATTCTCTGCCCAGTTTAAAACCCTGGGAGAGGTGGCTGTTCTCTTACATAGACCTGAGGCGCCTTGTACAGTGTATGAATGTATATCTAAGTATGCTTGGTGAGAACCCAAACCTGGCCAGGACCCTATAAAGTTGGTTCCAATCGACCTGGTCAAATGCTTTCTCAGCATCCATTGCTCATCATTGTGGCGGGTTGTTTGGAGTGGTTGACATGGTCAGTGATATTTATCATCGTTCTAACATTATCAGGAACCTGTCTTCAAACCGCAAAGCCTGTTTTGTCTAAGTCCACTAACTGCGGCATACTCCCCTCCAATTGTTTGGGTAGAACTCTGATCAGAAATTTATAACCCTTCTTTTATATTGAGCTAGGGCAATAGGAGGGGTATAAGGAAGGGTCCTTGCCAGGTTTGAGGATGACAGATACCTCCTTCTGCTGGTGCTTCTCTGTAGGCATTTCTAAGTCGGGACCGTGCCATCTTTACATTTTTCATTTTTTTTATTTTATAGAATTCCATGGAGTATCCATCGAACCATGGGAATTTTCCTGTTTTACTATTGGTTATCACATCTTGTGTTTCTTCTGTAGCAGTCTGTGCAGTTAGTGTCTCGTTTTGTTCTCGGGTAAACTGGTGCAGGTTTAACTGATTAAAGTAATTATTGGGGAGAATCTAGGTCTGTCCTTGCCTCTCCTGATATAAGGTTTCATAGTGTTGCTGAAATGCTTCTGTGACCTAGCCTATCTTGGTCACTGTGATTCCTGTACCTGGATGTAAAATGTTTTAATGTGGTCTGTGGCCTTCTGAGCTTGTGACTTGTGGTCCGGCAGTTTGAGAGCTCTAGGGCCGTCTTCATAGTACCTGTGCCTAAGGTATTTCAACTGTTATACCTCCTTATAGTCTAATTTGGTTCAGTTCCTTCTTTATGGTTCTTTGCCCCTCTATCTGTTTAATTTTATTTTCTGTAGACGCTCCAGTTCTGGTATCTTAGTCTCTAAGTTTGCTTGTGTTGCTCCATTATTTTACTTTTCTTGCCAGCTGCTGTGACTATCACCCTTCCCCTCAGGGTAACTTTACTGTGCCCCACAGTATTCCAGTCAAGATGTATGGAGTGTTATTGTCCTGTATTACCTGTTGTATAGTTGGAATTTGTTCCTGAACCTCTTTATCTTGGAGTGGGGACACATTCATTCTCCAGAAAGAGGACTTGTTTTGGAGAATCCAGTCTACTTGTATGGCAAGTGGAGAATGAGCTGAAAGACCTGTGTGGTCTATCCCGCAACTGTGTACCTTTAATGCTGCCTCCTGTGGGAGCAGGAACATATCCGGCCCAGAATATATCTGGAGAGCTGCAGGTTAGAAGGGGTATCCCCTCGTGGATCCTTAAAGATGTCTCCACGCATCACTGAGTCCTAACTCCAAAAGAAGTGCTTTCACCTTTGCTGCTTGGTACTCCTTATGGGGTGTCCATGACGTGCTGTCTGCCTGGGTGTCCGGATCAAATTCGGATCTCCGTCACGTATCAATAAGCCGTCTGCTTTTTCTGCAATTAGAGAAAAAAAGTTGTCTGAGAAAGCACTAGCTGGTGGTGCATAGACTGATACTAATGTTATGCTATTAGCACCTTAGTACCGACAATGTGGAACAAACTACAAAAATCTCTCAAACTTAGCATATTGGGTGGGAAAAGATTCTTCAGATCTCTACTAATAAGCCATGACTCTGAAATCTGCCGTTGCAAATAATCTAACCATTACTGGATAGCACCTGGACCTATACATTGTCTGGCAATAATGAGGGCAAAAACTTATAGTTAGCGCCTGTAAATGAGGGTTTGTTTCATGGCACTTAAACCTACTGTTAAGAATTTTAGGAGTTTTTAACAGTTTAAAAGTGACCGAGTTTTGCTAATTCCTAAGATAATTGTTAAGCATATGCCGTTGAACTCGGCCTGCATTCCTTCTCTGTACTACGTTTTTTTTTTGGTTTTTTTACTATACAATACTATGTACTTTTACTAAACCTGCACTCTGTAAAAATGTCTTAAGTTATCTCAACTGTCCTTTCTAGGACATCCTTGAAAATTAGTTTGTTCAGTGGAGCATTTCCTGGTAAAATAAATTAATTGAAGTGTTTTGTGCATTCTGCAGACCTTTCAGAATTACGTATCTGCTTTCTTTATCTCTTGTGCTTTTTGTTGATTTGAAAGTGCTCTGTTTGGGACTAGTATCACCACACTCCTCCTCCCCTTAGCTTGTTATGAGGAGTATATTTGGTGATACCCAAGACCCAGCCCTCGATTTCTCCCTCCACATAAATGAGATCTGTAAATCTGTCAGCTCTAAAATCGGGATGGCTTATCTTGTCTGCCGTGCCCTCACCCCAGCGGCCAGTTACAATTGACCAGGGCGTATTACTTCCGAGGTTATGTTATGCACTCCCCTACCTTTTTCCAGGCCAATGCCAGTTTCTTTCACAAATGATATGTTGCATATAATAGTGTCTGCAAGTTTGCGTTGTCTGCCTCTCCCCTCTCCCATCACTGCAAGCTTTACTCTGACTTAAATTGGCTGTCACCCTCTTCCTGGTGAATTTACACCCTTGGATGCCTAAGAAAAAATTACTCGCCATAGTAATGTTGTTTCTTCTAATGGAGTCTTGCTGTATTATGACTATATGCAGTTAGCCCCAGCACTCTCAACCAGCCTCATTGCCCTTGATGTTCGTTCGTGATGAACATTCTCACCAACTTCGGTCTTCTACCAGGCTCTCCTTGTAGTTCCCAGTTGCTCAACCAAGATGGGTGAACAGGGGTTTGCTCACTTTGCCCCCAAAACATGGAACTCTCTACCTTATCACCTTAGGGTATCTAGGTCCCACAACATGTTTAAGAAAGAGTTTATTTTCACATCCGGAAGCCTTAAGACAACTGCTCTTGCTTGTGACCTTTACCCAGTTCCTTCTTACCCTTGAGCTCTACCCTCCTGCTGATTAACACAGCTTCCCTGCAAACTTTTTGGTCTAACCCAAAGTTAGAACTTGAAGCACTTACCACCTACTCTCCATCTGTGTGCACTTTGGTACTTTATTTGTTTGCACCCTGTAAAGACAAGCCTGTGAATAAAAAGTTTTTAAACTGCGGTTGTAAAGGCTATTTTTTGTTGATGTGTTTGAGGGTCCAAGTCACCGTTCCCAGTAGTGCTCACCTTGGATTGTCTTGTTGCAAGGAGTGTAGGATTTATATATTTCGAGCCATTACCAGGTCTCGAGTAGGTATAGCACCTTCTCTTTATTTCAGAGTGCAGGCATTTTCTCTTAGTGGAAAGAAAAGTAAAAGAAAAGGGATCTGCCTTACCTAACAGTCCCAAGAAGTTCAAGCAAATCAGACCTAGTAGTTGCTGTTCAGTCCAGTATGTTGGTTATATACTTCATATTCTCTGCTTTTTGGCGCAGCAATCAGCATTCTGAATGACGGGCCTGTTTTTATTGATATAGGTTTGCTGGACAAGGCACCTAACTTCACCTGAGCTCTTTCCTTCTAGGTTGCTTGTAAGGACAGAGCAAAGAACCTTACCAGAGCATGGAGAGGATTAAGGCTTCTTTTGGCTAGGCAGATTTGCTGTGTGGTGGTGGTGTTGTTTTTATTTTGTACTCACAGGGATCATTACTGTTTGTTGCTAACATTTTATTGCTTTATTTTTCTCTGATTCAAATTGTTGCTGGGTATACCTTCTGCTGCATTATTACAGGGTGTGCTTACAAATTACTGCTGTAATCTTCTGATTCAAATTAGCTTTTGCAAGGTATATCTTCTGTTACTGCTTTATTTTTCTCTGTAGCAAAGTGTTTCTTACAGGGTATATTTTGTGTGAAATTATTACAGGTTTTACAGTTTTATCTATCATTAGGATAAGCTTTCAGGGCTACTGCATTTGCTGCTGGCTGATTGTTTCTGCTCTTACCTCCTTGTTTTTTCGTCCATGGTTGTTCTTTTTCAGCAGGGGAAGGCCCCAACCACTCCACACCACACTCCTTATATAGGGTAGCACAGTCGTGACATTTCCTGTAGCAAAGCAGGAAGGGGCAGATCAGAGGGTTATCCACACAGTGACCTCATTTACAGGGGCACTAGTAATTTAACTTGTTATAACAAGTTATACAAAAACAAACAAACAGAACACAAAATCAAACTTTTGCTTTCATTTTCTTCCTTCTAATTACTCTGACCAGGTTATAAACCCATCAACTTATCTGGAATGGATATCATTAACTGCAGGTACTGCGGAACACTTTTCAGAAGGACAGTTTTACAGGATTTAGGACACTGTCCTACATGCTGGGCCATTGGAGATCTAAGGGCTCAGCTCCAGGCAGCATTGGCAGAGATTGCGCGCCTCAAATTGCATATTCAGGAGGAAATATATTATAAGAACCGCCCGCCAGTTCCACAACATCTAACAGAAGCACCACACCGCAGAGGGTAGTTGGTCCGGGAGGTTGGCAGGTGGTTAGTAGGTGCAAATTGAGTGCCCCATCACTCTGTGCTCTCCAACATATCACCTCCACAAACCATATAAAAACTACAAACAGGTATCTGCCTCTATCTCCCAAATCAAACAAAGGGGCAGTGGACACTGCAGAGCAGGACACTGCAGCACAGGAGCTAGCACAACAAAACTTGCCCAAAACAGGAACCAAAACAAAAAAAAGCAAAACGGAAATCCAAAAAACTTCTGATCATAGGAGACTCCATGATTCAGGGAGTTGATGCCTATCTCCAGTCAGGGGTAATGGTCCGATGTCTCCCAGGTACATCAGCATGGAGAGACACTGACTGCATTGCTAAAACTGTTCAGGAAGCAGGAGGAAACATTGACATCCTGGTACACATAGGGACTAATGATCTCGCCAGCCGGTCAATTGTGGAGACTAAGGAACACTTAACCAGGCTGGGTGACAAACTATCATCCATTTCGTCCGGCATCTCCTTCTCTGAGATCCTGCCAGTCTGGGAGAGGAAGTCAAATGGACGGAAGGTCAGAGAAGAGGAGATAGGGGAGCTAAACATGTGGCTCAAGGGCTGGTGCCAGGAAAAAGGACACTAATTTGTAGGGAATTGGCAACAGTTTTTGGAGCAAAAGTCCTTTAAATTTGATGGACTGCATCTGACTAAGGAGGGAGACAGTGCATTGGGGCAGACGTTTGACATCTTTGCAGAATATTTAAACTAGCAAATGGGGAGGGTGCAGCACCCATCACGTCGAATGGGAAGAACACCCTCCCCCTCAGTTAGTGGTCAAAACTGGGAGTTCAGCATGTTTGCGTTCATTTGCATCACCAGGTAAGAAAAAAGGTTTGTCTCCCACACGACACACAGGGTAAGGCCAAACTTCACCCAACAACTAACACACCAAAATCTGGCCAATGGAAAATCATGTACACAAATGCTCACAGCCTGGGAAATAAGATCCCAGACCTGCAGGCAATAATGTCAGAGGCTAAACTGGACATAGTAGCAATTAGTGAGGCGTGGTTTACCAGTAACCACACTTGGGAGACTTCAGTACCTGGCTATGTATTGTTCAGAAGAGACCGAGGTGCAAAAGGGGGAGGAGTGGCCTGGTATGTTAATGAAAATATCAAAGCTACAGAAATTCAGAATACACATAAGGAGCCAGAAGAACTGTGGGTCACCCTGGAACAGGAAATGGGACAGCCATAAGAACTGGGGTTGTCTACAGGCCCCCAGACCAGAGGAAAGACATAGACACATTACTGTTAGAAGATATACAAAACATGACAGCTAAAGGGGAGGTTCTGATAATGGGAGACTTCAACATGCCAAATACAGATTGATCAATACCAGCAGGAACATCTGCCATAACTAGACACATGGTGGATTCCCTGCAGGGGGAGGGCCTCAAACAACTGGTACAACAACCCACAAGAGACAGGGCTATCATAGATGTAGTACTGACTAACAGGGAAAGGATCTCAGATCTCCAGGTGGAAGGTCACCTGAGGGCCAGTGACCATCACATGGAATGGTTCAATTTGGCCACTAGAACTAAATCATCCCATTCCAAGGCAAAAATATGGGACTTCAGAGGAGCTGACTCTGATAAGATGGTCAACAGAGTTAAGCTAGCCCTGACAAGAAGAAATACAGGTGAGAGGGTACAGGCAAAGTGGGCAAGCATTAAGGATGCAATACCTGAAGCAACATCCCATTGCATTAGAGAGAAAAGGAAGTGCAAAAGAAGAAGGAAACCACTTTGGTTCTCAAAAACAGTAGCAGAAATGGTCCGAGCCAAAAGGCTGACCTTCAGGAAATATAAGGGAACGCAGCAGGATGAAGTTAGGGAGGCATACTAAACTTCCCTAAGGGACGCAGGGAAGGCAGTAAGGCAGGCAAAGGCCCAAACTGAGGAAAAACTAGCACAAACAGTAAAGAAGGTGACAAGACTTTTTAGAGATACGTTCGTGAAAGGAGAAAGTCCAGAGGGGTTATTGCTAAGATCAAAGGGGGATAAGGGGGCATGTGAGGAGGAGGACCATGTAAAAGCATCTATCCTAAGTGGATACTTCTGCTCAGTATTTAGTGAAGAGAAGGTAGGACAGGGCCCCACAGCTCAGCACCATGGACATGGGGGAGGGAGGTGTGCACTAGTCCCTTCACAAAAGAAAGGGTCCTACGAGAGCTCGATAAGCTCAGGGTGGACAAGGCAATGGGACCTGATGGCATACCTCCCAGGGTACTAAAGGAGCTAAGGGTGGAACTAGCAGAGCCATTATCAGAACTGTTTAGTGAGTCTCTGAGCACAGGAGAGGTCTCAGAAGACTGGAGAAGGGCTCATGTGATCCTGCTTTACAAGAGTGGTAGCAGGCAGGGAACTACAGACCAGTCAATCTTACCTCACTAGTGGGCAAGATTATGGAGACACTCCTTAAGGAAAGGACAGTGCAACACTTGGAATCCATAGGAGCACAGGATCCAAGACAGCATGGGTTTACAAAAGGAAGGTCCTGTCAAACTAATCTCACAGATTTCTTTGACTAGGTAACCAGAGTGGTGGACCAAGGGGGAGCAGTTGATGTTGCCTACCTTGACTTCAGCAAAGCTTTTTATACTGTTCCACACAGAAGATTGATTAATAAGCTGGGTAGGCTCGGGGTGGGTCAGAAGTTGGACAACTGGGTGCAAACTGGTTGACAGGCAGAAAACAGAGAGTGGTGGTAAACGGTATATAGTCAGAAGAGATGCAGGTCACAAGTGGGGTGCCTCAGGGATCAGTCCTGGGGCCAGTCCTCTTCAGTATCTTCATCAGTGACATTGCAGATGGACTGGAGGGTAAGGTTTGTCTGTTTGCAGACGACACCAAAATCTGATGGGGTGGGCAGAATGAAAAGAGATCTGGATAAACTAGCAAAATGGTCGGAAGAGTGGCAACTAGGGTTTAACGCAAAGAAGTGCTAGATCATGCACATAGGGAAGAGAAACCCTGAAGCCACCTATAGGCTAGGAGGGGAGTTGCTGGCAGTCACAAGGGAAGAAAGAGACTTGGGTATCATCATCACCGATGACCAGAAATCATCCAAGCAGACCACTAAAGCAGTAGGTAAGGCTAGGGGATGTTTGGGTGTATTAGTAGGGGTATCACAAGTCAGAAGAGGGAGGTAATAATCCCTCTTTACAAGACACTGGTTAGGCCCCAGCTGGAGTACTGCATGCAGTACTGGAGGCCACACCTTCACAATGACATTAACCAAATTGAGACAGTCTAGAGAAGGGCAACCAAAATGGTGCAGGGACTGCATTAGAAAATGTATGAGGACGGATTAGCTGAGCTCAATATGTATACTCTAGAGCAAAAGAGAGAGAGAGGTGATATGATCGAAACATTCAAACACCTTAAGGGCATTAACAAGGGAAGAGAGTCTAACATGTTTCAGTATAAGAAAAATAGCAGGACAAGCGGACACAGCTTAGAGGGAGGCCGATTAAGGAGTAATGTGAGGAAGTTCTTTTTCACGGGAAGGGTGGTGGATGCATAGAACGGCCTACCTCAGGAAGTGGTGGATATGAATACAGTGCAGGGCTTCAAACAGGTATGGGATAGGCATAAAGGAGCAATACAGATGAGTATAAATAGATAGGCCATTGACAGAGCAAAGGCCAATGGCACATTCATAAGGTAGAAAAAGAAATGGGCAGACTGGATGGGCCTTGCGGTCCTTATCTGCCATCAACTTCTGTGTTTCTATATTTCAGGTATGTTGGGTAACCTGTCTCCTATTGGTAGAATTCACGTGGAATTGTTGGGAGTAGGTGTCTGATTTTCTTCATTGTGTGTAGGGCTACTCTCTGCCCTGTGGCTTTGATTTGGTGGTGGCACATGGTCGTCCATTCCCACGTGGCTATCTGAAACTTTCCTGGTGGTTCTGGGCTCGAGACTCCAAAGCTGTGCCGTGATCGGCTTCCCCTCTGGGTATGGTACAGCTTCTAAATAGATTCTGGTTGTCATGGGGTACAGAGTTTGAAATTGTATTTGTTTAGCTCTAAGTGCTTTAATCATGTCCATATATTGCTGCCACCTACACTGGATATTCAGAGGCTATCCAGGGGGTAGTCTTGGTCCAGAAAGAGCCTTACTCCATTATGTTTGTTGTCTTTTTTTCTGCCAGGTGAGCCTTAACACTTCATGTTTTTGTATGAAAGCTGGAAAACTTCATTAGAATCAGCCCCAGCCTGGCAATTGGATCCATGGGCTTCGGGAGTAGCACTCAGCAGACTCTCTCTCTCGCTCTCCGTAGCCTAAGCTCCATGGTTGGGGGGGGGGCGAAAGGACATTTCACAGCAGATTTACCAAGTAATCAGCTGTGTTGCCTACCTCCGAACCTTCAGGCAGGCCAGTCAGTCGGAGATTGTCTCGTCTAAATCTCGCTTCGAGGCCTGTGTCTTGGAAGGCCTCTGTATATTGTAGCAGAGGGTCTGCGGGTGTCCCTAGTTGTATAGTACCATCTTCCACCACCGCCATTCTTCCTCCGCCCTCTCCATCTATCGTTCAACCCCATCAAGTCTATTGTTTAGCTGGCAGAATTATTTCATTTTCTGCTGTCGAGAGGTTTTATTTTAATTTCCTGCATCAGGAACTCAAAGTGATTCTGGGTGAGCCTCTCACACTCACAACCAGTAATGTGACTTGGGGTCTTTGAGCTGGAGATACACTGCAGCTCCGATCTTCACCATCAACTTGCAGTCTCTCTCCATCTCAATACCGTTTCGACTTGAGAGACCTGGAATGAGTCTATCTTCCCGCACTGGTCCGGATGGTATTTTGTTGAGTTTGGAGCAGTTTAAATGCAGAAGGTGAAGTGTTTTTACTTCGAGAGGGAAGGGAGCTCCTCTCCTGAGCTGCTACTTGGGCTATGACGTCACTGGAAGTCCATGACCTTTTTCTTGTTAATTGAAACATTTTTTTTTTCTTGCTTTTGTAACCACTCTGAAGAATTCCTTTCTCCTCGGCACTTACTGCTCTCTCTGTACATTCTGTGACATAACTACCACCATTCCAGGCCACTTAGATGAATAGCATGGAAAGGTGTGATTGATGTTGTAGAATGTCTCTAAGTAATATGAAAAGGAAGAGCAGTGGCTGGTGAGGAGAGTGGGAACTCTATGTAGATCTGAGGGCACCCCGAAACTACTTTAATAACTGGTGGCCCAATGCACTGATTCAATGTGAAACAAACGTGTAATAACCGGTTATGTAATAACTGGGTATGTGATAACCACATATGATGTCATACCTATTTATTAGGACATTTGGAGTGCTTGTACCTCACTTTCCCTGTTGGGGAAACTTGATTTTTGCACTCATGTCACTGCACCAGTAATTTATATAAAATAAAATATAAATAACTTTGTGCTTATGAAGGTTCTTATACACCCTTGGTGTGTGATAGCCATACAAACCTCTAGAGGTTCGCTGTTAAGGTTTATGGGGTATGACACACCTCAGGAGTGGGGAAAAAATGTCATAATGCACAGTCGCCTATGCATTTTCTGTATCGCTCCACATTGTCAGTGGGGAAGGTAAATACATGTGTTCATTGTTACTACAGGTCTGTAAGACGGCCATTGGTGTTTAAAGCATGGAGTTGATTATGGGAGGTTGGTGCCTGACTGTCCTCTGGTGAGTTGGCTGATTGGGGACAGTTTTTTTGTGTCAGGACTGTTTTTCCTAGGTTATGATGTGTTTTAGGTTGGTGTTTGCTTCTCTGATAGCCCCCACCCTCATTTGTGGCTCCAAACTCTTATTAAAATCCAGTTAGGAAGTGGCAGTTTGGGATCAGTTGGGAAGTGGCAGTTTGGGATCAGTTGGGGAAGTCGCAGTTTGGGATGGAGAGTAAATTCTTTTTGTTTGTGTGCTTTTAAATATGTGTTTTTTATGTTGTGTTTTTTTTTTTTTTTTTCTATTATCTTTTTAACCCTCCTACATGCCCCATCTCAGCCACTCCTTCAGACGTGAACAAGGCTGAATTCGACCCATCTCACTCCCCGAGTCACCGTTCCAGATAGCAGCCACCCCAGGGTAATCAGGATACAATTCCTTTCTCAGGTGGGTCTCTCTGAGAGGGAAAGGCACCGGCCAGGGGATGGACCAGCGCTAATGCTTGGCCCCAGAGTGCTGCTGGAATGGGTGGCTCAAGGGACATAGATGGCCTCCAACAGCCAGGCAGCTGTCATCTGCTGAGTGTGGAGCGGGTATTTCCGTTCCATAGCAGTCCCTAAATTTACGTCTTGCAGTGCCTCTGGTCTCCACGAGAGCTGCTGACGGCAGCGTCACCCGTACCCACCCAGGAGGAGAGCAGTCCCTACGGACGCTCAGTCCTCTCTCCCCTGACATCTGTCTCCGTTCCAGACCGGCTCACGGTGTGGCTCGAGGTAAGGCACCAGTGCCTCAACCCTCTGCGCCCCACCGGCTGCTCTTAAATGTATTTTAATTTATGTACAGTTGACTTAATGTGCGTCATCCTTTTTTCTTCGCACTTAGCAAGTGGGCGCTTAGCGCTCGTGGTGATTTTTGTAGCAGCTGGCCACTTGCCAAGTGTTGTTTTCACTTTCTACTCAGTGTTTTGGAAGTGGAGTGAGTGGGGCATGTGTGAACAAACTATGCCTCAGCACAATGATGTCACATGCCCCCCCCCAGTGCCCTCCCCCATTCAGAGTGAGACATGGCCTTTTGTCTCTGAAAAGACACACTATTCTGGTGCCTGGGAGCGCAGGTTTGTTGCTCCCAGAGACAGCATGTCATTACTCAGAGCGAGCAGAAGAGCAGTCTGACCGAGAATGCGAGGTATTTTTCCAGAGTGCGCACATGCTGTTGGCTCGGTGTGAGCAGACTGGCCCACAGATTCCTGCGATGTAAGATGATACAACACACGTTACTGGTCAAAGCTTTCCACATTACTGTGTTTGATTCGGAGACCTGCCTATAGCCCCTAGATCAAACAAGGGGGCAGAGGGCACTGTGGAACAGCAGGAAATGCTACAAAAAAATGCCCTTAATAGGAACCAAAACAAAAAAGCCATATAAGGAAACCAAGAAACTGCTAATCATAGGTGACTCTATCTATCTTTTAGATGGCGGTAGACATCCTCTATCTTAATTTCAGCAAGACCTTTGACTCTGTGCTCCACAAAAGGTTGATTAGGAAGTTGGTGGATCTCGGGGTTGGGGAAAAGATGGCCAGGTGGTGGAAAACTGGCTGAGGGACAGAACCCAGAGGGTGGTTGTAGGGGGAGCCTTTTCTGGCACCGGAGAGGTCACCAGTGGGGTCCCGCAGGGCTCAGTGCTGGGGTCGGTGTTGTTCAGTGTCTTCATCAGTGATATTGGGGATGGCATCAAGGGCAGAATGTGCCTATTCGTGGATGACACCAAGCTCTGCGGAAGAGTGGACACAGCTGAAGGGATACAGGACCTACAGGAACATCGGGAAATGCTGGGGAGATGGTCCAGGATCTGGCAGCTTGGCTTCAATGCCAAGAAATGCAAAGTTATGCATATTGGAGCCAAGAATCCCAGGACTGAGTACTACCTGGGTGGAGTCCGAGTATCTGCATCAGAGGAGGAGAAGGACCCGGGAGTGATGATCACTAGTGACCTGAAGCACTTCACGCAGTGCAAGAAAGCAGCAGCAAAGGCAAACAAGATGCTGGGATACATATCTAGGGGATCGTGGTAGGAGAGAGGAGGTTATACTGCCCTTGTACAGGTCACTGAATAAAGATCTAGAGTATAAGCCCGATTGTGCCACACCTCAAAAAAGAATATTAACCTACTGGAGAAGGTCCAGAAGAGGGCTACAAAGATGACAGCTGGTCAGCAGGGTAAGGCATATGAGGAGAGGTTGAGGGCACTGAACTTGTATTCCCTGGAAGACGGGGGGGGGGGGGGACATGTTTGGGATTTATTTATTTATTGAAATGTTTCACCAGGAAGGCACAAAGTTGCTAGTCTCCCGTTGCAACTGGGGAGGGGGTACAAGTGGATGGTAACAGTGCATATACTGTACATACAGTTAACATGCATGGTGGATATGGTACAGAGAATAGAATTTAATCGGGCCAACACACGGGTGTTACAAGCATAATTAAGAACAGTTAAACAGTACATTTAAAAGTACTTGAAAAGGATAAATAAGGTTGATAAGGAGAATCTCTTTAAGCTTAGTGTCAACCGTAGCACGAGGGGGCACAGTCTTAAGCTGGAGGGTGGGAGGTTTAGGAGGGAGGTCAGGAAGCACTTCTTCACAGAGAGGGTGATGGACACTTGGAATGCGCTGCCGGAAGAGGTCATCTCGTTGGAAGACAGTGGGCAGCTTTAAGAGAGGCTGGGATAGACATGGGGGGAAAGTAAGGATTATGGGTAGGGAGGATGGGAGGAGTGGGGAGGGAGGGCAGGGACATTGGCTCAAGCTGTGGACCCTGCAATATGAGCAGACTTGATAGACCAAATGCCTTCCTCTGCTGACTTCTTCGTATGTTCGCATGATTCGAGGGGTTGATCTCTACCTCCAGCCTGGAGTTATGGTCAGATGTTTCCCGGGTATATCTGCATGGAGAGACTCAAACCACACTGCAAAAATCATGTAAAAAGCAGAGGAAAACATCAACGTCCTGGTGCACATGGGGAACAAACTATCTCGCCAATGGGTCAGTTGATGAAACCAAGGAACACCTGACCAGTCTGGGAGAGAAACTGTCATCCTTTTCCTCCAACATCTCCGTCTCTGAGATTCTGCCTGTCGGGGGCAGGTGAGCAGAGGATCAGAGAAGGGGAAACAAAAGAGCTAAAACTTGGCTCAAGGACTGGTGCCAGGTAAAAGGGCACAGATTTAAAGGGGACTGGCATAATTTTTGGGAGCGAAAGTTGTTTAAATTTGATGGCCTGCATCCGAACAAGGAGGGAGTTAGTGCACTGGGGCAGAAATTTGATGTGTTTGCAGATAATTTAAACTAATAAAGGAGGAGAGGGGTGCATCACCCATTTATTCAGTCATGGAAAAGACACCTCTTGGACGTCCGGTGATGTCACCCAGTATGGCGGACTAGTTTTCTCAAGCTCTCCTGGTCCCCTGATTATATTCCAGCCAAATCAGCGGTAAACCTGGCTACCTTGACTAAAAAAACGCAGATTAGAGCTTCTAATGGTGAACACCAGAAGTAAATTGAAATATTTTGAAGCCCCGACAGGCCCAAAGGCGGATTCTGAAACATCAGCAAAAGCTCGGGACCCGAGGCCTACTACACGGGAGGCCGGCAGCAGAGGAATCTCCCCATACCAGGATATTTCGGAGGAATCGACCTCCGAGGATGGGGAAGAAGTAATGAACTCATCTAGGCAGCTGTGCCATGAACTCTGGCGTTTGGGGGACAAAATCGGGGACTTTCAGCAATAATTGCTGGAGTTTCAAAAAGGTCAAACACCAGCAGAGCCAGATCACTGATCTCGAGCAGCAGACGACCAAAATCTCTAAATCAGTGAATCTACATAATGGAGCTCTCTTGCAGCTACACGATAGAGCAATATGGCTCCAGCAAAAGGTGGAGGATCTTGAGAACAGATCCAGGAGGATCAACATAAGAATCCACAGTATCCTGGAGTTCACAGAATCTGGTGACATGAACAAATTAATGGAAAGTTTTATCAAAGAAATCTTGAACCTGGACTCGGACTATGCCCTAAACATTATCAGAGCCCACTGCTGGGGCCCCAGAGCTCGTCCTCATTCTGTAATTGTGGCCTTCTTGGACTACAGGACTAAATCAGATATTTTACGAAGGCATGGCAAAAAAAGGAGCTGATTTTTGGGGACACTAGGCTGTTCTTTGAGCGCGATTACGCTCCCTTTACTATGGACTTTCGAAGAAAGATGCCAATATTGAAGCAACTAAAGGAAAAGGGGGTCAAGTCCAGGCTAGACTATCCCTCAATGCTGGAAATTACTACAGACAAGGGCACCCACCTTTTTCCAACAATCTCGGAAGCCAGAAGCTTTCTGCACCAGTGGAGCAGAGCAGTGCATGAAGTGTTTGATCCAGAGGTCCTGAAGAACTGGATCGTCGCGCATGGTACACACTAAGGAGTTCGGGCTCCACCAGGAAACAAGCAGCAGGGAGCAGTTACACCCCTGACCACTCGGTGGATCCCCTGGAGATGCTTTCGGATGTCCGAGGAGGCCCAGCAGCACGTCCACTACAGCAGCGAGAAGGAGGCAAGAAGCGCAACAGAAGCAGAAGCAAGACATCAGATGCGGTGGGAGGCTGAGCTGAATTCAGGCATGGGGATGAGCGTGCTCTGCTGTGAATATCTCGGAACCACCAGCATACAGCAAATAATAGCAGAGACTGGATGAGTGACTTGACTCTTCGAAGCTCAGCAGAGGAATCCTCACTTGTTTTTCTCCCACCCGGCTGTGGCCTGCTCTGATTGTTTGGGACTGTTGCTCCTAGTGATACTCGGACACTTGATGATTTGGGACTCTAAAAACAGTTTGCCATTACACTAGGGGTTCTTTGTGGAATTATTGCTGAAAAGCTGTATACATTGTTGTGTCCAGGTTATGAAAACGTTTATATTAATTACGTGTTTTGAAGTGGGGAGGATTGGGTTTGCCCGGGGGGGGGTTCTGGGAGCGTGTGGGCTCATGCACTGGGTGATGCGAACCACCATTTGAGATGGGGTCTTTGAATATGGCCCTCAACTGGGTATGACGAGAGGTTATCACACCTTCCCACCTCCACACATAGAGGTTGGGACATGGTGGCACGATTGGGAGTCACAATCTATAGTTGAACGTTTCACAATTAAGTTCAGGTTATTGCTATGGTTTTGTTCATATGGTTCTTTAGGCTTACTGTTGGATTCAAAGGAAAGCATTAACAATGCTGTGGGGTATTGGGGAGGGGGGTGCTCAGATGGGGGAGGGTGCTGACTGGTCATGACAAGGGGCTGTACGAACACTTTGACTGCACATGATGGATTTGTCTATCACCATCTATAATGTCAAGCGCCTGAACAGCCCGGTTAAAAGGGCGAGAATACTTCAGGAGATAGGTAGGTTGAAAGCGTATATGTTTTTTCTACAAGAGACGCATTTGTCTGAGATCGAGCATAAAAAAACTGCAGAGAACATGGGTGGGAGAGGTATATGCCGCCAACTGGCCAGAGTACCCTCGTAGGAGAGGAACAGCCATTCTAATTAGGAAAAATGTCTCACTCAGTATAGAAAATGCAGAGCCAAGGAGAGGCATGGGGGGGGGAACTGGATAAGTCAGGGTGCCTGGATGATAGACAGCATGGATTCATCCCGGGGAAATCGTGTCAGACAAACCTGGTGGAGTTCTGTGACTGGGTGACAAGTGCCTTGGACCTGGGTAGACCAGTGGATGTCCTCTTTCTAGATTTCAGCAAGGCATTTGGCTCTGTTCCTCACGTGGGCCTGTTGGATAAGCTGGGAGAAATGGGGGTGGGAACCAGATGATCAGATGGATAGGCAATTGGCTCCAGGACCGGACCCAGAGGGTCGTAGTTGGTGGGATAGTCTCATCCCCAAGGAGGGTCATTAGTGGGGTCCCACAGGGATCAGTCCTTGGGCCCCTTCTGTTCAACGCCTACGTATCTGACATAAGGACAGGAATCAGGAGTGAGATGAGTCTCTTTGCAGATGACTCGAAACTGGGGTGGTGGATGGGGAGGAGGGAGGTGGCCCTACAGGGGGACCTGGAGGCTCTGGAAAGATGGTCTAGAAAGTGGAAGCTGAGGTTCAATGCAGGGAAATGCAAGGTACTCACACAGGGGCCAGAAACCCAGGCCAAGTGTGTACACCCTGGGGAAATGCTCAAGTCTCGTGCTGAGAGGGACCTGGGGTGGTGGTGGTGGATGTCAAGATGAACAACTCTGAGACTTGTAGGAGGGCAGCAGCCAAGGCCAACAGGATGCTGGGATGCATCGCTAGGGGATCACCTCCAGAAGGGAGGGAGATACCCTCTGTATAACTGCTTGGTGAGGCCGCACCTTGAGTACTCGGCAGTTTTGGAGGCCACACTTAAAGAGGGACATTAACCTCCTGGAGAGGGTCCAGAGGAGGGCAACCAAAATGATTTGGGGCTTGGGGGACAGGACCTATGAGGAGAGGCTCGCAGAGCTAAATATGTACACATTGGAAGAGAGAAGGGGCCGTGGCGACATGATAGAGGTCTTCAGATACATGAAGAGGGTAAATAGGGGAGGAACAGTCAGGGTGCTTCCAAGGAAGGAGGAAGGGGCCACTAGAGGGCATGGGTGGAAGCTGGAGGGGGGAAGATTCAGGGGAGAAAGGAGGAGGTGCTACTTCACTGAGAGGGTGGTGGAGCCATGGAATGCACTGCCTAGGGGGCTGGTGGAGGCAGAGACAGTGGAGGGGTTCAAGAGGGGTGGGACAGGTACAGGGAAGGGTTCTGGAAGCAAAATCCAATGCAGCAAGAATATCCGGAACTAGGAAGGGAGAAGCCAGAGAAGGCGAGGGGGACAGCAAGGTCAGCACCCAGGGTGGGGGCTGACCAAACGAGCAGACACGAAAGACCGTTAGGCCTATTCTGCTGGCATTTTAGTATGTTAGCCAGACCCTGAAGGACATTATGTTCGGATACAGGCCACATTCTTTAATATTAAATGTGTTTTTCAGAATATGTACACCCCATATCATCATCATCATCATCATCATCATCAAATCTTTATTTATTCAGGCGAACATCATTGAGCAAGGCTCATTTACAAGATGGACCTGATAAGGTCAAGGTTCAACAGTTGATACACAACAGATACATCATACACTTGTATAAGACAGTTATACATACAGGGGAAAATAACGTTTATAAACACAGTGATGTACAGTAAATTTACTGATAAAAAACAGTTACAGGAGAGTTAAGCTAATATTTACAGTATGTACAGTATATACATATCCCAGTGAGGGGGCATGGCAGACACTCAACATAATATAATACTAGGATGGTGAAGGTATTACTGGGTGCCATAAGATGGGGTGTCTGTCTGGAAGGAATATGCCATATATGGTTTGGAAGGGAGATTTGAGAGATGACAATGCTAACCAACTGGAGAATAGAAATGTCCTAAGGAAAACAATTCTAAATAACACAGGGGACCCAGAAGCCCTATATATTTTGGGTGGAGACTTTAACACTGTTGTCACCCAGGAGGGGTAGAAAGGGGTTGCATGCTGACTTTGGGGGTAGGGGGTCAGCAAGGAGAGTTTTCTGAAAGTTTACTGGGGAGACAGGGCTCCTCGATGCCTGGAGGCATTTACACCCTACAGAGGCGAATTATACTTTTCATTCACACAAACATGCTAGTTTCTCCAGGATAGACGTGCTGCTGGTCCCCAGTGAACAGAGTAATATGATAGATACTTGTGAGATTCTCCCCATGACGTGGTCCGACCACGCTCCAGTGCTTTTGAATCTGGTATTCTCTCCCAGTCCAAGAAATAGTACCTGGCACTTAAACATAGGGCTTTTGAATCAATCTTCAGTCAGGCAAAGGGTTTCTGACTCCATCCAGGAATTTTTAGACTCTAACCCACCCTCAGACACCTCCCCCTCGGTTCGGTGGGATGCACTGAAGGCGGTGTTGCGAGGTATTTTCATTCAGTGCAGTTTCCTCCCAAAAAGGGCTAATTAACAATTACAAAGGCAAATAGAGGAGGAGCTGAGAGAGGCTGATTTTAGATGTAAGCTTAATTTGCATCCAGAGGATAAAATCCTCTGGCTGGCGAAGAAAAGAGGCTTGAATTGTTTCTAGCCTCTCAGACCGAGGGCATGCTAAGGCACACAGCCCAAGAACTTTTTGTGGAAGGCAATAAGGCAGGACACCTCCTGGTCCTAGCCTTAAGGAAACAGGCAGCCTCTAGAGCAGTCCTTCAAATTCGTGACCCCGGGAATGGGGGTGGGTTGGTTTTGGATCCCCTGAAAATTTCCGCCGCCTTTGCGGATTTCTGCACAGATCTGTATAGGCACGACACGGTCCACCAATATGACACTAAGGTGGCAGCCTTCTTGAATGGGGTTGGGCTCCCGCATCTCACAGTTTCCCATAGGGCCATGCTGGATAGGGATATCTCTGCTCAAGAAGTACTAGACAAAATTATACAAATTGTCAGGAAAATCCCCTGGATTGGATGACCTACCATCTGAGTTTTATAAATGTTTTAAGAAGGACCTGCTGCCTAGCGTGTTGCAGTGTTTTCACCACATCCAAAGGGGGATCCCAACGTCCTGGCGACAAGCACAGGTAGTGGTATTGCCCAAGGAGGGCAAGGACCCTCAGCTTTGCTCCTCCTACTGGCCCATTTCACTCTTGAATGTGGATATGAAAATATTTATGGGTATCCTGGCGGACAGACTGCAGCAGGTGCTAGGGCTGATCATCCATCCGGATCAAACTGGATTCGTGGGAGGGAGGTACCTGTCTGATAACATAAGGAGACTTCTTAACATACTCACTTCCCAAAAACATAAATTAGAATTCCAACTAGCCATCTCCATGGATGCCGAAAAGGTTTTTCATAGGGTTAATTGGCAATTCCTAAAGTTTACCATGAAGAAAATGCAATTTGGCCCCAAATTCTTAGATTTTTAGTAACTTTTATACTCTCCCACAAGCCCAAGTAAAGGTAAATGAGGTGAACTCCAGAAGTTTCACTTTATCTAGAGGAACAAGGCAGGGTTGCCCCTTATCCCCCATACTTTTTGCAGTTTGTTTAGAGACCCTGGTGGCGGCTGTCCACCAGGATCCACAGGTAATCAGAGTGATGGCCGGTGGGAGGGAGCAGAAGGTTGCCATATATGCCGACAACTCCCTTTTCTTTTTGGGCAATTCAGAGAGATCTGTTCCCCGCCTCCTGTCCATTTTAGAAAGTTTCAGAGAATTGTCTGGTTACAAGTTAAATTATGCTAAGTCAGAGGTCCTTAAATTAAGTGGGACAGTCCCACGGGGTTTCTGTAGAGGATTCCCATTTTCTTCGGACAAAAATAACCAGATCCGGTATCTGGGTATCCAGGTGAATGTAGATACCTCCAAATTATTTGAAATTACAGGTAATTACAATAAACTATGGGGTTTAGCACAACAAGACTTGGCCGTATGGTCCCTGCTGCCTTTGTCAGTCGTGGGGAGAATTGACCCTATTAAAATGAACCTGCTAACCCGCTTTTTGTTTCTATTTGTCAACCTCCAATACCTGTTTTCCGACATTTGGTGTGGAGTCACAACAGGCTTGTCTAGGTTTATCTTGGGGGCCATCGCCCACGGTTGCCAGGCAGGTATTGTCTCTTCCATGAGATGAGTGGGGTCTAAGGTTGCCTGACCTCTACTCCTATTACTTGGCCTGCCGGCTACAAGTGGTCCACACTCGGATCATTGGGCGAGGCTCCTCGAGCTGGGAGGAGCAGGACACCACAGAGGTTTCTTTGCACTCATTGGCCTGCTCGACACCCCCGGCTCCAGTTCCATCGCTTTCCAGAAACCTTTGGGCACAACGCACCCTGAGGGTATTGAAGAAAGTTAGACGGACGTTGGTCTCGGAGGAGACCTTGGGCCCCCTCTCTTTGATTCGTCAACATGTGGGTTTTTTCCCTCCACCTCTAGACAGTGCCTATGCCAGGTGGGAATTAAGGGGGCTGACCCGGTTCTCGCAACTGGTGTTAGAAGGGACATGTCTCTCCTTTGGTCAGCTTAAGGAGCAGTTTAACCTGCAGGACTTAGATTTCCACAGGTACTTACAAATACGTCATTTTATCAAAACCCCAGACAACCTGGGGGAACTCTCACATCAACCGAACGCTTGGGAAAACTTTGTATTAATGGTACAGCAATCCGAGGAAAAGGTGAGGTGGACCTCCCAGTTATACAGCTTGATAGGGCCCAGGAAGCAGCATCCATTAAGGAAAATAAAACTTGCCTGGGAGAAGGAGATGACGGAGAGCATCCCAGATAAGTTGTGGCTCAAGAGATTAAAGCAGGGATGGCGAGCGACCTCTCTTCCTACTTGGTGGGAATTCTTTTGGAGAATCTTAGTTCGATATTTTTGGGTTCCAGTGGTGACTCAGCACCACAGTAGCATCAATACGGACCTTTGCTGGAGGGCGTGTGGCTCAGTGGGTACACACTGGCATCATCTACCATAATTCTTGACTTGACCTGATTGTATTTTGTCTAATGCAAACTTGTATTGCTTAACTTGGGCTTACTACCACAATTCTTCGTTACACTGCTGCTGTTATATTCAAACATCCACATGTAATTTTACTATTGTATCATGCTGTCTCTCTGAAGGTTTTTCTCTGTACTCTCCTGGGTCGTGCCTGAAAATAGTCTTTCTGGCTAGTGCACTTATCCGGTAAACAAAAACTAAATAAATATATTTTGGGGCTGCCAGAGGATTTCTCACTTCTGGCAAGGAATAAAGGGTGCCGTGCAGAAGGTGTTGTCTGAGCCCATACCAGATACTTTCACAGACTGGGTACTGGGGTTCCCATCAACAGTAAGCTTTCCCTTGCCTAAAAGGAAACTGGTTCTGGCACTTACTGCTGCAGCCTTAAAATGCCTAACTGCACATTGTGTACGTTCGGAACCTCCAGATGTGAGGGAGTGGGTCTCTAGAGTTGATAACATACTAGACCTGGAATCAGTTACGGCCAGATGGAATTTAAGAGAAGAACGGTTCAGAACAATTTGGAGCCCATGGATTGCCTGGGAGGCCGCACACTCTTGGGCATCTGTGGATCCCTAATGCATAAACCTGCTGGGAGAATAACCCCAGATTAGCAAGATTAACAAGACAAGGGCTAGAATAGGCAGGGCAAACCTGTAAACATAAAATTAACCTGGACAGTGAGTGCCCTCCTCTGTCTACTTCCTTTTCTTCTTTCCTTCTAACATTTATTTGAAAAGGCTGAACTTAATAGATTCCCGGTTGGCATGGTGATTAATAATAAGCTTTCCTGGTTTGTAAATAGTTAGACATCAAGGAATTGGACAAAAGTATGATATCTTGAATGGAATTTGTGGACACACTTTGCGAATGTTACTTTTTATGAAGTATCAATGGTCAGCTTAAACCAGATGTCACAATGATGAATGCATTTTGTTGGAAGTTTGATGTTTGAATAAAACTGAGTCATAAAAAAAGAAAAAGGCACCTCTTCCCCCCAACCCCCAGCTAGTAATCAATCAAAAGTTAAACGTGTATGTGTGTCATTTACTCCAGCAAAGGTGGGGGGCATCCAGCTCCCCAGTCAGTCAAAGGAAAAGGCACCTTGTCCCCCTCAGCTAGTAGTCAGAAGTTCAACATGTGTTTGCGCCGTTTACACCAGCAAAAGGGGGAAGGTCCAACTCCACAAACATCACGCATGGGGAATGATGAACTTCCCTCCTCAGCTAGCAGTAAACTAGAAGATCAACATTTGTATGCGTCAGTCACACCAGCAAAAGCGGGAAAGGGCCAACTCCCCAAACAAAACTAATGAGCAATATCAGACCCCCACTTAGCTACCAAACAGCCAGCTGTACAGTGGAAAGTCATGTACACAAATGCTCGCAGTCTGGGTAACAAGCTCCCAGACCTGGAAGCAACAATAACAGAATCTAAACTGGACATAGTAGCCATAGGCGAGACATGGTTCACCAACAGCCACACATGGGAGACTATGGTACCCGGCTACGTAATGTTTAGAAGGGACCGGGGAAAAGGGAGGGAGGGGTGGCCTTGTATGTCAAAGATAATATAAAAACAACAGAAATTCAGAATACGTAGGGCGGGTCAGAGGAACTGTGGGTCACCTTGGAAACAGGAAACAGCACAGCCATGTGAGCTGGAATGGTCTGCAGACTTCCTGACCAAGGAGAGGGAATGGACAGAGTCTTGATAGAGAATGTACAAAAAATGACAACAAAGAGGAGGTTCTGCTGATGGGAGATTTCAACATGCCTGATGCAAATTGGACTGTACCAACCGGAGCATCAGTAAGGACTAGGGACATAGTGAATTCCTTCCAGGGGGAGGGCCTGAAACAACTAGTACAAAGCCTCACCAGAGACAGGGCTATCCTACACCTCGTACCAACAAATGGAGAAAGGATTACGGATCTCCATGTCAAAGGACAACTGAGGGCCAGTGACCATCACGTGGTATGGTTCAGCTTGGTCACAGGTACATAGTCAACGCAATCAAAGGCTAAAATCTTAGACTTTAGAGGAGTGGACTTTTAATATGGGCGACAGCAGTAAAATATCCCTGACAAGAAACATTACAGGTAAGAGAGTAGTTGTAGTAACAACAACAAAAAAGGAAAGGGACCTGGGGGTAATCATATCAGATGACCTTAAGGTTAGCAAGCAATGTGAGAATGCAGTAGGGAGGGCTGGGGGTATACTGGGATGTATAGGGAGAGGCATCAGCAGCAGAAAGCAGGAAGTTGTTATCCTCTGTACAGACAGTTGGTGAGACCCCATCTGGAGTACTGTGTCCAGTTCTGGAGACCCCATCTCCGAAGGACATAGACAGGATAGAGGCAGTCCAGAGGAGGGCAACAAAATGGTGCAGGGTCTGCAAGAGAAGCCATATGAGGAGAGACTAAAGGAGCTTAATATGTATACCCTTGAGGAAAGAAGGAGAGTGGGGACATGATAGAAACTTTAAGTACCTCAGTGGAATCAACAAAGTCCAAGAGGTAGCATCTTTCAGAAAAGAGACTTGCAAGAACAAGGGACACCATTTAAAGATAGAAGGAGGGTTCAGGGGCAATGTGAGGAAGTATTATTTCACAGAGAGGGTAGTGGATGCATGGAACAGCCTTCCTGAGGAAGTTGTAGGTCTAAAACTGTGGGAGAATTCAAGAATGCATGGGACAGACATAAGGCAATTCTTGTGGGGGGTAGGAAGAAATAGGCGGTTGGTTAACTAGGATCTGCGGCCTATCCTATAGGTAGGGAAATGGGCAGACTAGATGGGCCTAGCGGTCCTTATCTGCCGTCAAAGTCTATGTTTCTATGAGAGTAGAGAGAAAGTGGGCTAGGATTAAACATGCAATACTTGAAGGAAACAGGCCAGTGCGTGAGGGAACAAAGAAAAAACAAGAGAAGAAAGAAGCCACTTTGGTTCTCAAAAGCAGTAGCTGAGAAAGTCCGAGGCAAAAGGTTGGCCTTCAAACAATACAAGAAAACACTAAAAGATGAAGACAGGCATATCAGAACTCCCTAAGGGGAAGCAGGGAAATCTGTGAGGCAGACAAAGGTCAAAACGGAGGAAACATTAGCACAAACAGTAAAGGAAGGTGACAAAACTTTCTACAGATGCATTAGTGATAGCAGGAAGTTCGCTGGGGGAATTGCTAAGCTCGGAGGGAGAAATGGGGAATGTGTGGAAGATGACCAGCAAAATGCATCCATCCTAAATAAATACTTCTGCTCAGTGTTCACAGTGGAGAAGGATGGACAGGGCCCACAGCTAGACACCATAGACACAGGAGGAAGGGAGGTGAACACTGGACCATTTACAATAGAAAGGATCCTACAAGAGCTCAAGGTGGACAAGGCTATGGGACCAGATGGCATACATCCTAGGATAATAAAGGAGCTAAGAGAGGAACTAGCAGAGCCTCTGGCGGAACGGTATACTAAGTCACTAAATGCAGGGGGGGTCCCAGGGGACTGAAGGAGGGCCTATGTGATTCCACTCCACAAGAGTGGAAGCAAGGAGGAAGTAGGTAACTATAGACCAGTTAGTCTTACCTCAGTCATTGGAAAGATTATGCAGACACTGCTCAAGGAAAAGATAGTGGAACACCTGGAATCCATAGGGGGCACAGGATCCAAGACAACATGGATTCACAGCAGGAAGATCCTGTCAGACTAATCTGATAGAATTCATTGACTGGGTATCCCGGGAGGTGGATGATGGGGGTGCAACTGATGTAGCCTACCTTTTTTTTTTTTAAATTCTTTTTTTATTGAGTTTTAAACTTATATACATACAAGTCACCAACACTCACATACTTATATAGACAGTCATAGTTTCCATACTGTACGGTTATTTATCAAAACATTATAACATACATTCACAGCAAGGTTTGTCTTTCAGTTTTACAGCTCCTATCTGGTATTATATTATATTATATTATAGGTCCATGCTGTCAGCCACTAGGTCTGAGGGGTTAATATTTAAAATTCTCCTTTGGGGCTTGAGGTGCCATAAGCTCCCGACGGACCGACCCTCCTACCGAGGCCACTCAATGAGGCAGTCCTGCCCCCTGCGGAGCCAGCCTCTGGTTTTGTGTGTCAGGCAGGTCCCTCTGGTGCCCCAAAGTCTCCATTGGGTCCCTCCCACAGTCTCCTTCCCTTCAGAAAGGAGGTGTAGAGAGACACCCCATGGTTTTTGTTTATGACCTCTCCCATTTCGGGTTACAATCTGGTTGTAATAACTGTTTAGTTTCACATGTCTCTCACTTCCAGATAGTTATCCTTTCCCTAGTCTCACGTCACCTAGTTTAATGTCAATAAGCCATTTTATACATGTATTACCACTCTGCCTTCCCACGTGAGACCAAGGAGGCCAGGCCAGGGGTTCCAGAATCCAATTCTCCCCCTCCTTATCCGTGACTCTTAAGAGTTCCCCAGTTAAGATACCTTAGGGTATGAACATGATGTCTTTCAGCATGTAGTATATTTGCCATCGTGTCCATCTATCAACAAATTTCTCTTCCTGTTCATTTAGGTTATGTGTTATTTTCTCCATATTATAAATCTGTTTTGTAATATCCCACCAGTCCTGGATTGTGGGGACTTTTGTTGTTAACCACTGTCTGGTGATTGCTTTCTTCGCTGCTGTGAGAAGCAGAGAAAGCAGGTACCTGGTGTTGGGCCTTCTATGTATTTTGGGGAAATTGAGAAATAAAAACATCTCTAGTGTCAATTGAAGCTGTGGATCTATAATTTCTTGCAGCTGGGCCTCAAGCTGCGTGATGAATACCTGGAGGGCCGGGCATACCCACAAAATGTGTGTCAAGTTAGCCCGTGGTTCCCCGCATAACCTCCAGCACTTTGCCGTGTTGTTTGGAGAGTAGTGGTTTGTGACCCCTGGGGATCGGAAATAACGCACCAGAATCTTCCACGCAAATTCTCACCACTGATGGGAGCTAGTAACCCTAGCCGAGAGGCTACATGCCTGCTTCCACTCCTCTGGTGAGAGTTGGTATCCAGTTTCTTGGGACCATTGTGTGCGGATACCATCTGTAAGGGATTCCCTTTGTAGATTAAGGGTTTGATAGTATAATGAGATCAGGTGGTCTTGCCTTCCTGATGTGTTTAGCTGTATTTGACACTGAATCAGTGCTGGATATCCCTGCGGGTTCCAGAGTGTTCTCGGGAGGCCCTCCACATAGTGACGTAGTTGAAGATAGCGATAAAAGTCTCTGTGCGGTAGACAAAATTTTCTTTGAATCTCTGCATAGGACCAGATGTTGCCTTGCGTCACCGCCTGCAACAGATACTTTAACCCATGCCCTTCCCATTTAAGGCAACCATTATCTATGTTGTTGGGAGTCAGTTAGGCTTGGGATCGGGCAGATAAGAGCTTGGTAAGGCTTTAGCCTGTAGAATTTTTTAAGCGTGTACCAATTGTTAAATCGTGCCGCTAACCAGGGGTTAGGAATCAGTGGGGTTCTTTCTCCTGGTTCTTGCCGGTATATGGTCTCCAGGAAGGCTTGGTCAGGCATCAAAGTCCTTTCTATTTCTAGCCAGTGCGGAGTGGAGGTTCTAGTCTGTCGCGCCATTATTTGTGTAAGGGTAATCGCCTGCTGGTAAAGCTTTAGGTCAGGGAGTGCTATACCTCCGTGACGGGGGAAGGAGAGTACCTTTAGGCGGACCCGGGGTTTTTGGTGGGGCCCATACAGAATTCCTTATCAGGCGGTCTATTTCGCGAAAAGTTTTTAGTTGTATATATAGAGGGATATTTTGAAATAGATATAAGGCTCTCGGCAGAGTTATCATTCTGATTAAGTCTACTCTCCTTGTGAGGTTTAGAGGCATAGTAGCCCAAGTCTGTAAGTCCTCTTTTAGCTGTGTGATGAATGGCTCATAGTTTTGCTTATAATATTTTGTGGCATCCTGCGGTATATAAATACCTAAGTATTTCAGCTTCTGTAGGTTCCATCTACCCGGCAAGATATCTCGGGTCCTTTGCATAGGAGTATAATGGAAGGTGAGGATTTCCGTCTTAGTAAAGTTCAGTTTATAGCCTGACACCGAGCTATAAGAATCTAAGACATGTCGCACGGCTGGAACAGTTTGATCGGGATTCCGGAGATACAGGAGGATATCGTCCGCGTACAATGCGGTGCGATGTTCAATGTTACCTATCTTAATCCCTTGGATTCGTTGAGACTCCCGGGTTTGCTGTGCTAAAGGTTCTATGACCATGGCAAATAGTAAGGGCGATAGGGGGCATCCCTGGTGGGTACCTCTGTAGAGTCGGAAATACCCCGAATGGTGCCCATTCACTTTCACACATGCTCGGGGTGCAGAGTATATGTTCTGGAGGGCTTGGACAAAGGAGGGAAACCAAATTTGTTTAGGTTAAATACAGGAAGGGCCAGGTAACTCTGTCAAAGGCCTTTTCTGCATCAAGGCTTACCAGAGCTGTCGGGTCACTCAGTATTTTGCATCTGGTGCACTATGTATAAGGATCGTTTGATACTATCCATGGTCGTCAGACTCTTACAAATCCGTTTGGTCTTTATGTATTATTAGGGGAAGTATCTGGTCCAGGCGATGTGCCATTATACTCATAAATATTTTATAGTCTTGGTTAAGTACAGATATTGGCCTATAGGAGGCACAATTTTCGGGGTTCTTACCTGGTTTGGGTATCACAGAGATGGTGGCATAGGACCACGATTGGGGTGGAGGCTCCCCTTCTAGCACTGAGTTAAAGACCCTTAAGAGTGAAGGGGTGATCTGAGTTTTTGTGATTTTTATAGAATTCCGCGCCGTAACCGTCTGGCCCCGGAGCTTTCATTGATTTAGTGTTGTCTAAAGCCTGTACGACCTTCAGTAGGGTAATGGGTTCCATCAAGGTTTCCCTGTGCGCCTCCGTAAGTGATGGAAGTGTAATTGAGTCCAGGTACTCCCCTATCCGAGTCGCAGATGGCACATTCTCCGGTGTATAGATTGTTTTGTAAAATGTTGTAAAGGCATCCACGATGTCATGTAATTTAAAGAGTGGCTGGCCTCCCTTAGGGTGCCTGACGGACGCAATTGTTGTACCCTTCCTTTGTTTGCGTATTTGGTATGCAAGCAGACGTGTTGCTCGTGGGCCTACTTCATAAAATCGTTGCCTCAGATACATTAGGGCGATTTCAGTCTGTTGTTGGATTAATGCATCCTACTCCCGCTTGGTTTGCTGTAACTGGGGTAGGATGGACTCATCCTTGCTGATGTATAGAGGGCCATCTGAAGGAAGTGAAGGGTGTCCTCTAATTTGGTCCTTCGTTCCTTACGTTGCCTCCCTAGTTCCGCTGTATATTTGATTATGTGTCCCCTAAGGACTGCTTTGATTGTGTCCCAATGTACTAACGGGGTTGAGTCATTAGGGGGGTTATCTGTTAGGATTTCTGTGATTTTATCTGTAATTAATTCCCTAAATTTTTTTGATTGCAGGTGATACGGGTTTAATCGCCACTGCGTGTTTCTCGGTTGTAGGCCCAGATCCCAATAAGTCGTCAAGGGGGCATGGTCCAAGATAGATATATCCCCGTACTGGGCATTCTGTATGGTACCCAGGTTTTCTATTTGGGTATAGACCTAATCAATTCAGGAGTAGGTGTAATGTACTGGGGAGTAATAGGAGTAGTTTCTTGTATTTGGGTGTAGCTTCCGCCATACGTCACACCAGCTTATCTCCGTTGTAAACCTCCTGAAAAATTTTTGGGTAGCTGTTTGCTTCTGGGGTTTCCTACTAGTGGAGTCAATCCGGGGATCCATAGTTAGGTTGAAATCGCCCGCCATTAAGAGGATGCCCTTAGTCTTCTGAATAATCTTATCCAATAAAGACCTTAGATTTGGGACTGTAATGCCCGGTGGTAGATAAACGTTTGCAAGTGTTACTTCTGTATCGTTAATTTTCCCTTGGGCAATTATCAGTCGACCTTCTGGGTCGGACCAGGTTGTCTCCGCTTGGAATGGGGTGTGTGAGGGTATAATAATAGCTACCCCTCTTCGTCTGCCTTCTTTGCATGAGGAATGAAACACTTGCCCCCTGCTTAATTTAGCCAGTTTGGCATGTTCAGCCGGATTCATATGCGTTTCTTGGAGAAAAACTATATCTGATTTGGATCTTTTAATGTAGGTTAATGTCCTTGTTCTTTTAATGGGTGAGGCAAGGCCCTTGATGTTCAGGGATAGTAGCTTTAACCCCGGGGCATACATTGTATTAGGTTATTATTGTGCTTAATGCCTGGCCTCTCTGCTCCCCCACAGGTCGGTCCCCCAGACCTATGTAAGGCTTGTAACCATACTTTATGTTGCGTGAGTTTGGTGACTTTGGAACATACATAACAACACCAACAGATCAACAAACATAGAATAACATATACCTGAGGTGTAATACCCCACCTAGTGACCAACATGGTCAATTCAACATCAATTGGCACTTCCACCGATCTGGGCTGAGCCCTGATCTAGTGGTAGGGATGTTGCCCTACCTTGGCGGCCCTTATTTATTCTGGGCCTTGGGTATCAACGTACCTATAGGATAAGGGTAAGTGGAGTAGGTGATCGCCATGACTGTGTCACGGGCTCCCTCAGAATCTTTAGTGACTGAAAAGGGAGTACAACTGAGTAACTGGGATGGTTATCCCCCTTCTGTTCAGACGGATATGTCCCACCTGTGACCCAGCTTCAGCTACTTATTACTGGTTCCACCTGGGGCATGTGATGACATTGCCCCGTATAGGTACAATCCCTCGTCACCTTCCAGAGAGCTTCATGTGTGCGTAATCGGGCAGCTTTACCTTAGCCCCCTCAGTAGGGGGCCGTTAGTATGGGCTCCCAGAAACATTCCCTGTGCTGCATTACCTTTAACTATTTATTTATTTATTTAGTTTTTGTTAACCGGGTAAGTGCACTAGCCAGCAAGTGACTGTTTTCAGGCACGACCCGGGAGGTAAAATTACAGAATATAACGATACAGTAAGGATAACGAAAATACATGATGCACAGAAATACAGGAAGATACATATGGCAGGATACAATGCATGACAAAGGAAAATACAAGGCAAAATACATTTCAACGACATTTTCCATTGAGCGCATACATAAAGTGCATTGAAGGACCTAGGAAAGGGGAGAGGATAGGTGTAGGGTAAGCCAGAAACAAGATGGAAAATGACAAAGGGGAAGGTGAGGGGGTGAGGAAGGATAGAGGGCAAGGGGCCAAAGCAGGGGGCTAAAGAAATGGCTAAGAATATAAGGACAGAGAGGCAGTGGCAGGAATAGGGAGGTAGGAGGAGTAAGATGGGATGGCCGGAGAGGGAGGGAGGGAGTGAGGTTAAAGAAAGCCGGCCGTCTGACGGCGGCGATGCAAGGTTCCAACCTGCGGCCGAGTCGTTGGGCGAAGGCGGCAAGCGGAGAAAGGGTGACAGGGGTTATGGCAAAGCGGCAACAGCGGCAAAAGGTAGCAGAATGCAGCTGGGCTGGTGGAACCGATGAGCGGGCAGGGCAAGGGTGATGATGCGGTAAGAGGAGGAGAGAAGCGAAGAGTTACGGCAGTAGCAGAAGGTAACAACGCCAAGCCGAGCCAGTGGAACCGAGGCGGCGGGCAGGGAAGAAGAGGTCGGTGGGAGGTAAGTTTACGGCAAAGTGGAGGTAATAGGGAACAGTGCTAAGCTGGGGAGGGTGGGACGGCGAACTGGCGGGGTGACTCAGGAGGAGGTAAAGGCGAGGCAAGCAAGCAGAGAAAGGAAGGGGAGGCAGAGGGGAGGGGAAAGGAGAGTGCAGGAGATGTGGTCGGGGAAGAGGGGCAGGAGTTGAGTGAAGGAAGGCTGAGAGGTGAGGGAAGAGAACAGGGATCAAGGGAAGCCAAGTGGTGGCGGAAGTAAACAACAACATGTAAATGGCAAAAGCTAATATTGGCATACAGTCAAACAGATTCAAGCAGCAATTATAGTAAAACACCACATAAAACAACCATTGGGAAAGGCACAAGTGCTAGCAATAAGGAAGTGGGAAAACAGGTTAGAGCAAGGGATCCGGTGGATCAAAGCAAACACATTTGTCCAAAGCAGTAAGAAAGTCCTGGGTTTGCCCTTAAAAGTTGCATGAGTAGGGACATCCCTTAGTTCCTGAGGCAGCAGGTTCCACAGGTGAGGAGCAGCATAATGGAAGGAGCCCATGCCCTTTTTGTCCGACAGAGGGGATGGATAATAGGTCTGATCTGCAGATCTAAGGTTCCGTGTGGGAATAGCTGGTCTCAGGAGTTCTGATAGGATAGCAGGTTTGGATGTCCTTATGATGGTATCTGATAGATTGTACAGGTAGTATTGTCTGGTAGAGGGAGGAGAGCCAGCCAAGGTCTTGATATAGTTGGCAGTGATGCTGCAGTCGAGGTGCTTTGGTTGCATACCTGCATACATTATTGAAAGTAGTGTCCCACAGATGCAGTGCAGATTTATTGGCCAAAGACAGAATGGGACAACCATATGTGAGGGTTGGCAACAGTATACCTCTAGCTACTGCCAGTTTAGCAGCAGGGGTAAGGAGGTAGTTGGTTCTGTAACAGCCCCTAACTTACAATTGACTGACTTGCAAGTATCCTGGATGTGTGTTTTAGGTCCAAGGTTTGGTCGAGGTGGATGCCCAGGTAACTGAAAGAAGTGACAGGTTCTAGTGGGTTCCCATCAATGTCAGGAACAGAGATAGTCGAAGGACATGATCTGAGCTTGTGAGTGGAGCCAAATAGCATGACTTTGGTTTTGTTTGTGTTTAAAACAAAGGCGTTGAGAGCTCAGCCAGTGTTGTGCAGTGAAAATCAGCAGTGAGGCAGCATTCAGTTCAGAACGTTGTCAGAGTGAGCATAAGCGACCAGGTCATCCGCATACAGCAGTGAGTGACCAGTGGTTACCATCTCTGGGAGATTATTCTCGAATAATGAAAATAGAAGAGGCCAAGTATGGACCCCTGAGGACACCAATGTTGATGACAGCACTGTCTGAAATCGCTGAATTAAACTTCACAGCCTGGGTTCTGTTGGTGAGGTAGCTTTTAAACCTGGTAGTTGCTGGAAGGGAGAAGCCCAAGGTACTGAGGGTAGAGAGTAGTAATGTATGATCAACCAGGTCGAAAGCTTTGGTTAAGTCAATGAAGACTGCCCCTGTTAACTTCCCTCTATCCATGTTTGTGACAATGTCAGAAGAGAATTTTACAAGTGCAGTCATGGTGCTGTGATGCTTTCTAAAGCCATGTTGGGCTGGACTGAGCAGATTGAAGTTCCACCGCCCCAGCCCAGTGAGTGTCCATCCGTAAGCTTACAAGCAGAAGGGGACAAGTGTCTCACCTCCAGTGGGCAGGAGGCCCCCCCCCCGTCCAGGGTTGTAGGATTGAGCCCATTTGTCCACTCCCACTGCGCCTCGACTGGTGTAGATTGTTCAGGTTGGTCCAGTCTTAACCTCTAAGTGTAGGTGCCCCCCTCCATCCCTCCCCTTTTCACCTCCCCAAATACTCCTGTATAGCATTGTTTCTAGCTGTCCCTTGCAAGGTTCTATAATCGCCTCCCTATCCCTTGTCTCTGTGTAAATGCTTCTTTCTTGCCTCATTGGTTCCTCTGCTTCATTCCCCACAATTCCATAAATCCTCTCCCTATATTCACTTCCCTCATCCCTCCCCCCTTCATTTTATTTCTTATACTGACCCATGTAGTATGAGCTTGTTAGTATGAAACACCCACCTCCTCCCGTTTCCTAGGTTGACCCCATGGACTCCCCGACTACATATGAGGGGAACCACGGCTACCGTCGGTAATGGGGCATCCTGCGACTCCCCTCCCACAACTGGAGGTCTGATTCGGTAAGGAACCCGTGAGATGCTAGGGACAGGTACGTGGCTGCAGTGGTCCCACATCTCCCGTATTCCCAACCACCATGACCAAGTTTGCCCTTCTCACGCTGTGCCAAGCGAAACTCTCCCCCCGCCTCCCCCCAGCCCCCTTGGGTTCGGTGCCAACACTTGCCCATGCGGCAGCTGGTCCATAGCAACGACCCCATCCCAGCATAGAGGGAGTCATGACTGTCGACCCTGCTGTCTGTTCACTGCAATCTGGCTAACAAGTGCTACGCGCATCCCTATCGTAGCATTGTAATCCGAGTCTGTTATGATTCTCTACCTACTGTGCTGCTGCCGGCTTCAACTTAAATAGTTCCCCCAATTAGATCTGGAAGTGAACAGGATGTCCCTAGCACTGTCTAGGAGTTCAGCGTGAGACTCCCACAAGCCGCTCCTGCCTCCCAGCAAGCAGATCACAAACGTCCACCTCCTCCCCATCACAGGCATTTCGTAATATGTTTATCAGCATTCTGTCTTCCAATTTTCTCTGTAGTTACCCCCATGACACCCCACCTCCTTGTACTAGGCGGCCGAAGCAGTCATCCCCCTTCCCTCCCCTTTCCCGCCTCGGTATTCTTCATATCATGAGGAGACCATTCACCAATAATATACGGTAGCCAGTAGCTCAGAAAAAAAAACCCTGCCATGGCCAGGTCGCTCCCGTAGCTCAGGCAGCTCTAACACCTTGCGATTCGCCCGCCCCCCCAACCCCCCATGTCCTCCCCTTTTCCTTCCCTTTATGAGTTTACAACCAGTAAGCCTCTAATAAGAACTCTTGGCCGCGTCTGTTGTGGCCGACCATCTAATTACTTAAACCCCGTCCCCGATTCTCCCGGTCAACCTCCTCCCCCCACAGATCAAAACACTTAAATTTTTAATTTGCTTTAACTCTAACCGCATTATGTCAGTCGGGCTAAGCTAACAAACAAAGTCCATATTGATACTTGCGCTCAGTTCAGGTCTCAGTGTCTGGTGTAATCTCCTCGCTCCCCTGCGCGCCTCTGGGTCTGGATTTCAATGTATTAACTATAGACTGTATTGTTTCCGCGCCTTGACGGCGCTGGGAGTCCCTCTGATTGAGAATCCATACTTTCAAACAACATGAAGTCTTGCTATATTATAGACATTAGCAGTTTGATCCAGCTCTAGAACTGCCCCGGGGTGAAATGGTTAAAACCATTCCAAAATAGAATTTTGGCACAAGAGCAGCTCTATCTGTGTCATTTCAAACTTGAACTGTCAGATTCTTTACTCGCCTCAGTGAACAGTCGCTCGGAGATTTCTCCTTCTGCTCGGTTCATTTCTCGGTTTAAAAAGTGTTTTCTCGGTTGGATTTAACAGAGAATAGTTTTATTTTAACATAAAAACCATTAGGTTCAAGCTCTATCTGTGGTAACCGTAAGTAAATGAAGGTTTTTGTCTGTGTGGAACTTATGAAAGTTATCGGTTCGGTTTTGAACCGATCAGTGGGTTTAAAACTCATTTAAAACTAAAAGTTACTATTTTAGAGTGCGGTTCCGGTTCTTATCGGTTCTAAAAAAAGGATTTATTCGTTTTTCCAATACCGTGACATGGTTAGGAACCGATAAGGGTGTCTTGCCTGGCACTGCCGTTAAAGGGCAATTTTGGTTAGGCTGGCATTATGTCTGAGAAACCCAAAAGAAAAAGCGGCCCACTGGGTTTCAACACTGTGATGTTTGTGGGAAGTCTTTGCCAAGGCTGACCCACACACCAATGTGTTTATTGTCTGAGGTTTGACCACCTCCAGTCAGACTGCCAGGTATGTAAGAATTTCCCTGCAGCCACCCTGGAAAAAGATTGGGCAGGCTCAGGGAACAAGAGAGTCAAAAGTCCGCTGACCGGATGGCCAGCCCGGTTGGTGCCAACCGAACCAGAGGATACCCTCTGACCAGGGCCAGACTTCCTGGGCAAAAGAAAGCTGGTTCTGAGGGAACCAATTCCAGTAAAGAAAACAAGAAAATCAGCAGGTCTGGAGTCCAAAATTCCTTCTCCAACTGCTGCAGAGATAGCAAAAGCCATACAAATTGTCCAGTCACTGTCTTGGGGTCCGTCCGAACCACCACTATCTGGTAAAAGGTCGGTTCGTCCGGTTCCAGTGGTTTAGGATTATGATATTGAGGAATTTTATGAACCAGAGGAGGGGGAGGAGGATTATGAACAGTATGAATGTGGCTGGGAAGGTCTGGGTGTGCCCATTGAACCGGACATCTCCCCAGACAGACCTTTAGAATCTCCCCCTATGCTGGCTGAGACCCCATCTCATTTTATGTTTTATAAAAGTTGCTGAAACCCTCCAGCTTCCTTTAGAAGAGGCCGTGGATGAGCAAGAGGAGCCTGATTTTGTAGAAATGATGGATATTCCAGAGTCTAGGAGATTGTCTATTCCTTTACATAAGTCTTTTAGGAAACAAACAATTAAAATTTAAAAGCTCCTAATTCTGTGCCTCCTGTAGATAAAAGATGGACAGAAGGTATACATTGTCAGCCCTGATACAGAATTCCTTTCTCAGCAATGCAGTCATGTTGGGGTAGTTCAGGCTGCTGCCTGTGATAAAGCTAATATTCCCTTGGCTTCACATCCTCCTGACAAGGATTCCAGGAAGATTGATGCCGTGGCAAAAAAACAGTATATGGCAGCCTCTCTGGGACTCAGGCAAGCAAATTATATGGCTTATGTATCTAGGTATCAGAAATCTAGATGGGATACTGTTATGCAGTTGGCCAAGCAGGCCCATGGCCAGCTGGCTAGTGAACTAGAACAGGTGGCTGCTGATGGCATTGAAGCCTCTAAGGTTCAGTTTCATGCTGCTGTGGATGTTAATGATGTTTCCTCTAGGGTCATGGCCACATCTGTAGCTTTTTGGGATTGGCCTGGCTCAGGTGTACTAGTTTGTCACAGGATACCCAGACTAAGGCTATGATTTTCCTGTGGTGGGAAATTCTCTGTTTGGAGAGCAGACAGAGAATTACATGAAGAAGATGGATGAATATAGGACTACTTACAAGAGTGCCCAGGCTAGGGCGTCAAGCCACTCCTCAAAGGCATGCCCCAGGGGTAGGGGTGAGCCTTTTTCAGCACTTCTACCAGACTCCGGCCTCCTCTGCCTATGCTCAGAGGGCTTCTTCAGAGGCAGGGCAGATGAGGGTGGGCAGACCTGCTCCCACCCTCCAGCCTAAAGCTCCTGCTGAAACAGGCACCCTGATGGGGTGCCCAGGGCCATTCTCCTGTACCAGTGGGGGCAGACTGGCTTACTTCAGTCAGAATTGGGCTTCTTTAACCTCAGACAAGTTGGTTCTGGAAGTAGTAAGCCAGGGTCTGGTTCTCAACTTCAAAAGTTTCCCAAGTTGAAAGCAGACTTTTCTACCTGCAAGTGCTTCAGAGACCCTCGCTCTGAAACAGAGGTCTCATCCCTGTTGGCTCTGAGCAGTAGAAAGGTTCCTCCCTGCATCAGGGCAGGGGTCTGTATTCCAGATACTTCCTTACCCCAAAAAAGACAGGAGAATGGCGGCCCATTTTAGATCTCAGATATCTGAACAAGCATCTGTTGAAACCAAAGTTCAAAATGGTAACTCTGGCAATGATTTTACCTTCCCTAAGGCCAGGGGACTGGCTAGCCTCCCTGGACCTCAAGGATGCTTATTTCCATGTCCTAATCAGAAGATCCATCGAAAGTACCTCAGATTGAACTGCCCTCAGGTCATTACCAGTTCAGAGCAATGCCCTCGGCCTACCTCTGCTCCAAGGGTATTCACAAAGTGTCTAGCAGTGGCAGTGGCCCACTTAAGGAGGCAGAGGATTGCTGTTTTCCCTATCTAGACGACTGGCTCATTGTAGGCCAGTCCCAGAACAGGTAAAATCTCACCTGCAGGTCACCCAGCAGCTTCTCACCTCCCTGGGTTTTCTGCTAAACCTACCAAAGTGGGTTCTGGAACCAGTCCAGGTACTCACCTTTATAGGGGCAGAATTGGACACAAAGCTAGCCAGAGCCTTTCTTCCCCCAGAAAGGGTAAGGAATTTAGTGGCTCTGGCCTCTTCCTTCACTCTGCAGGTCTCTCGACCAGCAAGACACTTTCTGCAGCTCCTGGGGCACATGGCTGCATCCACAGCTGTTGTGCAGGGAGCCAGATTTCAGATGAGAGACATTCAGTTTCACTTGAGAACCTTTTGGTCTCAGAGAAGAGACCCCTTTCAAGTTGGTTCCAGTGACTCGAACCTTGATCCTAGCTCTCCAGTGGTGGCAGGATCAGAGCAATTTAGAGCGGGGTCCCCTTCATTTCCCCTTCTCACGACTTGACTCTCACTACAGATGCTTCCCTTCTGGGTTGGGAGCCCACATGGGCGACCTTTCCCCTCAGGGTTTGGTCCCCAGGAATCTCTGCTCCACATCAATTTGCTGGAACTCAGAGCTGTCTTTTTAGCTCTTCAGCTTTCTGCATCTGTCCACGACAAGGTGATACAAGTCAGAACAGACAACACCACAGCAATGTGGTACATCAACAAACAGGGGGCACTCGGTCTTGGCCTTGTGCACGAGGCAATGAAGTTGTGGTCTCTGGCCTATTCCTGAACACTTCCCTCATAGCAGTTCATCTTCAGGGAAGGACAGTGTCCTAGCGGATGCCCTCAGCAGGATTTCCCAGGGCCATCACGAATGGTCCCTGGATCCTCAAGTGCTGGGGATAGTTTTTTGCCAGGTGGGGCATCCCTCAGATAGATCTTTTGCAGCCCCAGACAATCACAAACTTCCTCTGCTCTGTTGCAGGCCTCCAGTGCTGGGGTCAGTTCCCTGGATGCCCTTCTTCTGGATTGGGAGGAAGTTCCTCTATCTTTCCCCCTTTCCTCTCCTATTCAAAGTACTAGTCAAAATCAGATCTCAGCCTTGCAGGGTGATTCTGATTGCCCGGATGAGCCAGGCAGCCTGGTACCCGCTCCTTCTGTCTCTGACAGTCCATCTTCCCCTGTGCCTCCCCAGGAATCACAATCTGTTGACTTGTGCCCAGGGAAGGTTTGGTATCCGGACCTCAAATCCCTCAACCTCAAGGCCTGGCTCTTGAGGAGTTAGAGTTGCTGATTTACACCTCTCTCAGGGTGTTCTTGAGATCCTAAAGGCTTCCAGAAAGCCTTCCACTAGACTACTTATAGTTCTAAATGGAAAGGTTTTCCATTTGGTGTGCTAGGAAAATATTTCCCCAGAATCTGCTGAATTGCCCATTTTGTTAGATTACATGGTACATCTTAATTCCTTGGGTCTCAGACCAGCTACCCTGAGAGTTCATTTGGCAGCTGTGTCTGCTTTTGTGTCAGCAGGAAAGTCATCCCCTCTTTCCTCTCATCCTGTGTTTTCCAAGTTTTTTAAGGGATTACTCCATACTAATCCTCCCTTTCGGGAACCGGCCCCTGCTTGGGACCTTAATGTTTGCATTGCCCAGTTAATGCAACCCCCTTTTGAACCTCTGTCTTCTGCAGAGCTTAAGTACCTAACTTGGAAAACTGTTTTTCTAGTGGCTATCACTTCTGCCAGACGCATAAGTGAATTGCAAGCCTTGTCAGTGGAGACTGACTTTATTTCTTTCCACAGGGATAAGGTAGTCCTTAGGACTAATAGGAAGTTTTTGCCTAAGGTGGTTTCAGATTTCCATCTTAATCAATCTATCTCCCTTCCAGTATTTTTCACTGATCTCTCCTCTTCGGGTGAGAGGAGGTTGCACAACCTGGATGTTAAGAGAGGCTCTTAGTTATTATATAGAGTGTACCAAGGTCACAGGTTGAATCCTCAACTTTCCTTACCTATGGTGAAGTTGGGAAAGGCAAACCTGCCACTAAGAGATCAATAGCCAGGTGGATTGTCTCTTGTATCAATTTGTTATCAGAAAGTGGGCAGAGCCCCCGGTTTGAGGGCTCCATTTCTACAGGCGTACAGCTGCGTCTCTAGCTGCTGCCAGAGATATCCCTTTATTAGAGATTTGCCAGGCTGCTACTTGGAAAACGGTACACACTTTTACCAAGCATTACTCCCTGGATGTCCAGGCCAGGAGAGATGCTCTGTTTGGCACAGCTGTTCTTCAGAGCCTATTCCCTAAGTAGGTTCTGCCCCTCCTCCATGGAGGTACTGCTGTGTATTCTGCTAATGTCTATAATATAGCAAGACTTCATGTTGTTTGAAGAAAAAATTACTCACCTTAGTAATGTTGTTTCTTCTAATGGAGTCTTGCTATATTAGACTCCCCCCAACCTGCCCCTCTCAGAACCTCTACTTGGTGGGGTGCGGGCAACTAGTGTGGGCACTACTTATGTCCTGTTAGCATTTGTCCCTTTGGGAGTTTGGGGGTGTATGTATGCAGCGTGTGTGTGTTTTATTATACTTATGTTCCATTTTCATATTATTAGAATGGTGTTAGTATGTCTGGTCTCCTGACTTGAGTCTTGGGTGTTGGGACCATCAATGGTTGTTATTATTTAGGTAGCCATTTGGCTAGTGTAGGTTACAGCTTCCACACAGACCTTAGTGAGTTTGGCTCGTAAAGATCTGACAGTTCAAGTTTGAAATGACACAGATAGAGCTGCTCTCGTGCCAAAATTCTATTTTGGAATGGTTTTAACCATTTCACTCCGGGGCAGTTCTAGAGCTGGATCGAACTGCTAATGTCTATAATATAGCAAGACTCCATTAGAAGAAACAACATTACTAAGGTGAGTAATTTTTTCTTCTTGGCCAGTTTGGATGCAATAGAGGTTTCTGCTCCTGGACACTGCTGGGGAACCTCCATCTTTCTGGACTTGAGTTCAGCGATTGCTGCCGTCGCGTTGTCGAATGTAAGGGGCCCTCCTTGAACTGGATCATTATTCTGGAGGGATATAGCGTTTTAAATCTCACCCCTGCCGCTTTAAGAACCCTCATGACTGGAATATATGCTCTTCTCGCTGCCATTACTTGGAGCAAAGTCATTTCTAGATAGAGCCTATGGGATCTGTAATGAACCGTCCCTGTCTCCAGGCGTATGAAGCACTGTTTCCTTCTCTTGATGCCTGAGAATTTTATTAAAAGTGTACGAGGGCGTGCACCTGCCGGAGGCTTAGGACCGAGCGTGCGATGCACCCTTTCCATTTCCAGTGTGATCTCCTCGGGTAACTTCAATGCTTCCCTCAGCAATTTCTGGGTGAACGGGATGATTTCTGCACCTTCTACATCCTCCGGGAGACCTGAGAGTCTGATATTATTTCGCTGGCTCCTACTCTCTGCATCTTCTGCACGGTCCTGCAAGCCTTTCACTTGTGCATGCAACTGAACAATAGCGCGCTCGGTCTCCTCAACTCTCTTGTCGGTTGTTGTCAGCTGTTCTTCACAATCGTCTTGCCTTTTTTCCAACTTAAGTCGGTGCGGAGGGCCGTGGCAGTTGATCGCATTTCTTTTCTGAAGTCACGGATCTCCGCTAGCATTTGGGACATTTGTCTCTGTAGAATGGAAAACGGGACCCGGTCGGCCTGTATGTTGCTGTGGCGGGAGGCCGAGGACGCCTGCGAGTCCCCGCTCTCCGAATCTTCCTCCTGGGATCTCTCCCCATCCAGGCGTTTCGGGGATCTACGGATGGCTTCTTCTCTTTTCTTTGGCATTTTGCTACCTCCTACTCACAATGGTATGTTTTTTTTTTTTTTTAAATTCTTTAGGCAGTAAATTAAATTTCTTTCCACAGGGAGCCTCGCGACCCAGCTGCTTTTCAGTGCATGACGTCACCGGAAGTCCGATGTAGCCTACCTTGACTTCAGCAAAACTTTCAATGCTGTTCCACATAGAAGATTGGTTAACAAGCTAAGCAGACTCTGGGTAGGTCAAAAATTGGTCAACTGGGTGGCAAACTGGCTGATAGGTAGAAAGCAGAGAGTGGTGGTTATCGGTATCCAGTCTGAAGAGATGCACGTCACAAGTGGGGTACCTCAGGGATTGGTCCTGGGGCCGGTCCTCTTCAGTATCTTCATCAGTGATATTGCGGTCGGACTGGAAGGTAAGGTTTGCCTGTTTGTAGACGACACCAAGATCTGCAACAGGGTGGATGATCCAGATGGGGTGGGTAGGATGAGACGAGACCTGGAAAAGCTAGAAAAATGGTCCAAAGAGTGGCAACTAGGATTTAACACTAAGAAGTGCAAAATCATGCACGTGGGGAGGAGAAACACTGAAGCTAACTATAGGATTGGGAGGGGGGGGAGTGCTAACAACCACTAAAGAGGAAAAGGATTTGGGCATCATCATCATTACCAATGCCTCCAGGAATACCACAAAGGCAGTGGGAAGAGCTAGAGGGATATCACAAGCCGAAAGAGGGAGGTAGTGATCCCTCTTTACAAGACAGTGGTTAGGCCCCCGCTGGAGTACTGCATCCAGTTCTGGAGGCCACACCTGCAAAAAGACATTAACAGGATAGAAACAGCCTAGAGAAGGGCAACCAGGATGGTGCAGGGGCTGCAACAGAAGCCATATAAGGACAGATTTATGGACCTCAGTATGTACGCCCAGGAGAAGAGGAGGAAGAGGGGAGATATGATAGAAACTTTCAAATACTTTAAGGGCCTAAATAGGGTGAAAGAGTCTTACATGTTTCGGTATAAGAAAAATAGCAGTACAAGAGGACGTGATATGAGATTAGAGGGAGGATGATTGAGGGGTGATGTAAGAAAATTATTTTTCACAGAGGGTGGTAGATGCATGGAACAGCCTGCCCAAGGAGGCAGTGGAATTGAGTACAGTGAAGGGCTTCAAAACAGCATTGGATAGGCACAAGGGAATAATACAGATGAGTAAGAATAAAGTAGGCCAGTGTTCAGACTGAAGAGACATGGCAGCAATAACCAGATAGAAAAAAATGGGCAGACTAGATGGGCCTGACGGTCCTTATCTGCTGTCAACTTCTGTGCTTCTATGTTTCTGTTCTGTGCTCCACCAGAGGTTAGTTGTTAGGGCGTCAGTATTGTTTACAGCCTGGGGGCTGGTCTGAGTACTACTATTTTCATGTGGCCACAGATGCAGTAAGTCCTCTATTCAAACAACACGAAGTCTTGCTGTGTTCTGACATATGCATTTAGCCCCAGCACTTGAACTGCCACAGAGATGAAAAAGTTAACTCTGTGCAGAAGCATAGAATGTTGAGCTCGAGCTCGGATTTCAAACCTCTGTCTGTGGTGCTTCAGAATGTAACCATCAGATTCTTTACTCCGACTAACAGTGAAGTCACTCCGGAGATTGCTCCTTCGCATTGGTTTAGTAAAGTTGAAAAAAAGTGCTGGTCTTTCATCGATTTATTAATTTTCGGTTTCAACTCTGTCTGTGGTACAGTAAGTGTGTAGATAGGTAGTGAACTGTGTTTTTGTTTCTCTGTGTGGAAATTGTAATTTCTTTGGTTCCCTAGCGGTCGGTCGGTTGGGAACCGACTGTTCTGTTTGAATTTCTTTGTTTAGAGTTATAGTGGTGTGCCAGTTCTGATGGGTTCCAAAAAAACCGGACCTTTACTGGTTTCTTTCCACAACCCGTAACACTGTTGGTTACCGATTGGAGAGTATTACCTGGCGTAACAGCTGTTAAGGGTAATTTTTGTTAAGTCTGACCATGTCTGAGAAACCCAAAAAGAAAACCGGGCCCACTGGGTTTCAACGCTGTGGTGAGTGTGGGGAGGCTTTTCATAAGCTGATCCTCACCTCATCTGTGTTTATCGTCTGGGGTTTGGCCACCTCAAAACAGACAGCCAAATCTGTAAAAAAAAAAAAAAAAAAAAAAAAAAAAAAAAATAAATTCCCAAAAGCAACCATGGATAAAAGAATGAGTAAGCTGAAGGAAAGGGAGGACGAGAAGTCTGCTGACCCGGATGGCCAGCCCGGTTCGGTTGCGGCCGAACCTGAGGAAGTGCCCTCTGATCTGGGCGATACCTCCTGGGGCAAAAAGAGATCTAACTTGTAGGGTCAGTTCTGGTGAAAAGAAAAAGAAAATCAGCCATTTCAGATCCAGAACCGCGTACTCCAGCACTGATGAGATGTCCAAAGCGATAAGTATTGTTCAGTCGCTTCGATCAGTTCCGTCTGAATCGATGCCTTCGGCCAGGTGGTCAGTTCAGTTGGATTCTACTGCATCAGATTATGATCCGGATGCCTATTAAGAATTGGAGTGGAGGGGGATGAAGACTATCCAGAACAAGATGATGAAGAGAATAACGATTTAGAAGGTCTGGATGTGCCCATTGAATCTGACATCTCCCCAGACAGGCCCTCCAATGTCTCCCCTCATAGGTTTTCTGAGTCCCCTTCCCACTATTTGTTCTACAAAAAGGTGTCTGAAACTCTCCAACTCCCTATGGTAGAAGCTGCAGAAGAGCAAGAGGAGCCTGATTTTGTTGAGATGATGGACATCCCAGAGTCCAAGAGGCTGTCTATTCCCCTCCACAAAACCATGGGGAAACAGACCAAAAAGATTATTCAGACACCAAACTCTTTACCTCCAGTGGACAAAAGAGTGGACAGGAGGTACATGTTGTCAGGCTCAGGTACAGAGTTTTCGTACAATCATAGCAGTCATGTTGGGGTAGTGCAGGCTGCAGCCTGTGACAGGGCTAACATACCTTTGGTTTCACAGACCCCAGATAAAGACTCCAGGAAGGTGGATGCCATGGCCAAAAAACAATATTTGGCATCCTCATTGGGACTTAGGCAGGCAAATGATATGGCCTGTGCAGCCAGGTACCAGAAGTCCAGGTGGGATACTGTTCTAGAACTAGCTAAGCAGGCCTCCCCCTAGCTGGCCAAAGAGCTGGAGGAGGTGGCTGCTGATGGGATTGAGGTGTCCAAGGTACTATTCTATGCTGCTGTGGACTCAGATGATGTGGCATCACGAGTCATGGCTACATCTGTGTTTCTCAGGAGATTTGCTTGGCTCAGATGTACTAGCCATTCGCAGGACACACAGGCTAAGGCCATGGATTTCCCTGTAGTAGGTAATTCTCTGGGGAGCAGACATAGGCTTACATGAAGAAAATGGACAAATACGGGACCACTTACAGGAGTGCTCTAGCCAAGGAAAGGCAAGTCTTTCCTCAGAGGCAGCAGTCTAGGGGCAGGCCTTTTCACAGGCCTTTCTACCAAGCCTAGGCCTCCTCTCCCTTCCAACAGAGTGGGTTCTTCCGAGGGAGAAGCAGGAGGGGGATGAGCAGGGCTGCATCCTCTTCCCAGTCTAAGGCTCCTGCTAAGCAGACACCCTGATGTGTCAGCCCGGGTCGACTCCCCAATTCCAGTAGGAGGCAGGCTGGCTTACTACTTCCAGGCCTGGTCTGTTACCTCGGACAGGTGGGTCCTGGATGTAGTAAGCCTGGGATTGGCCCTCAGTTTCAAAAAATTTCCGAAAATGAGGGTCAGGTCTTTTCCACCTGTAAACATCTCCGAAACCATTGCATTAGAAGCAGATGTTTCCTCTCTGTTGGCTCTGAGCCGTGGAGAGAGTTCCTACTCTACACAGGGGCCAAGGTCTGTACTCCAGATACTTCCTTACCCCAAAGAAGACAGGGGAGTGGCGACCCATCCTGGACTTCAGGTATTTGAACAAGCACATTTTAAAACCAAAGTTCAAAATGTTGACTCTGAGTAATTCTTCCCTCTCTAAGGCCAGGAGACTAGTTAGCTTCCCTGGACCTCAAGGATGTGTATTTCCATATTCCCATCAGGTACTCCCACAGAAAGTACCTCAGGTTTGAGTTGCCTTCAGGCCATTATCGGTTCAGAGCTGTGCCTTTCGGTCTAATATCAGCTCCAAGAGTGTTTTACAAAGTGCCTTGCAGTAATAGTGGCCTTTCTCAAAAGAAAGGGCATTTCCCTGTTTCCATATCTGGATGACTGGCTCATTGTAGGGCAGTCTTCCGACCGGGTCAAATCAGCTCTACAGGTCACTCAGGATTTGCTCAGTTCCCTGGGGTTCCTTCTCAGCTTGCCAAAGTCAGTTCTTGAACCAGTACAGCTTCTCACTTTCGTAGGCATAGAGTTACATACTGTTCAAGCAAAGGCATTCCTTCCACTAGCAAGGGTTCAGGCCCTTACAAATCTCGCTTCCTCTTTTCATCCTCTGGTTTCTCATCCAGCAAGACATTTTCTTCAGCTCCTGCTTCTGGCAGCTTCCACTGCAGTGGTGCAAGGGGCCAGGTTCCAGATCAAGGACATTCAGTTCCATCCAAGTTCTTTTTGGTCTCAGGGGAAAGACTCTCTCTTACCAAACTGATTCCAGTGACTCGGACTATGGTCCAAGCTCTCCAGTGGTGACTGGAACAAGACAGTCTCAGGCAAGGTGTTTCATTTCTCAAGCAAACGCCTTCAGTGGTTCTCATCACGGATGCGACTCTCCTGGGCTGGGGAGCCCACCTGGGAGCTCTCACAGCATAGGGAGTCTGGTCCCCAGAAAAGACTCTCCTTCATATCAATCTTCTGGAACTCAGGGCAGTATTCTTGGCCCTTCAGTTCTTCTCGGAAGCAGTGAGGAACAAGGTGGTTCAGGTCAGGACAGACAACACCACCACCATGTAGTATATCGAAAAGCAAGGGAGCACTCGGTCTACGGCCTTGTGCACGGAGGCCATGAAACTGTGGTCTCTGGCTTACTCCCTTCAAACTTCCTTAATAGCAGTCCACCTCCCAGGGAAGGACAATGTGCTAGCAGATGCTCTGAGCAGAATCTCCCAGGGCCATCACGAATGGACCTTAGATACTCTCATCCTGAAAGTAATCTCCACCAGGTGGGGCACTCCAGAGATGGATCTCTTTGCAGCCCAAGACAGTCAGCTTCCCCAGTTCTGCTGCAGACCTCCAGTCCTGGGGACTGTTCCCCTGGATGCTCTGATATGGGATTGGGAAGGCAGGTTTCTTTATGCCCCCCCTTTTCCCTGTTGGTCAGGGTTCTAGTCAAGATCAGGTCACAACCCTGCACAGTGATTCTAATTGCTTCAGACTGGGTCAGGCAACCTTGGTATCCTAATTTGTTGTCCTTAGCGGTCTCACTTCCCCTGTGTCTCCCCAAGAGACACAATCTTTTAACTTCCTCTCGGGGAGGATTTGGTACCCCAATCTCCAGTCTCTCAATCTCAAGGCCTGGCTCTTGAATAGTTAGAGTTCGCAAGCCTGCATCTCTCTCGGGGAGTTTTAGACATCCTCATGGGTTCTCAGAATCCCTCTACCAGGAAAACTTTTTATTTTTAAATATTTTTTATTCAGACATAGCCAAAATCATACATCAATACATTATCTTCTGGTATTACAACTTACAATACATAAATGGGGTTGAGATTTACATATCCATTACACGATTTAAAAGAAAATAGAAACACAGATTTTGACGGCAGATAACGACCGCTTGGCCCACCCAGTCTGCCCATTTCCCTACCTAATGGATAAGCTGCAGATACTAGTTAACCAGCAGCCTACTTCTTCCTACCCCCACCCCCTAGAATTGCCTTATGACTGTCCCATGCATGCTTGAATTCCACCACTATTTTGACTCCACAACCTCCTCCAGAAGGCCATTCCATGCATCCACAACCCTCTCTGTGAAAAATACTTCCTTAAATTACCTCTGAGCCGCCCCCCTTTCTATCTTCAAATTGTGCCCCTTGTTCTTGCACACCTCTTTTTTTGAAAGATGCTACCCTCTTGGACTTTGTTGATTCCCTTGAGGTACTTGAAAGTTTCTATCATGTCCCCCTCCCTCCTTTCCTCGAGGCTATACATATTCAGCTCCTTAAGTCTCTCTTCATATGTCTTCCGGTGCAGACCCTGCACCTTTTTAGTTGCCCTCCTCTGGACAGCCTCCATCCTGTCTATGTCTTTGCGGAGATTGGGTCTCCAGAACTGCATGCAGTACTCCAGATGGGGTCTCACCAACTGTCTGTACAGAGGATAATAACTTCCTGTTTTCTGCTGGTGATGCCTCTCCCTATGCATCCCAGTATCCCCAACCCTCCTTGCTGCCCTCTCACATTGCTTGCCCACCTTTAGGTCATCTGATATGACTACCCCCAGGTCACTTTCCATTTTTTGTTAGTATCTCACCCCTATTGTATCGCTTCCCTGGGTTTTTGTTTCCAGGTACATTTACCTTGACTTTTAGCATTGAATCTAAGCTGCCATACATTTGACCATTCCTCTAACCTTGCCAAGTCCTTCTCATCCTTTCCACCCACCTTGTGCATCAACTCTGTTGCAGATCTTTGTGTCATCTGCAAAAGACATCTTTCCTTCCAGTCCCTCTGCAATGTCAACATAAAGACATTGAAGAGACTAGTCTATACTGAACCCCAAGGTACCTCACTAGTAACCCCCTTTCTTCAGAGTGGACTCCATTTACTATTACTCTCGTGTCCTATTCTCAGCCAATTCTTTCCCAGGCTGTCATCTTGGGACCCACTCCCAGGCTGGCTGACTTGTATATTAATCTTTTAATTGGACTGTGTCAAATGCCTTGCTAAAGTCTAGGTAGGCCATGTCCACAGCCCTCCTGATCAACTGCTTTGGTCACCCAGTCAAAGAAATCTATCAGATTCGTCTGGCATGACCTTCCCGCTGTGAATCCATGATGCCTTGGGTCCTGAGCCCCTCTGGCCTCTAGATACTCATCAGTTCTTTCCTTCAGAAGTGATTCCATCATTTCCCTACCACTGAGGTTAAACTAACATGTCTGTAGTTTTCTGCTTCTGCCTTGCTCCCACTTTGTGAAGGGAATCACATCTGCCCTTCTCAGTCTTGGTACCACCCATTCTCCCATGATTTGTTAAAGAGGGTAGTCAGTGGTGTCACTAGTTCTACCCTTAGTTCTTTAGAATTCTGGGATGAATCCCATCATGTGCCCTTGCTTGTCCACCTTCAGTTTTAGAGTTCTTTCAGAACCCTTTCTTCTGTAAATGGGCTGGTATCAACTTCTGTATCCAGAGTGTTTCTACTGTTTGTTTTAGGTACCTCCCCACTTCCTTTGTAAATACTGAGCAAAAATATTTGTTTAGTATCTCTGCCTTTTCACAGTCACCCTCTGCCCACCCTCCCTCCTCTTTATTAAGCCTCACTAACCCTCCTTGGTCTTCCTTCACCTGATGTACTTATAAAGGTTTTATCCCCTTCTTAACTGAGTTGGCTATCTTTTCTTCGGTTTGGGCCTTTGCTGTTCTGACTGCCTTCCCAGCTTCCTTTTGCTTTAACTGTTACAGTTCTCTGTCCTGCTCCTTCTGTGATTCCTTGTACTTTCTGAATGCTTTCTTTTTCTCTTGAACCTTCACTGCCACTTCCTTTGAGAACCATAGTGGTTTCTTACATTGTTTCCTTTTGTTTATTTGCTTCACACAAAGGCTTGTTACCTCTGTGATGGCAGTTTTTAATTTTCCCCATTGTTCTTCCACCCCTCCTTCCTGCCCATTTGCTAGTGCATTCCTTAGGTACTCACCCGTTTTGGCAAAGTCAGCCCTCCTAAAGTCCAGTACTTTTGCCTTTGTGTGGCTTGACTCTATTGCTGTGTTTATTGTGAACCATACTGTTCGATGGTCACTAGTTCCCAGGTAGCTACCCACTTCTACATCTGTGATCCTCTCTTCATCTCCATTTGAGAGAACCAGGTCTAAGATTGCTCCCTCTCGAGTGGGCTCCAGTACTAGTTGTCTAAGGCCTGCCCCCTGTAGGGCATCTAGAATAACCCCACTCTTTGAAGTGGCTGCTTGCAACTGCACTCCAGTTAACATCTGGCATATTCAGATCACCCATCAGTAATATCTCCCCTTTTTCTGCCATTCTAAGTATTCTTTCTATCATTTCCTCCCCTGAGAAGGGGGTCTGTATACAACCCCTGTGCGGATTATGGTGCCATTGCCGGTCTCCAAATTTACCCACAGTGCTTCTTCACCTGCCTGTTTTCCCTTTTGTTCTGTTGCTTTGATTCTTTCCCTTATGTAAAGAGCTACTCCTCCTCCTCTTTTACCCTCCCTGTCCCTCCTGTAGATAGTGTATCCTGGTATGTTTATGTCCTAGTCATGGTTTTGTGTGTACCATGTTTCTGTGACTGCCACGATATCCAGATGTTCCTCCTTCATCAAGGCCACTAATTCAGGAAGCTTGTTACTCAGACTACGGGCATTGGTACTCATTGCTCTCCATTTTTTGATGACTTTACCTTCTTTTGCAGCATCGCCCACTGACCTGTCTACCTCGGTCTTTTTCTCATTTAGTACCCTGTTTTGCAGGGAGAGGCTGGGATTTTCCTGCTGCTTATCAGTGCCTCCCCCCTTGACTAGTTTAAAAGCTTGCCAATGAAGCATTTAAACTGATTGCTCAAAAGACTTGTTCCCTTCCTGGACAGATGCCGACCATCCTGCCAGTATAGGCTGGTGTCCCTCCAGGTGGAACCCCAGTCCCCAATGAAGCCAAACCCCTGTGCTCCACACCATTTTTTTTTTTTTTTCATCATTCATTAAACTGCATGGTGCAAAGTACCCTCGCCTCACTCATGCCATTGACAGGCAGAACCTCAGAGAAGGATATTGTGTGTGCTACTTGTCTTAGGCCCTTCCCAATTCTACAAAGTCCTTCTGCACTGCTCTAATCTCATGATTAGCCAAGTCATTTGTCCCTAGGTGGACAATGATGTCCAACAGACTCCTGTGCAGCTGTTCTCGTGATCCTGAGGATGCGCTTCCTGTCTCTCAAGCCATGGCACTAGGCAGGCACCTTACTTCAGTTTCCCTGCTCCCCTAGTTCTGTCCCCTAATAATTGGGTCCCCACAGGGCTGCTTCTTTCCTTGTGGTGTCCTCTGCCTCTTTCCTGTGAGGCCTCCCTTGTGACAGTTGTCCTCAGCCTCCGTAGTCTCCTCTGTGGGTGCATCCATAGGGGAGCTATGCTTCCCCAGAATGGTGTATGGATTGTGGTGTGGAACAACTGACTGGGTGTGCCTCTGTTCCACCATCCTCACCCTCCCTGAGCCCACTGTGGTCCAACTGCTGTGCTTTCTTCGCAACCTCTGAGGTAGTGGTGGTGGCTGTGGTGCTCCCTGGATGGGGGAGGTTCCCTTCCTACCATCCAGTGTGGCCTGGAGGAAGGTCCCCTTACTACTGTCCAGTGTGGCCTGAAGACTGGCAACTTCCTCCCTCAGGGCAGAGAGTTGTCTATCCTGTGTGTAGAGGGTTTGATAGTATTTAGCAAATAGTTGCCTGATCTTTTGAGGTGTGTTTGCAATTCCTTAGTATCAGAATCAGATATTGAGGTGCATGCCTTCTGTTCCCTCAATATCCTGGCTAATCTTCGAGCACCTCTAGGGCAGCCCTAATAATAATATTGTTTTTAAAAAAAAAAAAACAGCTGCTGGTCTACTTGTTGATCAAGACTCTTCTGTAGTTGTTGCCTAGTCTTTAAAATAAGAGGTTTAACTGTGTGATCCCCCTGGTCCCACATCTGTTGAAAGTGTTCAATTCCCCCTTTAGACTTCTATATCTTTGCTCTCTGGCTTTTCTGTGTTGCACAGAGGCATTTGTTATTAAACCTCTGAGGACTACTTTCAGGGTATCTCAAAGGATCCCCGGAGAAGTCTCTGACTGACCATTCTCACTCACTATCTCAGGAATTAAATCCAAAATTTCTTTTTTGAATTCCGGGTCCCTAAGATATGCCAAATTCAATCTCCAGTGATTATTCTTATAATCTTATCCCAAGCGTAACTTTACACACACTGGGGAGTGATCCGAAAGCAACGGGTGCCCTGTGCCATACATCTAACACCCCTTCATAGTGCTGTATCGTAGTATAGAAATAATCCAGTGTAGCAGCCGCCCCGATTCTTGCAGACACGTGTGTGAAACTTTTAGAAGTAGGAAATGTGTGGCACCAGGTGTCTACAAAGCCCAAGCTGGCCAAAGGTGATTTAGTACATTTCTGTACTGGGTTAACCCGATGGGGTAAATTCCTGGAAACATCTAACAATGGATCCATAACCATGTTTAGGTCGTCCTCCAGAACAAGCTGACCCCTGTGGATTGAGAGTAATTCTGAAAAAAATCTCTGGACAAATGATTTTGGCGAACCCGGAGGGAAATAAACCGAGGCTAAGGTGACCTCTCTATACAGGAATATACAGGAAGCCCAAGATTATAGCATAGCAGCCCTCAGGATCTTCCCTCTGCTCAATCTTCTCCCATGTAACCGATTTTGCCATAAGCAAAGCCACCCCCCTCCTACGCCCTGATTTATGTGAGGAAGACGCAACCAACATATATCCTTTGCCCTGCAGCTTACTGTGCTTACCTTGGGACAGGTGGATCTCTGGTAAGGCTGCAATTTCCGGTTTCTCTCTTCATAAATATTGATGTAACCTAGCCCTTTTAACCGGTGAATGGATGCCATTAATATTTAGAGAAATTACCAGCGAAGAGACTGCCATTATTGTATATCAATATGGGTATAAATATAAATGAACCTCATAATATTCCAAATCAAGGTCTCAACATTAACTTGTGCCTTCCCTTTAACTCTCTTCTTACCTTCCATTCCATCCTGTACTTTCAGATCCCACCACCCCACAATGATCCCCATGAATTACAATATACCAGTAGCATGTAATCACAACTGTTAAATTTACACATGCTATGTCGTACTTTAAACACCAGTTTGTCAACTGAAATATTGGTAAAGTGAAAATCTTCATATATAACACTTTGAAAACATTTAACCAAACCCCCTGCATCAGGGGATAAACATGTGGGGTTACCAACCAGGCTACCCCCTTTAATAACTGTGGAACACATAGGGCTTGCGTTCTAAAACTATATTTGACTTCCAAGGTGGGGAGGATAGACCAGCTTCCTCCTGTTCCATAAGCGGTGTAAACAGTCACCACTAGCGGGGAGGTAATCTAGCTTGAAAAACAAGTTGGGCCTCCCAGGGGCTATCACTGCCCCCTAATTAAGGACAGTCAAGTTTCACTGCGAGTGGGAGATCTGACCCCCCCCCCCGCAGCATCTCAAATAAAAAAACAATAACAGAAACAAAAATAAAATGGGCAGGGAAAATAAATGCATCATAGTGACCCTTTTGTGCCCAGAAACGACGTACTTCCACTCACTCCAGTAAATCGGGCTTAGGGAAGAAAAAAAATGTGCCCAAAGGATGGATCTGCCTGTCTAAAACAGTAAGAGACAGTGTCAGTGAGAGACCACAATGAAACTGCTCCTAATGTTAAATTACAAGCCTCCCCCCCCCAGTAAGCACATTCATCAGCCAAAGTAAATGTACATCCAGTAAAATTCTAAAGTCTCAGTTGGAGTAAGTGAGTGCCTCAACCTATAAGGTTTATGCATTTTACTTCAGCAGCACAAAATAATCGGGCCCCAAAACATTACCCATGAGTATCAGTTCAAAAGCTAGTGTTCAGGTCACAAAGGGTGTCTCCTCATAATTACCCGAGACAAAATCTTCTGCTAACCCCTTGGGAGTTTACGATGCTGAAGGCGAGTCAGGTGGTATCAACTACCCGTCTGAAAGAGGCCAGGGTTTTTGCTACAGCATTCAGTAGGTTCTGAGCCCCGTTATTCTTTCCTTTCTGTGGTGCTACCGTTTTCCACCTTTCCACACTCTGTGCAGCTGTTTTCTCCTTCGGTTTCTCCTGGAATTGGATACCTCATTTTAAAACTTCTGCTTTGGCCTCCTCTGCCATCTCAAACTCCTGTCTCCCATCAGGGAATTGAATAATCATTCGGGCCGGGTACGGCGTTGTAAACTTTATTTTCTGCTCCTGTAAGGCCCCAAAACAATGGCCGGTATTCTCTTCTATCCCCAAGCGTGGCCAGGGCATAATCATTATCAATATAAATTCTGTCCTGGCCATAGAATATTTTTTGCTTCCTCCAGGCAGTGATTAGGACGAGCTCTTTTGTAGTGAATTTGAGGAACCATGCTATTATTGAGCACTGTCTAGCTTCCGTTGATATTGGCTTGGGGCCGAGGGCCCTATGAACCCTCTCGAACTCAAGATCTTGGTCGTTGGGCAATTCAAGGGCCGTTTGAAGCACTGCAATCAGAAAGTCGGTGATGTTCTGGCCCTCCGCACCTTCCTGGATCCCCTACAATCTTAAGTTCTTCCGGCGAGCATGATTTTCAGCGTCCTCTTGCCTCTGCTGAATCTGGAGTTGGGTATCTTGTATTTGTTGCACTGCCATCTCTATGTTATCTATACAGTTCTCCGCCACTGTGATTTGTCTGAGTCATCAACCCGCTGTTCGAAGAGCTCTACATCTTTAAGTTCTCCATAGAGCTGCTTCATCTCTGCTCTAAAACTTAACAATTCTGTATAGATCGTGTCCAACTTAATCTTTTTTGCGGGGAGTGCGAGCCGTTAGATTAGGTCTATCTGTGGAGTCGAGTTGGCAAATTTCCATCGAGGCCTGGGAGAGCTCGGAATCCAATGCCTCTGAACGCAATCCTCTCCCCTCGGGCACCATCTCAGTTACTTTTTCTGTCATCCTCTGCCCTTTGTATTTGTTTCCCTTTGGCATCGAGCTTCTTAGCTGTATATTTTAATTTTTTGTCAGGATTGAAGGTATTTTTCATCGTTCTGGACACGGAACCGTTAACCTAGGCTGCCATTCGGGTTGATGATGCAACCGGCAGTCCTCTACCAGGAAAACTTATAACTCCAAATGGAGAAGATTAAGCATTTGGTGTTCACACAGGAATATCCTACCAGATGCTGCAGGTATTACCACAGTCTTCGATTATCTGGTTCACCTTAACGGTTTAGGCCTTAGGCCAGCAACTCTAAAAGTTCGTCTAGCAGCTGGTTTTGCACTTCTGTCAGCAGGGAAGGGCTCCTCTCTGGCATCCCACCCTGTTTTTGCAAAGTTCTTCAAAAGTTTGACTCGTATCAACCCTCCTTTTAGAGAGCCTACCCTGGCTTGGGATCTCAATATCTGCATTGCTCAATTTATGCATCCACCCTTTGAACCCTTGGCTTCAGCTGAGCTTAAATACTTGAACTGGAAAACTGTGTTTCTGGTAGCTGTCACGTCTGCCAGGTGAATTAGTGAATTACAGGCCCTGTCAGTTGAACCTGGTTTTATCTCATTCCATAGAGATAAGGTGGTCCTCAGAACCATTAGGAGGTTCTTACCCGAAGTGGTCTCAGATTTTAATCTGAACCAGTCCATGTCCATTTCTGTGTTTTTCACTGATCGTTCCTCTTCCGGAGAAAGAAGGTTACACAGTTTGGATGTTAAAAGGGCACTTAACTATTACATAGAGCATACTAAGGCACATAGGAATGACTGTCCTCAGTTGTTTCTCACTTATGGTGAAGTGGGAAAAGGTAGGCCAGCTACTAAAAGAACTATTGCCAGGTGGATTGTAGCCTGTATACAATTCTGTTATACCAAACTAGGTAAAACACCTCCCTCAGGCCTGAGGGCCCACTAGACTAGGGGTACAGCTGCTTCTCTAGCTGCTGCCAGAGATATACATTTACTAGAGATATGCAAAGCAGCCACCTGGAAAACGGTCCATACATTTACCAAGCATTACTCTCTGGATATCCAGGCTAGGAGTGGATGCTAGGTTTGGTATAGCAGTACTGTAGAGCCTATTCCCAAAATAGGTTCTGTACCCTCCTCCATGGAGGTACTGCGTGGTAGTCTGCATATGTCAGAATACAGCAAGACTTCATGTTGTTTGAAGAAAAAATTACTCACCTTAGTAACTGTGTTTCTTCTAATGGAGTCTTGCTGTATTCTAGACCCCCCCCCCCGTCTTCCCTCTCAGAACCTAGTTTTTGGGATGTGGGCTGGCAGGTACAGAGTTGCACCTCAGGGAGTGTACCTTACACCCTTCCCCTTTGGGTGGGGTTGTTGTTGTTGTGGTTATTGATTTATATTTTGTTCACTACCTGGGTTTTTTTCTATGTTGGGTTCTCGACTTGTCTTTTGGGACCCAAAAATTTTACACATTAATCTATTGTTACATTTCCACACCAGGGGTGTAGTAAGTTGCTCGTAAGAATCTGACAGTTACACTCTGAAGTATCCCCGACAGAGGTTTGAAATCCGAGCTCGAGCTCAACATTCTATGCTTCTGCATAGAGTTAACTCTTTCATCTCCGGGGCAGTTCAAGTGCTGGGGCTAACTGCATATGTCAGAATACAGCAAGACTCCATTAGAAGAAAACAATTACTAAGGTAAGTAATTTTTCTTCTCTTGATAGTCTTGCTTGGTGGCCTAGTTGGGGGTCTGCTGAGTACTTGGTCACCACCTCCAAGATCCAGTTCCCAGATTCGTAGTGATGCATGCAGTGACGGCATCAATTCTCTGTGAATTTGGGTGTGCATGGACTCCATGGGGGTCTTCCCTGCCAGTGGAGTTCACATCACCTCTAAGTCAATCACTTGCAATGATATGTGGATGACTGAGCTGTTTTTGGGGGGAGGGGGAGGGGGACTATGAGCCAGGCAAGCCCTTCCCACCCGCTCTCAACTTTCCAAGTTGGCAGTCTCTACTGTGGTGGTTTGCTAAGGTGGTTTTGGTGGTCAGCCGTACACTTTACAACCCTGCCATGCTGGGACTGACATTGTTTTTGGACTTATGTTTGTGGTTAAATATGGACACCCAGGACATTAGAGTTAGTTTAAAACACCAGTGCCTCACTTGTAAAAGACCTGTAGTAGCGCTGACCATATGTATTAACTACCTTTCCAATTGACAGAAAAGGAAATTATGGTACGTATGAAGGAATTACTCCTATTCTCTACATCAGAAATTGGTCAAAGAATATTAGAATAGATAACCGGCGTAGTTAGTCCTCGTTAGTCGAGCGGTGGCCTTAATTTGTTACAATCAGAACTCTAAATTGTAATAAAAAGCATTTAAAAAAAAAAAAATTCCTATGCTACTTTTTGGAGCGCGCACTCGGCATTTACTGATGTCCCAAAACGTGCAAGCAAAGGGGGAAGGGTGTCTCAGCAATAAGGAAGTGGTATCCTTTTGGTTTTCAGCTCCACAGAGTCGAATACGATCCTTTGGATTTTTAAAACTGACAGAAATAAATAAACTTCAGCACCCAAAGGAGAGAGGAGGGCTGGCGTTGCCCTGTTTTTGTAAGTATTGGATGGCTGCTCTGCTTGCGCATATAGCAACCTGACCCCTGCCCCAATCCCGAGCTCCACACTGACTCTCGATTGAAATGGTCATGGCAGACTGCCCCCAGATTACTCTTTAGTATTTCAGCCACATGACATAACCCAATTAAGAAAAGGATCTAGGTTCACTGAGGGTCTACTTCACAGCTGGATGAAATTTCTTGCTCGCTTGGAAAACAAATTCTTGTCTATCTGGATGGGTACTCTGGCAGAAGACCCATCATGGGACCCCACTCTGTTAGATGCCACCTTTGTGAAATGGGCTCCTGAGGGTTTGAGGCACACACACCAGTTCTTTGACAAAGACATTTTTAAATTGTTAGAATAAATTAGACAGGAATTTTCTCTTAAGTCTGAGAGATTTTTTCCAATACCTACAGATTCGCCACTTCCTAGATACTAGAATTGGTCTAGATATCACTACTCAGACCTTTCCTTCTTTGCATTCCCTTTTGTCTCAGATTGCAGGGGGAAGTGATCGTAGTCATTTAGTTTCTTGATTCTATAAAACCCTACAGGGAGCTCCTTCACAGATCATGGATCTGGTACAATTCCATTGGGAGGCTGAACTTCAGATTACATTGTCCCAGGCAGATTGCCTCTGGATGTGGTGGAGACAACACAAAATCTCCAACTCGTATTATTTATTTATATATTTATTTGGGTCTAGGATTACAAGTACCTTTGAGCCAAAGCTCTTTTACAAAGGTTCCACATCAGAAGCGGTACAATACAGGAGAATACAACAGAAGTTACAACATTTCAGGTACACAGCTCAGTAGTCGGATAATATGCAATTAAGTGGGGACACATTGGAAAACCCAGGGCAGGGACAACAGAGAGAGGGGGGAGGAAAGAAAGGGGAACAAACGGAGGGGCACATAGGAGGTTAGGAGCAGCCGCGTCATTGTCAATATTACAGAGTAGTGCTTGTAGAAGGGGGTGGAGCAGGGAGAAGGGAGACAAGGGTAGAATAAGAATAAGTGCAATGTAGGAAGAGCATGGGGGAGGAGGCTATGGTAGTGGTGAGGAGGGCTGATTAAATGAGGCAGTCACAGGGGCTAGAGGCAGAGAGATGAAGGAGGAGCCTGGATTTGAATGTGCCTAGAGTGGGGGCGGAGGAGATGTCGGTACTGAGAGCATTCATCCAATTGTGGGCTCGATTGGAAAAGGATCTTTGGCACTGAGAGGTGCGATAGCGGGGGACCTGCAAAAGCTGAGATTCGATCCCCTCGTGTTGCGTGGATTAGTGCTCGGGCGCAGGAGAGCTTGGACTCCGGAAAGGGCAAGGCCCATGGTTATTTTTTTCGCTATTGTGCGGGTTAGATACTTGATGCAGTTGGAGAGTTGAAGCCATCTCGTTTGAGCATATAGGTCACATTTATGTGCGAGTCGGTGGGCTCCAGTGATGAGATGACAGGCCTTGTTTAGGGAGGTTGCGATGCGTCTGAGAGTAGTAGCAGAGGCTGAGCCATAGATGATGAGGCCGTAGTCTGTGACAGAGACCACTGAGCTCTGTACAGCGACCTTCAAGGCTTCTGGTGTAAGATGTTGCCTGTTCCGGAAGAGTAGTCCTAAATGAGTATTGGCAGCTTTGGCAACACTGTCAATGTGGGTCCTATAAGATAGGTAAGGGTCAAGCTAGATTCCAAGGCCTTTAAAAGATTGCACCTGTTCGAGGGTATTTCTAAGGCTGGTAGTAATGGTAAGGGGGTGTAGCCTGTGCTTGTTATGGAAGCTGCAAAAAAGCATTGATTTGGTCTTTTTGTGGTTTAGGACCAGCTTATGTTTAGCGAACCCGTTTTCAACAGAGGTGAATCCTAGAGCAGATTGCGTTGTAAGGGTTTGGGGGTCCTTGTGGGAAGTGAGAATTACAACGTTGTCAGCGTAGAGGATGATTTGTTCAGAGCAAGGCTGCAGAAGGGAGTTCAGGAAAAGGCTGAAAAGTAGTGGGCCCAGTATGGATCCCTGGGGGACACCTGAGCGGGCAGGTCTAGTATCAGAGAGAACACCAGTGATTTTTCCTCTTTGTGAACGATTTGGAAAGAATTTTCCTGGAAGGTGGTGGCCAGTTTTTGTCTTACACCTCAGATTACAGCCAGATACTCAGCTGGAGGAGACTTTACTTGCTGGAGACACTGTGGCTGTGAGGTTGCAACGCATGCCCACATCATCAGGTTTTACCCTGTACTGGCATCATTTTGGTCCAGAATAAATAAGAGTTCTTGACCTATTTCCTAGTTTAGGAACCCTGTCCCCTGCTGTGGGGATTCTCCTACACTATCTGCCCCATTTTAAACACCCACACCAAATTTATCTTCTCAATATTATTTTGAGTGCTGCAAAAAAGTGCACTACTGTGCTGTGGTTTCGCCCGGAGCCTCCTACCATTACAGCCTGGGAGGACACCATATATGATATTTATAAACTGGAACCATGACAGCCAGACTACAAAATACAGTTCTAGAACTAATGAATCGATGGACTGGCTGGTTTCTCAGTAAATCTCTGCTTAGACCGGATCAGCCCCCTTAGCTCTGCTCCTCCACTCTGGGTATAGGGGTTCCGGATGGCCCTGCCCCACCCCCCCCCCGGGGTTTCCTCCGGGCTGTGGGGATGGGACTTAATTAAACTAAAGGGTCGACAGAAGTAAATGCCTCCCTGACCCCTCTTCTTCTCCTGAGAAGTAATTGCTTATCTTACTTATGTACAGATGCCTCCCACACATATGATTAATTTAAACAATGTTTCTAGTAACTAGTCAAATTATTATTTTATTATATACATTTTTTTTTGTATCAGACTGTTACTGTTTGCTAATATATGTATATGCACTGACCATTATGGAATATGCAACTTGTGCTGTATGATGATGAACTCCTGTAATATTGCTCTGTAGCTCCAGTTATATGAAAAACTGAAATAAATAAACAGTATATAAAAAAAAAATAACCAAAAAAAAAAACCTGGGGCCAAGTAAGCTTTGTTATGTTTGGGGGAGGGGGGCAGCAGTAGGAAACAGAGTTTGACGGAAGATAAGACCGCTTGGCCCACCCAGTGTGCCCATTTCCCTACCTATTGGATAAGCTGCAGATCCTAGTTAATCAACAGCCTACTTATTCCTACCCCTCCACACTATAATTGCCTTATGTCTGTCCAATGCATTCTTGAATTCCTTCACTGTTTCTGACCCCACTACCTCCTCAGGAACGCAGTTCCATGCATCCACCACCCTCTCTGTGAAAAAGTACTTCCTCACGTTGCCCCTGAACCGTCTTCAGATTGTCTCCCCCTTGTTCTTGCACATCTTTTTCTGAAATATGCTACCCTCTTGGACTCTCTTGATTTCCTTGAGGTACTTAAAAGTTTCTATCATGTCCTCCCTCTCCCTCCTTTCCTCAGTGGTATACATATTAAGCTCCTTTAGTCTCTCTTCGAATGGCTTCTGGTGCAGACCCTGCACTATTCTGGTTGCCCTTCCCTGGACTGCCTCCATCCTGTCTATGTCTTTGTGGAGGTGGGGTCTCCAGAACTGCAAGCAGTACTCCAGATGGGGTCTCACCAACTGCCTGTAGAGATGGAAAACAACTTGTTTTCTCCTGTTGATGCTTCTCCCTATACATCCCAGTATCCTCCAGCCTTTCTTACTGCCTTCTCACATTGTTTGCCTACCTTTAGGTCGTCTGATATGACCACCCCCAGGTCCCGTTCCATTTTTGTTGTTAGTAACCCCCCCCCCCCACTGTGTATTCTTCCTTTGGGTTTTTGTTTCCCAGGTGCATTACTTTGCACTGAATCTAAGCTGCCATACTTCTGACCATTCCTCCAACCTTGCAAAGTCCCTTCTCATCCTTTCAAACAACATAAAGTCTTGCTGTATTCTGACAATAGCAGTGAGTCCCAACCTTCGAACTGCCCCGGAGATGAAAGAGTTAACTTTCCATGCCAGGCATGGAATGCTGAGCTCGAGCTCGGTTGAGACTCTGTTGCTGTTTGAACTCAAACCATCAGATTCTTTACTCTGCCTCACTGAACAGTCGCTCCGGAGATTTCTCCTTCTGCTCGGTTCAATTTGTCGGTTAAAGTACCGCTTTTCTCGGTTTTCGACCGAATTTAAACCATAACCTGTTGGTTCAGTCTGTCTGTGGTATTTGTGAGTACTAGATAGGTTTATATTATTTTCTATTCTGTGTGGAACTTGTAAATGGTTCATCGGTTCGGTTTGAACCGATCAAGTTTTTTAAAAATCTTTATCTGTACTTTTAGAATGTGGTTATCGGTTCTTATCGGTTCTAAAAAAAACGGATTTTATTACGTTTTTTTCCATGACCCGTGACACGGTCAGGAACCGATAAGAGGGTCTTGCCTGGCGGATTGCCATTAAAAGGGTAAGTTTGGTTAGGACTGGCACAATGTCTGAGAAACCCAAAAGAAAAACTGGGCCCTCTGGGTTTCAACACTGCAGTGTGTGTGGGGAAGTCTTTGCCAAGGCTGACCCCCACACCACCTGTGTTTATTGTCTGGAGTTTGACCACCTCAATGCAGACTGCCAGATTTGTAAAAATGTTCCTGCAGCTACCCTAGAAAATAGAGTTGGTAGGCTCAGGGAAAGGGAGGCCAAAAAGTCAGCTGAACCGGATGGCCAGCCCGGTTCGGTTCAAACCGAACCAGAAGGAGTGCCCTCTGACCAGGGCGAGACTGCTTCGGGCAAAAGGAGATCTGATTCTGAGGAGTCAGTTCCAGCTAAGAGAACAAGAAAGGAAAAATCAGCTGGTGTGGATCCAAAACTTTCGTCTCCAACTGCTGGAGAAATAGCCATAGCGATAAAAATTATGCAGTCTCTTTCCCCGGTTCCGACCGAACCGGCACCATCAGGGAGGCGCTCCGTTCGGCCGGTTCCACCAGTTCAAGAGTATGATTTAGAAGAATATTATGAACCGGAGGAAGAGGAGTATGAGGAAAGTGAATGTGGTTTTGAAAATCTGGATGTGCCCATTGACCTGGACATCTCCCCAGACAGACCTTCAGGAGTGTCTCCTCTTAGGCTTTCTGAGTCCCCCTCCCATTTCATGTTTTATGAAAAAGTGGCTGAAACCCTCCAGCTTCCTATGGAAGAAGCTGTGGATGACTAAGAGGAGCCTGACTATGTGGAAATGATGGATATCCCAGAGTCTAGGAGGCTGTCTATTCCTTTACACAAATCTTTTGGGAAACAGACATTTAAGATTTTAAAGACTCCTAATACCATACCTCCTGTGGATAAAAGAATGGACAAGAGGTATACATTGTCAGGCTCAGATAATGGAGTTCTTACACAACAATGCAGCCATGTTAGGTAGTGCAGGCTGCAGCCTGTGATAAGGCAAATATTCCCTTGGCTTCACACCCCCAGACAAGGACTCCAGGAGGATTGATGCCATGGCAAAGAAACAGTACATGGCAGCATCCTTGGGACTCAGACAGGCCAACTATATGGCCTATACTGCTAGGTATCAGAAATCCAGATGGGACACTGTCATGGCTTTAGCAAAACAGGTCCCTGGCCAGCTTGCCAAGGAGCTGGAGCAGGTGGCCACTGATGGTATTGAGGCATCCAAGGTGCAATTCCATGCTGCAGTGGACTCCAGTGATGTGTCATCTAGAGTCATGGCTACATCTGTGGCACTTCGTAGAATGGCTTGGCTCAGATGTACTAGGCTGTCACGGGATACCCAGACTGAGGCCATGGATTTTCCTGTTGTGGGTAATTCTCTGTTTGGGGAGCAAACAGAGAGTTACATGAAGAAAATGGACGAATATAGGACCACCTATAGGAGTGCCCAGGCCAAGGAAAGGCAGGCCACTCCCCAGAGGCAGCATCCCAGGGGCAAGGGCAGGCCTTTTCATAGGACTTTCTACCAAGTCCAGGCCTCCTTTTCTGCCTATGCTCAGAGGGGGTTCTTTAGAGGGAGAGGCAGAAGGGGTACAAGCAGACCTGCTTCCACCCCTCAGCCAAAACCCCCTGCCAAACAGGCACCCTGATGGGTTTGCCAGGGCCGATTCTCCACTACCTGTAGGGGGCAGGCTGGCTTACTTTGTCCAGCACTGGAAGTCTCTAACATCAGACAAGTGGGTCCTGGAAGTAGTAAGCCAGGGACTGGTTCTCAGCTTCAAAAAATTTCCAAAGTTGAGAACCAGATCCTTTCCACCTGCAAATCCCTCAGAGGCACTTGCCCTAGAGGCAGAGGTCTCTTCCCTCCTGGCTCTCAGAGCTGTGGAAAGGGTTCCACCCCTACACCAGGGCAAAGGATTGTACTCCAGGTACTTCCTTACCCCAAAGACAGGAGAATGGCGGCCCATCCTGGATCTCAGATACTTAAACAAGCACCTTTTAAAGCCAAAATTCAAAATGTTGACTCTGGGAATAATTCTACCCTCTCTAAGGCCAGGGGACTGGCTAGTTTCCCTGGACCTCAAGGATGCCTATTTCCATATTCTCATCAGAAGCTCCCATCGAAAGTACCTCAGGTTCGAGTTGCCCTCAGGCCATTACCAGTTCAGAGCAGTGCCCTTGCTAACCTCTGCTCCAAGGGTGTTCACAAAATGCCTGGCAGTAGTAGTTGCTTCTCTAAGAAGGCAAAGGATTGCCATCTTCCCATACCTGGACGACTGGCTCATAGTAGGCCAGTCCCCAGACCAAGTCAAGTTACACCTACAGATAACTCAGCAACTGCTCACCTCTCTGGGTTTCCTTCTGAATCTTTCAAAGTCAGTTCTAGAGCCTGTTCAGCTCCTCACCTTCATAGGCGCAGAGCTAGATACAGAAAAGGCCAGAGCCTTCCTTCCCCTGGACAGGGCAAGGACCCTTATCACACTGGCCTCCTCTTTCACCCTACAGGTGTCTCGACCAGCAAAGCATTTTCTGCAGTTCCTGGGGCACATGGCTGCTTCTACAGCAGTGGTGCAGGGGAGCAAGATTTCAAATGAGGGACATTCAGTTCCATTTGAGAGACTTTTGGTCTTAGAAAAAGGACCCCCTGACCAAACTGATTCCAGTGACTCGAACCCTGATCCAGGCCTTGCAGTGGTGGCAGGATCAGAACAATCTGAGACAAGGGGTTCCCTTTGTCACTCAGTCTCACTCTTTAATCCTTACTACAGATGCCTCCCTCTTGGGGTGGGGGCGGCGCACTTGGGTGACCTGACCACCCAGGGGTTGTGGTCTCCTCAGGAATCTCTGCTTCACATCAATCTGTTGGAACTCAGAGCAGTATTTCTAGCACTTCAAGCTTTTTCCAAGTCTGTTCAGAACAAAGTCATTCGGATCAGAACAGACAATACCACTATGATGTGGTACATCAACAAGCAAGGAGACACTCGGTCTACGGTCTTGTGCACAGAAGCAATGAAGTTGTGGTCTCTGGCTTATTCCCTGAACGTCTCCCTCACAGCAGTACACCTCCCAGGCAAGGACAATGTCCTGGCAGATGCTCTCAGCAGGATATCTCAGGGCCATCACGAATGGTCACTGGATCCCCTGGTCTTGGAGGTGATATTCTCCAGATGGGGCACCCCACAGATAGATATTTTTGCAGCCCCAGACAATCACCAACTTCCCCTTTTTTGCTGCAGGCCCCCAGTGTTGGGCTCAGTCCCCCTGGATGCCTTAGTTCTCAGTTGGGAAGAGAAGTTCCTGTATGCCTTTCCCCCTTCCCTCTCCTGTTCAAAGTACTAGTCAAAATCGGGTCTCAACCCTGCAAAGTGATCCTGATTGCTCCAGACTGGGCCAGACAGCCCTGGTATCCTCTCCTATTGTCCTTAACAGTCCATCTTCCCCTGGCTGTTCCCAGGAATTACAACCTGTTAACCTGTGCTCAGGGGAAGGTTTGGTACCCGAATCTCAAATCTCTCAATCTCAAGGCCTGGCTCTTGAAGAGTTAGAGTTTGCTGATTTACACCTCTCCCAAGGTGTTATGGATATTCTAAAGGCTTCTAGGAAGCCTTCCACCAGAACTACTTATAATTCCAAGTGGAAAAGATTTTCCATATGGTGCTCTGGGAAGCATATTTTCCCAGAGTCTGCAGATCTGCCCACAGTCCTTGACTATATGGTCCATCTGAATAGCTTGGGACTCAGACCAGCTACACTAAAGGTGCATCTGGCAGCTGTTTCTGCCTTCATTTCAGCAGGTAAGCCCTCTTCTCTTTCAGCTCACCCTGTTTTCTCCAAGTTTTTTAAAGGATTGCTTCATACCAATCCATTCAAGGACCCTGCCCCTGCTTGGGATCTTAACGTTTGCACTGCTCAGCTTATGCAACCTCCTTTTGAGCCTTTGTCTTCAGCAGAGCTTAAGTACTTGACTTGGAAAACTGTGTTTTTGGTGGCCATCACTTCTGCCAGGCGCATAAGTGAGCTACAAGCCCTGTCAGTGGAACCTGACTTTATTTCCTTCCATAGGGATAAGGTGGTCCTCAGGACTAACAGGAAGTTTTTGCCTAAGGTGGTTTCAGACTTCCACCTTAATCAATCTATGTCTCTTCCTGTGTACTTTACTGACCATTCCTCCTCTGGTGAGAGAGGCTGCACAGTCTAGATGTGAAAAGAGCCCTTAGCTACTATATAGAGCGTACCAAGGGTCATAGGTTTGACTCCTCCAACTGTTCCTCACGTATGGTGGAGGTTGGCAAAGGAAGACCTGCCACTAAAAGATCCATTGCCAGGTGGATTGTCTCTTGCATCCAATTTTGCTATGAAAAACTAGGTAAGGTTCCACCCTCAGGCCTGAGGGCTGACTCTGCCAGAGGTACAGCTGCGTCCTTGGCTGCTGCCAGGGATATTCCTATCTTAGAGATATGTCAAGCAGCTACCTAGAAAACAGTTCACACTTTTACCAAGCAGTACTCATGTTGTTTGAAGAAAAAATTATTCACCTTAGTAATGTTGTTTCTTCTAATGGAGTCTTGCTGTATTCTGACCTCCCCCCCTGCCTTCCCCTCTCAGAACCTCTGTTTTTGGGATGTGGGTGGGCAGCGGCAGCGTTGGCACTGAGGAGGTGCCCCACCCTTTTTTGTCATCACTCTTTCTTTGAGTGAGTGGGTGTTGTGTTTATTTCATTTTTTGGGTCTCCTGACTTGAGTCTTTGTTTTTGGGACAAAAAAATCTGTTTTTATGTTAGTAGCCAGTTGGCTAGTGTAGGTTTACAGCTTCCACACAGGACCTCAGTGAGTTTAGCTTGTAAAGTTTAGACTGTATGAGTTCAAACAGCAACAGACAGAGTCTCAACCGAGCTCAGCGTTCCATGCCTGGCATGGAAAGTTAACTCTTTCATCTCTGGGGCAGTTCGATGGTTGGGATCACTGCTATTGTCAGAATACAGCAAGACTCCATTAGAATAAACAACATTACTAAGGTGAGAAATTTTTTCTTCCACCCCTCCCTTGTGTATCAGCCCTGTTGCAGATCTTTGTGTTGTCCGCAACAAGACATACTTTTCCTTCCAGCCCCTCCGCAATATCTCATATAAAGACATTAAAGAGGACTGGTCCCAGTACTGAACCCTGCGGTAACCCACTAGTAACACCCGCTTCTTTGGAGTGGACTTCGTTTACTATTACCCTCTACATCCTATTGTCCAGCCCATTCTTTACCCAGGCTACTGCCCTGGGACCCACTCCCAGACTGGCTAACTTGTTTATTAATCTTTTGTGCGGGACTGTGTCAAATGCCTTGCTAAAGTCTAGTTAGGCCATATCCACAGCCCCTCCCTGGTCTACTACTTTGGTCACCTAGTCAAAGAAATCTATTAGATTCGTCTGACATGACCGTCCCGCTGTGAATCCATGCTGCCTTGGGTCCTGTGCCCTGCTAGCCTCCAGGTACTCAACAGTTCTTTCTTTCAGAAGTGATTCTGTCATTTTCCATACCACTGAGGTCAAACTAACAGGTCTGTAGTTTCCTGCCACTGTCTTGTTCCCACTTTTGTGAAGGGGAGTCACATCCGCCTTCCTCCAGTCCTCAGGTACCACACCATTCTCCCATGATTTGTTAAAAATGGTAGTCAGTGGTGTCGTAGTTCTCCCCTTAGTTCTTTTAGAATTTTGGGATGAATCCAGTTAGGCCTCATTGCTTTGTCCACCTTCAGTTTTAGGAGTTCTTGTAGGACTCTTTCTTCTATGAATGGACTGGTATCGCCCCCCCAATCCAGAGTGCTTCTATTGTTTGGTTTGGGTATCCCACCTCCTCTTCTTTTGTGAATGCTGAGCAAATGTTTGTTCAATATCTCTGCCTTTCACTGACACCCTCTGCCCACCCCTCCCTTTATTAAGCCTCACTATCCTCCCTTGGTCTTTCTTCGCTCCCTAATGTACCTATAAAAGGTTTTATCCCGCTTCTTAACCGAGTTGGCTATCTTCTCCTTGGTTTGGGTCTTTGCTATTCTGACTGCCTTCCCCGTTTCCTTTTGCCATAACTGATACAGTTCGCTGTCCTGCTCCTTCTGTGATTCCTTATACTTCCTGTGTGCTGTCTTTTCCTCCCTAACCTTCCCTGCCACCTCTTTTGAAAACCATAGTGCTTTTTTCCTTCGTTTTGTTTATTTGCTTCACACAAAGGCTTGTTGCCTCTGTGATGGCAGTTTTGACTTTTCCCCATTGTTCCTCCACCCCTCCTTCCTGCCCATTTGCTAGTACATTCTTTAGACACGCTCCCCTCTCCCATTTTGCCATAGTCAGCCTTCTTAAAGTCCAGTACCCTCACTTTTGTATGGCTTGACTGTACGGCTGTGTTTATCGTGAACCACACTGTTTGGTGGTCACTGTTCCCAGATGACTACCCACTTCTAAATCCGAGATCCTCTCTCCGTCCCAGTTTGAGAGTGCCAGGTCTAGGATTGCTCTCTCCCGAATGGGATTCGACACTAGCTGTCTGAGGCATGCCCCTCTGTAGGGCATCAAGGATGACCTTGCTCTTGGATGTGGCTGCAGCAAGCTGCTCTACCCTAGATTCTGGCCATCAAACTGAGCACATAGCAATTTACAACCTTGCCTGTCACTGTGGTAGTTGAGCTTCAGAGGAAATCTCACATTTTTTTCAGGCTTCAAATTGTGAACTTTAAAATGAAAACTCAAAATTATTTTTTTTTCTCTCAGGCTGATGGCTATTTCTTACACACTCCTCTTTGGCCTTGGGTAATGTAACACAGTCTTGCATAATTTGGGTTAAAATAATGCACAACAGAGTGAGACAGAAAATCATTTATCACTTTTAAACTGTTGATTACTAGGCCAAATTTTCTCAAAATACAAGTTTGGGCACTTATCCAAAAATATCTTTCCTGTGTCTAATATTAAAATGTTCGCAAATACTGTAAATACCCAACCGAAGCCAGCTGAATCAAGTCCCAATGCACAAGTCAAATTCTGTAATTATAGAAACTGCTTCATGCCCCTGCATTCGGGTGACCCTTTCTGTAAATGTGGAACCGCTTTAGATCTCTGTGTGTCAGAATTATGCAGTGATTAAGTTTTTAGCTGTGCTGGTTGTGGAAAGGATTTAGGGTTCATCTTGTCTGTCCCTTCTGCCACACAGCAGTCTCTCTACCCCAGTCTGAGTACCGACGCACATCCAAGACTGCTAGAAGCATACCCCTAGTAGGAGTATTTAGTTTTTGTTGACCAGGTAAGTGCACTAGACAAATTCTGCCTATTTTCAGGCACGACCCGGGGGAGGGGGATACAGATGAATGCCAACTGACCTTGAACCAGACTCAGCTGTTGGTGGTATTTTAGTGAATGGAGGGCAGGGTTTTAAATAATTGATTAATTTTTTTCTTGGGACAATACTAACTGTACAGAAAGCATTTATATAGGTTTTCTAGAAGTGTTATGTTTGTTAAACACAGTGAGGCAAGTGCTATGCATTTTCACAATGTTTTAGAACTTTTATGAGCAAAACTCTAATCAATTTTTAGAGTTAAATAAAACCCTGGAGGGAAATTTGGCCAGTGCACCGGGGAAATTCCCCTACTCTTTTCCAGAAGTGCCATGGGATCTTTAACATCCACCTGAACTATCGCCAGAAGAGATGGCATCTCAGGAGTACAGCGTCAGTATTGGGATATTAACCCATGTGCCTGGTGCGGGGCTAGAACCCACAGTCTTCTGATCTCCCGGCCTCAGAGGCGAGTGTGCTACTTGCTGAGCCACTGACACTGAGTAGGCTGGTAACAATCCGTTACCATTTATAAATTTTAAAAAAATTAAGCATTCAAGTTACAGTTAATTACTGTTACTCTTGTCAACAAACTGCAAATTAATAGTAAACGGTAGCTATTGGAAAGTTTGGTCTTAAAAAAACCTTTAAAGGAAAGTTATATAATAAGAGCTCCCTTACTTTTGTGGGAGTTAACAGGCCTTAAAATGACAATGTTGTAGTCGCTGCCCTTTGGGAGAGGAGGGATCATAATTTGGCCCTGGGGAGATGAGCAGCTTATCCCTTCCACGTCGTGGTGCGCCAGGCCCAGCCATGCACTCAGACGCTACGTGCTGCAGGGAGAGCTTGGGTGCGAACGCCATTGAAGTGAATGGGGTTGTTTTAGTGTACAGATTTTATATGTTACACTGTATTTTGGATTAAATCAAAGCCTCTTCATGGATAACAAGGCAGATTAGATTTTTTTTTTTTTTTTTTTATAGTTTGCTAAGTGGTTCAACCCGCTCTGAATTTAGCAGATCAGGTTTCCGAGTAAAATGAGTTAGAAAGGGTTATCTGTCCAGCTGGTGTGAGCATAAAGCAGGAATGGGCTTTAGGCAAGTGGATTCTCTTTGCATCCTAATCACTGTACAGGGTGTAAAGTCTGTGTGCATGGGAACTATTTTACTTTAATGTCAGGTTATATTTACACAGCGCAGCTGTCCTGCTTTCTAGGTTGCACTGGTAACCTTTAATTTTAATTTAGTAACTTTTTTCTCAACCACGTATCTCAGTTCTTGCCAACAGAAATGGTCTGCGGACTGTAAATGTGGGTGCGGTACTCCTGGGCAATTCAGGGGAGCAAAATTAGAGGAATATGCTGAAGGATATCGGTGTGGTTCAGTTGGTAGCACATCTGCGTCTGGGCCAGAAGATCATGGGTTCTAGCTACACACTGAGATTGGGCTCGTACCTTAAACACTGGTACCTGAGTGCCATATTGGTGGATGTTGTACTGTTGGGTTGTGACGGTTGTGCCGTCCTTCAAATGAGACGCTAAACCGAGGTCCCATTTACCTGTGTCTGGTGCTGTCCTGGTGAGTGTACAAGTGGAAGTAAAGGAACCCAAGGACCTTAAGAGTAAGCGATTTTTCCCTAGTGTCTTGACCAGCAAATGCGAATACAAAAAAAACAGTTATTGCAATTGACGTGGGTGTTGGTGTGTGAAATGGCTGGCACTGCACATTGAAAGTCACTTCACTACCAATCTCTCATTGCTTGTAAAGCACTTTGGGTTACAATGTGTATGAAAAACGCTATATAAAGGATAATTCTCCTCCTCATCATCAGTTTAGTAGACACCCATATCCTGATGTAGGCACTGTGCCCTCAGTAAGAAATCGGGAAGGGTCAGGGATACTAAATTATATAGATGCCCATACCATGATACAAGCATAGTGCCCTCTACGTGAGCTGGGGAGGGGGCAGGGATAGTATATTAAGTAGGTGCTCTTACCTTGATGTGCGCTGTGTGCCTTAAGGGTGAGTCAGGGAGGGGGCAGAGATGGTATATCAGATGCAGCATTGGCTCAGCTGGGATTCACCCCCCACCCCACAGACACACACACACACACACGCCTCTTCTCCCCCAGGGGCCCACTGACCCAGAGGGCTGGAGGGTGGTGGCGAAGGTAAGGGGGAGGGGTGGCAGGAGCATCCACAAGGGGCTCAACCAATTCCACACCATCACGACAGCAACTGGTTTTACACCCCTGGAGGAAAGAGGCTTATGTAACTGACCCTGGCAGGGGGGGAGCGAGTCAGTTGGGAGAAATGGGCAGGATGACTTGATGGCACCCTGGTGGTGGTGGGCAGGAGGACGTCAGCGGGAGAATTATTTTATTATTTTTTTATTTATTGTTTCTGTACCCTTGGAATGGCTTCGCCCTCAGCTCGCCGTGGTACTGGCGCCGGCACACATTCCTTCCATGTAACTTTCAACCCTGCAAATTACCCCTCGTGGTGGGGCTGACCATGTGGAATGGAGACCACCAGGTCACCCCCACAGAGGCCATGCCCATGGTCAGTGACTGAGCCGAGAGGTCTTGAGGCACAGGGTTTTTTTGCTTCCCCATGTTTCTCTGCCTAGAGGATGATGGTGTGCAGTGGAGTCCAAGGAGATGTGCGCATGCAGAGACTTGCTGCCGCTCTGGACCTCTGCCAATGTCCTCCCCTCACGCATGGTGTCTTGACTGCATTGCCACCTGTGGTCACCCAGGCGGCAGTATTGCAGTGGGCATGGCAGCCCTTCCTCCCCGGAGGAGGAGAGCGTCCCTCAGATGCTCAGTCCCCCCACCGGCCCTTCGACCAAGACTTGCTCTCGAATCCGGGCAGCTGGTGTCGCCAGTGGTGGTGCTGCTGCTGCACCAGATGGTTGGCCATCAGGGAGAATCTTAATGGCTGGGGACTTGATAAGGGGAGTAGAGAAGGGTGGTGGGCAGAGTGGGGGAGGGGAGAGGAGATAGATGCCTTCATGGTTCATCAGCCATCCAGGATATGGATACGATGGGGAGGATGGCAGAGAAGGGGGAGGGGAAATACCAAATTATATAGATGCCCTTACCATGACATAAGCACACTGTCCTCTGGGTGAGCTGCAGAGTGGGCAGGGATAGTATATTTAATAGGTGCCCTTACCTTGATGTACACACTGTGCCTACAGGGTGAGTCAGGGAGGGGGCAGAGTTAGTGTATCAGATACAAAAGCAAAAGTTTCCAGCACGCACTAACCTCATAATGGCTCATAATGGGACGCCAAACAAAAAAGCTGTTATAAATACATTTATTGAAACACACACGCGGATCAAGTCCCGCCTGACATGTTTCGGGCAAAAGTCCTTCTTCAAAGGCATTTGAAGAATGACTTTTGTCCGAAATGTGTCAAGCGGACTTAGTCCATGTGTGTTATTCAATAAATGTATTTATAATAGCTTTTTGTTTGGCGTCTCATTATGAGGTTAGTGTGTGCTGGAAACTTCTTTACTTTTGTTTTGATAGTAGTTTCCCAGCACCACAAACCTAGTGCGCACCCTTCCTTGCTTTGGATAGTTTATCAGATACAGCACTGGCTCAGCTGGGGTTCAGCCCCCACACCCCACCTGTCCCAGGGGCCCATTGACCAAGAGGGCTAGAGGGTGGAGGGGAAGGGGACGGGGAACAGTGGCAGGAGCAGTCATCGGGTGCGAAATAGTCAGACTGTCCTGAGTTTTAAAGGAGCCTTGAAGACCCACCTTTTTAACATAGCTTTTATTGATTTATAATAGTTTGAGATTTTGTTATTTATTGTTCTATGAAATTGTACAGGCGCTTTGGTTTTAAGAAAAGCGCCTTTTTAAAAATAAAGTTTTGATTTGATTTGATAAGGGGTTCAACCAGTCTCACACCATCCCAATGACAAGTCGCTTTGCATCCCTGGAGGAGGAGGAGGCTCGTGTACCTAACTCTGGCAGGGAGTTACTGAGTCAGTTGGGAGAAATGAGCAGGCTCTGGCTTCTCTGAGCCCGCAAGGCACTAGTTATATGTACTTCCTTGTTATACAGTAATTTAAGAAAGTCCGTGTTTCAGCCCAGAGTATACTGTGTGCACAGGATTTCAGGGTAGTTTCTTACAAGCTGCTAATTAATTTGCCTTCCTTAACTTACCCATTGCGACCTGCACTAAAATCCCTGCTTTGTGTTTCCATCTCTCCCTCCCCCCTGCAGATCTTACTGGCGCCTGCTGGTGGTCTGAGCCCACCCTCCAATTTAGTCGCAATGTTCTCAGTGCACAGCTGCTTTTGTGTAAATGGTATATTTTGCAGACCGTCCCAGATCCATAGAGAATTCTAATCCCTCTGTCTGTCCCTTCTCCCCGCAGGCTTCCAGCTTCAGCCCGACAGGCTAGCGCTGCACTTACGCAGCTGTCTCTTCAGTGAGAAGGAGCTTGCCGCCCCCTGGACCCAGCTGCAGGTAAATGGATCAGACAGAAAGGCTGCGCCTTCTCTCTGCTAGAAATTTTCGGCTCCCCCAACCCCTCCGTTGATTAAATCCACCTAAACCACTCCCCTTTCTGGAAATCCCATTTCCCATTGGCTTTGCATAGCTCTCCCTCAATCTTAAAGCCACATTTCCTTCCTATACGACCTTTACCTGATACTTAGCCCTGCTTTCTGAGTGTTTCAGGTAATCCCAAACCATCCTTCTGTCAGCCCTCACCGTCTTTCCCACACCCCCCCTGCTTGAGCTCTTACACTATCCCTAGACTCCTTTTCTCTCTCTTCTCCCTCTCTCCTACATAATGAATCTGCTATTGCCTACTTAGCTGGCTGTCCTCTTATATTCTTCTCTGGTGCTGTCTGACTTCTGCGCTAATGTGCTGGCCCACGACCGAGGTGCCTGGCGCCACTGTCCATCACCCACCCCTTTCCGCCTCCTCCCAACTCCTGCATGGGAGGTGCCCTCCGAGGGACACCTCACACTTTTCTTCCTGTCCAATCAGGAACGCCACCTTGGCCACTACCTGGCGTCCCTCTCCTGGTGTCCCACACTATCCGCCTGCCTGTATCTACTCCTGCTGTCACTTCTTCTCCTTGCAGGTGATATTGAATGCAACCCCGGTCCTCCAAGCTCCCGCATCACCTCCTCCTCCTCAAGCATCTGGACGAGTGCCCCAGTCTTAAATTCGTGAACATCAACATTTGTAGTCTTCCCTCCAAGTTCCCTGAACTAGAGGCATGGATTGCAGTACACCAGCCCCACGTTGTGGGACTTACTGAAACCTAGCTGAAACCACACTATACCGACAACACCTACCAACTACCTGGTTACTCCCTGCTACATCTTGATAGGCTGGGAGAAAAGAAAGGAGGTGGTGTTGCTCTGTTCTGTAGAGAACCCCTAACTGCTAGGATCATTCTCTGCTCAAACCCCTCCTCCCCAAGTGAATGGCTACTCTCTGAAATGACCCTGGGATCTTGTAAGAAATTTTACATAGGCTGCTGCTATAACCCCCCCCACCTCTGCAGGAACAGGGGGACTAAACAGCTTCCTTCTGGGCCTTAGCTCCCTATCCCCCCACAGGGACTCTGTTCTACTCGAGGACTTCAACCTAAACTGGCTGAGCAACCACCAACTGGACTATGCTTCCCTGCTTAAACAACACAACCTGACACAGACTATCACTCTTCCAACCAGACTAAACCCTAGAACTGGCACTCAAACCCTCTTGGATTGGATTCTCACAAACAGGGATGACCATGTATTGCATGCCGGAACCATGGCTGACTCCATTAGTGACCATTCCCCTACCTATCTCCTGTGGTCCTCCAAACTCAAGCACTCTCCTCCCAAATACATATCGTTCCATAATTTCAGAAACCCCAACACCTCCAACCTCCTGGCGGAGACCGGGGCATTGGACTGGTCTTTCCTCTACACACTTACTGATGCAACCTCAGCAGCCAGCTTTCTTATGCAGACCCTACTGTCAATACAGGACAGGTTCTTTCCTCTAACCACAAGAAGGGTCAGAGGTGGCTGCTCGAGCTGGGTCTTCAGAGATCTCCTAGCCCTCATGAAAGACAGGGATCACGCTTGGTCCACCTACAAAGCATCCCCCTCCCTAGCCTTCTGGGAGGCCTACAGGCGTCTGAGAAACCAATGTAAGCTCCTGGCCAAATCACTGAAGCAAACCCATTTCCGTAACAAACTAAGAGCTAACCTTGGTGACCCCAAGAAATTTTGGGAATCCATTGGTTCCCTCCTAAACCCCCCCCCCCGGCAAGGCTGCACTACACCTTAACTCAGCAGATGGCCTGGTTTCAGATCCCATGGAAGTGGCCAGGACATTAAATAGCACGTTCACAGATCTATCCAGTTACCTAAATAAACTCCCAGCGGCATATCAAGCAGCTCAGCCACCCATAAAAACTCACTGGCATCCGCTACTAGCTCTACGGCCCACCCTCCTATCCCACCTTTTTACTTCGAAGTGCTCTCCTGCACTGATACCACCAAGCTCCTCAAAAGCCTACCAACTCACGGCTGTGCTGTAGCCGATGGCCTATCACCAGTCTTCCTCAGGATGATCGCACCTGCCATAGCCAAACCTCTCAACTTTGTTTTTAACCTTGCCCTCTCTACCTCCTCCATGCCCAACCCCAGGAAGATAGCTGAGGTGATCCCCATTTTCAAAGCCGGTGACCCTCATTCCTCCGATAACTACCGACCAATCTCCATCCTCCCCCACCTAAGTAAATTGCTTGAGAAAGCGATCCACAATCAACTAGCTGAACACGTCAGCAAATACAACCTCCTATGTAGCCAACAACCTGGCTTCCATAAAAACCATTCCACTACCACTACCCTGGCACTTCTGACTGAACATATCCTCATGAACATGGACACTGGTAATGCCACCAGTGCTGTTTTTGTGGACCTCTCCAAGGCCTTCGATATGGTCAACCGTGCCCTCCTTCTCTCAAAGCTAAGCAGCCTAGGCTGTTCCCAGGAGGTAACGGACTGGTTCGGGAGCTACCTCACACACTGATCCCAATTCGTGAGTATTGGTCAGACCCGCTTCCCTTCCCTGCCCATCTCCACAGGGGTTCCCCAGGGCTCCATTCTGGGCCCCCTTCTATTCTCCTGATTTGTAAACTCTCTTCCTTCAGAGTCTAAACTGCCACACTCTCCTGTATGCTGATGGCCTCATACTCTTCCACAGCGACAAATCCACTGCCAGCATTTCCACAGCCCTCACTCAAAACTACACTGCGGCCCACAGCTGGTTCTCAAAGAATCTCCTCTTGGTAAATGCCCAAAAAAAACAAATCCATGTTGTTCGGATCGAAGCCCTTCCTTGCAAAATCCATGACTCACTGCCACCTAAACATTCTCTCCGCCCGATGGAACAGCCCTGGAGGCCGTAAACTCTTTCAAGTACTTAGAGGAGTCATACTTGACCCCTTCCTCACCTTCTCCGATCACATCAATTCCCTAGTCAGCAGGTTCCATCAAAAACTAGGCGCAGCTTATAGATTCCAGCAATTCCTTACCCCAGAAGCCAGGCTAGCCATTGTCCAGGGAAATCTTCTCCTAATACTGGACTACTGCTCTACCATCTATGCCAGAGCATCTACTACCACTATAGCCAAACTCTCCTCGGCCTACAACAATGCCTGTTGTTTTGCCTTGCTGGCCCCTTTCTCTACCCACCACTGTTTTCTATATAACTCCCTTGGATGGCTCCCACTGCAAGGTTGTTTTGACCTCACCCTCTGCTGCCTGGCAGATACAGTTATTCGTACTGGCCAAGGATCCCCCCTTGAGGCTCTCCTCAAGATCCAAACTCCCTGCCGCTGCCTCCGCTCAAACAGCACTCCCACACTAACGGTTCCTGGGGTACACACGAATATGGGTGGTAGAGCTTTGTCGGCAGCAGCTCCAACTCGGTGGAACAAACTTCCAACCGTACTCTGCTCCGCTGACACACACTCTATCTTCAAATCCCGCCTCAAAAGTTGGCTCCTAGTAAACTCCTCCTGTCACTGTTCCCCTGGATAGTCGACCTGTTCCTGTCAAATCTGTCACCTGCTGAGCCACATTCTGCCTCCCTCCCCTAGGATTTTACCACGGTTTCCCTCCACATCCACTCACTACAAACTGCTGTTTCTACTTCAATTATAGGTAATGTACTATAATGTTGCCTACCACAAATGTACCTCTGTAATAACTAATTTATTATAAATAACTGACGTTATGTTATCAAATTCTTGCTTCATTTTCGACCTATTTAACCTGTATCCACAGTTTTGCTTTTGTTCTATTCTCTGTTACCAAAGTCATAAATAAAAAAAAAAAAAAAACACTTGGTGGCAGCCGGCGGAGAGAAGGAAGTCAGTAGAGAGAATCTTCGTGATTGGGAACTCTGTGATAAGGGGACTAGAAAAGGGTGGTGGAAAGAGGAGGCAGATAGTCGGATGCCTTCATGGTTCATCTGTCATCTGGGATATAGCTAGGATAAGGGAGGATGACGGAGAGGGGGAGCTGGGGGGTACTTGTACACTTGCTTACCAACGATCATGTGAATTAGCCTATGGAGTCGGTGAAGCAGAACTTTAAGAGGCTGTGAGACATACTGAAGGCACACTTGGCTTCTCTTGCCTTTTCTGAGATCCTCTCTGTGTGGAAAGAGGGAGTGGGAATGATTAGAGTAAGGAAGGAAGAGATTAAGGAGTTCAGTGGGTGACTGAAGGGATGGTGTCATTTAATTTATTCTTTTTGCTTGTTAAAATAATAAACGGGATGATGTTTAGTCATATGAGCTATCGCACTCATTTACAATGACATCCTCAGCATATAATTCGACAGTTACATAACAAATAATCACAACATAATATATGTACGGATTCAAATGAACATATAAAATCAGAATTCGGTGCTAACAAGTTACAATAATATAAAAAACCTAAAAAATGTTATAATATCTTTATAATATACTCCATTGTATGCAACCAATCAAGTAAAAGTCAATTAGTTCTCCCAGACACTGTTCTTCTGCTCCATTGAGATCAGCCACTGCACTGCAGGGTGCTAGCAGGAGGGGTGCCACTTTGAGGGGGGCTTCTGGGACAGAAGGCTCTTTGGGGTGACGGCCTTCCCCTGATGAGAAAGGGGATCAGTGCTCTGGGGCAACAATGTTAAGTCTGCATCAGACCATTAAACTGACTGGGGGGGAGATGGAGGCCAGGGGAACCACTGAGAAGGGAGAGTGGGTGGTAGACCTAGCTAGGGCTCCCCCTACACAGGGGCTAGTAGCAGCATGGTGGGTAACAGTAAGGTTGAAGTTCAGATTGTTAGGGAAAGAGGCCATTGAAGGAGGGCCAACAAAGCCTACATTCAGCATAAAAATTAAAAATTAAAGAACTGACACTAACCTGTAATTGGCATCTGACGTTCCTGACAGTATCCCGACCCCCTGACTTGCAAAATCGCATCATTTCTGATTCCAGATGTTATTCCCATATTGGGAAAATTTGCAAAAATACAGCCGCATCATGACCACACTTTAGCAGAGTTTTTGAGTGCAGCGTGAGATGGACGTGCGTGCGAGATGATGTCTAGTGGGGAACTGCACAGCTTTCCCTCAGAGTGCCTTTCCTGGTTATCAGTGAAATATTCCTTGGTGGCTAGTGGTCCCCCCTCCCCACTGGTTGCTGAAGTAAAAGTCATTCAGTACTCCCTGATGCTAGTGGTCCCCCTTCTGTGATCGCTGGCCCTTCTCTGGTGCCAGTGGCTCTCCCCCCATGTTGTATAAGCCCTTCCCTGGTGGTTAGTGGTCCCTCCCCCGCCTAGTGGTCCCTCCTCCTTCCACGATCGCTGGCCCCTTGAGAATACAGTACTATCCCTGGTGATCTAGTGGACCCCCACCCCACACTCTGGCAGCTAGTGACTGACCATCCTGCTCCCCCCCCAACCCGAGCTGGTGACCAGCACAGCCTTCCTCTCACTTCCATGGCTGGCTGCCGATTGAGCTGTCATTGAGTGCATGTGACAGCTCAAGCACACTAATTGACAGCTCAGTCGGTGGCCAGACGTGGAGATGAGAGGAGGGCTGTGCTGGTCGCTGGCTCGGGATGGGGGGGAGCAGTGTGGTCAGTCACTAGCTGACAGGGTGAGGGGTCCGATAGACCACCAGGGATATTATTGTATTCTCAGGGGGCCGGTGATCGGTTGGGGAAGGGACCACTAACCACCAAGGACTAGTCATTATACATTGGGTCGGCTATCACAGGGGGTGTGGAGCACTCCTTATAGTAAATGCCGATTGCAGACAGTGCTCCTACTTGTAAGTGCTGTTTCCAACAAGACATCAAGGTGCTGTGCAAGCGGGAGCACTGCAAGTGCAGGGACATGAAAGCACATTAACCGCTGGAGAGTTTAAAATCTTAAAATCATTATTTTGATGGCGAACTTCAGAAACCACATAATAGGATAACACAGAGGACAACTAGAGAGCTATCACAGCTAACCAGGTAAGTTTGTGACAGCTGCTCTTTAAGGAGACTGGGGCAGTATAAGGGAAAAGGAACAGAAAAAAGCAAGGGGATCAGGAGAAAGATAGAAATAGGTCTGCCTTAATGCTAGGAGTCTGAGGAAAAAATCGGGGAGCTCTAATCGGTGGTACAGACACTGAGGTGTACATAGTAGCCATCACAGAAATTTGGGCCACAAAGAATAGCACTTTGGACCTGACAGTTCCAGGCTACACCCTGTTTAGATGGGATAGAGAAAAAAATAAAGGAGGCATAGCCCTATACAGGGGTCAATTTTAACATTTAATTTACTGGCCTGGGGCATAGTGCAAACTGCTTGGAGCCAGTGTGACTGCCCCGCCTTTTCCATTTGGGCTAGTGTGTATATAAAAAAAAAAAAAAACACTCCCCAAACCCATCCCAGGTCTACCACTCTCACCCATATCCCCTTACTGAAAAGACACCCACAACTTTATAAGTATTAGAGGGGAAAAAAAGTACACCACCAGTCTCATCTTAATGGTCTCACCGACAGGTCCGAATGCCAGCAATCTCTCCCTTGAGCTGTATTGCATTGCACTACTGGGAGAGACTGCCAGTATTCAGGCCTGGCAGTGAGACCGTTAAGATGCGATCGGTGGCGTGCTGCTTAGGGACATTGTTATACTGATACTTATCACATTGTGGGTGAGTTTTTGACTAAGGGGACATGGGTGGGGTATGGTAGTGGGGCTGAGATTGGTGGGGTGGGTATGGTGGTGGGGCGGAGATTGGTGGGGTGGAGTATGGTGGTGGGGCTGAGATCGGTGGGGGAAGGGTATTAATTACTGTAGTTTTTTTTCTGTATTCAGTTGCATGAGTTAGATAATAGTTGGCCAGTGAGGTGAGCAGAAGGTTTGACAGTCGCCATCAAGGACAACGGTAGTGGGGTTGGGGTGCTTTGCTGTGTGGGGGGGTACTAATGGATACCACAGAGAATGTTTGGGGAATGGAGGGGGTGCCAATAGACACCAGGGAGAACTTAATGGTATGGGGAGAGAATGGGGGTGCCACTGGACACCAGGGAAGGCATAGAGGGAGAGGAAGAGGGTGCCACTGGAAGCCAAGGAGTATCGGAAGGGGATGAGGAGAGGGAGTCAGTTTCACCAACAACCTCCATTATAGTTTGGGACCGGTATTAAACTTGGGAGGGGGGGGGCAGTGCAAATTGGTGCCACTTTCCCAGCTGATCTTAAAGTTAAGCGTGACTCCTGCTATATGTCAGGGATGGCATACAGGCATTGGAGGATGGAAACATTAGGGGAGGTACTGGGGAAATGGAATCGCTGTGGGTTCAGCTCATGGCGGCCTCGGGTCAAGAAGAAAAAATTACTTACCTGTAGTAATCTTGTTTCTTCCAAAGGGATCCACTAATATTATTACTCTTGCAGTGCTCCCTTAAAGAGCAGCTTCCAACTAATCACAGGGTTTTAAATAATTGATTAGCAGTTTTTTTTCTTGGGACAATGCTAACTGTAAAGAAAGTATTTATATAGGTTTTCTAGAAGTGTTATGTTTGTTAAACACAGTGAGGTAAGTGCTATGCATTTGCACAATGTTTTAGCACTTTTATGAGCAAAACGCTAATCAAATTTTGGAGTTAAATAAATCCCTGAATCATACTAACCCCTTAGTCCCAAAAAATATGATGACTGACCTTGCCAGGAGTCCAAATGTGCATACTTTTCCCTTTTTTTCATGGCTGTTTAAAGTTATGCCCCTCGTAATTTTATTCCCAGACCTGCCGGCAAAAAACAGAGCCAGTTCCTGATCCTATGGCCACGCTGTCACACGCAGCCCAGTTTTGTGATGTCAGTAAATGAAGGCTGCATGTGCACACCCCATTGACTTGAATGGGGGTGATTTTTTCAAATATTTTATACCCATTCAGCAACAGGATTTTAACAAATCAAAGTGATCGCTCAACTAACTAGGACCCTTTGGATGCTCCATCCTTCTCCAACCCTGCCAACCCCTGGCGGCCCGTGCTCGTTCCCGCTGTAGCACGAGGTAAGGCATCCAGTGCCTCAGACCTCTGCACCACCAGGCTGGCGGGTTCTGGTGACATCTAGAAGGTAACCTCCACCTCCTCTGAGGGCACCTTCTACTCAGCTGATATACTTGACTCTGACCATTGCAAGTCTCCCCGGGGTAGCGCTCCTGTTTGCCTTTCCCTCTTTCAGACTCTGCTGCCCTGCATTCTGGTTCAGGATTGGCCTCCAGTTACCACCAAGTCCCTCTGGATGATCCCTCTACTATGGCCGCGATGCAGCGTATCCATAGCTTATGGAGGTGAGATCCAAAGAATGTGGAGCTTATGGAGCATCTTGTGGCGGTATACCCCCACTTGAAGGCACCACTCTCAGGGGTTGTCCCACCGCTCTTGGCCTCTTCTGAGGCGATCAGAAAATTTTGAAAGAGGGATGTCTTCTATTGCCTCGACAGCGTAGAGGAGACTGTTCTCACTGTCTGGACACCTAGAGGTGAGCCCTCCTCTGCTGGTCACCCAGAGGAGGTCTCTATGGCCATTGTTTTCTGCCCAAGGTCGATTCTGGCACTATGGGCCTCCTCGTGCCCTTCCACCACTCACATGGCCCAATTCCAGATTTCCTTATGGGATAAGAATGCCATGGAATGGTGCTGATCCTGGCTCATGCCCTTCGAGAGGAAACCTCTTTTGAGTTCTCGACACAGGCATGGTTCTGAGCACCTAGGTCCTCGTGTCCTTCCTCTGTGTAGCACTGTGCTGGAAGGCCAACACCCTCTTCTGTCTGTTCCAGGTGATCCACCTGGTTGAGAATCTTAGAATTTGTCCCTGACGTTGTCACAAACCTAGATATCCCCCTTTCCAAGGGTTATTCTTTTAGGCAGGGACTCTATGAGCTTCCCTTTCTAGCCATCAGGAGTTGGGCATTGCTACCAGCATCCATTCCCTGTATCGCTCCAGCATCCATTTGCTGGCCACCCTCAGGCCTCTGGGGGTTCGCCCCTTAGGGCACCCTGGACATTCCAGAATGTCATGCCAGCACGCATGGCTGCAGCCTGGCCCCTTTCCGTATCCTACTCTCAATACAGCCAAGATTCAGGCAGTACTGTAGAAGCAGGCTGTAGTACCTGTTCCTTTATGGTAGAGGGTCACAGATGGTTATCCCATTTCATCCCTGCATGTCAGGGTCCTATGTCCCATCCTAGATCTTAGCCAGACTTCTTCCCAAGTCACTCCTAGGGGACCAGCTTTGGTTGTGGGACATAGAGGCTGCAGTGCTCCCAGAGAACTTTATAGTCCAGGAAGTAAAAACTTCTTAGTTTTCCAAGCTGGCATTATCTCGGTATGCCAGGTAGTATTTTGCAATGTGGTCACACTGTTCTGGTGAACTGAAGTACGATTGCGTGAAGTCCGTGGAAACACCTGGTAGTGATGAACTACCCAGGACTCTACATAGAGTGTAAAAAGGGCAAAACTGGGTGTAAAATACTCCGATGCACCCCTTAACTGGACCACTGAGAGGTTGTCTTTCTTCCTTTTCCAGACCCATAGAAGGTTTCTCTTCTTCCGCCACTATGGAAACATTTAGTGGTTTTTGGACCCTGCCAGTTGGCCCGTGTTCGGCTTCACATGTCTTAACATGTGTGCCTGCCACGCTGGGCTGCGGCCTTAAGCTGACCAAATTTTTCCTTTCTTCTGATTCTGCATGAGGATGCTGTATCGGACTCCATCCTGTAGACCATTGGATTTAGGGAAACTTTCCTCCTCAGGAAGGAAGCCTTCAGTTCACTGACTTGGAGCTGGAGCTGTGTCTTTACCACAGTAGGCCCTTTTGGCTGTCCACGTGCTTATGCCCTCATTTTATCCAGATGAACTATTGGGCTGTGGTCTTCTTCACAGACAAACAGCGGAGTCCCCCACCCCGTTCAGGGAGATCATCCCTATTCGGGGATGGAGCCCACTGGGAATCGACTGCCGTTCAGGTTCTGGGTGTTACAAGCACCTTCATCCGATGACCTTATGTGATCTCATTCACAAGCCTGAGTGCAAGCTCCTTCTCTTAGCGGGTTTGCTCTCAGACCTGGTATTTGCTGGAGCAAACCTTTCTTACCTCTTCTGGACACGGAGGTCGCTATCTGCCCCCTCCCTTTCCTTGGGTGCAGAGTCTTTCTACTCTACTTGCGGTCATAAGGGGCGTTGATGTCTCTAGTGGTTCCCTTCTGACCACGACAGCCTTTGTGCTCCACCCTGCCTTCTCCAGAGCAGGACACCCAGGTCCTTCCACATCTAAGAACCCTCTTTCTTGCACTTTTCTCTGTTAGTTTAACGGCTGCCATTCGTGGGGTCCACCCCCAAGTGACAGGGGTTCTAGTGCCTGTTTGAATTCCCTCCATTAGACACCCTTTGTTTAGCAGTGGTAATGGTTCTTCCCATGGGTTACCGCTCATCCACTGAGTTCGTTTACCTGTCCGGAGAATCTCGTTTGGGAGTTTCTCCTTTTTGTTCCCTGTTTTTCTCAGGGCTGAGTTCCTCATACTCTTAGGTGCTTCCTTCAACCCTCATTGCTTACATTGCATCTATCCAACACAAGACTTGTGCTCCGCTTACCTCTCCTCGCACATCCATGCTAGATTCTTCTGACCTAGACTCCTTTCTGAGCCTGTCACTGGTTGCGACCTTCGCTTTCCTTCCAGAAAACGTCGTTTTTAGTGGCTTGTCCCTTTTTTTTGGCTCTCAGACATTCTGAGTTCCTGGCTAGAATGTGCATAAAACCTATTTCCTTCCTCAGTGAATGTCAGGCTTACACTGGTCAGCATATTCTTTTTCCTGCTTATTATCCAGAGTACTTACCAGTTACCTCACAGCTAGATCACAATGTGTCAAAATAAACAACACCCTCTCAACCACCCTGCCAGTCCGTTCTGGGGTTCCCCAGGGCTCCATCCTCGGCCCTCTATTATTCAGCATCTACCTAAACACCTTGCCCAATTCCTGCTCCGGCAACCTACTACTCTATGCAGATGACACGGTTCTTTTTGCCTCGCACCCAGATCCCACAGTATTGCAGTCCTCCATCCAACACACATTTAACCAGATTGACCACAAGTCTTTGGTCTGTGAACCAGTTTTCAATGTAAAAAAGAAAAAGACCATGCTCGTTGCCCACCGACAGAATAAGGCCAAGAATTCTCAGCTAACAGTCCTCTCCCACTCTCTCCTTCCTCTAGAACAGGTCTGTACATATAAATACCTGGGCCTTGCATTTGATTCCAGCCTTTCCTTCCATTCACACATTGACACTCTGTCATCAGCCATAAATGTCCGTATAGGCCTATTGTATCGGCACAAGGATTGCCTACCTCCGGAAGCCCTTAATCTGGCTGTCACCTCCTCAGTCCTCTCCCTAGTCGATTATGGGTTTACTGTCTACTCAGCTGCTGACCACATAGCCCTTAACAAAATCCGCCTGGCCATAAACAGAGTGTGCAGACTCCCCTCCGGGGCAGACATGCGTACCCATACTTGTACCCTATATGCCCTGACAAATCTCCTCACCCTGGATGAAAGGCTGTTTTATCAAACATGTCTCCTCACAAAGAAAATACACCTGGAGCTTACCCTCTTAGGGGTTTCTGCCTCTCTCCTATCCTCCCACACCTCTGTGAACACTCGGACTGCCAACCAACTGGTGTGGTCCATCCTGAGGGTTAGAACCTCCTTAACCCAAAGGTTATTCCCACACAGGGCCCCAGTCTGGTACAGCGAACTCCCATCTGACGTCTCCTCCATCTCCAAGTTAGGACCTTTCAAGTCAGCCCTCAAAGAGCACATTCTCGCTTCACGGCACTGCCAATGTACCAGCTAGTGCCGGGTCATCTATCTATCATCTTACAGGACCACCCCGCCACTGAGTTCCTATCGATAGGGCTACCAAACATTACCTAGTAACAATGCCTCCTTTGGCTGCACTAACTAGATATGTCTAATTCTCTACTTCGCTGTAAATATCAAACCTGTTACTCCCTTCCTCTGTCAGCAAACTTATTTTTCTCTTGAAAACTGTAAAGTGCATCTCTCGCTAACACGTTCAATGCAATATATAGCTGATCTTGATTCTGCAATATTGTATAACTGAAAAAAACTGTAACCTTTAGCTGCCATTCTATTTCTATATGTATTAAGTGTTTGTATTTGTTTTTTCTGACTCTGAGCCTTTGTGAGTCCCTGACTCAAAGGTTGTAATCCTAAAGTCTGTTAAATAAATAGTCCATCTCAGGGGAGTCCTTCCTCCGTACTCTGGTCGTTTGGCGGGTTCTTCATTATTTTCCTTCTAGACCGCACCCGAGCTTTTGGAACATCTGTTCATTTCTGGATTTAATACATTTCCCTATGGGTTAGCAAATTGCATACCCCTAGCTTTCTCCATCTTGGGCCAGGGCTATTCTACTAGGGGTATAGTTGCCTCCCTTACTAAGGGACCTTCGGCTAACATTCATGTAGCAGCTACCTGAGTACGGCTCTCACCTTCCTCTGGCGTCCGGTCTGGCTATTATTCCCAGGTGAAGAGCAGGTTTTGGACTCGCTCTCCTTCTGCACCTTCTCTTGGGAGGTTTTAACACTGACTTCTCCCTCCTCCCATCTGACTGGGTCAGTCCTTTTATTTATTGTGACAACCCACCTCTCCCTCTGGGCTGAAACAGCTTTTAGAGAGGTGTGTGTCCTTGGGTATTCGCTGCCACCAGCCGGACTTTCCTTCCGGCACCTCTGTCAAGTGTACAAACTTGAATAATCACACGTGCAATTGCACAAGTTAAAGAATCTGGTAGTGTGTCTCTTTCAGGTGGGGATGCTACAGAGTTTACCTTAGCCAGTGAAAACCAAATCTTACCTTAGAAAAATGACATCAGAGTCACAACTGTTGAGCAAATAAATAGCTTTTACTTAACAGAAAGTGCAATGAGCATTTACAGGAAATGTATTTACAACACAAGAGAATAACACTTATACAGGAAAAGTAAACAAATGTTTTTAAACAACAGATGGCAAAGAAGAAGGCTATTACTGAAATATACTATCACTAAACTTACCCTTTCCTGTCCTTACAAGAGACACTGGACCCTGTTCTAACTGCCAGCTCCCGGACATACCAGGTAGGCTCCAAGCTTATGTTTCCCTCACAGCTTCCAGGGCAAGAGAAAGTTCTCTGTCTTACAGAAGCTTATATAGTCTATGGAGACTAGATCATTCCTATTCTCCCCTTAAATGCACCAACCAACTAACATGTATGTATTTAATTGTCCCAATCAGAGTGAACACCTATTGGTGACCAATTATATTCCCTTTTCACCTTAAGTTTATATTTGAATGATCCAATCCATTCAAACTGCCCTATGTCTGTGTCTGCAAGGTCTGTGTGTGTCTGGAGATGTCCACTCGAGATTTATGACCCAGCTCTTATCTAGCAGCTAGGAATTCCACAAGCTGGTTGCTGCTGGAGGATTTCAGCCTCAGTGTATTTTTTCCACACTGCTAAAAAAATAAGGCATCTACAGAATCCAAACCATTAACTCTTTCCTTCCCATTTCTGTCACATCCCCCCCAGATAATGAAGGCGTGTCCCTTGGGCTACCCCAAGTGACATAGCCGCTCATGCAATTACTGGAAGTGCTCAAAGTATCCAGCCAGGCCATTAGCCCTGCCTAGATAGCCCATCTGCATTTGCATTTTGTTTGCCACTGCGATGCTGTATGGTCATGTTGTATGCCTGCAGTACCAAACTCCAACGTTGAGTTTACCATTTTGTCCACTGGACCCTATGAAGCCAAATCAGGGGATTTATGATCTGTGACCACAGTAAATTCTCTCCCATATAGGTAAGGCTGCAGCTTCTGAAGGGCCCACACTATTCCCAAGCATTCCTTCTCAATTGTGGCGTATGCCTCTCTCTCTGGGCAAAAGCCCGGCTTGAGGTACACAACTGCGTGCTCCTCCCTGCTGAGTAACTTGGCTCAGCACAGCCCCCAGCCCATGATCTGAGGCATCCACATGGACCATAAACTTTTAAACTATAATTGGGGCTAGCCAATACAGCTGGGCTGCTTAAGGCCTTCTTTAGCTCCTGAAAAGCAACCTCACAGCCTTCTGACCACTTCACTGCATCTAGCTTTCCTTCTTGGTTAGGTCTGTCAGGGCTTAGCTAGATCGCTATAGCGGGAACAAACCTCGGTAGTACCCTACAGTCCCTAGAAATGCCCTGACCTGTTTCTTTGTGGTAGGAGTAGGCCAGGCCAGGATGGCATGAACCTTGGCAGGCCCGGCGGATGTGTCCACTACCCACCCGGTGCCCAAGGTAGGGATACTTCTGCCATACCTATCTGGCACTTCTCTGCCTTGACTGTCAGACCTGCCTTCTTTAACCTGTGGAACACATCCCACACATTCTTGATGTGCTCATCCCAGGTCTGGCTATATATGGCTATATCATCCATATAAGCCAATGCAAACTCACCTACCCCAGACAGAATCAGATCTACAAGCCGTTGAAAGGTTGCAGGTGCATTCTTCATTCGAATATGGCATTACCTTAAATTCATATAAACCAAATGGAGTAACAAACGCTGATCTTTCCCTGGCCGCAGGGGTCAGAGGTACCTGCCAATAGCCCTTTGTTAGGTCTATTGTGGTCAAATACTTGGCTCCCCCCAGTCGCTCCAGGGTCTCATCTGTTCTGGGCATGGGATAAGCATCAGACTCCGTGCAGCTGTTAAGCTTCCGGTAGTCCACATGAAATCATGTGGTGCCATCCCTTTTGGGGATCAGTACACGGGTGATGCCAGGGCTACTAGATTCCTGGATTACCCCAGTTCAGCATCTCTTTGAGCTCCTCTTTCACAGTCTGCTTAACATGCTCAGGTACCCTGTAGGGGGACTGTTTCAGGGATCCTGGGTCCCTGTATCACATGGTGCTCTGCCATCGTGGTGTACCCTGGTTTCCTGTGAACATGTCTTCAAATTCTCTCAGCACACCCTAATTTCTTGCACCTGGGCTGGTGTCAGCTGTTCCGAGAGGTAAGGCTGTCCACAGAGGATGCACCCTGGCCTCCCAAGTAGGTCCACCAGTGGATCTACCTCAGTTTCCTCCTCTGGAGCACTGCATAAGCGAGGACCATTTCTCTCTGTCATGGTAGGGCTTCAGCATGTTAACATGATACACCTTTCGTTTGCATCTCCTGTCCGGGAGCTCTATCATGTAATTGGCGTCACTAACCTTTGGACAATGGAGAATGGCCCCTCCCATGCTGCCTGTAACTTATTCTGTCGGACAGGGATGAGTGCCATCACTCGCTGTCCCACCTCATATTCTCTGGCTCGGGCCCCATGGTCATACCAGACTTTCTGCCGCTGTTGTGCAGTGGCCAGGTGCTCCTGAGCAAACCCCATGAGCTCCCTAAGGCGGGTCCTGAAGTTCAGGACATACTCCACAACAGACTCCCTTGGGAGGCACGGTCACCCTCCCATTCGTCCCGAATCAAATCTAGTGGCCCCCGCACCCTATTACTAAACAGGAGCTCGAAAGGTGAGAACCCTGTGGACTCCTGTGGGACTTCCCTGTATGCAAATAGGAGATGAGGCAAATATTTGTCCCAGTCTCTCTTATGCTGGTCAGCAAAAGTCCTTAGCATGGTCTTAAGGGTTGAATTAAATCGCTCCACTAGACCATTAGCTTGGGGATGGTATGGGGAGGTTTTGAGCTGCTTTACCCCACACTTCTCCCACAAACTACTCATTAATCCTGACATAAAATTGGCACCCCGGTCTGACAGTATCTCCTGGGGAAAGCCCACCTGGCTAAATATTTCCAACAGTGCATCTGCCACTGGTCCTGCCTCAGAGGATGTTAGGGCCACTGCCTCTGGGTATCTAGTGGCATAGTCTACAACTACCAGGATATACCGCGCCAGTGCGACTTGGGGTGCTAATGGCCCTTACTGTGTCCACTGCTACCCTCTTGAAGGGTTCATCAATAATGGGCAGGCACCAAAGCTGCCTTGGCCTTGTCCCCATTTTTCCTACCTGCTGGCACTGTGGACAAGTCCGCAATAATTTGCCACATCCTTGCCAATACCAGGCCAGAAGAATTGTTGGTGAGGGCTTCTGCGGCGCCTCACTCCCAAGTGCCCTGAAAAGGGATATCATGTGCAAGGGCCAAAAGCTGCTGACGGTGAACCTTAGGGACTACCAGCTGCTGGAGTACCTCACCAGCTAGCCCTTCCTCTGTTGTACATTCTCTGTACAACAGCCCATTATCCCAGTAAATGGACTCTTTACCCCTGAGAATGCTCAGCCCTATGAGCTGTTTCTCAGTTTTTCCAGGGTAGGGTCAGCTGGCTGTGCAGCACTCAGCTGCCCTCGCTCTGACCCTTCCCAGTGCCCTTCTGAAGGAAGTCCTGTGGGTTCCTCTATTTGTGACTGGGGTTCTGGACTGCAGCTTCTAGCCAGCCCTCCCTGTGCTGGACACTTCCTCAGCTGCTGAGGTGTGGCTGGACCACCCAGAGTCCACCCTCTTCCCCTCAGAAGCTTGCCCTTGTGCCTGACTCAGTTACAACACACACCAGTTTTTACAGGGTTCCAAATCCTTCCCCACAATCATCCTTACAGGTAGGTCCTCTACAACTCCACCTCCTTTTCTACATGGCCCCTTCCCAGCTCAGGAAGACTCTAGCCATTGGTAATGGGACTGGTGGCCCTGTGAATGCCGAACCTTGGAGTATTTCCCAGGCACGATCTGCTCTGCCCAGAATGAGATCTTGCCTTACCAGGAGAGTGTTAGCACCTGTGTCCCATAGTCCCTGTGTTACTATTCCATTAACTGTAATGGGACGCAGATTCTCATCAGAGGAGAGTGGTTCTTCAGACTGGACACCCTACAAACACCAGTGCCCTTTTGATCACGCCCCAATATCTCTGCCCTTAACAGTTTCTGAGGCAGTTATATCTCAAGTGTCCCACTTGATTGCAAATATGACATTTCTTGGGACCTATTTCTTGGGTCCCTTAGAACCAGAGGGCTCTACTTTGGGCTCAGGTGCAGGCTGGTTTCCTTTGGGCTGCCCCCTTGGGATCCCTATACCCATGTGCTGCCCCCATACCATAAGACTTACGTTGTGTGTGTGGCCGCTAGACAGATACTGTCAGCGTTCCTGCCACTCTGTGGAAGAGGCGCATGCCCTGTCTATGAGCCATACACGCATGTCCTCAGGTACAATTTTAAGGAATTGTTCTCTCACCAATACATCTTTAATCAGTTCCACAGTAGTTGCTTTAGCCCCCTCCATCCACCTATCAAGGTAAGTATACAGTTTAACCTGCAGTTCTGCATAACTGTCTTCTGGGCTTTTCTTTAACTCCCTAAATTTTCTTCTATAAGCCTCAGGAGTTAATTCAAAACGTTTCAACAACACTGTTTTTACTTTATCATAATCAGCATAGTCTTCATTACTCATTTAGCAAATGCATTCAGCCTGTCCCGTCAGCAAGGGTGTGAGATAAGTTGACCAGGTAGCCTTATTTAATTGTAATTGATTACATACTCTCTCAAATGACCTTAAAAATAAATCAAGGTCATCTCCTCTTTAAACTGAGGGAACAATTTAGAATTCATTTTGGCTTCATGAGGTAAACTCACTCCACCATTACTCACGGTTTGCTGACTCGGAGGTCATCATCTCCTTCTCGTGCTGTTGTCTCTGGAGTTCATGCTGTCGTTCTTTCTCTTGTCTTCACGTTCTTTCTCTCTGTCTGCCAGTCTCTTTTCTTCAAGTTCTTTCTCTGCTTCCAACCTTCTTGCTTCTGCTTCAGCATCCAGTCTTTTCGCCTCCAATGCCTTGTCTTGCAGCAATAGCTGCAGTCTAGTGCCTCAAGCTGATTTGGGGGCCTGCTGCCTCAGTTCCTGACTCACCCCAATGACTGTCTGCTTCAGATCATGTGCCAAGAGAGTAGCTATGAGATCTGCCTTTTGCTTCTGCTTCAGACTTTCAGGCTGAATCCCCTTTTCCTGGCACATTTCAACAAGCTGTGGCACAGTAAGTGAGTCATACTCCGTGGAGCTCATTCTCTACTGCCACACTATACTGTGCTATCTAGAAACAAATAAAACTGTTGTACAAATGTATCCTCTTGTATATCCTGTTTTGCAATGCTAAGGTAACTGTTCCACTGGCAAACTCTGTATCAGTGTGCTACGCAGTCCGCTATCATCACCCCACCACTGCCAACCAATATGTGACAACCCACCTCTCCCTCTGGGCTGAAACAGCTTTTAGAGAGGTGTGTGTCCTTGGGTATTCGCTGCCACCAGCCGGACTTTCCTTCCGGCACCTCTGTCAAGTGTACAAACTTGAATAATCACACGTGCAATTGCACAAGTTAAAGTCTGGTAGTGTGTCTCTTTCAGGTGGGAGATGTCCACTCGAGATTTATGACCCAGCTCTTATCTAGCAGCTAGGAATTCCACAAGCTGGTTGCTGCTGGAGGATTTCAGCCTCAGTGTATTTTTTTCACACTGCTAAAAAAAATAAGGCATCTACAGAATCCAAACCATTAACTCTTTCCTTCCCATTTCTGTCACATTTATTTATTTATTTATTTATTTAAGAGTTTTACCAGGAAAAGCATACTGAGCAGAGTACGCCCGATTCAGATGCCCGCGGGGGTTACAAATGGCAGGAAGTATAGAAGCAACATATATACAAGTGTGGTACAAGACAGATTGGTGATAGCAGTCAAACTTACAATATACAGATATAATTCCGCAACAATGAAAACAGTAAAAGAATAACCCAGTACTAAAAGGAATACCCAGACCGATGATTAAGGCAGGAAGCTTAGGTAGTGAGGGGAACTAGGGGGGAAGGGCAGGAAAACAGGAGCAGGATGTAGCGAAGTGAGCAGTAAGAAGGGCATTCCAGTGTGGAGTGCTGGTGGCATGTCTAATGTCTGCGTTGGGACTCGGTCCTAATGGTTCTAGCCTGCTGCAAGAGCTCCAACTCAAAGTAAGATTGTACATTTACGTAAGAACTTACCGTAACAGTAGATCTTTGAGAAGAGCTCTTGCAGCAGGCACTGCTTTCCCTCCCACCATCCCCCTGGTGTTTGTCTCCTTCCTTCTTTTCTCATCTCGATTCTCATTTTCTGTGTATGCCGGGGTCTCTGGTGGGTGAACTGAGGTGGTGCTGGGGAACTGCCCCTTATATACCATGGGCAGACATTGGGGGCATGCCGATGTCAGGAGGGCAGTCCCCCACTGAAGACTGCTAGCTAGAATTTTTCCACGGGGTCCTGGCGCCTGCCGGCTTAGTCCTAATGGTTATAGCCTGCTGCAAGAGCTCTTCTCAAAGATCTACTGTTATTGTAAGTTCTTACATAACTGTACTTTTTGTTTCCTGGTGCATCCTGGGAAAAGGTGTGGTCAAATACAAAATACCGCACAAATACAACTGAGTACATGCATAAATATTACATAAATGGGATATCAAAAGAAGTCAACAGTTCTGATATTCTAACTTCAGATAAGAACAACCATTACAGACTTCTACAGGAGAGAGAGCATCACCAGAGAGACCAGGGGTTGTAGAGGCGGCAGTAGGAGGAGACAGAGCAGTGAGGGGGGAAGGGAAAACAGACAGGAAATGGTGGTATTAAGGTGGAAGTGAGGCGGGTGTTGAGTGAAAGTGCAGACATGAGTAGTGTGCACACAGAAGAACATTTTTTTGGGGGGGGCCACAAGGGGAGCGTGCAGGAGAAGGGGGTCCTGTGCTGCTGAAGTCTTGGGAACAGGGAGGACAGAAGGAGCGCAAGTCTGAGATTCTGAGAGAGTAATGGGGGGAGGGAGGTTAGAAGAGAGAAAGTTATAGGACAGCACCAGAGATGGGCAGAAGAGACCTCCATTTAACATCTCATCTGAAGGACAGCACACCCATCCATGATAATACACCCCATCTCTTGTTATGCACTGGAGTGCCAGCTTTAGATTTGGTAAGAGCTAAGAACAGCCACAGTAGCCTATAGCTAATGAAAATATATGTACTTATATTTATTTCAAAAGTTTCACCAAGAAAGATACTGACCTGGTAACAGCTTGTTTCCAGATGTGTCCTGGAGGGAGGGGGTAGAGGAGGGTCATGAATAATAAGAATAGTATTTACATAGCAGGTAAAAAAAAAAAAAAAGGCATAACTAAGCATCATATAACAGGAAACATCAAAGGCATTTCAGCAAAATATGCACACTGGCATGGATATAGCAGGATGCACCCCGAGGACAGCAAGAAGATGCAAGTTAAAGTGCAGATAATAATGCAGGCAGATGTCAGCAGTGCTAACCAGTAGTTATTCAAGAAGAGTCTATTTGAAGAGGGGGTGGAAACAGGTTAGCAGCAAGAGCTAGGGCGAGGAGTTGGGGAAGGAGACGACATTTGGTAGAGGTGGAAGGAGGGGAAGAGAGGTATGGGGGATCAGGTGCAGTCGCAGGACTGGGAAGAGAACTTGAGAGGAGAGAAAAATGTAATGTGTGTAATCACAAACTCGGTGTGACTAATGGAAAAATACTGCAATACACTTTTTTTTTTTATTACAAATATTGCAATTTGCAGCTAAACCATGTTCCCCCAGTGCTCTTCCAATTTGGGCTGCTTGGGCTAGAACACGCAACCGTCTGACCCAAAGGCTACTTACGGCGCCATGCTGACACATTTTGTCAGTGATGTCCTGTACTGTGGATATCAACTGTACTCTGAAGGAACAAAGCTGATCAGCTCACTTTCACTTTAACTAGAGGAACAAGCAAAGAAAAAAAATGAGCTCTGTAGCTGTGGTTGATATGGTTCTGGGACATGGCTCAGTTGACTGCACTTTGTAACATGCTGCCATTCTGATTGTGTGAAAGTTTGCCAGCTGGGGGGAGGGACTCTAAAGCTGGGTAGCATTACCTGTGGAATGTTGTGAAGTGCCGTTGGTGACGCAGGAGTGGAGGGGGTGCATTGCATGGCATGCCCCACAGTGCAGTGTAAATTGAGCCAAGTTAGAAAGGGCTGAGAGAGATGGAAAGAGCACCAGGTTCAGTAAGCCACTCGGACCTGTTGATGTCCGTGATTCGGTGAGTATCTTCTATTTCTAATGGGTAGGTGGGTGTGTGTGCATGCAGGGGTTGGGCTGCTTTTGGCTTGCCTAACAAACTGCCTGTTACATTCTACTTTGACCACCAAGACTTAGGGAGCCCCCCCTTACATGTTACTCAGACTCTTATTCTCCCGAAGCGGGGGGGGGGGTCATTTTTGACCATCTGCTTGTAATGTTTGTGGTTAGTTCAGAAATTCCTGGGGTGAGAAATCTGCTGGAGTATGTTTGTTTTCCATTGCCTGTTACTTGATTGCCAGTGCTACGTGTGCAAACCTTTTCTTGTACAGGGTTAGTGCTGAAGCACTGCTTGTTAGTTGTTCTTCAGAGTCCTTAAAAGTTCCAGCTGGGGATGTCAGTCCTGGGTTAACAAAAGTCCTACCCTTCTGAACAAAATGTTATATTTAATTATAATGACTGCGATTCATAAATGTAATTCATTGTTACCTTTTTAAGTAAAAAGTTGCATGCGCTGTGGATCCCAGGTGTTTAATCTGCCTTTCCTGTTTGAGGAGTTTTAGGATGATGTGTTTTGAGCAATTTCAGCGGTTTCTGAATGCTGTGTAATTGCTAGCTAGTGTCTTCAGAAACAGCTAAGCAATCTTGCAAGTGGAAGGCCTCTGTCATCGCGAGGAATGACGCTCGCATCCCATGGGTTTGGTGCACGTAGTTTATCCGATCTCTCCCTCTGGCTAGAGAACCAGTGAGCAGCAGGTTGGAGATTGTCAGATTATAGTACAGAAGAAAAGGTGGCCAAGTCCGCCAGTGCAGAGTAAACCTGCTAGATTTGAACTGGACTGGTCGATGCCAGAGGAGGGGACAGTTTCTGTCTTTCAGTGGCTCGCTGCATACTGCCTGAAATCCTTCACCTTCCTCATTGTGTTGCTGAGATGTGCATTGCTAGTGTTATTGGAAATCTAGAACATGGGAAGTCACAATGTGATTGGCTAAGCACTAGTCCATATTCCATGCTAACCACCCTAACCCCTCAACACTGTAAAAGCATGAAACACAAAAACTATTCATGTTCTTTTCCCAGCTACAGTAGCGGGGAGCCCCTCCACACAGAGTTGTCATCATGGAATGCAGACCAGGTTATATAATATGCTCCCTATGTGAAATGGGCTGTATTCCTTGATCATGCCCTCTGTGTCGGGTGTCATTGCTCAAGTATTGTATTTATGGGGCTCCTCGTAAATATTCCTTTGGTTTCTACAAACAGGAAACTGAATTGCCAGACTAATCAGTTTTGTTTTTTTAGTTAACCAAAATGTGTGTTCAGCTTTTGTGGATTTTACCTGTACAGTTTTGTATGGTCAGGCCTTATATTTCATAGCCCATATACTTTTTTGACTCATTTCACAGGTGTGACATCAGATACAGTGTGTAGGAAAGGCACTGTATAAACACCGCATTTTATTCTATATAGTCCCTATACTACCACTAATGCATTGCTTTGTAAAACACTTTGGGATGCAGTGTGTGTGTGTGTGTGTGTGTGTGTGTGTGTGTGTGAAAGGCGCTGTATAAGCATTAAATTCTGTTCTGCTCTGTGCTGTCCCTGCACTACTAATCTTAACTCACTGCTTTGTAAACCACTTTGGGATACAGAGTATATGAAAGGGCTGTTTAAATCCAAATGTTGTTCTGTTGTACAGTCTCTGCACTACCAGTATCTAACTCATTGCTTTATAAACCACTTTGGGATACAGTGTGTATGAAAAGTGCTGTATAAATCTAGATTCCATTCTATAGTCCCTTCACTACCAGTATCTAATGCTTTTCTTTGTAAAGCGTTTTGGGAAACAGTGTGAATGAAGGGTGCTATATATCTTCAAAGTCTGTTGTTTTATACAGTCCCTGCACTACCAGAATCTAACTCATTGCTTTATAAAGCACTTTGGAAGGAGGAGGCATGGCTTTACTGTCGAAAAGATGGCAGCTTGATCTTGTCGGCTCCTTCTCCCTTCAGCCTGAATCCTGCCTAATCTGCTTGCTAACATAGACATCCGTCCTTCCAACTGAAGCAACAGCTCCCACCCCAAAGTACATGTTACTGTGCTCTTTCAGGCCCTCAGTGTGTTCCATGGCGCTCTTGGTGACAGTATCTCTGGTGGCTCCTGTGGACATGAGGGAATCAAGATTATGTTCAGCCAGTTGTCATAGGAAATTGGTGAAATCAAAGCGGCTACACAACAATCTTAGGAGAACGTTACAGCCCTGGCTCAGAGGGTTACTTCTACCGAGCAGCAGGCTGCACGGCAGGAGGGCAATTCTGACTGCATGGCAGCACACCTCCGGGACCAAGCCCACAAGATCTGACAGCTCTACAAAAAAAAAATCGATGACCTTATGAGCTGAGGCAGACAGAAGAAGCTTCAGATTGTGGGGTTCCCGGAGGGAGTGGAGGGCTGAGACACAAACTGTTACAGTATAACCTCGATTATCCAAACCAAACGGGAGACAAGGGATTTGTTCGGATAAGCGAGTATCTATTAATTTTGCCGTTAAAAATGAGTTTTGCACTTTGCGGTGACATAAAAAAAGAAACAAGAGAGATGTTAAGCAAAAATTGGTTTTATTTTGTAATATTTTGTTTTTATTAAATTAGCATAAATGAAAAAAGGTAAAAAAGCATCAAAGTCTTGAATTTTATTTTGTTTTAAAATATTCAGTGATCGCTTTCTGTTTTGCCGCTTCATTTCGTTTTTTTAAAGCCTTCTGTTTCAGTTGGCATAAGAGAAGTGTGTGTAGGTAGTTGCACTCTTGTTGAGTCTCGAGCCAAAGGATACAAGTTTCAAACGCTGAAACAGCTTCAGTTGTAGAAAGGTGGGGGACACAATACACGTTCGGTTAATCTGGAGATTTGGTTAAACGGGAGTTGGATAATCGAGGTTATACTGTATATGCAAAATGCTTTCCCAGAGATCTTTCAACACCACTGGCTGCTATCGCTAGAGATTGAATGCTCCCACTGATCTAGAGCCCTTCCATCCAAGCCAGGAAAAAACCTAGGCCATTGCTAGTCAAATTCCAACTGGCTAAGGAAAGAGAGCTGCTAGTTTGGCGAGGCCACAGTATACAGAGCTTCCCGGACTTCTTGCCAGCCCTCACCAAAAGAATGAGAGCCTTTACTGCGGCATGGAAAGACCTTCAACAGATTGGGACCCCCTACAGCCTGAGGTATCCAGCCACACTGCATACGTCTAGAAATGTGGTCTTTCACTCCTTCGATATCCCGGCAGCCATGGAAGATGTCTTCCTTTGTTCCTCACCTGGCACCATTATCCTCTCTTTCCAAGAGGCCCATCCTGTGGACACCACCCTGCCCCAGCTCACCCGAACTCCCAGGCTGCGGCAGCAGGCCCAACACATCACACACAGGACCCTGATGTGGAGGATTTACTCATCACCGAAGAAGTAGAGGGGCAGGGGGCAAAAAAACTAAATACATCCAACCAGATCTACCACAATTCCCACGTCCTCCGAGCAGCAGCAAAAGTAAGGAGCATGAACGAGAGCCATCCTCTGATAGCTCGGGTGAGTTAATGTGAATAATCGCTATGCTTCACTGAGGAATGTGGAAGAAAGGCCTCCCGCTCCCCCTCTGCAGCCACAAAGGTCTCCATTGAAGAAGACACAGCAGCAACCTGCCAAACCGGCCCCTTCTCAACTCGAAAATGTCCTTTATCAACCTTTGCCAGAGAGCACCCCCCTGCCACCGCCCACTCCTCCAGCCAAAGATGTGGCTTACCTTTACTCCTACACCACGTCAGCGGCATCCAACCCCCAAGGCCTCCTCCTCTTCCTGGCAGTTGCAGCATGAAATGGGTTAGAGACTTCTGTGCATCCAATGACACCAGACTTTTTTATAGGCAGATTGGAGTCCTCCCTCACCAGAACCCACCTGACGAACTGGAACTCTGGCCCAATTCAGAACGTTGCTCCAGTCCCTACCTCTTAAAAGCAACATTACCAATGTTTAGCTGAAATTGTATCCTTTTGCATTGCAATCGACAATACCGGGGCTAACTGCTTTTCACTACGATTAATCAGTCTTTTAAGCTTTTCTCCTTTAAAAGATTGCTATAGCAGTTGGCCAGGTAGCACTGAGGTGGCGCTGGAGCGCTACCTCGCGCCACGCCAGTGACCTGGGTTGAGGAACAGACTCTGGCCACTGGGGTCAGCGGGAGGGAGAGTTGGCGTCAGGAGGACAGCTCTTCTCTCCGGGGTGGGTTTTGGGTTCTGTAGCTCTGGCAGCCCCGATGGAGGTTGGGGGGTCATACAGGAGCCACCGCAATCATGGGGTGGAGTGTGGCGGGGCGTCAGCAGCATGCCTGTGCAGGCGTCATTGCGTCCGCGCTCAGAAACCACAGCGTAAACACCGGAGGTCAGCGAGAATGATGAGAACCAGGGACCTGCCCACATCCCACTGCTGGACCTGTCCTCCTCGGTTCTCCCGGTCCAGGCGCGATCTTATGGCCATCCCTCTAATTTCAGAAAGGATCGCCAGGGGAGGGCGGACCCTCTCCCGGTGGGGGGCTGGACAGACCATGGGATGAGAGAGAGACTGAGAGAGGAGGCTCTCAGGCCGGGACTAGAGGCAGAGTCGAGTGGGTACTCCAGAAGGATGCCTTGGACCCTCAGAGCAGAAACGGAGTCAACAAAAAAAAAAAAAAAGGTTGCTACAGATAACTCCGACTATATTGTTGTCCCGAGGTGCCTTTTTTGAAGGCTTCTTACATCGAGTCACATTGAAGGGGCGAGGAACTCTTTGGGGGGGGGGGTCCACTTTTTGCCATGGAGTAATGTCTACTTTATATTTATTGTTTATTACATTAGTTTAAAGACCCTGCAGTTGTTGAGATACCCCCTACCGTCAGCCCACCTGGGTACTCGGTGGGGGGCATGCAGGGTGGTTATCCAGCGGGATGGCTGGTTTTACAGGCCTACGGGAAACATCCCTGGTGCTGCTCATTGCCTAAACTGATGGACCCCTCGCATCACGATGATTCAGGCACACCCTTCAGTGTTTCCATCCTAACCAAGGGCTTGACTGAGGGGCTGTTGGGACCGACTGAAGACCCTCTTGGGCAATGCCAAGCCTGCCATTAATATCTTTTCCCGTGGTTCCCAGAGTGTTCTTGATAGCTTTGTAAAGTGGTTAAACATTTGTGACTGTTTTTATAGCGATGCTTTCAAACAAGTCCCCCTTCCTGCCCAGCTGAATTCAACTTGGTTATAGGCTAGGGAAGTGAACCCTGAACTTGAACCTTCCTCTAGGACCTTCTTTTGTGAAGAGGGACTGTGGTTTATGGATGTGTGATTCTCGGGTGTTTACCTGTTCCTACATTCTCGAAACTCTTCCTATCATGCAGCCACAGAAACAGAGATATCTGACCTTGTCAGCGAGCAGGGCACAGGACAGTTAGTTTATCTACTGATCATGATTTTGTACTCAAGTGAAAGTCTTTTTCATGATTCAATTGAAATTTTAGGAGGAAAGCCACCAGTCACCCTTCCTTCCACACTCATGGGGAGCTCTGTTTCAGTGCATATGGATGGGGCCGGGGATCAGAGCAGTGAGGGGATCTCAGGCCACAGAACTTTGGATGTCATAATAAGGCTAGTGATTGGCAGGGGTGGACCCTAGCCACCAGGGCACTGTAGGAAATTTATGGGGCTGGTGGTTGGTTGGTGGATGGGGCCACTGGACACCAGGGACACAGTGTTGGAGTACAGGGTCGGGATGGGGGAAGGGGCACACTAGACACCAGGGATACTTTTTACTTATCAGGGAATGGCAATCGGAGGGTTTCAGGGACACTGGTAATCAGGGATGTGTTTGTGTGGTCAGGCCGTGGCAATCAGCTGCAGTACCTTTGTCCACTGGCAGGTCCTTGTTACCGGTGGTAATTTGCACTCATTCGGGTGGAAATTACTGCCGGTGCACACCTCTGAATCTACCGCTGCGGGTCCCCACCTGTTTGTATAGGTACAGCAGTATCCTAGCGCTCGGGAGCAAATGGATTTTGGCCGCGCTGCGGGGGGTGTCTGAAAATAGACCCCACCCACACATCGGGCACAAAACTTGGTTTTGCATGCAGTTGCCCATTTGCGCAGGTACAACACTGAATATTGGCCCCTGATGTCATAATTGTGAATTATGGCTTTTTTAGAATGTCTGTGTCACTCAAACTGCCTGAACATTCCATTTACTCTACAACATTTGGTGGTAAATACCACCTGATTCATTCCCATGTTACTAACGAGGAACCCAGTTCATTTATCTGACTGTTTTAAGCCTCAGAAACCTATAGCGTATCTTCACAAGTCTTTTGTGTGCAAGCACCACTCAGCTTTGCTTCTCAGTTCTCACTCAAAGACCTCGAGAATGCACTCATAACCAGAAGGGGACACGAAGACCATGCATATAAACGCATAAAATGAATGAGTCCAGCTGTAGATTGCAAGGCTCATAGTTCCATCTCGGGTGGGGGTTGGTGACATTTACAAACTTCTGTAGCTTAATTCTTGTGGTTATGGTGTCACCAGAACCACTCGATGGAAATACAGCCTTGTGACTCCCTGTCACTTATCATTTATTTGATATTCCTACCTGGACATAGAGTTGTTACAGCACTGATGTACTGAATCTATAAGGGACTTTTTTTTACTCTACTGTAGGTGGTCCTTCTCTTCCACTCACCCCATCTTGTCTTTCTTCCAATGACCTCAAAATCTTGACGCCAGGCAGTGAGGCCCAGAAACACGGGTGCTGAGAAAACCAGTGGCCATTTATCCTGTAACCAGAACATAGCTTCTTATTTTCTCCCCTTCCCCATCTCCTGCACAGGGCTTTTCCATGCTGTGCCAATCTTGCGGGGGGGTAGGGGGGATTGAGGATCCCCACAATGGTGTACCACTTCCATCAGCTTGCCAAAGATGTGGTTTCGCAGTGAGGTTAGCAGCACCCTTGCTCCTGTATTCCAAGAGCAGTGCTTCCTCACAGCCAGGGCTGAGTCTGGCCCGTCACCACTAGGCCAGGATGGAAGGGGGAGCAGTTCTAACTGCCCAAACTGTGCAAGATGATGCTTGGTAAAATAAATTTCTAAATCACTTGAGTTCGCTAGATTGAGTTTTATGTTTAGTTCTTGTGCTGCTACCCCCCGCCTCACTAATGGATAGCTCACTTTAAAATTGGCAATCGAAGGCTAACTGAATGCTGGCTAGACGACTTTGCGGTTTGGGGCACTGATTGGCTGACATTTTGTAAGTGATATATAATTTGTCCCACACCTGTGCCATGTTGCCTCTGTAGTTGGAGCCTGCAGTCTTGTTTGTGAGAACCGTGACTGGTGTCTCAGGAGGTAACAGACTAACATGGACGTGGCAGCTTCTCAGTCTGCTTCCTCCCTCTGTGCTTCCTCCAGTAACAGTTGATGTTTTTGAATATAATGCATTATTATTTACAGAACTCCTAAACAGCAAATGCGGCCCACACAAAATTGTAGACGTCTTAAGATGGCACGTTTTTCTGATCCGTGGACAGTGCACACACTGAATGCTTGGAGAGAATTTCGAAGGAAAGGGTAAATTTGGATAATTTTGGAAGACTGATGCCCCCTCCTGGTAGATTAGACAAGGGCTTTAATGTATGCGAACACAAGGGCCTTTATTTATTAGATCAATGTCTGGAGGGTAACACCTTTTTAGCATTTGAACAGTTAGCACACAGATTTAATTTGGGTAGAAGTGAGTATTCTAAATACCTTGAGGTGAGGAATTTCTGAGGAAATCAGTAGCACGAGCAGCTGACTGGGACTCCGAGGGGAACTGATAGCAGGAGACAAGCACTGGTAAGGCCACGCCTGGAGTGCTGTACCCAGTTCTGGAGCCCTCACATGATGAGACCGGGAAAGGCTGAAGACAGTGCAGCATAGAGTAATAAAAATGATTCCTGGCTGGCAGGGCAGAGCCTACAAGGACTGGCTGAGGGTGCTGAACATGTAGTCACTGAAGGCCAGAATGACAGGGTTGATTTGATGGACTTTCAAATTCCAAGCTGGCAGTATAACCTAGAGGTTAGAGCAACATGCTGTGAATGAGCTTGGTACATCCAGAAGACAGACATGGGTTTGATTTTCCACAACCTCTGCTTGCGTACTGTGTGATTCTGAGCAAGTCAGTTAACTTCCCCAGTGCTCCCGGGTCGCCCGTGAAAACGGACACCTGTGCCTGGTGGGCCTTACCCGGTTACCAAAGGGGGAGAAAAAAAGAATGAATGAACAAGGTAAACTGCGAGGAACTATTAAATAGGACTCAGGAATCCAGAACACGGGCACAAGAGTGGCAGCTGGTGTGCAAATATGAATATCTATGTAAATTGAATGATCTGTCTGCTTTTAATGCTTCGTCTGTATTGCAGAATTCCATAAATATTCAGTTAAAGTATAGAAATTACTGCTGATGAAAAGTAGGGGAGGAAACATCAAAAAAGGAATACAGCCAAAACATCTACAAAACTTTACTACATAACTCACTGTTCCACCACTGATCCCCTGTTTAATACCACCATAGAATTCGTACATAAGCCTCTGTAGCCCAAAATAGCCCTAAAAATCTAACTGGTGCTGACAACGTTCTATTCACTTTGCTAACATTCACCCTCATTGTATTTCATCATATACCTCCCCACATTTTTGCCTCCGCCATGTTGAAAGCCTCATCTTTTCCTCCACAGGTTTTAATGTGGCTAGCTTTCCTAAATGTTCCTTTGGAAAAAGGTGGTTAATTATACTAAGGTTGATAACCCTATATGCCGTACCAATAGATAGAGGACATCTAATCCTGACGCTAACATGTCTGTAATGCATCAATTGTTGGAGCATATGTAACCTTGCTCCTCTGACTCTAATGTGTTTTACATGCTCATTGCAAACTGAATAAAAGAAAGTTTAAAAAAAAAAAAAAAAACAAGAAGAAGAAGGAATACAGCATGTTGGCATATTCATTGAGGCCTCCAGGTGAGAGGTTTTCATACATGGAACTGCAAAAAAGTCACTGCTATCGAGCCCCTGACGTCTCTGGGGGAAACTTTGAAAAAACTCAATTTTTAGAAAAATTTTGCTTCTGTTTAATATATTTTCTGTATTTAGTGCCTCCACTTTCTTTAACTGCATCAGTTAAATGAAAACAGGATCCGTAGACTTCCTCTGCTTCAGCTACTTGTCTACACCTGAGATCACAGGCCTCTGCTTATGACATCACGAACCTGCTGTACAGGCGAGAAATGTGTCGGAGAGGGTTGGGATGTCCATTGAAGACAAAGAGCTGGAACAGATGCAGTTTCATGGAAAGTGGTCCTGTGTTTACATCCAGTTATAAGGAATAAAATTATGTTTTTCCCAGGTTTTCCCTGTGACGTTAATGGCTCTTTGAGCCGCAGTGGAGTCTTGGCAAAAGCTGTTGTGGTGAAATCGCTGACTTGGTGGTGGTGTCAGCTGAACTCCTTTAACAGATGTAAGTAGCTGTTGCATTCTTTTTGTTATACTTTCCATGATTGTCAGTTTCTGCGCTGTGAGGGGGGAAGCCATTTAAGGAACAGGCACTGGCCTGCGGGCCACAGGGATGGAGACTTACTGTAAAGCTCTGCATGTGCTCCCACCTGTGGGGATTTAGTTCAGTCTGCTTCACCTGACTTTCTAGCTGATTAATGGGAGAACTTCTCAGTTGTAAAATTAAAAAAAAAAAAACGAATGCAAATAGTCCAAGAGGTGCTTTGGATGGGCTGTGAGTAATAAGCGTGCAGGGAAGGGAGTTGGGGGTGGGGGTAATGAAAGAGCTGATGTCTACTGAAATTGTCTCCAGCTGACCGTCTACCCCATTGCTCTATTTGTGACTTCACATTCTGTTGCCGTGGCTCTGTGTTGTCTTGACAAATGGCACTATCGAGTCAGAGAAACCAAATGAAAACTGTTTATGCAAATGTCATGGATAAGTTGGCCACACCTTGGTGCTAAACCTAGGAACGTGAACTTTAAAAAGGAGATTTGTTGTATTCTGTAATAGCTGAAGTATGGTTATGTCTGTGGCTTCATTGTATGATACAGCCAGGAAGACAACCCATAACATGGTTTCACGTGCATTCTTAGGCTGTGAGAGCCATGACACGTAGGTGAGCAGTTCTGGTACCCTAAGAATGTGAGACCACTCCTTCAACTGTAAAACAGGTTTCCCTGGCTAAACTCATTCTATCTTGTGCGGCCACTTTGGGTTGGGTTAAGCAGTGGACGGTTCCGACACCATATAGCGCTATACCGGTAAGAATGGGTTTTAATGCAGTATATTTTAAATGAATTGAGGTTTATCAATAATATATTAACATTTAAAAAACAAATCCCCTGAACATGCCCGTTTCCAGGGCAGTGCCATGTGAGGAACTGTGTACAAAATAGAGTGCCTCACATCCTGTGGAAAGGAGGGCTCTGATTAGTCAGGAGCAAGCCCTCGATTTATAATGTGTGTGTGTGAAAGAGAGAAAGAGAGAGAGTGTGTGTGTTTTCTCAGGTCTGCCGTTCTCAGTATATTTAATGTTGCTTTATTCTTCCTTGCAGGTGTACCAACCTACGACCAGGAGAGACCGGAATGGACATCACAAGCCGTTGTACCCTTGGGGACCCTAACAAACTGCCAGAGGGGGTGCCGCAGCCTGCCCGGATGCCCTATGTCTCCGACAAGCACCCCCGACAGACCCTGGAGGTCATCAACCTCTTGCGCAAACATCGGGAGCTGTGTGACGTTGTGCTTGTAGTGGGGGCCAAGAAGATCTACGCCCACCGGGTGATCCTTTCTGCCTGCAGCCCGTACTTCCGAGCGATGTTCACAGGCGAGTTGGCAGAGAGCCGCCAGACAGAGGTGGTGATCAGGGACATTGATGAGCGAGCAATGGAGCTGCTGATTGACTTCTCCTACACATCCCAGATCACTGTGGAGGAGGGGAACGTGCAGACCCTGCTGCCTGCCGCCTGCCTTCTGCAGCTGGCAGAGATCCAGGAAGCCTGCTGTGAGTTCTTAAAGAGACAGCTGGACCCTTCCAACTGCCTTGGGATTCGAGCTTTTGCTGACACACACTCCTGCCGGGAGCTGCTCCGCATTGCTGACAAGTTCACTCAGCACAACTTCCAAGAGGTAAGCCTCCAAGTGAAAGAGAGGGCTTTAGAACCTTGAGCAGGCAGGCCCCATGGAGACACTGGTGTTATCCAAACCGACATTTCACTTCCAGCTGCCAAAGGTATGCCTTCTGTGTTCTGTTCTCCTTAACAAGGCAGGTGCAGAGTAGGGGGCGTGTAGTGGTCCAGCGTCACTGCCCTGCAGTGACTGGCTGGCATCACTGCTGGGCATTGGTAACATGGACTTGATATAGAACAACTCTTCATGGGGAGGAGTCCAGTTTTGTATTGAATATGTGCATATTACCCCTGCTTGCTCAATACTTGCTAGCACAGTTTTGTTTGGGGGGGGGCAAGAGAGGGGGCTCTGGCATGATATAAAAAATACTTTTTGTAAAATACTAATGTAAACAGGTGGATACGTGGTATTAAATAAGCCAAAATTATTGATTAGTAGTTTTGAGCATGAAGGTACTAAAACACTGTGAAACTGCATAGAACATGGCATAGACTAGATTGATTAGCAAAATGAAAAATGTATTTTTTAACGTGTTTTGAATGTGGAACCCTGAATAAAAAAGAACACATATATTTTAACAGTCTAGTGCTATGCAGTTCAGAAAATGGTTAGCATTACCTTCTGATGTATACAGCATATTGCTATGCTATACTAGCTGTTTCATACCCTGTGGGTATGGGAAAAGCATGAAGCATGTGGTACAGAATCACTTGGAGAGAGATGGACCTCGGGTACCCTGCTGTAACATGGGTGGGGTCAGCTGGGGAAAATCATGCTGATACCAGAGTAGAACTAAAGTGCAGGAGGGTGGGTGGGGTAGGGAAGGAGGGCCTGTGTGTTGTCTCCCAGTTTTGATCATCTCGAGAATAACTAGATTAGAATTGAGTGTAATCCCAGGCCGAGTACAGCACCCACAGTAATCGAGTTACTAACAGCAGGCAGGAAATAAAACAGCAGTGAAAGCACCACACACCTTTCTCATAAAATAGGATAAGGGAACGTGTTCCAGACTTTGTGAAAGGTCTCCACGCTCAGCCAGTGTTCCAGATCAGTTAGCCTTTGTTGGCTGTTGTTCCCGTGGGTAAGTTTAGTTCTGTGCTTTGACTGGGGCTGGGGGTTGTGTGAGAGATGTCTGCCCCTTGTTTTGTGGACTGTTTGCCTTGGACTAGCACATGAACCTTGAACTGTTAAGCGCAGTATAGTCTTGGCATTGCTAATTCAGACAGCTGCTGGCTTAGCATCGGTACCTGCTGGTGGTGCATTTTAGGCAACTAAAAATAATACAGCCGGAGCAGAGCCAGTGGATCTCTGCTTCTTCCATTTATTACAGACTTCCTTGAAATGTGAATCTCAGTGGGCAGAGGGGTGTAGCCTTTTATCTTGTTTTTGTTGTCCGTGGTCACCACCCCAGTATACAGTTTCCTTGGTGAACTCCAGTTTTAACCTCTTCCTTCCTGAAGATTTGGGCACAAAATAGGCGACAGAACAGCTTCTCTGTGACCTGACGGTCTCTGTATGGCAGGAAAATAACTTAGAAGCATAGAAGTTGTCAGCAGATAAGGACCTCTTGGCTCACCTAGTCTGCCCAGTTTTCTATGCATACTGTGCCACCACAGACTCTACTCAATCTCCGGTCGTCTCCTCCCCTTGCAGTACTACAAAAGGTTCCCTTGTATCTGTCCCATGCATGCTTGAATCCCATGACCGTCTTGACACCCACCACCTCTGCTGGAAGGCTGGTCCAGGCATCCACCACCCTCTCTGTGAAGAAGTATTTCCTCACTTTTCCTCTGAGCTTCCCCCCATCAACTTCATAGCGTGACCTCTTGTCCTTGAGTTTCTTTTTCTATGGAAAATAATACCTTCTTTTACCTTATTAATACCTGTTAGGTATTTGAATGTTTCTGTCATATCCCCCCTTTATCTCCCCTCCTCCGGAGAGTACACATTGTTTCTTGAGTCTCTCCTCGTAGGGCTTTTTTATTTTTTTTTTGCTTGATCTGTTTAACCCCCATGGCCCCTCCTGGCTGACTACTCCTTCGGGCTGCCAAGCCCCATCCCACCACCGAGCTCCCTGTTGACATCCGCTGCCCCTTATCGCAATGTACCCTGGTCGATTTGACATATCCCTTCATTGGGGGCTGCCCCCCTCCTGTAGTCACAACCGGGAGAGGAGACTTGCCCAGTGGGGCATACCATCCCATCAGAGGGGACGGCGAGGGCGCAGCTTAGACACCTCTGGGCTTCGCAGCGAACGGGGGGGGTCAGCTGCTGTCATCCATATGGCCAGGCAGCCATATTTTTCCAGTTTTTCTCACTGCCCACATAAGCCATATGCCTGCAGCCTCTGTGGTCACCCACACCGCAAAATGCGTTGCTGCAACTGGCTGCCAGGAGCCACTCAAGGGCAATACTGGCTGCGACCCACTCTTCCGGGGAGGAGAGTGTCCCTTGGATGCTCCAAGCTCTCCCCGCCAGCCTCCGCTCCTGTCATCCCGGGCTTGGGTGTGAACCTGGGTCGCCAGCATGTTGGGCAATCCCATATCGCCCAGCGCCACGGAGCTGGCCTCAAAGGGCTTTTGTTGCAGGCCCTGCACCATTTCGGACAGTAACTATAGGACGGTATCCCTGCGATCAGATTGGATAAGGGCCATGGTATAGTATAGTAACCTTGCAATTGGATTGGGTGAGGGCCATGGTATAGTAACCTTGTGATCGGACTGGGCGAGAGCCCTGATGTGGTAACCCTGCAATCAAATTGGATGAGGGCTCTTGATATAGTAACATTGTGATTGGACTGGGTGAGGGCCTTGATATAGTAACCTTGCAATTGGATTGTGTGAGGGCCCTGATGTAATATAGTCTACAGTGGTGCAGAGGGAAAACAACTGTCAAGAGGTGTTAACTTCTAGTTGAAATGTACCAGCAAGGGTAAGCCTGTTGCTAACACCCAGGGTACTTGTAGCGTCTGGGTGCACCTGAGTAGACATCAGTCTTCCTTAGCAGCCAGTAAGTGACTGCAGCGCTGTATATAAGCATGTGAGGTAAGCAAAACAGTAGATCACCCTAAACAAACTGGCCTGATCTTTGTATCATGAGAGAGGAAAATTCCTGCACATCTGTTGCTGAAGTGTGTAGCAGTTTCTTTGTCTTCCATGCCTCTTCAAAATCAAATTGCGGAGCAAATGTAGCACCTGGCCTGATGGCCTAATGGTACGCAGTGTACAGTAATGTGATGAAGGGCTGCCCAGGTTTGAGGCCTGAGTCCACAGCGTCACACATCAGGTGGCAGAGGCAGTGCAGGGTTTTCATTTTGGACACCTCTTGCCTCAGGAAGGGTGGGCGACCCATCTGTTACTCAACTGTCCCCGGAGGTTCAAGGGAGAGCGAGAACTGCAGGTATAAGCTGCAGTTCCAGATTAGGGTGTGTTATCCTGCTGCCAGTGTGATGCTGGGCACTGACATTTGGCACACTGGTATAAATCCAGCGTAATACTGGTAGTTGTCTGTTGGAGTATGGTGGGCATGTCTCATGTTGTAGTGGGTGGAAATAAGACTATGGACAATAGTGGCACCTGGTTGTGGGTGGGAATGAGACAGTGGACTAGGCTGGGAAAGGGACAGTGGACAAGGCTGGCATGCAGTTGTGGGTGGGAATGAGACAGTAGCCAAGGCTGGCACTCGGTTGTGGGTGGGAATGAGACAGTAGCCAAGGCTGGCACTCGGTTCTGGGTGGGAATAAGACAGTAGCCAAGGCTGGCACTCAGTTGTGGGTCAGAATGAGACGGTAGCCAAGGCTGACACTCGGTTGTGGGTGGGAATGAGACTGTGGATAAGCCTGGCACTCTGTGGTGGGAGGGAATGAGACTGGGGGCAAGGCTGGCACTCGGTTGTGGGAGGGAATAAGACAGTGGATAAGGCTGGCACTCGGTTGTGGGTGGGAATGAGACAGTAGCCAAGGCTGGCACTCTGTTCTGGGTGGGAATAAGACAGTAGCCAAGGCTGGCACTCAGTTGTGGGTCGGAATGAGACGGTAGCCAAGGCTGGCACTCGGTTGTGGGTGGGAATGAGACTGTGGATAAGCCTGGCACTCTGTGGTGGGAGGGAATGAGACTGTGGGCAAGGCTGGCACTCTGGTGGGAGGGAATGAGACTGTGGGCAAGGCTGGCACTCGGTTGTGGGAGGGAATAAGACAGTGGACAAGGCTGGCACTCGGTTGTGGGTGGGAATGAGACAGTAGACAAGGCCGGCACTCGGTTGTGGGTGGGAATGAGACAGTGGACAAGACTGACACACTAGTGGGTGGAAATGAGACAAAGGACAATGCTTGCATTTAGTTGTTGGTGGGAATGAGATTATGGGCAATGCTGGTACTAGGTTGTGGGTTGGAATTTGTGTGTTTGAGACCATGGACAATAGTGACACACTGTTGTGGGTGGGAATCAGAAAATGGACTATAGTGGCTCTCGTTTGGATGACACCTGGCATGCTCTCCATGTCCTGTTGGGTGTTTTGTCCTAATTTTCCTGCCCCTCCCCTACCTGAGGAAAATTACCCATCCCTGCAGGAGTGGGTAATAGACATTTTTCAAGAGGAAAGTCTGGGGTAACTAGGGGCCAGTAGGAACTGCTCCGGTAGGTATCTGGGGACCAGTGGTAAGTGTTCCAGTGGATATCTGTGGCCATTGAGGGCAGTTCCAGTAGGCATCTGGAGCCAGTGGGGACAGTTCCAATAGGTATCTGGGTGCCAGTGGTGACCACTCCAGTAGGTATCTGGGGGGCCAGTCTGGTGTTCCAGTTGGCATCTGAAGGCCAGTGAGGACTGCTCCGGTAGGTGTACAGAGGCCAGTGAGACAATGCCAGTGGATATCTAGAGACCAATGGTGACCACCAGTAGGTATCTAGGGGCCTTTGGTGACCACACCAGCAGGCATCTGGGGACCAGTGTCGACTGCACCAGTTGGTATCTCAGGGCTAATGGGAGCTGCTCCAGTAAATATCTGGGGACTAGTAGGGACTACTTCAGTTGATATCGAGGACTGCTTCATTCGGTATCTATGGCCAGTGGGGACTGTTCCAGTAGGTATCTGGGAGCCTTTGGGGACTGCTCCAGTTGGTATTTGGGGGGCAGTGGGGACTGCTCAGTAGGTATCTGGGAGTTATTGGAGATGACTGCAGTAGATATCTGTGTGTCAGCGAGGACCACTGCAGTAGATATCTGGGGGCCAGTGGGGACTGCTTCTGTAAGTAGCTGGGGCCAGTGGGGACCACTCCTTTCAGTATCTGGGGGCCCTTTGGAACTGCTCCAGTAGATATCTTGGGGCCAGTGGAGATCTTCCAGTAGGTATCGGGTCAGTGAGGACCATTCTAGTATGGAGCTGGGGGCCAGTGGGGACCCCTATAGTCAGTATCTGGGGGCCAAGGGGGACCACTCCAGTAGATATCTGGGGGCCTGTGGGGACCACTCCAGTCTGTGTCTGGGGGTCCAGTTGGGAGCGCTTCTATAGGTATCTGGGGGACAATATGGAACCCTCTGGTAGGTATCTGAGGGCCAGTTTGGAACCCTCCGGTAGGTATCTGGGGGCCAGTGTGGAACCCTCCAGTAGGTATCAGGGGGCCAGTGATGACCATTCCAGTCCGTATCTGGGGGCCTGTGTGGACCATCCAGTTGGTATCTGGGGGATCAGTGAGGACCACTTCAGTAGGTACCTGGGGGCTAGTGGGAACTACTCCAGTAGGTATCTGGGGTCCAGTGGGGAATCACTCCTGTAGGTATCTGGGGGCCAGTGGGGATCACTCCTGTGGGCCGGTAGAGACTGCACCAGAAGGTATATGGGGGCCTGTAGGGACCCCTGCAGTCAGTATCTGGGTGGCCTGTGGAGACCGCTCAAGTGGTTATCTGAGGGCTAGTGGGGACTGTTCAGTAGCTATCTGTGGGCCAGTGGGACTGCTCCAGTAGGTATCTAAAGGAGTCAGTGGGAACCGCTCCAGTCGGTGTGGATTAAATGCTTGAAGATGGGCCAAAGGGTAGCCTCACTCATCAGGTATGGTAGAAAAACTAGGAGGTGGAAAAGTATCCATGCCTGTCCCACTGTCCAAGCACTATCATATGACTTTAACCCTTGGAGAGCAGAAGTATCACTTCCATTTCCACACAGAAACCCCCCTCGCTTCATTAATTGATTTGGCCTGCTGCCACTGAAGAGCTGTGAAGTGTGCAGCGTGGGAGAGGGACTCTGGTTTAGCTCAGCCAACTTCTGTAATCTGGGATTGTGATGATGGAGACCGACCACGTGGCACACTACTGTCCCTCATCATGCTAACACCTGCTTTACTCTGGGCTCGCTTTGAAGTCACTCTGCTGTCACTCATTTTGTTCTGCAGCACTCTGTGTTCTGTGCTTTTTACTTTTGGGTTTTGTTTTACAGTTTATCTACCCAAGATAGCCCAACTGAGATGTAATATCTCATTTACTGAGGGTGGGGGTCCTGCTTCTACCCAATTTACAACTGGGAGGAACAAAGTACTGAGAGTGACTTTTTCATTTCACACAGTAAGTGCCTATAGTGGGATTTTAACCTAGGTTGTCTGTTCCTATGGCTGTGCTGTAATCTCTGTACCACACTGCCTCTTTTCTTTTGTGTCTTTGGTGGACTAATGATTGATTTTTGTATGCGCTGATTTATTGTGTTTTTCATTTTACCTCGTTTGTCCCTGCAGTACCATGTTATTGGACTGTACGCAGCACTCTGAGCGTTGGATTACTGGTGGTTCTGGTAGTGTGGAGACTCCATGAATGGTCTGGGAGTGCATGGGCATGTCCTTCTCAAAGCCCTGGTGATGGGCTGATCTGAAGAGCTTCTTGGGGCTGCCCCCTTTCCATGCTTCTCAATCACCAGTCTCGCTCAGTATCTGGAGCACACTTAAACTCTCTACACCACTGGCTTTGCAATGCATCAACACATGCGCTCCGGTTGATGCGCTGCAAAGTTGGCTTTGTGGACACTCACCGCATCGCCGTAAGTGTTCCACAGCTCCAGTTTTTAATACGATGAAAATGTGGGGACATGTACTGGATCGAGCTCATTACCCCCGTAGTGTGAACGACTGATGCACTCTATCTGCTACGATCCCCTATGTCCAGGATGCCATTATTTAGAACTCTGCTCACATGGTTAAAAGACTCTCCTTTCGGTGCGATCTGTGGCGCGTCAGGCTCGGGAGTGTAAATGGAAAAATTGCAAGAGCAAGTTACAGCGCAGCGGGAAGGCAGAGTAAAGTGAAGCGCTGCTGCTGTGTAAACAGGGCTAAAATGAATGGCAAGTGCTGCAAGAATGCCCTTGAGATAACCATCTTGCGTAGCTTTTGTGTCCCAGACTAGAGAATATGTTGTAACCTTCAAACCCGTTAATGGGTAACTGAAGTACAATACAACAGCTAAGCAACAAAATAAACTGTTGTGAAAAAAAAAAAAAAAAAGACTGCTGGCTCAGCAAAAAAGACTGCTGACTCAGCGAGCATTGGTGCCGTAATTTACTTGAAGCAGTTGCATCTGCACTGTAGGTAAAGCATCCATGGGATATTAAGCACACAGAGAGTGAGTATGCTTCTGCCAAGAGCTGAGTGCCATATCCTTCAGTTCTAAACAAACTAAACCATAGATAAGCAGGAGTCTAACCCACAAAAAAAGAGAATTCGGTGCACACTCTCCCTCCCCCAACCATGGCAAATTTTACAACTATAATATTCTTTCCTGCCTGAATTGGCCACGTGCTTATTTTATCTCCAGTGGGAGTTGGGGTCTTTGGGTGTTCACATCAGGGCCTTGTGGAGCTGCCCAGCTACTAATTGTCAAGGCAGACCACCCATCAGCTGGTCTCCCAGTTTTAAAATGTAACTGCCTGAAACGGTTTATTTTGTATAAGGTACACTGGCAGTTCCACTGTAATGATGTTATCTGCCTGATGTCTTTAACCTAAGCTTCTCCTACCACCCGGGTGGTTATATCCCCCAACTCTGCCCTGTGGCGTCAGATCTTTCTTTCCGCTGGAAGAACAGGTCATCTCCTTCATGCTCTGCTGTGAAATTTTCTCTGCACCATAGGTGAACAGTTTTCAGAGTTTTTGAAGTCGTTCATTGGGATTCCTTGACTCCTTCATTTTATGATGGATCGCAAGAAGCCCAGGTTCAAGTTCTGTGTGCGGTGCGGCCAGAAAATGTTGGTCACCGATCCTCACAACACATGCATGTATTGCCTGGGTGGGCAACATGACATGTCAAGGTGCAACTTTTGCCTCTATGTTATCCGAGTCTCTTGAGGAGAGGAAGCTCCAGCTCACTAATGGCTGGCCTTCAAAACAGGATCTGAAGGACCGCTTGAAGGGCGGCAAAAAGGCCTTGATGGCTGCTGGGTCTCCAGCACAGCTTGCTGCCATGGGAGTCAAGGCAGCGGCTGCGACAGGCACCTCATCGGCCTCGGCACTGCTCCCGGCTGGGACCATTGTTGGAGGGACCATCGCAGGTCAGTTCCGTGAATTGAGCCAGTCCCTCCAGTCCTTTAGGAAGAGCCCTGCTCTCGATGGCTGTCGTTTGAAGATCAAGGTGAAAAAAAAATCTTCACATCACTGGCACTGGTCATGGTACCGGGAGTCATCTCTGTCCTCCCGGTCCCGCGACTCACTGGACTGCTCGGCGGAGGTGCAGCGCATCTCGGCCGAGAGGCAAGTCGAGGGTTCCTCATCATTGCTGATGAGCCAGTCAACTTTGGCTCCAGTTGACCAGCAGGCCGAGATGTTTCTCGATCCGAATGACTCATTGTCAGACCAGGTCGAGGATTCGACCTTGCAGACCTCGGTGCTCCGATCCTGACTCAGTGGGACATGGCTCTGCCAATCTCCCCAGTCGACCCAGTTAGGGACAAGCCTTCATCCGAGGTTGGGTCCTCCACATCTATGTTGGTGCCCCCGAGCAGGCACATGGTTTATGGCCAACCTCAGGATGACCCTTCCTGCAGTCGGCCAATTGATTGACAGTCAAGGTTGCAGTCAAGGAGTTCATGCTTTCGATCCCGCTCGACTGGGAGGCACTGAAGTTGACGCTGCTCCTCATCCTCTTCCTTGGGAGAGAAGAGACACTGCCGCAAAATGTGCGAGTGCTACAGTGAGTTCCTCTGGAAGCCGTGGGCCATCGCGGAGCTGGGTAGGGCTCTACCGTAAGGTTCCATGCTTCCCTGGCAGCCACCAGGGGTCCCCCCACTGGTTCACACCCCACAGGTGCAGCCAGTACCCGTATCTCCACCGATTACTGTGGAGCCGTCACCCCGGCAGCCGCTGACTGGCACTCCCTCCAAAGATGCTGGCCACATAGCCCCCAGCTTGCCAGGCCAGTTGTCAGTGAGGATCACCCTGGGTGAAGAGTCTCAGGAGGTCTGTGGTGACTTGCAGCCCACAGCTGTCTTGAGAAGTCTTCCCTGGATTCAGACCAGGAGTCGATGGCCTCCTCTGGGGCCCCACTGTTCAACTGGGAGCTGACCGAAGAGTCATCCACTGACCAAGGGCTGGTGTCATTCAGCAGGCTTCTTCACCTCATTTTAGAATCCACAGGCATTCCCTTAGAGTCCATCCAGAAGAGGGCCTCCTACCCTCTCACAGACGTCCTGGACCAGGACACCTCTCTGGGGGTTGCCTTCCCGGTGGCAGAGGCCATCTTAGGACCAGCCCTGGTAGCATCTAGCGTCCTGCCTATGGCAGTGGTGGCGGCCCATTTTTGGCACCCTGGGGTCAAGAGTTTACCCCTACCTCGACGACTGGCTGATTGAGGGTCCATCCAGAGAGGCCATGGCGAGGTGCACAGCCCTGGCCCTCTAGACCTTCAGGGACTTGGGCCTTTTGGTCAACCCAGACAAGTCTGAACTGTTACCCATGCATGTTATCAAGTTCATTGGGGCAGAACTAGACTCCCTGCGGGCCAAGGTCCACCTCCTGGTGGACCGAGCATGGGAACTTGCCTCCTTTGCCTGATCATTTCAGGTTGGGTTATTGCGCCCTGCCCAGGATTTCCTACAGCTGCAGGGGTACATGGCGTCATGCACCAGCATGGTCCATTGAGCCTGCTGGCTGATGCCCACCCTCCAGTGGGTGCTGGCCATCAGTGGTTGCAGCGCTAAGGTCACCTGGACCAGCTGGTCTTAGCGACACAGCCGATGTGGGATGCCAACCAGTGGTGGCTGGTCCCTGAACATCTAGAGGAAGGAATCCCATTTGCCTGCCCAGAATTGACCATGTTGATAATGGATGCATCTCTGGTGGGATGGGGTGCGCACCAGGGGGATCACACTGCCCACGGGTTCTGGTCACCCAAGGTGTCCCTTCACCACATAAACCTGCTGGAGCTCCTTGTTGTACGGCTGGCCCTCAAAGAATTTGCTCCTCTGATCAGGGGTCCGATCATTCAAGCCCAGATGGACAACACCACGATCATGTTGTATCTGAACAGACAGGGCGGCATACACTCCCTTCCCTTGTGTTGAGATGCACTCCACACCTGGACCCTCGTGCAGCCTGGGAACCAATCTTCTCATGATTCATGTCAAAGGGAAGGACGCTTAGCTGGCGGACACTCTCAGCCAGGTAGGAGAGTCATCACACAAGTGGTCTCTGAATCAGGAGGTGGTAAAGTACCTGTTTTCCTGGTGGAGCACACCCATGGTGGATCTGTTTGCCTCCTGGGAGAATGCCAAACTGATACTGTTTTGTGCCTGTTCGACACAGTCTGAGACAATGATGGGGGATGCATTCATGAGACCCTGGACCTCATGTATGCCTTTCTTCTCTTCCCCTTGATCCACAGGGTGCTGGTCAAGATCAGGAAGGACAAAGTGCACATGATCCTAGTTGCTCTGGACTGGCCACAGCAGTTCTGGTACCCAGATCTCCTCGGCCTTAGCAGCAGGCCTCTGTGGTGGTTGCCTCTGCACCCAGACCTGCTGACCAGACACCAGGGGACGTTCCTGCACCCTGACCTTCAGACCCTGCAACTCACAGCCTGATTCCTGAGCGGCTAGAGTTCCAGGCTATGGGTCTTTCCGAGGGGTTCCTCCACATTGTGGAGGCCTCCAGGAAAGAGTCAGCTCGTCTGTGCTATGTCTTATATGAAGGAGATTGTCCATCTGGTGCCAGGGCAAGGAGCTTGATCCCTTTGCTTGCCCAGTGGCTAGCATCTGTTTTTAGTCTCTTTCCCAGCTGGGACTGTGAGCGGCGACACTTAAGGTGCATCTGGCAGCAATCTTGGCTTACCGGGTGCGGGCCAGTATACTGACGGTGGCCCAGGAGAAGGTGGTTGGGTGCTTTTTCAAGGGGCTTGACCACTTGTCCCCTCTGTTGCGAGAGCCTCCTCCACTGTTGGACTTGCTGCTGGTCCTGCCTATGTTCGTGGGCAAGCCATTTGATCCAATGCACAGTTGTGACATCTCTCACCTGTTGTGGAAGATGTCCTTCCTGGTGGCCATTATGTCCTCCAGAAGGACTGAGGAGCTCCAGGCACTCTCGGTGGACTCTCCCTATCTGGGCATCCACAGGGACAAGGTGGTCCTTCACCCCAATCTGAAGTTCCTCCCCAAAGTTGGTTTCTGAGTTTCACCTTAACCTGGTGATTAACTTGCTGGTATACTTTACCAACCCTTCTTCAGAGGCAGACTGTAAGATCTATTCTCTGGACTTGCGGAGGGTGCTCTCTTATTATGTAGAGAGCATGGCTGAAGTTTGGTGTTGGGCTCACCAGCTGTTTGTCACCTATGCTGAAACTGCCCCTGGCAGACCAGCAGCAAAGTGGATGATTGCAAGGTAGATCACATCTTGATTCAACCTCTGCTACAGGTTGGCTGGTCTTGAGCTTCTCATAGGGATCAGGGCTCATTCCACCAGACATACTGCTGCCTTGATGGCTACTTTTAGGGATGTGCCAATTCAGGAGATCTGTAGGGCGAATAACTGGAAGTCTGTTCACACCTTCATCTCCCACTACTGCATCAACCTAGAGTTGTACCAGGATGTGCATTGTGGGACCTCGGTTCTTCAATCTCTGTTTATCAAGTAGAGTTTGTGCCTTGCCCCCACCTCCCAGAAAACTGCTAGGAGTCTGCCAGACTGTGGATAGTGTTACCATATCCACGGCCCTAGAAGAATAGGTTACTCACCTGTAACCGTAGTTCCAGGAGTGGTATATGGTACTAATCAATACAACCCACCTGGCTTCCCCTAGCAAGTGGCGTAGGTTCTGTCTCCACTGAGCAACATCTGACATCATGGTGCGGAGTCGGGGGGGGGGGGGTATAGCTGCCCAGGTGGTGGGAGGAGCTTAGCTTAAAGACATCTGGCAGATAACATCATTCCAGTGGAACTGCCAGAGTGTGGATGTGTACCATATACCACTCATAGAACTACAGTTACAGGTGTAAAATTTGCCATATGGGGGAGGTTGTCCACTGAATTCTCTGTTTTAACAAATGTATGCCATAAAGCGGTAGCACACCTAATAAAAACACCATTTAAAGTGTGTTAATGGGAAATGGTTGAGCTTCTAATTTTGTTTGCCTAAACCAGAAAAACAAATTTACTGAGCGCGCCCCCCATACACCATAGCAGTGACCTGTCGCAGGAGGGCCTCCCAGACCATGCACAGAACCGCGATACGACTGGAATTACCATGCTGCCAAAGCGATATCGGGGTGGGAAGATGTTGCTGGCTCAGTGCAGGAACAGTTGTATGTGTGTGGAGTTGAACACAGTCATCTTGTTGGACGGATAACCAGGTGGAAAAGGAGCCAGTCCAGTGTGGTAGCATGAAGCTGAAGGGCACTCTAAGGCCCAGTGCCGCTGCTGCCTAGGGGTCCGTTATGCAAGACCATGTTTAGCCTCTACCTGCAGAACCAAGGAAAACCTTAAGTTAGACATGCAGCAGGGCTTGGGAGGTGACCCCAATATCGCCACAGTAGAGGTGGGCAGTTTGATGACAGGGAAATACAGGTGACATAAAAGAAAAAAAAAAAGATAATGTGAAATTTGGGTGCCTAGGAATGGGGTGGTCCCAGGAGGCTCATTTGATCAGCTCATCTCCTCGGCTGCAAGAGTCAAACCCATGCCCGCCCACACCATAGGAGCCAACATGCATAGGGGCTTAGAAATAAAATATACCTACCTACCTTGAGTTTTACCCTGCAAATGCACATTACTTGCCCGCCATATGATCCTGACAGTGAGCAGATTGGGGGTACCACACCTTGATGGTTTTGGAAAATCTGCTGTTGGCGAACATTTTTGTGGTCCACTATCTGTGACTCGAGTGGCTCCAACCACCCAACTAACCCTTACTGTGCTTACAATCCACCCAGGAATCCAGGGTGTCTGAGTTAAATGAGCCCTCGACACAACTGAGAAAACTTTGAAAAAAAATGTAAGATTTAGACCCAATTTAGTTTGCGTTCCATATATTTACTGTAGCTCTCCACTTGTCATTATTGCTGAGGAAGGTTCCATGAAAATAGGATCACTGTCCCAAAGATATCATCTGCTCGGACTGCTTGTCTAACCTGACATCATTATCCTCTGCTTATTTATTTATTTATTTATTAACTTGTGTTAACCAGGTAGGTGCATTAGGCAAAAACCCTGCCTATTTTCAAGCACAACCCGGGAGAGTACAATATACAGTTTGCAAAGAGACAAGCAGTAAAATAATACAGAACCAGTAAATATCCTCGCAGGGATAGTCATGGAAACAAAACATACATGTAACAATGGCCAATCCACACAGGGACGGAAGGAGGCAGGCACAGAAACAAGATTAAGCAGTAACTAATTGCAGAGATAATGGTAACTAGCTCAAGGAAAGCAAGAGAAAAAGGGGGGGGCTAGGTACAAACACAGGAATGTGCATGTAGGTAGGAAAAAGTGCAGTCTTAAAGGAGGAGTGAGATGAAGAGAATTTAAGACTAGAAGGTAGAGATTCCAGAATTTGGGAGCAAAGTGAGAGAAAGCTTGTTCCCCCATTTTTGTAGAGCAGAGCGGGACGGCGAGAGAAGAGGAATTAGAGGATCTCAGTAGGTGAGAGTGAGCCTCTGGGGTGAGCATAGCCCCAATCCTGTCTGGGTGAGGGGGTCTAGACATGGAGTCAGTGAAGCAGCCCAGAGTATATAAATGCAGGTTTTTGGAGGGACAGCCAGTGCAGGATGGAGTACAGGAGACGGTGGTAAGGTGAGGGGCAGACAGGGCGAATCTGCAGATATTATTGTAGGTAGTGTCCCACTAATGAAGAATACCAACGTTGGCATGGGAAAAGACGGAGAGGGCATACAGAAGCCTCAGAAGCAGGACCCCTTTGGCCACAGAGATCCTAGCAGCAGGGGTTAGGGAATGACGCGCCCGGTAAGCTGCGCCAATCTTAATATTGACAGATCTGCACATCTCTATTAAATGAGAAGAGAAATCAAGGGCAGGATCAAGTGAGACTCCGAGGTGTTTGAGAGAGTCTGTGGACAGGACTACAGACCCATCACAGCAGCGCAAGCAAATCTTAGGGGTCCCACCATGGATTTTTCTAGCAGACCCAAAGAGCATGGCCTGTGTCTTTGGTAGATTGAGAACCAGGGAGTTGGTTTGGAGCCAGGATTGGAGCATTTGGAACGCGAATGACAGGCGAACATTAAGGTCGGCAACAGAACGAGTGGCAGAGTAGAGCACCAAGTCATCAGTATACATGATGGAGTTGCAGCCGGGGAATGAAGAGGGACAATCATTGACAAAAATAGAGAAAAGCAGGGGTCCGAGAATGGATCCTTGAGGCATGCCACAGGAGATGGGAACTGGATATGAAAGGACTTTATTGAAGGAGACAGATTGGGAATGGTTTGAGAGGTAACTGGATATCCAGGACAAGGTGGAACCGGAAGCCCCAAGAGACTGCAGTTTGTGCACAAGCAGAGGGGGATTAACCAGGTCGAAAGCTTTAGTAAGGTCAGTTAACACGGCCCCTGTAAGTAGGCCAGAGTCCATGTTAGACTTAACCTCACTAGTGAACAGTGTTATCGTAATCATCTCCACAACAGATTGTGATGTCATAAACAGACCTGTGATGTCGGGTGTAGACAAGCAGCTAAAGCGGATAGGGCACAGATCTTATTTTCATGCCAGTGTCCTCAGTAACAAAGAAATTGGTGTAGACAGGGGGGAGGTTGTCTAGAGGAGAGCAATAAAATGATGCAGGGGTTGCACAAGAAGCCCTACGAGGAGAGACTGGGGGATCTCAATGTGTACACCCTGGAGAGCTGAGAGCGAGAGGTGACATGATAGAGACCTACAGGTACCATACAGGGTTGAACAGGGTGCAGGAGTGGAGTATCTTTTATATGAGAAGGAGCTTCATGACCAGGGATATGCGATGAAGTTGGGGGGTGGGGGGAGGGGTTAGGAGAGATGTGAGGAAATATTACTTCACAGAAAGGGTGGTAGATGCTTGGAACAGATTGCCAGCAAAAGTGGTGGGAGCGAAAACAGTGGGGGGCTTCGATCAAGTGTGGGATAGACGTGAAAACTGGCAGGGAGGAGTTAGCGTCTATGGAGAAAGATGAGGCAGGAAACATCTGGACAAAGCGAGTGGGCCAAAGTAAGAAAATGCAGACAAATACAAAATAACTGCTGAACTGTGTTGATTACATTTATTCCAAAGTTGACCAAGTGGTGTGAGGTGCTCATAAAGAGCACTCTAGTTGCATAGTAATTTGGTGTTCAGTTTCTAAGCTTTTCGCTGTCCCCGACAGCGGAGAGTCACAGATAAATGTCTGCACAAGCTGGGCTGGCTGCTTTCCATGCCAGTGATCCTTGCTCATCTCCCAAGCCAGGAATGCCACTTAAGGCAGGGTGCTGTTAGGAGGAGGAGGAGGATTGTACAAATCAACATGAGTGCTTTCCGTCTGGGTTGGGTGCAGTCCTCCGCATTGCGCTGCCCTCTTCGAGGTTCCGGGGGTATTCGTACAGGCCCTTTGTGGCAGAGGAGGATCTATTGCTGGGGTGGGTGGAGTCACCTGACTGCTCTGGTGGGAGAGGATTGTTTGTTAATGAAAATGGAGGAATGCTCAAGGCACCTTGCCCGTTTAGGATGTACTGACCCCATGGGGCTACTACTCCTGCCGTTGCCACATTTCCTCTCAGAAGGCTGACCGGCCCATCAAGCAGACATTATTTCTGGGAGTAGTTGGCAGTGATTTTGAGTGGCAGCTTGTGATCCCTCCAGGTAAGTAGCTGGAAAACGAGGAAAATAAAAGCACAGGAAGATGGATAAGAACAAGTATTTCTGGGGAGGAAATTTAAAACAAAGAAAAAATGTGAAAGCTCTCCCCCCAAAATCTCCTGATGGCTAGGTTAAATATTTGGGAAAGTTAGCAGTCAGTGAACACAAAGTATTTAATTCGTGACGAGATAAACTGATTCTACCAAACCTGGGTGGTGCGCTCGGTCTTCGGGTAGAAGCATACCTCTCAACCTGTTGCCTCATGAATCGGGGACAAAGGCCCCAAATCGGGGACACATCTTAAAAACTGGTGCTATTCACCCAGAAAGCTGATGGAATAAAGGGATTTGTGTTGAGATGCATTTTCTGAAGAAGAACAAGGATGTTACTTTAATGTTTGATGTTATTTTGCACTGTTAATCCCCACCTGTGACTGCCGTGTCTGATAAACAGACCTCACACCTCCTGGGACTGACTGCTCTAACTGTTGCCCATCCATCGTGAGGCCCCTTTTTGACTTGCTGCAGGCGACAGAGGACCACCACCCCTTTTAGTACACTGCCTTTCACCTTACCCCACCTTAGCACTTACGCTCTCTGACAAAGTCTCTGCCTTGTATTTCTTTTTTCTTTTTTTTTTCTTTCTTTCCCTTTCCTCTTTCACTTTCTCTTTCTCTCCCTCCATCCTTGTCTACTAGTTCACACTGAAGCACTGTATCATTAAACCTCTGTTAAGTACCAATCTTTAATGTTCATACTGCCATTTGTGTATGTGTCCTGTTGTAACCTATGACGTGGAACCTTTGTAAAAGCCTCGGCTCAAAGGTATTGTAATCCTAGACTGAAATAAATAAAAAAATAAACTGTTCTGTCACAAAAACACACATTTTACGAGGGACAGAGGAAGACTTTGAAGCAAAATCAGGGACGTCCCTGAAAATCAAGGACAGTTGAGAGGTATGGGTAGAAGACTCACTGATCTCACCACGTCCCCTGGAAGATCTATAACGAGGTAGATGTAGAAGTGGTGGAGACAGATTGTTCCCTCAGCCACTCTGACCCAGGCTCAGATGCAAAGGCGGTGAAGACAGATTGTTCCCTCAACCCCTCTGACCCAGGCTCGGATGTAAAGGCAGTGAAGACAGATTGGATTATTATACCCTGCCAAATTGCGTACTACTTTTCTACATCTAGGTCATATGTTCAGACCGCTTATGCTATGTTTGTCCCATCTACTCTGGCAGATTCTGTTCTAGCCCTTGATGAGAATCAAACTTGGAACCCTGAGTTCCACAGACAAATGCTCTGCCCGCTCAGCTAAAGGGAAATTCCTCCTAGCTGGGAGGTTAGCAAGCTCCAATGATTTTCATCCTTGCTGTCTCACTGACCACCACTAGAGGTCTCCATTTGCTATTTTCAATTACTTAGCACAACTTATGATCACAGCTTTCACAACTAGTTGCTTTGCACCGCCTGCCTTTTCTCAGATACAGCACTACTTTCCCCATTTTTTTTTTTATTTTTATTTTTTTTATTTATTTTGCATTATCTGTTTTTACCTCCTCCCCTGCACACAGTCGTCCACTCCTTTGAGTGGCCAGTCTCCCGTTACCGCTCTCTGGTCAGCCATCCTGCTGCTCCAGCGCCCCCATTGATCTGGACGTATCTATTTGCTGGTAGGGGCCCCCACCCTTACCCGCCTGGGGCCATCGGGAGAAAGGACCGGAGTGCACATAGGCACTCCTTAACTTCTATGCGGGGGCGTGGAAGTGCAGCCACAGAGGCATCTCGGCTGAGTGGCGTGGGAGGTGGGCCAGCATCATCTGGATGGCATGCGTACTTTTTTACGCTTTTCTTTTTCCCCTTCACTGCTTCACCCTTGTAGTGCTCCCGGTCTTCACCAGGAGCTGCTGCAGAGCACGGCTATCCCTAATCCACCCCAGGAGAGGAGATCAGTCCCTCGGACACTCAATCACCTCCTTCCTCTGCCAGCCTGCAGCGTCCCGAGTCCATTAACGAACCCGGGGCGCCAGCATGGTGCGAGGTGTGGCGTCCAGCACCTCAATCCTCAGCGCCACCGGGCCGGTGCCCCCCACCTTTTTTTATCCTTGTTTTTATGCCACTTTCCAGCCTTTAGCTTAAGTCTACCTCAGTAATACCCATGATGTACCCAATCCCACTGTACCCTTTACCTGGATGCTGGCTGCCACTGAGCCTTGGTTATACCCCTAGGTGGGGTTGGAGTAAGGGGGGATGTACCCGTGAGTCATATGTCATCAGCCAGCATGCCAGGAGGTGGTGGTGCGGGGCACAGATATACTCTGGTCCGTTGTCTCTAGATCTGGGACCTTTTCTGTGTTTGCTTCCTTCCCCTGAGATGTTTCTTGCACTGATGTCAGGGGTGTGCATGTGTGCGCTAAGCATGCCTGTACGCCAGCCTCACACCTCTCCGTCAGCTACCCGACCGCACTATTACCTGTAGTCACTCAGGTGGCATTATCATGGCGGAGGATGTTACCCTCCCTCACCAGATGGGGAGAGGCCCTCTGAGACACTCGGTCCTCACCCAAGCTTGTTCCCGAACCTGGGTTGCTGGCGTCGCAAGTGGTAGCCCAACAACTGCACCAGCGTCCTAGCCTACTTTCTCTTTTTTAGGGCGAAGCATCCCACGTCTTCATCGCCTGATCTGTCTCTTCCCTCTACTTGGGCAGAAGCACCTGCAGCCCTTGCTGGGAATCGAACTGGGGGCCCCTGAGTCCTGAAGGCAGTAACTCCAGACATTCAGCTAAAGGGACATTCCCCCCCCAAAAGCTGGGAGGTTCGCGAGCTCCTTTGACTTTCATACTTGCTGTCTCACAGACCACCACTAGAGGTCTCCATTTGCTGTTACAATTACTCAGCACCATTTTTGATCATTGTTCACAACTTTATTTATTTGGTTTTTGATTACCAGGTAAGTGCCTTAGCCAATATTATGCCTGTTTTCAGTCATGACCTGGGAGAGTACAGTTACAAGCACAGTGGGAGTATGAAATGCAGTAAACAATCCTGGCCCGCCAGCGCAGCGGTTGGATTTCCGCTTGCGACGCCAGTGACCCGGGTTCCGAGCCCGGGGAGCTGGAGGGCTGGCCAGGGGGAGAAGGCTTGAGCGTCTTCTCCAGGGAGGGAGGGGGGATAAGGTCCCGGCGCAAAACTGACCCCAGGCGGATTTCTGAAGCACAGCATGTGCTGAGACACAAGAGAGGGGAGGACGTCATGGACATCTGCGCTAGGCGCCTTGACATCAGGGGTTCACGCGACATCCACAGAACACCGGAAAAACAAGCGACGGAACGTCGAGGGGAAGGAGCGCCACTGCAGACCCTAATGACTCCCTCCTGCCTGGACTGACGAGGACCTGACGAAACAAAAAGAAGCATCGGGGTGTTTGGGGCCCCACCTCGTACCCACCTGGGGGGTATAACCACAACTACATTGGGGTCCACCACAGAACCAGGTAAGGAGGCGAAGCAGGGTGGCAGTTGAGCATCTCTCGACTAAGCAGGATTCCGCTGCCGGGGAGGAGGCAAAAATAGAACATTAAAAAAAAAAAAAAAGGGTAATGCAATAAACAAAATTACTTATGAAATGCATGGTATCGCAGTACAGTACAAAAACATGGTAATGAGGAGGTGCAGTATGTTACGTAGATACGGCAAGAGTAGGTATAAGGTGCGTCAGATAAATAAGCAATTTACAATATGGCAGATTCCTAGCTTCTTTGCATAGCCTGCTTGTTTTCATATACAGCACGACTTCCCCTTTTTAGGCTGAAGCATCCCATCCTGTCGCCGCTGTTATGTCTGTCCCCTCTACTTCGACAGGTGTACCTCAAGCCCAAGTTGAGAATCAAGCCAGGAACCCTGAGTCCTGAAGGCAGCAGTACTAACCTCCCAGCTAGGGGGAATTTCCCTTTAACTGAAAGGTTTGAGCTGTTGCCATCAGTACTCGGGGTACCAGATGTGATTCCTAACCAGGGCTGGAGGTACACCTGCCCAAGTAGCGGGGACTAACCTGTTATGAATATTGTTCATATACGCATTACAGCATTTAAACTCCACATTGCCTGCAGGGGATGAGGATGTAGTCTGAGGTCCGGCAGGTCAGCACAGTGGTAGCTCTACTTCCCGTGACGCTGGCAGCACAGATTTGGGGTTGAGCCTGGTTCATCAGGGGACTGGCTGTGGGGTTGTAGGATTGACCATCCTTTTGGATGCACTCCTTCGGGGGTCATGTGTCAGATGCTGCCGCGCAAATACCACCTGAGGGACCACAGGTGTGGAGCTGAATGGCGGTGGTGTGGGGAGGGAGAATGTTGGCTGGTGCTACGCTAGCACACTTTTTTGTGCACACTCGTATACATCCTTAGCCGCCAGTGTCCTGGGAGAGTGGGGACACCAGCCAAAAACCCTCCGACTGCTGCAGGATAACCAGTGATTCCCCCGCAGGCCCTGCACCAACTATGTAGCTCCCTCCTACACGTGAATTCCATTTTCATAGGGGTTTGAGGGCTGTCCTGGAGCTCGACAAGGGAGGGCAACCCCTTGAAGAACCAAGGAGTAGGTGACTCCCTGAGATGACAGGTGATGGGGCTGGGGGAGGTCACAGTGATGGGAGTCAATCAGTAAAAGGGCTAACATAGTAAACAATAACAACAAGACAAAAAATCAATGAGCCCATTACTGTTTAGATGTAGAGTGCTGTAACTGTTGTATTCCTGGACTCCTAGACTGTGGTTCGCATTCTGTAGCACGTTCACGTGTACATTACTAATGATCTTACTTCTTGAGGTAGCTCTTGTAGCAGGTAACACATATAGGTCTGTAGCCAGCTGGCGACAGGACCCCATGACAAACTTCTGTCCTCCCCCGACGTCCCACGTGGTATAAGAGGCGGCGGTCCCTAGCATGCTGTAGTTCTTTTCCCGCCATCGACTCACTAATGTGGGCTTCATGGCCTGACTCACACCAGTTCAACTGCTTTTTTCGCCTTTTTCGAAAACACTCAGTTGCTATTTTCGCTTTATTCATTCATTGTTCTTGCACGTCTTCTCCCTCATCGAGGCACACGGATAAGTGCACCTGTGGGAAACTGATCCCCGCCAAGGATGGCCACGCAGCCTGCTTGTTTTGCCTAGGTCCAGACCACCACCCCAAGTCCTGCTCCCACTGCAAGGCCTTCAATAGCCGGATTCGGATCTGTCGCTGGAAGTCCCTCCATGCCTTTCTCGCACAGCAGCAGTTAGCAGCCATGCAGAGGGGCTCCTCCTCTGAAAGAGAATCTTCCCACCGTCCTCATAAGAGCTCCGAGAAACATCGCTCCTCAAAGTCCAAGGAGAAGCGCAGGGAGAAGGAAAGAGAAAAGGAGAGGTCCTACTCCAGGTCGCAATCCTCCATACCTCTTACTGCCTCTAGGCCCGAGTCATCGGGCCATGACTCCCGTCTGACAGTAGTCAAAGCCCCGGCCACCTCAGGTGGTTCGGGTGCGAAAGAAAAGACGCTGGGGTCCTCTGATGCAACGCTCCAGCTGATTAAGATTTGGCCTCCAACTCTGACTTCAGACAGGTCATTGGACCCAAGTAAGGTCCATCCTGTCCCCCGGTCGGCCTCTGTACGTGGTGCTGACTCCTGGGAGAAGGCTAAGTCCTCAGGCCAGACGGCAGGAAGGTCCTCTTCCCTCCCGCCTAAACAGGTCTCAAAATCGGCGGAGAAATGCCCTATTCCACCGTCGGACAGGTGCCACTCTGAAAAATCTTCCAAGTCTACGTTGGACCCTCACTGATGTCAGTCTGCGGATGGCTCCCCTAAGGCCTCCCAAATGCCGCTTCCACCAGCTAGACCTCCATCGGCCCTGGGGTCCCCACCCCGATCAGACATCAGAGCAGATGACACACCGGAGCAGGAGGACCTGACGCCGGCTCATGGAGTTGCTTCTGGACCCGACGACGGTCCTGATACCCTGTCGTCACCTCCAGTATGTCCACTAACACCGGGCAAGACCGACATCGGGACTGGCACCCCTGGCCCATCGCTGGAACCCCGAAACTGAACCTGAGCCAGGTGAAGGACCTTTTCTCCCACTGGTGGGAGACCGTCAAGCCTGACATCCTCCCACTGAAACCTGTGCTGGTTATGCCAGTGGAACCAGATCTGGCTCGAACTCAGAGCGGGTACCTCCCCACCCTCTGAAAATGTAGTCCCCAACCCCACTTGGATGAGGATTGGGGAAAACGGCCTCCCCCCGAGGCCACGCAAGAGGGTAGCCAAAAGAAAGGACCACAGATCCAGATAGAGGAGCCCCAGTTCTCCAGCTCCTCGGGCAGGCATTTCCACAAACGCAGGAGGCGCAGGTCCCCATCAGTCTACGATTCATATCACCTGTCAAACTCCTCCATCTTGTCCTTCAAGGAGCCACCTTCTGGGGAGCCTGAGGACACGCCCAAGTCACCTCCAGATGACCTGTCTTTCATGGAGGTCATTCTTGCTAACTTGGGCTGGATACAGGGATCTGGACCCTGAGCATATGAGGCTTGCCAGATACCTCAGACGGAAGGATCCTAAGCAAATAGTCATTCCCTCCATGGTTGACACCTTTGAAGATGTCACATGGGCCACCTGGAGACGCCCTTACTCTTCCACGGTCGTCCCTAAGAAAGCGGACCGTTTATACAGGGCACCCAAGGAGCAACCTTTTTAGTTGAGCACCCTGCTGCAGATTCAGTGGTCATCTCAGCAGCTCACGACCATTCACAGAGACCCAAACATCTGAGCACCCAGCCTCTGGACAGAGAGTCTAAACAGCTGGATTCTTTGGGCAGAAAGATGTACTCGTCTGCCACCTGCAGCATCAGGAGTCTCAATTTCCTGACTCATATGGTCCAATTCCAGAATGCCGTTTGGGAACAAGGAATGGACATTTTGCAGGTTGTGCCAGACTGCCCGCAAAGGGCAGAACTCGCAAAGCTATTACAGACTGGGTCAGACGTAGGCACACATGTACTACGATCTGCCTATGACTCTGCGAACATGGCAGCAAGGGCGGTTGTCATGGGCATTTGTTTACGGCACCATTCCTGGCTCCGTGTGTCTGGGTTTGCTCAGGATGTCCAGTCTAACATCCTAGACACACCCTTCAAAGACTCTGTCCTCTTTGGTGAGGATACGGAGAAGATTATCAACAAATCACAGGACTCCGGTAAGGCTGTCTGCGCCTTGCAATCCATGTACCGCCCAAAACGCAAACAATTTTGAAGGTCTCGTTTTCATGGCCAAGGGGGTCAACAGCCTCCGCAACCCCATTTCCAGCAGCTTCAAACTCATTGGGTAGGCTTTGGTCGGGGAGGCGGCCCCAGAGGATACATGGGCTCTGCCTCTCGCCGGGCTAAATTCACCCACGCCGCCTTCCCTCCCTCTCCAACAGCATGACTCTCAGAGCAACCCACCTCTCCACGACGTCTTGTCGAGAGAGGAGATAGGAGGTCATTTTTCTCTTGATGCAGAGGCCTGGAGAAAGGTGACCTCTGACCAGCGGGTCCTTGAACTCATAGAGCATGGGCACTCTATAGAGTTTGAAGACATTCCACCGGACAGGCCCCCACCTCCATCCTGTCACTCTGTCAGACATGCAGGCCTCATTCATCAGGAGATACAAGCCCTGCTTTCCAAGAAGGCCATAGAACCCGTTCCCCCAAGCGAGAGGGGAACAGGGTTCTATTCTCACTTCTTCCTGGTCCCAAAGAAGTTAGGAGACTTGAGGCCCATCCTCTACCTCAGCGACCTAAATTGATCGGTCGAGTAGAAAAGGCTCAGGATGGTTACCCTTCAGAACCTGTTCCCCATGGTCAGTCAGGGAAACTGGTTAGCATCTCTGGATATGCAGGACACCTACCTCCACATCCTGATAGCCAAACGTCACAGGAAATACCTCTGGTTCACTTTCCTTTCCAGGGCAGGCATTTCCAGTTCAGGGCATTGCCCTTCGGCCTCTCATCGGCTCCGAGGGTGTTCACGAAGTGCCTGGTGGTGGCCACAGCGCTTCGGAGGAGGGGACACTATGGGTTTCCATACCTGAATGATTGGCACCTCTTTGCCAATCCAGCGAATGCCTTCAGAGTGCCATTCAGGATACTTGTGCTCTCTTTCAGAGCCTGGGGATCACCATCAACTCAGCAAAGTCATCCCTTATCCCCTCACAGCTCCTGCTGTTCATAGGGGCCCACCTAGACATGGTCAAGGTAAGGGCTTTTCTGCCGCAGGACAGGGCAGAACGCATTCGGGCTCTAGCCAGGCAGATCTATTCAGCCTCCACCATGCCAGCCAGATTTCTGCTCCAGTTGTTGGGTCACATGGCAGCATCCATCATCACAGTCCCTTTCGCGACACTTCGGATGAGGGCAATCCAGTGGAACCTTTGGATCCAATGGGATCAGAGATGGGATGACCTGGACCTACCAGTCTCTGGCACAGGACCAGTTTGCTCAGAACTACTCTGGTAGATGATGTCACCTGCCCTGTGGGACGTGACTCCCTTTCAGAGGGAAGTTCCCCACCTGGTCCTTATCACGGACGCTTCAAATTCGAGATGGGGTGTGCACCTAGGCATACACAAGACCCTGGGATCCTGGTCCTCGACCGAGGAGTCCCTTCATATCAACATCCTAGAGATGAGAGCTGTTCTCTACGCTTTCCAAGCCTTGGACATGGTGCTCAAGCCAGGACACCTCCCCGTTCAGACGGACATGTCTGTGTTTTTTTTACCTCAACAAGAAAGAAGGCACACACCTGTATCCCCTGTGCAGGGAAGCTGTGTAGGATTGGGCCATAGCTCGTCAGATAACTATCTCAGCGGTCCACGGCCCCGGTGTTCAAAACACACTAGCAGACACCCTCAGCAGAATATTGAGGGCGTATGAATGGTCGATTCTCCAATCAGTGGTCGACGACCTATTCGCCACGTGGGGGACATCGGAATTGGACCTTTTCGCTTCTGTCACCAATGCAAAACTACCCAGATTTAGCTCGCTAGATCCCAGGCCTGGTGCTTTCTGGCAAGATGCATTGTCCCTCTCCTGGAAGGGGGGAGGTTCCTGTGTGCCTTTCTCCCTTTTTCGCTCCTTCAGAGAGTTCTCCTCAAGGCACAGATGGAAGGGACAACAATGATCCTGATAGCCCAGCTGTGGCCCCATCAAATTTGGTTTCCACTATTGCAGCAATTGGCTGTGGAACTACCAGTCTCACTTCCACCGAGCACTCACTTGCTCTCTCAGGACAGCGGGACCTTGGTTCATCCGAATTTGCAATCCTGCACCTTCATGCATGGCTCCTGAAGACCTAGTCAAACTTCACTTCGGAGTTTCGGACAAGGTCTCCGAAGTCCTGGTGAAGGCTAGAAAACCCTCCACGAGAGCTAAATATGCCATCAAGTGGAAGAGGTTCTGTCTTTGGGCCCACGGTGCGCCATCTGGATCCCCTGGCCTGTCCAGTTAACATCATGCTGGAATACCTGTTATCCCTGTCGGATTCAGGGTTGTTACTCCTCCATAAAGGTACACCTGGCCACCATATCTGCCTGTCACACCCCTGTTCAGAATGGTGGCCCAGTTGGAGGTGAACTGCACCTTTCTCAGAGGTACACTCCATATAAAGCCCCCTCTTCGGGATCCTGTTCCCCCCTTGGGATCTTCTGTTTTTTTGAAGAAGCTGACCCTTCCCCCATTTGAACCCGCCGTGGATTGCGAGCTACGTTTCCTTTCCTGGAAAACGTTGTTTTTAGTTGCTGTTACTTCTGCTCAAAGGATTTCCGAGTTCCAGCACTGATGTGTAAGGAGCCTTGTTTAGTTTTCCACAAAGACAGGGTAGCTTTGCGTACCAATCCTAAGTTTCATCCAAAAGTTGTTTCAGAAATTATGTTGAACCAAGACGTCCCAACTACCCGTCTACTACCTTAACCACTCCAATCAGGGAGAGGGCTTCTCCATACTTTGGATGTTCATCGCACATTGCAATATTACTTATCCAGAACCAGGGGGGATCAGAAAATCTGACCAGTTGTTTGTATCCTTTGCTCCATGGTCTTTGAGTTGCCCTGTATCGGAGCAGACTCGCTGCAGGTGGCTGGTGCATTGCATCATTTTCTGTTACCAGAAACCTGACAAACTCCTATCGGGTCCGATAAGGGGTCATTTCACGAGAGGTGTTGCTGCCTCTTTCGCAGCCCTCAAAAAGGTCTCTGCTTTGGATATTTGTGCAGCAGCCACATGGCATACAGTCCACACCTTCATCAGGCGCTACAGTCTGGACATTGCCTCAAGACGCAGAGTCGGCTTCAGTCTGGCGGTCCTGCAGGGTCTAATCTCTTAAGGGCTCTCTTCCTTCCCCTTTTCCTCTCCTACCACCCAAGGAGTTGTCTTCAGCTTATACTGCTTGGGAATCAGTCCTGCATGTGTTACCTGCTGCAAGAGCTACCTCTCGAAGTTAGATAGTACAGTTACGTAAGAATTTACCGTAACAGTATATCTTCGAGAGAAGCTCTTGCAGCAAGTATGCTTCCAACCGTCCTTCCTCCCTGTAAGTCTCCCACTGCATGTGTCTAGTGCCATACTGCCAGACGAGAAATTGCTCCTCATTTTCCTGGATGGTTCTCAGATGATTTGACTGCTGGTGTCTCCGGCGGTGCAAGAACTGGGGCACGCTGGGGACTGCCACCTCTTATACCATGTGGGACGTCGGGGGTGGTCTCCACTTGGTACTGCTGAATAGAAGTTTGCCGTGTGGTCCTGTCACCAGCTGGCTACAGTCCTATATGTGTTACCTGCTGCAAGAGCTTCTCTCGAAAATCTACCATTACGGTAAGTTCTTATGTAACTGTATGTTTTCTTTTGTAATGTTATTAACATTCTTATCTAACACTTAAGTTACTTCCTCCCATATTTGGAAGGAATATTCGTGGAAAACACTAGTGCAGTTTTTGATAACACCTGATAGGCAAGTGAAATATCTACCCCAAAGGGGAGCACACTGTTGGTGTAATTGTGTACCCTGCTGGCAATCCTTACTTATATTATTTTGGTCATGTCCACTTTTAGTTCTTTTCTTTGGGGATTTCCAGAGAGCTCTCTGAGAACTATGGGATGATGGATTGGTCCTTGCCGTCCACTAGTTTTACTCTTTTGGGTATCCCCAAGGGTTGTCGTTCCCCAGACAGTAGCAAGCTCCTGAATGTGGCAATGACTAGAAACATAGAGACATAGAAGCTATCAGTAGAAAAGGACCTCTTGGCCCACCTAGTCTGCCCTAAAGTCCCTACCTGCTGTGCTACCATAGACCCAATTGATGTCCATCCTCACCCCCAGCCCTGTTACTAAGGCCCCCCTGTATCTATACCATGCATGTTTGAATCCTGCTACCGTTTCAGTACCCACCTCCTCTGCTGGGAGGCTGTTCAAGATGTCCACCACCCTTTCCATGAAGAAGTATTTCCTCACATCCCCTCTGTCTCCCCCCCTTCCAGCTTCATATCATGACCCATAGTCTTTGAGCATCTCTTTCTGTGCAAAATGTCCCCCTCCTGTACCTTATTAATACCTTTGAGGTATTTGAGCATTTCTGTCATATCTCCCCTTCCTCTTTTCCTTTAGGAAGTACAGATTTAATTCCTTGAGTCTTTCCTCATAGGGCTTCTGATGTACACCATGCACCATTTTGGTCACCCTTCTCCATGCCACCTCCATCTGATCTATGTCCTTTAGGAGATGGGGCCTCCAGTACTGGACACAGTACTCCAGATGGGGTCTCATTATTGATCTGTGGGGTAACACTGTCTCCCTCTTTCTGCTGGTGATGACCCTCCCTCTGCACCCCAGCATTCTACTAGCCTTTCCCACTGCTTTGCTACCCCCAGGTCCCTTTCCTGTTTTGTGGTTGTTACCACCTCCCCCCAAATGATACATTGCCCTTGGATTTCTGTGTCCCATGTGCATAATTTTGCAGTTTTTGTCATTTAAGCCTAGTTGCCAATTCCTTGACCAGTCTTCCAGCTTTTTCAGATCTCACCTCATCCCCACCCCCCACTGTGTGTCTGCTGTGTTGCACATTTTCGTGTCATCTGCGAACAGGCATAACTTTCCCTTCCAGGCCCTCTGCAGTGTCACTAATAAAGACATTGAAGAGGACTGGTCCCAGTACTGACGCTCTGTGGCACACCGCTGGTCACCGTGCCTTCTTCTGAGTGAACCCCATTTACCACCACCCTGAGTCCAGTCAGTTAGCCAACTTCGTACCCATTTTACTACCTTTGGACCCACTCCTAGGCTACCCAGCTTGTTTACCAGTCTTCTATGGAATGATGTTGAAGACCTTACTGAAATCAAGGTATGCCACATCCACCGCTCCTCCCTGATCCACCTCACTGGTAACCCATTGAAAAAAACTTGATCAGGTTTGTTTGGCAACCTTTCCCCCTTGTGAACCCATGTAGCCTTGGATCCTGTAATCCACTGGCCATAAGGTATTCCCCAGTCATTTCCTTCAATAGTGTTTCTATAGCCTTGCCCACCACCAAAGTCAGGTGTACAGGTCTTTAGTTTCCTCCTCCTCCCTGTTCCCACATGGGACCACATCCGCCCTCCTACAGTCCCTCGGAACTTCCCCCATATCCAGAGATGGATTGAACAGGGCCATCGGAGGCGAAGTCAGCTCCTCCTTTAGTTCTTTCAGCGCAGCTAAGAAAACCATTTCCAGGCTGTGGCTCATCCCAAAAGTTCCTTCAACCGAGGGGGGACTGAGCTGTTGTGTCATTTATATTTCTAGGAGCGTGGATATGTTGTCCACACACTCTGGCATGTCCCTTTCCCCTATAAATTCACCAGAAAGTCTTCAAGCTGGCTCCTCTCACCCGCCAGGGTGATAAATACCTCGGCTCCGGCCCGAGACATCAGATCTTCCTTTCCGCTGGAAGATTCAGGTTCCCTCGTGCTACTTCTGCAGTTCGTAGGCCTTTGATTCTCAACGACGGTTTTCACCGCAATTGCTTTCTTTAAAACTCATCAGAGTTTATGATTCCGATCCGAGCGCATCGGACATGGAGGACAAGTCGTCCCCTGGATTTCACCGGTGTCCTTGTGGACAGAAAATGTCACGCACCAATCCCCACCTCTTGTGTCTATTGCTTGGGTGTCGTGCATGACACCACTTCTTGCACCATTTGTCTGGCCTTCCATCCCAACGTCCTGGACGATCACAAGGCACACCTAAAACTAGGGAGACCGGAGCTTCGGAACCCACTGGTGTAATCGAAGGAGGCCAGGTGGGCTGTTGCTGTGGCTGCGGGATCCGCCGAGCAGCTCCACCAGATGGCGGCTTTCAAAGAGGAAGCTGCTCAAGCTTCGGCCAGCCGAAGTTTTTTCGTGCCGCTCAACCTGGGTTCCACCTTCACTGGGTCCTTTCCGGAGTTGTGCCAGTCTCTCCCCACTAGGGGTGAGGCACCCTCGGGCTCACACTCCTCCTGCTCTAAGAAAAGGGACAAGGACCCTAAATCATCTTCTGGCCGAAGAAGACGTTCCTAGGACCAAAAGCGGTCCGATTCCCAGGATCTTGTGGTCTCGACCTCGGTCAAGATCACTTCCTCAGCCGCCGGCTTCTTGGACCTTCCATCAGGCCAAGGCACTGAGGCCGAGGATACAGCTGAGCCGGCCGAGATTTCTCTCGACCCGATCGAGCTGTTGTTGCCAACTCCTTGGATAGGACACCTATCCTTTCCTTCCCCGATGAGGAGGTCCAGCCCTTGCGTATCCTGATCGAGGGAAAGGTGCTGGAACCTCAGTTCTCACCGACTCCGCCCTCTCCCGATCGAACCAGCCGACCCCATCAGTCTCAATCGAGGACCAGGACCCCTTCGGTCGAAAAACCGAAGAAAGGTCACAAGCACTCTAGAAAGAGGCAGCGCCACCGATCCTCATCCTCCTCGGACGAGGAGAGACTTCGATGGAAACTCTGTCAACGTTATGAGGATCTCATGTGGCAACAGCTTATTCTGACTGGTCAGAAGCTGGCTCTGTGGGCACCACCGGCCATTACTTGGCCTCAGCCTCTTAGGCTGATGCCGACTCCTCCGGAACCGAAGAATCCAGTTCCTCCTCCCGTAGGGCCGGTACACATTCCAGCTTGGCCTGTTTCGGTCTCCCCACTGATTTTGGGTGAACCACCACCTAAGCAGCCTCAGTGAGGGGCTCCCTCGAGAGAGGATAGGACAGACACCGGCCTTCCCCGTTGGCTGTCCATTACAGTGGTCCCCGATCGCCCTTGGGATATCGAGGGAGACATAGGTGGGAGACCCTTATATCCCGATTCTTCGGACTCTGATGCCACTGGTCTGCACTCTCATCCGGGGGATGATGAGTCATCAGTGTCAGGCTTGGAGGAAGATCTTTCCTCCTTTCAGGGCATCCTCCGCCTCATTTCAGAATCGACCAGAATGCCTCTGGAGCCCATCCAAAAGAAGGCGGAGTACCCCCTCACAGATATCCTCAAGAGGGGGATACCCCGATGGAGGCCTTTCTAGTGGCCGAAGCCATTGTTGGCCCAGCCCTTGAGCTATGGTAGTGCCCTGCCTCCTGCCCAGCTCCGTCTGCCCGCATGGCCCGCAAGTATACGGTACCCATGGGGTCCCTAGTGGGTTTCACAGAGCATTGCTCGGCCGAGAGCCTTGTGACTGCATCTGTGTTTAGACGCACAGGTATCTCAGCTGGCACTGACCGCCCTCCGGACAAGGAGTCCAAGTATATGGACCATTCTGCCCAGAAGGTTTACGCGGCCTCATCCTTGGGCTTTCGTCAGGCCAGCTTGGCTGTGATCATAGCACACTTCTCTCATGCCCTTCTGGGCTCACTAGATGAAGTCCTCCCTCATCTCCCAGCGGACATGCAGACCATGGTTAAGCAGGTCCATAACCAGGGCCATGCTGTTGCCAAACAGCAACTCCAGACGGCCTTGGATATTGGAGATTCCTGTGCCCGCTCCTTAGCAGCTGCGGTGGCCACTCACTGCAGGGTCTGGCTGAGGTTATCCTCCTTCCCGGCAGATACTCAGCGCAAGTTAGCTGACGTGCCCTTCCTCGGCACTGACCTCTTCGGTCCGGGAGTGGCAGGTCACCTCAAGCGTATAGAGCAGTCCAGTGCCACCTTGGATGCTACCTCTACAAAGGGTTCTTAGGGCAAGAACCAGCAGAAGCTCAAGAAGAAGCCCTTTCGGCACTCTTTCCCTTTGGTTAGACAGCCCTCCTATCAAGGAGGTCAGCAGCAGCAACAGTCTCAAGCTTGGCGTCCCAGTCCCAAGCAGGGTCCTCAACAGCCCTGTAAAGGAGGCCGAGATCTCCTCAGCCTCAGCTGCAGGGCCCCGGAGCGGCTTTGTACATGCCCGGGCCTGATATAATTGAATCAGGGGAAGGTATTCCATCCGGAATTTCAATCCCTGCACCTCACAGCCTGGTACCTGAGCAGCTAGAGTTCCAGGCTATGGGTCTTTCTGAGGATGTCTACACTGTGGTGGAGGCATCTCGTAAGGAATCGACCAGGAAATGTTATGCCTTCAAATGGAAAAGGTTTTCCATTTGGTGTCAGGGTAAGAGTCTGGACCCCTTATCCTGCTCTGTGGCTAACATTTTAGACTACCTTTTGTCTCTCTCCAAAGGGGGTCTACGGTCATCGACCCTTAGGGTGCACCTGGCAGCCATTTCTGCTTACCAGGTGCGGGCCGGTTAGCAGACATTGGCACAGGAGACAGTGGTCAGGCACTTTTTCAAAGGCCTGGATCACATATCCCCTCCGGTGTGTGAACCTCCACCTCCGTGGGATCTGTTGCTGGTTTTGGCAAAGCTCATGGGCAAGCTATTCGAACCCATGCACAAGTGTGAGCTCTCACACTTTTCGTGGAAGACTGCCTTCTTGGTGGCTATCATGTCAGCCAGAAGGACAGGGGAACTCCAGGCACTGTCAGTAGGCTCCCCTTATCTGGTCTTTCACAGGGACAAAGTTGTCCTGTGCCCCCACCCGAAATTCCTTCCTTAGGTGGTGTCAGAGTTGCACCTTAACCAGGTGTTGACTCTGCCGGTATACTACCCTGCCTATACCTCGGACCCCGAGTACAGGCTTCATACTCTGGACCTGAGATGTGCTGTTTCCTGTTATAAGGAAAGGACGGTGGAAATTCGGGGAAGAGGTTCGCCAGCTGTTTGTCACCCACGCTGAAGCCGCTTCTGGCAGGCCTGCAGTTAAATGGACCATTGCGAGATGGATTGCATCATGCATAGGTCTGTGCTATGAGTTGGTGAGCAAGGAGCCTCCCAGAGGGATAAGAGCTCATTTTACCCACCATACCGCTGCATTGGTGGCTGCTTCCATGGACATCCCTATCCAGGAAATTTGCCAGGCTGCTACCTGGAAGTCGGCAAACACCTTCATTACCCACTACCACATCGAACTTGAGTCACGCTGGTTTTGGGGCCTCGGTTCTCCAATCTCTGTTTCCTAAATAGGGGGTGTGCTCCTTGCCTCCCTCCTCCCAGAGAACTGCTTGGAGTCTGCTAGAGAGTGTGGATGAACAACATATCCACGCTCCTAAAAGAACAGGTTACTCGCCTGTAACAGTAGTTCTAAGAGTGGTATATGTTGTTCATCCACACGCACCCACCCGACCTCCCCGGCTTTAGGCGCACAACCTTGCTTCCAGCAGGCTAAGATCTGGCGTCATCGGGTGGAGCTGAGGTATTTATCACCCGGGTGGGTGGGAGGAGCCAGCTTGAAGACTTACCGGTGAATCTAAAAGAGAAAGGGACATGCCAGAGAGTGTGGATGAACATATACCATTCCTAGAACTACTGTTACAGGTGAGTAACCTGTTCATATATGTGTATATGTATGTGTGTGTGTGTGTGTGTGTGTGTGTGTATATATATTTTGGAGAGAGAGATATATATATATAGATAGATATGTAGAGAGGTGTGTGCGTATAAAATATATACATATACACACACACCATGGAAAAAATAACCACTAACTTAACTTATAAACTACCAAAATTTGAATTGCTATGGAGAAGGTGGGTGCTATTTGTAATGACTGTGAAACCCGATTTCGTGCCATGAATGTACTCACTAATGATTGTTGTTTGACATGAGAAGTCTGTCGGGCTCAGGGGAACTTTTAGGGTGACTTTGGGGGAGTAAGCTGTTGAGAGTCGTGTTTTTCTTAATTGTCAAAAGGCATATCTACCACTATTCTTTTTTTTTTTTTTAGAAGTGACGGCTGCTTTTCTTGTTTGAACACTGTTGCAGCCTTGCCATCTGTTTACTGTTATTATTGACAGAGACTAATAAAAAGACAAATTTGAAAAAAAAAAACACGTTATGTAACACAAGAAAGATAAAATGTTAACCTGACGAATGTCTACTCAGACTCAGATTCTCTTATTTGTTCTCCCAGGTTATGGAGAGCGAGGAATTCATGCTGCTCCCAGCCAATCAGCTCATTGACATAATCTCGAGTGACGAGTTGAACGTGCGCAGTGAGGAGCAGGTGTTTAATGCGGTGATGGCTTGGGTCAAGTACAGCATCCAGGAGAGGCGGCCTCAGCTCCCACAGGTAAGGGGGAATGCCCTTTGTCCCCGGTAGTGGGTTTTGGAGGAGCCAACGCTGTGTTCTGTATCGTGTGTTGTTCTGTACATTGCTATCATTCCTAGCCTTCTCTGTGATGAGCTCTTGGCAACTGCAATGTGAGCTGGCCTGTTGTCACATTGGTAGTGCTATTGCTCATGATGCCTTCGACTCAAGTTTGGGAACGAGCCTGTCTCATTGGGGGCCAGTGGGGGATGGGGGGAAGAGGATCGAGCGTCCCAGTGGATGCTGTCTTTCTCCAGAGGAGGAGTGGATTCCACTGCAGCCATAGACTTTGACTTTGACGGCAGATAAGGACCGCTAGGCCCATCTAGTCTGCCCATTTTCCTACCTACAGGATAGGCCGCAGATCCCAGTTAACCAACAGCCTATTACTTCCTACCCCCCACAAGAATTGCCTTATGTCTGTCCCATGCATTCTTGAATTCTCCCACAGTTTTAGACCCCACAACCTCCTCAGGAAGGCTGTTCCATGCATCCACTGCCCTCTCTGTGAAATAATACTTCCCACATTGGCCCTGAACCGCCCTCCTTCTATCTTTAAATTGTGTCCCTTGTTCTTGCAAGTCTCTTTTCTGAAAGATGCTACCCTCTTGGACTTTGTTGATTCCACTGAGGTACTTAAAGTTTCTATCATGTCCCCCTCTCCTTCTTTCCTCAAGGGTATACATATTAAGCTCCATTAGTCTCTCCTCATCACGGCTTCTCTTGCAGACCCTGCACCATTTTAGTTGCCCTCCTCTGGACTGCCTCTATCCTGTCTATGTCCTTGCGGAGATGGGGTCTCAGAACTGCACACAGTACTCAGATGGGGTCTCACCAACTGTCTGTACAGAGGATAACAACTTCTGTTTTCTGCTGCTGATGCCTCTCCTTATACATCCCAGTATCCCCCAGCCCTCCTACTGCCTTCTCACATTGCTTGCTAACCTTAAGGTCATCTGATATGATTACCCCCAGGTCCCTTTCCTTTTTTGTTGTTGTTACTACCTCCCCACCCATTGTGTATTCTTCCCCTGGGTTTTTGTTTCCCAGGTGCATTATTTTGCACTTCTTTGCATTGAATCCTAGCTGCCATACTTCTGACCATTCCTCCAACCTTGCCAAGTCCCTTTTCATCCTTTCCACGCCTCCTTGTGTATCAACCCTGTTGCAGATCTTTGTGTCATCTGCAAAGAGGCATACTTTTCCTTCCAGTCCCTCTGCAATGTCACTTATAAAGACATTAAAAAGGACTGGACCCAGTACTGAACCTTGTGGTACCCCACTAGTAACTCCTCTTTCTTCAGAGTGGACTCCATTTACAGTTACCTTCTGTGTCCTGTTGTGCAGCCAGTGTTTTACCCAGGCTACCACCCTGGGACCCACTCCCAGGCTGGTTAATTTGACTATTAATCTTTTGTGTGGGACTGTGTCAAATGCCTTGCTAAAGTCTAGGTAGGCCATATCCACAGCCGCCCCTGGTCTACTACTTTGGTCACCCAGTCAAAGAAATCTATTAGATTCGTCTGACATGACCATCCCGCTCTGAACCCATGCTGCCTTGGGTCCTGTGCTCCACTGGCCTCTAGGTACTCAACAATTCTTTCCTTCAGAAGTGACTCCATCACGTTCCCTACCACAGAGGTCAGACTGACAGGTCTGTAGTTTCCTGCCTCTGTCTTGGTCCCACTTTTGTGAAGGGGAATCACATCCACCTTCCTCCAGTCCTCGGGTACCACACCTTAATTTCTTAATTTCAAAACCAACAGATGTCGGGCACAGACAAACTTCAAGAATGCACCTGGGTGATCACAGGGGAAGCTGCAGGCAGCAATTGTGGAGAACATCGGACCACCGCTATTAGTGTAGTGCAAAGCTATAGTGAATATAGGTCGTATACTTGCTGCAGTGTGCTATTGCTGCGTTAGACGACTTTTGCCGCGTGTTTACTGTTGCTGTTGTCAGTTTGTTTGAGTTTGGGGGGGGCTCTGCCCCCACACCTCTCTTGTCTTTTTAATATGGGGGAGTGGGGGCAGAGTCCCCCAACTCAAATAAACTAATAAAAATAACCGCTGTATACTCTGTAAGGCAGACATGTGCGGCATGGTGCCGTGTCGCAGCATATGTCGGTTCGCTATGCTAATGGTGAATGTCCGGTGGTGGTCCGATGTTCTCCACAGTCTCCCTGCAGGCTAGGCTTGCCATAGAAGAGTGGAGATGCTGACTGACACAACGTGGCAGCACGCTCATGACATTGTGGAGCTGGTGTCTCCGGGGGGGGGGGTACAGAAACAAAGGTAAATGACCTCTGTGGCTGTAGATGTTGGGCCCCTGTACCTCCAGACCCCCACCTTGCCACCACCTGGTGAATGACTGTTGTCTCGGAGGGTACATCCCAGAGTCTGCCTGCGGGGCAAAGCAAGATGCCATGGAGGGGCAGTGGCATAGGTGGGCAAGAGTGTAGGGTTTGGGGAGCTTACATTGGAACTCCTGAAGGAGTTGGCTGCTGGGGATGGAAGGAAGAGCAAGTAAAGCATGGATTTAATTAAAAACATTTTTTTTGGGGGGGGGGGTTCTGCTGATGTAGCATGCAGGTGTGCCAGTTCGCATGTGCATGACCCATCACCACAGAGACTCTACGGGGGAAGAAAACCAGGAGGAAAAATGCCACAGTTTGCTTGGCATCCCCCACAGCACCACATGATACTATGTGGCAGGCCACCTGCCCGACATGGCTCTGTGTAAGAGGTGGTTAACCTGTAAATCCATGAGACGGGTTGGTGACAGGGGTTGGGGGAATACTGCTAGGGCCACGGATGGAAGGTGGATAAACAGAATTAATAATAAAAAAAAAAAAAAACTTTCCCTCCTTTTTCTGCCAGTTATTAAAGTAGGGGTAGTTAAGTCTGTTCACATACTAAGAAGTGGAGATAAGTGAACAAAGACACCACTTTCTCTTCCCTCCTCCAGTTTAGTTTGTAAGTGATCATGCACCATAGGGTGTGTGGTCATGCAGAATAAACATATACCTTGAGTGGTTATGCCTCGTCCCATTAAACCTCTTTTGAAGTGTGTTTATTCTACAGTGACTGCACATGAGTGTGTTATCACTGTTATACAAGAACGTAGCTGATCTTATCTGTGTCAGTCTTCACCATTCATCACTGGTGGGTTCTGGCCAGAGGATCAGGACTCCACAGGAGTTTTTTTTTTTTTTTTTTGCAAGGCGGAGGAGTAGACATCGGGGTGATGCTGCCCTCAAGGCCGACACACTGCGTGGCACTCACGGGTTGGCCAGTAACCGATGCCGACCACTCCCTAGTCCCAGTTCTGCTTCTCCCGGCATCGCGTGAGGACCTCGTGGGTAAAGCATTTTTTTCCATACTGCGTAGCGGCCTAGTCCGTCTGCTCTGACTTGTCCTAGTTCTGTACTGCTGCGTTCCTTGGCGCCGTCGATCGTAAGACCTTTCCTTTTATTTTCAATGTAGTCGAAGTGGCTATTTGTTTGTTGTGTTTCCATCCGTCACGCCTCGCTAGGGACAAAAACTTCCCAAGACAGGCTGGCCTCCTATGTGGCAGTGTCCTGCAGCCAACTTTATTCCGGTCTAGGACCAGCATGACCGATGCTTGACCTTAGCGGGCCCCAACCATGACATGGATCGTTTGCAATGCCTGTTTTTCTGTGGACCGTCGAGCTTTGGAATTGCGCGCGCTCAAAGTCTGATGTGCGCCGCCAACTTTCAGTGGTCAGGCTCATACTCGGGACTCCAAATGCAGGGTTCTTGGCCCTTCCTGTGGGTCCACTCCCGGTCCTATATGGCCCGCGGAGGAGGGGGTTTCCACCCCTCTTAATCTTGCCTTGGTGGGAACCCCTTCCATGGTGCAGGAGGCCCGGCCTGACTCCTCCGGGGGTCAGGCAGTCACCTCCTCGGAGGTGAGGGCTTCCCCTGTGTGGCGGCCTGGGGCCTCTGGGCCTGGTCCGGCGCTGCCGCCTCAGATCCTGCCAACGGATCTGGGCGGCGCTGCAGGCAGTGTGGCGCCAGCCTCCAGTGCCCCTTCTGACTCTGGTGCCATTCGCGGCGCTGGGGAGGGAGGCAGGGCCGTGGGCAGCATGGGGAGAGATCGGGGAGTGGTTTGGGTACAGGCCTCCTCGGAGTAAGATGATTCAGAGGACGACCCAGACTGGCTCCTGGATTCCTCGGAATCCTCCAGTTCCTCCTCGCCCAGTGCTTCGGCTTCAGTTCTGTCCCCTCCCATGGAGTCAGCAGCTACTACTGGAGCCGATGTCGGTGGTCCCGACCAGTCCTCAGGTGCTCTGGGGGGCATGGGGCGGGACAGACTGGAGACGGTGGGTCACCTGCTATCTTGGGATATGTACCCCTTTCTGAGGCTGCTCAGGTTGGCCCCACTTTTAGGCTGTCTCTCAGGAGTCGACCACGGGGATCGAACTACCTAAGCTGATCCTGCAGAAGAGGGCTGGCTCTCTCTCTCTCTCTCTCTCTCAGTCCGAGGGGTTGAGGGGACAGGCTCGGGGGCAGCACCTTTCCCTGGGAGCCTGCAGGGGCTCAGGAAGGAGTCACAGCGCTGGTCCTGTTTTCTCCCTGAGGTCTCTCTGGGGGGGGCCCTCATCTTTGGGGCTAGGGGTCACCCTTCTGGGCTCTTGTGGCCCTGTTCGCCTTGCAAGAGGAATTATCTCTTCGGGCTCATTCCTGGCCGTTACAGCTCAGTTGAGCGGCCACTGACTGCTGTGACCAGTGTGTCTTCTCCTCCCTTTGAGATCTCCCGTTCAGTCTCCCAGCCTTGGCAGAGGTCGTGCTCCTCCTCGCAGGTGTCTTTACCCCCTTGCTTCTGCCAACCCCTCCCTCCAAGGCCACGCTGGTCCTACAGGACCTCTCACCTGGGAGTAGTTCAGGTGTACGGCTGCACTTTTTCCCGCCTACTACAGGTCCATGGACGAGCCCACCATTCCCCGGTGCAGCCTGTGCTTGACTCTCTGGACTTATCGGCTCCTGCGTCTTCCTTCTCTTGGGGAGAGGAGTCTGCTGTCCACCTATCCCCTGCATCTGATTTGTCTAGTTATCAGCGCTTCCTTTCAGGGTTGCTTGACGAGCTCCACATCACCACTTTAGGCAGTCGCAGTCCTGACCAGGTGGTGTGTGCCTTTCTAGGCGAGTTCAATGCGGCCAACCTGAGGGTTCCCGCCTGGCCTTCTCCCTTCAGGGAGGCGTTGTACCGCGCCTGGCGAAGTCCCACAATCCTTGCACCAGCCCTGAGAGGCCTCCGCCAGAGGTATTGCACACCCCTAGGGTCTCCAGGAGCCTTGGCTTACCTCCCTTTGGGTGTGACTCTCCTGGACACACCCTCTGGGCGTAGACGCCCAAGGCATGACTGACCTCCGGAATCAGATCCTGCTGAATTTGATTTTTGGGGAGGAGAGCTTTCTCTTCAGCACATCTCCTCTTATCTCTCTCAGCTCATCAGGCCCATCATGCTGCCTACAGCAGGCACTTATGGTCTCTGCTAGGACAGATCCTAGTCTCTCTCTGTCTGATTCGGAGGTGACCAAACAAGCCATTGCCCTCTCCACACGGGGCCTGGAGCTTGCCAGGCACCAAGCAAGGGCATCTTATGACTCACAATGAGGTGGCTTCCAGGCTGGTGGAGACAGAGGTCTGCATTAGGTGGACAGCATGGCTTCATCTTTCCTGGTTATCACCCATAGCCTGGCGTAGGGTGACTGCCTCCTCATTCCGGGGAACCCACCTTGTCTCCTGCAGAGTGAGGTGGTAACTGCAGGGGTGACTTCCCTCTCCTACTTGAAGAACCTCTCCTCATCCAGACCAGTCTCAGGCCTAACCAGGCCTGGGAGGGTTCCCTCTTTCGGTGTCTCCCCCACTGGAGGCTGAGGGACTTCGGTCCCTTAGGGAGGTACCAGGTCCCCCTTGGGGGAAGAGGGGGGCCTCAGTAATCACCAACCGCAAATGGTTAAGATTGACATAGATAAGATATAAAAATTATGTACCTGCTGTAATCCTTGATCTTTCTGTGTATCTTCACCATTCATCACTGCTTCCCACCCACCTTCCCCTCTTCGGCCTTAGTCTCTGGGCGATCCTCCTCCCTGTATGTTTTCTCAAAAAGGGGACTAGCAGGGAGGTAACCCTCTGTTGGGGTCACCGGTATCTCCTCACTGTCCTGTTGGAACCTCTTTCTTTTGGGACTTCCTTGGATCCCCGCTGTGCTTCAAGCCAAACCTGTGGTTTCTTGAAGCGGTGTTTGGGGGGGGGGAACGACTCTGGTGACCCCTTCCTATAATTCCTTCTAACCATTGCTTTAAAAGGTCTCCCCTGTGAGGTTCCCCTCAGGAATCTCTTCCACCTCTTATTCAAAAAGAGGAAAAATCCTCCATTGTCTCATTCTCCTCTATCGGAGGTGACGCTTCTCTAAAATTCTCTAGAACCATCCTAGGAGGATGTTTTTTCTTCAGGAGGATACGTCCTCAGGGTGGGTCCTGTCCCCACTTCCTGATTCCCTTAGATAAGAGAGGGAGACATTGTCCTGCTACCCTTGGTCCAGTAAGGACTCCTTAGAATCTGCACTCTGCAGGCCCTCTCCTGGACTTCTTGTCAGCCTCCCTCTTCATGACCTTGGTTAAAGGTTTCTTCTCCACCTTTGGGGAAGAGATATATGGCTGAAAGACAGTGGTGTCATCCTCCAGCCTCGAGCAGTCCTCTAGGCCACTGTGACTCTGGTGCGGCATCTCCCCTCTTCTCTCTCCCTCTCTCTTTCCTTCTACCTTCTCTTCCCTCCCTTATTTATCCCTTCCCAACTCACCCAGAGGTTGGGGCCTCCCTGTCCCAAGTCCTTAGGCTTTCTTCTCTTTCTTTCCTCTCCTAGGCTTTATTCCTCCTTTGGTTTTTATATCCTTTCCTTTTCCTATCCCTCGGGCTCCATTGCCCCGCCCTCTCTCTTCTTTCTGTCACTCTCTGGTGTGCAGAACTGGACCAGAGAGGGGTCAGCGTCAATTACTGGCCACCCGTGAGCGCCACGCGCCAGCCTCTGCGGGCGTGCACCGCCCGGCTGCCCACTCCTCCCCTGTAAACAAAAAACAAAAAAACTCCTGCGAGGTCCTGATCCTCAGGCCAGAACTCACCAGTGATGAATGGTGAAGATACAGAGAAAGATCATGAATTACCGTAGGTACGTAATTTTCATTTCTTTTTTATAAGGTAATGAGGTTGTAGCTCACAGTGGTGCGGTCATGCAAAATAAAAACATGCGTCTTAGAATGTTGATAGCCACTCAGAATGTTTGACTTTGCAGGGCTACTTTATAACTAAAGTTTGGGTTTTCATAGTCTTCCCGAGCCTCCCGAGTCCTTTCTACAGCATCTTCTTGTGACCTCACTCAGTGTGACATCGTCACTAAGCGGCAGAGAGAGAGGCGGCCCATGGGACAGTTTTTTCTTGCCACTCATCCTGCTGTTTGGTCAGGTGTGATGTCACTGTCCATGAGGTCACCGTGCTGATGCAGTATGAAGGGGAATGGCACAAGACCTGCTCGCCTCTGGGTAGATGGCTGTTCTGCACTTCACACCTTGTACAGTTGGGTAGAAAGTCTTGTGAAGGGCTAAAGGGAGGTAAAAAGCAGTTTACAAAAAGTAATTACTTGTTACCCATGAAAATCCTATTTTCAATGGCTACAAGTCACTTAACTTCCTTGTGCTCCCAGGTCACACCTGTAAACAAGCTTTCAGCTTAGTGTCTCTCTCTCCTGATGGAAAAAAAAGCTGCTAATGCTGTATATTATTTATATAGATGTGTGTACTTGTGTTGGGGGTGTGTCTGCATGTGCCATGACTTCAGAGAGTCACACTGGTTTCTTTGGTAATTCTAGGTACTGCAGCATGTCCGTTTGCCTCTACTTAGTCCCAAGTTCTTGGTGGGTACAGTTGGATCTGACCCCCTCATAAAGAGTGATGAAGAATGCAGGTATGTATATGTATGGCCCCCCCCAACACACACACACACCCCAAAGGCTGAAAACTGGATAGCCAGCTGTATGCAGTGCAGCACGAGAGCTCCATTTCCCAGGCTGGCCATTTATTTATAGCAGGCTGTCTTTTGGTCAGGCTCCCAGGTCCTCCTCCTCCTGAGCCAACAAGTTTCCTGCAGGCTTTTTTTGGGGTCTCTGAAGGAATTGTTGCTATGGCAGAAGTTGAAATATCAGAAAGTTGTGTGAGAAAAAGCAGAGCTGGACATTTATAAATGGAAGATCCAGGTTTCTGGAACATAGGATAGCTGAGTGGTTTGGCAGCTGGGTAGGGGCCTTTCACCACCATGTAACTATGAGTTGTGGCCCGAGGATTCTCTGTCGAGTTCCCAGTGAGCAGGTGTCCACATTACAAAATCACCATGGCAACTGGTACTAATTGGCCACCCTTGTTACTAGTCTCTTAACACCCATTCCCTCCACGGGGAGCTTTCAAGTGTGGGGACAGAAGCCAAGCAAATAAATGTATTTTTATATAGTGTGTGTATTCAGATTGTATTCCAAAGCATGTTACAAGCCACGAACAGGTGGCAGCTGCCATTAGGCAGACACATAGAAGTTAAACTGAAAGTGGTTAAGTAAAGGTTAGAAATGGAGAGAGAGATACAGAGATACTGTACTAAGCACAGGGCAGTGAACTGAATGGTCACACAGTAATTAATCATTTTCATTTTATTTTATTTGGGACCTGCACATTGAGCTCATTTTCAGTGTGGTACAGAGGATAAACAAATAGTTATAATGGACAGATGAATCAAAAATACAATAAACAAGCATTTGTCAATGCCGAATGTTTGCTTGCTGGCATTGGCATTGGTAGTGCAGGAGTTAGAGAGCTGCGTAATAGGAATGGCAGTGATGTATTGAACTAAAGCGAAGCCCACCACCACCCTGCAGATACTGACAGGCATTGGGGTGTGCCTTTGGGTCGTCAGGCATAACGGCCATTCCATTTCACCACACCCTACCCTGCAGACTCTGACAAGTGTCACGGTGTGCCTTGGGGTCTTTGGGCCTTATACTCACCCCATTCCATGTGGAATTACGGTGAAATGGGTGCAGTATAGGAGAATGGGGTGTACTTTGGGGCTGAAGAGTCCAAGGCACATCTCGAAGCCTGTCACTGGCTGCACGGCGTGGGTTGGGGTGGAATGGCATGAGCATTACAGGTGGCAATCCCAAGTCACACCCCTGATGCCTGTCAGTCTCTACAGGGTGGGACGTTATGGTCGGAAATCCTGATGCCCCAGGCATTCGTTGGTATTTTCACTCCACATTTTCAACATGGGTTTTTTGTAACCCCCACCTCATGAACAGTGGCAATATCAGTTCGTTGGCAGAAAGCTGATTTTGCACAATGACTACGCCATTTGGCACCACAGGTGCGAAAACACATTTTAAACAGGATGGAAAAATGACAGCTGTACTGTTCATGGGGAGGTGTAAAATGGCAATGTTGAAAATCTGCAGAAAATATAAAAAATCAAGTCACAAGCGTGCGTAGAAACTGCGCAACGCACACCCATAATGTAATTAGTTTGGGGATATTTTATAGCAGATTGTCAACACAGGCATTTTGGGACCTCCGTTCATTAACAGTGTCACTGTGATTTTCTTACTCTGTCCTGAACACTGATTTCCCACAGCGACCATTCATTTCTGCGCCGAAAGTGCAAAAGCACATTTCGGCCAGGATGTGGAAAATGACAGCTGTACTGTTCATAAGGAAGTGTGGAATAATGCCAGTGTTGAGGATCTGGACTGAAAATAGTACAAATTCGTGAACTTACGAGGGTGCGCTGAAACTGCGCAATGCATGCTCGTAACACAGTCATTTTATGGACTTCCGTCACCAAATTCTCAACATAGCCATTTTAAGAACGCTGCTCATGAACAGTGTCACTGTGATTTTCTTAATCTGTCCCTAACATTGATTTCGCACACCGGCCGTGCCATTGGGCGCTACATGCGCAAAAACACATTTTGGGCAAGATATGAAAAATGACAGCTGTACTGCTAATAAGGAGGTGTGGCAAAATGGCCATGTTGAAAATCTGGAGTGAAAATATTAAAATTTATGAATTACGAGCATGCGAGGAACTGCGCAACGCACGCTCATAAAGTCATTTTTGGATTTCCACTAAATTTCAACATAGGGTTTGGGTGTACTCATGAACTGTGACACTGTTGTTTCATTACTTGGTCCTGAAGGTGGTTCCGCGCCGTGACAGTGAAGTCACCTTTCCGGACTGAATAACAAAATGACAGTGACAGAATTCATGAGGTGGGGCCCCATGAACCCCATGTTGAAAATTTGGTGAAAATATTCCTCAGAATGGCCGAGATATGCACTAAAGTTGAAAAAAAAAAAAAACATGTATGCCATTATACAGTTTACCGGCATTTCTTCATATCGCGATTGGCTTTGAAGAGCGCAGATGTGTTCTCGGTCCACCGAAGATCATCGCGCCGGACACTGGATGTAAGTATGGGGTGGGGAGTAGGGAGGTGGATGCGCAGAGGGTGGGCGCGGGTTGGGGGTAAGACAATCAACGAGGACTGTTTTTTCTTTTCAGGTGTTTTTTTTTTAGGAAGATGACACAGGACTTGTGCCACGCTGGTGGTCTCCCAGCGTGGCAGCTGGAAAAATTTTTTTTGGGGGTCAGTGAAGCTGGACGGGATTGGGCACCTTGGCAATACAGACGTTTGCCACTCTGGGGTGGGTTCCCAGCATGGCAACTGGAAGTCTGTTTTTTGGGGGTGTTCAATTGAACTGACGGAGATTGGGCACCCGTCAACATTCTGACTTTTGCCACGCTTGGGGTGGGCTCTGAGCGCGGCACCCAGTCTGGGGGCACGAGCCGACGGGATTGGGCACCCCATCAGCCATACTCTGTGCGGTGGGGGAGCGATGAGCACGCCTGGGGTGTGCTCCAGTGTGTGCTACGGAGTGTTTGGGGGGGGGGGAGTAGACACAAAGGAAGCTGTCTGACAGCTGTTTAGGATGCAGTGAGGGGTTTAGGCACTTTGCATACTGCCGATCACAGTATGTAAATTACCTGCCGACGCCAGTATGCAAATTGCAGAGGTTTTTCACTTTCAGCTGTAGGCCACTGCATTCTGAATGGCTGTCAAATACAGCTCGGACATTCATGGGCACGATACGGCCGTGCCTGCAAAAGGGAGCAGAGCATTGGAAGTGGGGGAGGCACACCTACAAAAACTCATATGGTGGCACTATGTTTCTTGCACATGCGTGCAAGCAAACATAAAAATGTGTGTGTGTGTGTGTGTATATATACAGTGTGTGTGTGTGTGTGTGTGTGTGTATATATATATATATATATATATATATATATATATATATATATATATATATACGTGTGTGTGTGTGTATATATATATTTATATAATTTATATTATACTGGCACAGTCGTACCAGTATAGTTAGGGTTGCTCAGCCAGTTCTGTGTTAAACCCAAAGCTTTACACTTTAATAACTTTGCAACTGTATGACCGATGTACCCAAAATTTGTCATGCGCCGTCTGTTACCATAGATGTCTGGATCTGGCAAGTTTCATTCCTGTCAGTGGTGCGGTTACGGAGCTGCAGAGTGCCAAAAACTGTGTAATTTACCATTTAGGTGCAAATTCTTTGCTCATCTACATCTCCAAGAGGGCTTGGGGGGGTCTGGTCTGAAACTGTTTAATCTGGTTCAAGGTCAGTTGCCATTCATCTGTGTCCCCCTCCCCCGGGTCGTGCCTGAAAATAGGCAGGATTTGTCTAGTGCATTTACCCGGTCAACAAAAACTAAATAAAATAAAATAAAAAATAAAATATGGGGTCTGGGCTGCAGATGTGCCTTTTGAAGGTTTGGTGAAAAAATAGTAATCCGTTCAAAAGTTATAAAGCTTTAAAGTTTCCCATTATAGCCTATGGGAAAAAATATATGTGCCATGCGAAGGCAGTTTCTGCTTTCGTGAAAGCACTTTTGCTGCCTCAAATGGAAAAGTTAGAGCTGTGCTGCTGCCATCTTGTTTTCAGTTAGCGACGGAAAAACAACACTGTAATTCAAAAACTACCGCCTCGTGATAAACACCAACAGATATGTTTACCCAATCAGGGCCCGAGGAACACGATTCTGGCCTTAGTTTTTTAAAATAGTGGCCGGAAATATGTTTTTGTTTTTTTTAATCGTCCCTTAGTGTTGTAAATTTGCGGCACTATAGTTGCAAAACTGCTGCAAATTTGCAGCAGTTTTCGCACAAGTGATGGCACTGTTGCATGCAGACTGCCACAAATTTGCGGCACTTTTCGTGAAAACTGCCACAAATTTGTGGCGCTACAATAATAAAACCAAAAACATCGCCCTGTAAATGTACCAAATCTTTTCTGGATATTTTCTTTCCAAAAATAAGCCCGGAATCCTATTCCTCGGCCCCCGTTTAGGTAAACACCTGTTTTTACATACATGTTTTAAATACAGTTTTTTGGGCATAAAAACCTACACAGTCTAGGAGGAGATACACTACCACAACATAGCAGCAGAGAAATATTGTTCAAATTAGTTAAAACAATGAAAATTCAAATAGGCAGCGAAACAAGGCAAGGGCAGATTTCTGACTGGGCAGGATCCATTATCACTGCCTCCGAAACAAGACTCAGGTGTGTGTGTGGGGTTGGAGTAGAGTAGCCTCAAAGAGTTAGTAAGGGTAAAAAGCGCTATGAGGTAGGGAGGTTAAAGTTAGGCCAGGCAGCATTTGGCGGGTGAGTGGATTAAGGAGGATTAAAACAAGAGCAGAGATCAGCAAGAGATAGATGTAGGCGCAGCTCTCCTTTTTGAAGCTGTCATGGGATCCGGATATTCGAAGTGCTTGGGGGAGGGAGTTCTGAAGCTTAGGGGCAGAGTGACTGAAGGCAACACAGCCTTTTGATGTTTTACATCTAGGTACATTCAGCAGGGATTTATCTACTGATCGCAGTCTGTAGGAGTATAGGAGGAGGTTTGAGGTACCAGCAGTGTTGCGAGTGCTGAAGGGGTCTGGTTTCTGAGTATAGAGTCAGTCAGGGAGCCAAGAGAGTATTGACGGCAAGCTGAGGGGGATAACCAGCCCAGGTCCCTGTACAGTTGGCAGTGGTGCTCAAGTCATGGTGATGAGGAGGCGTATTGACAGATATTATTATAAGTGACATCCCACTTATGAAGTATGGTTTTAATGCACATCTACAAAGGGATTGGCTCCCACAGTAAAATAAGGCAGGGTTTTATTTAACTCTAAAAATTGATTAGCGTTTTGCTCATGAAAGTTCTAAAACATTGTGAAAATGCATAGCACTTGCCTCACTGTGTTTAACAAATATAACACTTCTAGAAAACCTATATAAATGCTTTCTGTACAGTTAGTATTGTCTCAAGAAAAAAAGTGCTAATCAATTATTTAAAACCCTGTAAGGGTACTATTCTACTGTTTCAGAAAGTAAGGAAATTCATTGCAAGAAACTCTGTTAATGCATCAGTTAGGGTTCCTATTACAGTGACAAAAGTACAGAAATTCGGTGTTAGGGTTCCCAACCCCTCCACACACACCCAACAGTCATGGGGTAGCCTTGGGGTGCTCGGGCTCAAATCACCCATTCTCCTGTACTGTACTATCTCAGCTCCTTACACATGGAATGGGTGAGAGTTAGGCCTGATGACCCATGCACACCCTATGCCTGTTGGGTGTGGAGGTGGGGTAGTAGGTTGAGAACCCTAACACTGAATTTCCATACTTTTGTCACTGTAATAGGAACCCTAACTGATGCATTGACTGAGTTTTTGCAACAAATATAGATATGTGTGTGTATATCTGTGTGTGTGTGTATGTGTATATATATATATCTATATATATCTATATATATATATATATGTGTGTGTGTGTGTGTATATATATATATATATATATATATATATATATATATATATATATATATATATAAAATTAAGAGGTAAAAACTCCATTTAATGCATTGAATTAGGCTTGCTCCACACCGACAAAAGCAAGCAAATTGATTATTAGGGTTGATAGCCCCCCTGGCCCCTGCTCACACCCCCAACGGCATCGGGTGCACATTGGGTTGTCTTCCATAACTCTCACCCCATCACATGTGTAAGAAGCAGAGGTGTGGGAGAATGGGGTGAGGTTGGGACCAGCAACCCTAATCGCACCCCGATGCTGGTTGGGTGTGAGCGGGTGTCCAAGGGGTTTCAACCCTAACACTGAATTTCCTCACTTTGTCAGTGTGGAACAACCCTAACTAATGCATCAAATGGAGTTTTTGCCCCTAATTTCTTCTTTTGAAATGATAACGAATAGTGAATGTAATGTGGTGGCGGGAGCGCTTCCACCACGTAATGCTCCCGCCACATGATGTCTTGTCACATAGTAACATTGTGCCCGCAAACGCAAATAGTAATGCACATGGTGACGCAAAGAGAAACAGTAGTGTAGACAGAAATGTTAAAAACAATGCAAAAGCAAGCGCAAATGAAAACGCGAAGGGTAACGCACATGGTGGCGTAGACGTGAACGGTAAGTGAAACGGGAACAGAACCGCAAGCGAAAACGGTAACAGTAATGTAAGCTCACAGGCTGGTTTTCCCCAAAACCTGCATAAAGAAAGACAGTGAGTACAAAGAATGTATGCATAATAATGGTTCTCGGAGCAGAAAATGAGGAGTTGGAATACTAAATTGCTTATCTCAGGAACTGTACGATGTAGAAAAAAATGTTTGAAGTCATATGATTTATGACTTTGCTGGCCTAGTTTTTGTTTAGCCCCATTACTAGTTTCGAGATCCTACCTTTATCATCCCCCAGTATCTACCTTATTAAAGATTTTGGTGTAATCTGTAAAAGGCATACCTTTCCTTCCAGTTCTTCTGCAATGTCACTTATGTAGACATTGAAGAGGACCGGACCAGTACTGAGCTCCCCGCGGCACCCCACTGATCACTTTTCCCTCCTTAGAGTTGGAGTGCTGTTTACCACCACCCTCTGTCCCCTATCCATTAACCAGTTACTTACCGCTGATAGTCAACGTGGCTTAGTTGGTAGCATATCCCAGGGTTTTATTTAACTCTAAAAATTGATTAGCATTTTGCTCATAAAAGTGCTGCGTAAATCTTTGTGGAAATGCATAGCTCTTGCCTCACCGTGTTTAACAAACATAGCACTTCTAGAAAATCTATATAAATACTTTCTGTACAGTTAGTATCATCCCAAGAAAAAACTGCTAATCAATTATTTAAAACCCTGTATCCATCTCTGAGCCAGAAGGTTGTGGGTTCTTGTCCCACACTGGGATTGGGCTCATACCTAAATGCTGGCACCCAAGTGCAGTACTAGGTGGGTGCTGTATGGTTGGGGTGTGCCATCCTTTGAATGAGATGTTAAACCAACGTCCCTCCTACCCTTCCCTGGTGCTGTGCTGGGGGCTATCCAGGTGGAGGTAAAAGAACCCATGGCACTTTTCGCAAGAGTAGGGGATGTTCCCTGGATACCTGGCCAACATTTCCCTTCCCACTAAAACCGGTTCATGCAATTGTCCAAGGCTGTGTTTGGGTGTTGATGTGTGAAATGGCTGCCACAATATATTCAGTCACTTCACTACCAGTCTAGTATTGCCTGTAAAGCACTTTGGGATGCAGTATGTGTAAAAAGTGCTATATAAATGCTGATTGTTGTCCTCTCCTCCCCTACTTGCACTCTGTCTCCCCACTCCCCCCACTTTGGGGTTCTTCTTCTTCTATAATTTACCACGCTGGGGTTCTCCTTCTTCCCTGATTTACCACATTAGGGTTCTTCTTCCTCTCTAACTGACCACATTGGGATTCTTCTTCTTCTCTAATTGACCACGTTGGGGTTCTTCTTCTTCTTCTCTAATTGACCACGTTGGGGTTCTTCTTCTTCTCTAATTGACCACGTTGGGGTTCTTCTTCTTCTTCTTCTGGCCTAATTGACCACATTGGATCCCACCCCATAGGCTGCTCAATTTCTTTATCAGTCTCCTTTGCGGCGCCGTGTTGAAGACCTCACTAAAGTCTAGATAGGCTACATCCACCGTCCTCCCTGATCGATTTCCTTAGTCGTCTAGCCAAAGAAATCCATCTGATTCATCTGGCATGACCCCTGCTGACCCCCCCCCCCGGTCCATGTTGCCTGTGGTCTTACAGTGCATTGGATTCGAGATATTCTGCCAGCTTTTCCTTTAATTTCACCAACACTGAAGTGAGACTGACAGACCTATAGTGCCTAGCCTCCTCCTTGCAGCCACTGTAATGTAGAGGGACCACGTCTGCACTTCTCCAGTCCTCCAGAACAATGCGTGTTTCCAGTGAACTGTTGAATAAGGCCATCATTGGGCAGCTAGTGCTTTCCTGAGTTCCTTTAGTACCCTTGGGTGTATCCCATCTGGCCCCATAGCCTTGTCCGCCTTTAGAGCTGCAAGTCCCTTCTGGACTGATTCCTCTGAAAATGTACTTGTGTCCACCTCTCCCCTTTTGTTCCTGTTACTATCTGCTAGTCTGTCCCCACTCCCTCCACTGTGAAGACTGGGCAGAAGTACCTGTCCAGGTTGACAGCATTCAGTAGAAGATGCATTAAAATAAGCCACAGAGCCATCTTTTGGAAAAAGGATTAGTTGAGCAGTAGCTGTGTACGTGCTTTAATCATTGGATTAGGCCTGCTTTAGTATGCCAGTCCAAGTTTGTAATTCACATATTTACTTAACAGCCAATATGTGCACAGAGAAGTCTATGGAGGGATCGAGTTTCATTCCAGGGTTCTTAAAACGTAACCTCTCCAAGTGTTCTGCTGTCTCAGCCTTTTATAATTAACTTACTTCTGCTTATCTTTAACCTTGGTTTAGAGCCAAATTATCCAGCACCATTTTTCACTGTCAAGCATTCCTGGATCTGACTGAAGTAAGGATTTTAAGTGGGAGTTTCAGTAAGGTGTTTAGAGCAAGTTTAAATGATCAAGCATCTGTATAAAGTAGTGTAGTGCACTGTGAGCTGTAAAGCTGTATATTGTTAAACACCGAGAATAGCACTGGCCCCAAAATAGAGCCTTGTAAGCCAGTCCGATGGGGCAGAGTGCTGAGGAGTGGGCAACGTACCTCTTGTGACGCCAGCAACCCAGCTTCGGGAACGGACCAGGGTCACTTGGGGGCTGGCAGGGGATGGAAGATTGAGTGTCCGTAGAACAGTTCTCTTTCCTTGGGGAGGAGGGACTGAACATTATGTGGCATGCCTGCCACCTAGTTTAATCTAGGCGGCAGCACTGTGGGACAACACATGAAGAGACCTCATGCCTGGATGCAGGGGGTGTTTCCATGGAGGCGGAGTACATACATGTATCATTGCACATGCTTAGGCCCAGTGGGGAGAAGATAGGAAAAACTGTTCTGACCATAGCATGGTGACAGCTCGATCTCTCTCTCAGGCCCTGCACCAGTGACTGGGCGCCTCCAGTCCAGGGATCTGCGGCAGGACCACCAGAGAAGGTAAGTCCCAGAGATGTCGGGTGACTGGGCTGAGGAGACCAGTCCAGATGGGTGCTGGTTGGAGTACTGAAGAATAGAAACAACTTTGTGGGAGAAAAAATAGAGTTTGTGGAACTCCTTCCATTATGCTAGCTAAGTCAGACAGAATCTGTCCCAGCTTGACGTGCTGCTTTGCACAGTATCATTTTGCACAGACCTTTCTAGCCAGAGTGTATTGCATTTTTCCCTGAATGTCTTATCCACTGTATTTTAATATTGCTTATTTATCTCCCTCATTACTCTCCTTTCCTGCTGTGTCCTTTGTAACGAGCTGTTACCAGCTCATTATGTCTATCCTGGTAGAAGTTTTGCAGTAAATAAAAACCTCTTCCCCTGGGATGCAGCTGGAAACAAGCCTCGGCTCAGCATGCCCTTTCCGGCTACCAGTTTTTGAATGAATGAATGATTCCGTACATTCCAGTAACTTTCGCTACCCTTCTACACAAGATCGCAGAAGCAATCCTACACCAAGAGAGTTGCTGGGGGGGGGGATGATGGGGCAACAATTTCACACTAATGGCTTGGCTGCTGGGAAGAGGAACTACACAGAAATGTAATCTGTCTCAAACAACGCTGAGCATTTTGCCAGTACCCATGAATGATACAAGAAATGTGATTTACTGCCACCTCTTGATGAGGAATGTAAGCAGTGCCTCAGGAATGTGCCCCTCTCCACTGACCCAAATGATTTATACCGCCTTAACATGTGCCATAAGGCAAGGACAGTCTCTGCTTCCATTATTGCTTTCTTTAGTTTTCAGTGTTCTACAGAACTCAGTTTTTCCTTTGGCATTTGAAAAACGTAATGCCCTGCTTGTACCAGTCATTTCCACCCCAAATAACTTTGTGTTGGATGCCCTCTCTACAGTCTCTGGATTTGACTGCACTATTTCTTTCGAGTCAGTTGCCCTCTGTATAATCTCTGGATGTGGCTGTACTGTTCCTTGGGTGTTGCATACCCTTGTACACTCTCCAGATGTGACCAAACCTTCCTTGGGTGTCAGATGCCCTCTGTTGGTATAATCTCTGGACATTGCTGTACCATTCCTTGGTCGTCTGATACTCTGGTTGCATGATCCCCATGTACGGCTGTACCATTCCTTGGGGAACAGATGGAAGGCAAGTAGGTAGCAGTCGAGGAGTCCGCACAAAAAAGTTCAGAACAACAGCATTAGTGTGCTAGTGGGTTTATTGTGTGCACGGAAGCATAAAAGATACTGACATCTTCTGTGCCTCCAGGCACACAGTAAACTTACTAGCATTCTTTTTTGTACTGACCCCTCAAGTGCTACCTACTTGCTTTCTTTGTGAAGTTTGTGGACAGGCAGCCCTTTGTTAGCACTGGCGTTTATTTTCCAGGGTGCGCTGCAGAACTGTGTCTTTCTTGGGTGACAGAATACCCTTTGTTACAATGTCCTGATATGGCTGTACCATTCCTTGGGTGTCTGATGCCCTCTATGCAATCCCCAGATGGGTCCTTACCATTTGTTGTAGAATGCCCTTTCTTTCTTTTTTTTTACCTCTGATGTGGCCGTACCCATCCTTGGGTGTTCAGTGCTCTCTGTTTTGTATTGTCTCTGATGTGGCCGTACCCATCCTTGGCTGTTCAGTGCTCTCTGTTTTGTATTGTCTCTGATGTGGCCGTACCCATCCTTGGCTGTTCAGTGCTCTCTGTTTTGTATTGTCTCTGATGTGGCCGTACCCATCCTTGGCTGTTCAGTGCTCTCTGTTTTGTATTGTCTCTGATGTGGCCGTACCCATCCTTGGGTGTTCAGTGCTCTCTGTTTTGTATTGTCTCTGATGTGGCCGTACCCATCCTTGGGTGTTCAGTGTTCTCTGTTTTGTATTGTCTCTGATGTGGCCGTACCCATCCTTGGCTGTTCAGTGCTCTCTGTTTTGTATTGTCTCTGATGTGGCCGTACCCGTCCTTGGGTGTTCAGTGCTTTCTGATGTGGCCGTACCCGTCCTTGGCTGTTCAGTGCTCTCTGTTTTGTATTGTCTCTGATGTGGCCGTACCCGTCCTTGGCTGTTCAGTGCTCTCTGTTTTGTATTGTCTCTGATGTGGCCGTACCCGTCCTTGGCTGTTCAGTGCTCTCTGTTTTGTATTGTCTCTGATGTGGCCGAACCCATCCTTGGGTGTTCAGTGCTCTCTGTTTTGTATTGTCTCTGATGTGGCCATACCATTCTTGGGGTTTTGGATACCCTCTGTTTGTATGATTCCCACATGTGACCATATGATTTCTTGAGTGTTGGGTCCCTCTGTTTGTATAATGTCTGTATGTGGCCATACTATTCCATGGATGTTTGGGCCCTCTGTTTGCATTATTTCAGGATGTGTTCCTACCATTCCTTGGGTGTTGGGGCCCTCTGTTTGCATGATCTCTGGACTGACTAGGCTTTCTCCCCTCCTATCTCCCCTTTCTCTCCCCCCTCCCTCCCAAATCACTACACCCTTTGCAACTCTGGCTTTTGTTCCCTGGCACTCTTGTCTAGGCTGTCCTCAACTGGACAGGCTGATCCTACTGCTTCCCTAAACATTGGAATTCTCTTCCCCTTCCTGTCTGCTCTGCCTTTTCCCTATGTACTTTTTCCTCCCTTCTCCTCAAATTCTCTTCTCACTCCTGCAGCTGCACCCAATTCCTACCTCTGTTCCTGTCCTTCCTCTCCCTCCTTCCCCCCTCCCATCTCTCCCCTTTACTCCCTGCCCCAACCCTCCCCCAGTTGCACTCTTCCTTGATTACCTCTGGTTAGCTTCACTACCACTTGCCTACATTTGTTGCTGTCTGCACTTTAATTATCACCCTTTCTATACTCCTGGATGTATTTCTGCTATAGCCCATGACATTGTACACAGTGTTTATATAGCCCATCTATTGTAGCTTGTATGTGATGCTTATCCAGTTGTACATAGTTGGCTAAATTGTCTATCTTTTGTAGCTTTTTTTTTTATGCTTAGTTCTGTTTTTTTTTTTTTTCCTGCTATGTAAATTTGTATCTATTGTTACTCGTGTCCTTCCTTTAACCCCCTTCCCTCAGGACGCATCTGGAGATGAGCTGGTATCAGCTCGGTACGTCTTTCCTGGTGAAATCATTGAAATAAATAACTGTGACCATACCATTCCTTGAGTGTTTGGTCCCTTTGTTTTTATGAACTCTTGATGTAACCTTACCATTTATTGGGTGTCAGATGCCCTGGATGTGGCTGTACCAGTCTTTGGGTGTCAGGTGCCCTGCATGATTTCTTGATGTGGCCGTACCAGTCCTTGGGTGTTGGATCCCTCTGTTTTGTCTCTGGATGTGGCAGTATAATTCTTTGGGTGTTGGATCCCTCTGTTTTGTCTCTGGAAGTGGCGGTATAATTCCTTGGGTGTTAGATCCTTCTGTTTTGTCTCTGGATGTAGCCATACCAATCCTTAGCTGTCAGATGCTGTTATGTATATAATAATATATGTTGTCCCATCTGTAGGCACCTCTCTGGGCTGAGGGAGGAGGTTGCTCATCTCCAGGCTGAGTTGGCCAGGATTTGTGGGACCTCCTCTCCCACCCAGGGACCACCAGAGTCACTGCCGTTGCCTCAGAGGTTGCCAAGAAAGAGGAGCGGTTGGACCACAGTGGGCTCAAGGAGGATGAGGGTGGTGGAACAGAGGCACATCCCTCCAGTTGTACCTCTCCACAATTTCTATGCCGTTCTGGAAAAGTGTGGTTCCTCTGTGGAGGCACCACAGCGGAGACCACAGCGAATGGGAACCTCCACAAGGAGACCTACAGGAGGGTGGCATGGGACCCACAGGGGAAGGAAACAACTCCTGGTGGGGGACTCCATTGTTAGGAAGGTAGAACTGGGGGAGGAAGGGGAGAGGGAGGTAAGGTGCCTGCCTGGTGCCATGGCTTGGAGGGACAGGGAGCGAATCCTCAGGATCACAGGAGCAGCTGCACAGGGGAGGGAGCTGGATGTCATTGTCCACCTGGGGACAAATGACCTGGCTAAGAAAGGGATCAGAGCAGTGCAAGAAGCATTTGTGGAGATGGGGAGGGGCCTTAGACAAATAGCACACACGGTAACCTTCTCAGAGGTGCTGCCTGTCTATGGCACGGATGAGACTAGGGTGCTCCACACCATGGTATGCAATCAGTGGTTGAAAAACTGGTGCAGAGCTCAGGGATTTGGCTTCATTGGGGACTGTGGGTCCACCTGGACAGATGCAGGCCTATACTGGCGTCATGGTCTGCATCTGTCCAGGAGGGGAACCAGGATCCTAGGTGATAGGTTCAAATACTTCATTGGCAAGCATTTAAACTAGCTGGGGGGGAGGCACTGGAAAGGAGCAGGGAAATCCTAGCCCCCAAAAAATCAAGGTACTAAGTGAGGTAGACACCAACATAGAGATGTCGATGGGGAGAAGGGCAGGGGTAAATGGAGAAAGTGACAAATGCAATAAGGACAGGGATGGGGCAAAAAGGGGTAAGGCCATCAAGAAATGGAGGGTAATGAGTACCAATGCCATTAGTCTGGGCAACAAGCTCCCTGAACTGGTGGCCTTGATGGAAGAGGGATGCGTGGATATCGTAGCAGTCACAGAAACATGGTACACAGAGAACCATGACTGGGATGTTAACATATCAGGGTGCACAACCTACAGGAGAGACAGGGAGGGCAGAAGGGGGGGTTAGCTCTCTATGTAAAGGAAGGGATGAAAGCAACTGAACAAAAGAGTATACAGGAAGGAGAGGAGGAACTGTGGGTCACCTTACAGACTGGAAATGGCACCACAATCTGCACAGGGGTTGTATACAGACCCCCATGTCAGGGGGAGGGAATGGACAAGGACATGATAGAAGGCATACTTAGGATGGCTGAGAAAGGGGAGATACTGTTGATGGGGGACCTTAATATGCCAGATGTTAACTGGAGCACCTTTGCTGCAGCCACATCCAAAAGCAGGGCCATTTTGATGCCCTTCAGGTGGCATGCCTCAGACAGCTAGTTTTAGAACCTACTCGTGAGGGAGCAGTCTTAGACCTCGTACTCTCAAATGGGGACAGTAAGAGGATCTCAGATCTAGAAGTGGGTAGCCATTTGGGAACAAGTGACCACCAAAGAGTGTGGTTCACAATAAACTCAGCTACAGAGTCAAGCCATACAAAAGTGAGGGTTCTGGACTTCAGGAGGGCTGACTTTGGCAAGATGGGAGAGTGCCTTAGAAAAGCACTAGCAAACAGGCTAGAAGGGTGGAGCGACAATGGGAAAATATCAAAACTGCCATCACAGAGGCAACAAGCCTTTGTGTGAAGCAAATAAACAAATCAAAATGAAAGAAAAAGCCGCTATGGTTCTCAAAAGAAGTGGCGGTGAAGGTTAGGGAGAAAAAGATAGCATTTAGGAAGTATAAGGAAACACAGAAGGAGCAGGACAGAGAACTGTACCAGTTAAGGCAGAAGGAAGCAGGGAGGGTAGTCAGAATAGCAAAGGCACAAACTGAGGAAAAGATAGCCAACTCTGTTAAGAAGGGGGATAAAACCTTTTATAGGTATATCAGGGAGCATAGAAAGACAAAGGGAGGGATAGTGAGGCTGAACAGAATGGATGGTGGGTGGGCAGAGAGTGGACGGTGAAAAAGCAGGGATACTGAATGAATACTTCTGTTCAGTATTCACAAAAGAGGAAGTGGGGGTGGTACCTAATCCAATTAACAGAAGCATTCTGGAGAGGGGGGTCGATCCCATTCCTTTCACAGAAGAAAGGGTTCTGAAAGAACTCCTAGAACTGAAGGTGGACAGAGCAATGGGGCCAGATGGAATTCACCCCAGAATTCTAAAAGAATTAAGCAGAGAACTAGTGACACCACTGACTACCCTTTATAACAAATAATGGGAGGATGGTGTGGTACCTGAGGACTGGAAGAAGGCTGATGTGATTCCCCGTCACAAAAGTGGGAGCAAGACAGAGGCAGGAAACTACAGACCTGTCAGTTTGACCTCTGTGGTAGGAAAAGTGATGGAATCACTTCTGAAGGAAAGAATTGTTGAGTACCTAGAGGCCAGTGGGGCACAGGACCCAAGGCAGCATGGGTTCACAGCGGGAAGGTCATGTCAGACGAATCTAATTGATTTATTTGACTGGGTGACCAAAGTAGTTGACCAGGGAGGGGCTGTGGACATGGCCTACCTAGACTTTAGCAAGGCATTGACACAGTCCCACACAAAAGATTAGTAGTCAAATTAGGCAGATTTGCAGATGACACAAAGATCTGCAACAGGGTTGATACACAAGGAGGCATGGAAAGGATGAGAAGGGACTTGGCAAGGTTGGAGGAATGGTCAGAAGTATGGCAGATTGGATTCAATGCAAAGAAGTGCAAAGTAATGCACCTGGGAAACAAAAACCCAGGGGAAGATTACACAATGGGGGCGGAGGTAGTAACAACAACAAAAATGGAAAGGGACCTGGTGGTAGTCATATCAGATGACCTTAAGGTTGGCAAGCAATGTGAGAAGGCAGTAGGGAGGGCTGGGGGGATACTGGGATACATAGGGAGTGGCATCACCAGCAGAAAACAGGAAGTTGTTATACCCCTGTACAGACAGTTGGTGAGACCCCATCTGGAGTACTGCGTCCAGTTCTGGAGACCCCCTCTCCGCAAGGACATAGACAGGATGGAGGCAGTTCAAAGGAGGGCAACTAAAATGGTGCAGGGTCTGCAAGAGAAGCCATATGAGGAGAGGCTAAAGGAGCTTAATATGTATACCCTTGAGGAAAGAGGAGGGGGGGACATGATAGAAACATTTAAGTACCTCAGTGGAATCAACAAAGTCCAAGAGGGTAGCATCTTTTAGAAAAGAGATGTGCAAGAACAAGGGGACACAATTTGAAGATAGAGGGGGGACGGCTCAGGGGCAATGTGAGGAAGTATTTTTTCACAGAGAGGGTGGTGGACACATGGAACAGCCTTCCTGAGGAGGTTGTGGGGTCTAAAACTGGGAGAATTCAAGAATGCATGGGACAGACATAAGGCAATTTTTGTGGGGGGTAGGAAGAAATAGACTGTTGGTTAAATAGGATCTGCAGCTTGTCCTCTAGGTAGGGAAATGGGCAGACTAGGTGGGCCAAGCGGTCCTTATCTGCTGTCAAAGTCTATGTTTCTGTCTCTGGGTGAGCCTGTACCACTACTAAGGTGCCAGTGGCCTCTGCTTGTACCACCTCTGCAAGTGCCTATACTGTTTCTCTGGTGTTGGGTCCCTTTGTTATGTTCTCTGGATGTGATCTTTCATTCCTTTGGAGTCTGATGCCCTCTGTTAGCACGAGTTTTTGGATGTGGCTGTAGCATCCTTTGGGTGTTGAATACCATTCTGTTGGGAATTGGGTCTGTCTGTGTGATCGCTGGATGTGGCTGTGGCTGTATAAACCCTTGGGTGCTGGATCCCCCAAGTTTGCATGCCCGATCGTTGTTTGTCATGTGACAGAATATCATATTGGTTAGAACAAAGAATTGAGAACCTGGAGAGCCAGGTTTAAATCCCTCCTCTGTCACTTGTTTGTGAGCTTAACGAAGTACCCAAACCTACCTTATATTAACCACCCCTCTCTCTGTCTGATTAACCACCCTGAGCTTTCCATTCAGTCACAGAAACATAGAATTTGATGGCAGTCAAGGACCACTTGGCCCACCCAATCTGCCTGTTTTTCCCTACCTACATTATCACTGCAGACCCTACTTGATCTATAGCTCTCCCTCTCTCTCCCCTTTCTTTCCATTATGATTCTCTTATGCCTAGCCCATGCATTCTTGAACCCTACCACTGTTTTTGCCCCCACCACCTCTGCTGGAAGGGCTGTTCTGGAATCCACCACTCTTTCTATGACTAGACTAGGTTTGCTGGCAAAGGCACCTAGCTTCACCTGAGCTCTTTTCTTGTAGGTTGCTTGAAAGGACAGTACAAAGAACCTTACCAGAGCAAGGAAAAGGATTGGCTTCTTTTGGCTAGGCAGATTTACTGTGTGTTATTATTTTCTTTTGTACTCACAGGGATTGTTACTGTTTGTTGCTAACATTTTATTGCTTTATTTTTCTCTGATTCAAATTGTTGTTGCGGGGTATACCTTCTGCTGCATTATTACAGGGTGTGCCTACAGGTTGCTGTTGTAATCTTCTGATTCAAATTGTCTTTTGCAAGACATAGCTTCTGTTACTGCTTTATTTTTCTCTGTAGCAAAGTGTTTCTTACAGGGTATATCTTCTGTGAAATTATTACAGGTGGTGCTTTACAGGTTTTACAGTTTTATCTATCATTAGGATAAGCTTTCAGGGCTTCTGCATGTATTGCTGGCTGATTGTTTCTGCTCTTACCTCCTTGTTACTTTCATCTGTGGTTCTTCTTTTTCGGCAGGGGAAGGGCCCAGCCACCCACCTCCATCCTTAACCACCCCACGCTACACTCCTTTTATAGGGTAGCACAGTCGTGACATTTCCTGTAGCAAGGCAGGAAGGGGCGGATCAGAGGGGTATCCACACAGTGACCTCATTTACAGGGGTACAAGTAATTTAACTTATGACAAATTATACACAAACAAACAAAACACAAAATCAAGCTTTTGCTTTCATATTCCTCCTTCTGATTACTCTGACCAGGTTATAAACCCAGAAACTTATCTGGAATGGATATTATTAACTTCAGGTACTGCGGGACACTTTTTTAGAAGGGCAGTTTTACAGGATTTAGGACACTGTCCTTCATGCTAGGCCATTGGAGATCTAAGGGCTCAGCTCCAGGCAGCATGGGCAGAGACTGTGCGCCTCAAATCGCATATTTAGGAGGAAATATATTATCAGAACCGCTCGCCATTTCCCCAACATCCAACAGAAGCACCTCGACCGCATAGAGTAGTTGGTCCAGGAGGTTGGCAGGTGGTTAGGAGGGGCAAATCGGGTGCCCCATCACTCGGTGCTCTCCAACATATCACCTCCACAAACCATATAAAAACTACAAACGTGTATCTGCCTCTATCTCCGAAACCAAACAAAAGGGCAGAGGACACTGCAGAGCAGGACACTGCAGCACAGGAGCTAGCACAACAAAACTCTCCCAAAACAGGAACCAAAACTGAAAAAGCAAAAAGGAAATCTAGAAAACTTCTGATCATAGGAGACTCCATGATTTGAGGAGAGTTGCTGCCTATCTCCAGCCAGAGGTAATGGTCAGATGTCTGCCAGGTACATCAGCGTGGAGAGACACACTGACCGCATTGCTAAAATTGTACAGGAAGCAGGAGAAAACGTTGACGTCCTGGTACACATAGGGACTAGCTATCTCGCCAGCCAGTCAGTTGTGGAGACCAAGGAACACCTGACCAGGCTGGGCGACAAACTGTCATCCATTTCGTCCGGCATCTCCTTCTCTGAGATCCTGCCAGCTGGGAGAGGGAGGAAGATGGACGGAAGGTCAGAGAAGGGGAGATAGGGAAGCTAAACATGGGGCTCAAGGGCTAGTGCCAGGAAAAAGGACACAAATGTGTAGGGAACTGGCAACAGTTTTGGGAGTAAAAGTTCTTTAAATTTGATGGACTGCATCTGACGAAGGAGGGAGTCAGTGCATTGGGGCAGAAGTTTGATGTCTTTGCAGAATATTTAAACTAGCATATGGGGAGAGGGGTGCAGCACTCGATATGTCGAAAGGGAAGAACACCCCCCCCACCTCAGCTAGTGGTCAAACAGGAGTTCAGCATGTTTCTAGTTCATTTGCATCACCAGGTAAGGAAAAAGGTCCGGCTCCCCATACGACACACAGGGGAAACGCCAGACCTCGCCCAGAAACTAACGCACCGAAATCTGGCCAATGGAAAGTCATGTACACACATGCTCGCAGTCTGGGAAACAAGATCCCAGACCTGCAGGCAATAATGATAGAGGCTAAACTGGACATAGTAACCATTAGCGAGACATGGTTTACCAGTAAGCACACTTCGGAGACTTCAGTACCTGACTATGTACTGTTCAGAAGAGACCGAGGTGCAAAAAGGGGGGTGGAGTGGCCCTTTATGTCAATGAAAATATAAAGGCTACAGAAATTCAGAATACAGATAAGGAGCCTGAAGAATTGTGGGTCACCCTGGAAACAGGAAATGGGACAGCCATACGAATTGGGGTTGTCTATAGGCCTCCAGACCAGGGGGAGGACATGGACACATTACTGTTAGAAGATATACAAAACATGACAGCTAAAGGGGAGGTTCTGATAATGGGAGACTTCAACATGCTATATACAGATTGGTCAATACCAGCAGGAACATCTGCCAGAACTAGACACATGGTGGATTCCCTGAAGGGGGAGGGCCTCAAACAACTGGTACAACAACTCACAAGAGACAGGGCTATCCTCGATCTAGTGCTGACTAACAGGGAAAGGATCACAGATCTCCAGGTAGGTCACCTGGGGGCCAGTGACCATCACATGGTATGGTTCAGTTTGGCCACTAGAACAGAATCATCCCATTCCAAGGCAAAAATATGGGACTTCAGAGAAGCTGACTTTGATAAGATGACCGACAGAGTTAAGCTAGCCCTGGCAAAAAGAAATACAGGTGAGGGGGTGCAGGCAAAGTGGGCACTCATTAAGGATGCAATACTTGAAGCAACATCCCATTGTGTTAGAGAGAAAAGGAAGTGCAAAAGAAGGAAACCCCTTTGGTTCTCAAAAACAGAAGCAGAAAAGGTTGGAGCCAAAAGGCTGGCCTTCAGGAAATATAAGGGAACGCAGCAGGATGAAGATATGGAGGCATACCAAACTTCCCTAAGGGAAGCAGGGAAGGCAGTAAGGCAGGCAAAGGCCCAAACTGAGGAAACACTAGCACAAACAGTAAAAGAAGGTGACAAGACTTTCTATAGATACATTAGTGAAAGGAGAAAGTCCAGAGGGGGTCTTGCTAAGATCAAAGAGGATAAGGGGGCATGCGAGGAGGAGGACCATGTTAAAGCATCTGTCCTAAATAGATACGTCTGCTCATTATTTACTGAGGAGAAGGTAGGGCAGGGCCCACAGCTCAGCACCATGGACACAGGGGGGAGGGAAGAGTGCACTAGTCCCTTCACAAAAGAAAGGGTCCTACAAGAGCTCGATAAGCTCAGGGTGGTCAAGGCAATGGGACCTGATGGCATACATCCCAGGGTACTAAAGGAGCTAAGGGTGGAACTAGCAGAGCCATTATCAGAACTGTTTAGTGAGTCTTTGAGCACAGGAGAGGTCCCAAAAGACTGGAGAAGGGCTCATATGATCCTGCTTCACAAGAGTGGTAGCAGGGAGGAGGCGGGGAACTACAGACCAGTCAGTCTTACCTCAGTAGTGGGCAAGATTATGGAGGCACTCCTTAAGGAAAGGATAGTGCAACACCTGGAACCATAGGAGCACAGGATCAAAGACAGCATGGGTTTACAAAAGAAAGGTCCTGTCAAACTGAGCTCATAGATTTCTTTGACTGGGTAACCAGAGTGGTGGACCAAGGGGGAGCAGTTGATGTTGCCTATCTTGACTTCAGCAAAGCTTTCAATACTGTTCCACACAGAAAATTGATTAATGTTGTAATGCTCGATTTTAGTCGAGCATTTGACACAGTTCCAGATTATAAAATAATAGAAAAACTTAGAAATATAGAAATCGGTGAGAGTATTGTTAGATGGGTAGAAAAATGGCTAAGTAATAGATTACAGCAAGTAAAGATTCAAGGATATCTGTCTGATTTAAATAGAGTATGGAGTGGAGTTCCCCAGGGGTCAGTATTGGGCCCATTACTGTTTTGTATATTTATAGGAGATCTGAAATTAAGTAAAAATAAATTAATTAAATTTGCTGACAATGTTAAAGTTGGAGCAGTGGTAAATATGTTTGAGAGTTTCATATTTGGCCAGGATTTGTTGTACATTGTCGACTGGGCAAAACAAAAAACGGAATGACATTTAATAAAGATAAATGTACCATCATGCATTTCGGTCGACAAAATATTAATCAGATCTACTATATGTATGATCTGAAGCTTAAGGTATCGGAATGTGTGAAAGATCTGGGTATCTATGTCCAAAATGATTTAAGAAATGAAGTAAATAGCAAACAATCATCTAACAAAGCAATGCAGATTGTTGGTTGTATTAGGAGAAGTTTTCAATCAAGGAGTGGAGAGGTTTTGATGCCATTATATAGACATTTGATGAGGCTTATATTGGATTATTGTTCTACAGTTGCAGGTCCTTTATTGATGAGGGATATTAAATTAATGGAAAGACCACAGAGATCCCTTACAAGGTTGATTTCGGGTTGTGAGAAAGAGTCATATGAGACTAGATTGGGAATATTGGGGTTGTGGTCTTTGGAGAGTAGAAGGGTAAGAGGGGATTTATTATTATTATTATTATTATTATATGAATCTCTGAAGGATGAGGTTATTAGGGCAGAGTTGGGATTGGTGTATAAGGAAAGGATCTATCATTTGAGAAGGCATGATAGGCAATTGAGTGAGGAATTGAGCAGGACTGAGTTAAGGAAGAGGTGTTTTAAGAGTCGAACAATAAGGACATGGAATTAACTGCCCCAGGAAGTGGTGGAGGCAGAAAGCTTAGATTGTTTTAAGCAGAAACTGGACAGCTATCTAGAAGAAGTTGGTGGCATTCGCCATTACCACTGAATTGTGGGGAAAATCTTTATGGGCTATGCCTTCTGATTTTCTTATTTATCCAGTGTGAACTCCAGTATAATAAACTGGGTAGGCTCGGGGTGGGTCAGAAGTTGGTCAACTGGGTGGCAAACTGGTTGATGGGCAGAAAACAGACTGGTGGTAAATGGTATACAGTCAGAAGAGATGCAAATCACAAGTGGAGTACCTCAGGGATCAGTCCTGGGGCCAGTCCTCTTCAATATCTTCATCATTGACATTGCAGATGGACTGGGGTGTAAGGTTTGTCTGTGTGCAGATGACACCAAGATCTGCAACAGAGTAGATGATCCAGATGGGGTGGACAGAATGAGAAGAGATCTGGATAAACTGGCAAAATGGTCGGAAGAGTGGCAACTGGGGTTTAATGCATAGAAGTGCAAGATCATGCACATAGGGAAAAGAAACCCTGAAGCCACCTATAGGCTGTGAGGGGAGTTGCTGACAGTCCCAAGGGAAGAAAGAGATTTGGGCATCATCATCACAGATGACCTGAAGTCCTCCATGCAGACCACTAAAGCAGTAGGTAAGGCTAGGGGGATGTTGGGGTGTATTAGTAGGGGTATCACAAGTCATAAGAGGGAGGTAATAATCCCTCTTTACAAGACAGTGGTTAGGCCCCATCTGGAATACTGCGTGCAGTACTGGAGGCCACACCTTCACAAGGACATTAACCAAATTGAGGCAGTCCAGAGAAGGGCAACCAAAAGGGTTCAGGGACTGCATCAGAAAACATATGAGGTCAGATTAACAGAGCTCAATATGTATACCCTAGAGCAAAGGAGGGAGAGAGGTGATATGATCAAAACATTCAAACACATTAAGGGCATTAACTAGATGAAAGAGTCTAACATGTTTCAGTATAAAAATAGATCAAGAGGACACAGCATGAGATTAGAGGGAGGCCGATTAAGGGATAATGTGAGGAAGTTCTTTTTCACAGAAACATAGAATTTGACGGCAGATAAGGACTGCTTGCTCGCCTAGTCTGCCCATTTACCTACCTAATACGTAGGCTGCAGATCCTAGTTAACCAACAGCCTACTTCCTCCTACCCCTACTAGAATTGCCTTATGTCTGTCCCATGCATTCTTGAATTCCCCCACTGTTTTTGAGTTCACTACCTCCTCAGGAAGGCTGTTCCATGTAGCCACAACCCTCTCCGTGAAAAAATACTTCCTCACATTACCTTTGAGCCATCCCCCCCTCTCTTCAGATTGTGTCCCCTTGTTCTTGCACATCTTTTTCAGAAAGATGCCACCTTCTTGGACTCTGTTGATTCCCTTGATGTACATGAAAGTGTCTTGAAAGGGTGGTGGATGCATGGAGCGGCCTACCTCGGGAAGTGGTGGATATAAATACAATGCAGGGCTTCAAACAGGCATGGGCTAGGCATAAGGGAGCAACACAGATGAGTATGACTTGATAGGCCATTGATGGAGCAAAGACCGATGGCACATTCATAAGGTAGAAAAAGAAATGGGCAGACTGGATGGGCCTTGCGGCCCTTATCTGCCGCAACTTCTATGTTTCTATGTAAGAAGTACTTCTTGACATCTCTCCTGAATCTACCCCCTTCAGCTTCATAGAATGTCTCCTTGTTCTTCAGCAGCTTTTTTTTTTTTTTGTTAATGAAAAATACTTCCATTCCATACCTTATTTACCCCCGTGAGGTATTTGAGGCCTCTGTCATATCCCACCTCTCCCATCTCTCTTGCAGGGTGTACATATTGAGTTCCTTTAATCTCTCCTTGAAGGCTTTTGTTGTAGATCTTGCACCATTTTAGTTGCCCTCCTCTGGATCGCCTTCATTCTGTCTGTCTTTCCAGAGATGTGGTCTCCAGAACTGGACACAGTACTCTAGGCGGGGTCTTATCAGCGATCTATACAGACGCAGCATCACACCTCCCTCCTCCTGCTGGTGATACCCCTCCCTGCCCCTACCCAAGCATCCTACTAGCCCTTCTGCCTGCCTTGTCGCACTGCCTGGCCACGTTTAGGTCATCAGATATGATTACCTCCAGGTCTTTTTCCTGCTTGGCAGTTGTCCGTGCCACTCCACTCATTTTGTATGCCACCCCGGGTTTCTGTGCCTGTACAGTAAGTGCATTATTTTGCACTTTTTCATATTGATACCCAGCTGCCATACCCTCGACCACTCCTTATTTTTATCAAGTCTCTACTCATCTTTTCCACTAGTCCTGGAGTATCCACCTTATTGCATATTTTGGTGTCATCCACAAAGAGACAGACCTTCCCTTCCAGCTCCTCTGCAATATCACCTATAAAGACATTAAAGAGGACTGGTCCCAACGCTGATCCCTGAGGCAGTCCGCTGGTCCCCCTTCCTTCCTAGGAGTGAATTCCATTTACCACCACCCTTGGCTGCCTATCCCCTAACCAGTTTCTTGTCCGGTTCACCACATTTGGACCCACTTCTAAGTTATCCAGCTTGCTTTCTAGTCTCCTTTATGGAACGGTGTCGAAAGCCTTACTGAAATTTTTTTTATTAAATGAGTATTTTAAACCAATGGGGAATTTTTTTCTGTTTTTCTCTGCATTATCTAGCTGTTAAAAGTATTGTACTTTCTAAACAACTGCCATGAGCTTCTGAAGAAGAACCGGTTGGTCCGAAAGCTAGAGCACTTTGTTCTTGTTGTTACATCTATGTTGGTCCATTAAAAGGTATCAAATCATTTGCTTCTGGATCTATTCTTGCAAGGACCAATACGGCAACTAATAAATCTAGATTTCATTACTGAAATCTAGGCAGGCCACGTCCACCACTGCACCCTGATCTAATTCCTTTGTCACCCAGTCAAAGAAATCTATCACATTTGTTTTACATGACCTTCCTCCTATTAGCCCAGCCCCAGGCTGCCTTGGGTCTTGTAACCCATTGGATTCAAGATACTCCACAATCCTTTCCTTCAGCAGTGATTCCATTAACTTTCCCCCCACCAGTGTCAGCTGATAGGCCTATAATTGCCAGCTTCCTCCCTGCTACTACTTTTGTTTAGTAGGGCTACATTCTTCCTCCTGCAGTCCTCCAGAACCACTCCTGTTTCCAGCGAGTTGTTAAATAGCACTGTCAGGAGTGCAGCCAGCATCTCCCTGAGCTACCTCAATACCCCTGGATGCATCCTTTCTGGCCCCATTGCTTTGTCACCCTTCAGATTAGCGAGTCCCTGCAGGACTCTCTTCTTCAAAAAAAGATTAGTGTCTGCCTCCCTTTCTCCAAAGCTTCTGTTACTTTTTTGTGAACCCTCCCTTCTCCTTCCTCAGGGCACACTGAACAAAGGTATTTGTTCAGGATGGCTGCATTTTCCTGGTCTCCTCTGCACAATCTCCCTCCTCCCCTTTGTAACCTTCCAGTCTTTCCCTGGTTTTCCTTTTTTCACTTACTCACCTAAAGAATTTATTTATTTATTTAGATTTGATAACCGGGTAAGCCCACTGAGACCAGAGATCCCTTTTTCAGGGGTGACCCGGGATTAGTTACAGATAGTACATATCTTGGCAACATTAAACAGTAGTCTTAGGAAATACTTTTGTAGATTCAGTGTGTACCTACATAGTAGAATAGTATAGGATGACATCAAATAAAATACATAACAAGGAGTGGGATACATAGGTGCTCCTTACTGATTTCCCTACTTTCCTCTGTTTTCCCGATACACCTCCCTATCCTCCTCTTTCTGTGTCTCCTTATACCTTCTGAATGCTACAATTTTACATGGAAGCAGAATCTGTCAGCAGAAATAGACCACCAGGCCCATCCAGTCTGCCCTTTTCCCTACCTGTACTAGCGGCCGGTGCCAATAGTGAGTCAACTGCTTTAGCTATTCCTTCTCATCTCTATGGTCCCCTTATTCCTATCCCATGCATGTTTGAATCCTGCTACAGTGCTTGCTCCTACCACCCCCTGAGGCAGGCCATTTCATGCATCCACCACCCTTTCAGAGAAAAAGAACTTCCTCCCATTTCCCCTTATGCAGCCCCCTCCTCTAACCTCATGTCATGCCCTCTTGTTCTAGTACTTTTTTAAACTGGAAGATGTTTTCCCCCATTCACCTTATTTACTCCATTGAGGTACTTGTCATGGTCCCCTGCTCTCTCCTCTTTTCTCATCCTTGCTACACCCTCTGGCGTATCAGCTCTGTTGCAGATCTTGTTGTCATCTGCAAACAGGCAAACCTTCCCCTCCAGCTCTTCTGCAGTGTCACTGAAGAGGACTGGCTCCAGAACTGACCCCTGAAGTACTCCACTGGTTACCTCCATTTCCTCTGACTGGGTTCCATTTACTACCACCCTCTGCTTCCTGTCCCTCAGCCAGTTGCTAACCCAGTTTACCATCTTGTGACTCAACCCCCGACTACCCAGCTTGTTGACTAACCTCCTATGTGGAACGGTTTTGAAGACTTTGCTGAAATCTAGGTAGGCAGCATCCACCGCTCCCCCTTGGTCCACTATCATTGTCACCCAGTCAAAGAAATCAATTAGATTTGTTTGATAGGACCTTTCTGCTGTGAATCCATGTTGCCTTGGATCCTGCGCACCAATGGATTTCAGGTGTTCCACTATTTGCTCCTTGAGGAGTGTCTCCATGATCTTACCCACCACTGGCATGAGACTTACTGGCCTGTAGTTCTCTGCCTCCTTTTTGGTGCCACTTTTGTGAAGAAGGACCACATTTGCCCTCCTCCAGTCCACGGGGTCTACACCACTATTTAGGGACTCGGTGAACAAGACTGCCAGTGGGGCTGCCAGCTCCCCCTTAGTTCTTTCAGGATCCTGGGATGAATGCTGTCCGGACCCATGGCTTTGTCCACTTTTAGCTTTGTAAGCTCTTTATGTACCCTCTCCTCTCTAAAAGGACTGGTGTCCACCTCCGGCCCCTCTATGCCTATGTTGTCTAATCTTTGTCCCTGTCCCTCAGCTTCCACTGTGAAGACTGAGCTGAAATACTTGTTTAGAATTGATGCCTTGTCCTGATCTCCCTCTACGTTCTCTCGCTTGTTCCTTCTAAGTTTAGCAATCCCCCCCCACAAGCACTTCCTTTCCTCACTAATGTACCTGTAAAATGTATTATCCCCTTTCTTCACTGACTGAGCTAGTCTTTCCTTAGTTCAAACAACATGAAGTCTTGCTGTATTCTGACTATATGCAGTTAGCCCCAGCGCTTGAACTGCTCCGGAGAGGAAAGGGTTAACTCTATGCAAAGGCATAGACGTTGCGCTCGAGGTCGGTTTTCAAACCTCTGTCCCAGGTACTCCTGAGTGTAACCGTCAGATTCTTTACTCCACCTAACTGAGAAGTCGCTCCGGAGATCCTCTCCTTCACTTTGGTTCGGTCACAGTAAAATCAGTCGGTTTTTCCAAACCGTTTCATTTATTTTCAGTGTTCACATCTCTGTCCCGGTTCAGTAAGTGTATTAGAAAGTAGTTGAGTGTTTTCCTGTGGAGAAATTGTTTTTCTGTTTGGTTTCTTTCCGGTCAGTCCGTTTGGGAACAGAAGTAATTTGTCTAGTTAAGTTTAAAGTTGTAAAAAAAAAAATTAAAAATCTTGTGTGTGGTTACCGGTACCTATCAGTTCCTGAAAAAAACGACAAATTTTTGAGTTTTTTCAACTGACCCGTGACACGGTTGGAACAGATAGGTTTTGTTAGTTGCCTGGCTTGAACGCTGGTAAGGGTAACTTGGTTCTTTTGAGGCATGTCTGAGAAACCCAAAAAGAAAACCAGGCCCACTGGGTTTTAGCACTGCACTGAGTGTGCGGAGGCCTTTGCCAAGGCTGACCCTCACCTCATCTGTGTTTATTGTCTGGGGTTTGACCACCTCAAGGAAGACTGCCAAGTCTGCAAAAACTTTCCTAAAGCCACTACTGAAAAACGTTTAAGTAGGCTGAAGGAAAGGGAGGCAGAAAAACCCACTGACCCAGATGGCCAGCCAGGTTCGGTCCCGACCGAACCTGAGGGGGTGCCCACTGACCTGGGCGATACCCCCTCGGGCAAGAGGAGAGCCAATTCTGCGGAATCAGTTCCTGCAAAGAGAAAACGCAAGTCGGCCGGTTCGGATCCCGGTCCCCATGTTCTGACCGCCGACGAGATAGCCAAAGCGATCGCGATTGTGCAGTCGCTTTGCCCGGTTCCAACTGAACCGGCACCAACTCAGGGACAGTCGGTTTGGTCGGACTTACCTGCTTCTGAATATGACCCTGAGGCATTTTATGAGGGCGAATAGGAAGGAGACGAAGATGAAGATTGCAAAGGCCTAGATGAACCTATTGAGCCTGACATCTCCCCAGACAGGCCTTCCAATGCGTCTCCTCCCAGGCTTTCTGAGTCCCCTTCCCACTTCTTGTTTTACAAGAAGGTGGCTGAAACTCTGCAGCTCCTTGTGGAAGAAGCTGAACAGGATCAGGAGGAGCCTGACTATGTTGAGATGATGGATTTCTCAGAGTCCAAAAGGGTGTCTGTTCCTCTGCACAAGTCCCTGGGGAAACAGACCCAAAAAATATTACAATTCCCAACATCCATACCTCCTATGGATAAGAAGATGGACAGGAGGTATGCCCTGTCAGGTCCTGGGATGGAATTCCTTACCAATCATTGCAGCCTTATTGGGGTAGTGCAAGCTGCAGCCTGTGACAAGGCTAATATTCCCCTGGCATATCACCCCCCAGATAAGGATTCCAGGAAAGTGGATGCCAGGGCTAAGAAATGGTACTTGGCATCCTCTTTGGGACTCTGGCAATCCAACTACATGGCATATACAGCCAGATACCAGAAGCCTAGGTGGGATACGATTCTGGAGCTGGCTAAAAATGCCCCTCCCCAGCTGGCCAAGGAGCTGGAGCAGGTGGCTGTGGATGGCATCGAGGCTTCTAAGGTCCAGTTTCATGCTGCTGTGAACTCGAATGATGTTCATTCTAGAGTTATGGCTGCATCTGTTTCCATGAGGAGATTTGCCTGGCTCAGGTGTACTAATTTGTCTCAGGATACCCAGACCAAGGCCATGGATTTTCCTGTCACCAGTAATTCTCTGTTTGGGGAACAATCAGAAACTTACATGAAAAAGATGGACGAATACAGGACCACATATAGGAGTGTTGCAGCCAAAGAAAAGCAGACCACTCCTCAAAGGCAGCAATCTAGGGCTGGCAGGGGCAGGCCTTTTCAAAGGCATTTTTACCAGGCCCAGGCCTTCTCTTCTTTTCAACAGAGGGGGTTCTTTAGGGGAAGAGGCAGAAGGGGGATGCCAAGGGCTGCATCCTCCTCTGTCTAAGCCTCCTGCCAAGCAGACTCCCTGATGTGTCAGCCAGGGTCGCCTCCCCAGTTCCTGTAGGGGGCAGACTGGATCACTTTTTCCAGGCCTGGAAGTCTGTCACTTCAGACAGGTGGGTCCTGGAAGTAGTGAGCCAGGGTCTTGCTCTCAGCTTCAGCAGGTTCCCAAAGGTGAGAGCAAGGACTTTCTGTCCCTCCTCGGAAGAGGAAACACAGGCCTTAGAAACAGATGTTTCTTCTCTACTGCTTCTGCAGGCAGTGGAGAGGGTACCTCTCATTCACAGGGGAAAGGGATTGTACTCCAGGTACTTCCTTACCCTAAAAAAGACAGGGGAGTGGCGACCCATCTTAGATCTACGGTACCTAAACAAACATATCTTAAAGCCAAAGTTCAAGATGGTGACTCTGGGATTAATTCTTTCCTCTCTCAGACCAGGGGACTGGCTAGCCTTCCTGGATCTCAAGGATGCCTATTTCTACATACCTATCAGGCAGTCCCACAGAAAATACCTCGGGTTCGAACTGCCCTCAGGCCATTATCAGTTCAGAGCAATGCCTTTCGGTCTAATATCTGCTCCAAGGGTATTCACCAAGTGCTAGCAGTAGTGGTGGCCTTCCTCAGGAAACGAGGCATCTTACTGTCTGCCTGTCTGGACAATTGGCTCATAGTAGAGCAGTCCCCAGACCAAGTCAGATCAGCTCTAGGGGTCACTCAAAACCTTCTAGACTCCCTAGGATTCATTCTAAATCTGGAAAAGTCTGTTCTGGAACCAACCCAGCTTCTCACATTTATAGGAGTGGAGCTGGACACTGTTCAGGCCAAGACCTTTATTCCTCTCTTAAGGGTCCAATCCCTCATCACTCTGGCTTCCTCTTTTCGTCCAGTTGTGCCTTGGCCAGCCAGACACTTCTTGCAGTTGCTAGGCCACATGGCGGCCTGCACTACAGTAGTGCAAGGGGCAAGGTTTCAGATGAGGAATATTCAATTTCATCTAAGAGCCTTTTGGTCTCAGAGAAAAGATCCCCTCTCCAAGTTGATTCCAATGTCTCTAACTTTGGTTCAGGCCCTCCAGTGGTGGCTGGAAGAGGACAACTTGAGGCAAGGGGTTCCCTTCCTCAGTCAGGTTCCCACAGTGATTCTCACCACAGATGCTTCCCTGCTGGGATGGGGAGCCCACCTCGATCAGCATACTGCTCCGGGAACTTGGTCTCATCTGGTGTCTCTTCTACACATAAACCTCCTCGAACTCAGGGCTGTCTTTCTGGCACTTTAGACAGTCTCAAACTTAATTCAGGGGAAAGTGGTGCAGAGCAGGACAGACAACACCACAACCATGTGGTACATCAGCAAGCCCTACTCGGTCCTCAACCTTGTGCACCGAGGCCATGAAAATATGGTCACTGGCTTATTCCCTGCAGGTTTCCCTGATTGCTGTGCATCTCCCAGGGAAGGACAGTGTACTTGCAGATGCTCTCAGCAGGATTTCTCAAGGTCACCACAAATGGTCCCTGAATGCTCTCATTCTTCAGATCATTTTCAAAAGATGGGGCACTCCAGAGATGGATCTCTTTGCAGCCCAAGACAACCATCAGCTCCCTCTGTTTTGCTGCAGACCTCTCCTGGGGTCTGTTCCTCTAGATGCCCTTCTGTTGGATTGGACCAACAGGTTTCTCTATGCTTTTCCTCCCTTTCCTCTGATATTCAGAGTTCTAGTCAAGATCGGATCCCAACCTTGCACAGTGATTCTAGTAACCCCGGACTGGGCCAGACAACCCTGGTATCCTCTACTATTGTCACTATCAGAGACAATACCTCTGTGCGTTCACAGGTAGTTCAGCCTCCTCACCTCTTCTCAGGGGAGGATTATGTACCCCAGCCTTCTCTCACTCAGGCTCAAGGCCTGGCTCTTGAAGAGCTAGAATATGCAGGTCTGCATCTCTCTCGATCAGCTCTGGATATCCTTAAGGCTAGTAGAAAGCCTTCCACTAGAAAAACCTATAGTTCTAAATGGAAGAGGTTTGGGTTCTGGTGCTCCAAGAGGCACATTCAGCTGACATTGCCACTGCTTTGGATTATTTGGTGCACCTTAATAGCTTGGGCCTTCGGCCTACCACCCTCAAGGTACATTTGGCAGCTATTTCTGCTTTTATTTCGGCTGGGAAAGTCTCTTCTCTAGCATCCCACCCAGTTTTCAAAAAAATTTTCAAAGGTTTGATCCATATCAACCCTCCCTTCAGGGATCCTACTCCCCTATGGGACCTGAATATCTGTATTGTACAGCCGATGCAGCCCCCCTTCAAACCACTTTGCTCAGCTGAGCTCAAATACCTGACTTGGAAAACTGTGTTCCTGGTTGCTATCACCTCTGCCAGGAGAATTGATGAGCTACAGGCCTTATCAGTGGAACCCGATTTCATTTCATTTAATTTCACAGGGATAAGGTGGTACTTCGTACAAATAGGAAATTCCTTCCCAAAATGGTATTGGATTTTTATCTGAACCAATCTGACACTGCCTGTATTTTTTACTGATCACTCCTCCTCTGGAGAGAGGAGATTACACAGTCTTGATGTAAAGAGGGTTCTGGGTTACTACATAGAATCCACTAAACCCCATAGGAGCGATTACTCCCAGCTGTTTCTTACTTATGGGGAGGTGGGTAAAGGTAAACCTGCCACTAAGAGAACTATTGCTAGATGGATTGTCTCTTGCATACAGTTCTGCTATTCAAAATTGGGGAAGGAGCTTCCATCAGGCCTGAGGGCTCACTCCACCAGAGGTACAGCTGCTTCGGTTGCAGCTGCCAGGAATATACCCTTAGTGGAAATCTGTAAAGCAGCCACCTAGAAGACTGTTCACACATTTACCAGGCATTACTCCCTCAACATCCAGTCAAGAAGTGATGCTAGGTTTGGCACAGCAGTACTGCAGAGTTTGTTCCCAATATAGGTTCTGTAGATCCCTCCTCCTTGGGGGTACTGCTTGGTAGTCTGCATATAGTCAGAATACAGCAAGACTTCATGTTATTTGAAGAAAAAATTACTCACCTTAGTAATGTTGTTTCTTCTAATGGAGTCTTGCTGAATTCTGACCTGCCTCCCCTCCTGGAACCTAGTTGTTTTGGGATGTGGGTGGGCAGGTGCAGTGCTGCATCTCAGGGGTGTACTTGGTTGCCTCTTCTTTGAATGAGGTTTGGTGGTGTTATATATTTTATTATTATATACTTTATTACCTACTGGGATTCTGTTTTGGGGGTCTAGAATTGAGTCTTTGGACCCAAAATTTATGTTTATTGCCTTTTGTCAGAACATTTTTAAAACAATTTCTGGGTTGTTAGGTTAGTGCTCGTAAGAATCTGACAATTACACTCAGGAGTACCTGGGACAGAGGTTTGAAAAACGAGCTCGAGCTCAACGTTCTATGCCTTTCCATAGAGTTAACCCTTTCCTCTCTGGAGCAGTTCAAGTGCTGAGGCTAACTGCATATAGTCGGAATACAGCAAGACTCCATTAGAAGAAACAACATTATTATGGTGAATAATTTTTTCTTTGCACCTTTGAGCTCCTTACAGCTTTTCCTGCTTTTCTTAGACAATTCCGGTACTCCTCCCTATCTTCATTCTCTTGCGTCTCCTTATATTTTCTGAAGGCCACTCTTTTGGCTCTTACCTTTTGTGCTACAGCATTGGAGAACCAAAGTGGCCTCCTCCTTCTCTTCCCTTTACTTTTTACCTTAACACATTGTTCTGTGACCCCTATAATGGTCTCTTTAATATGTGCCCATTGCTCCTCAGCTCCCCCTCCTGTGTTTTTCTGATCAGAGGTTTCTTTAACCCTTTTACCCATCTTACAGAGGTCAGCCTTGCTGAAATCTAAGATCTTTGCCTTTGTATGGCTAGACTGCATCTCTGTGTTGAATTTGAGTTGTACCATGTGGTAGTCAGGTGCCCCTCCACTTGAAGATCTGTGATTCTATCTCCAGTGGTCAGCACCAGATCCAGGATTGCCTTCTCTCTGGTGGGTTCCCTCACTAGTTGTCTGAAGCCTGCCCCCATAGTGAGTCCACGATGTCTTGAGTCCTGGCAGAAGCTCCTGCTGGGGTGGACCAGTCCACGTCTGATATGTTAAAGTCTCCCATGAGCAGGACCTCACCTTTTGCTCTCATATTGTGCATATTATCCAGCCATATCCAGTCAGTTTCCTCCACCTGAGCTTGGGGGTCTGTAGACCACCCCTGCTCGAATTGCTGATCTTACTTCGAGAGGGTTCCTGCAGTAGGTCTTCACATATAGGACTCCGCCCCCTGGCATCAGGTTCCAACTGCAAACTCTTAGCTAGCAGTCATCAGCGGGGACCGCCCCCGACGTCGGGTGATGTGACGTTAGCTCGACTATAAAAGGGGCGGTCCCGCACCTGCCTTCCAGTTCTTTCCTGCCGTTACCTCAGTTTGTTAGGCAGACGCATTAGAACAGCGATCAGTCGCTCGCTTAATATTCACTGTTTTCTTCTTTTCCTTACCACTTTCCACATGTTTCGAATGAGTGTATGTCGGCTCATCCGAAAAAGAAGTGCACCAAGTGCGGCGCCCAGATCCCACACGGGGACGACCACTCCCGCTGCCTCCTTTGCCTGGGGCCCAAGCACAACTCGGCTGAGTGTGCTATCTGCCAGGGGTTCAACCAGGCCACCCAGACCCAATGCAAGAGGACCCTCTCGGCCCACCTCCTTACCCGTCGGCTGGCTTCTATGGAAAAGGAGCTCCAGGAGCTTAGGAAGAGGTCGTCGTCACCGGCCCCAAGAAAGGAAAAGGACAAGGAGAAGTGCCGGGAGAGGAGCCCGACACCACGAGGAAGGCCTTCTACCTCCAGGACCATGAGTACTACTCTTCCGGGCCCTCCGTCCGCTTCTGTGGGCTGGCGCCTTCTCCCCCCTTCTGCCGAGGTGAGCAGGCAGACTGGGGTTGCCTCTCTTGAGGTGTCTATTCGTTCTCCATCGCATAGCACTGCTGTTAAGTCGCCCTGCCACCGGGCGCCTGGCCCAAACCGATCAGCCTGACCACGGTCCCTCTGCCGCAGTCAGCCCGGTTGCGACTGATAAGTTGGACGACTGACCAACCATCGACCGCACAGCCGTGCCTACTCACCCGTCGGGCTCCCTTGAGGACTCAGACATTGGCACGAGTGTGCTCGCAGGAGACCCTTCATCCTTGCAGGTTTCTACCCCGGATTCGCAACCCGGTCCGGACCTCTCTCTCCCCCCTCGGGACCATTACCCGACCTATCGTTGGGGTCTCTCCCAGAGCTCCCCCCTTTGCCAGGCGTCTTCCCAACTCCGGACCTCCCTCCCCCTAGGGGTCCGTCGCTGGACAGTGATCTGTTGGGCATGGAGTCCCCTCCTTCAGGACCCTCTGGCGCTACACCTGATCCCCTTCCACTTCCCAGTGGCCCTTCGGCACCCCTCCCCCAGCCAGTCCTGCGGGACCCTCTGGCGGTTTTCCGGGGCCTGACCCCGACATTCCACCCCTGGGTGGCCCTCCGACGGATCCTTTGTATCCGATGCCGGGCAAAGTGCTGCTGACACTAGGAAACCTGACATCGGGGAAACTCGATGCTGGGATACCCGATGCTGGAATATCCTCCTTTAGGCTATCCTCTGGGGCTGCCCGGATATCAATACCCTTACTGGCACCACCCGACTTATCTGGGGTACCAGCCTCCTCCTCCTCCTCCACCTCCGCCATCTGACTGAGAATCGGTCCTGGCATGGTGGCAGTATGCTAGGACCCAGCTCATCACTGAACTTAGTCCCAGCCGTTGGGAGGTATCCCTCTACCCAGAGGACCCCCGTTCCTCTGGGACGAGCTGCGGGTTCATTTCCTGTGGACAGCACTGGGCTGGATCCTTCCCTTCCCAGTGGTTCTCAGCCCTCAGATTCGGATATAGACTTGGACATTGACCATTCTGATCCTCGATCACTGGTCGAAGTTCCTCCAAAAGAATCACCAAAATCTCCCAGAAGACTCTTAGTTCGGGGATTTGTTGAGAACTATCCAGACAGCAGGGGGCTGGCCTTGTAAGGAGATAGACCCTAAGCGCAAAAGACTGGCTGAGCACCTGGATCTAGTGACTACAGACCCTCTACCCATCCCCCCTTGGATTGGCCCTCATGAGGATCTGGTCACTACCATATGGCAAAAGCCCTCCTCCATTCTGGCTGTCTCGAGAAAGGCCGATAGAACTTCCTCCTCCCAGATGGGATTTCTCATTTGACCTCGCACCCGAAAGTCGACTCCATGGTCATCACGGCCGTGCATGACCGTTCAGCTCAACCCAAACATTTGAGCTCCTCCCCACCAGATACGGACTCGAGGCAAATTGACCAATTCGGTAGAAAGATCTACTCGTCCACATCTTGTGCCATCCGGTCACTAAATTACGTGTCTCATGTGGTGGCTTTTCAAAAGGCATCCCTTACAGAGCTGGAGAGGGACCTTCAGGATATCCCTGACGAAAACCTCAGGGCCAAGTTGTTGGACAAGGTTCGTATTAACAAATTTTCCTGTAGTCATGCACTCCGAGCCATGTATTGGACTCCATGGCCTGGGCTGCGGCCTCGGGGATCTGCCTTCGGCACCTATCATGGCTGCGTATCAGAGGTCTGGCACAGGATGTCCAGTCATTCCTTTTGGACACACCCTTCAGGGCTTCCGTCCTCTTTGGCAGCGACGCAAAGGATATCATAACAGGGCTGCAGGAGAGCGGACAATCCCTTCGAGACGTCCACTCGATGTATCGGATGGGTCAAAAGAAGCAGCCCTTTCGTCACCAGAGACGATGGAATAAGACCCAGAACAAGCGTCAAGGCAAAAGACGCGCCACTGGCTCTGGAGCTCAAACCCCTCTGGCAAAGTTTGCCAAACCAGCCTCAGGATCCAAAACTCCCCTTCCCTCAGTGCCCTGACTTGCTCCCTCTCCTTCCGCTACCTCCATTCCCCTCGGAGGAACCGGCAGGAGGGAAGTTCGGCCTCCACCTGGAAGGGTGGAAATCCGTCACCGCAGACGTATGGGTCCTTCAGCTCATACAACAAGGTCACTCTATCGAGTTCCTGGAGATTCCCCCTCCACACCCTCTGGGAAGGTCCTTTTACCCGTCGGGTCAGATCCCCATCGTCCACCAGGAAATTCAGGCCCTGCTGCAAAAAGCGGCCATAGAACCCATCCCTCCAGACAACTAGGAAGGGGATTCTACTCCCATTTCTTCCTAGTACCAAAGAAGACTGGGGATCTGCGACCTATACTGGATCTCAGCACGCTCGGCCTCTTTGTGGAATACAAGAGGTTCCGCATGCTGACCCTTCAGGGACTCCTACCCCTGCTCCAATCAAACACATGACTCTGCTCCCTGAATATGCAGGATGCCTACCTTCATATCCCCATCCTCCCGGCCCACCGGCGCTTCCTCTGGTTCTCCTTCTGGGAGCACCATTTCCAATTCAGGGCACTTCTTTTTGGCCTGTCCTCAGTGCCCTGGGTTTTCACCAAGTGCCTAGCGGTAGTAGCAGCATTTCTTCGCAGCAAGGGCATATATGTGTTCCTGTACCTGGATGACTGGCTTTTTTTCAACCCCTTCCCCGGACAGTCTGAAGGAGGTACTGTCTTTCACTCTGGACCTGTTTGTCAAGCTGGGCATCTCGGTCAACCTCCCCAGGTCCCAACTAGTACCCTCTCAGCACCTCCAATTTATTGGAGCGGTACTGGATACAGTCCAGAGCAAGGCCTTCTTGCCATTAGATTGAGCCAAGACCTTAGCTTCCCAGGCCACTTTGGTGGCCAAGGCTCGATGGACCCCAGCACACTTGGTACTCCGTCTCTTGGGGCTTATGGCAGCGGCCATTCCTACTGTCTCTATGGCCAGAATGCACATGAGGGTCACCCAGTTGTCTCTTGGAGTCCAGTGGGATCAATGGCTAGATAACATGAACCAACTGGTCATGATCTCCAACAGCCTGCAGAAGGATCTTCTCTAGTGGCAGGATCTCTCCAATTTGTTAGTGGGAGCTCCTTTCCACTCTCTGGCCCCTACCCAGACCTTCACATTGGAAGCCTCCAATATGGGTTGGGGAGCCCATTTGGGGGACCACAAAACCCAAGGTTCGTGGACTCCCCTGGAGTAGCAGCTCCACATTAACATCCAGGAGACCAGAGCAGTCCTCTATGCTCCCCAGGCCTTCCAGTCGGTACTCCTCCTGGGAACACTTCTGGTCCAGACAGACAACATGGCGACTGTCTGGTATCTCAAAAAACAGGGAGGAACCCGGTCGCACCCTCTTTGCAGGGAAGCAATGAGAGTATGGTACTGGGCGATTCAGCACGGTCTGTTTCTGACAGCAGTCCATGTCCCAGGCATGCACAACGTCCTGGCGGACAGTCTCAGATGATCAGTAGCCAGGCCCCACGAGTGGGAATTAAAGCAGGAAGTAGTCAAAGACCTGTTTCTTCGATGGGGCCGGCCAGAGCTAGATCTGTTTGCCTCCCCATTCAATGCAAAACTACCCAGCTTTTGCTCGCTTGTTCCCGGGCATGGTGCTTTTTGGTGAGATGCACTGTCTCTCTCTTGGACAGGGAGGTTTCTATACGCATTTCCTCCCTTTCCTCTCATTCAGAAGGTTCTGTTGAAACTTCAGACGGAGAGCCACTAATTATTATTTTTTTATTATTATTGTTATCCAGCCTGCTGCGGCGACTACCGCGGGGGCATCCGGCGCCGGCCCTGCCTGCGGAGGCACCAGGTTCACTCACATGATGGGGATCTGGCATGGCTGTCGCCGATCCGCTGGAGGGTCTCCCCATACCCTATCCAGCCAGACCAGCTCCGGACCCCCAGTGCGATTCCACGGAGTCCTCCCAGCGATGCAGGCGCGGCCATCAGGTTGCGGTCGCGCCCAGCCATTTCCACTTTTTCTCCCATTGGGGCCTTGGGCGATACAAGGCGTCCTGCTTGCGTGCCTCTACCGACATCTGCGCGCTCCCCAGTCACACCAGCGCTAGCAGTACCCTGGGCGTCCCCAGGGTCACCACAGTGTGGTGTGGATTCCCCAGCCCTCCCCAGGACTAGGAGAGCTGTCTCCTGATGCTCAATTCTAGTCCTCCCCTGCCGACAGCCGACGAGCCGGGCTCGTTCCCGAACCCAGGCCGCCGGTGTAGCGCGAGGTATGGCATCCAACGCCTCAACCCTCAGCGCCACCGGGCCGGCTGGGCCCACTTAATTATGATTGCCCCTCTGTGGCCTCGGCAGATTTGGTTCCTGCTGTTGCAACAACTGGCTCTAGAACCACCAGTCCTTCTGCCGATATCTCACAACCTTCTTTCTCAGGAGCAGGGCACCCTGGTACATCCAAGTCTTCAGTCTCTCCACCTTCATGCTTGGTACCTGTGGACATAGCGGTTTCCCACTACGGAGTTTCCTCCCAGGTCACTCAGGTCCTGGTAGAAGCCAGAAAACCCTCTACCAGATCTGCCTATGCCATGAAGTGGAAGAGATTTTCTATCTGGGCCACAGCCAAATGCTTTGACCCCTTTTCTTGCTCAGCTTCCCAGGTGTTAGAGTACATCTTACATCTTTCTGAGTTGGGCCTTAGTTACTCCTCCATTAAAGTCCATCTTTCTGCGGTGTCTGCCTACCACCTCCTGGTGGAGGGCAAAACCCTAGCACAACTAGAGGTTTCCAAAACCTTCTTGAAGGGCATTCTTCACATTAAACCTCCTGTCCGGAACCCCTGTCCTCCCTAGGATCTTAATTTTATGTTGCAAAAACTTACTTTGCCCCCTTTTGAACTGGCAGCAAGTTGCGGTATGCACTTCCTGTCCTGGAAGACATTGTTTTTAGTTGCTGTTACCTCAGCTCGAAGAGTTTCGGAGCTACAGGCCTTCGTTTGCAGAGAGCCTTATTTGATTTTCCACAAGGACTAATCCTTCCTTTCTTCTGAAAGTGGTTTCGGAGACAACTCTCAACCAGAGTGACGAACAGCTGGTTTATTTTCCTCAGCATTCCAATGGGGGAATATCTGTTGCACACCTTGGATGTGCATCTGATCCTGATAGTACTATACCTCCCGGACTAAGGAGGTTCGAAAATCGAACCAACTGTTTGTGGCCTTTGCCCTCCAGTGCCAGGGCAAGGCTATTTCGAAGCAGACTATCTCTAGGTGGCTGGCTAACTGTATTCACTGCACTTACCAGAAATATGGAAAGACCATTCCAGGGGCGGTTAAAGGCCACCGCACTAGAAGCGTGGCCACCTCTACTGCCTTTTTCAGGAATTTGACGACTACAGAGATCTGTGCAGCGGCCACTTGGTCTTCTATCCACACCTTCACTTAACATTACAGTCTGGACATTGCCTCTAGGCGTAGAGCTGGTTTCAGCCTTGCAGTTTTGACTGTAGTGCCCTCCTAAGGCAGAATCTTAGTTGGCAGACATCTTCCTCCTCCCAGAACCTTGTCTCCAACTCCTTCCTCTTAGACTGCTTGGAATTCAGTCCTATATGTGAAGACCTACTGCAGGAACCCTCTCGAAGTAAGATATAGCAGTTACGTAAGAACTTACCGTAACAGTAGATCTTCGAGAGAGGTTCCTGCAGTAGGTCTAGATTCCCACCCACCTTCCCCCAGCTCCTGGAGTTTTTTCCTTTTCACCCTGCATAGCCCATAGGTCTAGATAGGACACAAGGTCCCAGGAGTTGTTACTCCTTCCTTTCTGCTTACCTTTCTTTAGGTCTCCAGTGGAAAAGAACTGGAGGGTGGGCGCGGGACCGCCTCTTTTATAGTTGGGTTGACGTCGCGACACGTGTCGTTGGGGGCGGTCCCCGATGATGATTGCTAGCTACAGGTTTACCATTGGAACCTGACGCCAGGGGGCACAGTCCTATATGTGAAGACCTGCTGCAGGAACCTCTCTGGAAGATCTACTGTTATGGTAAGTTCTTACGTAACTATTTCCCTTTTCCTGTCTCAAAGATGACCCATAGTTCCTCTACCTCCTCCTGTTTGCCCTGTATTGTGGTTGCTTTGATGCTTTCCTTGACATAAAGGGCCCCCCCGCCCTTTTGCCTATTCTGTGCCTTCTGAACAGAGCATACCAAGGTACATTAATCTCCCACTGTGGTTGCCATTGAACCATGTTTCGTTTATGACCACTATGTCCAAATCCTCCTCTGCCATTACAGCCACTAGTTTTGGGACGCTGTTACCCAGACTGTGGGCGTTTGTGTGCATGATCTTCCATGTACTGCTGCTCCCTTCCCCCTGCTCATGTGTTTGTCCCTGTGTCTCTTTTCTTCAGTTTTGGTGTCCTTGGATTTCTGATTTCCCATTCCTGCCATGTCCATTCTCAACATATTGGTTGTCCCTGCTAAGTACATGATTCCCTGGTCCTCTACGCTATAACTCCTGATACCTGTGGGGGTGGGCTGCCTGAGTATCCCTGCATCTTATAGCCTCCCCCCCTTAGCTAGTTTAAATGTTCTCTGAGGAAGCATTTAAAGTGCTCATTGAGGACTGTAGTGCCCTCACTGGATGTGATGCAGGCCACCACGCTTGTACAGTCACGCATCAGTCCAGCTGGTTCCCCAGTCTCCAATGTAGCCAAAGCCGCTTTCCCTGCACCAGCCCTTCATCCAATTGTTGAAGCTCCTGATGCGTTGGTTTCTTGCCTCCCCCCTTCCACAGACTGGTAGAATGTCCGAAAATGTTAGTTCGCCATCTCCCAAGTCACCTACCCATCTCCTTGAATTTCTCCTGTACTGTGTCCATGCTAGCTCCCTTTCTTACTAGGTAGTTTGTCCCTAGGTGTACAGTGATGTCTAGCCCACCCCTCCTTGCCACTGCCCTAGCCATCCTGTGGCTCCGCTCCCACTCTCCCTGAGCTATGCCTCCTAGGAGACACTTTACGTCTCTCACCTTCCCTCTGTCTATGCCTAGATCCATGTGCCGAGCAATTCAGGCCCCCACAAGAATAAGTGTCCTCCTCCTTTGGGGTTCTCTGGGTTCCTCCTGTGTGCCCTTCCTTCCTGCTGGCCTGGGGTTCTTTGGGATCTGCCCGTGTGCTCTCCTCCCTGTTAGCCTGCGCATCCTCCCTGATCTCTACTTCAGTCTCTTCTATGGGGCACTCCCGCTCCTCAAGAACAGCATACTTGTTCTTAAGTTGGACTGGGTGGGGGATGGGTATCTGTCCCCTCCTCCCTAACCCTGAGCCCACCATAGTCCATCAAGACCTCTGCCTGGGTACCCATTGTGGCATTGCCTGGGGACAAGGTGGCCCCTGGGTGGGGGTGAAGGTTCCCAGCACTCCTGCAAGCTCAGCCCTGAGCTTGGTCACATCTGCCCAGAGAGGTGCCTGCAAATGGGGCAGAACCAGAGCTCCCAGAATGTTCTTCTGAAGACTGCTGCTCCACATCCATTGCACTGCACCACTCTGTGTGTCATCCTGTTGTATTCTACTAAGTCTTCTGGTATGTGCAGTTTTTTCTGTACATGCCTTTAGTTTCCCCAAAAAAAAGAAACTTTTTTTTTTTTTTTACACTACTGTTCCACTTGTTTACTATGCGTGTGGTCCCTCCGTATGATGAATCCAGAATTTGTGAGAAATCTGGTACCTATAAAGGTAGTGCTAGCCCTGGGGTGGGTGGGCCTAGCGGAGGGTGGGTGGGAACTATGACGCTGGCCGCCTCCCTCTAGAAACAGTCAGCCAGGTTTGGAGTCTCTCCCACCCGGTCAAACTAGCAGAACGTGTGTAATGAGAGCAAATCACTTCTCTTTACCTGCTGTCCGCAGATGCCCCCAACGCAACGTTTAGTAAATCAGACAGTAAGGAAAAAGTAAAATAACATTCAAACAACATGAAGTCTTGCTATATTATGACAATTGCAGTTTGTCCCACCATTAGAACTGCCCCAGAGGTGAAAGAGTTAACTACCATGCCAGGCATGGAGTTTAGAGCGCGAGCTCGGTTAGAGAAGCTCTGTCTGGCTATTTTCAAACTGAAACTGTCAGATTCTTTACTCCGCCTCACTGAACAGTCGCTCCGGAGATTTCTCCTACTCCTCGGTTCATTTCTCGGTTTAGACAGTATTTTCTCGGTTAAATTCAACCGCGAGTATTTTTATTTTAACTGCAAACCGATCGGTTCAAGCTCTGTCTGTGGTATTGTAAGTAATAGATAGGTTTATTTCTGTGTGGAACTTGTAAATTTTTATCGGTTCGGTTCGAACCGATCAGGCTGTTTAAAACTTTTAAAAAGAAAGCATTTTAAGACTTTAGAGTGCGGTTCCCGGTTCTTATCGGTTCTAAAAAAAACGGATTTCATTACGCTTTTTTTCCATGACCTGCTTATTACCTAAGCTGGGGAACCGATAAGGGTGTCTCTAGCCTGGCAGTGCCAGTAAAAGGGCAAGTTTGTTGGTTAGGCTGGCATCATGTCTGAGAAACCCAAAAGAAAAACCGGGCCCACTGGGTTTCAACACTGTAGTGTCTGTGGGGAAGCCTTTGCCAAGGCTGACCCACACACTACATGTGTCTATTGTCTGGGGTTTGACCACCTCAATTCAGACTGCCAGATTTGTAAAAATTTTCCTGCAGCCACCCTGGACAAGAGAGTGGGCAGGCTCAGGGAACGAGAGGCCAAAAAGTCCGCTGACCCGGATGGCCAGCCTGGTTCGGTGCCAGTCGAACCGGAGGGAGTGCCCTCTGACCAGGGCGAGACTTCCTCGGGCAAACGAAAAGCTGGCTCTGAGGAGCCAGTTCCAGCAAAGAAAACTAAAAAATCAGCAGGTTTGGAGTCCAAAATTCCTTCTCCAACTGCTGCAGAAATAGCAAAAGCTATACAGATTGTACAGTCACTTTCTCCGGTTCCGTCCGAACCGCCACTGTCTGGTAAAAGGTCGGTTCGGCTGGTTCCACCGGTTCAAGAATATGATATTGAAGAGTTTTATGAACCAGAGGAGGGGAGGAGGATTATGATCAGTGTGAATGTGACTTTGAGAGTCTGGATGTGCCCATTGAACGGACATCTCCCAGACAGACCTTTGGAATCTCCCCTATGCTTTCTGAGTCCCTTCTCACTTTTTGTTTTATAAAAAAGTTGCTGAAACCCTCCAGCTCCCATTAGAGGAAGCTGTGGATGAGCAAGAGGAACTTGATTTTGTGGAAAGGATGGATATCCCAGAGTCTAGGAGATTATCTATTCCCTTACATAAATCATTTAGGAAACAAACAATAAAAATACTAAAAGCTCCTAATTCTGTGCCTCCTGTTGACAAGAAGATGGACAGGAGGTACACTATCAGGTCCTGATACAGACTTTCTTTCACAGCAATGCAGTCATGTTGGGGTAGTTCAGGCTGCAGCCTGTGATAAGGCTAACATTCCTGGCTTCACATCCTCCTGACAAGGACTCCAGGAAGATTGATGCCATGGCTAAAAAACAATACATGGCAGCGTCCTTGGGACTCAGACAAGCAAATTACATGGCTTATGTGGCAAGATACCAAAAATCTAGATGGGGCACTGTCATGGCCTTGGCCAAACAGGCCCCTGGCCACCTTGCCAAGGAGCTGGAGCAGGTGGCTTCTGATGGTATTGAGGCATCCAAGGTGCAATTCCATGCTGCTGTGGATTCTAATGATGTATCCTCTAGAGTCATGGCTACATCTGTGGCCTTTAGGTGAGTTAGCTTGGCTCAGGTGTACTAGTTTGTCTGGGATACCCAGACTAAGGCTATGGATTTTCCTGTGGTAGGGAATTCTCTGTTTGGGGAGCAGACAGAGAATTACATGAAGAAAATGGATGAATATAGAACAACTTATAGGAGTGCACAAGCCAAGGAGCGGCAAGTCACTCCTCAGAAGCAGACTCCCAGGGGTAGAGGTAGGCCTTTTTACCAAACCCAGGCTTCTTCTTCTTATGCTCAGAGGGGGTTCTTCAGAGGCAGAAGCAGACGGGGTGCAAGCAGGCCTGCTTCCACCCCTCAGCCTAAAGCCCCTGCCAAACAGGCACCCTGATGGGGTGCCCAGGGCCGGTTCTCCATTACCTGTAGGGGGCAGGCTGGCTTACTTCGCTCAGGACTGGGAGTCTCTAACATCAGACAAGTGGGTCCTGGAAGTAGTAAGCCAGGGTCTGGTTCTCAGCTTCAAAAAATTTCCAAAGATGAGAGCCAGATCTTTTCCACCTGCAAACCCTCAAGAGACCTTTGCCTTAGAAACAGAAGTCTCAACCCTCCTGGCTCTCAGAGCTGTAGAAAGGGTTTCCCCCCTACTCCAGGGCAAGGGTCTGTACTCCAGGTACTTCCTTACCCCAAAAAAGACAGGAGAATGGCGGCCCATTTTGAACCTAAGATATCTGAACAAGCACCTTTTGAAACCAAAATTCAAAATGGTGACTCTGGCAATGATTTTACCTCTCTAAGGCCAAGGGACTGGCTAGCTTCCCTGGACCTCAAGGATGCCTATTTCCATGTTCTAATCAGAAGCTCCCACCGAAAGTACCTCAGATTCGAACTGCCCTCAGGCCATTACCAGTTCAGAGCAATGCCCTTCGGCCTCACCTCTGCCCCAAGGGTATTCACAAAATGTCTAGCAGTAGCAGTTGCTCATTTAAGGAGGCAAAAGATTGCTATTTTTCCCTACCTAGACGACTGGCTTATTGTAGGCCAGTCTCCAGAACAGGTCAAATCACACCTGCAAGTTACCCAGCAGCTGCTCACTCTCTGGTTTTCTGCTCAATCTCCCAAAGTCAGTGCTGGAACCTGTTCAGGTACTCACCTCATAGGTGCAGAACTGGATACAAAGCAGGCCAGAGCCTTCCTGCCCTTAGAGAGGGTAAGGAACCTGGTGGCCCTGGCCTCTTCCTTCACTCTGCAGGTCTCTCGACCAGCAAGGCACTTCTTACAGCTCCTAGGACACATGGCTGCTTCCACAGCTGTAGTGCAAGGAGCAAGATTTCAGATGAGGGACATTCAGTTTCACTTGAGAGCCTTTTGGTCTCAAAGAAAGATCCCTTTCAAGTTGATCCCAGTGACTCGAACCCTGATCCAGGCCCTTCAGTGGTGGCAGGATCAGAGCAATTTAAGACTAGGATCCCTTCATCCCTCATCTCTCTCCTTGACCCTTACTACAGATGCGTCCCTTCTGGGATGGGGAGCTCACATGGGCGACCTCTCCACCCAGGGAGTGTAGTCCCCTCAAGAGTCTCTGCTTCACATCAATTTGCTGGAACTCAGAGCTGTCTTTCTAGCACTTCAAGTGTTTTCTGCATCTGTTCAGAACAAAGTGGTACAAGTCAGAACAGACAACACCACCACAATGTGGTACATCAACAAACAAGGGGGCACTCAGTCTTCGGCCTTGTGCACCGAAGCAATGAAGTTGTGGTCTCTGGCTTATTCCCTGAACACTTCCCTCATAGCAGTTCACCTCCCAGGAAAGGACAATGTCCTGGCAGATGCTCTCAGCAGGATTTCCCAGGGCCATCACGAATGGTCACTGGATCCCCAAGTACTGGAGATAGTTTTTGCCAGATGGGGCACTCCTCAGATAAATCTTTTCGCAGCCCCAGACAATCGCCAACTTCCACTGTTTTGTTGCAGGCCCCCAGTAATGGGCTCAGTCCCCCTGGATGCCTTTCTCCTAGATTGGGGAAGGAAGTTTCTATATGCCTTTCCCCCTTCCTCTCCTTTCAAGGTGCTAGTAAAATCAGATCCCAGCCTTGCAGGATTATTCTGATTGCTCCGATTGGGCCAGGCAGCCCTGGTACCCACTCCTTCTGTCCTTAGCAGTCCATCTTCCCTGTGCCTCCCAGGAAACACAACCTGTTATCTTGTGCCCATGGGAGAGTTTGGTATCCGAATCTCATCTCCTCAACCTCAAGGCCTGGCTCTTGAGGAGTTAGAGTTTGCTGACCTACACCTTTCTCAAGGTGTTCTTGACATCCTGAAGGCTTCAGGAAGCCTTCCACTAGAGCCACTTATAATTCTAAATGGAAAAGGTTTTCCATCTGGTGCACTGGGAAGCATATTCCCCCGGAATCTGCTGATTTGCCCATTGTTTTGGACTATATGGTCCATCTTAATTCTTTGGGCCTGAGACCAGCTACCCTGAAAGTACATTTGGCAGCTGTCTCTGCTTTTATTTCAGCAGGAAGCCCTCCTCTCTTTCCACTCCCTGTTTTTCCAAGTTTTCAAGGATTACTTCATACTAATCCACCTTTCAGGGACCCGGCCCCTGCCTGGATCTTAATGTTTGCATTGCTCAGTTGATGCAACCCCCTTTGAACCTCTGTCTTCTGCAGAGCTTAAGTATTTGACTTGGAAAACTGTTTTCTAGTAGCCATCACTTCTGCCAGGCGCATAAGTGAGTTACAAGCCTTGTCAGTGGAGACTGACTTTATTTCCTTTCACAGGGATAAAGTAGTCCTCAGGACTAACAGGAAGTTTTTGCCTAAGGTGGTTTCAGATTTCCACCTTAACCAATCTGTCTCCCTTCCAGTGTTCGTCACTGACCATTCCTCCTCTGGTGAGAGGAGGTTGCACAGTTTAGATGTTAAGAGGGCCCTTAGTTACTATATAGAGCCTACCAAGTGTCACAGGTTCGAATCCCTCCAACTATTTCTCACTTATGGTGAGGTTGGGAAAGGTAAACCTGCCACTAAGAGATCCATTGCCAGGTGGATTGTCTCGTGTATCCAATTTTGTTATCAAAAACTGGGAAAGATTCCCCTTCAGGCCTGAGGCTCACTCTACCAGAGGTACAGCTGCGTCTTTAGCTGCCATGAGACATCCCTATCTTGGAGATATGTCAAGCAGCTACCTGGAAAACAGTACACACTGTCACCAAGCATTACTCCCTGGATATCCAGGCCAGGAGGGATGCTAGATTTGCACAGCCGTGCTTCAGAGCCTATTCCCTAAGTAGGTTCTGTCCCTCCTCCATGGAGGTACTGCTGTGTATTCTGCAATTGTCATAATATAGCAAGACTTCATGTTGTTTGAAGAAAAAATTACTCACCTTAGTAATGTTGTTTCTTCTAATGGAGTCTTGCTATATTATGACCTCCCCCCCAGCCTGCCTCTCTCAGAACTTCTACTTGGGTATGGGGTGGGCAGTCCAGTGTTGGCACTCATTTATGCCCATTTTATGTTTTTTCCACCCCTTTTTGGGGTTTTGGGGGTGTTGTGTTTTATTTTATCTTATGTTATTATTTTTCTGGTCCCCTGACTTGAGTCTTGGTGTTGGGACCAGGAATAGGTGTTAATATTTAGGTAGCCAGTTGGCTAGTGTAGGTTACAGCTTCCACACAGAACCTTAGTGAGTTTTTGCTCGTAAAGATCTGACAGTTTCAGTTTGAAAATAGCCAGACAGAGCTTCTCTAACCGAGCTCGCGCTCTAAACTCCATGCCTGGCATGGTAGTTAACTCTTTCACCTCCGGGGCAGTTCTAATGGTGGGACAAACTGCAATTGTCATAATATAGCAAGACTCCATTAGAAGAAACAACATTACTAAGGTGAGTAATTTTTTCTTCCTTCTGTACACCGGTTTTCAGCAAATGTCCCATTTGCTAAATGAACAATGCTGCTGTATAATGGTTCGCTGCAATCCCTTCCTTTCCCCTCCCATCAGCAAATGCCCCAAATACAAGTGAGATACGGTATAATGAGAAGTAAATACATCAAACACTTCCTTGCCACTACGTGTTCAGCCACCTGCAAGTGTATTGCTGTACTGCTTAGGGACGCCCAATACTTTTAACTTTCACCTTTTCAGCCACCTCTTTCAACAACCATAGCTGCCTCTTTTTCCTCTTGCTTTTATTCACTTGTTTAACGCTGGATTTGTTGCCTTCACTATTCTCCCTTTTAGCTGCGCCCATTGTTCCTCCACCCCACCCAGGCTATTGCTTCCCACCGTGTCATCCCTGAGGCATTCACCCATTTTATAAATTCTGCCCTTCTGAAGTGGAGGACCCTCGCCCTTGTGTGGTTCAGTTCCGCAGACGTCCTTATATTGAAACACACCAGACAGCGATCACTGATCCCCAGGTGGCCTCCCACCTTGATGTCTGCAACACCATCCCTGTTAGTGAGTATCCGCTCCCGTATTGCCCCATCACAAATGGGTTTGCTGACTAGTTGCCTGAGGAACGCCCCCTGCAGATAGTCCAGGATGTCCCTGCTTTTAGCCATTGCTGGGAGGCTCCAGTCCGCCTTCAGCAGGTTGAAGTCCCCCACAAGCAGCTTCTCCTCCTTTTTCTGCCATCTTGCCAATGGAGTCCATCAGTACCTTATCTAATATCCCCCTCCCCCCTCGTGCTGGAGGACTGCAGATCACTCCAGTGCAAACAGGGCTCCATTCCCCATCTCCAGGGTGACCCACAGTACCTCTTTCTCCTCCTGTATTCCCTGCATCTCCATTGCTTTTATGCTTTCCCTCACATAAAGCACCATACCCCCTCTTTTCCTTCCCACCCTGTCCTTCCTGAACAGAGTGTAGCCTGGTATGGCCGTGTCTCAGTCATGGTTTTCAGTGCACCATGACTCTGTAATGGCCACCGTCTCCAGGTTGGCCTTTGCCATGATGGCGTCTAGGTCCTGAATCTTATTTCCTAGACTTCTAGCATTCACACACATTTCCTTCCAGATTTTGTTTCTACTCTACTTGTTGCCCCCCGTTTTCCTTTTTGGCCTCCCTCCTTCCCCCTGTCTAGTTAATGCTCCTGTTCCCTTACACCTTTGTCTCTACCACCGTGCTTCCTTTATTAATTTGCATCCTGGGGGATTCCTTTCCCCTCTGGTGCTCCTTAGTCTGTGCTTCAGCTTGTGGGGGGATGGTGGCAGTTTCCACCACCACCCTCGGCTAGTTTAAATCTTTATCAGAGTAACATTTAAACCATTCCGTGAGGACTGCAGTTCTCCTCCCGGATGGATGCAGGCCATCACCCCCGTATAGGCCCTTATCTTCCCTGGTGAGTCCCCAGTGTAGCCAAACCCTTCGTCTCTGCACTATTCCTTCAACTATGAGTTGAAGCTCCTGGTGCAGAGATCTCTCTCCTCCCCTTTGTCTTAGGTAGGCATAGAAACATAGAAACATAGAATTTGACGGCAGATAAGGACCGCTTGGCCCAGCCAGTCTGCCCATTTCCCTACCTACTGGATAAGTTGCAGATCCTAGCTAACCAACAGTTAACCTAGTTAGGCAGCACCTCAACAAAAGCCAGAGAGCGTCCTACCTGCAAAGACGCCTCCCCAGCTCCCTAAACTCCCCCAGCACTATCCCAGCCCTCTCCCTAGCCAGGTTATTAGTCCCCAGGTGGACTGTGACATCCAGCTGTCCCTCCCATCCTTCTGCCCTAGGGATCCTCAGGATCCACTGCTCACTCCTCCAGGCTGTGGTGCCCTGTAGGCACCTAACCTGCCTCCCCCCCTTTCCTTTTCCCAAATGTATCCCCCCTCACAATCAAGTCGCCCCACCAGAAGTTGTTTCCTTCTCCTCTGGGGTCCTCTACCACCCTCCTTGTGTCTCCACAATGGAGGGCCCCCAGTTCCTTCCAGTTCATTACCGTGGGTGCCTCTTTCCACAGTCCCACCCTATCAGAGCAGCGTAGGAGTTACTTAGTGGCACCAGCTGAGGAATATGTCTCTGTCCCATCACTCTACCATGGTCCCACCTGTTACTCTTTCCTGGCATCCTGTGAGGTAACGGTGGCAGACTTGGTGGCCCCTGGATGAGGGAAGAATAGCCAGCTTGGTCTGGAGTCTAGCAACCTCCTCCCATGGCCCAGAGAGCGTGCAGCACTGCAGTCTTCAGAAGGTCCCTCTGAAAACTGCTGCCGGACAGCCACTGCATTGCAGCACTTCCAGCATTCTCAACTTCTGTTCTCCCTGTGTTATCTGGAAATACTTTTATACCCTTACCCCTGATAGGATGTTTCTAATATTTGCCCTTTTGTTTTGTTTTCTATTTGAATTCACCCGTGCCTTGTTTGAATCTTTGTATACTCCTACCCTGGATAGGGTGTTGCTTCTAGTCCCTGTTTTGGTCTAATTTTTACCTTCCGCCCTTCCCAGCAGTGACTGTTACACAGTAGTGAGCATGTGCCTTACCTTAGTCAACTGGCAGAGTCCCCTGCTTCCTTCTGCTGATGCCTGCTGACACCGAAGACACCAGTCACCTGTTCCATTCCTTCGCTATTCCACTCACTTGCTGAGTCTGACTTACTGTGCATACATGATGACTGAGACATCTGTTCATGGTCTGTAAAGCACTTTATAATGCAGTGTGTATGAAAGGTGCCAAATAAACCAAACTCACTTCCTCCCTCCATCACCCCCTTACTGCAGTGTGTTACAGCCCAGAGGTCAGATTTTTGAAATGTTTAATTCTGGAGCCAAATGAAGTTGGTATTTGCTCAGAGCCTTGAGAGATGCAGGATATAGGATGCAGCATCAGCGACCCTGCCAAGTCCTGTTGCTTGCTCGGTTCCCGGGGGGGGGGGGGCCCCAGAGCAACATGCTGTCCACCCTCTCCCAAGAGTGAAGCTGTCATCTCTGCCAGCCTGGTACAAGAGACACTTGGCGGTGCTTCTTGAACCAGAGTTGCATGCTGCTGAGGTCCTGGGTGCATTAACTAGTATATTCTCGGAGGAGTCAAACCTATAGTGGAAATACACATACTTACCTTGACCTCGTTATAATTCAGACTGTTCTGAGAGGGCAATCCCCCCCCCCACCCCCAAAAAAATCTATTTCACCAACTTCCTAAGGGCTGTTCTGTACAGAAACATTGAGCCTCGGGGGTTGGATGATTACCGTTTTCAAAATCTGAAAGGAATAACCCTGTTACACCAAATGCAACTCTCTCAGATGTACAAAAACAACAAGGCAAGGGAATACACCATGTCTTTGAAAGCAGGAAGATTTAAGGGAAATAATAGAAAGAACTATTTCACCAGACAGTGGTAGAGACTTGGAATACATTTATAGAACACGTTGTGTCAACGGACACTATTTCTACCTTCTTGCTTAAACTGGATCAGTACCTTGGGGGAGAAAAAAGTGGGTGCCAGTATTCCTGCTGAGTTGGAGTGGTAGGAAACTCAGTTGGACAGCAATCTTCTTTATAACTACATGAAATAGAACAACCTAGTCAAACTTGTGAATCATCTCCGTGAAGTGCATGGTACCCAAGAACTTCGAAGTTTTTTTCAGAGATGCTCTCTTTCAGGCCGGCCCACCAGCACAGCAACAGCGCTCCCACTTGTGATGCTGTTGACCTGGGTTTGGGAACGGGCCAGAGGTGTCAGAGAGCCAGCCGGGGTGAGCGGAGTGTCCAAGTGGACGTTCTACATCTTGGGGAGGGAGGCCATATGGATGCTGGTGCACTGTTGCCACCTGGGTGACCACAGGTGGTGGTGCAGCCGGTGCCATCAATTGAGGGAGGTAGATTGCCGGATTTATTCTGGTGCAGGCACACTTCTCCGCATGCGCGGGACCTGGGGACGGGAACAGAACATGGAGGGTGGGGAACCAGCCCGCAGGATGATGCCTCTTCGATTTGTACCAAAAATCTGATTAAAATAGTAAAAATAGCTTTTAAAATGACGCTCTTTAGACTTGCATGGAGCACGTCCCAGCGCTGGTTCTGTAGTGACATCACTAAACCAGGAAGCGCGAGAATGGAGCAGCAAGTCAGGAAGTGGAAAGGATCAAGTGGCTAGCCCCATCAGGGGCAAAATACAATCTCTTCTTTTCCTTAGGGGGCAGATCATTTTGTTTTAAAACTGGTATGGAAGAACTCCCATTCAGGTAAAGGAGCCTCCTATTTGTGTTGTAATGCACCGAGAAAAGTGCTCTTTAAGCTGTACATCGTCATTATACAGAGTATAGCAGCACGTTTACTGTATGCACTTGTTATGGGATTTTACAGTACAGTCCAATTGTGACTTTTTTCAGTGAAAGTATTTAAGTCCATATCTTGTAATGTCCATAATATTCATTACTCACTGTCATGCCCCTTGGAGTGGTTTATTGCTTGCTTGTCTGTGTGTATCTCTGCTTCATTGGTGGTTTATAGCGCCTTCTTTATTTGCTGGTTAACACTTGTACATGTATTGAAACAACCTTCATATGTTTCTATGCATGTAGTACTTGTAGAGTGCATTCATGGCACTGAGCCATAAGTGATACAGGTGGTGTTCTCCACACCACTCCCAAGACCAGCACTTTAGGTCTTGGAGAGCAGCTCGCACCTATCTTAACTCCCCTGCTGACCAACTGAATCCCCTCTGTGACACACCCATCCTCCACCAGTCCCATAAGTGCGAGACCCTGGGAACGCTCCATGTATCCAGGTCTCATGCATGACAGCTGGTCAGCTGCCCCCCAAAAACTGATGTCAAATACATGTCACCAGTTGGTGAGACTGGTGCTCTGGATCATCCCGAGAAACTGTTTTCAGATCCATGTTTCCCCATGGTGAAACTGGTGCTATGGCCCCCCTGAAACTGATCTCAAATCCGTGTTGCCCAGTAGTGAAACAGATGCTGTGGATTACCCCCCAGAAACTGATCTCAAATCTGTGTTGCCTAGTGGTGTGACTGGTGCGCTGGGTCCCTCCAGAAATAGATCTGAAATCCATGTTACCCAGTGGTGACGTGTGCCGTGCCCCCCCCCAACTGAGCTCCAGTCTGTGTTACCCAGTGGTGAGACTGGTGCCCTTGGTCCCCCCAGAAACCGATCTCAAATCTGTGTTAACCCAGTGGGGTGATTGGTGCCGTGGGACTGTGGAAATGGTTAACATAACAGTGCTTCTCTGACATGCTCTTTGATGAGCTGTTAGACATTTTTTTAGCTGTGTACTTGATCAGGGTTTCCTGCTTGCTTCAAGCTGTGCATTCCTTTGTAATCCCCCCTCCATCTGCGGTTAGCAGTATGCTAAGGCAGCTGTCAGCTGAATACTCTTTTTAATGACGCCTAAGCCACTGGACACCAACAGCCTTCTGCCGTTAACAAAGAGTAGTGTTTGGAGGCCATGGCTTTCTGTGATTAATCCGTTGTAAGCCGTCCACATTTTACTTGCTCTGTCTGCAGGCTGCATTTCTGTGCCAAGACAATTAGAATTTCGGACACTCAGGAGAAAAGTAAACTGCCGACCATATAATTCATGCAAAAAGTATATTGTGTTTAATCATGGCTGCATATCATTGCTGCTGTAGAAAAAGTGCAGAGGAGCTGCTGAGTGTCTGAAATTCTTTGTCTTGGCATGCTATTTTGGGTCTGGCCGCCCTGTTCAGAGTGTCACTCACTTTCTCTGCATGCATCCTTGCTACCATGATTGTTCCCTGTGCACTGTACTGTGCTTGATAATTAAGGGAAGGGAATTCTATCAGTGCCCAGTAAATGCGTTTCTTCCCCCTTCAAAGCGAGAATCGAGTAATACGGTGCAGCAGTTCCCTTTTGTGGCAGATGCCACTCTGGGGACTTTCAGTGTCACAATTTTTAACGTGACCTGATGGGCACCCCCACCCCCGTTACTTTTCTTAGATGTAGGCCTTCATTTCCTTCCGCATGTTCTGTTGTTCTGTATTTGGGTCAGGGCTGTGACCTGTGCTTCTGCAGAACTCGAGGATATGGGCAGAGGACCTTTAAGGCAATTTGCACTTTATGAACATTCGAAGGAAGCCAGCAGATGAAGGCCATGAAGGACTACCTTGTCTGCTCGATTGCTCAGCTTGGGGTTTATACCACAGCTGCCTCTCCTCTTCCCTCCACTCCATATCTTATTTGAGATGCGTTTATCCCCAGGGATGGTTATTTCTGGGGCTTATTTTGCCCTTGACTCCATCCCAACCCCTTTTGAAGCCGTCTACTGTCTTCTGCGAGACCAGTTCCTCTGGTAATTTGTTCCACTCCACCACCACCCTCTTCGTGAAGTAGTTTCTCCTCATCTCCCTCTTGAATCTACCCCCCTCCAACTTCATGCTGTGTGCCCTAGTGACCCCCTCCCTTTTCAGCCTGAACCATGTGGTGTGTGTCTCCTCTATTTATGCCCTTTAAATACTTAGAGGTCTCTATCATGTCTGCCCTGTCCCTTCTGTCCTCTAGGGAGTACATTTTGAGCTCCCCCAACCTTCCCTCATGGGGCGTCCCCCTATCCCCTTTATCATTTTCATCACCCTTCTCTGGACCGTGATGTCTAAGGTACAAAAAGTCCTTGATTTATAGTACTGTACAGTAGGATACACAAATACAGGTTACTTACAGTATTAGAAAGTCTGGGACAATAGTGCTAAACAAGGACTTGTACAGTGGGTGAGGGTGTTAGCCTCAGCCAGGTATTGAGGGTTACCTCTTTATACATACAGGCACTACGGAAAGTTAAAAGGATTACTTTTAAGTAATGTGAAGTTGGCCTGTCACGCAACAGAATTAGGTGTACAGCAGGGTCCTAACTTAGAGTATGGGTTGCGCTGTCTTTAAAAATCCATCTTTCGGATGAGACGTTAAACCGAGGTTCCATCTGCCTGGATAGGTGGTAGTTCAGGTGGATGTTAAAGATCCCATGGCACTTATCGAAAAGAGTAGGGGAATTTCCCTGGTGTCCTGGCCAAATTTCCCTCATTCACAAAAAATACCACCAACAGCTTAATCTGGTTCAAGGTCAGTTGGCATTCATCTGTATCCCTCTCCCCCAGGTTGTGCCTGAAAATAGGCAGGATTTGTCTAGTGCACTTACCTGGTCAACAAAAACTAATAAAATAAAAATAAATCAATAAAATCTGAATGTTGCCTCTGGTCTGGTGGTGCCAGCACTACATGTTGGGTACCAGGTTCAGTCATCGGCCCAACTTCTCCACCTGGTCAAGTGGAATCCAGGGCATGAAGCGGAGGCATTGCACTCTGACCCCAGGGAGGGAGAAATCCCCAGCCCATAGATATGATGATATGGGTGGTACCACCTTGAGGTTATTAGATGGATTTATAGAGGAGGAAATTAGCCTTTCCTCTGGCGAATGATTGCTAAATTCACCTTCCCATTTCTTAGCCTGGAACTACCTGTTGGATCTCTCCCCACACACACACACACAATCATCTCAGTGACTGGATCAGTTTCCCATCTGGAGACTGAACTTTAGGGGGGGAATGTGGTCTAGTATCTCCATCAGGTTAGTAGCAGTGTCGAGAGGGGAGTCTGGTGCTATAACTGCTGGAGGTGAGGAAGGAGGAGTGGCGGCTGGAATGGGGAAAAAAATCATAAGATTGCTATAACATAATACCCAAATGCTCCCAGCCTGATTCCTGGGCAGCAGCTTTTGCAGTGTGTTGCATTTTCTTGAGTGTAATCCCCCCTTGTCAGTAATGGTTTCAAGTACCACAGTATCTTCTATATTGAGACGTTTTGATATGTATAGCCTCCTAAAAACGGAGGGACTGGAAAATGTACTGTGAACTTGGAAGCCTCACATCTGGAAAAGTCATTAGGCCAAATCCAGCTGGGAGACTTGCCAGGCAGAGAAGGGGAAAAGCTTTGAGTGTAGCGGAGTTGTGCAGACCAGTCTGGAAGCTGTGTCCTTTAATATCTGTCTTGCAAGCCCCCTTGAGTAGGGAATTTTCTCCCATGAGTATTCCTAGCTTTCTCAATGGTTTAATTAGTCTGCTTTTGGCTGATGAGAACAAAAATAACATTTTAGATGGGCTGGTTTAGAGGTTAATTTTAATAAAGCCCCCCCTCCCTTCCAGAATATTGGCATCCTAAACACAGTTACACAGATGGACTGAGTGGAGCTCTAGAAACGGATTAGCAGCATTTAGATTCTGAGTGCTCATTTACTTTGTTAATCTGGACAGTTGTGTTCCAGATGTGTGCTAGGTTCTGTGGCAGCACTGATCGCAGTCTGTTCTAGATGCCTGCAAGGCTCTGTGGCGGCACCCTCTGCAGTGTGTTCCAGATGTGCAACGCTCTGTGGTAGCACTGATCACAGTATGTTCCAGATGTGCACAAGGCTCTGTGGTAGCACTGATTGCAGTCTGTTCCAGATGTGTGCAAGGTTCTGTGGCAGCACTGATCCCAGTCTGTTCCAGATGTGTGCAAGGCTTTGTGGCAGCAGTGACCGCAGTGTGTTCCAGATGCCTGCAAGGCTTTGTGGCAGCAGTGCTCACAGTGTGTTCCAGATGCCTGCAAGGCTCTGTGGCGGCGGTCATCGCAGTGTGTTCCAGATGCCTGCAAGGCTCTGTGGCAGCGGTGATCGCAGTGTGTTCCAGTTGCATGCAAGGCTCTGTGGTAGCACTGATCGCAGTTTGTTCCAGATGTGTGCAGGGCTCTGTGGCAGCACTGATCTCAGTGTGTTCTAGATGCCTGCAAGGCTCTGTGGTGACACTGATTGCAGTGTGTTCCAGATGCCTGCAAGGCTCTGGTGGCACTGATCAAGTCTATTCCAGATGTGTACAGGGCTGTGGCACCACTGATAGTCTGTATCAAATGCATACAAGGCTCTGTGACAGCAGTGGTCACAGTCTGTTCCAGCCGAGTGCAAGGCTGTGTGGCAGCACTGATATAGATGTTGGCAAGCTGCAGTCTGTTATCAGTAGACAGCTAAAAGCTCAGAGACATAGTGTGAGTCGCACATAAGAAGAAAGAAAACACTGTGTTGACTATAGGTTGAATATAGGGCTTGTTGCATAGCGTATCAGCATAGACAGTGTATAGAACCAAATGCTGTTCTACTGTCCTTGCACTACCAGTGTCTAACGAATTGCATGGTACAGCGCTTTGGGATACAGTGTGTATGAATGGTGATCTATAAATCCAAATTATATTTTAGTACGCAGGCCCTGCACTCCCAGTGTCTAACTCGTTGCTTTGTAACACACTTTGGGATACATGGTGTATGAAAGGCACTATATAAATCCAAATTCTGTTTTACTTTACAGTCCCTGGTCTTACAGTATCTAACTCACTGCATTGTCGAGCATTTTGGGATACAGTATGTATGCATGAAAGCTGCTGTGTAAAACCATATTTATTTGAAATTACTCCAGCTAGGAACACCTTACAAAATGAAGCATCTCATTTCGGGGGAAGTACAGCAGCAGTCAACAGGTTAGCATGTTCCATCAGGAATAGTTAAATACAGGCTACAGTATACAAGGCAAAAACTGTGAAGGTAAGCACATCTGAACAGCAGTCACAGCAAGCTAACAAAGTGTTTAAATTAAAGCAAACACGTTCTATTTGCAGAGCATGAAGCCCCCCAAACCCTGTAGACTGCTTATTTTCATCTGCATTATGCATTGGTCTTCCTACAGGGATCTAGTGGATGAAGCCAAGAACTATCTGCTCCTTCCCCAAGAGCGCCCACTGATGCAGGGACCCAGAACGCGGCCTCGCAAACCCATCCGCTGTGGGGAGGTGCTCTTTGCAGGTAGGTGGTGCGCTGCTCTCTACATCAAGTGTCCTGTGTCAATGCTGTCTGTTGTGTGGAGGTGCTGTTCCCAGGTAGGTGGTGCACTGCTCGGTGCCTCAAGTGTCCTGTGTAAATGCCATGCAGAGTAGGGAAATGCACTTCCCAGATAGGTGGTGAACTTCTCTCCGCTTCAGGTGTCCTGTGTAAGTGGCATCCGCTGTAGGGAGATGTGCTTTGCAGGTAGGTGGTGCACTGCCCGCTGCTTCAGATGTCCTGTGTCGGTGCCATGTAGTGTGGGGTGGTGTTCTTCGCCGGTAGGTGGTATGCTGCCTGCTGCTTCAGGTGTCCTGTGTAAATGTCATGTACTGTGGGGTGGTGCTCTTTGCAGGTAGGTGGTGCAGTGCCCACTGCTTCAGGTATTGTGTGTAAATGCCATGTGCTGCATTTTTATCTCCTGCTGGGGGTCAGTTTTCTTTCCAGTTATTTTCCCTCCCCTTCCTTGATGCTAGGTGCCTCGCCCACTGTACCGCCTTGGTCTGTATTGTCTGCCATTTCTTGTTTTGTTTGGGGCCACCACAGCCACACTGCGCTTTGACTGGTAGGTTGGGTCAGGTTGGGACAAATCTGTTTCCCAGGTGACCAGTGGCTACTTAAAAATTTGGTTTGGCTACCAGATTTTCAAAGTTTTTGGCCAACTTGGCTACCTGCCTACAAAGTGTTTTCTGAGCCCTTAAAAAGGATGGCCACTACAAATATTGGTTTGGCTATCACATTTTGAAAGCTAGTGGCCAAATTGACCACCAGCTCACAGACTGATTTGTCCCACCCTGGGTTGGGCCAGCAACTGTCATTACAGCCATGTTCGGCCCATTCCTTAGTTGGCTGGCGATGCAGAAGGAGCAGCCCACGCCTCCTCTCCAGAGGAGCTGAGTGACTCACTTCTGCATCACACTTGCGCGCCCCCCCCGTCTTGTCCCTTCATTACAGCCATCATCAACCACTCTTCCCTTCAGGCTTCTTCCTCAGCTCCCTTTAAACTGTTGCTGTTTTGTTTGTTCTAAAAAAAAACTCTTTTTTTGATCCTAACTCGCTGTCTGACTGCTACCCACTTCAAACCTCCTTTTCCTGATTTTTTTTTTTTTATGTTTGCAGCCTGGGCCTTTAACATGATGTGAGGAAACACAGAAACGTAGAAACATAGACTTTGACGGCAGATAAGGACTGCTTGGCCCTCCCATGCTGCCCATTTCCCTACCTATTGGATAAGCTGCAGATCTTAGTTAACCAACAGTCTACTTCCTCCTACCCCCCCACTAGAATTGCCTTATGTCTGTCCCATGCATTCTTGAATTCCCCCACAGTTTCTGACCCCACAACCTCCTTGGGAAGGCTGTTTCATGCATCCACCACCCTGTCCGTGAAAAAATACTTCCTCACGTTGCCCCTGAGCCATCCACCCATTGTCTTCAAATTGTGCCCCCTTGTTCTTGCACCTCTCTTATTCTGAAAGATACTACCCTTTTGGACTTTGTTGATTACCTTGAGGTACTTGAAAGTTTCTATCACGTCCCCTCCCCCCCCCTTTCCTCAAGGGTATACATATTAAGCTCCTTTCATCCCTCTTCGTATGTCTTTTGGTGCAGGCCCTGCACCATTTTGGCTGCCCTCCTCTGGACTGCCTCCATCCTGCCTATGTCTTTGCAGAGATGTGGTCTCCAGAACTGCACACAGTACTCCAGATGGGGTCTCCCCAACTGTCTGTACAGAGGGATTAACAACTTCCTACTGGTGATGCCTCTCCCTATGCATCCCAGTATCCCGCCAGCCCTCATTACTGCCTTCTCACATTGCTTGCCTACCTTTAGGTCATCTGAGATGACTACCCCAGGTCCCATTCCATTTTTGTTTTTGTTAGTACCCCCTCTCTCCCCCCCCAAAATTGTGTACTCTTCCCCTGGGTTTTTGTTTCTCAGGTGCATAACTTTGTACTTTTTTGCATTGAGTCTAAGCTGCCATACTTTTGACCATTCCTCCAACCTTACCAAGTCCCTTTTCATCCTTTCCACCCCCTGTTGTGTATCAACCCTGTTGCAGATCTTTGTCATCTGCAAAGAGGCATACTTTTCCTTCCAGTCCCTCCGTAATGTGACCTATAAAAGCTGAGGAAAAAGCCAGCCCACTGGCATAGCTGTAGTACTACAACACATGACACCGAAGATCTGGGTTCAGGAAAGAGCGAGAGTCATCGAAGGGCCAGCTGGGAGAGGTGAGCTAAGCATCCCAGAGGATGGTCTCCACCTCGGGGAAGGAGGGAGGTCTGACGTCACTACTGTCATCTGGCTGACCACAGCTGGTGGTGTAGGCGGAGCCATGGAGTTGGGAGGGAGGACACCGATGTGCTCTGATGTGCAGTGCACGCACACGCATACACGGAGCTCTGCTGGGCATTCCAGGGGGCTGGGTAGACAACAGGGGAACATAATAACTGATGCAGGAGGACATCCACCCCTCACTGAAGGCCCCACACTGCCACCCATTGTGCTCCCCTTCAAAGCACTGATCAAATCAGGGGTGGAGCCCTCTTCTGACAGCCCCACCTGGGGGGTAAGCCAGGGTACATGTAGGAGAAGAGACAAGTTCTGGGGAAGGTGGATGATGGAACTGGGTGAGTGGGTAGACCAATGGGGGCCGGCAGACAAAGGGGAAAAATATACTAAACATGACATGAGAAACTGCGCCATTTGTCAAAACATCAGCCAGGCCACAAGGAGACACTGCTGGAAAATTTTAGAAAATGTCCTGCAGAAAATTGCGAATGCCAGGCGGTCAGCATTGGCATCTACCCCGGGTTCTCTTGCTTTCTCTAGTGGAACCCTGCATGTCTCCTTGTCAGCCGGCCATGCTGTCTCCTTTATGGGAAAAATGCCATTTGTTTAAGGAGAAGTGTAAAAAAAAAAAAAAAGGCCACTTGATGGCCAATTGATCGCCTCTTCAGTGGAGCGTCACCGCAAGCATTCCAAATTACCCTCCAGGTCAAGGTTGCTGCTGAATCCCCATGAGATTAAGTCTTAGACCACTTTGTCTGTCGCAGGTGTGAACATCGTTCGGATACCAAGGTTAGTTGCAGGCTGTGGTTCTCCCTCTTTCAGCACTGTGCAGCTCATTCCCAGTGTGTCAGTGAAGAGTACTGTCCAATTATTTTCTTTGTTGACTCTGCAGGCTGGCAACATTGATGCTAGCGCTGTTGTTTGGCTACTGTCTCTGAGTTATTGCAGTGACTTTTACCATTCCTGCCGTCAACAATTACTCACTGGGTGGCTCAGCTGTTTCCATAATTTCTGTTGATGTTGACTGTGAATTCCTCTGGGACTGCAGTCTCTGGCTGTATGCCACCCCGGTCGCCTCTGCAACCTGTGGCCCTGTGATCCATCCTACTCTTCCTCAGCCTGAAGAGGAAGAGTATAATCCTGACCTCATAGATGTGGAGGAAGGGGATGTTGAGGAAGTGCAGCCTGTTTATAGGTCCGACTCTAATCTGTCTCCTCCTGTAGTGAAAACACTGTGGTCTGTAACACCCTGGTCTCCCCCAAGGGTGCCTCATTTCAGACTTTTACTTCACCTCATATAGGACAAGCTAGGCTTTGCTGCTGAAGAAGAGGATTCCACAAGATGAATGAATGAATTCCTGGAGGTCCTCTTATCTTCCCTGATCATTCCTCCTGTTTACCCTGCTTTGGAGGATGCTACCATGGCTGCCTGGCACAGAAAAGTACATTGCCAGCTGTCTTTCGTAAGGCAGATACACAATATCCTTCCCCTCTACCAAGGCTTTCCATACATTCCAGCCTGAAATGTGCTTACTTGATCAAATTGCTGTTCATGATCAGGCCTGGGTTCCCCATCATATGAGCTCTTTGCCTCTGATGAAGAACCCAACAAATTGGACTTTATGGGCAAATGGACTTGTATATTCACCTCGCTGGGCCTCTGTATTGCTAATCAGGTGGTCCAAGTGCCACAGCCATGGTTCTGTGATGAACCCGACCTGCCAGACTGCCATCCACTGTCCAGGTCTGAAGCCAGCAGCCCCTCATAGAAGTCTGGGTGGTCCGAGTGCCACAGTCATGGTTCTCTGACAAACCCAACCTGTCAGACTGCCATCTGCAGTCCAGGTCTGAAGCCACCAGCCCCTCACAGAAGGCCCAGGTGGTCCGAGTGCCACAGCCGTGGTTCTCTGATGAACCCGACCTGCCAGACTGCCATCCTCAGTCCGGCTGTGAAGCCACTAGCCCCTCACAGAAGCCCAGGTAAGGACTCTTCCCTCGGGGACTGATTTACCTCCAGGAAGGGAGCCCCAGGACCTTGATTTTTTCAGCCCACCCCCAGCCCCGGTCCTGTTTAAATACACTTAAGCCCCTCCCCCGGTTGAGTAGCTCACTCCTACAGACTTCTGCCAGCCAGCTTCTCAAGCTTAAAGTGACAGCAACACTGTTTCTTGCCAAGCATGTTCCCTATCTAGTGTAACGATTGCATTCCGGCTACGTAATATAGCTTAGCTCATCAGCTGCCGTGGAGCAGGTTATTATTCCAGCTTCTCTTGTGACCATTGTACAGCGCTCATATTGCCATTACTATTTTCCTGTGTTACGCACAGCAATACTTAAACTTTGCTGTCAGTCTGGCGGCCTTATACTCCCCACTGTATCCAGGTCCACACATTGCAGACCTCTTTATTATTACTTTGCATTGTATCTACCTCCCTCCTCACTCCCCTAGAGCCACATACTGACCATTTACAGTTGAAGTACATTATATCTCCTTGAGGGCAGAGAAAGTTCACTGCCATCCACTTCTTGGTTTCCTGTTTTTATTGGAACCTTCCTTTCAGCCGCCTTGGAATCCTGGAACCTCTGTACCGTACTTTAACCACCCAATTGTACCCCATCTTTCACTCTTCCACTCAGTGTTTTGTGAGGTTAGGGTACTGCTCTGTGCAGTGTTAGGACCACTTAGTTACTTAGTTACTAAGGTGCTTACTCTTCATCTAGTCTCTCTCTCCCCATCGCAAAAGAGAACGTACCCATATCTTTAAACTGCTATTAAGTGCCCTGAGTAAAAAATTTTGCTGATATTATTACTCTGTTCAGGCAGTGTCGAACTGAACCCTGGACCATTCGCTTCAATAACGGCTCCCTCGGATTTAGCTCACCTCAAGGTTATAAAATTCCTTCATATTAATGTTTGTAGCCTTCTGAAGAACTTTGATTCCATTCAGTCGTGGATCCTCATACTGTGCCTGACATACTGGTAGTAACCGAAATCTGGCTGAGCCCTTCTTCTCTGGATTCTGCCATAAACATTCCATCCTATAACATCTTCCGAACTGACTGACCTACCAGAAGGGGTGGAGTAGCTGTATATATACTAGATACATTTTTGGTGACCACTACCAATTCAACTTCTTTGCCTAAGGAGTTTGAAAGTTTTACCCTGAAGGTCCAGCTCTCTTCCTCACAATCTCTTTGCATTATTGGATGTTAATGCCCACCCTCGGCAGGCCTAAAGGTGCTAGACCACGTACGCAATGAACTGAACATGTCGACCTCGGACGTCATCATTTTGGGAGACCTCAATCTCGACTGGCTCTCGGCAGGCTCCGAACCCCTTAAAGAACCATGTGACACCTTTGGCCTTACGCAACTAATTCCTGAAGTCACATGCCCTAATAAGAAAAACCCTGCCAACCGCACCTTAATTGATCTTATTCTAATTAGTAAGCCTCACCTTTTCACCCATTCAGGTGCTTTTTTCACCAACCTTAGTGACCATTGTTCCATCACTTGTGTGAGGTCTGCTCCCAAACCAGTCTCCTCTTCAAGGTATATATACGAAAGAAGAAAACGTACAGGTTGGGAAACCATATGAGCTTACCCCCATAACAGTGACAAAGGACAAATAGCAAGTTCTGTTTGTGATGCTAGGAAAGGAGGGCAGGATGGGGGGTGGAAGGTGGTTACCCTTAATGCTAGGAGCCTTGGGAGGAAAACTGCAGAGTTACAGGTGCGCACGGCAGAGGGAGAGGTGGACATTGCAGCCGTCACAGAAACATGGGCCACCCAATACAGTGACTGGGGCCTGTCTGTACCAGGGTACAGGTTATTTCGTAGGGACAGGGTGATTGGGAAAGGAGGGGGTGTGGCACTATATGTGAAGGAAGGAATGAAGTGTGTAAGGGAGGAAGGGGAGGAGGGTAGTACTGAGTCACTTTGGATGCAAATCCAGGATTCCAAGAATAGGATTCTTAGAATGGGAGTGGTGTACAGGCCACCATCTCAGATGGAGGAGATGGACAGGGGACTAGTGGGACAGATCAGGAGGACCTGCGAGAAGGGTAGTGTGGTGATTGTGGGGGACTTCAACATGCCAGGAGTGGACTGGAGTATCCCAACAACCAGGAACAGAAGGGAGCAGGTACTGCTGGATGCCTTCCAGGACAGCTTCCTGGTGCAAATGGTCAGTGAACCAACCAGGTTAGGGAATACCCTTGACCTTGTGCTGGCAAATGGAGACTTTGTGAGAGAACTTACAGTGGAGGAACTGCTGTCAGGGAGCGACCACCACTCAGTACGGCTCACATTAGATATGGGCAAGGAAGGAGTGGAATCTGGCACAAGAGTGCTGGACTTCAGGAGGGCCGACTTTGGGAGGATGGGGGAAGTGGCAAAAGGGTACCTGGCCAGAATTCAGTCTAGTATGGACACTAACCAGATGTGGGAGCTCATAAAGCTGGGGATAATGGAGGCAACCAAAACTGCTGCAAAGCCCACAGCAAGAAGGCTAGGGCTAAGAAACCAAGCTGGTTGAGCAAGGAGGTCATGGAAAGGTAAGGAGGAAAGAGCTGCCTTTAGGAAGTACAAGAAAACAGGAGGGGAGGACAGGGAGTACTTGACAGAATCAAGGAGGTGACAAGGGCAGTAAGGGGAGCCAAAGCATCTACGGAACTCAGGCTGGCACAAGGCATTAAGAAGGGGAGAAGGACTTTAAGTACATCAGGAGAAAAAGGAGCTGTAAGGACCACATAGTAAGGATTAGGAAGGAGGGGGTTGGGTAGAAGAGGGTGTGATAAGGCAGAAGCACTAAATGAGTACTTCTGCTCAGTGTTTACTAAAGAGAAGAGGGGGTGACACCCAAGGAGGGGAGAAATGGGGGGGAAGGGGTGACAGATGGGGAAATCATGGAGGGCAGAGTTCGAGAGGGTTTGAAGGCACTGAGGGTGGACACGGTGCCAGGCCCAGATGACATCCACCCCAGGATACTGAGCAGACCTATTTAATGCCTCACTACATTCAGGGTGTGTACCTCAGGACTGGAGGATGGCTCATAGAGTGGCCCCAAGGATGAACCGGGAAACTACAGACCAGTGAGCCTCACATCCATCGTGAGTAAGCTAATGGAGACTATCCTGAAGGAGAGGCTGGTGGCCCTCCTAGAGGTCAAAGGACTACAGGACAGCAGACAGCATGGCTTCATACGTGGCAGATTCTGCCAAACCAACCTGGTGGAGTTCTATGACTGGGTAACTAGGCAACTGGACAGGGGCCATGCGGTGGATGTCCTGTGTCTGGACTTCAGTAAGGCATTTGACTCGATGCCGCATGGAAGGCTGGTAAGGAAGTTAGTAGCCACAGGGGCGGGTGCAAAGCTGGTGAGATGGGTAGGAAACTGGCTTCAGGGAAGACAACAGAGGGTGGTGGTGGGTGGGGAGCTCTCGCACCCAAGGGCAGTGACGAGCGGTGTTCCACAGGGCTCGGTGTTGGGACCAGTGTTTGGGATATTCATTGCAGACATATCATGGGACATCAAGAGAAAGATAAAGTCTGTTTGCTGATGATACCAGGGTAGGCGCGGTGGTGGATGACCTAGGGGGATGGCAGGGGTTGCAGGATGATCTGGCAAAGCTTGAAACCTGGTCAGACACCTGGCAACTGGGCCTTAATGCCAAAAAGTGCAAGGTGCTGCATTTTGGGATGAAGAACCCAAGTAGAAGTTACCAGCTAGGGGAAGTGCAGCTAGCCCAGACAGAGGGGGAGAAGGATCTGGGTGTGCTCATTACAGGGTCAATGAACAACTCGGCACAATGTAGGAAGGCAGCTGCAAAGGCCAACAAAATGCTGGGTTGTATTGCAAGGGGTATATCCTCGAGGAGGGAGGAGGTGATTCTGCCACTGTATAGGTCATTAGTTTGACCGCACCTGGAGTACTGCGTGCAGTACTGGCACCCGTATCTGGACATTAAGTTAGCGGAGGGGGTGCAGCGCAAGGTGACAAAGATGATCAAGGGGCTGGGGGACTTACCATACGAGAGGAGGTTGAGGGAGTTGAACATGTACTCACTGGAGGAGAGGAGGGACAGGGGTGACATGATTGAAACCTTTAAATACATGAAAGGAATAAACAAGACAGGTACAGAGGGGCTGTTCAAAGTAAGGGAAGGGAGGGCCACCAGGGGCCATGATATGAGACTGGAAGAAGGAAGGTTCAGGAGGGAGCTGAGGAGACACTTTTTTACAGAGAGGGTGGTGGCTGAGTGGAATGTGTTACCCGTAGAAGTGGCATCCAGTAGAACAGTGGACTGCTTCAAAAGGGGATGGGACAGGACAAGGAGGAAGGTTAATGAAGGGGAAGGATGGAAGGGAGGGGCAGCTGCAGATTAAGGGGTGCTAGCTGCACATTCGAGCAGACTTGATAGACCTCTAGGCCTTTATCTGCTGGCAAATTTCGTATGTTCGTAACTTTGCCCCTCTAGCATTCCTTACTAAACTACAAAACTCTAGTTGGTAAGATTTCTGTCTAGTCAAGTCAGTGTGTGACGCTTATGAATCCTTTCAAAGGATTGTACTTTCGGCTGTAGACACACTCCATTGGTTAAAGTTCGCTCAAAGTAAAAATCATGCCCATGGTTTATGGCCAACCTGAAGGCCACTTTACTTAATAGGGACGTTCTTTGGAAAAAAGCACATAAAACCAAGCTCCCTGCTGACTGGTTGGCTTTCAGAATGGCTAGGAACACTTGTACTAAACTTGTCAGATTCAAAAAGGCTAAGTATTTTCAGCACCAGCTGGACTCATCATCTAAGTGTGCTTCTAAGTTTTGGAAGACAAAAATATAGAAGGGCATGAATTGGCAAATTCTCTCCTGGCCAAAATCCTCTCTGGTGGCTCCACATTCACTGACAGACAGACAATCCTAGATCTGCTTAATAACCACTTAGCCACCGCTGGGCTCGCCTTTGACTCCTCACCCACCTATAATCTCCGCACACAACTTTGCAGTCAGGATACTGTTAGACCCAGTAGCATTACCTCTATCCCTGACATGGCCTTCTCCTTTAGCCCTGTGTCATTGAAACAAGTGGAATACTGTATCTACTGCTAGCCCTGGATACCAGGAAAAGTGCTGGTGCTGACCTTATCAACCCCTATTTTCTGAAACTCGCCTCCCATGTATTATCAGCACCTGTCACCCACCTCTTTAATCAGTCTCTTGCCCAAGGAGACCTCCCTCCCATTTGGAAAACTGCCCATGTTATTCCCCTACTCAAAACTGGTGACCCAAGTGATCTAAATAATTACAGACTGATATCTCCACTTCCCATCCTCTCTAAACTGCCCAAGAATGTGGTGAACGTGCAGCTTAGGAAGTACTTGGACTCCACCAGTCTGCTTAACCCTGCCCAGTCAGGATTCAGAGCTTGTCACAGTTTATGAAATGGCTTGTCAGTTTCAAGGCATCTCATTGGATGCCAGGTGTGTGTTAAAGTTTCTAACACACAAAAGCTAGATCAGGTCATGCCAGCTGGGCATTGATATGGGTGATGCTGCCCACAAAGAATGTTAAAAAATCAAATAGCCGCCATCTTGTTTTGTGCCACAAGCGATGCCACCCTTCCTGTGAAACTAACTCGCACATGTTGAAGTAAATGCACAACCTGTGTGATCTTTTTTTTAAAGCAACTGCCACGATCACAATCATCTGTGAATCGCCTGCTCAACACAACACTCGATGTGTAATTATCAGCATGGCTACAGACAGCACTTGAACCCTCCCCCTGTTCCTGGCTGACAGATGCTAAGCAGCAGAAAAAAAACAAAGTGCCGCGATCTGTCTCCCAGCCCGCTCGCTTGCTCTCTCTCCATCCCAATACCGGACTCTCACTCTACATCAGGGGAAAAAAATGCAGGTTTACCATGGTGCACAGAAGCACAACAGCAGTAAGCGTAGCATTCCTCTCACCATTGAAATCACCCGTGTTAGCTACTACCATGGTGTGCTGCTTCAGCTGTTCCAGTACGCTGTCCATCTTTGCTCGCTTCACCGGAGAACCGGACACCTGAGACAGCTTGCACGAGGGGGAAGAAGCACAGAATCTGCTGCTTTGCTTTGTGTGTGTGTGTGTGGGGGTGAATACTGCCATGACAACCAGATGTAACTACAGAAGCCTTTGTAGGACAAAATTCCTTAAGTCAAACAAAAACAGTAGGCGGAGGAACTATTTTATTAAAAATCAAGACAAACATTAAACTTTTTCACTTTTAAATACTATACACTTTAGCTATCACATACATCTGTATTTTTGATAGCCATTTCATAAGTGCAATAAGCCACTCCAGGGTGTGCGTTAGACACTTTAACACATGGCTAGGAAGCTGGACGCACTCGGCCAGTGGCCTCATGCCTCACTACGCCTCCTAGCCGTGTAACACACACCCTGGAGTATCTTATTGCTTACATAATATCCACACTCGTAAAGGTAGCCAACGACTGGCAAAATTCTTTGGATGGATGTCAAGAAATATGTATGTGCCTTGTTTCTTGATCTTAGCAAGGCATTCGATACAGTGGACCATGGCCTGCTGTTGGACACTCTTCAAAGCATTGGCCTAGATTATTCTGCCTTGAAATGGTTCAGTGGTTACCTCTCTGGGAGATTCCAACAGGTTAAAGCCCAAGGGGATATCTCTCTCTGCTAAAATTGCTCCAAAGAGGTGTGCCACAAGGGTCCATTTTAGGACCACTGCTCTTTGCTCTTTATATTAACAACATTAACTCTGGAATCAAAGCAGCGGACATTCATCTCTTTGCCGATGGCACTGTCATATACATTGCTAGGCCTACCCCGGAGCAGACTTGTATGGACCTACAGGTGGACTTTAATCAGCCGCAGTTAAACTTATTGAGCCAGAAACTACTTCTAAATGCAAATAAACCTGAAGACTATACTTTCTAGGGACATGGATATGTTGTTCATCCACACTTATTGGCAGGTTCCTTGCCGCTTTAAATCTTGCCGGAAGGTCTTCAAGCTAGCTCCTCCCACCCACCCGGGTGGTAAAACTCTCGGCTCCGCCCCATGACGCCAGATCTTCCTTACCGCTTGGAAGCTCAGGTTCCCTCCTTAACGCTCTGCGCTTAAGTTTTGGGCCTAAAATCCTTCGGTTTTAAAAGAGAGAAAACATTTTTTATAACTTTCGGTCTTCTTCCTTGCGACTGCGATGGACAAATAGATTCCCGATTTCGGAGATGTCCCTGTGGGCAGAAGATGTCTCGGACGGACCCGCACTCCACGTGCGTTTATTGCCTTGGTCAGGAGCACGACCCGCAGGCTTGCGACCTGTGTTCCTCCTTCTCGGTCTACGTCCTCGAGGACCGCGCTGCCCGCCTCATCTGGGGCGTCCTGAAAGAAGATTTCCTCTGGTCAAATCCAGAGAGGCCCGACTGGCGGTTTCCGCGGCTGCGGGATCCGCCGAACAACTAGAGAGGTTGGTCGCCTTCGAAGAGCAGGCGGCTCAGGCCGCGGCTTCCTCTTCTGCGGCCTTTGTTCCTCTATCACTCGGGACCTCATATTCAGCTTCCTTTAAGGAGCTTTGCTTGACCCTCTCAACTAAAGGTGAGGGTCCTACTTCTTCGAGTCCGTTTTTCGGTGGAAGAAGTCTAAGAGTAAGTCTCATCGTCGACGCTCTTGGGAGCGGGAAAGATCCCCCTCCCCTCGTCGACAATCGAATTCGGCCGATTTCTCGGCTTCAGCCACTGGCTTCACGGTGCCCCCGTCAGGCCAGGTGACTGAGACTCCGCTTGACCAGTCGAGATTTTTCTCGACCCGTTAGGCGGAGTTGTCGGCTGGAAAGCCGAGATTCCCTCCTCCCGGTTCCCCGGTGAGGCTGAGGATACCGTCCGGCTCTCGTGCCGGCGATCCGGACCGTCGGTTTTGCCGACCGAACCGAGGGGATCGCCGATCCTCGGCTCCCCGCCTCACCGACCTCGGCCCAGCCGAGATTCTCGGTCTCGGACATCTTCGCGGTCCAGCCGTTCCCGTCGACATAGACAGTCTCGGTCTCGGCACCGCGGCAAGCGGCGTCGCCGCTCTTCCTCTCCTTCCTCCTCGGCCGAGGAGGGAAGGCTTCGGCGTAAGCTACACCGAAAATACGAGGACCTCATGTGGCAACAATTTTTCTGGCCAATAAGCCGGCTCAGGCCTCTTCTCCGGCCATTCAGTGGTTGCCACCGGACCAAGTGGTCGAGGAGCCTGTTTCCAGGCCAGTTGTCCGACCCATTCCGGCTGCCCCACCAATTGTGGTGGAACCGCCTCCACCTCAGCCGACAGTTGGGGCTCCGACGAAAGATTCGCGGTTGGCCCAAGGCCTTCCCCGTAGGCTGTCGGTCACTCTCACGCCTGACAAGCCTCGGCAAGTGGAGGGTGGCTCAGGCTCCAGGCAGCTATTCGACAACTCGTCGGAGTCGGATGACTCCTCCCTGTTCTCCAAGCGTTTTGAATTGGAGTCCTCTGGGGGGCAGTCAGTGGACGATAGCCCTTCGTCCTTCCTAGGACTTCTTAGGCTCATCTCAGAATCCACTGGGATGAAGCTTGAACCCGTATCCAAACGGGCCAGATATCCCCTCACCGAGATTCTGGACCGAGGGGATTCTCCCACGGAGGCCTTTCCAGTGGCCGAAGCCATTGTCGGGCCGGCCCTGGAACTTTGGCAGCGTCCGGCTTCCTGTCCTGCGCCTTCGGCCAGGATGGCCAGGAAGTATGTGATCCCTACTGGCTCTCTGTCCGGGTTTTCTGAACACCCCTCGGCTGAAGGGTTGGTCACAGACAGTGTTTTCCGGCGTGCCGGTAATGCCAGGGACGTGGACAAACTGCCCGACAAAGAGTCCAAGAAATTGGACTACTCGGGGCGGAAAGTGTATGCTGCCTCTTCTCTCGGCCTTCGTCAGGCCAGTTTGGCCGTCCTCATGGCACATTTCTCCCATGCCCTGTTGGGTTCCCTGGATGAGGCGGTCCCTCATCTTCCCGCTGACCTGCAGACTACGGTCAAGCAGGTGCGGGAACAGGGCAGGGCAGTAGCCAAACAACAGCTCCAGACTGCTCTGGATATAGGAGACTCATGTGCCCAGTCAGTGGCGGCCGCTGTGGCCATGCGTCGGCGGGCATGGCTGCGATATCCACTTTACCGCGGATACCCAGCACAAGCTTGCGACGTTCCTTTCCTGGGAACAGACCTGTTCGGCCCTGGGTGGAAGGCCACCTCCAGAGGATCGAAAAATCCAATGCCACCTTGGATTCGGTCTGCGTCGGCGCAGAGGACAAGGGTCATAAGCCCCAGTCTAAGCCCTTTTCGTCCCTCTACTCCGCCCTTCGCCTTGACCCAACAATAGCGTCAGAGGCCAGCAGGCTAGACCTTGGTATTCAAGCCCAAGCCATCGGCTTCCTCTAATAGGAAGCAAGGAGGAAAAGGCCTAGTGGTCCCCGGTTCCTTCCTCCAAGCCTGCTAAGTGGCCGGGCTGAGGGTGTCACCCCATCCCGTTACCTCGTCCCTGGTTCCCCGTGGAGGCGGCTCAGACACTTCCTTTCCGCCTGGTCCGCTGTTACCACGGACAGGTGGGTTTTGAGGTGGTGGGAAGGCCTGCCTCTGGAATTCAAGCAGGCTCCACCCTTCAGAGCCGTCGCCCCTTGGGGCTTTGGGTCCCGGAATCTCTACAGGCTCGTCGAGCCGACGCCAGCCTCCTCCTTCAGAAGGGTGATAAAAGAGATAGAGGACCCTCCACCAGAACCAGGGTTCGTGTCCAGGTACTTCCTGGTCCCGAAACGGACGGGGGGCTGGCGCCCCATCTTAGACCTACACGACCTGAATAAGTTCCTAAGGTCTCGAACCTTCAGAATGGTCACTCTGGCTCAGATAATACCATCTCTGGAACACGGCGTGTGGTTCTGTTCTCTGGACTTCCAGGACGCGTTCTTTCACGTCCCTATCCGTCCGTCTCATCAAAGATTCCTCCGCTTCAGAGCGGAGGGATCCCTCTTCGAGTTCCAGGCCATGCCCTTCGGCCTTTCTTCAGCTCCCAGGGTCTTCACCAAATGCATTGCAGCGGTGACAGCTTTCCTGCGGCGCCGAGGGGTCCAGGTGTACCCTTACCTGGACGATTGGCTGATAGCAGCCCCCTCCAGGTTGGAGGTGGAGCGGTCCAGAAATCTGGCCCTCCGGGTTTGCTCTCAACTGGGCCTCCTGATCAACGAGGCCAAGTCGGAACTCGAGCCGAAGCAGGTGATATCCTTCATCGGGGCAGAGCTTGACTCTCTTCGAGCCAGAGCACGGCTCCCGGCGGACAGGGCCGAGGTTCTTACCTCCTTTGCCCAATCATTTCTGGTTGGGCAATCGCGCCCTGCCCGGGACTTCCTGCGACTCCTGGGTCTTATGGCGGCCTGTACCAGCGTAGTCCGTTGGGCACGCTGGCACATGCGCCCCCTCCAGTGGGGTCTGGCCGGCCAGTGGTCACAGCGTTGCGACCCTCTGGACCAGCGCGTGTGGACGACCCAGGAGATGTGGAACGCTCTCCAGTGGTGGACCGTTCTGTCCCATCTGCAGGAGGGTATCCCGTTTGTCCGCCTCGAGCCGACGGTCTCTCTATCGACCGACGCCTCTTTGATGGGTTGGGGTGCCCATCTGGGGGAACACCGTGCGCACGGCCTCTGGTCCCCGCGGGAGTCCCGATGCCATATCAACCTGCTGGAGCTCCGTGCGGTCCGCCTAGCTCTCACCGCCTTTGCTCCGTTTCTCCGGGGTCAAGTGGTCCGAGTCCAGACGGACAATACCACGACCATGTACTATCTAAACCGCCAGGGCGGGACGCGCTCCTTGCCTCTTTGCAAGGAAGCTCTCCGCATCTGGTCACTAGTGCGCAGCCTGGAGGCGGATCTCCTGGCCATTCATGTGGCAGGAGCCTCCAACACCCTGGCCGATGCCCTGGGCCGGATAGGGGCTGCATCGCGACGAGTGGTCTCTCCTGCGGAGATAGTACAAGACCTGTTCTCCCACTGGGGCACACCTCTGGTGGATCTGTTTGCCTCAGGGAGAACGCAGGCTGAGGCTGTTTCATGCCCCCTCAGCAGGGCTCGCTGCAGGGGATGCCTTTTCGAGGCGTGGACCCCGGCCTCTTTCACCTTTCCCCGTTCCCCTGATTCACAGGGTCCTGCTGAAGCGAGGAGGACAAGGCGCAGGTGATTCTGATAGCCCCAGACTGGCCTCGCCAGTTCTGGTACCCAGATCTCCTCAGTCTCAGCTCCAGGACTCGGCAGCTTCCAGCTCGCCGGACCTGCTCTCAGTCAATCAGGGAAGGTGTTCCATCCGACCTTCAATCCCTGCACCTGACGGCCTGGTTCCTGAGCGGCTAGAGTTCCAGGCCTTGGGTCTTTCCGACGAGGTCCTCAATGTGGTTGAGGCGTCCCGTAAGGAGTCGACCAGAAAATGCTATGCCTTCAAATGGAAGAGGTTCTCCATTTGGTGTCGGGGGAAAAAGGGTTGGACCCTTTCTCGTGTCCTGTGGCGAGCATTTTGGACCATCTATGGTCCCTATCTAGTCAAGGGCTTAGGTCGACGACCCTTAAGGTGCACCTGGCAGCCATTTCTGCCACCATGCGGGCGGTCAGCAGTCAGTGGCGCAGGAAAAAGTGGTCGCGCTTTTCAAAGGCCTTGATCACATTTCCTCCAGTGCGGGAACCCCCACCTCCGTGGATTTACTGCTGGTACTGGCAAAGCTCATGGGCAAGCCATTCGAACCAATGCACAGGTGTGGTCTCCCCACCTGTCGTGGAAGACCGCCTTCTTGGTGGCTATCACGTCCAGCCAGAAGGATGGGAGAACTTCAGGCGCTTTAGCATCGAGTCTTCTTACCTGGTCTTTCACAGGGACAAAGTTGTCCCACGCCCCCACCGAAATTCCTTCCGAAGGTGGTGTCGGAGTTTCACCTTAATCAGGTGTTGACTCTGCGGTGTTCTACCCCAATCACACCTCGGAGGCGAATATAGGCTCCATACTCTGGACCCTAGAGGGCGCTAAGCTTATAAGGAGGCGCCGCGGCTGAAGTCGGGAGAGGGTTCGCCAGCTGTTTGTCACCCACGCTGAAGCCGCACCTGGCAGACCTGCAGCCGCTGACGATAGGCAGATGGGTCACCTCCTGCATAAATTTGCTATGAGTTGGCGGGCATGGAGCCTCCCAGAGGATAAGAGCTCATTCTACCCGCCATACTGCTGCACTCGATGGCTGCTTCCAGGATGTCCCTATCAGGAAATCTGCAGGGCTGCTACCTGGAAGTCAGCACACACCTTTATTACCCATTACCACATCGACCTTGAGTCCACGTGGGATGCTGGTTTTGGGGCCTCGGTTCTCCAATCTTTGTTCCCCAAGTAAGTATGTAGGGGTGTGCGCTTTGCCTCCCTCCTCCCGGAGAACTGCTAGGAGTCTGCCAATAAGTGTGGATGAACAACATATCCATGTCCCTAGAAATACAGAGTTACTCACCTGTAACAGGAGTTCTAGGAATGGTATATGTTGTTCATCCTAATTCCCCGACCCTCCCGACCTCCCGGCTCGACAAGACAACCTGAGCTTCCAGCGGGCCAGATCTGGCGTCATGGGGCGGAGCCGAGAGTTTTACCACCTGGGTGGGTGGGAGGAGCTAGCTTGAAGACCTTCCGGCAAGATTTAAAGCGGCAAGGAACCTGCCAATAAGTGTGGATGAACAACATATACCATTCCTAGAACTCCTGTTACAGGTGAGTAACCTGTATTTTCTCACCTTCTGCTATAGGTCAAAAACCTTCCCTACATAGCTTAACTCCGCAGATTCTATCGCTTCTGGGAGAACCTACTGAATATGTGACAACATTTAAATATCTGGGGCTTTGGACAGACCACAAGCTTACATTCTCTGACCATACTGAGGAACTATCAAAGAAGCTAAGGCAGAGACTCTGCCTGTTCTTCCGGATCAAGCATCTCCTATCCCACGATGCCAAAAAGTTCAAGTTCAGGTTTATTGCAGGAAAACTCCATTGAGCAAACTCATTCACAAGGAGGTCCTGTGACATAAACACTTAAAGTACAAACACAGATAGGTAATAATAGTATATACATGAAATGCACGCTACGTGATACAGGCTGGATATACATACAAGGGTACCACATATGGTGACCACAGGTGGTAAACATTGATATGAGACAGGGAAGCGACTTACAGGTTGCATACTGATAAATGAAACATAACTGGTGTGTGCACTACATATATTTTGTCAGCTAGAACAAACAGACTACAACTGATATGGGGGGGAGGAGTGATTTGATAGAGTAGCAGTGGAGCGTAAGCATAGATAAAGCCAGGAGTAGAAGGGGAAGGGGAATGGAAAGCAGTTAATATGACAAATCAATTATACCTTACCAGTGGATAAATATGGCACACATGGGGAAGGAAGAGACTTAATGACAGTTACAGGTGTCTTTTATTTTGGCTGAACTTAGCAATTTGTAGAAGTTTATTGAAACTGCGCTAGTTAGTTTCAGTATGGTTTGTAATTGGTTCCAAATGGAGGGAAGGGCATATACAATAGCACATTTACCAAAGGAAGTCCGCGTCCTTGGTATGTCAAGCATAATAAAGTCAGATTTTCTTAACGAGTATGCACTATGTGAGATACTAATAGGGAAGAGAGATAGCTTGGCAATTTCTGCAGGAGCAGTTTGTCCATAGCCCAGCATGGAGCAGGCGTCTAGTAGTAAGGGATGTTTAACAAACAGCTGCATATAAGTCACAGTGGTGCGAACGGTAAGGGGAGTTGGTAATGAACCGTAACGCACGGTGATAAAGGATGTCCAGTTTACTTAGATTTGCAAGCATGGTGGAAGAATAGATTACATCGCCATAGTCGAGTAGGGGGAGAAAAGTGGCCTGTACAAGCTTGTTTCGAGTTTCAAGGGGGAAAAGGGGCCTATTTCTGTAGAAGAAACCTAACCTTGCTTTTAACCTTCTAGAGACATCTTGACGTGGTCATTGAAAGATAATTTATTGTCGATCCAGATACCCAGATATTTAAATCTGGTTACAACTTCAGAGGCTCGTTTAAGCGTGGTGACAATGAAGTCTTGGCAAGGGTATTGGGGGCCTGTGAGTGGTCCAAAAAGACTGGTCCAAACCACCTTTCTATCCTTATTGGACTACGCTGATTTCTCTATATGGCCAAGGCTCTGCTCCGTGACTCTCTCGAACTTGACTTGCTCTATCACCGAACTGTGAGATTTATCTCTGGTCTGCCATACCTCCCCCACCACTGCTCTCTGTATGCTGCAGTAGGCTGCACATCCCTCAAGTTTAGAAGGCAAAGAAATGCCGCCTTTTGGACTTTTACAGCTATCACACATAAGCTTCCCCAGTATATCTCTGACTGCTTGCCCCTATGTGCTGTAGGCAATTACCCCTTGCGCAGCCTCTCATTTATCTCCTTATAAATTCCTAAAGTTAATTCACGTTTTGGTAAAGCATCTATAAGCTATGTACTCCCTCACCTATGGAACAAATTTCAAAAACCTCTGAAGCTGGCTGGCCCGACAACCTTTCCTCCTTCAAAAGCTTTTCTCTCATTTCTTTATAGAATTCTGTAACTGCCCCTGAGGCCAGTGAAATAAGTATCGGACATCCATTTCCCAGGCCTTGTGATTCCCTCTTTATCACTCCTCCTCCTCTTCTCCCTATCACCCTCCTCCCCCTTTTCCTGAACTGATGTACATACTGTATAATAATGAATATTGACAATATTTTTTTCTTGGCCTCTTGCATATTTGCCTGTATAGACCTTGCCTAATACTGTACTATGTTTTATGTCCTCTTCCACATTGTATTCCTTGATTGTACACCCATCTTTTTTTTTCCTTTGTATTTTGTTTACTTTTATGTGCATTTGTGCAGGTCCACCTTGCAAATGAGCTCGCTCAATGGTGCTTCGCCTGGTAAAATAAAGACTGATTGATCAGTCACCTTGCTTATATGATTTTATTTATTTAAAAAAGTGGTAACTGGGAAAGGCACACTGAGCCGAGGCTCATTTCCAGGTGCGACCCGGTGGGAAGGAATTTAGGAGGAGCAAATTACAAAACAAAATATAGATTTACATTACAAAATAGGATTGTAGTCAAAAATACAGATTAAATACCCAAGTAGCCAATGGAAAATGTTATCTGCTGTGGTGGATAAATTGCCTGAAGGCACTACTAAAGTCCAGCAGCGTGTTGCACACAGATTGGAGGCTGGTAAGCATTTACTGCGATTCACACGAGACACCTCTGATGCTTCCACACATGCATCTAGCATCTGCCTTCTGTTTACCTCCTTGAGAATGTCCATTAGGGCTTGAACCCCAGATAGTCTCAGCATCGATCACATGGCTGGGAATGCTGTTCCACATATGTGCCCCTGCTCCATAAAGAAATACTTCCTGACACCCTCTCTGGATTCCCCTTCCAATTAGAGGCAGTTACAGTTTGAGGTTACACCCCTTGGTGGCTGTGCTGTTCCTTAGCGTAAATAGCTCTGTGGAGTCAACCCTGTTATTATATCCCTTCATGTATTTGCATGTCTGTAACATATCCCCACTTTCCCTCCTGTCCTCCAGAGAGTTTGTGTTAAGGCAAACTAATATTTCCTCATACATCTTAGCCTGCTGCCCCTGAATCATTTTCGTAGCTCTTCTCATCATATCCTCTTCTATTCAGGAACGCACAGGGTTCTATCCCAGGCCGTCTTCTTGTCTCTGTTTACCTTCTACCCAAGGAACACTCATCTCCAACTATAACTTCTCAATCACTTATGAGCTGAGGATACTTGGCTCTGCATCCTGTTTGACTCTTTTAGTGACCTGCCCACCATCCTCCTGTGTGGAACATGACATGTCAGTTGGGCTGGCAGTATAGTGTAGAGGTTGGAGTAACTAGCTGTGAATGAGCTTGGTGCATCCAGCAGACCTGGGTTTTAATCCCACAATCTCCTCTTATGTACTGTGTGACTATTTAGCTTTTGTTAACCAGGTAAGTGCACTAGCCATAACATGACTATTTTCAGGCACGACCCGGGAGAGTACAGACATGCAGAAACTTAACAGGATTACAAATTATAAGTGCTTTACATACAAGGAGTTACAGAGGATACAATATATCAGAACATACAAAGTAAAGCGCTTTACATACATTGAGTTAAACTGGATACAACATATCAGAGACATACTGTACAGAGTAGACCATTCATAAGTTCATAGGTGCCTACCTATGCAATGAATAGAGAGGACCTTGGACAATAAATTTTCAGGTGGCATATCATATGAACAGAACAAGGTACACAAAAACAGGTAATACAAAAGGAAGAAATAACCACTGAGAGCAGGGGGTGTCATTAAGGAAAAGGTCGGTAAGTGAGAAAGAGGGGAGCAAGCCATGAAATTAGATTATATGAGTGTATGTAAGTGTAAGAGAGATGCCTGCAGTGCAAGATTGTATATGGGCAGGGAAAGGGAGTCGGGACAGGCTGAGGCACTAAGAGGGTTATATAGAGGTGAGGAAATACTACTGTATGGCCAGAGACATCAGTCATTAGGTAGGGTGAAAGCAGGAACAGGTATCGGCAATCAGCAGATTTGAGCGCAGTTTTCTCTTAAAGCATGTGGGGGAGCTAGAATGAGCGAGTCACTGAACCTCCCCAGTGCTCCTGGATTGCCCCTGAAAACAGGCATGCCTACTGGGCCTTAACCAGTTAGCTAAGAATTAATGGGGAAAAAACTGTCTTCTAATTTCTTCCAGTTGGCTATTTCTAAACAAACTCTGGCCAGAGCTGATAGGGCTGCATCCGAGGAATTTGGGGTAGAAATATTGAAAATTACTAAAGTTACGAGCCTGCATTAGCAAAATGTAACATAGGCTCATAAATTAGTTGTTTGTAATAGTTTTACACCAGATTTTCAGCATAGCCTTGTTATGACCCTACCTCATGAAGAAGGGCTGAGAAAATGTTCAACTCCTGACCTAAAGGTGATTTTGTACAGGGACTGCGAAATCAACATTCAGGACGCAAAAACACATTTTGGGCAGGAGTTGAAAATGACAGCTGTCACATTCATGAGGTGCTGTAAAGAAATGGCTATGTTGAACATTTTGGGGGTAAAACTAATGTATATTACCAAACTTACAAGTCTGCATTTGCAAAATGCAACATAGCCTCATAATTATCTGTTCGCTCATCGGCCACCCACCATGATATATATTTTTTTTTTTTTTTCAATTCTGTTCATCCTCCTTCAGCAGGCCACTGTCGTCGTCTGCCAACCTTACCAGTCTCTGGGCCTTTCGCGATCTTATGGTGCCATGTTCACCTCAGCAGATCCCCAGAGCTGGTCCGGAGGCTTCATCCTAGGCACCCCCGATGTTTCCTCCATTTTTGCCCTCGTGAGTCACTCCTACTTACGAGACCTCGGAAGTGGTGACATGTGTGTGGAGGCACACATGTGCACCACAGCTCCAGTGCCAGTCTCTTCAACCCTCCTTCAGCCTAGCGCCGGCAGTCCTTGGAGCGACGCAGCCACCCTGGCCTCCACCAGGGGTGGCCAAGCTCCAAGGAAACCTGTTCCTGCTGCAGAGGGCTCACAGCCAGCAGCCACTTCGTATCCTCTGCTGACTTCCAACCCAGGTTCATTCCTGAACCCGGGTCGCCGGCATGGCGCGAGGTGTGGCGTCCAGCACCTCAACCCTCTGTGCCACTGGGCTGGCCTCCACCTTGCTTTTAAACAAAACCTGAAAGCCTGGTTCCTCACGGCTGCAACCTGTCTCTGCACCGTGCTAAAACACTCACGCCTTCTTACTGGCTTTGCTCTCCCATTGAGTAAATTGCACTTACCGCCACTCCGTATGTCTGTCCCCCCTTTCCTCAACTCTGTTCTTCCTTTGTTGCCATTACTGCATTTGAACCATGAACCTTTGTAATTGTATGCTGTTATAGTGTGTAGCCTGTAGTGCTGCACTAACTTTGTGAAACCTGAACCACACCGATTGTATACTGTTATTATTTGTATGTGTAACCTGTACTTTCTGTTTTATTGCGTACTCATTGTTGTATTAACCAAGCTAACCTCTTGTACAGTATACCTTTCCTGCCACCTCAAGAGTGGGTGTGCATTGTATTATATCTTGTTACTGTTTGTATATGTACTGTTTTTGCCGCTGTGTGGCCTGGGTCGTGACTGAAAACGGTCCTTTGGATCAGTGCACATGGCCTGGTTAACAAAGACATAAATAACTTATTTTTAAAAATATTTTTACACCATATTTATAACATAGCCTTCTTATGACCCCGCCTCGTGAACAAGGGCAGAGAAAATTTTCAACTCCTGTCCGAAAGGTGATTTCATGCAGGGACCGCAAAATCACCTTTCAGGGTGTAAAAAAAAAAAAACATTTTGGCTAGGATTTGAAAAATGATAGCTGTCACATTTATGAGGTGCTGTAAAGATATAGCTATGTTGTAAATTTGGGGTAGAAATATTGAAAATTATCAAAGTTACGAGCCTGCATTCGCAAAATTCAATGAAGGCTCATAACTTTGTTCTTTTTTAATATTTTTACACCAAGGGGGACATATTCAGAGCCGACCATTTGCGCGAGCACAAAGATGCCGCGCACAGAGTGGATGTGCTGGCTGGCTTCGAGTGTATATTCAAACAGTATGCGCGATCAGGTCTGATTATGCGTACTGTTTGAATATCCGACCCTGGATTTGCTGCCCAGAGCCGTCGGTCGCCAGGTCCGGCACAGCGCATCCAGGGTTGGGACTGACTACCGCCGTTGGGACATGCATGGCTCATACTTGGATGCGCCACAACCCCAAGGGTGATAATCAGCCAGCAAATGCTAATGAACTTGTTTGGGCATGCGTAGCGCAAACAGACACCATGCATGCTCATTACGAGCCCATTAGTATAGCTGTGCCCGGCAAGAATGTGACCATCCAGTCCCCTCCCAGCCCCACACACTGATTGATGCAGCAACCTGCACCAAACCTCCCTGGCAGTCAATGTAACCCCCCGCCCCAGCCCCAATTGCGTGTTGACACAAAACATTCCTATTCCCTGGTGGTCTAGTGCCCTCCTCTCCCCGATCTCATGTATACTTATATATACCAGACCACATTCCCTGGTAGTCTACTGGAACCCGATCCCCGACAATAGGAAACAGAGTGCAAGGATGCCCCCCCCCCATGGCCTGTCTCCGATCGAATTAGGATAATGCCCCGAACCCATAGCCACAGTGAGGAGGTACCCCACACCCATACCCGATCGTAAGAGAATCTTCCACTGAATGATGTTCCATACTGAAATGGCCTCCCACCCTATCTGGACCTGACCCTGCTTCCCCCCCCAACCCAACCAGAGCTGTCTACTGGCTCAGCCCTCCGCACACCTCCACGGCTAGCCGCCAACTGCACTGTCAATGAACATGTACTGTACAGAGTAGACGCTCATCGGCTGAACCAATAAGCGCGTACTCTGTACAGTACGCATTTGTTGACAGTTCAGTCAGCAGCTGACTGTGGTGGTGTGCAGAGGGCTGAGCCAGTCACCGCTCCTGTGGGTCGGGTTCCGTCCAGACGATGGGGGTCACTCCGTATGGAACATCATTCGGTGGACGAATCTCTTACAGTCGGGGATCAGGTGCGGGTGGAGGGGGTACCTCCTCACTGCGGTTATGAGTTCGGGGTATTATCCTAGTTCGATCAGTGATCTGCCATGAGAGGAGGGTCCCTGCTCTCTGTTTTCTATTGTCGGGAATCTGGCAAGGCGGTGGGTTCCACTAGACTACCAGGGCATCAGTGGGGCTATCACATGTTCAAACATCAGGGAACGGGATGGTAGGGGGGGGTTCACTAGCCTACCAAAGTATGGGGTTGCTGTACTGTCAGTACAGGTGATCGGGGCTGGGGAAGGAGGTTGTCATTTGACTGCCGGGGCTGGCTGGCTGCGGTGCACCTGTGTGCAAGTCGACAGCCTGCCTGTGGGTGGCTGGCTGATTTAGGCCGACTTTTCATGGCCTATCTTTGGGCTGCACAGTTCTGGCCTTTGAGGGGCACATTCCCTCTGAATATGCCAATGTGCGGCATTTTCATGGGAACGCCCCCTCAACCTGCACGGCATACTTTTAACTTGCGACTAGGAACATTCACATGTGGAGGGCGCATTGCGCCCTTTTGAATATCATGCTGCGGCGCAATGCTGGGGTTGTGGCACATCTCCCATTTCTGCTGGGATGTGCCGCGCGCCCCATTTGAATATGGGGCCCCACATTTTTAGCATAGCCTTCTCATGACCCTGCCTCATGAACAAGGGTAGAGAAAATGTTCAACTCCTGCCCAAAAGGTGATTTCGTACAGGGACTGCAAAATCACCTTTTGGGACAGATTTGCCTAATGACACTGTGGTTATTCATGAGGTGGGGTCCTCAAAAAGGCAGGTTGAAAATTTGGGCTAAAAATATGCAAACATGGCCAAGTTATGCCACTAAATTGAAAACACCATTGAAATACATTGAACCGCATACTTGTTGCTTCAGTTTGCGATCCAGTTTTAAAGCATGAAGACATGTCTGCAGTGGAAAGAGGATTACGGGATTGAATCCCTGGTGGGGTAAGTAAGGGCTTGGGGGTTGCAGGGTAGTGGGTGCTGAGTGGAAAGGTCGGGTGGGGGGAAATTAATGACCGTAAAAGACATTGATGGGAAGTTTTCTTTCTACAGGCTTAAAAAAAAAAAAAGGGACTGAGGATTCCACTTTGTGACACTGGGGGGTTGGGCACCCCCAGTGTCAATGCTATGTTTCAGGGGGAGGCAGGGTGTGTGGGGTGGTGGGTGCTAAGAGAGAGGGTCAGATGGGGGAGGGCAAAGGCTTAAAAAAAAAAAAAATTGGGCATCCCCACTGTTGCTGTTAGTTTTGGGGGGGGTGCCATGTATATATTAAAAAAAAAAAAAACAAATAAACGCATGATGCTTATAGTGGAGGGGGTGACACAAAGAAAAGAGATTTGTTGGTCATAAACTGGGGATTGGGCACCCTCGTGTCACTGTTATGTTTTGGGGGTGCCAGAGAGGGAGGGTCAGGTGGGGTGGGAATATATATACTAAAACAAAGTTCACGGCAGAACGCGCACACTCCGTATCCAAGATGGCTGCCGCACTGTACTTCGCGTGCGCTAGTAGTCGCACATGCGCAATGCAGTTTGGCAGCCATCTTGGACACGGCAGAGTGTGTTGTGTTCCGCCGAGAGATTAAAAATAGTGCAGTGCGACTGCCAATCGAGACAATGAGCGGGGTGCTTCACGGACGCGGAGGCGACTATGGTGCAACTCCAACATGTTGTTCGGTCGGAAGGAATGTGCAGAGTCCTTTTCTTATAGCACGAGGTCTGCAGGGCTACACCCACTGAACGCCTAAAAATGAAGTGTTTCTCCTTGGAAAGAAAAGTTCTCCAAGGGACACCTTCCCTTTGTCAACCTTCTTGACACTGATCTCATTTTTGCTCCCCGTACACATCTGTAGTGTGTGCTGTAATCATGCACGTTCATTCACATCTCCCATATATGTAAAACATCTCTTGTTTCTGTCATGTTCTGGCCCCTTCTTTGGCTAAAAATCCCAAGTCATGCCTTCATCTTGCTTGGACTGTTCGTAACTCACACTTCTGTGACCTTCCCAGAACCCAGCTTGCCAATCTCCAGTTTCCTCAAAAGTCTGCCGCCTTCTTCCTGACACACTCCAAGAGGCGTGATCACATTTCCCTCTTTTTTAGAGACCTGCAATAGCTCCAGATTCATTCTGAAATTGCCTTATGTATATGAAGAGTCCTCATGGACTTGCTTCTGCATACTCTTCTGATCTTATGTCCCCCTAATGTCCTTCACATGCCATCTAGTTCTTCAACTCTGCCTTTCTCTCCCTCCCTCCCTCTCTCTCGCTTTTTCTTTTCTTGCTCTCTTTCTCTGAGCTTGACCACATTTGGTGGTAAAGCCTTCTTTCAGTCTTCCATTCTTCCTCCTCTCTACTGACTCTCCCATGTCTCCGGGGGACGCTGTGGTGCCCAAGCAAAGTGGCCATTTAAGGATAGAGCTGTGCAACCAGATGAGAAATTTTAAAACAAATCAACTGATTTAAAATAAGCAACCAGGATTTAAATGACCTAGAAATGTGTCGGAAACCCTGCTGGACATGATGGGGAACCCCTGAAAAGATAAACCACAAGTTGAAGGAGCTAAGCCCAAAAATGCCTGCTGTGTGCCTGCCACACGGTCTGCATAGGGCTGCACTACAGAGACTGCAGAAGGTCCGGTGAGGAGACTTGATGATTGGCACCAAGATTGATCGGCTGTAAAACAGTTGCTTGACTGTCTGACAAATTTAATGGACTCACAAGTCATGTGGCTGGATTGGAATCCCAATGAATTCAGTGAAAACTGTGACCGCCAAAGCCATGAAGCGGTCAGACGCAGCGATGGGTGTGATCTTCATTATCGTCAAGGAGAACACTCACTTGAAGTCCTACTTAGAAACACTCGAAAACCAAGTAAGAGCAGCCACTGTCAGAATGATTGAGATGCCTGAAGGCTATGAAGGGGACCACCTTCTTTTGTTCCTCGAGGACTGGCTAGTGCAGCAACTCCGGGAAGAAGCTAATACTAGAGTCCAACATCTGCCAAGCGCCTACCAGGTAGCACCACGAGGGCAGCCCGATAACCCCGAGGCCCCATGCACCATCATTACAGTCACAAAGGGAGTGGACACTCATAATTATCTGATGGCACTAGCATGTCAGAAAAGGACACTTCTCCAGGACAGACAAAAGGTCAAACTATACATGGACATCAGCGTCATGATAAAGCAGAAGAGGAAGAAATTTGGTGGGGTCAACGCCATGGTAAGAGAGGCAAATATCCCTCATGGTGTGGTTTTCCTGGCCAGACTCCGGATAGCCCACAAAGGGAAGATTTACCTTTTTTTTAAGATCCCTCAGCTGCACTAAAGTGGAGCCAAAAACACGCTGCATCGAGACCATGAGCTGCTGATTAAGACACCTCATTGGATGATGATGAAACTTGATTTAGAAACATAGAATTTGACGGCAGATAAGGACCGCTTGGCCCACCTAGTCTGCCCATTTTCCTACCTAACAGATAAGCTGCAGATCCTAGTTAACCAACAGCTTACTTCCTCCTACCCCCAACTATGACTGCCTTATGTCTGTCCCATGCATTCTTGAATTCCCTCACTGTTCTTGACTCCATGACCACCTCAGGAAGGCTGTTCCATGCATCCACAACCCTCTCTGTGAAAAAATACTTCCTCACATTACCTCTGAGCCGTCCCCCCTCTATCTTCAAATTGTGCCCCCTTGTTCTTGCACTTTTCTTTTTCTGGAAGATGCTACCCTCTTGGACTTTGTTGATTCCCTTGAGGTACTTGAAAGTTTCTATCATGTCCCCTATCATGTACCATTTATAATGGCATAGCGCCAAAAAACACACATGGGTGGGTAAGAAAGCTGTCCACAGGTAAGACTGTATTTAATTCTTGTAAAAGGTCTGGTTCCAAACTATTTGGACTGGGACAGCTAAGCACCCAATCAAGTTTTCAAGTTTTGTAAATGAACAGTCATACCTAATGTTATTTAAAGCTGTGCTTACACAGCTGTGATAAGGCTATGGGTTTTAGTTCTGAACGCCCATTCTCCCACACTGATCAGCCATCCACATTTGTGTGGCCCCCTCTGAGCACTGATGCAAGCTATGAGTTCGGGGGTTCTGGGACACTTAGCTTGTTCACTTGGCGGGCGATGTGAGTAGTGCTTTTGTCCACACGCACACCGCCGCATCAGGACATGTCCCCAGCTTGGCTGGGACTCCAGGAGCGGGTTGGGCATCGACTTACTGTGACCTGGTAAGTGTCCACGCTGCCACATTTGCACTGCAGCGGCCTGAGGCCTTGGGCTGCTGTGGTGCAAATTGGGCAGTGTAAACAGGCCTGATGTTAATACCTGACTGGTTACATGCCTTGTTTTAATTGTCTAGTCTCCTTATCGAAAACTTTACAATCTGTGTATTGCACTGCAGTTGTTTACCTCTTCTTTTAAGTAAGAGACCAGTGTTCAGGTGGGGGTTGTTCGAAACTAAAGGGGATGTTGGTTTTCTTTACCATTCAACACCTAATCAACTTATATTATACCATATATAGTTATGTGATGCTGTATCCGTTTTGAGATTGCACATAAAGTGCACAGTATAGGACAAGCATGGCGAACTTCTCTATTCCGCCGCTTGAGGTAGACAAAACTATTGAACTGTATCCTGGGACTCTGATAGAAACTTCCCGTGCAGCACTATACTATACATACTATAGCCTTTGTATTTGCAAGTACTTTGGAAACTAACCTTTCCCCTCAGAGACGTATCTTTTAAGTGTAAGATGATTAAGCTGAGTGTAATACGAGAAGTGGTACACTCAATGTGATTAAATAACAAGTATGTAACGCCCTTTGCTTGCAAATGTAACTATGCTTGTTTATTAAATAAACATATAGTTGAAAGTCTCGTTTGCCTGTGATTGGTAATCCCACTCCACCCCCATCCCTTATCCCTACCCCTAGCACCATTGTCGTCTCCTGCTTGACAGTCTGACTCATCGGCATGTGATGCACTGAATTTGCACCCAGTATCCGTATCGGAAGCGTTCTGTTTCATAACTGCACACACAGTATAGTCAATTTGTTTAATATACTTTGGGAACATTTGCTATTATCTTGTTTGTGCACCTTTTTCATATTGCGTTTCCTACCCTACTATAAAGCGGACACTGACACTTTTGGTATCCATACTGAGATTGCAGTTTAACATAGCTCCCTTCTAACACCGTGCTGTGTCTGTGTTTTGCAGTGGGAGGCTGGTGCAGCGGAGACGCAATCTCCAGTGTGGAGAGGTACGACCCCCAGACTAACGAGTGGCGGATGGTCGCCTCCATGAGCAAGCGGCGCTGTGGGGTTGGTGTGAGTGTTTTAGACGACCTCCTCTATGCTGTCGGAGGACATGACGGATCATCATACCTCAACAGCGTTGAAAGGTGAGGCACACACAACATCTCAGAAACCACTCCCCTTTGCGTCTAATGCATTGTTTCCAGTCCATTTTTTTGTCCCTTGTAAATGCTGGTGTCCACCCAGGTGCTCTTTCAGATCAAGCTATGGTGTAGGACCACAAATCTAGTCATGGTGGCAATAAACAGAACCTCATTCTCAGTCCGCTTTTGATTTTAAAAGCCACATAATAAGTGGTGGGGTTTATAGAAAAGTCTACCATCCTAAGTAGTAGACCTAGGTAACAGCAGTTTTTGAGGCAGACTAGATGTGCAACCAGAAGGAAATGTTATAACTGTTATAAAATGTTATAAGCCAGAGAAGGCGAGGGGGACAGCAAGGTCAGCACCCAGGGTGGGGGCTGACCACACGAGCAGACACGAAAGACCATTAGGCCTATTCTGCTGGCATTTTAGTATGTTAGTATGTTAGTAACTTAGTACCCCTGTTGCGCAGGTACTGGGAGGTGCTAGAGGGGCCACTTCCCTTTTCCTTTCTGGGTTCTTATGTACTGTAGAGAAAGGATGAAGGGTGCCTTGAACGGGGTACTGAACTACTCAGTCAGGGAATGGATAGGGCCTTCCTGTTGAGATTTAGTCTGCCCCAGGCTTGAGCACCATAAGTCGAATTACTATTGTCCACATCAGAATAACCTTATCAGAAGCCGGCTATGCATCTGCCAACTGGGAGAAACCAAGGGGTTGGGTTTGAGCCCCATCATTCCACACTGGGACCAGGCACTTGGGTGCACAGGCTGTCCAAAATTTGCTCACCAGCTTTGGCTTAATGAAGGCATGGCATTGGCACCATCTGGGATGGCGCCCACTCTCCACGCCAGAGGAATCGTGCAGCTGTGGCAGTCCGATGATCAAGGTGGGTGGGTGTTATCACAGCCCAATGATTTGTTTCATTTTGGTGGAAGAATAGGGACAGAGTAAAAGGGAGAGAACATGTTCTTCAGGTTTAGTGACTACAGCTGGTCCGCTAGCACAGCAGTAGCTTTTCCGATTACGACACCAGCGACTTGGGTTCGGGAACGAGCCTGGGTCACTGGAGGGGCCAGCTGGGAGAGGACGGTTGAATGTCCCATGGATGATTGTCTCCTCAGGGGCAGGAGGGCTCCTGGTCTCTGCTGCAGTACTTCCACCTGGGTGGCTACAGATGGTAATGCAGGCTGCGGCCAGTAATAGGGAGGGGGAACTTCGCTCTGACGCCTGACACAACACCCTCACGACATTCAGAGCGAGTTAGAAAAAGAGTGAAAAATCCTCTGACCAAGCAGGATGTTGTCCTCCGGTCCTGTACTGCTGAGCGAGGCTCTCGTTCCCCACCAGAACTTCAGCTTTGTCCGGGGGCCTTCGTGGGGACTCCATGGAGGAATAAGGAGTGTGATAAGTCCAGGGGATGGTGGGTGATAGGGCTGGGCTGGGCGGAAGGACCAAAGGGTCCGATCAGGTGTAAGGGAGAAAAGTATACAAAAAAAAAGTTTGGTGACAAAAACATATGGAATGGTCAAATGCCCTGTAATGGTAGCCATTTCATGCAGTTGGATAGAATGGGTACCAAAACCTAGTAGCCATATTGACACTAAAGCATTAGTTTTTGTCGCTACTGTTTTGTTTGTTTTTTTCACTATTTTGATGCTCCTCCATTAGGCAGTGTGGATGTACCCCCTTCTAGCCATATTGGCCGTCACGCTGCACTGAGGTAGGATTTACCCCTTTGTTTTCCCTTGCCTGTGGGGACCTCGGTGCCAGGATGCCTGTCCCAGTGAAAGTAAGTGCCTGCGGGAGATCCGCCATGCACTTTGCAACATCCCAACCCATTTACTGCACTACCGCCTGTACTCCTATAGGTGGTGTTGCAGCCCTCCCTCCCCAGAGAAGGAGAGCACCCACTAGGATGTTCAGTCCTCTTCCTCCTCCTGGCCAGCCTCTGGCATTCCCCACTAGTTTCCAAACCCGAATCGCTAGAGTCACCAGCGGTAGTGCTACTGCTGTGCTGCTGGTTTTAAATGAGATTTTCTGGTTTCTGTTATGAGGGTTACAGTTGGCTTCTTGCGGCACTTGGTTAAAAGCAGCTCTGCGTAAATATCCGTTTCAGGACCTTCTGCTTTTTTATTACTAAAAATATTTTCACTAAAAAGGGAATTTTTTTCCCTCAGGCTTCCTCTGTTCACGTTGCTTATTGCTGCTTGAAGTCCTGATCCTCAACTGTGGATATCGGAACTCGTCACTACAGAAATTATTCTGACACAAGCTCAGGACTATGACTTCATGGTAGGAAAAGCAGCTGAAATCGAAAGGGCAACGATCCTGTTTTCATGCAGGTGCCTTTAGTATTAAGGGATGGAATGTCCTGAAACTCAGTATTTGTTTGGAAAGGTTCTGTGATCCTCTTCTCGAAACTCAGAAATCAATTTAAAGAATTGTGCTGAATCTATAAGATCTTACTTCGAGAGTAAGCTCTTGCAGCAGGTAACACATGTAGGACTGATGCCACCTGGCCGCAGATCTCGGCAATTTCTTTTCTCCAGCAGTACCAACGTGGGACCGCCCGCCCGACGACGCCCCTTCCCCATCAGCCGGTATAAAGGCAGGAGGCGGTCCCCACATGCTCCAGTTCCTTCCCACCGCGACACATGTTAGTTGGCTCTCGGCTCTCTGGCTAGTTCCGTTCACTCTTAAGAATCTGGGTTTTTTTTTTCCGTAGTTTCTTGAAAATCAACATATGTCCACTTCATCTACGGGGCACCATAACAAGTGCTTTTGCCGGAGACAGATCCCCTCTAAGGACGGTCACTCCGCCTGCCTTTATTGCCTGGGCCCAGACCACGACTCCGGTGCCTGTTCCCACTGTCAGGCCTTCAACAGTCGCACGAGAATCAGATGGCAGAAATCACTTCAGGCTTTCCTTGTCCAGCAGCATTCGGCCCAAATGCAGCTTGACTCCTTGACCGGGAGGGAATCCTGTTCTCATTCTCCTGCAAAAAAGAAGCACAAGAAGGATAAGCACCACCACCGGGAGCAGTCCGAATGCAGGCCCAGATCTTCCAGCTCTCATTCAGCCGGTCACTCTGGCTCTTCTGGGCATGAGGCCCTGCTTACCTCTCTCAAGCCTTCCGCCTCAATTACTCTCTCTTCGGGCTCTAGTCTTCAGCCCATTAAGATCCGGCCTCCAGACACCGGATCGCCAGCGCCAATGTAAGGCTCCTTCTGATCGGCCTCCCTCTCTCGGCCAGTCTCCGGGAAGCTAAGAAGGCCTCTGGGCACTCCTCAAGGGCATCGTCCATCCCGCCAAAATCTAAGTTATACCGGCGTCAACCCCCGTCTTCGGATGGATGCCACTCGGACAAGCCTGTGACTAAATCTCTAGACAAGCCTTCCAGGCCGCATAAACCTCCTGACCGTCCTACACCTGCTTTAGCCAAGGGATGTCCTTCGAATGCGGGCGCCGGCCCGACGCCGGAGAAACTGCCTGCTGTCACCCCTCCGGCGCCAGCCAAACCATCGGCTGAACCTCCTCCGCTGTCAGCCCCTCCGGCTCGGGCTGACGCCTGTCCTGACGTCACCCCACCTACAGACCTGACACCGGTTCACCAGACGTCGGACCCTGATGACAGTGTTTCTCAACCACCATCGTTGTCGCCAGTCACACAGACTCCGGACCTACCCGACACCGGTATGGGCACAGGCATACCGACTCCTCCTCCCAAACCAGATTTTCCCAAACTGGGTATGTCCCAGGTCAAGGAGTTGTTTTGCGACTGGTGGGACACAGTGAAGCAGGACCTGGTTCTCAATCCTTCTCCCACTCCTCAGCCTTCCCACATCCCAGAACCAGACGCCGAGGGGGACAGAGTTCCATCTGGTGAAGATATGGAAAAAACAAAAAAAACACCAGTCCCAGGAAGCACAAGGACAAGTCTAAGCACAGGAGATCTAGATCTTCTAGTCTCTCCCGCTCTCCTCCCCCTAAAAAGTCCAGGAAGAGGAGGAGGAGACATCATCCCCTCTTCTTCATCTTCAGACAATTATTTTGAGTCTGAGCCTTCTTCATCTGGCTCTGACCCAGATTCCCTTCCTGGGGATACAGAGGACCAGCCAAAATCTCCACCAGATGACCCTAGCTTCATGAAGGTAATGAGGCACATCCAGGAGAATCTGGGGCGGGATACAGAGGCCCTGAACCCTGAACCCTGGCGCCTGGCGAAATATCTGTGCCAGAAGGATCCCAAGCCGGTGGTCATCCCACCCCTTGTGGACACCTTTCAAGATGTCACATATGCCACTTGGAAGCATCCACATGCGTCCTCTGCTGTGCCCAGAAAGGCATATAGACTGTACCGGGCCCCCAAGGACCATTCCTTCTTAGCGGAGCACCCCATCGCTGACTCTGTGGTCATCTCTGCTGCACACGATCATTCACAGAGGCCTAAGCAGCTGAGCACCCAGCAGCAGGACAGGGAGTCAAAGCAGCTGGGTTCCTTGGGTCACAAGATGTACTCATCTGCCACCTGCAGTGTCCGCAGTCTCAATTTTTTGACGCACATGGTCCAGTTCCAAAATGCCCTTTGGGACCAAGGTCTGGACATCTTGCAAGGTGTGCCCGACTCCCCTCAAAAGGCAGAACTTGTCAAACTATTACAGACAGGCTCGGACGTTGGCATGCACATCCTGAGGGCTGCCTACAACTCTGCGGACACCTCGGCGAGAGCGGCCGCTTCTAGTATTTGCCTTCAGCGCCATTCTTGGCTCTGGGTCTTGGGGTTCGACCCAGATGTTCAGACGAACCTTCTGGATGCCCCATTCAAGGGCTCTGTTCTATTCGGTGAAGACACAGAGAAGGTCATTTCCAGACTACAGGACTCTGGTAAGACCATTTGTACTGTGCAGTCCATGTACCGTCTGAAGCAGGAGCGTTTTCGCAAGCCCCGTTTTCGTGGCAGAGGGGGTCATCAGCCTCAGCAACCCCACTTTCAGCCCCAGCCTCAGTGGGGAGGCTTTAGTCACAGGGGTGGGGCCAGAGGCTCTGCTTCCACCACCTCTAGAAAGGCTAGACCTACCGCAGCCACCCTCCCGCCCGCTCCCACAGCCTGACTATTCAGGTGACCCCCCTCTCCCAGACTTGTCATCGGGAGAGCTGGTGGGAGGCCGCTTTTCTCACTATGCCGAGGTTTGGAGAGAAGTGACCTCCAACTGGTGGGTCCTCAATCTCGTGGAGTTCGGGCACTCCATAGAGTTCGATTCCTTACCACCGGACAGACCCCCCACCTCCATCCCATTACCCAAGAGACCACAGAGCTCCCATCAGGCAGGAGATTCAGTCTCTCCTTGCCAAGGACGCCATAGAGTGCGTCCCAAAGGCAGAGATAAACTCCGGGTTTTACACCCACTTTTTCTTGGTCCCAAAGAAAACGGGGGATCTAAGGCCCATCCTGGATCTCAGTGATCTAAACCAGTGGGTCTCCTACAAGAGATTCCGCATGGTTTCCATACCCACTCTCCTTCTTCTCATCTCGGTCGGAGACTGGATGGCTTCCTTGGACATGCAGGATGCTTATCTGCACATCCCCATCACCAAAAAGCATCGGAAGTTCCTGAGATTCAGGTTCGAAGGGCCATCCTTCCAGTTCAAGGTCCTCTCGTTCAGTCTTTCCTCTGCCCCCAGGGTCTTCACAAAGTGCCTTGTGGTTGTCGCTGCAGCCCTACGCAGAGAGGGTCATTTCCTTTTTCCTTATCTGGACGATTGGCTCCTGCTGGCTCCTTCTCGTTCCCACCTCTGGGAAACCATCCGAGATACCCTGTCGCTCTGTCTGAGACTGGGAATCACTGGGAATCCAGAGAAGTCACAGCTATTTGCCTTTCAGAGGCTCCAGTTCATAGGAGCCATACTAGACACTTCGGTAGGAAGGTCCTTCCTTCCCTCCGACAGAGCGGAACGTCTCAGGGTACTGGCCGCTCAGGTCTGTTCAGCATCCACTGTACCAGCCAGGACCATACTTCGACTGCTGGGACACATGGCCGCAGCCATAGTTTTGGTCCCCTTCGCTCGGCTGCACATGCGTACCATTCAGTGGATGCTCTGGGTCCAATTGGATCAGACCCGAGATGATCTGGACATGCCTGTCAGGATCACAGAGCCAATTCACCGGGAGCCTCGCTGGTGTGGGTCTCCATCGAACCTTCTCAGCAGTCTCCCTTTTTGACCCAATCCTCCCATCCAAACCCTTATGACAGATGCCGCAGGAACGGGATGGGGCGTACATCTAGAGTCTCACAGGACACAGGGCTTGTGGTCTCCGTCAGAGGAGAACCTGCACATCAATGTTTTGGAACTGAGGGCAGTCCTGTACTCTGGAAACACTGGTCCAATTTTTGAAGCAGGGCCACCTCCATCTGCAGATGGACAACACCTCGGTGGTGTTCTACGTCAACAAGCAGGGCGGCACTCACTCTTATCCTCACTTTCGGGAGGCCATGAGGGTGTGGGACTGGGTGAGGGAGCATCACCTCACTCTCTCTGCAGCTCATGTTCGGGGTTCCATGAACATGATAGCAGATGCCCTCAGCCAATCAAAGCCTCTCATTCATGAGTGGGCATTGCTCCAAAGTGTGGCAGATGATTTATTCACCAGGTGAGGGACACCATAGTTAGATCTGTTTGCATCTCTAGTTAGTGCAAAACTGCCCAATTTTTGCTCGCTCGTTCAAGAGCCTGGAGCTTTCTGGCAAGACGCATTGTCCCTATCCTGGAGGGGAAGATTCCTATATTCTTTCCCTCCCTTCCCTCTCATTCAGCGAGTTCTCAAAGCACAATCAGAGAGGGTAGCCATGATCTTGATAGCCCCTCTGTGACCCAGACAGATTTGGTTCCCCTTGCTCAGGCGTTTGACGGTGGAACCTCCTGTCCCTCTACCAGTTTCAGCTCAGCTTCTATCTCAGGACAACGGAGCTCTGGTTCATCCCAACCTTCGCTCTCTCCACCTGCATGCTTGGATCCTCAGGACTTAGCTAAGTACAGATTTAGGGTCTCAGATAAGTTAGCTCAAATTCTGGTTGAGGCACGAAAGCCCACCACCAGGGCTACTTATGCCATGAAATGGAAATGCTTCTGTATCTGGGCCACAGCTTGGAGAGTGGATCCTCTCGTCTGTCCGGTTAACACAATTTTAGAATGCCTGTTATCCCTTTCGGAGTCAGGTCTCATCTACTCCTCCATTAAGGTACACCTGGCCACTGTTTCTGCCTATCACCACCTTGTCCAGAACAGGACAGTGGCTCAATTGGAGGTTTCCAAAGCATTCCTCAGGGGGAATTCTGCACATCCATCCCCATTCAGGATCCTGTCCCTCTTTGGGATCTGTTATTCGTTCTAGAGAGGCTTACGCTTCCTCCCTTCAAACTGGCTATGAGCTGTGAACTCCTCTCTTGGAAAACGCCGCTCTTGGTAGCGGTTACCTGTGCTAGATGCATCTCGGAGCTCCATGCCTTAATGTGTAAAAAACCCTATCGCATTTTTCACATGGATAGGGTGGTTCTCCATAGTAATCCTAAGTTTCTGCCGAAGGTGGTTTCAGAGCTTATACTCAATTAATCAGTTCAGCTTCCAGTTTATTACCCAGATTATTCCAACAGAGGGGAAGCTCTTTTGCATACTTGGACGTGCCTAGAGCCTTACGCTGTTATCTTTCCAGAACCAAGGAGGCTAGACAGTCCGAGCAAGTCTTCATGTTCTTTGCGGACAGGTCCTTGGGGCGTCCAGTAACCAAGCTTGCACGTTGGCTGGTAAACTGCATCTCCTTTTGCTACCAGAAGAGTGGAAAAATTCTTCCGAGAGTTATCAGGGTGCATTCCACTAGGACTGTCTCCACTACCTTCACAGCATTAAGGAGAGTGTCAGCGGCCAGCATCTGCGCCACTGCCACCTTGCACTCGATCCATACCTTTGTCAGGCATTACAGCTTGGACATAAATTCCAGGTGCAGAGCAGGTTTTGGCCTTGAGGTTCTGCAGGGTCTGTTCTTGAGAGCTTCCAGTTCCCGGTGTGTCTGTACTTTTCCTTCCAGCTCCCAAGGGTTGTCTTAAGTTTTATATTACTTGAGAATATGTGTGTTTCTTCCCCTCCCAAGAAGTTGTTTTAAGTTTTATACTGCTTGGGAATCAGTCCTACATGTGTTACCTGCTGCAAGAGCTTACTCTTGAAGTAAGATAGTACAGTTACGTAAGAACTTACCGTAACAGTAGATCTTTGAGAGAAGCTCTTGCAGTATGATTTCCCTTCCTCCTTCCCCTGGGACTAGGTCTCTCCTGCTAGGGCCAAGGTTTCATGCTGCAGGGGCCAGCTTGGCCTTAAATTTTGTGGAAGCTATTATTTCCACATTTTCTGCTCGCAAGGCTGCCTTATGCTGTCAAGAACTGGAGCACATGGGGACCGCCTCCTGCCTTTATACCGGCTGACGTCGGGGGGAGGGGCGACATTGGACGGGCAGTCCCACGTCAGTACTGCTGGAGAAAAGAAATCACCAAGATCTGCCGCCAGGTGGCATCAGTCCTATATGTATTACCTGTTGCAGGAGCTTACTCTCGAAGATCTACTGTTAGGGTAAGTTCTTACGTAACTGTACTTTATTTTCCCAATAGAAGCTGTTTTTTAATAAATACCATTTCCATTTCTTGATTTTTCCATCCGTTAAGACTTTTTGGTAACTACAGTGTTTTTTTGGATTTACGTACTGCTGGAAAGCACCATTTTAGAACTGAATGATGTAGTTTATGTCCCTCTCAGCGGCAGAGTTTTTTTATCTTTATTCTGTTCTGCTCCACTAGTACTGGGCCCCCTTCCCTTGGCATCCCCAGCCCCATCACCCTGCCATCCCTGCAACTTACTCCATTCTGTCACTCTCCCCCCCCCTATGGAGAGGCCACCAGGACGAAGGCTGATCCCGGCAGTGACTGTATCCACAAGTCCAAAACGGTGCCCATTTGGTGGGTACAGGGCCAGCGAAACACTGAGTTCATCCTGCAGCCAGCCCTGGCAGTTTTTTCCTTGTTTTTTGTCTCTTGAGGACGTCTTATGTCACAATGTCATGACGCGCTTTCCCCTGCCAACATCAGAGTTGTCCCCTTCCTATTTCAGAGAGCTTTGTAGTAGTAGGGAGCTGGAACCCTGCCCCCTGGAAGAAGGCAGCATCAGCTCTGACATCTAACATTCCACCACCCCCCCACTCCAGCCGATCCTCTGATGCCCTGAGTTCACTTACGAACTCGGGTTGTCAGCACCAGAAGCGGTAGTGCTACCACTGTGCCGGCCAGCCAGCAGCAGCGGAGTTCTGCAACAGAATACAGGTACATTGTGGCAACAATGGAAGAGCTGAGTAAGGACATAATGTACATCACACAGTTCTAAAATGGTACTTACTACCTGTGTATAAATCAGGAACAACATCCAAAGTAAAACTGGTATGTGAAATTCAGCTTCTGCAGGAAAACGACAGCACAGTTCTCCTGTAAAGTGTATCTTGAAGTGTCTGTGAGTCCAGTCCCTCCCCAGTCTGCAGCGATGGCATAAAGGCCACCCAGAAATGCTCCTACTTGGATTTGTTGTTATACAGAGTACCTCAAATTAATTTTTCTTTCACTCTTAAAAACAGTTGTTTAGTAACTTACCTAGTTACTCTGCAGACCAGCACATCCTTAAAATGCATCTGCGTTATGTCTGCCAAAGAAGAGTGCAGGCATGTATCAGTTAGTAGTGTTGAAATGCCTGCAGGTAAGCTGGCCTGCTAGCCTGTGTGCTGCTCTGATCTGGCAGCTTTCTGGTTCTGGCACTAATCTTAGTCACTAGGGTAAGGGCCGGGCGGAAGGATCAAGCATCCAAATACTGCTGTCCTCTCCCAGGGTGTTGCACCATCTGCAGTGTGGCTGATACCTAGTGGAGGCTTGGTGTTCCTGGCGGATGGGAGACCCAGAAGGGGGAAGGACATTGGTAGATGCTCTGCCTCATTGCATATAGATGTCCCTGGGGCAAGGAAAAAGGGAGGAAAACATCCTAACTGGAGCGGGATGACAGATGGCCCTCCCACTGTTCTGACACCCCCGACTGGGCACCACACTGGATCCTGCTTCAGGGAGGCATGGGCAAGTTCCCTCCCTCCCCCTGGCTGCCACCAGGATGGGCAAATTGTGGGAGAAGACTGGTAAGTCCCAGAGATGAAACGTAACTGGGCTGGGTTGGGGAGGGCTGTCCAGATGGGGCAAGGCTGGAGTAGGAAAAAGCTGCCTGAAGATGAACCTGGGTCACTTTCAGTTCTAATGATGTCACCTATGATTTTATTTTTTTTTTTGTTCCCAAAACGTCTCTGGGTTATAGATTAAATCAATAGGACTTCAGTGGGCCCTGTTATCCTTGAACATTTTAACACTACCAACATTTTTAATAGAAACATGCCTGCAGTCTTTTTTGGCTGACATCAGAACACAGGGATGTTTTTGGGAAGTACCGACCTCAGGAGCGACTGCGTAAGATGACAGACAACCCTTTTTTAAACTGAAATAAAAATTCACTTGAGGTACCCTGTATCAAAGAAAATGCAAGTGTGAGCTCTTTGAGGTGGAGCTCACTGCAGCTGTGGAGGGATTTACATTATCTTAAACACTTTGTGACCATCAGGCATCTGAATGATAGATTATGTCTCAGCCTTGTTACATAGTTTGGTGACAATGAAGCAGTGAGCCGATGGAAATGAGCAGTGAGTGTTTAAAGAGGCTCCAGTTTCAGCCTGTCCACTATAAAATGAATTTAGATCACTATATGTTGGGGTTTACTGCACACTGCTGCAGCAGGCTCATGATACAGTGTGGAGAGGCACTGCTGCTGCATCTGCGTGGGCCCTAGGATTGAACCCTCGCACTGGCATTCAGGGTAATCCAGCTGTCTTTGGTATTGCAGTGAGTGTATTAGCCTTGGCACACATAGCAAGGAGTTCTCACACACCTGGAATAGAGGGGGGAGGTTAGGAGGAGGGTGGGCTACCAAAGTGACGTACTTGCTGTTGTGTTAGCATACATGTCTCTGTATTTGGGTCAGAAGAAGCCTCTACTTACTACCACCAGTGACCGTCACTGTGCACCAGTGAAGGGAGAGGAGAAATGGGTGGGGAGCAGATTCGTGTCCACTTGGTCAGCAAAGTGTGTTTCATGGAGTTCCTCCACTTTGCTTTCACAGAGTGCGACCGAGCGAACCAGTGGAGCAGCGACGTTGCTCCCACCAGCACGTGCAGGACGACAGCGTTGGTGTGGCTGTACTCGGAGGGTATCTGTACGCCGTAGGCGGGCAGGATGGCGTCTCCTGTCTCAACATTGTGGAAAGGTACATCAGACTAGTGCTTCAGAGTGAGCAAAGCAAAGCCCTGGGTGTGCAGTTAGGAGTTCAAAATGCCTCTGTCCAACCTCAGAGCCGATTGGCTGAATCCACTTCTTGAGTGGTGGGCTGCATATCAGCTCTGTCCAACTTCAGTGCCAATTGGCTGAATCCACGTCTTGAGTGGTGGACTGCATACCCCCTCTGTCCAACCTCAGAGCCAATTGGCTGAATCCACTTCTTGAGTGGTAGGCTGCATGTCACATCTGTCCAATCTCAGAACTGATTGGTGAATCCACTTCTTGAGTTGTGGGCTGCATATCACCTCTGTCCAACCTCGGAGCAGATTGGCTGAATCCACTTCTTGATTGGTGGTCTGCGTATCACTTGACATTGGTGGGGGAGGATTTACTTGGATGTCTGACAGGCTGCCCACTCCCCCAACCCCAACATATTGAGGTTATATTTTAACTTTTCCAATCCTCCCAAGTTTAATTTGTTTACTTGTACCTGCCAAATCCAAATGGCTGTGGGAGTAGAACAGGCTTGCGACTTATCTGACTACTCCCATATTCAGTTTCTGTTGTATACAATAGAAATACACTTAATTGCACTCCTAGCTTTGTTTTTTTTTTGTTTGTTTTATTTATTTTAACAACTTAAAAGATAGATCCTTTTTTCTTTTTAAAAAATAGTTCTTTCTTTTTAGTCCAATAAAGTTTTAAGCTGTCTGTCAGGTAGAAATTGGCACAGAATGTACTCATCAGACCGAAACAAAATATGGGGGCGGGGGAATAACAATAGGATAAAACATGGAGGGGGAAAAAACTAAGTATTATAGTAATAAAAATTCATTTATGATGGTCTCCCACTCATTGAACCCCGAATGTGGATACCCTCCTAGCATAGCCCCCACGCGGGGATAGGGTGGGGGAGCAGAGGGGTAGTTTCCCTCAGCACTCCTGCTCTCCCTTGAAGACCAGATCATGCCGCGGCCAGCATTTATTTTGTAATTAAATTGGTAAGCTTTGCTGTTTTCCACTTGCAGTTAACCAAATTCATATGTTTGCCCGCAGGGGGCTGCTGTCTCTAGTTATACCACTTTCTGTTCTGTGGATGCCCAAAGATGTCCGCTGTTCTGTGCAGGGGTTCCTCCTGCAGCAGGCTTTATTGATAAGTTTATAGGGGCAGTCAGGCTGTCTTTTATGGCTGTAAGTGTGTCCTTGCATATTCTTAGAATAAAAGAACTACGAACAGAAGAAGTGCCAGCAGCGCTCTAAGAATGCAATTGGTGATACTCTTAAAGCTGTAAGAGACAGCCTGACTGCCACTATAAACTTGCAATAAATCATCAGACTGTTTGACATGAAATACCTTTTAAACTGTAAAAAAGTTAGCCTAAAAAGGACAGATCTCCCTGTTTTAAATGTGGAACTTGCCCTTTTTCAATCACTGCATGTGAGGTGGTGTTATGATTGTAAACGGTACTCATTGCAGATGAATCATCAGCGCTGATTGGGTGACTTGGTGTTGATGATGTAACCAGTAAGACACGATAGGGTGTTGGTTGTCTGGGGTAAATGCACCCCGGTGTGTAATGAGACACGAGGCGTGCCAAGCACCTTTAGCACCTGGAAGTATATTAACCTCAGATGCCTAATGACCTGGAGTGTCTTATTTCATTCATAGAATGGGTAAACTGTGAAACAACAAAATGCCATTTTTAATTAAAAACTGGTATTTTCATTTGTTAAAAGTAACTAGTAAAAAGTAGTCCTTCCTCACCAGTCAATGATTGGTCTTTTCACACACTCAGTATATGGCATGTTTGTTTATCATGAAGTGCAGTAATTCAAACTTCTGCAGAATTTCTCTGGCAGAATGTTTGCTCCTTACACACAGCAGAAGGTCTTGTATGCAGTATGGTCTCCATGTTACATGGGGCAGGCAAACAGCAGAGATTGCCCTGGCAAACTAGTAAGGCTTGGATGAGGATTTCTCATGGTCACCAAAGAAACACAAGGAATTAAAACAGTACCATCAAACAATAACATTAAAATAATACTTCATTTTTTAAATTGGTTTACGTGTGTGGAGAGGATTATGAGAGGAAAAAATCTTTAATTCTTTAGGGAGTTTTACTTTTTAGGGCCTTATGTGTTTTCAGTGAGTAAAGGTGGCAGCCATACTTTCGATGGCAAGCAGGGATAAGTGAAGTGGGTCATAAATTCTGCAAGTGGTTCGCCCAAATGCCAGATCCCACTTCCTGAACTTGTTTCAACCTGTACATGTCTGGGGATTCAACATGCGGGTCTCAGAACCTTTACTAGCCAGTCATAAGGCCCAGGACTTTTCCAACACATTTTATGATTATAGTTGAAAATCAACAATGGTGTCGACCACTAACCCTTACCACAACCATTTTTGACTACTTGTTGTGACACTTGGACAGCTGGTTCTGATTACTCTATGCTTTTTTGTAAAATAAAAATGTGTTATTGAGTGTCTCTCATGAAACAGCCTGTGGATGACCCCCAGGTTTCAGCTACAAGATGTTAACCTGAAAAGCCAGGAGATAATTAAAGACTAGAAGAGACATAAATTAAGGTTCTCCTGTTTATCTGACTTAATTGTAGCTTGCCAGCTGCCAGGATAGAGATCATAAACGTTTATGACGTTTAGATGAAGAAAACAGGTTATATCACTTTGGTGCCAAGTCATAAATGTTCCTTTGATGTCTGTGAAAAGCAGGATGCTGCCCATGAATGAAAGAAAGAACTGAAAAATCAGACTTGATCGGGAAGTCATATGGGGAAATGAGTTTTGCTGATGTCACCTTATTTAATTTACCTCCTGCTTGATAAGACATCCTGGTTGTATAATTTTTAATAAACAGAGGAGGAGCTGGTGACATGGAGAAGACAGGTTTGAGACATTTTTTTTTTTTTTAAATTATGCTGTGACTGAACTGTAGAGACACAAACATGTTTGGACTCTGAAGAAGAAACATCTACTCTAGCACTGTTAGAAGATATACATTAGATAGATAAATCTAATTGTCTGGCGGTAGGAATTTGCACTTTTTAAACCTTATTCTTTTAAGTGATTGTATTAATTGTGATATATTCTGTATTTACATTTTTCATTTTTATCTATTTTAAAGTAAACCTGTATTTTAAAGAGACTGCTTGGTGTGGCTTCGAAATTCTTTCTTTGACAAGTGAAGCATATATGGTTAAAGTTGACACTGTGCATAGCTTACTGGTAATACCAAACTGGGAAAAGGTAAGAGTTTATCTAAGGTCATTCATAGAGTTTTTAAGGGTTCATTTTGTACACCTGGTTAGGTGTCCATAGGGGAAAGATATCTGGCATTTCCCCGAAGAGCAGAATTATCTGAGCCTGTACATTGGGTACGCTAGCAAGAGGCTCACAGTTTGAATCCCTCCAGAACTTGAGACCAAGAGTGATTCGAACCCACAAAACAGACAGGAGGGTTAACCTGTTTCTGTTACCTGTTCACAATACTGCGATCGGAGGTTGGCACTGTGGGAGCAGAAGGCCTGACCTGCTGAGTGGGGTTGTGACACTTGTCAGTTAGCCAAATGCTGGTCTTTGTTGGCTAGTGTGGTATGACCACAGGCTTCAGCATCGGTAAACTCCTGATCCAGATCGCAATGGATAGTTCTTAAAAATAATCGACTGGGCAGCCTGCTCTGTGACCTACCCTAAAATGAATTATGCTAGTACTGACATACAGAAAGGTGACCCCAGAGCACTGGAAGAGTCATTTGATTAACTAACTAGTGGGGAAGGAGGTCTGTGGTGCATTTGTCTCTGTCTCCCCCTTCCTGTCAGTCAGTCAGTCACCACTGGGGTTTCTGTCCATGAGTGTCAAAGGGCTTTTGGCTGGACATGTACTAGTTCTGTAGCAGCGGTAGGTGGGGAAGGAACAGAACACCAGGTGGGACTAACACAGACAGTCCACATCGTCGGGCCTCATACCCAGGGGCACATTTTTCATAGGGTGTCTCAGAAGGAGTCCCTTGCAAAACTAATTCTGCCGCAAGTTCCCACTGGACAGGGATTCATTTGTATATTCTGCTGTGTACTGAGAACATGGTCTCTGACATAGTAGAGGCATATTGTGGCCACAGGCAGCAGGTAAGATATTCCTGGAGACAGAATAACAGGGGTGATACTGGTACTGTTTGGCCAGTGGTTCTGTCATGCTTACAGGTACATGTGGATTTATGAAGTATCCATACTCATTTTGTCCCATTGCTTATGAAGTCGGGGGGGGGGGGTGACCCCAGATGTCCTTTTCATACAGCTTTGGCTCCTGGGTCATCTGAATCCACTGGGTAATCTACATTATCTTCCGCAATTTTGGATTTTATCTACTCTAACTAGAAATGAAGATTTTGCAATATTTGTGACATAATTGCAAAACTAATGGAGACTTACTTAGCGGTTCTGAAAGTGAAGTGTAAATCTAAACAAGTTAAATTATTTAAAAATGGCAGGCAAAAATACACTGTATTTCAATATCCTTTGAAACTGTATTGATATTATTTCTCAGGGGTATGGAGGATAGATACTGTGATGAGAGACTGGAGGCCCTTAACATGTTCACCCTGGAGACCAGGAGGCTGGGAGGGGACATGATCTCAGCCTCCTGCATACGGTACTCGAGGGTATGGCCAGTGGTGGGACAGATGGAAATGTTATGATTTAGTGTGTTGCAGCAGGATGGTGGGGCATGTATTAAAAGTTCAAAGGTGGTAAATTCAGGGGTAACATTAGGAGGCAGTTTTCCACAGAGGGCAGTGAATCTATGGAACAATCAACCAGCAGACAGCGGATTTGAAGACAGTAACAGCCTTCGAATAAGCCTGGAGACATTTCGGCACTAAGGCATGATAGTGGGGTGCGTTATGGTGAGCTAATGGGCCGCCTTGCATGGTTTGAAGCATGAGGCACAGCTGAGTGCTTCCACCACCTGAGAAGGGACATTAGCCCTCCATCACCCCCCCCCCCAAGTGCCATATTGCAATTATGAAATTGGTCATTTTTAGTAAGTTGGATGTGTTTTTTTAAACATATTTTCGTTGAGCTACTTGCAGCCAGGCTGTTGTACTGGGATAACAACCCATAAAAAGTAGCTCTTAGCCAATCAGGAGCCAGTTTTTTCTACCCATTTCATAATTGTTTTTCCGGTGGGTGTCACAGTACCCTGGGTAGTACGGTGGGATTTTTATACATTAGTACATGTTTTTACAGCATACTTTTTGGCCCTTCGTATGGGGGTGGGGGGCAGACTTGATGGTCCTAGAGTCCCTTCCCCTGATATCAGTCCATCTGCTTGCTCTGCTGAGGAATTTTTATTGGCCGTGCCAAGGTCTTCCCTAAAGCAATCTGCTGACAGGAAATTCTTGGTGGTGGCCAGATCCATGCGGGACTCCTTGCTGTACCATTTGAGGAGTTCCCCCTCGGTGAAGGTGTTTAAAGGAAAATTGTTGTAATGTTCATCCCCCAAGCCTAACCCCACAAATAAGACATGATGGGAGTGGTGCAGTGCAGTGGCTATGGAGCGGCAGTCTTCCGGGAGACATTCTGGAGGATGCAGTGTTGTCCCATCTGCAGGCACCTCTCTGGGCTGAGAGAGGAGGTTGCTCGTCTCCAGGCTGAGTTGACCAGGACTCGTTGGACCTCCTCTCCCATCCAGGGACCACCAGGGCTGCAGCTGCCTCAGAGGTTGCCAAGAAAGAGGAGCGGTTGGACCACAGTGGCCTCAGGGAGGGTGAGGGTGGTGGAACGGAGGCTCATTCCTCCAGTTGTACCTCTCCACAATTCGTATGCAGTTCTGGCAGAGTGTGGTTCCTTTATGGAGGCACCCACAGTGGAGACCAATGAGGATGCTGGGAACCTCCAAAAAAGGAGACCCACAGGAGGGTGGCATGGGACCCCACAGGGGAAGGAAACAACTCCTGGTGGGGGACTCAGTTGTTGGGGGGAGAACTGGAGGGGGGAGGTAAGGTGCCTGCCTAGCGCCATGGCTTGGAGGGACAGGGAGTGAATCCTAATGATCGAGGGAGCAGCTGCATGGGGGAGGGAGCGGGACATCATTGTCCACCTAGGGACAAATGAGCTGGCTGGGAAAGGGATCAGAGCAGTGCAGGAAGAGTTTGTGGAGTTGGGGAGGGACCTTAGACAAGTAGCATGCACGGTAACCTTCTCCGAGGTGCTGCCTGTCTATGGCATGGGTGAGGCTAGGGTGCTCCGCACCATGGGATTCAATCAGTGGTTGAGAAACTGGTGCAGAGCTCAGGGATTTGGCTTCATTGGGGACTGGGGGTCCACCTGGAGGGATACAGGCCTATTCTGGTGCAATGGTCTGCACCTGTCCAGGAGGGGAACCAGGATCCTAGGTGATAGGTTTAAATGCTTCATTGGCAAGCTTTTAAACTAGCCAAGGGGGGAGGCACTGAAAAGGAGCAGGGAAATCCAGCCCCAAAAAATTCAGAGTAATTAGTAGAGGTAAACACCAAGATAGAGAAGTCGATAGGGAGAAGGGCAGGGGTAAATGGAGAAAAGGGCAAATGCAGTAAGGACAGGGATGGGGCAAAAAGGGGTAAGGCCATCAAAAAATGGAGGGCAATAAGTACCAGCGCTTGTAGTATGGGTAACAAGCTCCCTGAACTGGTGGCCTTGATGGAAGAGGGATGCCTGGATATCGTGGCAGTCACAGAAACATGGTACACAGAGACCCGTGACTGGGATGTCAACACACCAGGGTACACAATCTGCAGGAGGGACAGGGAGGGTAGAAAAGGAGGAGTAGCAGCTCTCTACATAAGGGAAGGATCAAAGCAATGGAACTAAAGGGTAAACAGGGAGAAGAGGAGGCACTGTGGGTCACTCTGGAAACCGGAAATGGCACCACAATCTGCTTGGGGGTTGTATACAGACCCCCATGTCAGGGGGAAGAAATGGACAAGGAAATGATAGAAGGCATCCTTAGGATCGCAGAAAAAGGGGAGCTACTGTTGATGGGGGACCTGAATATGCCAGATGTTAACTGGAGCACCTTTGCTGCAGCCACATCCAAGAGCAGGGTCATTTTTGATGCCCTACAGGAGTTGTGCCTCAGACAGCTAGTGTTGGAACTGACTCGGGAGGGAGCAATCTTAAACCTGGTACTCTCAGATAGGGATGGAGAGAGGATCTCAGATCTAGAAGTGGGTAACCATCTGGGAACAAGTGACCTGCAGTGTGGTTCACGATTAACAAAGCCGCAGAGTCAAGCCATACAAAAATGAGGGTACTGGACCTTAGGAGGGCTGACTTTGTCAAAATGGGAGAGTGTCTCAGAAAAGCACTAGCGAACAGGCAAGAAGGAGGGGTGGAGGAACAATGGGGAAACATCAAAACTGCAGTCACAGAGGCAGCAAGCCTTTATGTGAAGCAAATAAATCAAAACAAAAGAAAAAAACACTGTGGTTCGAAAAAGAGGTGGCGGGGAAGGTTAGTAAGAAAAAGACAGCATTCAGGAAGTATAAGGAAACACAGAAGGAGCAGGACAGAGAACTGTACCAGTTAAAAGCAGAAGGAAGTGGGGAAGGCAGTCAGACTAGAAAAGGCTCAAACAGTGGAAAAGATAGCTAACTTGGTTAAGAAAGGGGATAAAACCTTATATAGCTACATTAGAGAGAGAAGAAATACCAAGGGAGGAATAGTGAGGCTTAACAGAGGGGAGAGTAGGTGGGCAGAGAGTGACAGTGAAAAAGCAGGGATACTGAAAAAATACTTCTGCTCAGTATTCCCAAAAGAAGAGGAGGGGAGGTACCTAATCCAATCAATAGAAGCACTCTGGATAGGGGGGTCAATACCAGTCCTTTCACAGAAGAAAGGGTTCTGAAAGAACTCCTAAAACTGAAGGTGGAGAAAGCAGTAGGGCCTGACAGGATTCTCCCCAGAATTTTTTTTTATTTTATTTATTAAGATGTCTGGTTAACCTTTGAGTACAGGCTCATTACATAGCTTCTACATCAGGGTATTACAATAACAAATAAAACTACAGCTTACGGGAGGCCGTAAGAGGACAACAGCAATTAAGGCAAGTGGTTACATGACTGAAATAAGCAAACACTATATACAATGGTACTTGCCAACACAAAAGGAAAAGAGGGGGAGAGAAAGTGAACAAGGGGAGGGGTTGGCTCGGGAAGAGAGGGGTAATAGTGAGAAGACAAACTGGAGAGAGAGAATATATACTGAAAATCAGCCCAGAAGGTGGGCCTCGTCACTGGTGAGGGAGGCTTATACTGAGTATACTGGCAGTGCCAGTAGCGGGAAGTGTTAACAGAGGGTGTAGGGTGAGGGGGCAGTGCAGGATCAGAGCAGGATGTCAGTATAAGAAGAGGAAGAGGGAATGGGAATTTTTTCTAAAAGAACTAAGGGGAGAACTAGTGACACCACTGACTAACCTTTTTTTTTTTCTTTTTGTGGGTATTGTTTCTCCTGGGGCCCCAGTCAGCCAGTCCGTCCTCGCATGCCTTTCTCTGGCCGCCGTCTGACCCATACGGGTCTCCTTGGAGGGCGATCACCTTAATTGCCCCACGGCTTGCCCCCCGTGGCAGGGGGTGGCCAACTTCCCTACCAAGTTATGGATCCACAAGGTGATCCCCTCTTGGAGCCAGCACAGATGCTCACAGACTGCCATCAAGCTGCTGCGACTGGGTGCCCATTTTCTGCTTTTCTCCCCTGCGGTCTTGTGGCGTGCAATGACGCCAGCAACTGGGTGTACACACGCTCTCGTGCGCACCCCTGTCAAGTGTCCGCCGTATCCCGGCCCCATGGTATGCGACTCCGTGCCGTCGAGCCCCAGCCTTCGCTAGGGGTCGGGCAGGCACTGGCTGCTGGAAACCACCTCTCCCCAGAGATGGAGAGCAGTCCGTCGGACGCTCAGTCCGTCTCCTCCCTGCCTACCCACGGTGGCCCGTGCGTGTTCCCAAACACGAGTCTTCGGCGTGGTGCGAGGTGAGGCGCCCAGCGCCTCAGCCCTCCACACCACTGGGCAGCCGCATTCTTACTTAACAAATCATGGGAGGATGTTGTGGTACCTAAGGACTGGGGAGGGCAGATGTGATTCCCTTCACAAAAGTGGGTGCAAAGCAGAGGCAGGAAACTACAGACCTGTTAGCTTGACCTCAGTGGTAGGGAAAATGATGGAATCACTTCTGAAAGAAAGAATTGTTGCGTACGTACAGCCAGCGGGGCACAGGACCCAAGGCAGCATGGATTCACAGCGGGAAGGTCATGTCAGACGAATCTAATAGATTTCTTTGACTGGGTGACCAAAGTAGTAGACCAGGGAGGGGCTGTGGACATGGCCTACCTAGACTTTAGCAAGGCATTTGACACAGTCCCACAAGAAAGATTAATACACAAATTAGCCAGCCTGGGAGTGGGTCCCAGGGTGGTACCTGGGTAAAACATTGGATTGACAACAGGACACAGAGGGTAATAGTAAACAGAGTCCACTCTGAAGAAAGGGGGGTTACTAGCGGGGTACTGCAGGGTTCAGTACAGGGTCCAGTCCTTTTTAATATCTTTATAAGTGGCATTGTGGAGGGACTGGAAGGAAAAGTATGCCTCTTTGCAGACGACACAAAGATCTGCAACAGGGTCGATACACAAGGCGGGGTGGAAAGGATGAGAAGGGACTTGACAAGGTTGGAGGAATGGTCAGAAGTATGGCAGCTTAGATTTAGTGCAACGAAGTGCAAAGTAATGCATGTGGGAAACAAAAACCCAGGGGAAGAGTACACAATTTGCGTGTGTGTGGGGGGGGTTATTAACAACAAAAATGGAATGGGACCTTGGGGTAGTCATATCAGATGATGTAAAGGTAAGCAAGCAATGTGAGAAGGCAGTAAGGATGTCTGGAGGGACACTGGGATGCATAGGGAGAGGCATCACCAGTAGAAAACAGGAAGTTGTTATCCCTCTGTACAGACAGTTGGTGAGACCCCATCTGGAGTACTGCGTGCAGTTCTGGAGACCCCATCTCTGCAAAGACATAGACAGAATGGAGGCAGTCCAGAGGAGGGCAGCTAAAATGGTGCAGGGCCTGCACCAGAAGACATACGAAGAGAGACAAAGGAGCTCAATATGTATACCCTTGAGGAAAAGAGGGAGTGGAGGACACGATAGAAACGTTCAAGTACCTCAAGGGCATCAATAAAGTCCAAGAGGGTAGCATCTTTCAGAAAAAGAGATGTGCAAGAACAAGGGGGCACAATTTGAAGATAGAGGGGGCAGCTCAGAGGTAATGTTAGAAAGTATTTTTTCACAGAGAGGGTGGTGGACTCATGGAACGGCCTTCCTGAGGAGGTCATGGGGTCAAAAACAGTGGGGGAATTCAAGAACGCATGGGACAGACATAAGGCAATTCTGGTGGGGGGGGGGTTAGGAAGAAGTAGGCTGTTGGTTAAATAGGATCTGCAGCTTATCCATTAGGTAGGGAAATGGGCAAACTAGGTGGGCCAAGTGGTCCTTATCTGCCATCAATCTGTGTTTCTGTGTTTCCCCTGATTAGGCTTTACGCAAGTGAAACGCTGTTTTTCACTTACTGGAACTTTTTTTCTTTGATGTTGCAAAGTCTGGGGTTCTGCAAAATATCAGAAGCAGCGCAGTTCCATTTCACGGTAAAGTGCAGCGCTATACGTTCACTTCAATACAAGTGTACTGAGTTGAGTGGTGCAGTGCTGCACTTTCCCACAAAATGGAACCGCACTGCTTCCGACATTTTGCAGAACCCTGGACTTTACAGCATTAAAAAAAAAGTAAGTTCCAACAAGAGAAAAACAGCGGTTAATTTGTGAAAGGCTTAATATGGGGCAGGGGACTAAGATTGACGGCTTTCCTTTAAGAAGTGGCTAAAGTCTTATCTGTTTACACTGCCGATTGACGCTAGTGACTGATATAAGAATCTGCACCTCTATTAAGTTATACTGTTTTATTTGTGGTATTTATTTATAAATTGTGATGTTTTGTGTATTGTTAATGTTCCTTTAAGTGTCCTGAGGGGTAGGGCGCTACATAAATCAAATTGCTTTGTCCTTCAGTGTTCCCATGTATTTAAGCAGCAGGGTGTGTGTTATTTTGGGATGACAGCACGCCTCTGATAGTGAGCATACACACCCAAGAAGTGCGGCTGTCCCACAATTCCACACACCCTGGAGGGCCTTGTTGCAATTATAAAATGGCCCCTCCTATTTCTTTGGTCACCAAGTATGTGGAGGAGACGATTAAGAAGTCCGGTGAAAAGAAAATGGCCCTTTAGAATATGAACAACTGTGCGGAAAAGGTTATTACTAAGACCTGGCTTTCCCCAACACCCTTAAATTTGAACCAATGGCATGATTTAATGATTCAAGTGTACAAAATGGAACATCTAACAGCAGTGATCAATAAAAGACAGGAGAGGTTTGAGTTAGTTTGGAGAAGATGGATGTTCTATGTTTCCCTGTATAGACCCCATTTTATTCCTTGATTCAGATAGTTACAATATCTTGTTTTTATAGAATCTTAAACTAGAAAATAATACGTACAGAGATACAATAGATGATATTAAGTTTTTACTCAACATAGAGTGGATTATAGTTTTTTCAGTAGAAGAGAGTACTGTCAGGCAAATATACATTTATTTATGTTTGTATGTACTTAATGATTTAAGTTCCTTTTGATTTGTACTGTATGTATGTCCTGTTAAAATGTTAGATGTTGGTTGTATACATTGAATGATTTAAAAAAAAAAAAAGTAAAAAAAAAATATATATATATATATTAAACTGGTCGGTCCAGTGGTGCAGCGGCAGCATTTTTTATTTTTTTAATCCACATTTTATGCTCCGGTATTTCTGGGAGCTGGCAGGTGGCTGGCTCCAGCCCCTCCCTTCTGGGGGCTTGTTTCTGGCTTACAGTCGGCGATCCCGTCACCGGACATCACTGGTGCCATCATGGAGCCTGCCAGCTCCATTTTCTCCCCTCCCCTGCCGTGGCCGCTTGTGAGCGTGTGGAGGCACGCACACGAAGCGATCCCCAGCGCCCTCCCTATTCTTGCCACTCACCCCCTGCACTACCCTCAGGCCTCCACCTGGCGGTAGCCATGCGGCGGGAGCGACTGAGTCTCAGTGACTCAGGCTCGTTCCTGAACTCTGGTTGCTGGCATAGCGTAAGGTGTGGCATCCAGTGCCTCAACCCTCAGCAGCACCGGGCTGGCAGCAGCCGCATTTCTGCCTACCACGCTGGTGACCCCGGGTGGGAGGCGATCTCAGGTTGTTGGAGGCAGACCGGGGGCGGTGGGGGAGATCTGATGGCCTTCTTTCTTCTCCTCGAGGGAGTGTTGCTGGCTCCACTGTGCAACTTCCACCAAGTGGAGGCCTGGCGGTAGGATGGTTAGGGAGATGCAGGATTTCTGTGGCACGTGTGTGCGTCTACACGCACGCGCTGACATTCATGCCCCAGCAGCAGGAAGGGAGAGAAGAGGAAAAGCACGAGGACGGGCTTCATGAAATCCTATCCATGAAGTTGTATCCCTCTCTGTAACTCAACCAGGAGTACCCTGGATATGTGCGCTGTGGAGGTGGGGAGGATGGCACTCCCCTTCTGAATCCATGGGGGAAACTAGCTCCTCACAGGTGGAGGTCAGAGATGGCTGCAGCTCACGGGGGACAGAGCTGATAGCCACCCGTCCTGCATGGGAGGATAAAAAAAAAAATACACATATATATATATATTTTTTAGTTAATCCTTTTTCTCCTAGGTCCCCGGTCTGCCTTACCTTATACACATCCTGGCAACTCCCGTAGGTCTTCCGGCCGCCGTCCCAAGAAACTCCCCCACTCTTATTCGGGCCCCGCGGTGGGGTGGCAGAGAATCCCCTCTATACTTCCCACCCGAACAGGATCCAGTAAGTGCTGCGTACCCTCGGAACCGGGAGCCCCCTCCGGATACGGCCATCATGCTGCCACGACCAGGTGCCTGATTTTCCTCTGTTCTGATTTCCCCTCTGCCATGTGTGGCGTGCAATGACGCCAAGGGACAGGAGCGTGCACACTACCGCAAGCACTCCTTCTCGCCGTCTGCCCCAGCACATCCTCCTTTAGACTGCTAGTGCCACTGCATCGCCCCCAGCCGATGCCACCAGTGCACCAATAGCAGTACACCCCCCCCTCCCCAGAGAAGGAGAGCAGTCCTATGGATGCTCAGTTCTTCTCCTCCCCTGCCAACCCCCGACAACCAGACTCGTTCCAGAACCCAGGTCCCCGGTGTGGCGCGAGGTGTGGTGTCTAGCGCCTCAACCCTCAGCGCCTCCGGGCTGGCCAGGATAAAAACCTTTAAAGAAAATGAACAACAGCCACATGCCACCTCACGGAGGTGAAGGATGCAGTTTCTTCTCCTGGCAACAGCCATTTCCTGGCAAGCCTGCCCAATGAGGCTTCCACCAGCAGTTTGAGCTGAATCCCTTCCAGCTGCAGCAGAAGGCAGAGACAGCGGAAGTTCCAAGCTCTACCCTCTGATGAGATGCCTAGCCCTGTGTTGTCCTCAGCTGCCTGGGGTGGACCACTCTGCTCTGGTAAGACTAGCCCTATTCTGTTAGCAGTGGGAGAGGAGTTCCACAAAACATGAGCCTTGAAGATTATTCAGGATGGTTACTCCCTAGAGCTGTTAGAGCACCCTCTGGACTACCCTCTAGGAAACCAGAGTCCGCTAACAGGCCCGATAGCAGACCTCCTTTCTCTAAAAATAGTGGGGCTCCTGTAGAAGAGGGCTGTAGAGAAAGTTCCAGTCGGTGACAGATCTTTTGGGGGTGGGGGTCGCACCCCTCATTGTAACTTACTTGCTTGTTGCTGCGTTTCACTTTTTTTTTTTGTTATACTTTATTTTTATTCAGAGAGAAATTCAAAATTTACATTCATTTCATCTGGAGTAATATTTCTCGAAAATGACAAAAGGAAATCCTGAAAGTACAAGAAAAATGTTTCAATTTTCGAGGGGTCGATATTATAATAAAAAAAATAAAAATATGAGAGCATCTACCAATAAAACGAGTAATTATTTTTTATTTCATACTCCAAATTTTAACTTTCCAATCCAACAAGAAAATAACACTTATCATTTCAGGCAACTACCATATCTTGATATACTATTTAAGTGGAATAAAATGAAGCAGACACCAACTTAAAAATTCAGATCCAAAATCAAAGAATCTGAAGTAAACATGGGAATATATTGGGTGTTATCTGCCATTCCTTCTTGCTCGTCCAAATCCGATCCCAAATCTGCAGGCAGGGCATCATTTTTCTCATAAAAAGCCCACGCTGCATCAGCATAAAGAAAGAAATGGTCTTTATTCTGGAAAGTAACTTTTAATTTAGCAGGGAACTGAAGAACAGCCGTTACACCTGCTTGTATGAATTCGGATCTCACTGTTAGAAAGCGTTTTCTGCACCTTTGAGTAGCAAGGCAAAAGCCTGGATATAAATGAATCTTTGTGCCCTCATACAAAAGTCCCATTTTTTGTCGTCTGGCTGCTTGAAGCATCTTGCTCTTTTCAGAGACGTAAGTAGAGGTGCAAATCACGAACCTTGCTACTGGTTCTGATGTAGGTTGTTGTCTCTGTAAATCTCTTCTCATCTGAGGTCTAAATACAGATTCAAGTACAATAGGTTGGTCAGGCGAAAAAGCTAATGTGAAGATCTTCTCAACTGCAGGTTTCAGTTCGGAATTGGGGATTAATTCATTCTTAAATTCCTAAGTAGAAATGTGCTTTCTACTTTCTCAGTTTTAGCCATGGTGTTTAGCTGCTCATGAAGGGGGGTGTTAACTGTCCTTTCTATAGTTGGGACCCTGGCTGCCAGCTTTTCCATGTTTTTTTGTTGAAGACATCTGATTTATTGATTGTAAGAAAATACACATTCAAAACTATAGATTACATTTGAATTTTCTGTCAAAAATGTAATGGAAAAGATAATAGACAGTATAAGGTGTTGGGACCATTTTTTTTTTTTCACAAAATTGCATATCAGGTATGCATACCACCCCAGCACACCCCATTGTAAAGTCCTGGATCCAACATTGATGCTGGCACCCTTACTAAAAATATCTCTCTCCCCCTCCCAGATCCTTTCACCTCCGGCCCTAAGACCAACGATTAGAATCTATGAAGACCTTTGATTTTTAGAATATCATGATTTTTCCTGGCGCGCTGGCACAGCAGTAGGGCTTCTGCCTGCAATGACGATATCATGGGTTTGGAACGAACTCAGGAGTCAGAAGGCTGGCTGGGGGGAGAAGGATTAAGCATCCTGGCAACTGCTCTCCTTCTCCAGGGGGAGAGGGGTCAAAGTGTCTGATGCATCGCTGACCTCTGACGGAGGCTGGGAGATTAGCAGCGACCGAAATCTGCATTGGTGGGAGGCGGGACAGACAGTGTTGGCACCATGGACGTCACTGCATATCCCATCTCCCGGGGAATAGCCTAAGAAAATAGGGAGCCCACTGATGAGATGACGTCCGTTACAGTGGATCAGACCTCATCCTGTGGCCCACTATCCCTCACCCCCACTGGTGCCATATCTAGTTCTGTCGGGGAACTGGCGGCTCCCGCCCTGGGAGGGGGGCCAGGTGTGCTGATTTGTTCCCTTCTGGAACCAGCAGCCCAGCCTGGGGCAGGAGTACTTGAGGGGAGTTGTAAGTATGTCCCGGTCTGTTGTGGCGGGGCCGAGCCTTAGGGCCAAGACCGATGCTGGTCAGTGCCCCCACATAAAGCATAATATCAAAAAAAAAAAAAGCCGGCTGGCGGTAGCACTACAGCTTGCGCCGTCGACTTAGGTTTGGGTGCAGACTCGGGTTGTCAGGGCGGCTGGGGAGGAGGATAGAGCATCCCATGGATCGCTCTCCTCCTCTGGGAGGGAGGCAGTCATCCCCACTGCAATACCGCCATCTGGGTGGCCATGGGTGGAAGTGCGGCTTGGGATGTAAGTGGGTGGGGAGGACATGGGTGAGCTCTGGAGATGAGATCTGTAGTGACACCTCGTCCCTTGGAGCTCCCAGCAACCCGGCAGCCCTCGGGGATGAGGAAAACAAGGTAGACCCCAGGCGCCGAACCTGGAGGCGGCCTCGACACGTAGCCTTACTACCACAGCGATCCCTGGAATGCCTGGCGAAGACATTAAGCAGGTGGTAGGGGATGGTAAGGGCTGACCAATCCTCCCCCGCCGGGGGGCAAACCTAGGCAACATGGAGGCGGCCCCGTGGGAAGAGGTCGGAATGCAGCCAGCCCAGTGCCTTGGAGGACCTGAGGGAAGGGAAGGGAAGGCCGTAGAGAAGGAGGTGGCATAAATAGCAAATATTGAAAAATATATATATTTTTACATACATACAGAGAGCATTAGGAAAGCAGGCCATTGGTCCATCAAGTCCTCTCCTCCTATCCATTTTTTGGAAATACTCTGTCACCACTTACTTGTCAAGCCTGAGCTTCAAGGACATTACAGTGTCATGATACCACATGCTCTGGAGTCGACCACTGCATGAAGTAATGTTTAGTGACATTTTCCTTGAAGCTTCCTCCTTTGTTCCCCTGCTTCTCCCATCCTTGTACTTCCTGAAGAGCTGCATTTAGTCTGGCAGTGTTTTCCCTTTAAATATTTGAAGGCCATGAAAATGCCCCCTCTGAATATTCTTTTCCATAGAAAACTGCACCAGATCTTACTTTGAGGGTATCTCTTGCACCAGGCCACACTGGTAGGACTTAACCACCAGGCAGTAGAACCACACGGAAAAAGTTCTAGCTAGCAGTCTACCAGAGGGGTCCACCCACCTCTAACATCACCTTCTGACATCGGCCTATCTTATAAGAGTAAGCGGCCCTATAGCCTCTTTAGTTCTTTTCCCGCCGTCAACCAACGCACGTCGGACCTCTGGAAACCGTCACAGCTTCAGTCAACTGCCATTTTCACATGTTTTCAGTGTTTGTTTTATTTTTCTTACCGTAGTCCCCTTTTATTATTTTTCTTCATGACTTTTAAACTGATTTCGACCTCGGATCACTCCAAAATCAATTGTTACTGCGGAAAACAACTCCCCGAGAAGGGTGGCCATTCTGCTTGTCTGCTGCCTAGGCCCAACTCATGACATCCAGGCCTGCCAGATCTGCAAGGGATGCTGCCAGAGGACCTTAGAGAACTTTCTCCTGCAGCAGAAGGTCACCTGCATGGAACTGGAGTTGCAGGCCAGGAACTACTTGGTCTCCCCAGCTCAGTCCTCTGGCTCCCACTCATCAAAATCCCGGGACAAAGCTAGTAGGAAACACAAACACTGAGATAAGGACCAGGATAGGCCCCATTCCTCCTCCTCCTCCCAGTCACGGTCCATGGACTGTGAAGGGGCTTTCCTCCTCCAGGGGTTCAGCCTCATCTGCCGCACACGCCCTCTTACCCACAAGGCTACCATTAGCACCGCTTCCCGCCACTGTTACTGTTTCAGGCGGAGGTCTTTCGAGGCAGGGTTCACTCCCTGCCCTCTAGACCCTGCTGCTCAGGCTCTTGCTAACTACAGGCATGCAGCATACTGTATCCACCAGATTTTCTTCAGCTGGCATGGATTCAGTGGTCACCAGGCCTCCTGACTCCCACCCACCGCCTGCGACCCCTGCGTCAACGTCTCTCACAGGGTTCACCGCTCTCACTCCAACCTCGGGACAGACGGTTCAAGATACTGGTGCTTCCCCAAGTCTGAGCCCTCCTCTGCTTTCACCTATTAGGGCTCCTCCTTTAACCGGTGCCCTTGGGACCTTCAGCTACCTTGCCTCTTCCGACATCTGTTGGGCCTCCGCTGGTTTTGTCTCAGCTGGCTCCCGCCGGGTCAGTGTCTGACTACCCCACATCCAGCACCTGCAGGGCCTGTGTCACTTTACCCTAGCCGGCTGCCAGGTTCGCCCGGCCTACACTGCAGTGCCTGCTTGACCAACACGGTTACTGTCGATTTGCAAAGGTGTACTTACTTCCCTTTGGGATTTTGGAGAAAGCACAGGTCCCTCAAACTCAGGGGTCCCTAAGCCCTTTGGGGCCCCAGGGCCTTCTCCGGGGCTTTCCACTCCAGTGCTCCTGCATCCAACACCGCCTCCTGAGCTGACTCGTAGCCCCAGGCGTCCCGCAGATGAGGATCAGTACCACCATGACCTCCATCTGCCTGATGACGACAATGATCTGGATGCCGACAAGGGTGAAAACAGTGATGTTGGCAGCTCGCCTACCTGCTCTACAGGCTACTCTGAGGGCAAGGGCACCCCTAAGTGTGTCCCCAAGTCTCTGCCAGATGACCCCTCCTTTACGGCTGTTATGCGGCACATCCCAGAGGCTATGGGGTTCAAGATGGAGGAGCAGGATCCGGAGTATCGCCAGCTTGCCATCTACCTCCTTCAGCTGGAAGATCCTCCGTTGGTGGTTCCTCCTCTAATAGACAGTTATGAGGATGCCACCATGGCTGCTTTTCATTGGCCCAGTACGATCTCAGCCATGTCCAAGAAGGCTGATAGGCTGTACCATGCCCCGGCGGCGAAGCCTTTTCTTGGAGGACAGTGCAGGCAGACTCTAGTGTGAAAAACGCCACGCATGACTGCACAGAAAGGCCTAAGCATCTGTGCTCCTTGCCACCCGACAAAGAGTCACATCAGTTGGACCTCCTGGGCAAGCGGAAGTTCACCTCTTCTACTCTGGTGATCCGTGCCCTGAACTACTTGGCTCACATGCTTCAGTATCAAAATGCCTTGTGGGATCAGGCCAAAGATGCCATCCAGTCTTTACTTGACAACCCTGCCAAGCAGCAGGCCATGGGCTTCCTCAAGTCAGCTTTTGACATCCGTATCACTTGCTCCATGTGGCCTATGACGTTGTGGATGCATCGGCCCGGATGGCGTGGATGTGAAAGATATCCTTGCCCACCTACATGCATGTGGACACACCCTGAGATCAGACCATTCCATGTATCGGACGTAACCCAAGTCCAGGCAGAGGACACACCCTTTTTTTGGGCCACCCAAAGACAGACCCAGGTGTTGGCTAAACCTCAGGGAAAGTGGCGTGTGATGGTGACTGCTCTGCCAGCCCCCACCCTCTCCTCCAGCAAGAGCTCTCGAGGAGCATTCGCAGCCCCAGCTGTGGTTGCCCTCCCTTCCGGACTCCTTGCCAGACCCCCTCCAGAAAAGCAGGAGGTGGTTGTAGGGGGTTGCTTCCCCCTCCATTTGGACAGGTGGCAGGAGATCACATCAGACAGTTGGGTGCTGCAGCTCACAGAGCACGAACACTCCCTGGAACTTTTGGAGTGGCCTCCGAACAAGCCCCCAGTTCTCACCCCAAGAATTCTTTAGCATCTGTTGACGGATGCAGTATGCCAGCTGAGTTCAGCTGCCCTGGAGAGGAGGAGTCAATGCAAATGAGGAAAGCATTGGCCAGTCAGGATACAGCTAGAGTGCTGCCTGCAGTCAGCCTGAGGGACCTCGGAACTTTTTCTCTGCTGAACTGGCAGTACTGCCCCGGAGCTCTCCTCTCCTCTTCAGAGATCTTCCTGTGCCATTTTCTTTCATTTTGAGTGCTGCTTTAAAGGTATTTTGTATATCTTTTTCATTTTATCTATTTTAACCGCATCTGCGCTGGGTTCCACGTGGTTGTGGAATTTTTTCGTGTTTTCCCGCTTGATTGTTCTTTTCTGAAGTAAAATTAGCCAGCGTCTTGGCGTATCAAGTACATAGTTTTTTATTTAATTTGTTAGTTTTAGTATTTATTGGTGTTTTTTAACTCTTTTGTGCTAAAATCATTGATTTGTTTTTTTCGCGCACGTGCTCAATTTTTCCATTGCGCCAACGCAAATTCTTGGAACCCTTTTTTTTCTCTTTAAATTCAAAATGATTGATATTTGAAGGGTAATCCCCTCTCTTTTGGGGTGAGACTGTCTTGTTTGCTGTGCAGTGGGTTTTGTTGACGAGGTGTGGAGGTGGGTCTGTTTTTTCCTCTTTGTGAAAAAAAAAAATCCCTTAAAGTTGGTTTTGATTTGGTTAAGCTTTGGCCTAACTGTTATTATCTGGGCTTTCAGTCTACCTCACCCTCCTCTAAAAGCGCTGAGGAGGGTACCTCAAGTTGACACAAAAGAAATGACAAGTCCCCTTGGGACTTCTATTATTACAAGTCTGGTTCTATAGTAGTTGTTTCTCTGTCCAAGCCTTTAATTTGAAAATAGGCAGGGTGCCCTCTTCCCTGCACAAAGACAGAGATTAATCTCCTCTGACCCTCCCTCCTGAAGGACTTAAGGAGACATCAGGGGTTGATAACATTATGCCCTCCACAACTGAATTTCTGAGAGCTTGGCAATTATTCCAGACTTCATATTTCTGAGCGTGTTCTTGGCTCCTTCGGGTCTGAGTATTCCTCTCCACGTTAATCCTTATACCCAAGGATATTATTGTTATTATTATTAGTAGTAATTTAGGAGAGGATTTTCCTTAATGAACTCCTCTCGGTACCCACTAATTCCAGTCGGTCACCCTAGGGTTGATTCAGGTTATGGTATAATGAGGCATTTATATTCAACCGGTGGACTCCCTGGACTTTTCCCTCCAGGACGACACCGATAAAGAGGTGGAGGATGACAACTTCGTAGATCTGGTGGTTGCTCTCCTCCAAAGAAGTTGACAACTCTCTGAAGACACCTACAGGTATGCTCTGGAACCCCCTTCCTCCCTCTCTTTCAGGGTTGACAGAAGCATTCAGAGGAAATACCAGCTCGGTAAGTGTTCTGTAGTTTTTATCTGTACACTTTTAGATTAAAGAGAGTTAGTGCAAACAGCGGCCTGCTTCTCAGTCTTGTGCCACTGTCTGCTTTCCCTCCAGAGATAGACTCTAGATAATCATATACCATGTGTAAGAAATTTTACGTAATGCCTCCTACCTTTGTTGCATATGCTATCATATATTAAGAGTGTTTTGATGTATCCTATCCTTGCCATAGTGCGACCGCTCTGGAGCACTATTCACTAGGAGGTTTGCTGAAATACCCAAGTGGCATATGGTAGCACTGTGCTCTCATAGCCTCAGGTCATAATGTTACAGCTTCTAGAGTCTTGGCGTAGACCATTTCCCTCAGGCTTGCCTGTCCAAAAAGTTCCAGCCTTTTGGGTTATGCTTTGGTGCAAATTTTGGTTTGCCTTTATGGCAAACTAAAGCTGACAGGCACATATGGACGAGCTTAACTCTCCAGTACTCAGTTAAAGATAAGCGTTCCTTCCCCAGAAGTCTCAGAATAGGGAGGCTTCGGGTAGGAATTATTCTCCTTTTAACCTTTTTTCCCATGCCAACACATTCGGAATTTTCCAGATATGAAGTTTTCCAGGGGTTTAGGCAGGAATGCTCTCTTCATTCCCGGTAATCCTTTTTTCTTCAGTTACTTTTCTTCTTGGTTCAAGTTTTTACCCCTTCCTTGGTTGGTGTAAAAAAAAAAAAAATATAGATAGATATATGCATATATAGTGTATATATATAGCATAGATAGATATATGCATATGCATATATATATATATATATATATATATATATATATATATATATATATTGCAGTGTCAGTGGCTCAGTAGGTAGCACACTAGCCTCTGAGGCCGGGAGATCAGAGGCTGTGGGTTCAGTTCCCACATCTGGCACCGGTTAATATCCCAGTACTGACACTGTAGTGCAGCATGAGAGGGTGCTGCACTTCTGAGGTGCCGTCTTTCAGATGAGGCGCTAAACTGAGGTCCCATCTGCCTGGATTGGTGGTAGTTCAGGTGGATGTTAAAATCCCATGGCACTTATCGAAGAGTAGAGGAATTTCCCGGTATCCTGTCCAAATTTCCCTCATTCACTAAAAATACCACCAACAGCTTAATCTGGTTCAAGGTCAGTTGGCATTCATCTGTATCCCCTCCTGGGTTGTGCCTGAAAATAGGCAGGATTTGTCTAGTGCACTTACCCGGTCAACAAAAGCTAAAAAAAAATATATATATATATATTTATATTTATGCAACAGGGGTCAGGATAAAAACTGTAGAATAAAACCATTTATCTTCACTACTATGGTAATAAATTTATTTATCCACACAGTAACATCATCATCACCCATTTATTCACACAGTAACTACATCAGTAGGTCATTTATCTACACAGTTCTCTTCAGAATTCATTTAGAATGTTCGGCCTCAGAAGCAGTACTAACCATATTTAAATGTCAGTAACTTAAAAACGAAAAAAGATAACATGGTACTGTGGCACGAAAATTGTTCAGCACAAAATTATTTACAAAATGAATGTTTCATTTATATAAACCCTGTATATTGTATGTGGTTAGCAAGAAAACAGAAGAAAATGTAATTTTTTTTTCACTCTTTTGACAAACAAATATAAATAACTTTAAAACAAAAAATGATAGCATGGTACTGTGAGCACGAAAAATGTTCAGCTCAAAAATATCTACAAAATGAGTGGGGTTTCATTTATAGATACCATTTTTTTTATATAATTAGCAAAAAACAGCATAAAATTGATTTTCTTTTCCCTTTTTTGACAAATTTACACCTACCAAAATCAAAATGTTCATACAACATCTAAACCTGTTGCATAAATGGAATATGCAGTGGTTCAGTGTGTGATAATGCATTTATTTTGCACAGTTTCCAGTGGCGTCTCGTAACTCACTGGTGCCCGGCACTTTCGTGAGGATACTTGAGGTCACTGAAACTAACATATGCATTATCACCACTAATCCTTCATATCCTATATATATATATATATATATATATATATATATATATATATGTGTGTGTACATGATAAGTAAATAAATAACTAAAGTTTACCTCCAAGTGCTGCACTCTGTTTTTCTCCAGTAGCGTGTCAGTAGTGGGAACTAGAGTACTAGAACCTCGTGAGGGTCAAAGTCGTGAAAGGGTTCCCTTCTCCTTGGGAGTTGGACCTTTTTTCGGGCTATTACCTAAATTTTAAAGGAGAATAGGGAACAGCAAATCATTATCAACTTTACACACCTGGGGTCAGGATGCTTCCTTGACTCAGGTCTTTCTTTTGAAAACGCAGGGGATTTTCTTGTCTCTTTCGATACATTCTATGTTCTCAGTTCCTTAGCCCAGGGTTTTTCCTTAGGCAGCTACCGGTTTTCTTCCATGCTGTTTAGACTGCCTTCAGAGCGTTCTCAGATACGGAGTAAAAATCAAGCCATTCTCCAGGTATCTGGGTAGGTTGGCGGTTCTCACCTGAAGACAGGGAATCTCTGGGTTCCCTTCTCAGAGGCTTTGCTATCCTTAGCCAATTCCCCTTGACTTTGGTTTTCAAGCCCTAAGTCTGAGATGTTATTTCCTAGTCTTGGGGTTTTTTTGTACCTGCTAGAAAAAAGTTCCCTAACCATCTAAATCTCGGCAACTCTTAGGGGGCAATGCTCATCTCTTGTTAGGGGAAGTTCGTTCCCTGTATATGGTGTATAATTTTGTCACTAGAGTCCCAGGGGCTAGACCTCTAGGTCAGATTCCAAATAAGAACATTTTTAGTGAAGCTTGAACTCTGTTACAAGCTGGACTGGTGTAAGGAAACCGTGAACTTCACACCTCTCCCCTTCAAATCTTCAGTACTGAGGCTCCCTTCGGTGGGTGCTTCTCTTCGGGGGTTCCATCATTGGTTTCTGAGAGGTCCTTCTTTCATCAGTCCCTGGAATCTCAGAGCTTCTCCATCAGGCCTGCATTTTTTCAGTCTGGAGGTCAGTTAGTACAGAGAGGACCGGATGATATTTCTGCCCTGTATCACACCAACAAGCATTTGGGACACAAGGCTTCCAATCTCTCCGCAATGCTATGAGTTTTGATCTCTAGCTGGCTCCTTTGGAGGTGTCTTAGTCGCTCATCCATCTGTCAGGCAAGGACAGTACTTTGGCATAGTCAGGGCAACCGCAAGTGGGCCCTGTGGCAGATCCTTTAAGCCACATTAGTCAGGGCCACTGCAAGTGAGCCCTCAGCACACAAGTCCTAGCCACATCATTCAGGGGGTAAGGTCAGGTCCAGATCTGAATTTTTGCCTCCAGCCCGAACCACCAGTTTTTTCTTTTTTCCTGTTGCCGTCCCCAGCTCGGGGTTCCTTCCAACGGACTTTCTTATCTCAAGACTGGTCGGAGAAGTTTTCTCTCTCCCACATATCCCTTGTTTCCTAAGTACCTCTCTAGTTAAGGAATCAGTCACCATGATCCCGGTGGCTCTGAACAACCTTGGTACTTTCTGATAAAAAAATGTTTCACTTAAACAGCCTTCTGGCTGCTTTCGTTTCCACAAGCTACTTCCTTTCTCACACAGGAGTAGCGTTTCTCAGCTCCCAGTCTTTTCTCCTCAAGGCCTGGTTCTTGAGAGGCTAGATCTCCTAGAGTCCCCGTATCCAAACAAGGCCTGTAACATCTATGGAGAAAAAAAAAGTTTTAGTACCACGCAAACCTCAGTTTCCCAGTGGAAGCGTTTTTTCCCCTTGGTACAAGGACAAGAGCCTAGAGTTTTTTTCAGTCCTCTTTCCTCTCGTGACTGGATTATTTAGTTCATATCCAGGCATTACTGTCTTGTACATGGAACTAGTTTGGTCTTTGTGACTTGTTTCCTGTAAAAATATTAAGGATTTTATTTTCTTACTGACAGTAGGCCTCTTTTTTGGGAATACACCTAGCGGTTACTCGGATTCTTTTTCTGTCAGGCAAGCGAAACCTGTCATTTCTCAGACCTTTTCAAAGAATTCCACAAGGGGCCATTTTACTTCCAGACCCTTCTAGGGGCTGGAGTTTTTTTTCCCATGGAACACAAACCTCTGTATATTCAAGTTCATGGGTGTCCCTTTGAACCTGTGTCAATTCTGTCCTGAAGCGAGTAACATTGGAGACAACCTTTCTGCTTGTCTTTTTCTCTGTCAGACAGGTTACAGAGTTTCAGGTTTTTCTTTTAGGCCTCATTCTCTGTGCCTTTAAGAACAATTTAGTCCTCTGGTCGGAGAGGAAATCCTTTTCCCAAGTGTCTACTATTTCCACCTTCATCAACCCTTTTTCTCTGCCTGTACTGCTCTCAGGCAAGTCCTGTCTAGGCTATCTCAAGCTGCTCGGATGGGGCATGAATTAGTCCTGCCGGTCTGTGTCAGCGGTCCAAGCAGTTCAGGTACTGTCATTATCATCCCTTCCTTTCCTGCGTTTTCGCAGAAAAGGAAAAACCAGTGGCCAACAGTATTTTTCCATGGGACTGTTTTCCCATATTTCGGGTCTGGTACAGCAAGGCTGACATTCAGCCCGTCTCGTGCTTAGGACCTACTTCCTGGAGAACAGCTGCCTCCTGGGCAGCGTTCAAGGCTATATCCTTACTAGAAGTGTGCAGACCACTTATTTGAAATTTGCTTCTCACATTCAATAAGGTCTTTTCTTGGATGTGTAATCTGATAGGATGCCAAATTTGGCAGGACGGTACTTCAGAGCCTCTTCTTAAAATAGGTTTCTGTGCCCTCCTCCCAACTACACTGCTTCGAAGTCTGCATCTGTCAATAGATGCTAAAGAATTCCTGCGGTGAGAAGAAACAATTACTCACCAAGTAATATTACTTCTTCCAGGTTCTTTAGCATTATTAACCTCCCTCCTCCTCCTGAAACCTTGTCTGAGAGGAAACTCTGTTGGGGTTAGCCAAGTTGGTGACTTTCGTTCGTTCGTGTGATTAAAAAAAAAAAAAATTTCCAATTTTTTCATAATAGTGGGTTAGAATATATGGTGGGTTATTGCTAACAGATTTTTTGCACCTAGCGGGCACAGTTTTTACTCTTTTTTCAGCTCCAAAATGCGTTCTGAGGTCCCTCAGGGTGACTGCAGGCAGCACTCTGCTCTAACTGTATCCTGATTGGCCAGTGCTTTCCTCATTTGCATTGACTGCTCCTCTCCAGGGCAGCTGAACCCAGCTGGCATACTGCATCTGTCAATAATGCTGAAGAATCCCCTGGAAGAAGTAATATTACTTCGGTGAGTAATTGTTTCTTCAGTCCTCTTACCCTCCAGGTCACGTCCCTCTGATCTGGGACAAAATTCAAGCCTTGCTTTGGAAAAGGGACATAGAACCTGTTCCGCGGTTCCAGCAAGGGAAGGGGTTTTATTCCCACTTTTTCCTGGTTCCCAAACGGATTGGCGACCTTCAGCCAATCCTGGACCTGCACAAACTGAACCTGTTCATTCAATACAAGAGGTTCAGAATGGTCACCCTTCAGGGTCTGCTGCCCCTGTTACACCAAAGGGACTGGATTTGCTCCCTGGATATGCAGGATGCCTATCTGCATATTAAAGTTTGCGCCTCCCACAGGTGCTTCCTCAGATTTTCATTTTCAGGGAGCCCATTTCCAGTTCAGAGCCCTACCATTTGGCTTATCTTCAGTCCCTGTGGTGTTCAGCAGGTGTTTGGCAGTGGTGGCAGCTACCGTCAGATGGCAGGGGTTCTGTGTTTTCCCCTTCCTGAACTGGCTGCTAGCCACACTGCCCAGGGAGCGTCTTCTCCAAACCCTTTCTCACACCTGCTGCCTGTTTCAGGATTTGGGAATCAATATTAATCTGCCCAAGTCATTTCTGACCTCCTACCAGTGACTTCAGTGCATGGGGCGGTGCTGGATACAGCCCAAGGAATGGCCTTCCTACCTCAAGACAGAGTGGAGCACCTGATGGACCAAGCACATCAGCTCTACTTCAGCTGACGTACCAGCTCAGGCTTTTCTGCGTCTCCTGGGTCTCATGGCTGCAGCAATAATTATGTTTCCTTCAGCCAGGCTGCACATGAGTTCCTTTGTGGACCCTTCAGGTCTGATGGGACCAGTGCACGGGCAACCTAGAACAACCAGTCCTGGTCTCAGATTCAGTCAAGAGGGTGCTGTTGTGGTGGCTAGAGCCCAGCAATCGCCTGAAAGGGGTGCCATTTTTCATTCCACCTCCACAGGAAGATCCTCACAGCAGGTGCCTCGGGCCTAGGCTGGGGGGCTCACCTGGGAGCCCACCAGACTCTGTGGATGTGGTCCAAGGCAGAAGCAGATCTCCACATAAATGTCGTTGAGATGCAAGCTGTTTTGTATGCCTTGCAGGACTTCCAGATCCAGCTCTCCCTGGCCCACTGCTGATTCAATTGGACAATTCCAGCGTGGTCCATTATATCAACAAGCGGGGGGTTGGGGCTCTTTCCCTACCCCATATCGGGAAGAGATGAGTCTGGTATTGGACCATAGACCACGGCCTGGTGTTTTCAGCTGTGCATGTTTCCAGTGGACAGCCTAAGCCAGTCTTGGTCTCAGGCTCACAAGTGGGAGCTTCTGACTTCCGTGGTGGAAGACCTGTTCGACCATTGGGGTCATCCAAAGTTGAACCTTTTTGCGTCCCCAGTCAACGCAAAACTGCCGCTTTTCTGCTCACTCGCTCCAGGATCTGGAGTTTTCTGGCAAGACGTGTTGTCCCTTTCTTGGAAAAGTAGGATCTTCCTCTATGTATCTTCACCATTCATCAGTGGTGGGTATACGCCAGAGGCGCTATGAGCTTACACATTTGTTTGTTTGGGGGAGGAATCTGCATTGAGGCCAGCGCCGCCCTCAAGGACGACGCATAGCGTGCTGCATGAGCATCAGCCAGTAACCGTCGCTGACTCTTCCCTCATTTCAATTCAGTTCTTCCCACTGTTGAGAGTGCACTTCGTGGGAGCGGAAGAGCAATTTCTTAGTTTGTCATTGAAGTCACCGGAAAGTTCTGTTCATAACTTGACGCTGTAGAGCTGCAATTGGGTGAGACCGTTCCCTTGCTTTATTTATTGTGTTATTTCTACGGCGCCGAGTCTGTTCCTTGTTTTAGTGTGCAGTCAATCATGTCTTGTCCGGGGCCTAAATCCAAATCTAAGGCAGGACATGCCCCCTGCGGCAAGTCAATTTCTGTAATGGATTGCCATGATGGATGTCCTTCTTGCCTGGGTCCACAACACGACATGGACATCTGCAACGTGTGCTTATCCATGGACCGCCAGGTCCTCGAAACACGTGCATTGAGGGTGGGTCATAAACCTCCTACTTTCGGAGGGCGCCATCGGTCCCGGGACGCCATGGCAAGAACTCTGAACCCTTCCCCTGGGGCACCCTCCATTACTGCACATACCATAGGTCCGCGAACCGTTGACGGTGCTGGCCTCGCTAGTGCCTCCAGTTCATTAGAGGGGTCAGGTGGACAGTCGACTTCCGGAGGGTTGGTTGAGCACCCCTCTCGGTCGTCAGCCTCTTCGGAGCCACGGCCCCACCCCAACCCCATCACGATCGAAGCTATATACTAGATCCGAACCGGTGGGGCCCTCAACGCTGTCCACCGGTTCCGCTCAAGCTCCTGACACCATTTCTGGGGTCAGTGAGCTGGGTGGTGCCAAGGGTGTGGCGCGGCCTTCGTTTGGGGCCGTGAGCAGTGCCAAACATGGTAGGGTGCGAGGATTAACCTCTCTCCTGGTCACCCTGCTCTCTTCCTCTTTGGAGGAGGAGGAGGAGGATGGGTCTGACCCAGACTGGTTGGCGCCCCCCCCCCCCGAAGAGCTCTCAGGGTCTGAGGAGTCTCGCCACCCTGCGAGGCTGAGCAGCGCTGTTTTGAAGGTTTCCACTCCTCTTCCGACTGACTTTATCTCTGGGACCGCCAACTCTGAGTCCTCTGGCGCTGTTGCCAGTGCCGGGGATTTTTTTTTTAAATTCAACATATTTTTATTGAATATTCAATACATACAATCAATAAAGCAGAACTTATAAACAGAGCGAGGGTAAGTGTCGGGGATTTTTGTGATGCCATGGGACAGGGCGGTGCCACCCCCAGTGCCGTGAAACAAGGCAACACTGTTCCCGGCACTATGGAAACGGTCGGCACTGTCCTTGGTGCTGTAAAGGGCAGTGCCATTTCTGGTGCCGTAGAGAAGGACGGCACCAACGATGGAGCGAAGTCGGGAGTTGGTGTCGGGTCTGGAGCTGGCACTACTTCCGATGCCGAGTCGGAGATCGGCACCACTGTGGGGTCCAGATCCGGTGCTGAAGCTGAGAGCAGCATGGCCTCTGTTGCCCTTTTAGGGGCTAACTGGGGGGGATGCTGTGGCAGGCTTGCAGAGCTCTGTGGCTCCTCAGGTGTTGCCTCCCTTAATCCATCAAGGATTGACGAGGGGCTGGTCTCTTTCTGAGGGGGAGGGCTTGAGAGCTTCTGGGGTGGCCCGTGGGTTTTCTCTCAGAGCTTCTTGTGGCTCTGGTAGGAACCACAGTGCCGACCCCTCGCACTTTCGCTCTCCTCAGCAGGGGGGTCTTGCATCTGGTGGGGTTAGAGGGCCTCCCGCAAGGGCCAGACCGGCCCTGGTCTCCTCACTTGAGGGCTTCTTCCTTAGGGCACCACGAAGGCTACAGCTGCATGGTTGTGCGACCTTCCGTGGATTCTTTGCACAGCCCCACCCTTCGGGAGGGGTCGCATGAACGTTCCCGAAGCCCTAGCAGAGATCCTTCTCTGGCTTGCCAGTCTTCTCCTCCTCCTTCGGATCCTCTGCCTCGCCCTTCTGCTTTCCCAGGCATTTCGGGTTGTACGGGGCCCCTGTCATGGGACCAATTCAGAGGCTAGGCTGCAGCATTCCCTCACTATCTTAGAGCTCTGGACCAGGTCATTTTTAGACCAGAAATCCCTTCTACAGCCAGATCTGCATCAGGCTCCTCCGCCTCCTTGTCTTCCTCCCGGGAGGAAGAAGACTCCTTGGTCCACTTGTCCTCAGACGCTGATATCACCAGCTATCAGCAGTTCTTTTCGAAGTCATTGGAGGAACTTCACATTTCCCATTTCGCAAGTCGCGTTCCTGTCCATGTGACACGAGCTCTCCTGGGAGAGTTTTCCGCGAAGAACTGTATTACTTCCTCCGTGGCCTATCCCCTTTCAGAAAGCGTCCCATAGTATCTGGCAGTCTCCTGCTTTCCCCTCTTCTGCCCTGAGGGACTGCCAGCACAGATATCATGCCCCCCGGGGGTCTCCAGGTGCCTTGCCTCATCTCACTTCAGGGATAGAGTTACTGGACACCCCCTCTGGGCATCGTCACCTGAGACATGACCACCCCCCGGAGTTTGACTTAGCTCAGTTTAACCGCTGTGGGAGAAGGATTTTCTTTTCCTTGGCACGTCTCCTTCTATGCATTTCATCACATCAGACCCATATAGCTGTCTGTGCTAGATACTTATGGATGGTACTAGGACAACTCCTAGCCACTCTGCCTGATTTGGAGGTAACCAGGCAGGCCATCTGTCTTTCTGCCTCTGACCTAGAGCTAGCGAGGCTTCTTTCAAGAGCATCTTACGACACTAATGAGTTAGCTTCTAGGTTGGCAGGATCTGCAGTCTGTATAAAACGGGCAGCATGGCTTCGCCTTTCTAGGTTATCGCCCTTAGCTTGGCATAGGGTGATTGGCTCCCCTTTCCAAGGAGCCCATTTTTTTTCCCCCGCAGGGTGAGACGGGAATTGGTAGGGTGCCTCCTTTCTCCCAGGTCATGGGAGTCCCTATCTCATCCTGACCAGTCTCTGACCTCTCTGGGCCCATAGGGGGCTTCTCCCCCTGTGGTTCTCCCGCACAAGAAGTGTGTCTGTGGGAAGAAGATCCCTGAAAAGGACGACAGGGAGGCCTGCATCTGCTTCCTAGGACCGAAGCACCACACCCAAACTTGTGTGATCTGCTGTGGCTTCAACCAGGCTTCCAGATGGCACCAAGAGCAGACCTTTAAAACTTTTCTGCTAAAGCAGAAGGTCGCCCAGATGGAAAAGGAGCTTCAGGCCAGGAGTTCCGCCACTTCCCCCACAATGTCCTTGGGCTTGCAGCCCTTCAAAGCCTGGAACAGGTCGGTGGGGAAGCACAAGCACCAAGACGAGGACCATTTCAAGGAGAAAATCTGGTCGTCCTCTTCTCGCTCGCAATCACCGCTCCAAGCATCAACCATGGCGGGGCCATCCTCATTGTTGGGGGCGGCCTTCTCTGCCTCGCACACCCTTTCCCCTGCAGTGCTACCCGTTGTCAGCTCCCCCCCCCCCACCAATATTTCGGTGGTTTCAGGGGCTCCAGTATCCCACCGGCCTCCCAGCCCCTGCTGTTCAGGCCCTTATTTTTGGTGTGCACTCAGTCTGGTGGCTTGTGTAGTTCATCATTGACGGGCTCGGGCATTGGCAGTCGCAGGGGAGCAACCTACACCGCCGCCACCAGCCTTGGCCATTTCTTCGGCCACTGTCTCGGGCCCAGCTGTTACCCTCTCCAGAGTCATCCCGGCCGAGCTGTGGTCACTGTTGCCTTCTTCGACGCCGGCCCATGCCGTGGCGCACCCCTACAGGCCTCAGCCTGTTTGGCCGCCCTCCCTGGTGCCACCCCCCGACCCCAGTCCTCCCTCAGTTGACGTGGATGATGGTGGACTTTCACACTTTGCTTCACACCTTGTGGGACTTCATGCAAGCTAAGCTTGCCCCTCCCCAAGGCCTGTTCTGTGGCGGCCTCCTGTGCCTGGCCATACATCCCCTCCTCCAATAGGGCTTCGCCCCACGACTCAGGGCCCAGGGCCCTCGTTTCCCACTCAGGACTCTGGGAATGAGGACAGGTATTGCCCTGATCTCATTCCTCCAGATGACCTGGACAACAGAGACGATGACGGGGGGAGCCCCTCCATGATGTCGTCTGAAGGTGAGGAGACCCCGGAGGTACATCCTGCAGTCTTCCCCAGATGATCCCTCTTTTGTCTCCATTATGAGACAGTTAAAGTTTTCCATGGGCTTTGAAACTGAGAAGCAAGATCCTGCTAGACACCGACTGGCTACTTACTTGCGACTGACTGACACCCTTCCTCTGGTCATCCCTCCATCAATTGAGCCCTTTGTAGATGCCACCATGGCTGCCTGGCACTGGCCCAATTTGATTCCCACTGTGCCAAGAAGGCAGATAAATTATACCAGGCTCCAGCAGGAAGGCTTTTCTTTGCCAACCAGCCACAAGCAGATGCAGTGGTCATCAGTGCTGCCCATGACCGAACCAAGAGGCCTAAGCATCTCAGTTCCTTGCCCCCAGATAAGGAGTCTCAGAGACTGGATCACACTGGCAAGAGAACCTTTGCCTCTGCCACACTGACCATCAGGGTGTTGAACTACATTGCCCATATGGTCCAATATCAGAACCGGTTTTGAGACCAGGCCCTGGAAACTACATGGGCCCTCCCAAGGTAACCCCAAGTACAGCAGCTGGAAATGAGAGCTGTTTTATATAGTCTCCAGGCATTTGAGGAGCACCTGACTCCAGGTCTTCTGTTAATACAGATGGGCAACGTGAGTGTGATGCATTGCATTAATAAACAAATGGGCACTCATTCCTACTCACTAGGCAGGAAGCAGTGTGAGTGTGGTATTGGGCTATGGAACACAGCCTAGAACTATCAGTGGTGCATCTGCCAGGCATCCAGAACATCTTAGTAGGCTAAGCAGGTCACAGTCCAGAGTACACAAATGGGAACTGCTGACTTCAGTAGTGGAAGACATCTTCGCAAGGTGAGGTCACCCAGAGTTGGACCTTTTTGTATCCCCACACAGTGCAAAACTGATGTGTTTCTGCTCGCTCACTCCGGGGCCTGGAGTTTTCTGGTGAGACGCATTGTCCCCTCACTTGGAGGTTTCTGTACGCTTTCCCTCCCTTTCCTCCAGTACAGACAAGACAGTATGACTCAAATTGAAGATGGAGAAAGCAACTCTAATGCTTATTGCTCCACTATGGCCTAAGCAGATATGGTATCTACTGCTCCAACAATTGACAGTAGAACCCCAATACCCCTACTGCTGTGCAAGGGCCTGTTGTCACAGGACAAAGGGTCGCTGGTCCATGCTGACCTGAAGTCCCTCTATGTGCATGCATGGCTCCTGAAAATGTAGCCATGGCATGATTTGGAGTATCACCTGAGGTAGCTGTTGTTCTGGTGGCTTCCAGAAAACCCTCTGCCAGATATACCTATCCTTTGAAATGTAAAGGGTTTACATTGTGGGCCACTTCCAAGCACTTTGATCCCTTTACCTGTCCAGTCATTGCAGTGTTGGAATATTTGCTATCCCTATCAAGCATGGGTCTTCACTATTCCTTCTCAAGGTACATTTAGCCGCTATTTCAGCTTTCCTTGCCCGTGGATAGATGTACAGTTGCCCAATTAGAGGTATCCCATACTTTTGTGAGAGGTATGCTATACCTGAAACCTCCCATTATGAATCCATTCCTGGCTTGGGACCTGAATTTTCTTTTGGAAAAGCTTGCTTTGGCTTTTTTTGAGCCAACCGTGAGCTGTAGCCTACGCTTTCTTTCATGGAAAGTGTTATGTTTTGTTGCAATCTGCTCAACGGATTTCAGAGCTACAGGCTCTAATGTGTGAGTCTCCCTATTTGATTTTCCATAAAGATAGTGTCTTTACGTACCAGTCCCAAGTACTTGCCAAAGGAGGCGTCTGAATTTACTTTAAACCAAACCATCCACCTTTTAGTGTACTACCCCGGAGTATGACAATCCAGGGGAAGCATTACTCCATACTTTACATGTACATGGGGTTCTCAGATATTATGTCACTCGCACCGAGGTCTGCAGAAAGTCCTCTCAGCTTTTTATTTAGTTCGCCCCAGGAAAGAGGGCACCTCTGTATCTAAACAGTGCCTGTCCTAATGGCTGGCACATTGTATTACATATTCTTACAGGAAGTACAGTAAGGAGATTCCTGGCGTTTGTGGTCATTCTACAAGAGGCACGGCCACTTCTGTAGCTTGTTTTTGGAGTGATCTGTGCAGCTGCTACATGAAGCACTATCCACACCTTCACTAAACATTTCAATCTGGACATTAAAGCAGGATTTGGCCTAGCTGTGTTACAGGGCCTGCTCTCATGAGTACGTAGGTTGTAGCCACTCAGACTGTTATTAGATTTTGATACTGCTTAGGACTCATTCCAGAGGTGTGGCCTGATGAAAGGATATCGTTGAAGAAGATTGAACAGTTACATAATTATTGTAACAGTAGATGTTTGAAACAATCTCATCAGACCATGCAGACCCACCCTCCTTCCCTCCTAGGTCAGGACAATGGATTTCCTGTATTCTTTTGATCCATAGCTGCTTTTTCCAGCTCCCATAGTCGCCTGGTATGCTTGGAATTGGCCTGATTCCTGGCTCCCCACAGAGAGGTCCTCCGAATATAATCTCCGGCAGGGAACTGAGTAGAGACAGGGCCTCCCATGTTTATGTAGATGCTGACACCTGACGTCATGGAAATCTCCTGGATTGCAAATGTTTACGTGTCATCCAAGTACTGTTGCAGGTGTAGTTCCAAAGGTCTGGCCTGATGAGAGCTTTTCTCGAAGATCTACTATTACGGTAAGTACATAACTGTTCTTTTTGCAAGGGTGCTCCATGTCAGAAAAAGCTCAAAATTCTTTATCTCGTTCTCTGCTAGTAGTAGAATCAACTGTGAACTTACTTCAGCTTGAAAAGTGAAGTTTTGGTAATTTTTTTAGGTAAAAATTTAAATTCGTTGAGGAACTCTCTCCGAAGCATCTTCCTTCTGGCTGCTACCCACAACCCCTGGAACGCTCCTTTTAATATGGCTTAGACCAGGTTTTCAGCAGTATTCCCATCTGTCTTTATACACTTGTTGTCCTTTATGGTCAGGGAGTACTGCGTGCTGCATGCTAGTTCATTTTTAGTCACAAGAAAAATTATATTAAGCAGTGGGTTTTCATAAGTAACACACAATCTGATGAAACCCCAGTCTGAGCCCTACTCCTTTAATTGTTCTTTTTTGTTCTTGTTTCCATAGAGCTTTTTGCCTGTCCGTCACCATCTCATGCCTATCATCTGGCCAGATTACGGGATCCCCAACTGTTCCTTCTGACCGGGATCCACACAGTGCAGGACCCGAGAGTCCCTAAGTAAGGGCTGTCCTATATGGTGATGGGAACATAGTTTTTCCATTTTCTTCCCTTTCTCCTTGGGGCCTCAGCAAGGCAGAAGTACATTTGCATGGAGGCGCACATGCGCTGTGGAACTGGTGACCCCGCTGCACTCACCTGGCCTAATGCCAGCCCCCCATTTGCTTGAGGCTAGCATCGAGTCACCACTTGGTGGCAGCCAAGAGCTGGGGAAGGCTTGCTTCCCCAGTCTGGTAGAAGAGAGCTACCAGGTGGCTGCTCAGTCCTCTCCCAGTCCACCACCCCAGCTGACCCCCACCAACCCGAGCTCATTCCCAAATTTGGGTTGTCGGCGAGTTAAAAAGTAAGGCTTCCAGTGTCTCAGCCCTTATCCTTTTATTATTTCAAATGTAAAACAAAGTGCTAAAGCAGACTTACAGTGTGTTGGGGCGGTATCATACAAGACAGGAACTACAAGGAGCAATTTATAATAGAATCAAAAAGTGTACATGGAAATTTTCCTCATAGCATGCGCTGCTGCTTTAATCTTACTGCTTGCTTATACTGCTCCCTCCGTACTTTCCTGCTTTAGAGTTACCGCTGATCAATATTACCTGCTTACTTTCCTGCTTTAGGGTTACTGATGATCAGTATTCCTGCTTACTTTCCTGCTTTAAAGTTACTGCTGATCAACAGTCCCTGCTCACTTTCCTGTTTTAAAGTTACTGCTGATCAACACTCCCTGTCCACGTCCTGCTTTAAAGTTGCTGCCGAGCAATACTCCCTGACCACTGTCCTGCTTTAAAGTTACCGCTGAGCGGGCCGGCCCAGTGGCGCTGAGGATTGAGCTGCTGGACGCCACACCTCTCACCACACCGGCGACTCAGGTTCAGGAGTGGACTCGGGCCACCGTGGGTGGCCGAGGGAGAACAGCTGAGCGCCCACCCACAGCCCGCCTCCGGGAGGTGGGAATCTCACTCAGCAGCGTGACCCTGACGAGGCTGGGGCATGACAGCCCGTCGGCACCTCGGGGTTGGTTGGTCACAGGCGGAGGCCTGTGGTCCAGTCACCTCTAGAAGCTGCACCATCGAGGGGGAGGATGCTGCGGACGTTGGTGCTTGCGCCTTGATGTCAGGGCATGCACTTCCTCATAGAACAGGGAAAATTCCCTCCAGAGCCAGGAAGATGGAGCGCCGAGCCTGATCCCAATATGCCAGCGTCTGCCTGCAGTCCAGGGGACCTGACAAAATTACAAGATTTGAGGTGTTCTGCCCCACCCTAACCCCGCTCGGGGAGCAATCCACAGCTGGATGGAGGAACTCGGGCTGACCGGTAGGAAGTTGGCAGGGACGGGCTTCATTGGCGACTCCTGATGGGGCAGCTGTGGCAGGGACGCAGGAGGGATAAATAGAAATTAAAAAAAAAAAAAAAGTTACTGCTGAACAATACTCGCTGCCCACTTTCGTGTTTTAGAGATGACAGCACTTGAGTGCTGCACAGCCACATGGTTGCTGGGGTTCAGTGCCAAAAAATGCAAGGTCTTGTTGCACTTGGAGGCAAAAAATCCAAAGAACAGCTACTATTTAAGGGGAGTGCAGTTGGCCACTTTGGAGGAGGAGAAAGATCTGGGAGTGCTGGTGATAGGAGACATGAAACACTTGGCACGGTGCAGGAAGGCGGCTGCAAAGGCAAACAGATTGCTGGGATGCCTTGCCAGGGGAATCACCGCTTGGAGGGAGGAAGTCATTTTGCCCCAGTACAGGTCCCTGGTGAGGCCACACTTGGGGTACAATGTGCAGTTTTGGTGCCCCTATCTGAAAAGGAACATCAGACTATTGGAGGGTGTCCAGCATAGGGCATCGAAGCTGATCCTTGGGATGGGGGACAAGACATACGAGGACAGATTGAGGGAGTTCAGCATGTACACCCTAGAAAATAGAAGGGAGAGAGGGGATATGAGTGGGACATTCAAGTACCTGAAGGGCATAAACAGAGTTAATTCAGAGGGCTTATGTAAGTTAAGAGGGGAGGGACACCAGGGGGCACGGCCTGAAATTGGAGGGAGGAAGATTCAAGAGAGCGATGAGGACGCATCATTTCATGGAGAGGGTGGTGGCTGGTTGGCATGCATTGCCAGAAGTAGTAGTAGCACTGCAGACAGTGGACAGATTCAAGAGAGGGTGGGACAGGGCCAAAGGGAGGGTCGAAACTGTGGGGAGGGTGGGGGAAGAGAGGTTTGAAGTGGGGACACGAAGTTAGAAGGGGGGGCAGTGGGAGAGGGGGCAGCTGCAGTTTAATAAGGCAGCGTGCTGCACACTCAAGTAGACTAGATAGACCGAATGGCCTGTTATCTGCTGGCAGTTTCATATGTCTGTATGTTCGTAAGATACTGCTGATCAGTACTTCCTGGTCACTTTTCTACTTTAAAGTTACTGCTTATCAGTATTCCCTGGTCACTTTCCTGTTTTAAAGTTACTGCTGATCAGTACTCCCTTCTCATGTTCCTGCTTTAAAGATATTATTGATCAATACTCCTGTTCACTTTCCTGCTATAGTTACTGCTGATCAATATTACCTGCCTCGATTCCTGCTGTAGTTACTGCAGAGCAGTACTCTCTCTCACTTTCCTGCTGATCAGTACTCCTGCTTAGTTTCCTGCTTTAAAGTTACTTTTGATCAATACTCCTGCCCATTTCCTGCTGTAGTTACTGCCAGATCAGTACTCCTTGGTCACATTCGCGCTTTACATTTACTACTCCCTGCTCACTTTCCTGCTTTAAAGTTACTGCGTATTAGTACTCCCTTCTCACATTCCTGCTTTAAAGGTATTGTTGATCAATACTCCCTGCCCACTTTCCTGTTTTAAAGTTATTACTGATCAGTACTCCCTGTTCTCTTTCCTGCTTTAAAGTTTCTGCTGAGCCATACTCCCTGCTTACTTTCCCACTTTAAAATTACTGCTGATCAACACTCCCTGCTTACTTTCCTGCATTAGTTACTCCTAATCAGTACTCCTTGCTCACTTTCCTGCTGTAGCGTTACCGCTGATCAGTACCCCTTGATCACTTTCCTGCTTTAAAGTTACTAAGTACACCCTGCTCACTTTCCTGTTTTAAAGTTACAACTGATCAGCATTCCCTGCTCACTTTCCTGCTTTAATGAGCTAGAGTACTTCCTGAAAACTGCATGGCATTAATTGTAACTTTCAGATGTAGTCAGCTATCACTTTTGTATCTCAAGTATTTTTTCTTTACTGTTTGCTAGTTAGAAGATTTTCCACCTGGCAGTACTGGGGTGATGTGTGGATTAGCACTCTGTCTGGAGGCTAAAAAGTCAGTTATGTTCCTCCCACTACATCAATACTGAGACCGCACTGACTGTGACATCACTAGTAACCAATGGGAACCATTTCTGACTGCCAGATTATTCTCTTTCACATGAAGCAGCAGGGACTGGCTCTTCTTGGTTACTAGTGATGTCACAGTTTCCTGCATTTTGATTGGTAACTTTTGAAAGTCAGTGCTCAGACTGCAAGGATTGTGGTGCCTCAAGGGGTGGGATATTCAGAACTGCGCCAGGCAGGGGCGCAGCGCAACTGGGATGCGCCAGGGCAGTGTCTGGGCGATATTCAGCAGTGCTGTGCCATGGCTCTGCACCATTGAATATGGCACCGTGGGCACACGCATGGCGCAGTGGCACAGCGCCAAGTGGCCAGAGAGGAGCAGGGGGATGCGCTAGCGCAAGTGCCGTTGCACTAGGCGCAGCAACCACGCTATTCAGCGGTGGACATGCAAATGGGGCCATAATGTATGCAAGGCGCAAATGGGGCCATTTTCATGTCATTATGGCCCGTTTGCATGCAGGTGCCCGATCCCCTGCGACTTAGCGCCTGGTGCCCTACCAGGCTGCAGCCGTCGGGCCGACACCTGCCCCTCACCGCAATGTGCCCCATTGCCCGATCGTGGGCTGTAAATTAACCAACTCCTGGTGCTCCAGTGGACCCAACTCCATGCCCGGATTGGGCTGTAAAATAAATCAAACTCCTGGTGGTCCAGTGGTACCGTACTTCTTCAACTCAGCCTAATTTATACTCGCCTATCTCTTTCTCTCGTCAGTGCAGGGTAGCACCCACCTAATAAGCCGCCGACTGACAGCATACTAGTACAGTTGCTTCATTGGTCCACAGTGTGGCCAATGGGCGATCAGACAATTATCACAGTCCCAATGTGAGTGGTTCCATTCACATATCGACTGTAGGTACAGTATGGTCTGCACGCCATTGGCCCACGCCGTGGACCAGTGGGCGACAGCCGCATTGTACGCTGTCAGTCGGGCGATGGCTTCATGGTGTGCTGCCACCACGCCGGTCGGGGGAGCAGGATGGTGGGTGTGCGAGGGCGGGACCTAGTATCTGCAGAAACTGCCTTGCAGTTTTTGGCTTGTGCAGACTGAAGGAATTTGCTATTGACTGAAGACTTTGCGCCCTGTCTAAGGGTAAAAAGGCTCTGCCCTGAAGTGTGTTGATTTCTGCCCCTATGAACTGCAAAATTTGAGCAGGAGTTAGAACAGATTTCTTTTGGTTTATTATGAACCCCAGGCACTCCAAGAGGTGCTGGGTGATTCTTAGGGAATTCCTTACTTGGTCTAGTGACTTGCCCACCACCAACCAGTCATCCAGGTATGGTAAGACAGTCATATAGCGGATTCTTTCAGGGCCTATTATTCCAACTTATATAGGCAAGGCTCTCAACCATCAAGGGCTCGGATTAAAGAATTTCTAGGAGGTTGGATCTCCCCTTGGTTTCTGAGGAACAGGCTATCCAGTTAAGTAGACCGATTTGAAGATGGGGAGGTGCTTAATGCTATTAAGAACTTAAAATCCCTCAAATGCCCGGGGACAGATGGGCTGCCAGGGGAGTTTTACAGACAATTCGGAGGCAAGGTTTCCCCGTTGTTGGGGAAACTATTTTGGTTCCTACAGGGAGAAAAAAGCAAGATACCCCGGTCCCAAGCAATAATTTCAGTGATACCCAAACCAGGCAAGGACTCTGTATTATGCTCCTCCTATTGTCCCATTTCAATTTTAAATATTGATTACAAATTATTGACCTCGATTTTGACTAAGAGACTTCAAACATTGATACCCCAAATAATTGGCCTAGAACAAACAGATCCGGGCCGACAGGCCCAGGATATCTGAGGAAAACTTCCCTTTTAATCGACCATATAGTTAGCTCCAAAAATCTGTTGTTCTGGTCAGCACTGATGCAGAAAAAGCATTCGATAAGGTATCGTGGAGGTTTCTGGAGGAGGTCCTTGCCTGTTTTGGATTGGGGAAGAGCTTTTCAGACCTTGATAGCTAAAATCTACAAATCCCCTATAGCATACATAAGAGTGAATGGCCATCATGCCAGGGGGTTCGGTTTGGAGAGAGGGACCAGGCAGGGCTGCCCTCTGTTCCCCTCTCCTCTTCGCTCTCTACATTGAACCTCTGTCCCAGAGCATCAGGAAAGATGAGGGGATTAGGGGGCTGGAAATGTCAGGCCAGCACAGAATATCTCTTTATGACGATGTCCTGCTTTATTTGGAAGACCCGGACATTTCTTTAAAAAGGGTAATGGACAGATTGTCCCAGTTTTCTGAAATGGCAGGTTATTCGTTAAACACTGTTAAAACTGAGGCTTTGAAATTTAGATATGTCCCCACCCAGGATATTAGGGAAGCCTATCCTATGAGATGGGACCTTACGTAAATGAAATATTTGGGGATCGATATTAGTAACTCCCCCTCACAACTGAAAAGTTTAAACTTTTCTCCCATGGTGCAGCAGTTAAAAAATGACTTCAAAAGGAGGAGTGTACTGCCTCTTTCACTCCATAGTAGGGTGATGGCTGTAAAGATGAATGTCCTGCCAAGATTTCTATATCTGTTTCAAGGTACTACATGCTTAGTGACAAGGAAAGATCTGGAGATATGGCAGAGAATGTTAATGAACTTTATTTGGGCAAACAGAAGACCTAGAGTAAGACAACAAACTTTGTTTTTACCAAAGGATGCGGGGGGACTAGGGGTTCCGTGACTTGAAGGCTACTGGGAGGCTACACATCTGAGAATAGCTTTACTTTGGGGTCACACCTCATACAAGGCCACCTGGAAGGAGATAGTTAGCTGCACATCCTTCTCTCCCCACCAGCAATATTGTTTCATCCTGCAGACCTCATAAAAGCACGAGATGGGATATGCCCCACCACTCGGACAACGTGGGAGGGAAAGGAAACATGGAGGTCATTGGAGATACGGATGGTGGGCGATAGACCCCACGTTTGGACCAGCAGTTTGGGACCCTTGGTTTCTAGATAGAGCCCGGAGAGGACTACGGGCACCATGGCAGTTGTTAGAAGGAGGGGGATTACTGTCTTTTGAGGGAGCACAGAGAGTCTTTGATCTCTCCCCCAGGGATAGAATGCATTATTGCCAAGTAAGTAGTTTTATTAGTAAAAAACCTTAAGTTAGAACGCAGAACTGGTTTTGGGGGATTATGGAACAGACCTTTGAAGATATTTGGAAAGCTGAGCATCCTACAGGGGTTATCTCTCAATTATATGAGAGGAGCATTAAGCATATTAATACAAATACGGGCTATATTAAAATGGCCTGGGAACAAGAAATGGGCTTATCTATCCCTGGGGGAGCTTGGGAAAAGACTTGGGGATAACATCTGGAGGGTCTCCTCTTCCCCTTCCTGGAAGGAGTTTCTGCGGAAAATAAGGATTAGATACTTCAGGGTCCCGGTGGTGGTCTCTAGACAACATAGGGGGACATCCTCAGAGTGTTGGAGGAATTGTGGAGCTGACAAAGCCACTCATGAACATATCTTTTGGTCTTGCTCCATCATTACTCAATTCTGGTCAATAATTGCTACCTCACTTAAGCAGATCTTTCAGATCCAGGAACAGCTGGGACCGCAGAGTTTGTTGCTTGGAGAACTTCCAGGAGAAATTAAGGGGAGAGAAGCCAAATATATGTGGCAGATTTTAATAGTAGCAGCCTTAAAATCAATAACTAGGTGTTGGTTGCAACCCCTTCCTCCAACAAAGGAAGATTGGATAGAAACAGTAGGGCAAATTCAACGGATGGAGGAATTAACATTTAAGGTCCAGAGGAGAACCTCTGTTTATGTGAATTGTTGGACCTGTTGGATCATCTGGGTAGGGCAGGTTATAGCTAAGATTCTATTAAGAAAAACAGGCTTCTTTGAATGTTAGGCCTCTGCCTTTACCCTTTTCCTCGGACGACTTAGATAATTTAGGGGTGTGGGCTCACCAGAGTCAGGCAAAGCTGAGTAGCCCGGGCTGTGGAGGTTGTCTGATGCACCCAATAATACTTAGGCAGTGATATAAAATATTGTAGGCCAATATTTTGATTGGATATCTGCAAGGAATTGTAGAACTTAACTCCCATAAGTAACTGGTTATAACAGATAGGTGAGTCCAGTAGAAGTGTGAGACCCTAGCATGTTTTGTTTGCTTATATTTTATAGGTAGACATACCTAATGTTATGAAGTTTAGCTGATTGTCTATTTTGTGGAACATCTACTGTTACAAAAACATTGTATGGAATTGTATGTTAAATCTTTGCATAAGATCAAGTGGCTACATTCTGCTACCTGGATAACAGCATATGGATGTACTATGAGTAAAATGCTGTAAAGTAACTTACAAGAAATGAAACAATAAATGAAATATAGAAGAAAAGAAAAATTGTTTAAAATGTGGAGATGTGTTTATATAAGGCAGACAAACACACCTTATGTGTGGCTTGTCTGGTTCAAACATCTGACCCAGGATTGTGAAATATGCAAAACTTTCCTGGATAAAACAGTGGAAAATGCCTTGAAAGGCTCAATAAAGATTTTATAGGGGTCCCTCAGGCTCTGACCAGCTGACACCCCAATCTGCTGTGGCTGAACTCAAGAAGAAAGCATTCTCCGCCCCCTGGATACGCGATAAAGGGGAGGTAAAGAACTGTCTGACTTCGGTTCCCCAAATAAATTGAAGAAAGTGAAACATGCAGAACCCTCTCCTGCTAAACCAGGGACTTCTGACAAGTGCCTGCTTTGCCCTCGGCTCAAGAATTAGCCCAGGCTTTTAAAATTATCCAGGCGCTACAAAACATCATCCCCAGCAGCCTGCACCCCCACCCCACCCCAGTCCCGGGTTAGCAGGATGTTGCCCTTCTTGCCAGAGGAGCAATTTTTTGAGGAGGAGGAGGAGGATGAACCAATTCCCCCAGAGGTGTCCCCTGAGCAGGACTTTGGTTCTCCCCCCAGGGTGTCCAAAGATTACTCCTCACATTTTACATTTGTGAGGAGAATGGCAGATGCTGTGGACATTGCTACCACAGAGCAGATTGAGGATGAGGAAGAAACTGAATACTTGAATATGATGGGTTTAACACCCACAAAAGCTCTTCTTCTGCCAATTTATACATTTTTTAAAAAGGACACCCTGAAACTTCTGCAGACCCCTAATTCTGTTCCTCCTATTGATAGGAGAATAGATAAAAAATATCAGTTGGACAGGACGGGAGCTGATTTCCTTTTCTATCATCCAGACCATCAAGGGGTTATACAGCAGGCAGCCTGTGACAAAGCCAGAGTCCCCCTGTCCTCCCACCCTCCGGACAAGGACTCCAGAAAAATAGACAGTATGGCCAAAAAAGGCTATTTGTCAGCTTCTTTGGCCATGAGATGGGCTACCTTTCATGCTTATGCTGCCCAGTATCAAAAATCCCTGTGGTAGCCAGCCCGGTGGTGCTGAGGGTTGAAGTGCTGGACGCCACACCTCGCACCACGCCAGCGACCTGGGTTCGGGAACGAGCCCGGGCCATCGGGGGTCGGCAGGGGAGGACTGGGATTGAGCGTCCGCAGACTGCTCTCCTAGTCCTGGGGTGGGCTGGGGAATCTTGGTCTTGCTGTAGTGGCTCCTGGGGACGCCTGGGGCACTGCAGGCATCGGAGACAGTAGAAGGGGAGTGCAGCGGATGTCGGCACGTTGTGCCTGGATGTCATTGCACGTCCGCGCTCCAAGGGGCCAATTAAAGAGAAAATGGCTGGGCGCCACTGCAGCTTGATGGTCACGCGCCCGAGCCAACTTGGAGGACTTTGATGGAGTCCTATGGGGAGGGTCCAGGGATGTCCTGGCTAGCGGAGGCAGAGGGGAGCTCTCCAGCATGATGGCAAGACGGCCATCCCGGATCCTCCTGGGTGCAGTTCGAGCTACCCAGCTCTCCGGGTGGGCAGAGCCGGCAGCTGGATGCCCCAAGCTGGAGTGTGCAGCAGCAAGGCGAATAAATACATAATAAAATTAAAAAATTCCTGTGGCAGACATATTGGACATGTCCATGGAAGCCCGCTTACCCTTGTCTGAAGACCTGACTGAAACTGCCAGGTTTGAGTTGGAGGCGGCTAAGTACCAGTTCGAGATGGCTGCTGATTCAAATGATACTACAGCCAGATGGATGGCTAACACTGTGGCACAGAGATGGTTTGCTTGGCTCAGGGCCACGAACCTTACTCAGATACTCAATCCAAGGCTCTGACTTTCCTTTAGAGGAAATTCTCTTTGGAGAATCCACTGTTGCCTACATGAAGAAAGTGGATGAATATAAGACCACTTATAGAAGCAACTCTTCTAAAGAGAGAGCTTCTTCATCCACTAGGGCCTATGGAAGGGGACAGAGGAATGACCAGAACCTTTTTCCAGCCAGTAGCTGTGCCCAGTACCAGCAGTATCCACAGCAGGGATACTTTAGGGTAGTGGGATAGAAGGGGCCTCAGGCCCAACCTCAGCCCCAATGAAAGCAAAATCCTGAGGCTCAGGCCGCCTCCTCCCTCCCTGTTGGATACAGACTGTCCCACTTCTTCCAGGCTTGGCTAAGCATCACCACAGACAAGTGGGTTCTGGAGGTAGTGGGTCAGCGTCTGTCTCTGGATTTCAAATCTTTTCCTCCACAAAAGACCAGGGTTTCATGCTCACCTCCTCTAGCAGAGAGAACACTACTAGAAGCAGAGGTTCTGAAATTGTTACAGCTCAGACCAGTGGAATCCGTTCCTACCACCCTGAGAGGAAGAGGTTTTTACTCCAGATACTTCCTAACAACAAAGAAAAGTGTGGAGTGGCAGCCAATATTGGATCTCAGAGCTTTAAACAAGCATCTGAAAAAAACGAAGTTCAAAATGGTAACTCTGGTTTGGATTCTGCCAACAATCCAAAAAGGGGACTGGCCGGCATCACTGGATTTGAAAGATGCCTATTTCCACATCCCCATAAAGGAATCTTTCAGAATGTATCTCAGATCCAGGCTCCCTTCAGGTATTTACCAGTTTTCAACTCTTCCATTCGGCCTCTCCTCAGCACCAAGGGTATTTACAAAATGTCTAGTAGCTGTGGTGACATATCTTCGAAGACAAGGAGTGACTGTCTTACCATACCTGGATGACTGGTTGGTGGTGGGCAAGTCACTAGACCAAGTAAGGAATTCCCTAAGAATCACCCAGCACCTCTTGGAGTGCCTGGGGTTCATAATAAACCAAGAAATCTGTTCTAACTCCTGCTCAAATTTTGCAGTTCATAGGGGCGAAATCAACACACTTCAGGGCAGAGCCTTTTTCCCTTAGACAGGGCGCAAAGTCTTCAGTCAATAGCAAATTCCTTCAGTCTGCATTAAGCCAAAACTGCAAGGCAGTTTCTGCAGCTACTAGGTTATATGGCTGCATCTCACAGGCACAATGCAGAGATCCAGGTTTCACATCAGGGACATCCAGTTTCACCAGAACTCACTGGAGTCAAAGAGAGACCCTTTTCAAAGCTTATTCCCATGACAAGGGCACTATTATGGGCCCTCTTGTGGTGGAAGGAGGAATCCAATCTAAGGCAAGGAGTTCCTTTCAGAGAGAATCCCTCTCTGGTCCTGACAACAGATGCATCCCTTTTGGACTGGGGCGTACACTTAAGGAAGCACACAACTCAGGGTACTTGGTAAGCAGCAGAGTCCCTTCAGCACATAAATTTACTGGAGCTCAGAGCAGTGCTCCTAGCCTTAAAGGCTTTCTCTTCACTGGTATTGGGAAGGGTGGTACAGATCAGAACAGACAATACCACCACAATGTACTACATAAACAAGCAGGGAGGCACCAGATCAGGCCGCCTTTGCACAGAGGCCGTGAAAATTTGGACTGTGGCATACTCTTTGAAGGTATCCTTACAGGCAGTCCATTTGCCAGGAAAGGACAATACCTTGGCAGATGCACTAAGTCGCATCAACCAGGCCCATCATGAATGGACTCTAAACAAGCAGGTGGTATAAGTTATTTTCAGAAGGTGGGGTGCTCCAGAGATAGACTTTTTCGCATCCCACCAGAACCACCAGCTACCTCAGTATTGCTGCAGACCTCCAGCACAGGGCACAGTCCCTCTGGATTGGTTAGGCAGGCACCTGTATACCTTTCCCCCCATTCCTCTGGTTTTCAGGGTAGTACTGGAGCTAAGATCCCTCTTAGCATCTCTGATCTTGATAGCTCCAGACTGGCCCAGGCAGCCATAGTACTCTTGTCTGCCCTCCGCTCTATCAGCAAACCAATACAATTGCCTCTCAGGCACAAACTCCTGACCTCCAATCAGGGAACATTGTTGTACCCGAATCTCAAGTCCCTATATCTCAAAGCATGGCTCTTGAGGAGTTAGAGTATGCAGATTTAAATCTTTCAGAAGCTGTCTTAAATATTGTAAAAGGTTATAGAAAACCTACAAAGAAAAGTTATTCTTCCAAATGGAAGAGATTTTCTCTCTGGTGTTCTAGTATGGACCTTACACCAAATAAGGCTGGAGTTTCAGTTGTCTTAGGCCATCTCTCATTTGCATTCACAGGGTTTGCAACCCAGTTCCCTAAAGGTTCATCTAGCAGCAGTATCTGCCTACCTTTCTGCAAGGAAAAAGGTGTCAGTGGCATCAGACAAAATTTTCAAAGATTTTTTAAGGGGTTGATGCATTTGCACCCACCTCACAGAGCACCAGTGCCTGCTTGGGATCTGAACGTGTGTATAGCCTAGCCCGTGGCTACTGCCCATCTGAAATATGTTACTTGGAAAACAGTTTTTGTAGTAGCTATTACTTCAATGAAGAATCGGCAAGCTGCAGGCTTCTCCATTGATCAAGACTATATCTCATTTCACAGAGATAAAGCAGTCCTCAGAACAGTCAGTTTCTTCCTAAAGTGGTTTCAGACTTTCATCTGAACCAATCAATCACTCTGTCTGTCTTTCACAGACCATACCAGTTCTGCTGAAAGAAGGCTTCATAGTCTGGATGCGAAAAGGGCCATCAGCTGTTACGTGACAGCCACTAAAGACCATAGAAAGGATAGAAAACAACTATTCCTTACATATGGGAATGTAGAAAATGATAAAACAGCCTCGAAAAGATCCATTTCTAGATGGATAGTCCAGTGTATCCAATTCTGCTACACTAAAGCAGGTAAAGATCCCCCCAACCGGGTTGAGGGCGCATTCTACAAGAGGGACTGCTGCGACTTTCTGGCTGCCAGGAAGGTTCCTTGGTGGACATTTGCAAAGCAGCTACCTGGAAAACAGTACACACCTTTACAAAGCATTACAACTTAGACATTCTGTCCAGAAGTGATGCTAGGTTTGGCACAGCAGCCTGCAGGGTCTGTTTCAAAATAAGTTCTTTACCCACCTCCAGTGGTACTGCTTGGTAGTCTGCATAACATTATGAATATCCTGAGCATTACTGGGGTTAGAAGAAAAATTACTTCTAGGGACATGGATATGTTGTTCAATCCACACTGTCTGGCAGGTTCCTTGCCGCTTTAATTCTTGCCGGAAGGTCTTCAAGCTGGCTCCTCCCACCCACCCGGCTGGTAAAACCCTCGGCTCCACCCCATGACGCCAGGTCTTCCTTACCACTTGGAAGCTCGGGTTCCCTCCTTAGCACTCTGCATTTTAGGCCTGGATCCAAACTCTTCGGGTTTTCCGAAAATTATTTTAAAGTTTACTAGACTACAGTCTTCATCTTCCCTCGTGGCTGCGATGGACAAATCCATTCCCGGCTTCCATCGGTGCCCTTTCGGGCAGAAGTTGTCCCGGACCGATCCGCACTCCACGTGCGTTTACGGTTTGGGTCTTGCCCACATTCCGCAGGCCTGCGATCTGTGCAAGTCCTTCACGGCTTCGGTTTTAGAGGACCGCGCTGCCAGACTGCAACTTGGGTGTCCTGAGAAACGGTACCCGCCGGTGAAGTCAAAGGAGGCCTGTTGGGCGGTGTCCGCGGCTGCAGGCTCCGCGGAGCAGCTGGAGCAGTTGATCGCCCTCGATGAGGAGGCAGCCCAGGCCGCTGCTTCTTCCTCCTCGGCTGCGGCGTTTATCCTGCTCTCCTTGGGCTCCTCCTACACTGCTTCTTTTAAGGAGCTTTGCCAGTCCCTCTCCACCAAGGGAGAAGGGCCATCGGGACATTCCAGTAGGTCCAAGAAAAAAGAACCAAAAGGTAAGTCCCACCATCGACGTTAGTGGGAGTGGGAGAGATCCCCTTCATCAGACCGTCGGGTCTCTACTTCGGTCGAGGTTGCGGCTAAGGCCACTGGCTTCACGGAGTCCCCGTCAGGTCAGCCGGCCGAGACATCCGTCAACGGGGTCAAGATTTTTCTCGACCCGTTGGACGGTTTGTCGACTGGAGAAGCCAACAGTCCTTCTTCACCGGTTCCCCCGGTTGTAACCGAGACTGCCCGTGCCTCCTGTGATGAAGTCCGTAAAAAGACCTGAACCAGATGAGTGGGTTTCCCACCCGCTTCTTTGACCCACCCTCAGCGACTCCAAGGTCTCGGTCCTCTTCCAGGTTGAATAAGGCGACATCAGCGGTCTCGGTCTTGGCACCATGGAAAGCGGCGTCGCTGCTCGTTCTCTTCGAGGATAGGCTCCGCGATGTTAGCTCGGCACTACGAGGACATGATGTAGCAGCAACTTTTGTTGACCAATAACAAGCCAACTCCGTCGCCTTCTCCGCAATTAGTGGCTGTCACGGAGCGGCCGATGCAACCTCGTAGTTGTCAAGGAGCCGACCCGGCGCCGGGTTGTTTGTCTGAAACCGGCTACTCCGCCCATTGTGGTGGAACCATGCCTCCTCAACCGAAGACTGGGGCCCTGACCAGGATTCTCAATCGGGTCAGGGCTTGCCCCACAGGTTGTCAGTCACCCTCCTCCCGATCGACCCGGCAGGTGGAGGGCGTGGCTCAGGCGCTCGGCAGCTGTTTGCAGACTCCTCAGAATCTGATGACAACTCCTCCTGTACTCCAGGCCCATTGACCTGGAATTGCAGGGGTCAGTCGGTGGACAGAGCCCATCCTCATTCTTGGGTATATGACTCATCTGAGTCCACTGGGATGCAGCTCGAACCTATTCAGAAACGGGCCAGGTATCCCATCACGGAGATACTGGACCGAGGAGATTCCCCTACGGAGGTCTTCCCTGTGGCCAAAGCCATTGTTGGCCTGGCCCTGGAGTTGTGGCAGCGGCCTGCATCTTGTCCCACGTCTTCGGCCAGGATGGCTTGCAAGTGTGCAGTCCCCACCAGTTCATTCTCCGCTTTCTTGGAGCACCCCTCTGCGGAGGGGCTGGTGACCGACAGTGTTTTCCGGTGTTTTCCGGGAATGCTAGGGATGTGGACAATCCGCCTGATAAAGAATCCAAAAAGCTTGATTACTTGGGGCAGAAGGTTTACGCTGATTCCTCTCTAGGCCTTCGACAGGTTAGCTCAGCTGTACTGATGGCACATTTCTCACATGCCTTTATGGGTTCCCTGGATGAGGTGATTCCTCATCTCCGGCTGACCTTCAGACGGGCACAGGATGCAGGATCAGGAAGGGCGGTGGCTAAAAAACAGCTCCAAACTTCTTTTGACATCGGGTGACTCTGCGCCCGGTCAGTAGCGGCCACGGTAGCCATGCACACAGAGCTTGTCTGCGATCTCCACCTTTACGGCGGACACCCAGCATAAGCTGGCAGGCATTCCCTTCCTGGGCACCGGACTTGAACTGGGCCAGGGGTGAAGCGCCATCTCAGAAGGATCGAGAAGTCCAGTGCCACCTTGACTCGGTCATGTGCCCAGAAGGACAAGGCTGCCAGCAGCAGCGTAAGCCCTTTCTCCCTTCCGTTCCCGTGGCACGTCCGGCCCAGCAACACCAGCAACAGGGCCAGCAGGCTCACACTTGGCGCCCTAAGGCCAAGTCTGCCGCTTCCTCCAGTAGGAAGTCTAGAGGGAAGGGTCCAGGAGGCCCCTCGGCCGGCCCTTCCTCCAAGCCTGCCCAGTGACGGGTTGAGGGTGTCGCTCCCAGCCTCGTCACTCCATGGGTTACCCCCGTGGGGGGACAGCTCTGCCACTTCCTTTCCACCTGGTCCGCTATTACCACGGACCGCTGGGTGCTAGAAGTGGTCGGCAGGGGTCTGCCTCTGGAGTTCAAGCAGTTCCTCCCTATGGAGTCACCCTTGGGGGCAGCGGGTTCCACAGCCTCTAGTCGGCTCATCGAGCAGACATTACCTGCTCCTCCAGAAGGAGGTGATCAGCGGTGGCGGACCCTCCTCAGACCAGGGTTTGTGTCCAGGTACTTCCTGATCCCAAAGCGGATGTGGGGTTGGGCACCCATTCTCACCTGCACGACTCTGAACAAGTTCCTAAGGTCACAGAGACCTTCAGGATGGTTACTCTGGCTCAGATCATTCCATCCTTGGAACTAGGCATGTGGTTCTGCTCTCTGGATCTCCAGGACGTGTTCTTTCATGTCCCAATCAGTCTGTCTCATCAGCGATTCCTCCGCTTCAGAGCAGGGGGGTCTCTTTACGAGTTCCGGGCCATGCCCTTCGGCCTCTCTCCAGCTCACAGGGTCTTCACCAAATACATGGCAGTGGTGACCACATTCCTGTGGCACCGAGGGGTCTGGGTGTACCCTTACCTGGACGACTGACTGGTCGCAGCCCCTCCAGGCTTGGAGGGTGAGCGTTCAGGATCTAGCCTCCAGGTCTGCTTTCAGATTGGCCTCCTCATCAACAAGGCCAAATCAGTATTCATGCCATCGTAGGTGATTAAGTTCAGCGGGCAGAGCTCGGCTCTCTTAGCCAGAGACACTGCTCTAGCGGACAGGGCCGAGTCCTTTCCTCTTGCCCAATCATTTCTAGTTGGGCAGTTGCGCCTGCCTGGGACTCTGCACCTCTGGGCCCACCAGTGCTCTGTTGCGCCAGCACCCACACCCAGGGGCAGCCCGTCTCTGACCGGCCTGTGACAGGACCCAGGAGATGGACGCCTGCAGTGGTGGCTCGTCCCAGCTCATCTGCAGGAGGGTATCCATTTGTCCGCCTGAGCCAACGGGTCACGCTTCTACGACCGACGCCTCTTGATAGGTTGGGGTGCCCATCTGGGATCTCTGGGCCCGCGCCTGTGGTCCCTCATGAGTCTCGATGCCACATCAACCTGCTGGAGCTTGACGGCGGTTGGCTAGCCCTCACCGCCTTCGCTCCGTTTATGCGGGGTCAGGTGGTTCCAGGTCAGACGGACAACATCACGACCATGTACTACCTCAACCAGCAGGGCGGGACGCACTCCTGGTCTCTTTTCAAGGAGGCTGTCCGCATTTGGTCTCTCGTGATCAGCCTGTAGGGAGGCAGATCTCCTAGCCATCCATGTTGCAGGAGCCTCCAACAGTCTGGTCGATGCCCTCAGCCAGATAGGTGTTGCATCTCATGAGTGGTCACTCCTGCCGGAGGTAGTGCAAGAACTGTTCTCCCATTGGGGCACCCCTCAGGTGGACCTGTTCGCCTCCAGGGAGAACGCGAAGCTAAGGCTGTTTCACGCCCGCCCCCCTCAGCAGGGCTCGCTGCAGGGGGATGTCTTCTCGAAGCCGTGGACCCCGGGCCTCTTCTGCGCCTTCCCTCCATTTCCCTTGATCCACAAGGTGCTTCTCAAGGCGAAGAGGGACAAGGTGCTGGTGATTCTGGTAGCCCCAGACTGGCTTAGCCAGTTCTGGTACCTAGATCTCCTCAGCCTCTGCTCCAGGCTCCTGAGGTGGCTTCCAGCCCGCCCGGACCTGATCTCGGTAGACAAGAGGAAGGCTCTCCATCCGGACCTTCAATCCCTGCACCTAACAGCCTGGTTCTGTGAGCTGCTGGAGTTCCAGGCCTTGGGTCTTTCGACGCAGGTCCTCAACGCTTTTTGAGCCGTCCCATATGAGTCGACTCAGGAATGCTACACCTTCAAATGGAAGAGATTCTCCATTTGGTGTCAGGACAAAGGTTGGACCCTCTTCCGTCCATTGGCTAGTATTTTGGACTACATGGTCCTTTCTCAGCTAGGGCTTCAGTCGATGACCTTTAAGGTGCACCTGGCAGCCATCTCTGCTTACCGGGCGTGGGCCGGCAAGCAGTCGGTGGCACAGGAGAAGGTGGTCGGGCACTTTTTCAAAGGCTTAGACCACACATCCCCTCCGGTGCGAGAACCTCCACCTCCATGGGATCCACTGCTGGTATTGGCTAAGCTTATGTGCAAGACATTCGAGCTGATGCACAGGTGTGACATCTCACCTGTCATGGAAGACCGCCTTCTTGGTGGCTATAATGTCAGCCAGAAGGATGGGAGAGCTCCAGGCGCTTTCCATCGAGTCTCCTTATCTGGTCTTCCACAAGGACAAGGTTGTCCTTAGCCCCCACCCGAAATTCCTTCCGAAGGTGGTGTCGGAGTTTCACCTGAGTCAGGTGTCGACTCTGCCGGTGTTCTACCCCAATCACACCTTGGAGGCCGAATATAGGCTCCATACTTTGGACCCTAGAAGAGCGCTCGCTTATTATAAGGAGCGGACAGCTGAGGTTCGTGGAGAGGTTCGCCAGCTGTTTGTCACCTACGCTGAAGCCGCACTTGGCAGACCTGCAGCCAAGCGGACGATAAGCAGGTGGGTCACCTCCTGCATAGATCTCTGCTATAGGTTGACGGGCAAGGAGCCTCCCAAAGGGATAAGAGCTCATTCTACCCACCATACCGCTGCTTCGGTGGCTGCTTCTAGGAATGTCCCTATCCAGGAAATCTGCAGGGCTGCTACCTGGAAGTCAGCACACACGTTTATTTCCCATTACCACATTGACCTAGAGTCACATCGGGATGCTGGTTTTGGGACCTCGGTTCTCCAGTCCTTATTCCCCAAATAAGTATAGGGGGTGCGTGCCCTGCCTCCCTCCTCCCGGAGAACTGTCAGGAGTCTGCAGACAGGATTGGATTGAACAACATATCACGTCCCTAGAAATGCAGGTTACTCTACCTGTAACAGGAGTTCTAGGAGTGGTATATGTTGTTCATCCACACCCACCTCCCTGCCTATGCACAACCTGGCTTCCAACGGGCTAGATCTGGTGTCATGGGCAGAGCAGAGGGTTTTACCACCCGGTTGGTGGGAGGAGCCAGCTTGAAGACCTTCCGGCAAGAATTAAAGCAGCAAGGAACCTGCCAGACTGTGTGGATGAACAACATATACCACTCCTAGAACTCCTGTTACAGGTGAGTAACCTGTATTTACCATAAGTAATCTTTTTCTTCCCAGTGATACTCAGATAGTCATAACTTCCTCCTTCCTCCCTTCCAGATCTTCAGCCTCTGCACTGCATGCTGGTGCCACCAAGCCATGTTGTTTTGTTGCGTATTCTGTGCTTTTAATCATTTTAAAACAGGGTTTTTTTCAATGTGTTCTCCTTTTGGAGTTTTCTTTGATGTGGTTTGGTCAAATGTTATTCTCCTCTCTTTGGAGGTTTTTTCTGTTAAATTCCATGCTTTAATTAGGGGTAACCCCTCCTTTTGTTTATAAAATGTTAAAAGTTACATTAGTCTCCTAATGCCTGACTTCCAGGCTTCTGACAAATCTGAAGAGGTTAGAACACTACAGTTGGTAGAGGCAGTATTTGAAAGATGCTCATGTGCAAAGAATTCTACTCATTTACATGTATTCCATCTCTTCGGGCAGTCCAACCCTCCAGGCTTACTGCATGAAGTTATGAATATCTGAGCATCACTGGGAAGAAAGAAGATTACTATGGTAAGTAATTTTTTCATTTGGATGACTGGCTCTCATAGGGAACACTTTTGCTGACTCTGGAGCGAACTCTCCAGCTCTTCCACTTTCTGGACTTAACTGTCAGTCTGCCCAAATCAGTTCTGATACCCTCCCAACAGTTGCAGTATATAGAGGCGGTTCTGGACTCTGCACAAGGAGAGGCCTTCCTACCACAAAACAGGGCAGAGTGCCCCATAACTTTCGAGGCTCAGGAAGTTGCCTAAAGTCACTACATTCACTGCCTCGGTGTACCTCAGATTACTGGACCTAACGGCTGCCATAGCCACTGTTCCACTGAGCGAGACTTCATGTCGCATCCTCCAGTGGACCCTCTGGGTATAGTGGGATCATCGCATGGACAAGTTAGATCAACCGATCCTGGTCTCTGCCCCAGTCCGCAAGGTACTACAATGGTGGATGACCTCTGAACTTGCTTCAGGGTGTCCCATTCAGATCTCCTAACCATGGATGCCTTAGGCCTGGGCTGGGGAGCACACCTTGTCCCTTCCAGACCCAGGGCTCTTGGTCCCAGTTGGAAACTTCCCTGCATATCAGTGTACAGGAGATGAGGGCGGTGCTCTATGCCATGCGGACTGTTCAGGACCACCTTGTTTCAGGTCAGTTGCTGGTGCAGTCAGACAACTTAAGTGTAGTATACTACATCAACAAGCAAGGGGGGGTGGGAACTCATTCGTACCCCCTATGTAGGGAGGTCATGAGTGTGTGGTACTGGGCACTGGATCACAGTCTGATGCTCTCTGCAGTCCACATGCCAGGTGTGTTAAAAACACTGGCGGACAGTCTCAGCAGGACTCAATCCAGCATGCATGAATGAGAGCATCTCTCATCTGTCATGGAGGACTTTTTTGACAGATGGGGTCGTCCAGAGTTGGACCTTTTTTCATCCCCACTCAACGCAAACTGCCCAATTTCTGCTCGCTAGATCCAGGGCTTGGAGTTTTCTGGTGAGACGCGTTGTCCCTCTCCTGGAGCAGGAGGTTTCTTTACACATTCCCTCCATTTCCTCTGATCCAGAGGGTGCTAATCAGTTACAGATGGAGGGGCCAGCATGATCTTAGTAGCTCCATTCTGACCTCAGCAGATATGGTTTCCTCTGCTTCTGCTCTATGCAGGAACCTGCTGACCCAGGATCAGGGGACCCTGATCCATCCCAACCTAGGTCCTTCATCTGCATGCTTGGCTCCTGAGGAACTTAGCCAGGTTCAGGGTATCTAACAGGGTGGCGGGCGTCCTAGTAGCTGCCGAAGCCTTCCGCTCCAGCCGTGTATGCCGTAAGTGGAAGCGGTTTGACATCTGGGCTGCCAAACATAATTGGATCCTTTCACCTGGCCGGTAACCACATTCTGGACTACCTGATCTCTCTGTCTAACTCTGGTCTCCAGTACTCATCCCCAAGGTGCACCTTTCAGCTATTTCTGCCTTTCATGAGCCGAGGAGACTGCAAGATAGCTCAGCTGGATGTCACTGTACATTTCTAAAGGGGCATCCTGCATCTAAAACCTCAATCTGTTCCCCAGTCCTGGCTTGGGACCTGAATTTTATTTTGGAGAAATTGACCCTGTCTTCTTTGAGTCTATTGCAACCCTACGACCTCGCTTTCTATCTTGGAAAGCGTTATTTTTAGTTGCCATTACTTCTGCTCGAATAATTTCAGAGCTTCAGCCCATCTGGTGCGGAGCCTTATCTGATTGTTCACAAAGACAGTGTCTCCAAGCATTAATCCCAAGTTTTCCCAAGGAGGTCTCAAAGTTTCACTCAGTCTATCCACCTTCCTGTCTGCTTTCCTGAGCGTGCCAGTCCAGGAAGCACTGCTCCATACATTAGATGTCGCAGAACTTTGAAATACTACTTGCTTTGGACAAGGAATGTAGAGCTCAAGCAGTTTGTTTTTCACTTCCAGGTGTTTGAAGTTTCTAAGCAATGTTTATCCAACTGGTTGGTTAATTGCATTGTTTTGTTACAATAAGTATGGCAAAGAATTGCGGGTGCTGTCAAAGCTCATTCCACCAGAGGCATGGCTAACTCTGAGGCTTGTTTGAGGGGTCTCAGCCGCTGACATCTGTGTGGCTGCCACCTAGAGTACCGTCCATACTTTCACCCAGCACTATAGTCTGGACTTTGATTCAAGAGCCTGTGCAGGTTTTGGCAGGGCTGTGCTACAGGACCTCCTGTCTTAAGTTTATGGTGAGCCCTCTTCCCAGACTGTCTGTTGTAACTATCACTGCTTGGGACTCGTTCTACAGTGCAACCTGATGACTAAGATAACCGATGAAGATAGAACAGTTACGTAAGAACTTGCCTAACAGTAGATCTTTGAGGATCTCAGTCATCAGGTATGCTTTCACCCAGCCATCCTATTTTTGGGACTTCCATTATAAGAACTGGCTGTCTGGTGTATCCAGCCTTTACATAGGTCTGGCACCTCCCTCTCCCTCTGGTCCCTTGGTCTGGGGCTACTCCTTTGTCTCCAGGGAAAGAACTGAGGAGGGAGCGGGGCCATTCGCAGTTTTATAGGGTTGGGCGTGGGCAGCCCCAGTTGTACTGCTGAAAATCTTCCATGTGGATTCCCCTTCACTGACACTGAAGATCCTACAGTGTAACTTGATGACTGAGATCCCCTCAAAGATCTACTGTTATGGTAAGTTCTTACATAATTGTTCTTTTTTGGTTTTACTAAACCCAGCTCATTACATCGATGGAAAGTAGCTGTTCCCTGGACTTTACAGAAGTTTTAAATAAATCTTACCATGGGGAACCTAAACAGGATGCCTCAAAGATTCGAGGGAAAAGGATCTCGCCATCCACAAGTGGAGCTTCAGGCAGCATCCCGTCTAGTGGCAAACCAGGGGATTTGGAGGCCACAGTACGCACTATTCTGGAGGTGATACACCTTGATAAAAAAAGAGGGAAAACTACAATGCTAGGTTAGCTCAAGTGGAAATGAAAGTTATCACCCTGGAATTGGGCCATACAACACTAATACAGTTACAGAAGCTACAGTGGTAGTTGACGGTGTGCTAAAAGAAAACAAGTTACTCAGACCAGACTGGAGTATTTGGAGGAAATGGGGCTCGTGCTTCTAATTTTCACTTCCTTGGCATACCTGAGAGGGTCTTGAAGGTGCTGATTCCCTCAGTTTTAAGCACAAGCTTATCCTGGATTTATTTCAGATACAAACTGAGCAACTCATTCTTCGGGCATATAGACTCACACCCCAATGTAAACCTGGCAATCTGGATCTGCCTCGTGCATTTCTGGTCTCAACTATTAGAGTGCATGTTTGAAACTTAATTTTACAGAAAAGCCAAATCTGCAGGCTCCTCAACTTTGACCGATGACACTATTCTGCACTGCTTTCCCGACCTCAGCTATGCCACATGTATGCTACGTCGTGGCATTGATGCCATATCGTGGATTGGATTAGGAGAACTAGGCATCAAACATGCCCTCCAAATGCCAGCCACTAAAGATTATCTATGCGGATAAAACTTCTCTTTATATTGGTCCTGCAGATGTCGGTCGCAAATTGGAGGCTATCTGCAAAGATTTTGCTGCTACTTCTCTGTCGGCAGGCCTGGAGGAAGACTATGCTGAGACATGAAAGTGTATACTGTAAAACTTTCTAATTCTGCTTTTAGGAATCACCTCAAACTTTACTGCTGCTGTTAGTTTTTTGCTAATGACATCTTCGATCTGACTTCAGAGCTATCTCTTGCAGCAGGCCACACCCATGGAACTGTAGCCTCCAGGCACTAGGGCCACACGGAAACCTTTCTAGCTAGCAGTCTACCAGGGGGCCACCTCCTCCAATGTCATACGCTGATATCGGCCTATCCTGTAAGAGTGGGCAGCCCCACACCCTCCTCAGTTCTTTTCCCACTGTCGACCATTGCATGTCGGACTTCACAGAGATCCGCCAGCTTCAGTCAACTGCCATTTCGCTGAATTTCTTCATCAAACCTTTACCTTTTTTTTTTTGTTGTTCTTCTTCTTCCTAGTGTGTATTACTTTAGAGATAGTGATTTTTCCCTGTTCATTTATGCTGAAATCTGTCTCTGGGAACCTCTTCAAAAAATGTGCCTATGGGCAGAAGATCCCTAAGGAAGGACTGACCACGAGGCCTGTGTCTGCTGAATGGGCCCAGACGACACCCAGGCTTGCGTGATCTGCTGTGGCTTCAGCAGGCCATTAGGAAGTGCTGAGAGCAGACCCTCAAAACTTTTCTGCTGAAACAGAAGCTCGCCCAGATGGAGAAGGAGCTTCAGGCTTGAAGGTCCTCCACTTCCCCCTCGACGTCTGCGGGCTCGAAGCCTTCTAAGGCCCAAGACAAATCTTCAAGGAAGCATAAACATCAAGCCAAGGACAGAACCCGGTCCTCCTCGTCTCGATCCCAGTCGCCGCTTCATGCACTAACCACGGCGAGGCCATCCTCATCGTTGGGAGGCAGCCCTTTCTGCCTTGCATGCCCTTGCCCAGCAGGGCTACCATTGGCAGCTCCACCTACCAATGTTTTGGTGGTGATTCTAGGGAGGCTCTAGGCGCCAACCGACTTCACAGCTTCTACTTGGTTCCAGGCCCTAATTTTCCACCGGGCACTCAGGTGGTTCTGTTGGCTTGTGTTCCAAATAGGCTAAGCATTGGCGGTTGCGGGTCACAGCCAGTAGCACCACCGCTGACCATGGCCATTTCTTTGGTTGTCATCTCAGCCCAAAGTCTCTACTTTCTCTCTAGTCACCTCGGTCCGAGCCTATGATCGCCGTCGCCATACCCGGCCCATGCCGAGGAGTTCCCTCGGAGGCCCCACCTTGTGCAACCTTCTTCCCCGGTGCAGACTCCGAAACTGACCCCAGTGTTTCCTCAACCAATGCCGATGGATTAGTTGCCAATGGGTCAAACGCCAATAGTGGTGGACTTCCACTCCGTGCTTACTGCCTTATGGGATTTCATGCAGCCTAAGCTTGCTTCCTCCCAAGGCCCATCCCCACAATGCCCCCTGCTTCTCCAGCAGGACCATGGCCCACGTTTCAGAACCCGGGGCCCTCGGTCCCCCCCCTTAGGACCCCGGGGACGAGAGTGGTAGCCATCCAGACATCATTCCTCCTGGTGACGGCGATGACGGAGGAGCTATTCTTTATGACAGCTACTCCACAATCTCATCTGATGGTGAGGAGACCCCAAGGTATATGTTGTGGTCCCCCCCCCGGATGATCACTCTTATGTTTCAGTCATGAAATCACTACAGTCGGCCGTGGGCTTCGACACCGAGGAGCAAGATCCCTCTTGACATCGATTGGCCACTTATTAAAGGCTTCCAGATGCCCCATCTCTGGTCACCCACCCTTAATTGCGCCTTTTGAAGATGCCACTATGGCTGCCTGGCATCGACCCAGTTTGGTACCTGCCATATCTAGGAAGGCAGACAAATTATACCAGGCTCCAGCAGGAAGGTCTTTCTTTGCTGATCAGGCTCAAGCGGATTCGTTGGTCATCAGTGCCGTCCACGACCATACCAAGAGGCCCAAACACCTCAGTTCCTTACCCCCGGATAAGAAGTCATGGAGGCTGGATCATATTGGCAAGGGAACCTTTGCCTCTGCCACACTGACCATCAGGGTTTTAAATTGCATTGTTCATATGGTCCAGCACCAAACCCAGCTCTGGGACCAAGCTCTTGAATCTGCCCAGGCCCTCCCAGAGGACCCCCTGAAATGGCAGATCTTCGGAGGTATCTCAGTCATCCAGTCATGCCATAGGAACTTAACCGCCGGTGAAGCAGGATCCACACAGAAGATTTTCAGCAGTACAACTGTGGCTGCCCACACTGACGTCATCTATTGACGTCACCAACCCTATATAGGTGTGAGTGGCCCCGCTCCCTCCTCAGTTTTTTCCTGCCATTAACTCTGTTTGCATGCTCAGGTGGTTAAGAGCAAGGCACGGAATGCCAAGGTCCTGGGTTCGAGTTGCACTTTTCCTTTGCTTGTACAATTGGATTTTCAAAATTGCCTTGCAGTGGCTAAATTGCATCGAGAGAGAGAAAGTGGAAGTTATATGAGTCTGTGAGACTGCCTACGTTGCTCATTACGCAACACCCTGAAAGGAATGTGTGTGATTCACGGGAAAACTCAGGAAGCTTAATTGTCTGAGGCTCCTGTAGCTCAGGTGGTTAAGAGCAAGGCATGGAAATGCCAAGGTCCTGGGTCCAAGTCCCAGTGGGAGTCAAACTTTTCCTTTCACTTCTACAATTTTATGTGATACTGGGATCCCTTTGTTTAAAACTGTATATAGTTATACTGTTGAAATGATTGCAAAGCTATTTGGAACTCAAGGGGTTAACTGGAGATGCAGTTTTAAGCCTTTTGCAGAGCTGTAAACAAGAGGTCAGTTCTGGGTCACTATGTTCTTTTTGCTGCACCTGCATCGAAACTCACAAGAACATGCTGTAAACTTACAAGAACATTCCGTGAGAAGCAGGCTGTCTTAACGAGTTCCCAGACAAAGACTTCTAAAAAGAGCAGCAATGCTTTTGCCAGAAAGATAAGGAAAAACTTGGAATGAGTTATCATCAGATGAAAGATTTTGTTTTCTGTGTTTGTACTGCCTTTTTAAATAGTTACAATGAAAAAAATGTATATTTTATTTTACTGTTATTGGAAAAAATAAAATGCTATTTGAGAATTTTGAAACTGCTCCTGGTTTTCCTATGCTTCCTGCCCTGTGCCTTGATGACAATGCTTGACGCCCCTTTTATCAGTTCCAGTTTATTGGACCAGATGTTCGGGACCAAATCTGTCCATACGCTCTATCATACTCAACCTCGGAGCAAACAGCGCTCTCTTTTGCAAGGTACCCCAACATCCGGGGCAACCTCCCGGCACCAGGGTAGCCGAAGAACCTCCTCCACCTTGCCTGCTACCTCCTCCTCCTCAGGTTCAGCAGTCATATGCCCTAAGAGTGTCAGACCAGCCCCTACTGCCTGTCCTGCCTCTACCTGGCTCCTAGTGGAGCTCTCCCTCTTCTGGTCCTCGACAGGTGGCAGTCAAAGCTCAGTTCTCCCTCCATATCAATTACTGGAGAACCATCTCTTCAGATGCATGGTTTCTTTGGATTATAGCCAGGGGCACACTCTGGAGTTTGTAGAGGCACCCCCAGTGACCCCCGAAATCTCCACTTCCCCCTGGACGGGGATCTGCAGCCCATCACGGGATCTTTCTTATACATCCAGTGCAACAAGCTCCGTATGGTCACCCTGCTGGGTTTGCTGCCCTGTCTCAAGCAGGGGCGCCAGGCTGTGCTCCTTGGATATACAGGACGCTACCTGCATTTTTCTGTCTCTCCACCGCACAGGTTTCTGCGCTTCCTCTTTCAGCAGGAGCTCGATTGGCTCTTCATAATCAACGTCCTGGAGTTGCAGCCAGTTCTTTACGCCATGCAGACCTTTTGGAACCATCTTCTCCGGGGTCAGATGTTGATCCAGACGGACAATCACAGCATTGCCGATTACATCAGCTAGCACTGGAGGACCCACTCATATTCTCTATGCAGGGAGGTCATGAAAATCTGGTATTGGGCCATAGACCACAGTCTCATCCTCCCAGTGGACTACGTTCCTGGCTCTGGCCTTCTGCCTCTGTAGGACTAAGTCCAGCATGCACAAGTGGGAGCTCCTCTCATCTGTTGCTGATGTTTCTTCACCAGATGGGGTAGTCGAGAGTTGGACCCCATTTTTGTTTTGCATCCCCACTCACTGCAAAACTGCCCAGTCTCGACTCGCTAGATCTGGGGCCTGGAGTTTTCTGGCGAGACATGTTGTCCCTCCCCTGGAACAGGAGGTCTCTTCATGCCTTTCCTCCATTTCAGAGGGTAATAACCAAGCTCCATGTAGAGGGGACCAGCACGGTCCTGGTGTCCCTATTCTGGCTACAGCAGATATGGTTTCTGCTGCTGCAACAGCTGGCATGGGATTCCCTGGTCCCTCCACTTCTATTCAGGGACCTGTTGACGTAGGATCCAGGGACCCCGGTATATCTCAATCTCAAATCCTGTGTCTACATGCTTGGCTCCTGAGAACATGGCCATCAACCTCCATCAGGACCATTTATACCATGAAGTGGTAAAGGTTTGCTCTCTGAGCGTCAAGCATCCACTGGACACCTTTTTGGACTACCTAATGTCCTTTCGGCCCCGCCTCCAGAACTCTCTCATCAAGGTGTACCTGTCAGCTACATCAGCCTTTCATGAGCCAGCTGGTGATTGCATTTTGGCTCAGTTGGAGGTGTCGCACACTCCTCAGGGACATCCTGCATTTGAAGCCCCAATCCATTCTTCTGTTTCAGCTTGGGCTTTGAATTTTGCTTTGTAAACTTAACTTGCTTCTGTCCGAGCCAGCAGCGACTTGGGGCTACACTTTCTCTCTGGAAAACGTTTGTTTTAGTGGCTTTTAACTCTGCTAGGAGGTTTTCTGAGATTTGAGTTCTTTGGTGTGGAGAGCCTTATTTGATTCTCTACAAAGACAGGGTGTCTTCGTGCACCAACCCTAAGTTTCTTCATAAGGTGGTGTCTGGACCTACTCTGAACCAATCCTTCCACCTTACAGTCTATTGTCCCGAGCATGCCAATCCAGGGGAAGCACTGTTTGATACGTTAGGTGTGCACAGAAACTTTGAAGTGTTATCTGCTTCGGACTAAAGAGCACAGAAAGTCGAAGCAGGACTGGCTGTGGCACTGGAGGTTGAGGCTGTGGACTCCACCTCGTGTCATAGCGTGCTGCACACTCAAGTAGACTAGATAGACCGAATGGCCTGTTATCTGCTGGCAGTTTCATATGTCTGTATGTTCGTAAGATACTGCTGATCAGTACTTCCTGGTCACTTTTCTACTTTAAAGTTACTGCTTATCAGTATTCCCTGGTCACTTTCCTGTTTTAAAGTTACTGCTGATCAGTACTCCCTTCTCATGTTCCTGCTTTAAAGATATTATTGATCAATACTCCCTGTTCACTTTCCTGCTATAGTTACTGCTGATCAATATTACCTGCCTACGGTCCTGCTGTAGTTACTGCAGAGCAGTACTCTCTGCTCACTTTCCTGCTGATCAGTACTCCCTGCTTAGTTTCCTGCTTTAAAGTTACTTTTGATCAATACTCCCTGCCCATTTTCCTGCTGTAGTTACTGCAGATCAGTACTCCTTGGTCACATTCGCGCTTTACATTTACTACTCCCTGCTCACTTTCCTGCTTTAAAGTTACTGCGTATTAGTACTCCCTTCTCACATTCCTGCTTTAAAGGTATTGTTGATCAATACTCCCTGCCCACTTTCCTGTTTTAAAGTTATTACTGATCAGTACTCCCTGTTCTCTTTCCTGCTTTAAAGTTTCTGCTGAGCCATACTCCCTGCTTACTTTCCCACTTTAAAATTACTGCTGATCAACACTCCCTGCTTACTTTCCTGCATTAGTTACTCCTAATCAGTACTCCTTGCTCACTTTCCTGCTGTAGCGTTACCGCTGATCAGTACCCCTTGATCACTTTCCTGCTTTAAAGTTACTAAGTACACCCTGCTCACTTTCCTGTTTTAAAGTTACAACTGATCAGCATTCCCTGCTCACTTTCCTGCTTTAATGAGCTAGAGTACTTCCTGAAAACTGCATGGCATTAATTGTAACTTTCAGATGTAGTCAGCTATCACTTCTTGTATCTCAAGTATTTTTTTCTTTACTGTTTGCTAGTTAGAAGATTTTCCACCTGGCAGTACTGGGGTGATGTGTGGATTAGCACTCTGTCTGGAGGCTAAAAAAAGTCAGTTATGTTCCTCCCACTACATCAATACTGAGACCGCACTGACTGTGACATCACTAGTAACCAATGGGAACCATTTCTGACTGCCAGATTATTCTCTTTCACATGAAGCAGCAGGGACTGGCTCTTCTTGGTTACTAGTGATGTCACAGTTTCCTGCATTTTGATTGGTAACTTTTGAAAGTCAGTGCTCAGACTGCAGGATTGTGGTGCCTCAAGGGGTGGGATATTTCAGAACTGCGCCCAGGCAGGGCGCTAGCGCAACTGGGATCGCCAGGGCAGTGTCTGGGCGATATTCAGCAGTGCTGTGCCATGGCTCTGCACCATTGAATATGGCACCGTGGGCACACGCTATGGCGCAGTGGCACAGCGCCAAGTGGCCAGAGAGGAGCAGGGGGATGCGCTAGCGCAAGTGCCGTTGCACTAGGCGCAGCAACCACGCTATTCAGCGGTGGACATGCAAATGGGGCCATAATGTATGCAAGGCGCAAATGGGGCCATTTTCATGTCATTATGGCCCCGGTTGCATGCAGGTGCGCCGATCCCCTGCGACTTGCGCCTGGTGCCCTACCAGGCTGCAGCCGTCAGGGACCGACACCCCCTTCCCCTCACCGGCAATGTGCCCCATTGCCCGATCGTGGGCTGTAAATTAATTCGAACTCCCTGGTGCTCCAGTGGACCCAACTCCATGCCCGATTGTGGGCTGTAAAATAAATCAAACTCCCTGGTGGTCCAGTGGTACCCGTACCCCTCCCAACCCGCCCACTTATACCGCCACTCCGCCCCGGTCAGCGGCAGGCGGCAGCACCCCACCACAAGCCGCCCGACTGACAGCATACAGTACAGCTGTCGCCCATTGGTCCACAGTGTGGGCCAATGGGCGTGCGAACCGTACTATGCTACACAATCCCAATATGTGGTGGTTCCATTCACATGCTGGGACTGTAGTCAGATATGGTCTGCGCCCGATAACCGCGCTGGCGGACCAGTCGGCTGCAACCGTGCTGCGCTGTCGGTCGGCGAGGCGGCTGCGGGTGGTGCTGCCACCCGCCGCTGGCCGGGCCAAGATAGTGGTATGAGTGGCGGGACCTAGTATCTGCAGAAACTGCCTTGCAGTTTTTGGCTTGTGCAGACTGGAAGGAATTTGCTATTGACTGAAGACTTTGCGCTGTCTAAGGGTAAAAAGGCTCTGCCCTGAAGTGTGTTGATTTCTGCCCCTATGAACTGCAAAATTTGAGCAGGAGTTAGAACAGATTTCTTTTGGTTTATTATGAACCCCAGGGACTCCAAGAGGTGCTGGGTGATTCTTAGGGAATTCCTTACTTGGTCTAGTGACTTGCCCACCACCAACCAGTCATCCAGGTATGGTAAGACAGTCATATAGCGGATTCTTTCAGGGCCTATTATTCCAACTTATATAGGCAAGGCTCTCAACCATCAAGGGCTCGGATTAAAGAATTTCTAGGGAGGTTGGATCTCCCCTTGGTTTCTGAGGAACAGGCTATCCAGTTAAGTAGACCGATTTGAAGATGGGGAGGTGCTTAATGCTATTAAGAACTTAAAATCCCTCAAATGCCCGGGGACAGATGGGCTGCCAAGATTTTACAGACAATTGGAGGCAAGGTTTCCCGTTGTTGGGAAACTATTTTAGTTCCTACAGGGAGAAAAGCAAGATACCGGTCCCAAGCAATAATTTCAGTGATACCCAAACCAGGCAAGGACTCTGTATTATGCTCCTCCTATTGTCCCATTTCAATTTTAAATATTGATTACAAATTATTGACCTCGATTTTGACTAAGAGACTTCAAACATTGATACCCCAAATAATTGGCCTAGAACAAACAGGTTTTATTCCGGGCCGACAGGCCCAGGATAATCTGAGGAAAACTTCCCTTTTAATCGACCATATAGTTAGCTCCAAAAAATCTGTTGTTCTGGTCAGCACTGATGCAGAAAAAGCATTCGATAAGGTATCGTGGAGGTTTCTGGAGGAGGTCCTTGCCTGTTTTGGATTGGGGAAGAGCTTTTCAGACCTTGATAGCTAAAATCTACAAATCCCCTATAGCATACATAAGAGTGAATGGCCATCATGCCAGGGGGTTCGGTTTGGAGAGAGGGACCAGGCAGGGCTGCCCTCTGTTCCCCTCTCCTCTTCGCTCTCTACATTGAACCTCTGTCCCAGAGCATCAGGAAAGATGAGGGGATTAGGGGGCTGGAAATGTCAGGCCGTCAGCACAGAATATCTCTTTATGCGGACGATGTCCTGCTTTATTTGGAAGACCCGGACATTTCTTTAAAAAGGGTAATGGACAGATTGTCCCAGTTTTCTGAAATGGCAGGTTATTCGTTAAACACTGTTAAAACTGAGGCTTTGAAATTTAGATATGTCCCCACCCAGGATATTAGGGAAGCCTATCCTATGAGATGGGACCTTACGCAAATGAAATATTTGGGGATCGATATTAGTAACTCCCCCTCACAACTGAAAAGTTTAAACTTTTCTCCCATGGTGCAGCAGTTAAAAAATGACTTCAAAAGGAGGAGTGTACTGCCTCTTTCACTCCATAGTAGGGTGATGGCTGTAAAGATGAATGTCCTGCCAAGATTTCTATATCTGTTTCAAGGTACTACATGCTTAGTGACAAGGAAAGATCTGGAGATATGGCAGAGAATGTTAATGAACTTTATTTGGGCAAACAGAAGACCTAGAGTAAGACAACAAACTTTGTTTTACCAAAGGATCGGGGGACTAGGGTTCCGTGACTTGAAGGCTACTGGGAGGCTACACATCTGAGAATAGCTTTACTTTGGGTCACACCTCATACAAGGCCACCTGGAAGGAGATAGTTAGCTGCACATCCTTCTCTCCCCCACCAGCAATATTGTTTCATCCTGCAGACCCCCATAAAAGCACGAGATGGGATATGCCCCACCACTGGACAACGTGGGAGGAAAACATGGAGGTCATTGAGATCACGGATGGTGGGCGATAGACCCCACGTTTGGGACCAGCAGTTTGGGACCCTTGGTTTCTAGATAGAGCCCGGAGAGGACTACGGGCACCATGGCAGTTGTTAGAAGGAGGGATTACTGTCTTTTGAGGGAGCACAGAGAGTCTTTGATCTCTCCCCAGGGATAGAATGCATTATTGCCAAGTAGTAGTTTTATTAGTAAAAACCTTAAGTTAGAGCGCAGAACTGGTTTTGGGGGATTATGGAACAGACCTTTGAAGATATTTGGAAAGCTGAGCATCCTACAGGGTTATCTCTCAATTATATGAGAGGAGCATTAAGCATATTAATACAAATACGGGCTATATTAAAATGGCCTGGGAACAAGAAATGGGCTTATCTATCCCTGGGGAGCTTGGGAAAAGACTTGGGGATAACATCTGGAGGGTCTCCTCTTCCCCTTCCTGGAAGGAGTTTCTGCGGAAAATAAGGTTAGATACTTCAGGGTCCCGGTGGTGGTCTCTAGACAACATAGGGGGACATCCTCAGAGTGTTGGAGGAATTGTGGAGCTGACAAAGCCACTCATGAACATATCTTTTGGTCTTGCTCCATCATTACTCAATTCTGGTCAATAATTGCTACCTCACTTAAGCAGATCTTTCAGATCCAGGAACAGCTGGGACCATGAGTTTGTTGCTTGGAGAACTTCCAGGAGAAATTAAGGGGAGAGAAGCCAAATATATGTGGCAGATTTTAATAGTAGCAGCCTTAAAATCAATAACTAGGTGTTGGTTGCAACCCCTTCCTCCAACAAAGGAAGATTGGATAGAAACAGTAGGGCAAATTCAACGGATGGAGGAATTAACATTTAAGGTCCAGAGGAGAACCTCTGTTTATGTGAATTGTTGGACCTGTTGGATCATCTGGGTAGGGCAGGTTATAGCTAAGATTCTATTAAGAAAAACAGGCTTCTTTGAATGTTAGGCCTCTGCCTTTACCCTTTTCCTCGGACGAATTAGATAATTTAGGGGTGTGGGCTCACCAGAGTCAGGCAAAGCTGAGTAGCCCGGGCTGTGGAGGTTGTCTGATGCCCAATAATACTTAGGGCAGTGATATAAAATATTGTAGGCCAATATTTTGATTGGATATCTGCAAGGAATTGTAGAACTTAACTCCCATAAGTAACTGGTTATAACAGATAGGTGAGTCCAGTAGAAGTGTGAGACCCTAGCATGTTTTGTTTGCTTATATTTTATAGGTAGACATACCTAATGTTATGAAGTTTAGCTGATTGTCTATTTTGTGGAACATCTACTGTTACAAAAACATTGTATGGAATTGTATGTTAAATCTTGGTGGCTAAGATCAAGTGGCTACATTCTGCCACCTGGATAACAGCATATGGATGTACTATGAGTAAAATGCTGTAAAGTAACTTACAAGAAATGAAACAATAAATGAAATATAGAAGAAAAAGAAAAATTGTTTAAAATGTGGAGATGTGTTTGCTAAGGCAGACAAACACACCTTATGTGTGGCTTGTCTGGGGTTCGAACATCTGGACCAGGATTGTGAAATATGCAAAACTTTCCTGGATAAAACAGTGGAAAAATGCCTTGAAAGGCTCAATAAAAGATTTTATAGGGGTCCCTCAGGCTCTGACCAGCTGACACCCCAATCTGCTGTAGCTGAACCATGGGACCTTACCTCCCCCCACTTTGATCACAGGCGATAAAGGGGAAGTAAAGAACTGTCTGACTCCCGGTTCCCTCAAATAAATTGAAGAAAGTGAAACATGCAGAACCCTCTCCTGCTAAACCAGGGACTTCTGTACAAGTGCCTGCTTTCCCTCGCTCAAGAATTAGCCCAGGCTTTAAATTATCCAGGCGCTACAAAACATCATCCCCAGCAGCCTGCACCTCCCACCCCCACCCCAGTCCCCTCGGCTAGCAGTGATGTGTTGCCCTTCTTGCCAGAGGAGCAATTTTTGAGGAGGAGGAGGAGGATGAACCAATTCCCCAGAGGTGTCCCTGAGCAGGACTTTGGTTCTCCCCAGGGTGTCCAAGATTACCCTCATTTTACATTTGTGAGGAGAATGGCAGATGCTGTGGACATTGCTACCACAGAGCAGATTGAGGATGAGGAAGAAACTGAATACTTGAATATGGGTTTAATACCCAAAAGCTCTTCTTCTGCCAATTTATACATTTTTAAAAGGACACCCTGAAACTTGCAGACCCTAATTCTGTTCCTCCTATTGATAGGAGAATAATAAAAATATCAGTTGGACAGGACGGAGCTGATTTCCTTTTCTATCATCCAGACCATCAAGGGTTATACAGCAGGCAGCCTGTGACAAAGCCAGAGTCCCCCTGTCCTCCCACCCTCCGGACAAGGACTCCAGAAAAATAGACAGTATGGCCAAAAAAGGCTATTTGTCAGCTTCTTTGGCCATGAGATGGGCTACCTTTCAAGCTTATGCTGCCCAGTATCAAAAATTCCTGTGGTAGCCAGCCGGTGGTGCTGAGGGTGAAGTGCTGGGCGCCACACCTGCACCCGCCAGCGACTCTGGGTTGAGGGAGCGAGCCCGGGCCATCGGGGGTCGGCAGGGGAGGACTGGGATTGAGCGTCCGCAGACTGCTCTCCTAGTCCTGGGGTGGGCTGGGGAATCTTGGTCTTGCTGTAGTGGCTCCTGGGGACGCCTGGGGCACTGCAGGCATCGGAGACAGTAGAAGGGGAGTGCAGCGGATGTCGGCACGTTGTGCCTGGATGTCATTGCACGTCCGAGCTCCAAGGGGCCAATTAAAGAGAAAAATGGCTGGGCGCGACCGTGCAGCTTGATGGCCGCGCTCCGAGCCACTTGGAGGACTTTGATGGAGTCCTATGGGGGAGGGTCCAGGGATGTCCTGGCTAGCGGAGGCAGAGGGGAGCCCTCCAGCATGATGGCAAGACGGCCATCCCGGATCCTCCTGGGTGCAGTTCGAGCTACCCAGCTCTCCGGGTGGGCAGAGCCGGCAGCTGGATGCCCCAAGCTGGAGTGTGCAGCAGCAAGGCGAATAAATACATAATAAAATTAAAAAATTCCTGTGGCAGACATATTGGACATGTCCATGGAAGCCCGCTTACCCTTGTCTGAAGACCTGACTGAAACTGCCAGGTTTGAGTTGGAGGCCGCTAAGTACCAGTTCGAGATGGCTGCTGATTCAAATGATACTACAGCCAGATGGATGGCTAACACTGTGGCACAGAGATGGTTTGCTTGGCTCAGGGCCACGAACCTTACTCAGGATACTCAATCCAAGGCTCTGGACTTTCCTTTAGAGGGAAATTCCCTTTTTGGAGAATCCACTGTTGCCTACATGAAGAAAGTGGATGAATATAAGACCACTTATAGAAGCAACTCTTCTAAAGAGAGAGCTTCTTCATCCACTAGGCCCTATGGAAGGGGGACAGAGGAATGACCAGACCCTTTTTCCAGCCAGTAGCTGTGCCCCAGTACCAGCAGTATCCACAGCAGGGATACTTTAGGGGTAGGGATAGAAGGGGCTCTCAGGCCCAACCTCAGCCCCAATGAAAGCAAAATCCCTGAGGCTCAGGCCGCCTCCTCCCTCCCTGTTGGATACAGACTGTCCCACTTCTTCCAGGCTTGGCTAAGCATCACCACAGACAAGTGGGTTCTGGAGGTAGTGGGTCAGCGTCTGTCTCTGGATTTCAAATCTTTTCCTCCACAAAAGACCAGGGTTTCATGCTCACCTCCTCTAGCAGAGAGAACACTACTAGAAGCAGAGGTTCTGAAATTGTTACAGCTCAGACCAGTGGAATCCGTTCCTACCACCCTGAGAGGAAGAGGTTTTACTCCAGATACTTCCTAACAACAAAGAAAGTGTGGAGTGGCAGCCAATATTGGATCTCAGAGCTTTAAACAAGCATCTGAAAAAGCGAAGTTCAAAATGGTAACTCTGGTTTGGATTCTGCCAACAATCCAAAAGGGGACTGCTGGCATCACTGGATTTGAAAGATGCCTATTTCCACATCCCCATAAAGGAATCTTTCAGAATGTATCTCAGATCCAGGCTCCCTTCAGGTATTTACCAGTTTTCAACTCTTCCATTCGGCCTCTCCTCAGCACCAAGGGTATTTACAAAATGTCTAGTAGCTGTGGTGACATATCTTCGAAGACAAGGAGTGACTGTCTTACCATACCTGGATGACTGGTTGGTGGTGGGCAAGTCACTAGACCAAGTAAGGAATTCCCTAAGAATCACCCAGCACCTCTTGGAGTGCCTGGGGTTCATAATAAACCAAAAGAAATCTGTTCTAACTCCTGCTCAAATTTTGCAGTTCATAGGGGCAGAAATCAACACACTTCAGGGCAGAGCCTTTTTACCCTTAGACAGGGCGCAAAGTCTTCAGTCAATAGCAAATTCCTTCAGTCTGCACAAGCCAAAAACTGCAAGGCAGTTTCTGCAGCTACTAGGTTATATGGCTGCATTCACAGGCACAATGCAGAGATCCAGGTTTCACATCAGGGACATCCAGTTTCACCTCAGAACTCACTGGAGTCAAAAGAGAGACCCTTTTTCAAAGCTTATTCCCATGACAAGGGCACTATTAAGGGCCCTCTTGTGGTGGAAGGAGGAATCCAATCTAAGGCAAGGAGTTCCTTTTCAGAGAGAATCCCTCTCTGGTCCTGACAACAGATGCATCCCTTTTGGACTGGGGCGTACACTTAAGGAAGCACACAACTCAGGGTACTTGGTAAGCAGCAGAGTCCCTTCAGCACATAAATTTACTGGAGCTCAGAGCAGTGCTCCTAGCCTTAAAGGCTTTCTCTTCACTGGTATTGGGAAGGGTGGTACAGATCAGAACAGACAATACCACCACAATGTACTACATAAACAAGCAGGAGGCACCAGATCAGGCGCCTTTGCACAGAGGCCGTGAAAATTTGGACTGTGGCATACTCTTTGAAGGTATCCTTACAGGCAGTCCATTTGCCAGGAAAGGACAATACCTTGGCAGATGCACTAAGTCGCATCAACCAGGCCCATCATGAATGGACTCTAAACAAGCAGGTGGTATAAGTTATTTTCAGAAGGTGGGGTGCCCAGAGATAGACTTTTCGCATCCCACAGAACCACCAGCTACCTCAGTATTGCTGCAGACCTCCAGCACAGGGCACAGTCCTCTGGATTGGTTAGGCAGGCACCTGTATACCTTTCCCCCATTCCTCTGGTTTTCAGGGTAGTACTGGAGCTAAGATCCCTCTTAGCATCTCTGATCTTGATAGCTCCAGACTGGCCCAGGCAGCCATAGTACTCTTGTCTGCCCTCCGTCTATCAGCAAACCAATACAATTGCCTCTCAGGCACAAACTCCTGACCTCCAATCAGGGAACATTGTTGTAACCGAATCTCAAGTCCCTATATCTCAAAGCATGGCTCTTGAGGAGTTAGAGTATGCAGATTTAAATCTTTCAGAAGCTGTCTTAAATATTGTAAAAGGTTATAGAAAACCTACAAAGAAAAGTTATTCTTCCAAATGGAAGAGATTTTCTCTCTGGTGTTCTAGTATGGACCTTACACCAAATAAGGCTGGAGTTTCAGTTGTCTTAGGCCATCTCTCATTTGCATTCACAGGGTTTGCAACCCAGTTCCCTAAAGGTTCATCTAGCAGCAGTATCTGCCTACCTTTCTGCAAGGAAAAAGGTGTCAGTGGCATCAGACAAAATTTTCAAAGATTTTTAAGGGGTTGATGCATTTGCACCCACCTCACAGAGCACCAGTGCCTGCTTGGGATCTGAACGTGTGTATAGCCAAGCCCGTGGCTACTGCCCATCTGAAATATGTTACTTGGAAAACAGTTTTTGTAGTAGCTATTACTTCTGCGAGAAGAATCGGCAAGCTGCAGGCTCTCTGCATTGATCAAGACTATATCTCATTTCACAGAGATAAAGCAGTCCTCAGAACAGTCAGTTTCTTCCTAAAGTGGTTTCAGACTTTCATCTGAACCAATCAATCACTCTGTCTGTCTTTCACAGACCATACCAGTTCTGCTGAAAGAAGGCTTCATAGTCTGGATGCGAAAAGGGCCATCAGCTGTTACGTGACAGCCACTAAAGACCATAGAAAGGATAGAAAACAACTATTCCTTACATATGGGAATGTAGAAAATGATAAAACAGCCTCGAAAAGATCCATTTCTAGATGGATAGTCCAGTGTATCCAATTCTGCTACACTAAAGCAGGTAAAGATCCCCCCAACCGGGTTGAGGGCGCATTCTACAAGAGGGACTGCTGCGACTTTCGCAGCTGCCAGGAAGGTTCCCTTGGTGGACATTTGCAAAGCAGCTACCTGGAAAACAGTACACACCTTTACAAAGCATTACAACTTAGACATTCTGTCCAGAAGTGATGCTAGGTTTGGCACAGCAGTCCTGCAGGGTCTGTTTCCAAAATAAGTTCTTTACCCACCTCCAGTGGTACTGCTTGGTAGTCTGCATAACATTATGAATATCCTGAGCATTACTGGGGTTAGAAGAAAAAATTACTTCTAGGGACATGGATATGTTGTTCAATCCACACTGTCTGGCAGGTTCCTTGCCGCTTTAATTCTTGCCGGAAGGTCTTCAAGCTGGCTCCTCCCACCCACCCGGGTGGTAAACCTCGGCTCCACCCCATGGCGCCAGGTCTTCCTTACCACTTGGGCTCGGGTTCCTCCTTAGCACTCTGCATTTTAGGCCTGGATCCAAACTCTTCGGTTTTCGAAAATTATTTTAAAGTTTACTAGACTACAGTCTTCATCTTCCCTCGTGCTGCGATGGACAAATCCATTCCGGCTTCCATCGGTGCCTTTCGGCAGAAGTTGTCCCGGACGATCCGCACTCCGCGTGCGTTTACAGTTTGGTCTTGCCCACATTCCATGAGCCTGCGATCTGTGCAAGTCCTTCACGGCCGGTTTTAGAGGACGCGCTGCCAGACTGCAACTTGGGTGTCCTGAGAAACGGTACCCGCCGGTGAAGTCAAAGGAGGCCTGTTGGGCGGTGTCCGCGGCTGCAGGCTCCGCGGAGCAGCTGGAGCAGTTGATCGCCCTCGATGAGGAGGCAGCCCAGGCCGCTGCTTCTTCCTCCTCGGCTGCGGCGTTTATCCTGCTCTCCTTGGGCTCCTCCTACACTGCTTCTTTTAAGGAGCTTTGCCAGTCCCTCTCCACCAAGGGAGAAGGGCCATCGGGACATTCCAGTAGGTCCAAGGAAAAAGAACCAAAAGGTAAGTCCCACCATCGACGTTAGTGGGAGTGGGAGAGATCCCCTTCATCAGACCGTCGGGTCTCTACTTGATCGAGGTTGCGGCTAAGGCCACTGCTTCATGAGTCCCGTCAGGTCAGCGGCCGAGACATCCGTCCATGAGGGTCAAGATTTTCTCGACCCGTTGGGCGGTTTGTCGACTGGAGAAGCCAACAGTCCTTCTTCACGGTTCCCAGTTGTAACCGAGACTTCCCGTGCCTCCTGTGAGGTCCCGGTAAAAAGACTGAACCAGATGAGTGGGTTTCCCCGCCCCTCTTTGACCCACCCTCAGCGACTCCGAAGGTCTCGGTCCTCTTCCAGGTTGAATAGGCGACATCAGCGGTCTCGGTCTTGGCACCATGGAAAGCGGCGTCGCTGCTCGTTCTCTTCGGAGGATAGGCTCCGATGTAAGTTACGCCGGCACTACGAGGACATGATGTAGCAGCAACTTTTGTTGACCAATAACAAGCCAACTCCGTCGCCTTCTCCGGCAATTAAGTGGCTGTCACCGGAGCGACCGATGCAACCCCTCGTAGTTGTCAAGGAGCCGACCCCGGCGCCGGTTGTTTGCCCGAAACCGGCTACTCCGCCCATTGTGGTGGAACCACTGCCTCCTCAACCGAAGACTGGGGCCCTGACCAAGGATTCTCAATCGGGTCAGGGCTTGCCCCACAGGTTGTCAGTCACCCTCACTCCCGATCGACCTCGGCAGGTGGAGGGTGGCTCAGGCGCTCGGCAGCTGTTTGCAGACTCCTCAGAATCTGATGACAACTCCTCCCTGTACTCCAGGCCCATTGACCTGGAATCTGCAGGGGGTCAGTCGGTGGACGAGAGCCCATCCTCATTCTTGGGTATACTTCGACTCATCTGAGTCCACTGGGATGCAGCTCGAACCCATTCAGAAACGGGCCAGGTATCCCATCACGGAGATACTGGACCGAGGAGATTCCCCTACGGAGGTCTTCCCTGTGGCCAAAGCCATTGTTGGCCTGGCCCTGGAGTTGTGGCAGCGGCCTGCATCTTGTCCCACGTCTTCGGCCAGGATGGCTTGCAAGTGTGCAGTCCCCACCAGTTCATTCTCCGCTTTCTTGGAGCACCCCTCTGCGGAGGGGCTGGTGACCGACAGTGTTTTCCGGTGTTTTCCGGGAATGCTAGGGATGTGGACAATCCGCCTGATAAAGAATCCAAAAAGCTTGATTACTTGGGGCAGAAGGTTTACGCTGATTCCTCTCTAGGCCTTCGACAGGTTAGCTCAGCTGTACTGATGGCACATTTCTCACATGCCTTTATGGGTTCCCTGGATGAGGTGATTCCTCATCTCCCGGCTGACCTTCAGACGGCGGTCAAGCAGATGCAGGATCAGGGAAGGGCGGTGGCTAAAAAACAGCTCCAAACTTCTTTGGACATCGGTGACTCTTGCGCCCGGTCAGTAGCGGCCACGGTAGCCATGCACCACAGAGCTTGGCTGCGGATCTCCACCTTTACGGCGGACACCCAGCATAAGCTGGCAGGCATTCCCTTCCTGGGCACCGACTTGTTCGGGCCAGGGGTGGAAGGCCATCTCCAGAGGATCGAGAAGTCCAGTGCCACCTTGGACTCGGTCATGTGTGCCCAGAAGGACAAAGGCTGCCAGCAGCAGCGTAAGCCCTTTCTCCCTTCCGTTCCCGTGGCACGTCCGGCCCAGCAACACCAGCAACAGGGCCAGCAGGCTCACACTTGGCGCCCTAAGGCCAAGTCTGCCGCTTCCTCCAGTAGGAAGTCTAGAGGGAAGGGTCCAAGAGGCCCCTCGGCTGCCCTTCCTCCAAGCCTGCCCAGTGGCCGGGTTGAGGTGTCGCTCCCAGCCTCGTCACTCCATGGGTTACCCCCGTGGGGGGACAGCTCTGCCACTTCCTTTCCACCTGGTCCGCTATTACCACGGACCGCTGGGTGCTAGAAGTGGTCGGCAGGGGTCTGCCTCTGGAGTTCAAGCAGTTCCCTCCCTATTGAGTCACCCCTTGTGGGGGCAACGGGTTCCACAGCCTCTGTGTCGGCTCATCGAGCAGACATTACCCTGCTCCTCCAGAAGGAGGTGATCAGCGAGGTGGCGGACCCTCCTCCAGACCCAGGGTTTGTGTCCAGGTACTTCCTGATCCCAAAGCGGATGTGGGGTTGGCGCCCCATTCTCGACCTGCACGACTTGAACAAGTTCCTAAGGCCGCGCACCTTCAGGATGGTTACTCTGGCTCAGATCATTCCATCCTTGGAACTAGGCATGTGGTTCTGCTCTCTGGATCTCCAGGACGTGTTCTTTCATGTCCCAATCAGTCTGTCTCATCAGCGATTCCTCCGCTTCAGAGCAGGGGGGTCTCTTTACGAGTTCCGGGCCATGCCCTTCGGCCTCTCTCCAGCTCACAGGGTCTTCACCAAATACATGGCAGTGGTGACCACATTCCTGTGGCACCGAGGGGTCTGGGTGTACCCTTACCTGGACGACTGACTGAGTGCAGCCCCCTCCAGGTTGGAGGTGGAGCGGTTCAGGGATCTAGCCCTCCAGGTCTGCTTTCAGATTGGCCTCCTCATCAACAAGGCCAAATCAGTATTCATGCCATCGTAGGTGATTAAGTTCATCGGGGCAGAGCTCGACTCTCTTCGAGCCAGAGCACTGCTCCTAGCGGACAGGGCCGAGGTCCTTTCCTCTTTGCCCAATCATTTCTAGTTGGGCAGTTGCGCCCTGCCTGGGACTTCCTGCACCTTCTGGGCCTCATGGCTGCCTGCACCAGTGTGCTCTGTTGGGTGCGCTGGCATATGCGACCCCTGCAATGGGGGCTGGCCGGCCAGTGGTTGCAGCGCTCCGGTCCTCTGGACCAGCCTGTGACAGTGACCCAGGAGATGTGGGACGGCCTGCAGTGGTGGCTCGTCCCAGCTCATCTGCAGGAGGGTATCCCATTTGTCCGCCCTGAGCCAACGGTCACGCTAACGACCGACGCCTCTCTGATAGGTTGGGGTGCCCATCTGGGGGATCTCTGGGCCCACGCCCTGTGGTCCCCTCATGAGTCTCGATGCCACATCAACCTGCTGGAGCTTCGAGCGGTTCGGCTAGCCCTCACCGCCTTCGCTCCGTTTGTACGGGGTCAGGTGGTTCAGGTCCAGACGGACAACATCACGACCATGTACTACCTCAACCAGCAGGGCGGGACGCACTCCTGGTCTCTTTTCAAGGAGGCTGTCCGCATTTGGTCTCTGTGATCAGCCTGTAGGGAGGCAGATCTCCTAGCCATCCATGTTGCAGGAGCCTCAACAGTCTGGTCGATGCCCTCAGCCAGATAGGTGTTGCATCTCATGAGTGGTCACTCCTGCCGAGGTAGTGCAAGAACTGTTCTCCCATTGGGGCACCCCTCAGGTGGACCTGTTAGCCTCCAGGAGGCGCGAAGCTAAACTGTTCCACGCCGCCCCCTCAGCAGGGGCTCGCTGCAGGGATGTCTTCTAAGCCGTGGACCCCGGGCCTCTTCGCGCCTTCCTCCATTTCCCTTGATCCACAAGGTGCTTCTCAAGGCGAAGAGGGACAAGGTGCTGGTGATTCTGGTAGCCCCAGACTGGCTTAGCCAGTTCTGGTACCTAGATCTCCTCAGCCTCTGCTCCAGGCTCCTGAGGTGGCTTCCAGCCCGCCCGGACCTGATCTCGGTAGACAAGAGGAAGGCTCTCCATCCGGACCTTCAATCCCTGCACCTAACAGCCTGGTTCCTGAGCTGCTAGAGTTCCAGGCCTTGGGTCTTTCCGACGAGGTCCTCAACGTTTTTGAGCCGTCCCATAAGGAGTCGACCAGGAAATGCTACACCTTCAAATGGAAGAGATTCTCCATTTGGTGTCAGGACAAAGGGTTGGACCCTCTTCCTGTCCATTGGCTAGTATTTTGGACTACATGGTCCTTTCTCAGCTAGGGCTTCAGTGATGACCTTTAAGGTGCACCTGGCAGCCATCTCTTGCGTGCGTGGGCGGCAAGCAGTCGGTGGCACAGGAGAAGGTGGTCGGGCACTTTTTCAAAGGCTTAGACCACACATCCCCTCCGGTGCGAGAACCTCCACCTCCATGGGATCCACTGCTGGTATTGGCTAAGCTTATGTGCAAGCCATTCGAGCTGATGCACAGGTGTGACATCTCTCACCTGTCATGGAAGACCGCCTTCTTGGTGGCTATAATGTCAGCCAGAAGGATGGGAGAGCTCCAGGCGCTTTCCATCGAGTCTCCTTATCTGGTCTTCCACAAGGACAAGGTTGTCCTTAGCCCCCAACCGAAATTCCTTCCGAAGGTGGTGTCGGAGTTTCACCTGAGTCAGGTGTCGACTCTGCCGGTGTTCTACCCCAATCACACCTTGGAGGCCGAATATAGGCTCCATACTTTGGACCCTAGAAGAGCGCTCGCTTATTATAAGGAGCGGACAGCTGAGGTTCGTGGAGAGGTTCGCCAGCTGTTTGTCACCTACGCTGAAGCCGCACCTGGCAGACCTGCAGCCAAGCGGGATTATACAGGTGGGTCACCTCCTGCATAGATCTCTGCTATAGGTTGACGGGCAAGGAGCCTCCCAAAGGGATACAGCCCACCCACCATACCGCTGCTTCGTGGCTGTTTAGGAATGTCCCTATCCAGGAAATCTGCAGGGCTGCTACCTGAAGTCAGCACACACGCTTATTTCCCATTACCACATTGACCTAGAGTCACATCGGGATGCTGGTTTTGGGACCTCGGTTCTCCAGTCCTTATTCCCCAAATAAGTATAGGGGGTGCGTGCCCTGCCTCCCTCCTCCCGGAGAACTGTCAGGAGTCTGCCAGACAGGGTGGATTGAACAACATATCCACGTCCCTAGAAATGAAGGTTACTCACCTGTAACAGGAGTTCTAGGAGTGGTATATGTTGTTCATCCACACGACCTCCCCGGCTTCTATGCACAACCTGGCTTCCAACGGGCTAGATCTGGTGTCATGGGGCAGAGCAGAGGGTTTTACCACCCGGGTTGGTGGGAGGAGCCAGCTTGAAGACCTTCCGGCAAGAATTAAAGCAGCAAGGAACCTGCCAGACTGTGTGGATGAACAACATATACCACTCCTAGAACTCCTGTTACAGGTGAGTAACCTGTATTTACCATAGTAATCTTTTTCTTCCCAGTGATACTCAGATAGTCATAACTTCCCTTCCTTCCTCCCCTTCCAGATCTTCAGCCTCTGCACTCCGCATGCTGGTGCCACCAAGCCATGTTGTTTTGTTGCGTATTCTGTGCTTTTAATCATTTTAAAACAGGGTTTTTTTCAATGTGTTCTCCTTTTGGAGTTTTCTTTGATGTGGTTTGGTCAAATGTTATTCTCCTCTCTTTGGAGGTTTTTTCTGTTAAATTCATACTTTAATTAGGGGTAACCCCTCCTTTTGTTTATAAAATGTTAAAAGTTACATTAGTCTCCTAATGCCTGACTTCCAGGCTTCTGACAAATCTGAAGAGGTTAGAACACTACAGTTGGTAGAGGCAGTATTTGAAAGATGCTCATGTGCAAAGAATTCTACTCATTTACATGTATTCCATCTCTTCGGGCAGTCCAACCCTCCAGGCTTACTGCATGAAGTTATGAATATCTGAGCATCACTGGGAAGAAAGAAGATTACTATGGTAAGTAATTTTTTCATTTGGATGACTGGCTCTCATAGGGAACACTTTTGCTGACTCTGGAGCGAACTCTCCAGCTCTTCCACTTTCTGGACTTAACTGTCAGTCTGCCCAAATCAGTTCTGATACCCTCCCAACAGTTGCAGTATATAGAGGCGGTTCTGGACTCTGCACAAGGAGAGGCCTTCCTACCACAAAACAGGGCAGAGTGCCCCATAACTCGGGCTCAGGAAGTTGCCTAAAGTCACTACATTCCTGCCTCGGTGTACCTCAGATTACTGGACCTAACGGCAGCTGCCATAGCCACTGTTCCACTGACGAGACTTCATATGCGCATCCTCCAGTGGACCCTCTGGGTATAGTGGGATCATCGCATGGACAAGTTAGATCAACCGATCCTGGTCTCTGCCCCAGTCCGCAAGGTACTACAATGGTGGATGACCCTCTGAACTTGCTTCAGGGTGTCCCATTTCAGATCTCCTAACCATGGATGCCTTAGGCCTGGGCTGGGGAGCACACCTTGTCCCTTCCAGACCCAGGGCTCTTGGTCCCAGTTGGAAACTTCCCTGCATATCAGTGTACAGGAGATGAGGGCGGTGCTCTATGCCATGCGGACTGTTCAGGACCACCTTGTTTCAGGTCAGTTGCTGGTGCAGTCAGACAACTTAAGTGTAGTATACTACATCAACAAGCAAGGGGGGGTGGGAACTCATTCGTACCCCCTATGTAGGGAGGTCATGAGTGTGTGGTACTGGGCACTGGATCACAGTCTGATGCTCTCTGCAGTCCACATGCCAGGTGTGTTAAAAACACTGGCGGACAGTCTCAGCAGGACTCAATCCAGCATGCATGAATGAGAGCATCTCTCATCTGTCATGGAGGACTTTTTTGACAGATGGGGTCGTCCAGAGTTGGACCTTTTTTCATCCCCACTCAACGCAAACTGCCCAATTTCTGCTCGCTAGATCCAGGGCTTGGAGTTTTCTGGTGAGACGCGTTGTCCCTCTCCTGGAGCAGGAGGTTTCTTTACACATTCCCTCCATTTCCTCTGATCCAGAGGGTGCTAATCAAGTTACAGATGGAGGGGGCCAGCATGATCTTAGTAGCTCCATTCTGACCTCAGCAGATATGGTTTCCTCTGCTTCTGCTCTATGCAGGAACCTGCTGACCCAGGATCAGGGGACCCTGATCCATCCCAACCTAGGTCCCTTCATCTGCATGCTTGGCTCCTGAGAACATAGCCAGGTTCAGGGTATCTAACAGGGTGGCGGACGTCCTAGTGGCTAGCCGGAGGCCTTCCGCTCCAGCCGTGTATGCCGTAAAGTGGAAGCGGTTTGACATCTGGGCTGCCAAACATAATTTGGATCCTTTCACCTGGCCGGTGAACCACATTCTGGACTACCTGATCTCTCTGTCTAACTCTGGTCTCCAGTACTCATCCCTCAAGGTGCACCTTTCAGCTATTTCTGCCTTTCATGAGCCCGAGGGAGACTGCAAGATAGCTCAGCTGGATGTCACTCGTACATTTCTAAGGGGCATCCTGCATCTAAAACCCTCAATCTGTTCCCCAGTCCTGGCTTGGGACCTGAATTTTATTTTGGAGAAATTGACCCTGTCTTCTTTTGAGTCTATTGCAACCTACGACCTGCGCTTTCTATCTTGGAAAGCGTTATTTTTAGTTGCCATTACTTCTGCTCGAATAATTTCAGAGCTTCAGCCCATCTGGTGCGAGGAGCCTTATCTGATTGTTCACAAAGACAGTGTCTTTGCGCATGAATCCTAAGTTTCTCCCTAAGGAGGTCTCAAAGTTTACTCTCAGTCTATCCACCTTCCTGTCTGCTTTCCTGAGCGTGCCAGTCCAGGGGAAGCACTGCTCCATACATTAGATGTGCGCAGAACTTTGAAATACTACTTGCTTTGGACCAAGGAATGTAGAAAGTCGAAGCAGTTTGTTTCTTTCACCCCAGGTGCTTCAGTTTCTAAGCAATGTTTATCCAACTGGTTGGCTAATTGCATTGTTTTGTTACAATAAGTATGGCAAAGAATTGCCGGGTGCTGTCAAAGCTCATTCCACCAGAGGCATGGCTAACTCTGCGGCTTGTTTGAGGGGTCTCAGCCGCTGACATCTGTGTGGCTGCCACCTAGAGTACCGTCCATACTTTCACCCAGCACTATAGTCTGGACTTTGATTCAAGAGCCTGTGCAGGTTTTGGCAGGGCTGTGCTACAGGACCTCCTGTCTTAAGTTTATGGTGAGCCCTCTTCCCAGACTGTCTGTTGTAACTATCACTGCTTGGGACTCGTTCCTACAGTGCAACCTGATGACTAAGATAACCCCGATGAAGATAGAACAGTTACGTAAGAACTTACCCTAACAGTAGATCTTCGTGAGGATCTCAGTCATCAGGTATGCTTTCACCCCAGCCATCCTATTTTTGGGACTTCCGTATAAGAACTGGCTGTCTGGTGTATCCAGCCTTTTACATAGGTCTGGGCACCTCCCTCTCCCTCTGGTCCCCTTGGTCTGGGGCTATACTCCCTTTGTCTCCAGGGGAAAGAACTGAGGAGGGAGCGGGGCCATTCGCAGTTTTATAGGGTTGGGCGTGGGCAGCCCCAGTTGTACTGCTGAAAATCTTCCATGTGGATTCCCCTTCACTGACACTGAAGATCCTACAGTGTAACTTGATGACTGAGATCCCCTCAAAGATCTACTGTTATGGTAAGTTCTTACATAATTGTTCTTTTTTGGTTTTACTAAACCCAGCTCATTACATCGATGGAAAGTAGCTGTTCCCTGGACTTTACAGAAGTTTTAAATAAATCTTACCATGGGGAGACCTAAACAGGATGCCTCAAAAGATTCGAGGAGAGGAAAAGGATCTACGCCATCCACAAGTGGAGCTTCAGGCAGCATCCCGTCTAGTGGCAAACCAGGGGATTTGGAGGCCACAGTACGCACTATTCTGGAGGTGATACACCTTGATAAAAAAAAAAAAGTGGAAAACTACAATGCTAGGTTAGCTCAAGTGGAAATGAAAGTTATCACCCTGGAATTGGGCCATACAACACTAATACAGTTACAGAAGCTACAGTGGTAGTTGACGGTGTGCTAAAAGAAAACAAGTTACTCCAGACCAGACTGGAGTATTTGGAGAATGGGGCTCGTGCTTCTAATTTTCACTTCCTTGGCATACCTGAGAGGGTCTTGAAGGTGCTGATTCCCTCAGTTTTAAGCACAAGCTTATCCTGGATTTATTTCAGATACAAACTGAGCAACTCATTCTTCGGGCATATAGACTCACACCCCAATGTAAACCTGGCAATCTGGATCTGCCTCGTGCATTTCTGGTCTCAACTATTAGAGTGCATGTTTGAAACTTAATTTTACAGAAAAGCCAAATCTGCAGGCTCCTCAACTTTGACCGATGACACTATTCTGCACTGCTTTCCCGACCTCAGCTATGCCACATGTATGCTACGTCGTGGCATTGATGCCATATCGTGGATTGGATTAGGAGAACTAGGCATCAAACATGCCCTCCAAATGCCAGCCACTAAAGATTATCTATGCGGATAAAACTTCTCTTTATATTGGTCCTGCAGATGTCGGTCGCAAATTGGAGGCTATCTGCAAAGATTTTGCTGCTACTTCTCTGTCGGCAGGCCTGGAGGAAGACTATGCTGAGACATGAAAGTGTATACTGTAAAACTTTCTAATTCTGCTTTTAGGAATCACCTCAAACTTTACTGCTGCTGTTAGTTTTTGCTAATGACATCTTGATCTGACTTCAGAGCTATCTCTTGCAGCAGGCCACACCCATGGAACTGTAGCCTCCAGGCACTAGGGCCACACGAAACCTTTCTAGCTAGCAGTCTACCAGAGACACCTCCACCGTCGTCACGCTGATATCGGCCTATCCTGTAAGAGTGGGCAGCCCCACACCCTCCTCAGTTCTTTTCCCACTGTCGACCATTGCATGTCGGACTTCACAGAGATCCGCCAGCTTCAGTCAACTGCCATTTCGCTGAATTTCTTCATCAAACCTTTACCTTTTTTTTTTTGTTGTTCTTCTTCTTTCCCTAGTGTGTATTACTTTAGAGATAGTGATTTTTCCCTGTTCATTTATGCTGAAATCTGTCTCTGGGAACCTCTTCAAAAAATGTGCCTATGGGCAGAAGATCCCTGAGAAGGACGACCACGAGGCCTGTGTCTGCTGAATGGGCCCAGACGACACCCAGGCTTGCGTGATCTGCTGTGGCTTCAACCAGGCCATTAGGAAGTGCTGAGAGCAGACCCTCAAAACTTTTCTGCTGAAACAGAAGCTCGCCCAGATGGAGAAGGAGCTTCAGGCTTGAAGGTCCTCCACTTCCCCCTCGACGTCTGCGGGCTCGCAGCCTTCTAAGGCCCAAGACAAATCTTCAAGGAAGCATAAACATCAAGCCAAGGACAGAACCCGGTCCTCCTCGTCTCGATCCCAGTCGCCGCTTCATGCACTAACCACGGCGAGGCCATCCTCATCGTTGGGAGGCAGCCCTTTCTGCCTTGCATGCCCTTGCCCAGCAGGGCTACCATTGGCAGCTCCACCTACCAATGTTTTGGTGGTGATTCTAGGGGCTCTGGCGCCAACCGACTTCACAGCTTCTGCGGTTCAGGCCCTAATTTTCCACGGGCACTCAGGTGGTTCTGTTGGCTTGTCATCAATGGGCTAAGCATTGGCGGTTGCCGGGTCACAGCCAGTAGCACCACCGCTGACCATGGCCATTTCTTTGGTTGTCATCTCAGCCCAAAGTCTCTACTTTCTCTCTAGTCACCTCGGTCCGAGCCTATGATCGCCGTCGCCATACCCGGCCCATGCCGAGGAGTTCCCTCGCAGGCCCCACCTTGTGCAACCTTCTTCCCCGGTGCAGACTCCGAAACTGACCCCAGTGTTTCCTCAACCAATGCCGATGGATTAGTTGCCAATGGGTCAAACGCAATAGTGGTGGACTTCCACCCGTGCTTACTGCCTTATGGGATTTCATGCAGCCTAAGCTTGCTTCCTCCCAAGGCCCATCCCACAATGCCCCTGCTTCTCCAGCAGGACCATGGCCCACGCTTCAGAACCCGGGGCCCTCGGTCCCCCCCCTTAGGACCCCGGGGACGAGAGTGGGTGCCATCCAGACATCATTCCTCCTGGTGACGGCGATGACGGAGGAGCTATTCCTTATGACAGCTACTCCACAATCTCATCTGATGGTGAGGAGACCCCAAGGTATATGTTGTGGTCCCCCCCCCGGATGATCACTCTTATGTTTCAGTCATGAAATCACTACAGTCGGCCGTGGGCTTCGACACCGAGGAGCAAGATCCTCTTGACATCGATTGGCCACTTATTAAAGGCTTCCAGATGCCCCATCTCTGGTCACCCACCCTTAATCGCCTTTTGAAGATGCCACTATGGCTGCCTGGCATCGACCAGTTTGGTACCTGCCATATCTAGGAAGGCAGACAAATTATACCAGGCTCCAGCAGGAAGGTCTTTCTTTGCTGATCAGGCTCAAGCGGATTCGTTGGTCATCAGTGCCGTCCACGACCATACCAAGAGGCCCAAACACCTCAGTTCCTTACCCCCGGATAAGAAGTCATGGAGGCTGGATCATATTGGCAAGGGAACCTTTGCCTCTGCCACACTGACCATCAGGGTTTTAAATTGCATTGTTCATATGGTCCAGCACCAAACCCAGCTCTGGGACCAAGCTCTTGAATCTGCCCAGGCCTCCCAGAGGACCCCTGAAATGGCAGATCTTGAGTATCTCAGTCATCCAGTCATGCCATAGGAACTTAACCGCGGTGAAGCAGGATCCACACAGAAGATTTTCAGCAGTACAACTGTGGCTGCCCACACTGGCGTCATCTATTGGCGTCACCAACTATATAGGTGTGAGTGGCCCGCTCCTCCTCAGTTTTTCCTGCCATTAACTCTGTTTGCATGCTCAGGTGGTTAAGAGCAGCACGGAATGCCAAGGTCCTGGGTTCGAAGTTGCACTTTTCCTTTGCTTGTACAATTGGATTTTCAAAATTGCCTTGCAGTGGCTAAATTGCATCGAGAGAGGAAAGTGGAAGTTATATGAGTCTGTGAGACTGCCTCGTTGCTCATTCATGAACACCCTGAAAGGAATGTGTGTGGATTCACGGAAAACTCGGAAGCTTAATTGTCTGAGGCTCCTGTAGCTCAGGTGGTTAAGAGCAAGGCATGGAAATGCCAAGGTCCTGGGTCCAAGTCCCAGTGGGAGTCAAACTTTTCCTTTCACTTCTACAATTTTATGTGATACTGGGATCCCTTTGTTTAAAACTGTATATAGTTATACTGTTGAAATGATTGCAAAGCTATTTGGAACTCAAGGGGTTAACTGGAGATGCAGTTTTTAAGCCTTTTGCAGAGCTGTAAACAAGAGGTCAGTTCTGGGTCACTATGTTCTTTTTGCTGCACCTGCATCGAAACTCACAAGAACATGCTGTAAACTTACAAGAACATTCCGTGAGAAGCAGGCTGTCTTAACGAGTTCCCAGACAAAGACTTCTAAAAAGAGCAGCAATGCTTTTGCCAGAAAGATAAGGAAAAACTTGGAATGAGTTATCATCAGATGAAAGATTTTGTTTTCTGTGTTTGTACTGCCTTTTTAAATAGTTACAATGAAAAAAATGTATATTTTATTTTACTGTTATTGGAAAAAATAAAATGCTATTTAGAATTTTGAAACTGCTCCTGGTTTCCTATGCTTCCTGCCCTGTGCCTTGATGACAATGCTTAGCGCCCCTTTTATCAGTTCAGTTTATTGGACCAGATGTTCGGGACCAAATCTGTCCATAACTCCTATCATACTCAACCTCGGAGCAAACAGCTCTCTTTTGCAAGGTACCCCAACATCCGGGCAACCTCCCGCACCAGGGTAGCCGAAGAACCTCCTCCACCTTGCCTGCTACCTCCTCCTCCTCAGGTTCAGCAGTCATATGCCCTAAGAGTGTCAGACCAGCCCTACTGCCTGTCCTGCCTCTACCTGGCTCCTAGTGGAGCTCTCCCTCTTCTGGTCCTCCGACAGGTGGCAGTCAAGCTCAGTTCTCCTCCATATCAATTACTGGAGAACCATCTCTTCAGATGCATGGTTTCTTTGGATTATAGCCAGGGGCACACTCTGGGTTGTAGAGGCACCCCCAGTGACCCCCGAAATCTCCACTTCCCCCTGGACGGGGATCTGCAGCCCATACGGGATCTTTCTTATACATCCAGTGCAACAAGCTCCGTATGGTCACCCTGCTGGGTTTGCTGCCCTGTCTCAAGCAGGGCGCCAGGCTGTGCTCCTTGGATATGCAGGACGCTACCTGCATTTTTCTGTCTCTCCACCGCACAGGTTTCTGCGCTTCCTCTTTCAGCAGGAGCTCGATTGGCTCTTCATAATCAACGTCCTGGAGTTGCAGCCAGTTCTTTACGCCATGCAGACCTTTTGGAACCATCTTCTCCGGGGTCAGATGTTGATCCAGACGGACAATCACAGCATTGCCGATTACATCAGCTAGCACTGGAGGACCCACTCATATTCTCTATGCAGGGAGGTCATGAAAATCTGGTATTGGGCCATAGACCACAGTCTCATCCTCCCAGTGGACTACGTTCCTGGCTCTGGCCTTCTGCCTCTGTAGGACTAAGTCCAGCATGCACAAGTGGGAGCTCCTCTCATCTGTTGCTGATGTTTCTTCACCAGATGGGGTAGTCGAGAGTTGGACCCCATTTTTGTTTTGCATCCCCACTCACTGCAAAACTGCCCAGTCTCGACTCGCTAGATCTGGGGCCTGGAGTTTTCTGGCGAGACATGTTGTCCCTCCCCTGGAACAGGAGGTCTCTTCATGCCTTTCCTCCATTTCAGAGGGTAGTAACCAAGCTCCATGTAGAGGGGACCAGCACGGTCCTGGTGTCCCTATTCTGGCTACAGCAGATATGGTTTCTGCTGCTGCAACAGCTGGCATGGGATTCCCTGGTCCCTCCACTTCTATTCAGGGACCTGTTGACGTAGGATCCAGGGACCCCGGTATATCTCAATCTCAAATCCTGTGTCTACATGCTTGGCTCCTGAGAACATGGCCATCAACCTCCATCAGGACCATTTATACCATGAAGTGGTAAAGGTTTGCTCTCTGAGCGGTCAAGCATCCACTGGACACCTTTTTTTGGACTACCTAATGTCCCTTTCGGGCCCCGGCCTCCAGAACTCTCTCATCAAGGTGTACCTGTCAGCTACATCAGCCTTTCATGAGCCAGCTGGTGATTGCATTTTGGCTCAGTTGGAGGTGTCGCATACACTCCTCAGGGACATCCTGCATTTGAAGCCCCAATCCATTCTTCTGTTTCAGCTTGGGCTTTGAATTTTGCTTTGGGTAAAACTTAACTTGCTTCTGTCCGAGCCAGCAGCGACTTGGGGGCTACACTTTCTCTCTTGGAAAACGTTTGTTTTAGTGGCTTTTAACTCTGCTAGGAGGTTTTCTGAGATTTGAGTTCTTTGGTGTGGAGAGCCTTATTTGATTCTCTACAAAGACAGGGTGTCTTCGTGCACCAACCCTAAGTTTCTTCATAAGGTGGTGTCTGGACCTACTCTGAACCAATCCTTCCACCTTACAGTCTATTGTCCCGAGCATGCCAATCCAGGGGAAGCACTGTTTGATACGTTAGGTGTGCACAGAAACTTTGAAGTGTTATCTGCTTCGGACTAAAGAGCACAGAAAGTCGAAGCAGGACTGGCCCGGTGGCACTGGAGGTTGAGGCTGTGGACTCCACACCTCGTGTCATGCTTGCGACCCGTGTTCGGCAGGGGCGAGAGAGGTACGAGCATCCGGAGGACCGCTCTCTCAGGAGAGAGGGATTGTCATCCCGCCTGCTGATCACCTTCTGGTGGGGACTGGGGAGCGATACAGGTTGAGAGGCATGTAGCCGGTGGGTGTGGCGTGCGCTTATGCCAGATGGGAGGAGGAATGGGGAGAAAAGTGGAAAAGGAGCTGGCAGGCTCCTTGATGGCCTGGCAGTTCCGCGCTGGCGCCTCCCCCCCCCCCGCCAAGTCTAGATGTTGGTCTCCAGGGGGAAGGGGTCGTTGACTCCCTTTGCTCTGGCCCTGCCACTGGGGGGAAGGGGGCAACCCATGGGGAACCTTCCGGGAGGGTCGGGTGTGGGAATAGCCGGGGCCAGAGAGCAAGCCATCTGAGAGAGGGGGGCCAAAACTGCCTTCCAGCTCCATCTGAAGGAGCATAAATATCTAAATAAAAAAAAAAAATCAGAGTAGCTCTTTGCTCCTTTCGCTCCAGGTAGATAGGGTGCTCAGTTTTTGAAACTGTGTTTGTTCAGATGGTCTGCACATTGTATTATGCTTAGTTTCAACAAGTATTCCAAAATGTTGCTAGAGATGGTGAAAGCCCATTCCACAATGGGCATGGCTACCTCTGTGGCCCGTTTCAAAGGAGTCTCAGTTGCTGACATTTGTGCTGCTGACCCCTGGAGTTCCGTCCATACTTTCCTAAGCACTACAGTCTGTACATTGACTCTTCAGCCCATGTGGATTTCAGCAGGTTTGAGTTGTGAGGTCTCTTATCCTGAATTTCAGCTGGTTTTCCTCCCAGACTGGTGCCTTGCACTTGTAACTGCTTGGGATTCGTTCCTGCGGTGTGACCAGATGACTGAGATACCCCCAAAGAAGATAGAACAGTTACATAAGAACTTACCATAACAGTAGATCTTCAAGGGGGTCTCAATCATCAGGTCTACTTTCCTTCCCATATCTCCCTTTAAGAGGTTCTTTTCTCAAGAAACTGGTTTTCTGGTGTACCCAGCCTTTTATTTTTGCCTGGGCACCCCCTTCTCTCTCTCCGGTCCCATTTGGCTTGGGTGTGCTCTCTTAGTCTCCGGGAGGAAAGAGCTGAGGAGGGAGCAGTGGGAGCTAATGCCTGTATAGGGTTGGTGACATCAATAGATGAAGTCAGCGTGGGTGAGCCCAGTTGTACTGCTGAAAATCTTGCGTGTGGATCCTGCTTCACTGGCGGTGAAGCTCCTATGGTGTGACCTGATGACTGCGATCCTCTCGAAGATCTACTGTTATGGTAAGTTCTTGCGTAACTGTTCTTTGCTGCACTCTTTGAAAGCCGGGTCCAGCGTCAGCACTCATCTCCTTAGGGCTGCCTACGATGCTGTAGACGCCTCGGCGAGGGCTGCCACAGTGTACATTTTCCATTGTAAACTCTCTTGGTTGAGGGTGTCTGGTTTTGCTCAGGATGTTTAACTGTCCATCCTAAATACCCTTCTAGAGGTTACAAGTTGTTTGGTGCAGATGTGTAGGACATATTGTCTCAACTGCAAGCTTCAGGCTATACCCTACATTCAGTCCACGCCACGTACCACACCAACCAGCCAAAAAGTGGTCAGCGAGTGCCCTTTCGTCAGTCTATTCATAGACCCAAGCCCTCCAGCAAACCTCAGGGTGAACGTTGGGCCACCACTGCCATGCCCACCCCTTCTGTACCACAGCAAAAAAAAAAACAGTGGAGGAGGAGTGGCCCGGCTGCCTCTGCTGGTTCAGCCTAACTCCTTGCTGGACACCCCCCCCCCCAGTAAGGCAGGAGGTGGTTGTAGGTGGTCTCTTCTCCGTGCACTTGGACAAGTGGAGGGAAATTACCAGAGACGCCTGGGTACTGTAGATCATAGAAAGTGGCCAAACTCTGGAACTTCTGGATTGACCTCCAGAAAAAAAAAAAAAAGGTTTTGTCCTCTTACCCTCCAGACACCATTCCAGTGCTTTTGGAGGAAATTCACTCCTTGTGTCAAAAAAGGGCCGTAGAATCTGTCCCAGGGACTCAACAGGGCAGAGGGTTCTATTCTCACTTCTTCCTAGTGCCCAAATGCACAGGAGATCTCAGGCCCATTCTGGACCTCCAGGAGCTAAATCTGTTCATCCAGTACAAAAAGTTCTGGATGGTGACATTTCAGGGTCTGCTGCCTCTTCTGCACCAGGAAGACTGGATGTTCTCCCTCGACATAAAGAATGCCTACCTGCACATCAAGGTACATGCCTCCCACAGACAGTACCTAAGATTTAATTTCCAAGGGGCACACTTCCAGTTCCAGGCTTTGCTCTTTGGCTTGTCTTCGGCCCCTTGGGGTGTTTACCAAATGCCTGGCAGTGGTGGCAGCTGCCCTCAGGCGGGAGGGACTCTGTCTTCCCCTACCTGGATGACTGACTTCTCAAAGCCCAGTCCAGGGAATGCCTATTACAGACTCCGGAACATACCTCCCACCTATTCCAGGATCTGGGCATCATGGTCAACCTGCCCAAGTCAGTTCTGACCCCCTGTGAGCACCTTCAGTACATAGGGGCAGTCCTGGATAACCTCTCAAGGTATGGCCTGCCTGCCCCAGGACTGGGCAGATTGCCTTATAGCCCAAGCCACTCTACAGCAGCTGCTATGTTTCGGCCAGAAACTTCCTTCAGCATTTGGGTCTGATGGCTGCGGCCATAGTCACAGTGCCCCTAGCCAGATTGCACATGAGTATTCCTCAGTGGACACTGAGGGTCCAGTGGGACCAACATACCAATGACCTGGAACAGCTGGTCCTGGTCTCCTCTCCAGTGAAGACAGTTCTGCTTTGGTGGATGGAACTCAGCAGCCTGTTAAGAGGGGTTCCTTTCCTCATTCCTTCCCCTCAGCAAATCCTCACAACTGATGCTTTGGGGTTGGGGTGGGGCACGCATCTAGGGCACCATCAAACACAACGGACCTGGTGTCATCTGGAATCCTCTCTTCACATCGATGTCCTGGAGATGCAGACCATTCTTTGTGCCCTGCAGGTCTTCCAGACTCTACTATTCCCGGGTCTTCTGCTAGTGCAGATGGACAGCATCAGTGTAGTCCACTACATCAACAGACAGGGGCACTCATTCATACCCCCTCTGCCGGGAAGTAATGAGAGTCTGGTATTGGGCTCTGGACCATGGTCTCAAACAGTCAGCCATCCATGTTCCAGGCATCCAGAATGTCCTGGCAAACACCGTAGGTCGGTTGCAGTCAAAGGCGCACAAATGGGAGCTGCCAACTTCAGTAGTAGAAGACCTGTTCAATAGGTGAGATCATCCAGAGTTGGACCTTTTTGCATCCCCACTCAATGCAAAACTGCTGCATTTTTGCTGGCTCGATGCAGGGCCTGGGGAAAGGGAGGTTTCTGTATGCATTTCCTTCCTTCCTTCAGAGGGTTCTGATCAAGCTCCAGATGGAAAGGGCCACGATGATCATCATAGCCCCCTTCTGGCCTCGTAAGATCTGGTTCCCCTTACTGCAACAGCTGACCGTTGAACCTTCAGTACTTCTTCCTCTGTGCACTGGCTTGCTCTCTCAGAACCGGGGCACCCTGGTCCACCCAGACCTCAAATTCCTGCATCTTCACTCCTGGCTCCTGAGGACATAGCCATGGCTAAGTACGGGGTGTCACCCAAGGTGGCTGATGTCCTGATGGCATCTAGAACGCCTTCCACTAGGGCCACTTATTCTATGAAGTGGAAAGGCTGTGTGCTGTGGGCTACTTCATGTCAGCTGGATCCCTTCACTTGTCCAGTGAATCAGATTCTGGTATACTTGCTGACCCTTTCAGATTCCAGTCTGAAGTACTCCTCTCAGTGCACATGTCTGCCACCTTTGCTCTCCATGTGCCTATTGATGGCCATAAGGTGACACAATTGGATGTGTCCCATACATTTGTGAGAGGCGTTCTCCACCTGAAGCCTCCTATCTGCAATCCAGTCCCACCTTGGGATTGAATTTTTTGCCGGAAAAACTTACTTTGGCTCCTTTTGAGCCAGCCGTGACATGCAAGTATGTTTTCTGTCATGGAAAGCATTATTTTAAGTTGCTATTATTTCTGCTCGAAGAATTTCAGAGCTACAGTCACTCATGAGCAAGCAGTCTTCTTTGATTTTCCACAAAGACAGGGTGTCTTTGTGTACTAACCCTACGTTTCTTCCTAAGGTGGTGTCTGAGTATAGAGGCAATATAGCGCAGTGGTTTAAGGCTCTGAGCTGCAAATCTGGAGACCTGGGTTTGAGTCCCACAGCCCCCACTTGCATACTGTGTGACCCTGAGCAAGTCGCTTAACTTCCCTGTGCTCCCAGGCTGCACCTGTAAACAAGCTTTCAGCTTAGTGTGTCTCACCTGGTTAAACAATTGGGGGAAAATTTTTTTTACTTTAAATCAGTCCATCCACCTCACTGTTTATTACCCAGAGTATGCCAATCCAGGGAAAGCATTGCTCCATACTTTCGTTGTGCATAGAATTCTCTGTTACTACATACACCATACGAAGGACTGTAGGAAATCCTCTCAGTTGTTTGTGTCTTTCGCCCCTGGGAAGGAGGGCGTTCCTGTTTCAAAACAGTGTTTGTCCATATGGTTGGCCAACCATATCTCTTATTGCTACAGGAAGTATGGCAAGGATCTTCCTGGCCACTCCACCAGAGGCATGGCCACTTCTGTTGCCTGTTTCAGGAATGTGTCAGCTGCAGAGACTTGTGCTGCTGCTACTTGGAGTTCTGTCCACCACACCTTTGCAAAGCACTGCCGTCTGAACATCGCCTCTAGTTGTAGGGCCAACTTTGGCCTAGCTGTCCTCCAGGGCCTATTTTCTTAGGCTGAGGTTTTCCTCCACCCAGACTGTGCTGTTTGCTGATGGAACTGTTTGAAACTCGTTCCATAGGTGTGTCCTGCTGCAAGAGATACCCCCGAAGTCAGATAGTACAATTACATAAGAACTTACCGTAATAGTAGATCTGGGAGGGGATATCTTGCAGCAGGCCATGCTGTCGTCCCCCTCCCCCCAGAATTGGAAGGTCTTTCTGTGCCTGTACCTCTTTCTCCATTATTTTCTTTTTGACAGGAACCTTTGGTTCCTCCTCGGTTCCTTGTACTCTGCCTAGGTGGCTTATGGTCTCCATCGGGAGAACTGAGGAGGGTACAGGGGCCACCCATTCTTATAGAATAAGCCGGTGTCAAGAGAAGGTGACGGTGACTGGGGCTCAGGCCGGGGTAACTCTGGAGAGGGTAAAGGCCCTGGCCCGAGACAGTGGGCAAAGAAATGACCAACGTGGGCGGTGGGGGAGTAGGTTGCTCTTCTTCCGATTGCCGATGCCAAGCCCATCAACGACGAGCTAGCCGAACCACCTGAGTGCCCACCGAAAATAAGGGCCTGAACAGCAGGGCCTGGGAGGTTAGTGAGGTACTGGAGCCCCTGGAACAGACACCCGCCACCAAAATATTGGTGGGGGGAGCTGCTAATGGTAGCCCTGCAGAGGAAAGAGTAGCGTGGGCAGAGAGCTGCCCCTGACGGAGGATGGCCCCTTGGTGGTTTGGCGTTCAGGCGGTGATGGCGAGCAAGGCAGGCGGGCGGTTTTCTCCTTGGAATGATCCTCATCTCAGTGCTTGTGCTTCCCCGCCGACTTGTCCCGGGCTTTGGAGGGCTGTGAGCCCAAGGACGTTGTGGGTGAAGCAGAGGAACTACTGGCTTGAAGCTCCTTTTCCATTCAGGTGATCTTCTGCTTTAGCAGAAAAGTTTCCATGGTGTGCTTTTGGTGCCACCTGGTTGAAGATTCAGCAGATCACACAAGCCTGAGTGTTGTGTCCTGGGCCGAGGCAGCAGACACAGGCCTCCTTGTCGTCCTTCTCTGGGATCTTCTTCCCGCAGGCACACTTCTTGAAGAGGTTTCTGGAGGCAGGGCTCAGCATAAACAAAGTGAAAAAAATCACTTTAAAACTAAAATGATATAAACTAGGGAGAGAGAGAGAAATAAAAAGAAAAAGGCTGTAGAAGTTTTAATGAAATTCAATTAAATGTTGGTCGACTGAAGCTGAAGTCCGACGTGCGATGGTCGACGGCGGGAAAAGAACTGAGGAGGGCATGGGAGCCACCCACCCTTATAGGATATGGTGACGTCGACGTATGATGTCCGAATGAGCGGCCCCCTGGTAGACTGCTAGCTAAAGATGTTTCCGAGTGGTTCTAGTGCCTGGCAGCTCTGGTTCCATAGGTGTGGCCCCTTCTAAGAGATCCCCATGCAGATCTGCTGTTACGGTAAGTTCTTATGTAACTACTTTTAAATGCTATTGACATTTACAAACGTTATAGTCACCACTGTATGTTTATAGTCTTGTTTAATTCATTAGCTCCGATTTGGGGTACTTCACTGTTAAATGTTACTGCGACACAACTTTTTGTGAACCTAACAAAAATGTTTACTTTTGCTGCCACCTGGTGATGAAGCATGGTTTTAGTGTATAAGCATCAGCTCTAGGGTTTTTATATATTGCTGTCTTGGTTTTTGATCACTTTTATTATCGTTCCTACTTTATCCAGTTAAATTGCATTGTTGTGGGATAAAGAGGAGGTGCTTGGGGATGCATCTGTACTTTCTTGAGAGGGATTAGTTCTCAGCCTATTATGTCATGGACCCCAGGGCTCTGTCTTTGACACTGGACCATCTCTATAGAAGGGGAATCTATCTTGGATTTATCAGTTTCTATTCCCGGATTGGTCATCCGTTGTCTTGCTGCAACAGCTCTTTTTGTTTTGTCAAAAGTTACTGCTGATCAATACTCCTTACTCACTTTCATGCTTTAAAGTTACTGCTGATCAATACACCCTGCTTGCTTTCATGCTTTACCAGACCTGCCTCCTGGCTAAGAAAATCCGCCTCAGCCTTGCCCCACCTGCCACGCGTGGCCTCATGTCACCCGCTGCACTCATAGTGCTGACAAGTCCTCTTTCCAGATTCCCTTTTGTGTCACTTCCCAAGCTCAATGCTCCTTTTTTGCTAGGGCCCCCTCTAGTGAATTGTCTCCCTCCTGAGGTCTCGTCAGAGACTAGACTTGGCCCTTTCAAATGTAACCTGCACCAGCACCTCACTAATCTTAGCAATTGTGATTGTTCTAACTAGGTTGCCTCTGCGCATCTCTCCCACTTCGCCCCTCCTTCTCATCTGCTACCCTTTTCTTTCCCCTCCTGCTCTCCTTCCTCAACCCTCTCCCTCCCCCCCACCTTCCCCTTATGCACTGTATTTCCCTCCCCGTTTTGTGCATTTAATTCCACTCTGCACACCCCCTTCCTCTTCACTTCCCTCCTTCTTGTATCCACCCTATAAGCCAACCTTCCTTCCTCTGCTCATTTCCTATTTCTCCCTACTTCTTTTCTCACCCCTCTCTTGTTCTTTCCCTATTCTCCACCCTTTCTCTCTCTGCCTTCTGTCCCCCCAGCACTTATTACTGAAACCTGCACTTTATGACAGTCTTATTCTGAGCGCCTCTTACTACTTGTTGCCCCCTCCCCCTTTGCCTCGACAATCTTGTTTTGATACCTTTTAAATTTTTTAACATTTTACTACTATTTTTAAAATCATGTATCTAGTTATCCCTTGCATTTTGTCTCATTCCATTTGTATTAATTTTGTATTCTGGCGTGGAACCTTTGTAGAAGAACCTCTGGTTCAAATGTAATCTGTAGTCCTAGATCTCAATAAATTAATAGTTGCTGCTGATCAGTACTCCCTACTCACTTTCCTGCTTCAAAGCTACTGCTGATCAGTACTCCCCTGCTCACATTCCTGCTTTAAAGTTACTGCTGATCAGTACTTCAGCTCACTTTCCTGCTTGGGTTCAGTAATCTCCAGGCTGTAGTTTGCTCTTAGATCCATCAGTGTGCATTTCCCAACACTAAAGTTATTCTGCCGTTTTGCCACCCATTTCCCAAACCGACTGAGGTCCTTCTGCATTTCATTAATCTCCTGTTGGGGTGGAACCACAGCACTCTTCCCGTCTTGGTGTCATCAGCAGAGACTTGGAAGTCCAGCTGCTGGGGCCCATCTCCTGGACATGTTGTTTTGAACAGTTCAGCTTATAGGTCTCATTATTTTTGCATTTCTCTTTTTCCGCACATTATCATGAAAACAGTATTCCTGTTCTCTAGGTGTGATCTGCTTTTGCTTTGTCTACACCTGACATCACAGTCAGTTGTGGAAACTGTCATGATGTCACACGCAGCAGATAGTGATGTCAGGTGTTCATAAGCAGACAAAAGATTCAGTCCAGTGATCCTGTTTTCATGTTAATATATGTACCTCAGCTTAAAAGGGGGATGCTAAATACAGACTACCAAGAAGGTGCGAGTTGAATTGTGTATAAAACTGCTTTTTCAAAGTATCCCTTGAGATTTTTTTTGGGGGGGGAGGGGCTCTAAGAAGATCCTTATATGGAAAACTACAATCCTGAAAACCAGTCTCCTTCTCCACCCCATCTACTTGATGACATAATAAGACACATGATTGACTGCACTGGTGGCATTAGCCTGCATTGCTGAGTAATGTCATCCGTTCATGCTGCTGTGTGATTCACTGCATCACTGAGTGCAGGGCGCTTGACTGGAAATAACAAAGGTTTTTATCTCACTTAATGCGAGACATGGCAGCTGCCAGTATGTCAAAAACAAATGTATATCTACATTAGTCATCTCCCAGTCCAAGCAGTCTGAGTTCGAATGCATTGCAATTTCCCTATCCCTCTCCAAGGCTGAGGTGGTTAACATTATTGATGCTACAGACCCCTTGCTGGTGGCTCAGATCTCTTACAGTATTTTGTATGAATTTGCCACTGAGCATAACAATGAAATAATTATCTTGGGAGACTTGAATTATGACTGGCTGTCCTCAAAATCGGCTGATCTGAAATAATTTTGTGATGACCTTGGATTTCATTAACTTATTTCTGAACCTGCTTGGCCCAATAAGCATAATCCTCTAAATTCCTCTCTTCTGGATCTCATCCTTGCCAATAGACTGCAGAAAATCTCCTCCTCAGCCCCTTTTGACAATGTCTTCAGCGACCCACTTTACTATGCACAATTACCTTCAACAATTAGGTGCTGTGAAATGGCAGGATTTTTACCTAGCCCCTGCAATCCAGGTAGCTTATGATTATTTCACACAGCAAGTCACTGGAGTTACTAACCGACTAGCCCCTTAGGTAAATTGTACAGGCAGGAAAAAAATGCTCCCCATGGTTTCTCAAGGAAATAAAAGTAGCACTTAAGGACAGGGACCAGCTCTGGGCCAGAGCAAGACTCACAAAAACAGAACAAGTCTGGGTAAACTTCAGGCAAAAAAGGAACTGGTGCATAAAGCTAATCCATACTACCAAATCAACCTTTTATAAGACTCCCCTGAACAACAGTAGACACGATCCCTGTAGTTTCTGGCAAGCCATCAAGAATCTTGAAGGGCGTCAGCTCCCCCAATACAACACAACTGCAAAGAGACAAATGTGAAATGTGTACTCACAGAAGAGCAGTTGATTGTAGAGAGCTGAACTTTCATTTTTCCTTGGCAGATAATGCCTTAGACACTGCAGCTCCTGCCAATACCTCTTCTGCCTCACAGCCTGCCGAGTTCTCCATCTAATGTCTCAAATCTTTTCAACTTCTATCAGTTTACATACAAGGAGGTAGAGCACTTACTTCTAACCCTTGACGCTAAAAAGAGTGCAGGAGTAGACAACATTGAACCACTCTTTTTAAAAATAAGCTTGCCTATCCTTTCTGCACCCATCTTGCATCTTTTCAACCTTTCAGTGTCAAGCTGTGAGGGCCTATCATTATGGAAAATCGCACATATTATCCCACTCTTCAAGTCAGGTGATAAAGCTTCGGCGCACAACCATTGACCAATCTCCATTCTGCCGGTGCTGGCTAAACTATTTGAGAACTTTTATTCATGATCAAATAAAAAACTACCTTGAGACACATTCCCTCATCAACCCCATGCAGTCTGGCTTCCAAGCTAATCATAGCACAACTTCTGCCCTGGCTAAAGTTACCAGCAATTGGTTTACAGCCCTCAACCATAAACATACCATTGCAGCACTCTTTCTGGATTTAAGCAAGGCCTTCGATACCGTAGACCATAACATCCTCCTGTGTAAGCTTTTAAGTGTTGGACTAAGTCCAAATCTAGTAAACTGGTTCAGATGCCATCTTATGGACAGGCGTCAGCAACTGATGGTCAAAGGCCTTGTCATCTAGGCACAAGTCAAGAAGCATAGGAAAACCAGGAGCAGTTTCAAAATTCACAAATCGCGTTTTATAATTAACAGCAAAATAAAAATAAAAAAATTGTTCAGTATAACTGTTTACAATGGCAGTACAAACATAGAAAACAGAGTCCTTCTTCTGAGTTTTTCCTTTTCAATTTCAAATCTCAGTCTCTGTCTCTCTCTTGCACAAGCATTGCTGCCCTTTTTAGAAGTCTGTGCCTGGGAAACTCGGTAAGAAAATAGCATGTTTCTCACACAGTGTTCTTGTAAGTTTCCAGTGTTCTTGCAGGTGCAGCAAAAAGAACATAATGACCCAGAACTGTCTGCTTGTAGCCAGCTCTGCAGAGATTTTGCATCCAGCATTCTCAGGTTAACCCCTTGAGTTCCAAACAGCTTTTTGCAATCATTTCAACAGTAAAACTATATACAGTTTTAAACAAAGGGATCTCGGTATCGGTGACATTTTCACATAAAGATTCACATTTATTTTTATACCAGAAGATATGCAAGGGGAAGACGAGACAAGACAGTAATAGCAAGGAAAGGCAGAGATAGCGAGAGGTGGAGAATTGCAAAACCATCAGAGTGATAAGTTCCTAGGTCTCATAAGAAAATTTGGTTGCGCAACCAGACAGAGAAGAAACAGAAAAGGAGAGGATAGAACATATCCTTGCATTTAAACTCTTTCTGCATAACAAATGGGACAGGGCCTTATTCAACCCGGTCACAGGCCTAACCTCAACTTGTGTACTCATTAGCAAAGGTGTACCACAAGGCTCCATACTTGGCCCTTTGCTATTCACATATTACATCAATGACCTAGGCCATAATCACTGATGCCAACCTTCATTTTTATGTGGATGACGTGGTACTTTATACTGCAAGCCCAGACCCGGACGTAGCACTGCAGTCTTTACAGGAAGAGTTTAACTTACTGCAAATTAATCTCAGAGTCTGAGCTACTCTTAAATGCAGCCGAAACCAAATATGTCCAGCATTATTACCCTTTCTAACAAAACAATTGAACATGTAGGTTCCTTTAAATACCTAGGCATGCGAGTGGACAACAAGCTGACATTTAGTGTACACATAGATGTCCTCTGTAAGAAGCTACAGCAAAAACTGGGGTTTTACTTCCGTAACAAATCTTGCCTAACCTGTGATGATGATGAAGCACTGGTGCAGGTTACATTCCTTCCCTTGTTGGACTGTGGTGGTATCGTTTACAGAAGTGCCACGGTCTCATACCTGGGTAGGTTAGATGTACTGTACCACAGAGTGCTCTGCTTTATCTGTGAGTCCCCTACCCCTACACACCACTCTCTTCTTTATAAGGAAATAGGCTGGCTATTGCATAGTACCAGAAGGCTAAGACAGTTAAATCTTTGGTCCCTTAAAGCCCTACGCAACTCACTACCTACATATATTTCTTCGCTGCTTTGTGGGTCCCAAGGCCCATATACACTTCCAACTACACATTGTCATTTTGCTTGACATTGCTAGGCATAGCTCAAAATATGGGAAGATGGCCTTCAGCTGGGCTGCCCCTAAACCCTGGAATGCCCTCCAGAAAAAAATCAAGCTACCTGTTCTGGTCTGTCCCCGATTCTTCCACGTCCTTCTTAACCAGTATTGCATAGATCAATGTGTCTGCCAGTAGCACTGCACCGGTTTGTTGTATCATGTTTAGTTTTCTTTGCTGCAATTTTTTCTCTTGCATTAAGCTTCGCTATTGCCTGTTAACCCTACGCTACCTTTCTTAAATATTTCGTACCACCAGTTGTTACTACCACCAGAATTTGTTATCCCATCCTCAGTATTTTTTTTTTTTTCTGTTATTGTATATTGCCTTTTCTGTGTATTATGCACTATCAGTAGACATCGTACTTCATCAAAATCATGATTCCCAGTCTGTATGTATCGTTTTTCCTGTCCTACCCAGGTCCTCCTTGCAGATGAGCTTTGCTCATTTAAGGTTTTCCGTGTAAAATAAATAAAGTGGGGTAGTGTGGGCTTCTCCTCACTGTACGTGCAGTCAGTCCCACCAGGACTAGCACTTTAACTTAGGAACTGCAAACTTGAAATAAGAAATGGAATACAATGGCAACCTGTTGTGCTGTTCTTCTCGCCCTGCAGGTATGACCCAAAAGAGAACAAATGGACCCGTGTTGCTTCCATGAGCACCAGACGACTAGAAGTGGCAGTGGCTGTGCTGGGAGGGTTTCTGTATGCCGTAGGAGGGTCTGATGGGACCTCCCCTCTCAATACTGGTATGTCTCTTTAACCAAAGTAGGTGACACAAAATATTTTCTCAGCCTCGGTTTTCATTTCTCTGTTTCCTTCAGTATTTACCCAAGGATAGCCCCCAGCTGAGATACATCATCTTGTTTGTATTTTTTATTCTTTTTGGTAAGTAGGTAAGGCCCACTGAGCACAATGCCTGTTTTTACTGGGGAGGGTAAGTGACTTGCTTAGAATCACACAGTATGCAGGTGGAGACTGGGGAATCAAACCCAGGTCTGCTGTATGTGCCAAGCTTATTCACAACTCATTACTCTTAACCTCTAGACTATGCTGTCAGTTTTCTTGACGAGGGTCCCGTTCATACCTCATTTTTACATGCTGACAGGGGACTGAAACACTGCTATGTTAAGTAACGTGCTCAAAGACATGCTGTGAGACTGACTGCTGGGGTTCAGACCTGGGTCCACTGCTGTTACAACTGGGATGCTCCGTTTTCTATTCCACTGTGGTCTTGGTGCCCTTCAGTGGGGGGCACCAGGGATTAAGAAGGGAGCAGGTTGAAGTGAAGGGAAAACTTGACCCCATCAAATTGAGGGCCCCCTTTAGGTGTAAGGCCTTGACTACCTCATGCTGCCCAAAGAGGCAGCAGTATGGCAAAATAAGTTTGTTTAGATAACAGTATCAGCTTTTAACACAAACTGAAACATCACTGTATTTCAAGTTTTTCATTCCTGTAGTAAGATATATGAGGTTTTGTAGTTTAAAAAAAAACTTCTTTTCATTTGCCACACCTACCATAATGAAAGGATGGATTTTGGTGTGCTGCTTACCATCTTTCACACATGCTCACACAGTTTTGGTGTGTTGCTGCACCACTTACCATCAGACACACGTGCTCACACAGTTTTGGTGTGTTGCTGCACCGCTTACCATCAGACACACGTGCTCACACAGTTTTGGTGTGTTGCTGTGCTGCCTACCATCAGACACGCATGTTCACACCATTTTGGTTTGCTTCTGTGCTGCTTATGATTAAACACATGTGCTTGCAGCTGGCCCGTCGGTGCAGTGGTAGTGCTACCACTTGCGACTCAAGTTCAGGAATGAGCTTGGATCGCCAGGGGGAAGGGAGGCTTGAGCATTCCAGGAGACCCTCTCCTCCTGTGGGGTGGGAGGGTCACTGTCCCTGCTGCTGTACTACCACCTGAGTGACCACAGGTGGCAGTGCAGTTGAGGGTGCCATAGGCAGGAGGGGACGTCGGCCAAGATCTGGAGTGGCAACACACCTGTGTGTGCTTGTACTTCTTGGATCCCCTGGAGAACAGACATCCTCAGGGGATGGGAGGAACAAAGGAAGCACCCCATGATCTGCCAGATGACTGGCCCCAGTGAACCTGAGGGATCAGACCTGCACTCATCAACCAGCTGGTGCCTGACAAGACACAGTGTGTTAGGGGACTATAATCCCTTTCCCCGCCTGAGGGGCAAACCGCGGCCAGATGGAAAACCAATGGCCAGAGGTAGTTGGGTCACAATGAAGCTGTGACGCCTTGGGTACTTAGATGGAAGGTTAGGATCGTGGTGTAGGAGGGTGCATAAACCTTAAATTAAACCCACAGGTGCTCACACAGTTTTGGTGTGTTGCTGTGCTACCTACCATCGGACACAAGTGATCACATCATTTTGGTGTGTTGCTGTGCTACTCCGCATCAGACACGCATGTTCGCACAATTCTGGTATATTGCTGTGCTATTTACCAGTAGGCACACATGTTCACACCATTTATGGTGTGCTGCTGTGTTACTTACCTTCAGACACATGTGCTCACACAATTTTGTGGTAGTGTTGTGCTACTTACCATCAGATGCACGTGCTCGCACCATTTTGGTATGCTGTTGTGCCATTTATTATCAAACACACGTGCTCTCCCAATTTGGGTGTGCTGCTGTGTTACTTAAGATCAAACACATGTGCTCTCACCATTCGAGAGTGTTGCCTTGCCACCTACCTTCAGACATGCTTGCTTGCACCATTTTAGTGTGTTGCCGTGCTACCTACCATCAGAGAAACGTGCTTGCACCATTTTGACACTTCAGGAGGATGAATCCAGTAAGCTTAGAGTAATCTCAGGGAGAATAGATTTTTAAAACTTGTGGTCGCAGCCATATTTATTGACATGAATTATTAATTACAAAAAACAGTAACTAGGAAGGAGTCCCATAAGAGGAGCAAGGACGAATAGCGGAGAAAATATTCTCACTTGCACGCAGGCCAGTAGGAGGAGTGCACTCGGCAGAATGGTGAGCTTGAGAGTCTGATACACTTTGAAGGCCAGGATTCGGTGGCACCCACAGAGATCTGGCGGGGGGAGGGGGAATAATGGGGACATCAGAATAGAGGGCTGCAGGCTTAATCCATGTTGCACTGAAAAATTTAACCTATGCTTTTTTGTTCCATTTTAGATGGCCTGTCTTGCATGATACCCTTTTACATCATTCTGAGTCTGCTTTAGCACATTTTTTAAGTTTTAAATAATAAAAGGGGTGCTCCTTTTTTAAAAAAAAAAATTTTTGTTGGTGCTTTTTTTCCCCTGTGGTCGGCTCACATCCAGCCACCGTCCTTGCACACCCCCGCTCCCGTTAAGGCTCTCACCCCCAGTCAAACCCCCAAGGCGGAGTGGCGGCAAGCTCCCCTTACTCACTGCCAAGTCCAGATCCAGTCTTCTGGGAGCGACACCTCCGGAGCTGAGCGCGTCCTGGGACGGCCATCAAGCCGCACGACCACACATTTTTCTCTCATTTTCTTCCCCTCAGGGGTGGGGCATGCAATGATACCTGTGGAGGCAACACGCATGCTCCCATGCGTGCTCCTCCAGGCGTCTGCCCCAACCCCCTGCCCACCTTGTCAGTGTCGGCGTGCTGCCCCCCCCCCCCAGCCTCCACTCGGGGCCAGGCGTTCGCCGATCACTGGTACCCTCCCTCCCCGGAGAAGGAGAGCAGTCCCTGGAACACTCAGTCCTTCTCCTCCCCTGCCAACTCCCGGTGGCCCACGCTTGTTCCCGAACACTGGTAACTGGTGTGGTGTCCGGCGCCTCAACCCTCGGTGCCGCCGAACTGGCCTAGGGGTGCTCCTTTTAATATGGCATTGACCAGCTTTTATAACTATTCTCTGCCTTTTTTTCTTCACCTCTTGTCCTGTATGTTCAGGGAGCACTGCCTGCTGCATGCTGGTTTGCTTTAGTCACAAGAGAGGGGATGTTAAACAATGGGTGTTACAAAACAACGGAGAATACTGATGAAACCGTGGACTAATCCATAATATAAGGGGCACTCCAAGTGTAGGTCAAAATTCTCGCCGCTACATGCACTGCTGCTGTAAACAGGCCAAGTGGTTTGATGTATTAGTCCATCAACCCCCAAGACCCTGAGGGGACATAGGCTGGAATTCCAGTATTGGCGTTTTCTGTACATTTCTTAATGGGAGTAACCGATCATGCAGACTGGGAGAGTGCCCTTACAGAAATCTTTATATCCTGCCCGGAACTGGATAGTCTGAATCTGATTCTTATTGAAAATTAAAGATATCCCATTCTTCCGGTACTGCTTGGGTCAAAAAGGAGCATAATATATTACTTTTGGTTATCCTCTAATAATCAAACTAACCTGAAACATGGTTATCACTTTTAAATGTGAACCAGAGTCAAGATGTTTACCAATTGTGTAAATAAAATAATTGATAAATAAATCCATCCAAGTTTCCTATCAAGTAAATACGTTTATTTATTATTTATTTCAAAAGTTTCACCAAGAAAGAAACACTGAGCTGATAGCTCGTTTCCAGGTGCATCCTGGGGGTAAGAGATGAGGAAAATTATCTTCCTGGACTAAGTCTCTATCACTCATTCACACTAGTGGGATAGCGCCGGAGGCGCTAGGACCTAGCGGGAGCCAAAACTTTTCTGAAGGGTCGGCTCCGAGGTAGGACCGCGCATGCGCGGCACCGTGAGACTGACTCGCACCTGTGTAGGCTATCTCTGCATCGACCCTCCAACCGCCTCTGTTCCTTTTCTCCGACCGCCGAGTGCATTTGGATGTCGACATCGTTCATCTGCGTCAAAGTTTTTGTCTATACAACAACAGCTTTTAGTGTTTAATTTAACTATTTAGTAGTAATTTCTTATTTTACGGACAAGAAAAGAAGATTATGAAGAAAAAGAAATTCTTTCCTGCCATCAATGGAGTTGTCCTTAGATGGTAGGAAGACTTAGTTTCAAAGTTGTTATGGCCGAGGAGCTGTGCCCGGTCTGCCGCCCTTAAGTAACGGGGGAGGGTCTGACTACAGACAGTCCTGTGCTCGGGGAGACAGTCCACGAAACAGAATCTAGCGGTTCCTGGGATCCAGCTCCACTTAGCCTCGAGCTCTTATTCCTCGTGTGAGGAAGAAGAATCGGTGCCGCTCGAGGTTGCCCTTTGGTACGTCCGCACGAGAATTGTCCGTGGGAAGGGGCGATAGGCCTGAACCGACTTTTGTGGGTTCCCCTTGGCCCAGCTCCTAACGGCCGCTTTCTCGACTCCGGACTCCATCTCTGTCCTCGTTGGAGTTCCGGTGAGCAGTTTCACCTCTGGGCCGCTCCTGTGGAGCAGGGGGTTTGACTTTCCTTTTATCCGGGCTGTTTTCCTGTTTTCGGGGCCTCTGAGCCGTTGGATCAGAGCCGGGTCAATTGGATCAGGATAAGCGCGGTGCCCTTTTGGTGCCTTCGCCATCATGTCGACCCCTCGTGCCTAGCCCCTCTTTCTTTTCCATGCTGGGGCTGGCACGGGCACCACCTTTTTCTTTCTCCCCATTGGCTTTTCTACTGTTGCCTTGCCCGACGCCTTGGTGGTGCCGCAGGTCCGGCGCTGTGGCCACTGGTTTGGCATCGGTGCCGTAGGCGGAGCCGTTGGTGTTGGGGTCGGCGTCGTGGATCGGCACCATGGCGCCGCTGGCGGTGCCATGGGTGTTTCACGGTGCTGCAGATGCCCACGAGTGCTCGCAGGTGGTGCAAGCACCCGCGAGTGGTGCTGTGCACCCGTGGGTGCTGCGGGCGGTGCCATGGGTATGTTTGGTACCATGGGTTCCATGTGTCCATGGGTTCCATGTGTCCATGGGTGTCTTGGGCGCCATGGTACCTTGGGTGCCCTCGGGTGCCATTGCTGCCATGGTTTTCTTGGGTGCCATAGGCGTCGGGGGTACCCTTGCGTGCCATTGCTGCCATGGTGCTGAGGATACCTGCGGGTTCTGCCGTGGGTGCACTTGGGTGTCTTCCAGGTTGTCATAGGTACTGCTTGGTGCCCTCCTGTGCCACGAGTGCCACTGGTGCTGCAGGGGTGCCAGTTGGTGCTGTCCAACAGAACTAGGGACAGATCTCCATTTGCGGACCTCTTCTTCCGCGGGACTTATGGCAGGATGTTTCCACAGAATGAAGTCCTGTTCTGCAGATTATTTTTTCCACACATCTTAGTGGGTGGCGGTCTGCATCGAGTCTTGTGTCATCCAGCGGTTTTCCGCTGATGGGACTCTTCTGTTCTGTTCTGCCAGCGGAATCTCTCATTCCGCTTAGCACTTTCTCAATTCCCTACGTGGTGCCAAGCTCCTCGACACCCTTCCTGGTGGCGGAGTCTCTAGTGGCTCTGACCTATACTTCTCTTTGGGGTCTTTCTGCAGTAGAAGGGCATCTAGATGAGCCTCTCCTTGTTCTTCTGGTCTGTGATACAGCGGATGACTCATTTTGTATACTGAAGGACATGCCCTCTCTATCATCAGAGTCCATGATGGAAGTTCTTTTCAGTAGTTCCTCAGTAATGGGGTCCACCATAGTGTTCATATTGCATCCGTGGACCATACCTCTCTGCGTCTAGACTCTTTCAGTCGTCTAGACAATTACACTCTGTGGAACATTTCTTTGATAGGGGTATACAGCTCCCTTCTGATGCTGCCCCTCTGGTGGCTGCTTTGGCACAGGTGGTTAACATCTGTCTAGCTATTATTATTAGTCCAGTCAAAAGTTCAGTTATGGATCCTCAGGCTCCTCCTGCTCCTCAGGGATGACATCCTTGTCATTTCTGTATCAAGCAATCCTTGCGAAATAGCAGCCTGCAACCTTGTCAGGCTTGGACTAATGAAAAAAAAAAAAAGGGTTAGAATTATCACAGCACAGGGTCTAGTCGGAATTTCTCTATCACACTTTGGATCTGGTCAGGTTCCACCTCAACCCTGAGGCAGTCGTCTCTAAACTTCGGTAACGAGTACCTGATTTCTTCTACCCCTAGGGGCAGTCTGATCCAGCGGTGGTATGGCTCACCTCTTTTTCTCTAGAACGATTTCTCTTATTCCGAGATATTTCCAAAACCTAGGCGTCTAACCAGTCTGTTAGTTCCTCTTTCTTTTTTTATCAGGCTTTCTTCTCTTGATCAGAGCCTCGCAGCAACAGAAGTGACTCTTCAGTGAGTTGGAACTTAGATTCCTACTTCCATGCTTGCTTCAACTTAACACACGACATGCTCCTTCTTGACCATAGGTCAAATAGGTCTTTTTCTGAGATAGCTTCTCAAATATTCACACCTTCAGTTCCTGCGCACTGGTTCTGTGCCAGTCGCACACGAAGCTATCCTCTTCGACTGCGTGACGGAGCTGTGATGTTTTTTTTTTTTTCTACAAAGCAAACTAGAGTCCTTCCTACTCTCTTCAGGGAGGCTGGAGTAAGTAGTGCCTCACCACATTGAACCACTTCTGCCGCTATTCAGTCACTTCAACGAATGGGTTAGCCCTAACTTGGTCCTGCTGTGTCCCTCCTCGACGCACATCTGCCTCTATTTGCCTTACAAATCCAGCCCCTGTGTTTTTCTGTCTGAATGTTTTTTCTGCAGTGGACACGTCCTCTTGTACACTTTTACCTTTCTTCCCTGAGTTCAGAGACTGCTACTACAGTTATACACACAGGGGCAGGATGATTCCTTTTTTGGAATATGGAGTGACTAGGATCTAATTCTGCTAGACCACCACAAGAGGCTTCTGAGTTGTGCTTCGCCTTCCATCAGGAAGGTTTCAGTGGCGAAGTGGAAACCATTCTTCTTGATGAGCTAACCCCACCTGGACCTTATTTTGCTCACCAAGTAAGGGGTTCAAGTGCTCCTGGACCTGTTGTTTGCAGGTCAGCCATACTTGGTAGTGGGGGTTCTGTCTGCGCTTCTTGGTCTACCCTGAACCAGTAGATTTTCCTCTGGCTCTTGCAGTTCCTCAGGTCCTTTCACATTAGATTAGAACATGTCTTTGACACTATTAATTTTGGTCCTATACCAAATTGTGAGTCCAGGTTCTCGTCGCTCTCTGAGTGGTTGCTGCTTCCTGGCAGAGTTTCATTTTGTGCCCATTGCAGTCGTCTGCGAAGTGGCGGGTTACAACTTGAGCGCTTATCTTGTAGGCATCATGTTCTGGATGCTTTTCACAAGATTTGCTCTTTTTATTAGCAGGACAGTCCTTGGTCAGTCCTCTTGGTGAACCCTATCTCCTACCACCCTACTCAGGGTTGTTGGTTTTAGCTCGGTACTCTCCCACTAGTGTGAATGAGTGATGGAGACTTAGTCCAGGAAGATATGGAAATTACATACTTACCGTAATTATTGACCATCTTGGACAGTCTCCATCACTCATTCACACGCCCACCCACCATCCCCTGGGTTCACTTGTTTTTCTTTCCTGGTCTTCATGGCCTATGGTTCGGACTGTGAAGACATTTTTCTTTGACCTTTCTTACAATGGCCATCTGAGCTCTCTCAGGCCCAGAAACTCAGAATGAGTTATTTTCATTAGTTACGCTGCACCTCCTCGGTCGAAAAGGTACTGAGGCGGTTGGAGGGTCGACGCCAAGATAGCCTACACAGGCGCAAGTCAGTCTCGCGGGGCCACGCATGCGCGGTCCTACCTCGGTGCTGACCCTTCAGAAAATTTTGGGCTCCCGCTTGGTCCTAGCGCCTCCGGCGCTATCCCACTAGTGTGAATGAGTGATGGAGACTGTCCAAGAAGATCAATAATTATGGTAAGTACGTAATTTCCATATATTCAACAAGTACAATATGTCATGGAGAATAATAAAAAATTAAAGACAAAACAGAATAACATATGTATTGGTTATGAAGGAAACAGACTGCCAGGGCAAAACTAGTGGGGGGAGGGGGAGTCAAGGACAATTGCAGGAGGAAGTCGTCGTGAGGTAGAGACTTTAGGGAGAAAGCCGAAGAGGCAGATTGAATTGACAGGAGAAGGGAGGACTAAAGTTTAGGAAAGCGGTATGAGAAAGCAGATTGACCAGCAGGAGATTTTGTAGAAGAAATTTTACACAGATTACACAGAAATTTGCAGGCAGAAAAGGACCACACGGCCCATCTAGTCTGCCCTTACATCCACTCCTGTAGTGAGGGATTGGGATGTATTATTGCAAAGAGGATAGTAGGAAGTTGAGGGAGAGTTTGAGTGAAGTAAGGTAGGAGGGGGAACCAAACCAGTATTTAGAAATAAAGGAGACACAGTGGGAAAGGTGTCTGGCATCAAGAGAGGGGAGAGAAAGAGCAGCGTAGAGTGAGCAGTGGTGGGTACGTGCGGAACAATCTAAAGCAGTACTACAAAAAGAGTGGAAGAGGGGGTGCAGTCTGACAAGGGAGGGTTTGGGGCTCCACTGTACCCTATGTCACCATAATCAGAAATAGGGAGGATCATCTTTAAAACAATTTCACAGCAGACAGGAAGTGGGATACTCACTTTGTTCCTGTATAGTGCACCAAGCTTGGGGTGAAGCTTTTGGTGTATGGCATCAATATGAACCAAGAAGTCAAGATGACAGTCAAGCCAAACCCTGAGGTATTTAAAGGAGAATACATCCTCAATAATAGCACCATCAAGGGTGTGAAAAAAGGGAGTGGGGTGAGTCTCGAAAGCCTCTGACGAGTGCCAAAAGTCATGGAAACTGTTTTTTTTTTGGCATTGAGGGATAGTTGGTTAGACTTGAACCAACGTTAAATATTGTCAAAATCCAGCTGAAGCTGTGAGGTAAGATTATGGGAAGAGAAGCCTGATGCAAAAACGACTGTATCATCAGCGTACATATGAATAGATGCAGAGGGATGGACAGAGGGGAGATCATTCAAGAATATGGAAGAGAGAATAGGACCCAGGACAGACCCTTGAGGGACACCTGAGCAGATTGGGAGTGGTGATGACATGAAGCTACCTCTTCAGACAGCTTGAGACCTACCCCCACCCAGGTAAGAGCAAAACCATCTGACTGTAGAGTCAGATAGACCTGCTTCTATAACCTTGTCCAGGACAAGGATGCACCACTGTGTCAAAAGCTTTAGCAAGATCAACAGAAATGGCAGATGTAATCGCACTCTGATCCATACCGGTGAGGATCATACTTCAAATCAAATCATACTGTATTTCTAGCGCGCTTTTCTTAAATCAAAGCGCGTTTACAATTTAAAATATCCAACAACAATTAGAACACAAGGAATTAAAAGACAGCATACAGAAGACTAACAGTCCTCCCCAAATGCTATGCCAAATAAATAAGTTTTCAGGGAGGATTTGAACGGATGGAGTTAGTGAGCTGTAAGAGGGAAGTGGAGCTGGAGCAAGATTTCCTAAACCCAAACTGAAAGGGGGTGAAGAAGGAGGAAGAGTCAAGGAAGGTTGGGAGCTGCGGTAGTACTAGGTGTTCCTGTAACTTAGCTAGGGCAGGAAGTAGAGAGACAGGATGGTAGTTATCAGGAGAGGAATAAGAATGACAGTAGCCTGCTTCCAGGCATCAGGAACACTACCACAGGAAAAATAAAGGTTGAGAAGCAAGGTAATTGGCAGTGCAATGGCAGGGGCTGAGAGAAGTAGAAGTTTGGGATCAAGGCCAACAGAGTGATCATTCGCTTTTTGATATGAAGTGGGGCAAGTTGCATACTTTATATACTATCTGAATCAGATAGTCTCATGTAGTTCTTGTACCTTATATATCTATAAGCACAAGGATAGGTTTCTAGTCTAGATATTGTAGAAAGAGGACACTCCATGGGGGGTTGGGCTGGGGGCGTTAGTTTCTATGACAAGTTCTTTCTGTATCTGTTACATCCTCTGTATTGTACTGGAAATTAATAGTTTTCTGAATTTCAACAGGGTGATCACATTTGTGAGAATTAAGAGCAAGCAAGGATTTACGGGAAGCAGAGGTGGTGATAGCAGAGAAGTAAAAAAGAAAGGATTGAAGGAGGAGAAGGAAGAGAGCGGGAAGAAAGGGAAGAGGAGGAAGAAGGCATGAGCGAGAGGGCACAGGTGGTAAAGTAGGAGTTAAAGGAAAAGGCAACAATAGAAAAATCTGAGATGAGGGAGTCATCAACCCTGAGAACAGGAGAGGGGGACTGGGATGGAGGGGTGAACAGGGAATGGATAACCTTCCAGAACTTAGAGCGATGAGTAATGGTGTACTGGAGTGTGGATGCAGAATACTCGGACTTTGCAAGCCTTACAGCTTTGGTACAGTCATTACGAAGGTGATGATAGTGTGCCAAAACAGTCAGGGAGCCCGTGATCTTAAAAGAATGCCAGGCAAGGTCTCTAGTACAGAGGCATGCCATAGCCTCTTCTGTAATTCAGGGAAGATGATAGCCCTGAATGCAGTTTTTTCTCAGGGAAGCATGATGATCCCATAAATTTGGATTGAAAGTGTCGCAGGGTAAAATTTATATTACTGGCTGTTGAGATCAGGGACCAGTCAGTTGCTCCTAGTTCAGCTTGGAGAGAGGGCAAGTCCAATGACCTAAAGGACCTGAGATGAATAATTTTAGGAGGGACCTTATGAAGATGTATCTTGCGCACACAGTAAACCATATGATGGTCACTGATGGCATCAGGAAGCATTACTAGATATATCTGATTGGCTGCTGCATGTTGAAGTAGGAGGGTAAACTGGGCTTACTCTGATTAGCACCCTCCGTCATATAAAAATTGCCCTAAACAAAGCATGCCGACTCATAGCTGGTGCCCACCGCCTCACCCACACCTGTTCCCTCTATGCACAAACTGGTTGGCTCTAACTTCCCAACAGGATAAAGTATGTCACCTGTGTCATGGCAAAAAAAATCAACCTTGGCCTGACTCCTCCTGGTGTTTTTGCCTTATTACAACAAAACACTAACCAGTGGATCACCAGGAGTTCAATAGCCTAGAATCGACAAGTCCCTCGCTGTCGTACTACTGAGGAACAACGCTCCTTCATCTACAGGGCTCCTCTATGGCTGAATCATCTCAGTGACACCATCGCCTCAGCTACTACTTTAGGTCTATTTAAATCCAGGCTCCAGGCTCATCTCGCTGCTTCTATCTCCTGTGACTGCCTCACCTAGCTTATGACCTACACAGCTGTAGCCTACTGCTAAGCCCTCTGGCTGCCTACCAGTCTGCTTCCCCTAGACTTCTGAGGTGACAACATAAAAACCCAGGTCTTCTTACCGCCTTTTTAGTCTCTCCATGCCCCTATTGCCACACTTATTCCTCCCCCTTACCCTTCCCCCTCTTCTCCTCTATCTGTCCTTCCAACTTTACTCGACAAATGCCTCTGGCTGCATCTCCCCGCTCTCCCTCTCTTCAGACAGACAATAGCAATGCAGTACACAAATTGCTTTACTGTTAACTCAGTGTTGTTTGTTTATCCTTGACGTGGAACCTTTGTAAAAGAGCCTTAGCTCAAAGGTACTTGTAATCCTAGATTAAATAAATAAATAAAAAAAGCTAAGTGCACACACAGTAGCTAATCAGAATGCAGAGTCAGTGTCCCACTATTCAGTCTACTGTCTGGTTATCGCAGAGTAACTAGACAGTAACTCTGCTGTCTGATTGGCTAAGAGGGATCGTTTCCAGTAAAATATGTAATAAATGAAGAGCCAGCCAATCAGCACAGCGGTAAGACTACCACTCCCAATACCTGCGGCTAGGGTTCGGGAACAAGCCGGGGGCAGCTGGGAGGGAGAAGGATCAGGTATCCTAGAGGACACTCTTCACTGGGTGGGGAGGGTGTAGCCGCACCAACCCCACTTGTGGTTTCACAGGTGTAGCAGCAGTGCAGGCTCAGCCATGGGACGGACGCATGTGGAGCGTGCTCTGGTGCATGCTGGTTGCATGTGTGGTTGGAAGCACATTATGCTACCATTAGAGGGACAGATGGAGCAAAGCAGAAAAACATCTCAGCCCCAGAGAATGAGGATAGCGAACTTGGGCCCCCACTTTGCCTGTACAGCTTGAGGATCCCCCTGCCGCCGAACCTGAAGTTGCCTGGGGGGTGCTTCCACCCAGAAGATCCAGCCCTGGTGGTTGCTGTGGGTGGGTGGGGTTCCTTTGGGCAGGCAAGTGGGCTCAGCTCTTTAGGTTCCTGTTCAGGAGAAGGTATGGAGTGTTTGCCCAGCAGAGGATGGCCATTGCTGGGACAGGTGATGGGAGTTAAACAATAATTAAAAAACCTAGAAATGAAGATTTTTATCTTGTGCATTTTGTGCTGGGTGAATTGATCTTACTTCGAGAGGGTTCTTGCAGTAGGTAATAACTGTTAGGACTGAGCCACCAGGCGCTAGAACCACACGGAAAACTTAGCTAGCAGTGTAAAGCGGGGAACCGACCCACTCGTCACGTGACTGGCATCGGCCGGATGCCATATAAGGGGCGGTCCTCTCGCTCACCCTCCAGTTCTTTCTCGCCATCAACCTGCGCACGTCAGACCTTGCAGAATGCTGCTACAGTTCGACTGCTATTTTCGATAAGTATATCTTTCGAATTTCTTTGTTTTTTCTCACAGAAATAGTAGAATTTGTCATCGGATTACATGTCTTCTCCAACTCCTTCCGAATCGCATCACAATAAGTGCACCTGCGGCAAGCAGCTCCTGGAGAAGGACACCCACACTTTGTGCCTCTTGTCCTTGGGACCCAACCACAACACTGAGACCTGTGCAGCCTGCCAGAAATTTAACCAGGCCACACAGAAATGCAGGCAGCAGGCCCTGGAAGCCCACCTTTTGAAAACAAAACTCGGTTCCATGGAAAAAGAGCTGCAGATGCGAAGTGCTTCCACGTCTCTGGGAGGTTCTTCTGACTCCCACAAGCAGAAGAAGAAGGAGGAGGAAGGGGAGGGGAAGGGGATGGAGGAGACACAGACCGGGAACGGTCTCCTTCCAGGCCGCGGCTCCCTGCGGGGACCGCGGCCGACAAGAGGCTTTCCTCCAGCAAGGGAAGTGCCCCTCCGGCTAAGTCTGTTCCTGCTGCAGAGCAGACTGGGGCCGCCCTACCTGAGCTGGTTATGGTTCAGACGGGCACCTCCAGGGATTTGGAGGCTCCATCCACCCTTAGGCCCCTCAAAACTCCCGGGTCTAAGCAGAGTGGTTTGGCTGGTAAGTTGGGCATTGGGCCTCCTGATGAATGCACAGCCCCGGCTGATAAGTCAGGCATCTGTTCTTCTGACAAACACCCAACCTCAGCGCTCCTGTCAGACCCCAATAACAGGTCTAATGCCAGTCTTCCAGGCCAGCGCCCGTTGCCACAGCAGCCTCTTTGGGAGGAATCTCCCTCCCAGGACCCTCCTACATCACCTCCAGTCTCCCCCATCCCTTCTGAGCCGGAGGAGGAGGAGGAGTGGCCGCCCGCTGGTGCCTCTAACATACCAGCGTCGGACTGCCCATCACCGGACCTCCCTTTGGGGACTCCGGCGCCCACCCCTGTGGGCCCTCCATCTGAGCCTTCTGCCCCTTCCCCCAAGTCTCCGATGCTGGGCCTACCTCTAGCAGGCCAACAGCCTGACCTGACCCTACCGGGGCCCTCCAATATTGCTTATGGGCCACCGTCAGGTCTTTCAGCACCGCCATCAGGGCCTACACCAGGCTACCCAACGCCAGGTTATCCAGGGTATCAGATGCCATGGTACCCTACGCGGCAGTACCCAGTGCTGGGCTATCCAACACCCAGCTATCCAACGCCGAGTTCTCCAACATCGGGCTACCCGATGCCGCAGTACCCAGTGCCAAGCTATCCGACACCAAGCTAGATGCCGTTATACCAGCCACCTTTATCTCTGCCACCTCTGCAGCTGCAGGTAAATCTTGAGGCCTTTTTTGGCTCTTGGTGGGCCAAAACCAAGTCTCAGCTGGTAACAGCGTTGGACTGACATCAGCCAGTGGTGGCCTCCATGCTGGTCTGCTCGACTCTCACTCCTCGGTCTCCGGTGGAGATGTGCCCCTCCACGTCGGGTCACACGTTGAGTGCCTCCTTAGTGGAGGGCCGCAGCAGTGGGTTCGATGAACCTCGCAAGGAGGTTCCGCTTCCCAGGGCAAGGGCTTTGTCCCCAGACAGGAGTCCTTCGTTGGACTCAGTCTGACTCTTCCTCTGCTTCAGGGTACGAGACTCCCCCTCCAGAGTTTCCTAAGCCTAAGGAAACTCCCAAGTGTCCCCAGAGGGCCCTTCCTTTACAGAAATCCTCAAGAAGTTCCAGGTGACTAATGGATGGAAGACTGAGGACCAGGATCCTCAGCGTAAGAGATTGGCAGAGCAACTTGACCTCCCTGAGCAGTCTCCCCATCTCATTCCTCCCTGGATTGGGCCTCACGTAAACTTGGCTGCCACTATCTGGCAGCAGCCATCGTCGGTCCCTGCCATTTCCAAAAAGGCAGACATGCTATACCATGCCCGGAGGCAAGACCACCTCAGTACCCACCCCAAAGCTGATTTGGTGGTCATCAACGTATGCACATGACCGCACCACTAAGCTCAAACATATGAGTACCTCACCTCCAGATAAGGAGTCGAGGCAGCTGGACCAGTTCAGACGCAAGTTTTACTCGTCCTCTACTCTGGCTATGCGGACTCTGAATTATCTGAGCCATATGTTTCTTTATCAAAAGACTATGCTAGGGCAGTTCAAATCTAAGTTTGAGGTCTTGCCTGCTTCTGGCGCCAAGACAGACATCGAACAGACAGTCAGAATGACAGAGATTACCTGCCGCCATGCCTTGTGAGCCATTTATGATGCTGTCAGTGCTTCAGCACAGAGCACTGCCATGGCTGTTTGCCTATGCAGATATTCCTGGCTGTGGGTCTCTCTAGTCGCATGGATGTTCAGAACTTTGTCCTGGAATGCCCCTTTCCAAGGCTCCGTCCTCTTTGGGGGAGATGTCAAGGACATTCTGACTGAATTACAAGAGTGCCAAAACCTTTCACTCCGTGCAGTCTTTGTACCGGTCTAATACTAACCCTAAGCAGCCCTTTCATCGCCAGCAAAGGTGCCAAAATGGGCAGCAGCCTGCCAGATGTCAGACTAAACGTCAGGCTACTTCCTCAGCCTCCACCCCTGCAACCAAGTCCCTGAGAGCTTCCGGGGTGGCGCATCCCAACCCTCCCACTACCTCCTGACTCACAGCTTGCCCCCCTTCCCCATCCTCCACTGGGTCCAGAGGAGCCATTAGGGGGCAGGTTCACCAGCCATCTGGTGGGTCGGAGGCGATCACAGCAGACTTGTGGGTCCTTCGGCTCATAGCTCAAGGTCAAAACACTGGAATTTCCAGAGAGACCTCCAGAAAATCCTCCATATCACTCTTTATTACCCAAAAGGTCATATTCATTTAATTCGAGAGGAAATCTAGGCTCTGCTGAGAAAATCCACCATAGAGTCTGTTCCTCAGGGCCAGATCAGAAGGGGCTGTTGCTCCCACTGCTTCCTGGTCCACAAAAAGATGGAAGACCCTCAGCCAGTAGTGGACCTTAGCACACTCAATCTGTACAGAGTACAAGAGATTTTGCATGCTGACCCTCCCAGGACTGTTGCCGCTGCTTCACCAGGGACAGTGGCTCTGTGCACTGGACATGCAGGATGCCTACCTGCGTATCCCAGTCTTCCCCGCCCACCGCCGCTTCCTCAGGTTTGCCTTCCAGGGGGAGCACTTCCAGTTCAAAACTCACTCCTTTGGCCTGTCCTCGGCACCCAGGGTTTTTACCAAGTGCCTAGCGGTAGTGGCAGTGGCTTTGCATCATCGGGGCCATTATGTGTTCCCATACCTCGACAACTGGCTTTTATCAGCCCCATCGAGGGACAGCTTGGTGGCCTCTCTGTCTGCTACCCTGGACCTGTTCCGTCAGTTGGGTATTGCATTGAACTACCCCAAGTCTCATCCCTTCTCAGTGCCTCTAATTTATTGGGACGATGCTGGATACATCCTAAGGTCAGGCTTTCCTCCTGTTGGACAGGGCGGAAATGCTTGCAACAGCAGGCCATGCGTGTGGCCTCCAGCTGCTGGGTAACTGCCAGGGCTGTTTTACATCTCCTGGGCCTTATGGCAGTGGCCATCCCCACTGTTCCGTTAGCCAGGCTCCACATGCAGGTCTCGCAGTGGACCCTCTGTGTTCAGTGGGATCTGAGATGGGACAACTTGGACAGCAGTGTTCTGTTGTCAAATCCCATGCGGCAGGATCTCCTCTGGTGGCAGGACCTGAACAACCTCTGCTGAGGTGTTCCGCTGCAGCCCTTCACTCCGAACTGGACCCTGACCATGGATGCCTCAGGTCAGGGCTGGGGAGCCTATCTGGGAGACTGCAGGACTCTGGGATCTTGGTCTCAGAGGGAGCTGTCTCTTTGCACATGAGTGTGCTAGAGATGAGAGCGGTGCTGTATGCCCTTCAGGCATCCCATTCCCTTCTCCTCCCAGGCACACTACTTCTCCAGTTGGACAGTATGTGCGTGGTATGGTACCTCAGCAGACAAGGAGGCACGCATTCGTAACCCCTGTGCAGGGAAGCAGTGCGTGTGTGGAACTGGGCAGTCCAGCAGCGCTCCAGCTCACAGCAGGGCATGTCCTGGGCATTCAGAACGTCCTAGCGGACAATCTCAGCCGCATCCAAGCAAGGGCCCATGAGTGAGAACTGAGTCAGGCAGTGGCCGAGGAAATCTTCAACATCTGGGGTTGCCCTAATCTGGATCTGTTCACTTCACCATACAACGCAAAACTACCAGGTTCTGCTTGCTCTTTCCCGGGCCTGGTGCTTTCTGGTGAGATGCGCGGTTTCTTTGCTGGACATGGAGGTTCTTGTACGCCTTCCCTACCCTTCCGCTCCTGCAGAGGGTACTTCTGAAGTTATGGGCAGAAGGAGCTCATATGATTCTGATCGCCCCTTATTGGCCTCGCCAAATTTGGTTCCCTGTGCTCCAGCAGTTAGCGGTGGAGCCGCCGGTTCCTCTACCTCTCTGCCAAGGCCTTCTGACCCATTAGCAGGGCAGGCTGTTTCATCCAGGACGCCAGTCCCTTCACCTTCACATGTGGCACCTTCTGACATAGCTGCCTCATGCTTTGGAGTCTCTTCCAGAGTTGCTCAGGTCCTTGTGGAGGCCCAAAAGCCATCCACAAGAACTACTTATGCGATGAAGTGGAAACGGTTTTCCATTCAGGCAACTTCTAAGGGTTGGAACCTGTTCTGCCCTCTCCCGCAGGTCATGGCGTACCTGTTGCACCTTTCAGACCTGGGGCTCAGCTATTCTTTGCTGAAAGTCCACTTGTCTGCCATTTCTGCCTGCCACACCCCAGTGGACGGTGAAACCTTGGCTCAGTTGGAGGTTTCCTGAACTTTTCTGAAGGGGCTACTCCATCTGAAACCCCCAGTACAGAATCCTGTTCCCCCATGGGATATGAACTTTATTCTTGAGAAACTCACTCTGCCTCCCTTTTAACCAGCCACTAGTTGCGACCTGCACTGTCTTGGAAAGCACTCTTTTTAGTTGCCATTACTTCTGCTCGGATTTCTGAGCTTCAGGCTCTTACGTGTAAGGAGCCCTATTTGATTTTTCACAGAGACCAGGTGGCTCTGCGTAGTAATCCTAAGATCTTACTTCAAGTTGGAGCTCTAGCACCAGGCTATACCATAAGGACTATGCTGCAAGGCACTAGGACCCCACAGAAAAAATCTTAGCTAGCAGCACCCAGCGGGGACTGCCCCCTGATGTTGGACCGCCTCCGACATCCACCAGTGGTATAAAGGGGTCCCCGGCCCCACCTCTGTTCTTTTCCCGACGTCGACACCTCCTGCTACCAGTCAGCCGCCATTTTTGACCCTTTCATTCGTTTTCGACTTTCCAGTAAAAAGCTGCTTCTGCGTACGTCTTCTCCGTCTTCCACCTCTCAGCGACGGAAGTCCAAGTGTGCATGCAGGAAGCAGATCCCGTCGAAAGACGGTCATTCGGCCTACCTCATCTGTTTGGGGCCTGCCCGCACTGCTGCAGCTTCAATCCCTGGACCCGCATCCATCGTCTGAGGGCCCTGAAGAGCCACCTTCTGGAATGACAGCTGGCCGCCATGCAAAAGACTCCATCAGGCCTAGGATCTTCCACTTCCTCCGGCTCAGGGACTTCCCATAAGGAGAAAAAGACCAGCGGGAAACACCAGTATCGCAATAAGGACAGGCCCAGATCGGATTCCCACTCCAGATCTCTGCTCAGGAAGACGGCCAGCTCGAGTCCTCACTTGATCAGACTCTTAACCCCCTCCGGTAACTCAAGCTCCCTCCGGGTTAATGGCATTGAAGCCTCTGGCCCTGGTGAGGACGTCAGGTGGAGGATCTTTGGGGCAAGCGCCTTCGGGCCCTCCAGAGTCTTAGACCCTACAACCACTCTTCCGGGTCTAAGCCAGGGGACCCAGCTGGTTTATCTGCGGGTGACAGACTTTGTTCTCCCATTCACCAGGCTGGGGCATCCTCCTCTTCGTCGGACCGTCCCTCAGGGTCCGACGACAGGAAGCAGCGCCAGGAGCAGGACTCACTCTCTCAAGTCTGCTCCCCCAAGCACCGGATGACAGATTCCCGGTGCTCGACCCCGTCATCCTCGCCTTTGGAGTGTCACAAGGCTACGCCCCCTCCGACTGCCCCTCCCAAGCTACCACCAGCAGGGTAGCATCCACTGGCCAAGGAGTTGCCACCCCCAATGCCAAACCTGCATCGGGCAGCCAGACCAATCCCTTGACCTGACATCAGGCTCTCAGCCGCCCACGAGACAGTCGTTTAATACACCCAAGCCCCCTGAGCGACCGTTGGCTCCTGACCAGACGCCCGAGATGCCTTTCGCACCACCTCAGATGCCAGGCCCCTCTGCACCTGCTATGGTCTCCCTAACAGATGTCAAGGATCTGTTCAGTTCCTGGTGGACCACAGTTAAAGGGGACTTCATCTATAAGGAGCCCCTCACTCCACTGCCGAACCCTTCTCCGTCCAGGGAGCCACGCCTCACCCGTTGAACCCTTCGCCACCATCAGACGTAGGGTCTCCGAGGTGTCATGGACATAGATACTCATCCAGGTCTTCCTCCAAGTACCGCCACCGCTCCCACAGCAGATGGTACTGCCACTCGAGGTCTTCCTCGGTTTTGTCCAACAGGAGCTCCTCTGATTCCTCCAGGTCCTCGGATACCTTTTCCTCTCCCTTCCCTCACAGAGATTCTCCCCAGTCTCTCCCAGTGACCCCACTTTTCTAGATGTCTTGCATCACATACAGTTCTTAAATCAATGGGAGACAGAGGATTTGGACCCAGAGAGGAAGCACCTCGCCCATTTTGTGGGAATGAACGAACCTAAACCTTTAGTGGTGCCCCCCTTGGTGGCTCCCTTTCAGGATGTCACCAAGTTGGTATGGAGACACCCCTCGACAGCCTCTGCTATCCCCAAAAAGGTGGACAGGCTGTGTCGAACCCCTACCAACAAACCATTCTTAGGGGAACAGCTTAAGGCAGACACTGTGGTCCTGACGGCTGCCCATGGCAGGACTAAGCAGCCATGTCACGAGTTCACCACCCAATAAAGAATCCAAGTGCCTAGACAATTTAAACGCAAAGAGTGTACTTATCAGCCACCTACAGCATATGTTCACTAAATTTTTTGGCACATATGGTGCAGTACCAGAAGTCACTCTGGAACAAGGCTATCGAGTTGGCACAAAAGCAGCCTGACTCTGACAAGTCGGAGCTGTTGAATGTTTTGCAGTCCAGCTTTGACATTGGCAGGCATGTGCTGAGATCCTCTTACAACTCAGCCGACACAGCAGCCAGGGCGGCTGCCACTGGCATCTGCATAAGGAGGTACTCCTGGCTTCACGTCTCAGGGTTTTGGCAGGACCTCCAGGATGCTGTGTTGGATACCCCTTTCCTTGGGTCTGTGCGGTTTGGTCCAGATATTGAGAAAATGATCACAGACCTTCAAGATTCGGGCAAAGTGGTCCAGTCAGTACACCAGATGTACAGATGCAAACCAGCCCCAGGGAGATAAAAGCTTTTTTGTCACCAAAGGGAACAGAAGCCTAAGGGACAGCAGCAGAGAGGCACCTTCTGACGTAAGGCTCCCTCTCAGCCCAGTAGCGCAGAGAGACCTCTGAACGCTAAGTCCTCCCAGGTCTCCCTGCCTGCCTACCCCGGGATCCAATGCTTGACTCCTTGCCTGCCCTGCCCCCAGCATAATCTGTGGGGGAGGCGATAGAGGGTCGGTTCTCACTCGATCTCGAAGGGTGGTCCACCATCACAACAGATGCATAGGTGCTCCAGATGATAGAGCGAGGTCATGCGTTAGAATTCCTCCAGATTCTCCCGAACAGTCCCTCGGTCCAGTCCACCTACTCCCTCCCACGCCATGCTCATTTAGGAGGAGGTCCAGATCCTTCTTGACAAGAAGGCCATAGAACTAGTCCCACCCTTGCAGTGGGGGACAGGGTTCTACTCCCACTTCTTCTTGGTTCCCAAGAAGACAGGGAATCTGCGCTCGATCCCTCCTGAACAATTATATAGAGTACAGGTGGTTCAGGATGGTTACCCTGACAGGCATCATCCCCGTGCTGCAGCAAGGGGACTGGCATTGCTTCCTAGACATGCAAGATGCCTACCTCCACACCCTGGTGCTTCCAGCTCACAGGAGGTTCCTGAGGTTCTCCTTTCAGGGGTAGCATTACCAGTTTCAGGCCCTGTCCTTCGGCCTTTCCTCGACCCTGCAAGTGTTCACAAAGTGCCTCGTGGTGGTAGCTGCAGCACTCAATAGGCAGGGGCACTTCATTTACCCCTACCTCGACGATTGACTCCTGACAGCAGCCGCAAGAGATTGGCTCCTGGCCACTCTGGCAGATGCCCTTCGCCTGTTCAGATCCCTAGGAGTTACTCTGAACATGCCAAAGTCGTCTCCTTGGCCACGCCAGAGATTGCAATACATAGGAGCAGTCCTGGACACTGTGCAGGGAAAGGCTTTCCTCCCATCACACAGGGCAGCGCACCTTCAGTCATTGGCCCACATAGTGTCTGTTTCGCACCAGGTACCAGCTCAGACCATGCTGCAGCTCTTAGGTCACATGGCAGCCGTCATGTGACAGTTCCCACAACACACCTCTTTATGAGGGTTCCCTAATGGATCTTCAGGGTGCAGTAGGATTAAAGGATGGACGATCTCAACCCTCTCATGGTGGCTCTCGCCCCAAAATCTGGAGCTGGGAACCCCCTTTCGGAGAGATCCTTCCCTCCCAAACCCTGACGACAGATGCCTCGGGCCTGGGTTGGGGAGCCCACTTCTGAGATTGACAAACACAAGGGACGTGGTCGCCATTAGAACAGTCTCTCCACATCAGTGTCCTAGAAATGAGAGCAGTTCTGTATGCTTTACAAACATTCCAACTGTACCTCCGTCTGGGCCCCCTGTTAATTCAGACCGACAACATGTCTGTCGCCTTCTACATCAACAAGCAAGGGGGGACCCACTCTTATCCTCTCTGTCAAGAGGTCATGAGACTGTGGTTCTGGGCCTTACAACATGGCTTGTCCCTCACCGCAGTCCATGTTCCAGGAGTCTAAAACACCTTGGCTGACGTCCTAAGCAGGTCACAGTCAAGGTCCCACGAATAGGAACTTTTTCAGTCTGTGGTGGAGGGCCTCTTCCAACGATGGGGTCATCCAGAATTGGACCTCTTTGTGTCCCCGTGCAATGTAAAACTGCCCAGTTTGCTTGATCCAGTGCCTAGTGTTTTCTGGCGAGACACATTGTTCCTCTGTTGGACAGCAAGGTTTCTGTATGCCTCCCCTTCCTTTCCTCTCCTTCAGAGGGTCCTGCTCAAGCTCCAAGCGGAGGGTGCGGAAATGATCCTTGTAGCCCCACTTTGGCCATGCCAGATCTGGTTTCCCCCTGTTGTAGCAGCTAGCGGTGGAACCACTGGTTCCCCTGCCCTTGTCCTCCCACATACTGTCGCAAGAGCAGGGCACTCTGGTTCACCCGGACCTCCAGTGTCTGCATCTGCATGCGTGGCTCCTACAGATGTAGCCATGTCTTGATTTGGATTTTCTCCTAGGGTGGCCAGGGTCTTGGTGGCAGCCAGAAAGCCGTCCACCCAAGCTACTTATACCATGAAATGGAAATGGTTTGGCTTGTGGGCTGCTGACTGTGGTCTGGACCCATTCCACTGCCCTGTGAATGCTGTCCTAGAGTACGTCCTCTCTCTTTCAGACTCGGGCCTCCGATATTCCTCCATTAAGGTACACCTCTCTATAGTTTCAACCCATGATGCTCCAGTGGAAGGCAAATACATTGCCCAGTTGGACCTGTCCCGTACGTTTTTATGAGGCATGTTGCATCTGAAACCTCCCATCAGGGACCCTATTTCCCCATGGGATCTTTATTTCTGTTAGAAAAGCTTACATTACCTCCCTTCGAACCAGCTGTGGATTGCGAGCTGCATTTTCTGTCATGGAAAGCGCTTTTAGTTGCAGTTACTTCTGCCCACAGGATTCCCAAGCTCCAGGCCCTGATGTCTAAGGAGCCTTATTTAGTTTTCCACAGGGACAGGGTGTCCTTGAGAACTAACCTTAAGTTTCTTCCAAAGGTGTTGTCCGAGTTCACTCTTAGTCAGGACATTCACGTACCTGTTTATTACTCAGAGTATTCTAATCGGGGGGGGGGGGAGCCCTTCTTCATACACTGGATGTGCATCGGGTGCTTTACTACGTAAACTACACCCAGGACATACGTAAGTCTGACCAGCTTTTTGTTTCCTATGCTCCGAGAACTCTTGGGGCTCCAGTAGCAAAGCAGACTCTTTCCAGGTGGTTGGTGAACTGCATCACCTTCTGCTACAACAAACATGACAAACCCTTACCAGGCTCGGTCAAGGGTCACTCCACCAGGGGTGTTTCCGCTTCTTTCTCAGCACTTTGCAACAGACATCTACGCGGCAGCTACCTGGAGCTCAGTGCATACCTTTGTGAAACTCTACAGCCTGGGTCTAGCTTCCTGTCTGAGAACTAGTTTTGGCTTAGTGGTACTTCAGAGACTCGTATCCTGAATGATTCTGCTATCGCTTACTTAGCTCCTCCCATTCTGACCTGGGTCCAGTTAGTACTGCTTGGTACTCAGTCCTTTTGGTACAGCCTGCTGCAAGAGCTCCAACTCTAAGTAAGATAGTACAGTCATGTAGGAATTTACCGTAACAGTAGATCTTTGAGAAGAGCTCTTGCAGCAGGCACTGCTTTCCACCCTCCTTTCCTTGGTCCTTTGTCTTTCCTTTCTCCCCCTTGGGATTATTCGAACTGCCTGAGGTCTCCATTTCTGGGTTAGCCGGGTCTCCGGTGGGAGAACTGAGTTGGGGCCGGGGACTGCCCCCTTTATACCATTGGTGGACATCGGAGACGGTCCGGCATCAGGGGGGTGGTCCCCGCTGGGTACTGTTGGCTAAGATTTTTACATGGGGTCCTAGTGCCTGGCGGCATAGTCCTTATGGTATAGCCTGCTGCAAGAGCTCCTCTCAAAGATCTGCTGTTATGGTACGTTCTTACGTAACTGTACTTTTCTACCGAAGGTAGTTTCTGAGTTTACTTTAACTGAGGCTATAGTCATGGCCAAAAATATTGGCTCCCTTGCAGTTTTTTCTAATAATGCATCATTCCTTCCAGAAAATTGTTGAAATTAAAAAATATTTTGGTATCCACATATGTATTTCTTTGGTTTTACAGTGGAATAAAACACAAAAAGCAGAAAAATTTACAAAGTCTTCGCTTATTCCACACAGAAATCCTTAAATGGCCCGGACAAAATTATTGGCACCTTTTAGAAGTAGTTAGAAATAATTAGATTTCAAGCAGGTAATTCTGCTTCACTTTGGAACTGAACTCACCTGTGGTGAGTTGCAGGTGCCTGCAATATAAAAATAACTCATTCAACCAGTTTGAATAGAGAAAAGGACTCATTCTCCTGTTTCGTGTCACTGTGTGTACCGCAGTGAGCATGGAGAAAAGAAAGCCAGAGAATTGTCCGAGGAGGTCAGACAGAAGATTGTAGCCAAGCATGGACAATCTCAAGGCTACAAATCAATCTCCAGAGACCTTGATGTTCCTGTTTCCACCGTACATAATGTTATCAGGATGTTTAAGGCCCATGGCACTGTAGCCAACCTCCCTGGACGTGGCAGCAAGAGAAAACTTGATGGAAGATTGCAGCGTAGGATTGTTCGAATGGTGGAGAAAGCACCTCAATCAACTGCCAAACAGATTCAAGCTGACCTTCAGACACAAGGTACGACAGTTTCAACTCGCACCATCCGTCGCCAACTCAATGAAAAGGGGTTATATGGTGGGAGGCCCAGGAGGATCCCACTGCTGAGAGAGAGAGAGAGACATAAGAAAGCCCGACGGGGGTTTGCCAAAACACACCTGAACAAGCCAAAATCCTTCTGGGAGAATGTCCTGTGGACAGATGAGACCAAATTAGAGCTTTTTGTAAAGCACATCATCTCTATGTTTACAGAAAACAAAATGAAGCCTTCAAAGAAAAGAACACCTTTCCTACAGTCAAACATGGAGGAGGTTCAGTGATGTTTTGGGGTTGCTGTGCTGCCTCTGGCACTGGGTGCCTTGAACGTGTGCATGGCATCATGAAATCTGGAGATTACCAGGCCATTGTGGAGCGCAATGTTGAACCCAGTGTGAGAAAGCTGGGTCTCCGTCGAAGGTCATGGGTCTTCCAGCAGGACAATGACCCCAAACACACTTCAGAAAGCACCCAGGAATGGTTCAAGACAAGACGCTGGACTGTTCTGAAGTGGCCAGCAATGAGTCCAGATCTAAATCCCATTGAAAACCTGTGGAGAGATCTGAAAACAGCAGTTGGGAGAAGGCATCCTTCGAATCTGGGAGAACTGGAGCAGTTTGCACAAGAAGAGTGGACCAAACTGCCAGTAGAGAGGTGCAGGAAGCTCATCCATGGCTATAAGAAGCGGTTGATTGCAGTTATTTTGACCAAAGGCTGTGCTACCAAATATTAAGTCTAGGGTGTCAATAATTTTGTCAATGCCATTTGTTTTTATTTTCTGATTTAAAAGGATATATTAAATTCTGAATCAAAAACAAAGTTTCTGTAATATTAACAGAGAAATAAAGAATTGTGGAGACCAAATACTGTACTGTTGTTAATTTCAACTTATGTTTAGAGGAATTGTGAGTTATTTGAAAAAGTGCAAGGGTGCCACTATTTTTGGCCACAACTGTACACTTGCCAGTGTATATTACCCTGAACATTCTAGTCAAGGGGAGGCAATTCTGCACACGTTGGATGTGCACAGAATTTTGTGTTACTGTACAAATCGGATGAAGTCAGTCTGTCAGACGGATCAGCTTTTCATTTCCTTTGCTCCCAAAAGAGAGGGTGCAGCACTTTCCAAACAGTGTTTGTCCAAATGGTTGGCAAACTGCATTTTGTTTTGTTGTCAGAAGTGTAGCAAGCCACTTCCAGGGGAAGTTAAAGGGCACTCAACCAGAGGCATGGCTGCATCTACTGCTTATTCCAGGAATGTTTCTGCCGCAGACATTTGTGCAGCAGCCACTTGGAGCTCTGTCTACACCTCTACTAAACACTACAGTCTGGACATTGCCTATAGGCGCAGGGCAGGCTTTAGACTAGCCGTCCTTCAGGGCCTCCTGTCTTAATTTTGTGCCTACTGCAGATCTTTCCTGCCTCCCGTGTTCAGCCTATGTCTGACTTGCACTGCTTGGGACTCGGTTCTAACAGTTATTACCTACTGCAAGAGCCCTCTCGAAGCAAGACAGTACAGCTACGTAAGAACTTACCATAACAGTAGATCTTCGAGTGAGGCTCTTGCAGTAGGTAAGCTTTTTCCTCCCTCCTTCCCCCTACTGCTGTCCTCCTTTAGCCTCTCTCTTGGCCCCAGGAGCCCACTCCTTTCTCCTGTCGCATCTTTTCTGGTATCCGGCAGGAGAACTGGAGAGCGGGCGTGGGGACCGCCCCTTATATGGCATCTGACCGATGCCATTCACATGACATCTGGGGCGGTCCCCCACTATACACTGCCGACTAAAGTTTTCCATGTTGTCCTAGCGCTTGGTGGCTCAGTCCTAATGCAAGAGCCTCTCCCGAAGAGCTACTGTTACGGTAAGTTCTTATGTAACTGTACTTTCTCCTGTCTGCTGTAATAATTTTAAAAAGTTTGTTTATGGGTAGCTACTGCACCCTGTGAGTTGGTAGCTTCCCTCAGAATACCAGCAGGCTCACCTTTGGGTCCTCTAACACTAATCCTCTTCTGCAGTTGAGCGCTACAATCCACAAGAGAACCGCTGGCACACGATTGCTCCAATGGGAACACGGCGGAAACACTTGGGCTGCGCAGTGTACCAAGATATGATCTACGCTGTGGGAGGGCCGGATGATACTACTGAGCTGAGCAGCGCTGAGAGATACAACCCTCGGACCAACCAGTGGTCTCCAGTAGTAGCTATGACATCTCGCAGAAGTGGGGTGAGTCCACCATCTATTCCTTGATTCCTTGTCAGGATCATTTAGTTTTTGTGTGTCCTTAGACTCCTCTCTATAGGCAGTGCGTACAGGAACATCAGTTGCAGGACACTGCAACTGTAGTAGCTGCTAGTCTACTTATGGTTTGCCCCTGTTATCTGCTTTAGTCTCTTGGACAGCTCCGGGCAAGTTGGGGGTGATTACCTTTGATGGAGGGGAAAAACAGGTTTCTTCTTGCTAGAAAACAGTAGAGCTGTTTGCTGTGGGACTTCATGACTTCAGGTGCAGCAGTGCATGATTATTTAAGCAATATACCATGACAGGGAGTGGGTATATTAGTGGATTTACCACGCCTGGTGTGGTTCGGTCACGAGGCACAGCCGGGTGACGTAACCACGCCAGAAGTGGTAAATCCACGCATATACCCACTCCCTGTCATGGTATATTGCTATTATACAATGTTCAACTTGTTTGTTTGTTTTTATAGTGACAGAAAACTTTTACAGTGGGTATATTGGAGGATTTACCACAGTCATGTGATCTGTTTTGACAAATAAGGTTACAGGATTTTCATACTCCATTGTATAATTAAAAATACATTTTTGCAGCCGGCCCAGTGGCATGGAGGGCACAGGCACTGTGTGTGTCACCTCCTGCCAGATTGACGACCCGGGTTCAGAAACAGATGCGGGTTGATCAGAGGCTGGTCAGGGAGGGAGGACTGAGAATCCATAAGACTGCTCTCCTCCCTTCGGGGGGAGGGGGGCTGGGGGTGGAAGTGTTGTTCTTGTGGCTCACTTCTTGACTGCCACCTAGAGGGGTCTGGGTGGCAGCACAAGTGAGCCACAAGTAGGATCAATAGATCCCACATTCAGTGTGCCGGGGGCATTTCCACAGAGGTGGCCCTCTTACATCGCACGCATTACACGGCCTATGAGCCCGGCAGATAACTGGAGGGAAAACCATTCCAGCTGCAGGATGATGACTGACCCCTTGCTGGCCCAGCACCAGTGATTGGGCGCCCCCTACAGTTCTGTGGCAGAGGGTGACAGTGGAGAAGGTAAGTCTCAGAGAAGCTGCGTGACTAGGCTGGGGGATTGGTCAGAGTGGGGGCAGCTGGGGCAGCTCAGGAGAATAAACACCTGCATGGAAAATAAATACATTCAAAAGGACACTGCCAACCCCCTTTGGTCTCAAAGTGCCCCTAGTTTAAAAAAACACGTTATGATTGCCAACATTCTGTAAAGATTGCTGATGTAGCTGGTAGTTCGATTCAGATTCCTTTTTTCTTTAAAAAAGTGGAGAACAGACTGCCCGCCATACTGGTGTTACCACATAAAAACACAGGTTTGTCTACATTCCTTGATCGGCTTCAGCTGCATCTTTCCTGGATTTGGGAACATCCACAACACAGTCTAGGCCCTCATGATGTAGTGGGAGTTTAGGTGGCTACTGCCTCATGAGTGACTGCACTGTTTGGGTGTGTTTCTAATGCTCAGGAAGTGTGCAGTAAGAATAGATCCAGGATTGTAAACAAAACAATTTTGTTTATAAATATACATTCTAGGATCGTGGATATGTTGTTCTAACCACACTTGTTGGCATGTCCTTTCCCTTTAAGATTCTTGCCGGAAGGTCTAAAAGCTGGCTTCTCCCACCCGTGTGGTATATGCCTTGGCTCCGCCCCTTGACGCCAGATCTTCCTTTCAGCTGGAAGATTCAGGTTTCCTTCCTTATCGCTCAGGTGTTACTGTAGGCCCTGGTGCATAAATCTACGGATTTCTAGGGACATGAATATGTTGTTCAATCCACATTATTGGCAGGTTCCTTGCCGCTTTAAATCTTGCCGGAAGGTCTTCAAGCTGGCTCCTCCCACCCACCCGGGTGGTAAAACTCTCGGCTCCGCCCCATGACGCCAGATCTTCCTTACTGCTTGGAAGCTCAGGTTCCCTCCTTAGTGCTCTGCGTTTTAGACTGGATCCTAACTCTTCGATTCGTCCGAAATTGGTTTTGAAGTTTTCTAAACTTCAGTCTTCATCTTCCTCGGCTGCGATGGACAAATCTATTCCCGGCTTTCGGAGGTGCCCTTGCGGGCAGAAAATGTCCAGGACGGATCCGCACTCCACGTGCGTCTACTGCCTAGGCCTAGATCACGACCCACAGGCCTGCGAGTTGTGCCGCTCTTTCTCGGCCAACATCCTGATAATCGCGCTGCCGATTGAAGCTCTGCGCCCAAGAAACGCTTCCACGTAAAATCCAAAAGAGGCTCATGGGCGGTGTCCGCGGTGGCTGGCTCGGCTGAGCAGCTCGAGCAGATGATCGCCCTCGAGGAGGAGGCGGGCCCAGGCTGCATCTTCCTCTTCCTCGGCCACGGCATTTATCCCGCTCTCTCTGAGTTCCTCCTATACGGCTTTGTTCAAGGAGCTTTGTCAGTCCCTTTCCACAAAGGGAGAGGGGCCATCGGGACATTCTTCTCGGCCCAAGAAGAAGGAGTCGAAAGGTAAGTCCCACCGTTGGCGTTCGTGGGAGTGGGAGAGGTCCCCTTCCCCGGACAGCCGACCGTCGACTTCGATCGAGGTTGCGGCTGAGGCCGCTGGCTTCACGGTGCCCCCGTCAGGCCAGCCTGCCGAGACTTCCGTCGACGAAGTCGAGATTTTTCTCGATCCGTTAGATGGGCTGTCGACTAGAGAAGCCGACAACCCTCCTTCACCGGTGCCCCCGGTGGATACAGAGGATCTGCTTGTGCCTACCGGGCCACAGTCCCCGGTTAAAATGCCCGAGCCGAGGGAAGAGTGGGTGTCCCCCGTCCCTTCCCATACCCACCCTCAGTCCCCCTGAGGGTCTCGGTCTCGGACCTCTTCTCGGTCTAGCCGTTCCCGCCGATATCAGCGGTCTCGGTGTCGATACCGAAGTAAGCGGCGACACCGCTCCTCCTTGGATGAGGGGAGGCTTCGGCGTAAATTACGCCGGCGCTACGAGGAGCTTGTGTGGCAGCAGTTGCTGTTGTTCCGGCCTAAGCCGACCCCTGTCCAGACCCCGGCCATCAAGTGGCTGTCGCCTGAACGACCAAAGCAACCACTCGCCCCAGTCGAGTTGCCCGCTCCAGGGCCGGTTGCTCGGCCAAAACCAGCTGCTCCACCGATTGTGGTGGAACCTCCGCCTCCACAACCGAAGTCTGGGGCACCGACCAAGGATTCTCGGTCGGGTCACCGCCTGCCCCACAGGTTGTCGGTCACCCTCACTCCCGACCGTCCTCGGCAGGTGGAGGGTGGCTCAGGGCCGAGGCAGCTCTTCGCAGACTCTTCGGAATCCAACGACGACTCCTCCCTGTTCTCCAGGCAGGTCGACCTGGAGTCCTCCGGGGGCCAGTCATTGGACGATAGCCCATCGTCCTTCTTGGGTCTGCTTCGACTCATCTCGGAGTCCACCGGGATGCAGCTCGAGCCCGTGTCCAAACTGGCCAAGTATCCCCTGACGGAGATACTGGACCGAAGGGATTCCCCCACGAGGGCCTTTCTGGTGGCTGAGGCCATTGTTGCCCCAGCCTTGGAGCTTTGGCAGCAGCCTGCTTCCTGTCCTGCGCCCTTGGCCAGGATGGCCAGGAAGTATGCGTTCGCTACCGGCTCTTTGCCTGGTTTCTCGGAGCACCCCTCTGCCAAGGGTTAGTCACCGACAGCGTTTTCCGGTGTTCCGGTAATGCTCGGGATGTGGATAAGCCCCCCGACAAAGAGTCCAAAAAGCTGGACTTTGCCGGGCGCCAGGCGTACGCTGCATCCTCCCTCGGCCTCCGACAGGTCAGCTCGGCCGTGCTGATGGCACACTTCTCCCACGCCCTCTTGGGCTCCCTGGATGAGGTTGTTCCTCATCTCCTGACTGACCTGCAGACCACGGTCCGCCAGGTGCGGGACCAGGGTAGGGTGGTGGCGAAGCAGCAGCTTCAGACTGCTCTGGACATAGGTGATTCTGTGCCAGGTCAGTAGCGGCCGCGGTGGCCTTGCGCCGCAGGGCGTGGCTGAGGATATCCACCTTCACGGCGGATACCCAGCACAAGTTGGCAGATGTCCCCTTCTTGGGGACTGACCTCTTTGGCCCTGGAGTGGAGGGACGCCTCCAGCGGATCGAGAAGTCCAATGCCACCCTGGACTCTGTCACCTCCGCCCAGAGGGACAAAGGCTGCCGTCAGCAGCAGAAGTCCTTTCGTCCTTCGGCCCCTGCATCTCAACCGGCCCAGCAGCACCAGCAACAGGGCCAGCAGGCTCGAGCTTGGCGTCCCAAACCCAAGCCAGCGGCTTCCTCCAACAGGAAGCAAGGAGGTAAAGGCCCAGGAGGTCCCTCAGCCGGTTCCTCCTCCAAGCATGCCCAGTGATGGGTTGAGGGGTGCCGCCCCCAGCCTCGTCACTCTCCCCTGGGTTCCCCCCGTGGGGGGACGGCTCCGCCACTTCCTTTCCGCCTGGTCCGCTATCACCACGGACCACTGGGTGTTGGAGGTGGTAGGAAAAGGCCTGCCTCTGGAGTTCGAGCAGGCTCCACCCTTTCGAGCCGTCGTCCCTCGGGGGGCCACCGGGTCCGCAGCCTCGCTGTCGGCCCGCCGAGCCGATATTGCCCTGCTCCTCGAAAAAGAGGTGATCAGGAAGGTGGCAGATCCTCATCCAGACCTGGGGTTTGTGTCCAGGTACTTCCTGGTCCCAAAACGGATGGGGGGGCCGGCGCCCCATTCTCGACCTGCACGACCTGAACAAGTTCCTAAGGTCTCAGACCTTCAGGATGGTCACTCTGGCTCAGATAATCCCATCCTTGGAACGAGGCATGTGGTTCTGTTCCCTGGACCTCCAGGACACGTTCTTTCACGTCCCAATCAGTCCGTCCCATCAGAGATTCCTCCGCTTCAGAGCGGAGGGATCCCTTTACGAGTTCCGGGCCATGCCCTTCAGCCTCTCCCTAGTTCACAGGGTCTTCACCAAATGCATGACAGTGGTGACAGCATTCCTGTGGTGCCGAAGGGTCCAGGTGTACCCCTACCTGGACAACTGGCTGATTGCAGCCCCGTCCAGAGCAGAGGCGGAGCGGTCCAGAGATCTGGCCCTCCAGGTTTCCTCTCAGATTGGCCTCCTCATCAACGAGGCCAAGTCAGAACTCGTGCCAAAGCAGGTGATATAATTCATCGGGGCAGAGCTCGACTCTCTACGAGCCAGAACACGGCTCCCGGCAGACAGGGACGAGGTTTTTGCCTCCTTTGCCCAATCATTTCTGGTTGGGCAATTGCGCTCTGCCCAGGACTTCCTGCGCCTCCTGGGCCTCATGGCGGCCTGCACCAGCGTGGTCCGTTGGGGCCGTTGGTACATGCGTCCCCTTCAATGGGGACTGGCCAGCCAGTGGTCACAACGCTGCGATCCGTTGGACCAGCCCGTAACAGTGACCCAGGAGATGTGGAACGCTCTCCAATGGTGGATCGTTCCAGCACATCTGCAGGAGGGCATCCCGTTCGTCCGCCCCGGGCTGACAGTCTCTCTATTGACCAATGCCTTTCTGATGGGTTGTGGTGCCCATCTGGGGGAGCACCGAGCACATGACCTCTGGTCCCCTCGGGAGTCCCGATGCCATTTCAACCTGCTGGAGCTCCGAGCGGTCCGTCTAGCTCTCACCGCCTTCACTCCGTTTCTACGGGGTGAAGTGGTTCAGGTCCAGACGGACAATACCACGACCATGTACTATCTGAACCGCCAGGGCAGGACACGCTCCATGCTGTTATGCAAGGAAGCTCTCCGCATATGGTCCCTCGTACGCAGCCTGGAGGCGGATCTCCTAGCCATTCACGTGGCAGGAGCCTCCAACACCCTGGCCGATGCCCTAAGCCGGATAGAAGCTGCATCTCACGAGTGGTCTCTCCTGCCGGAGGTAGTACAGGACCTGTTCTCCTACTGGGGCATGCCTCAGGTGGACCTGTTTGCCTCCAGGGAGAATGCGAGGCTGAGTCTGTTCCATGCCTGCCCCCCTCAGCAGGGCTCGCTGCAGGGGGATGCCTTCTCGAGGCCGTGGACCCTGGGCCTCTTCTACGCATTTCCCCCATTTCCCTTGATCCACAAGGTGCTTCTCAAGGCGAGGAGGGACAAGGTGCAGGTGATTCTGGTAGCCCAGACTGGCCTCGCCAGTTCTGGTATCCAGATCTCCTCAGCCTCAGCTCCAGGCTGCCGAGGCGTCTTCCAGCCCGCCCGGACCTGATCTCAGTCAACCAGGGGAAGGTATTCTATCCGGACCTTCAATCCCTGCACCTGATGGCCTGGTTCCTGAACGGCTAGAGTTCCAGGTCTTGGGTCTTTCCGACGAGGTCCTCAACATCGTTGAGGCGTCCCTGATGAGTCGACCAGGAAATGCTACGCCTTCAAATGGAAGAGATTCTCCATTTGGTGTCAGTAGAAGGGCTTGGACCCTTCCGCCTGTCCCTTGGCAAGCATTCTGGACTACCTGTGGTCCCTTTCTCAGCAAGGGCTTCGGTCGACAACCCTTAAGGTGCACCTGGCAGCCATCTCTGCTTACAGGGCGCGGGTGGGAAGCAGTCGGTGGCGCAGGAGAAGGTGGTCGGGTGCTTTTTCGAAGGCCTTGACCACATTTCCCCTCCGATGCGAGAACCTCCACCTCCGTGGGATCTACTGCTGGTATTGGGCAAGCCATTCAAACCAATGCACAGGTGCGATATTTCACACCTGTCGTGGAAGACCGCCTTCTTGGTGGCTATCACGTCAGCCAGAAGGATGGGAGAGCTCCAGGCACTTTCCATCGAGTCTCCTTATCTGGTCTTCCACAGGGACAAGGTTGTCCTGTGCCCCCACCCGAAATTCCTTCCGAAGGTGGTGTCAGAGTTTCACCTTAACCAGGTGTTGACTGTGCCAGTGTTCTACCCCAATCACACCTCGGAGGCCGAATATAGGCTCCATACTTTGGACCCTAGACGAGCGCTCGCTTATTATAAGGAGCAGGACGGCTGAAGTTCGGGAGAGGTTCGCCAGCTGTTTGTCATCTACGCTGAAGCCGCACCTGGCAGACCTACAGCCAAGCGGACGATAAGCAGGTGGGTCACCTCCTGCATAGAGCTCTGCTATAGGTTGGCGGGCATGGAGCCTCCCAGAGGGATAAGAGCTCATTCTACCCGCCATACCGCTGCATCGGTAGCTGCTTCCAGGGATGTCCTTATCCAGGATATCTGCAGAGCTGCTACCTGGAAGTCGGCACATACCTTTATTACCCACTACCACATCGACCTTGAGTCACGCTGGCATGCTGGTTTTGGGGCCTCGGTTCTCCAGTCTCTTTTTCCCAAGTAAGTATCGGGGGTGTGCGCCTTGCCTCCCTCCTCCCGGAGAACTGCTAGGAGTCTGCCAATAAGTGTGGATTGAACAACATATCCATGTCCTTAGAATACAGGTACTCACCTGTAACAGGAGTTCTAGGAATGGTATATGTTGTTCATCCTACCGACCCACCAACCTCCCGGCTTCGACGCACAACCTGGCTTCCAGCGGGCTAGATCTGGTGTCATGGGGCGGGAGCCGAGAGTTTTACCACCCGGTGGGTGGGAGGAGCCAGCTTGAAGACCTTCCGGCAAGATTTAAAGCGGCAAGGAACCTGCCAATAAGTGTGGATGAACAACATATACCATTCCTAGAACTCCTGTTACAGGTGAGTAACCTGTATTTACCTACACTTAGACTTGTTAGAGTTTCTCCTAATTGCTTTGCAATTTCTACCGTGATGGAGGACAAGTCCTCACCCGGTTTCCGCTGCTGCCCGTGCGGGCAAAAGATGTCTCGGACTGACCCGCATGCCTTGTGCGTTTATTGCCTGGGTCATGATCGTGACACCCAGGCGTGCGAAATGTCTCGCACTTTTCATCCAAACGTTTTGGACAATTGTCTTGCACGACTGCAATTGGGCAGACCGGAAAAACAGAACCTGCCGGTCAAATCAAAGGAAGCCCATTGGGTGGTCTCTGCGGCTGCGGGGCTGCCGTGCAACTGGAACAGATGAAGGCCTTCGAAGAGGAGGCGGCTCAGGCCACTGATTGGTCCTCTTCCATGTCTGTCTTCGTCCTGCTCAATCTGGGCTCCACCTTCTCAAGCTCCTTTCGGGAGATGTCAGTCCCTCCCCACTAAGGGAGAGGAGAGGGCGCACGTCTTTTAGTCCTGTAAGAAGGACAAGGAGCACAAGGAATCTTCGTCTCGCCGGCGACATTCTTGGGACCATGAGAGATAACTGTCCCAGGAATCTTCTGTCTCGACGTCGGTCGAGGTTGCAGCCTTGGCCACTGGCTTCATGGTAACCCCATCAGGTCAGCCGGCTAAGACTTGGGACGATGACCTGGTTGAGATTATTCTCAACCTCATCAACCCATCGTCGCTCAGTGAGGCCGACAACTCCTTATTCAGGACCCCGGTCCTGCCTGCCACCGAGGAGGAGACCGAGCCCGCTGGGAATCCCCCCCCCTCGTGGTCCCGGTCCTTCACCAGGAAGAGCTGCGGTTCTCCACGGCTCCTTCCGAATGACCCTGTCGGTCTCCCAACGGTCCAAGTCGAGGTCTCTGACCCCTTTGACTGACAGGCCGAAGAAGCACATAAGCACTTCAAAAAGCGGCACCACCACCACTCTTTCTCGTCCTCCTCAGGTGAGGAGAGGCTTCAGCAAAAACTGTGTCTGCTCCAAGGATCTGATGTGGCAGCAGCTGATTATGTCCAGCCAGAAGTCAGCTCCAGCTTCTACCCTGGCCATTACTTGGCTGTCACCCTCTAGGCCGACGTCAATTCCTCAGGAGCCGGTCCATATCATTCCTCCACCTGCGGAGCCAGTCAAGACCATTCTGGCTCGGCCGAAACCAGTCTCTCTAGCTATTGTGGTGGAGCCGCCACCTAAGTAGCCTACTTCGGGGGGCTCCTTCTAAGGAGTCTTTGCCCATTCCAGGCCTCCCGCATAGGCTATCCATCACCCTCACTTCCGACCATCCTAGGTGAGTACAGGGTGGCTCTTATGGCCGGCCGATCTGTCCGGAGTCCGAGGACTCTGACCTACATTCTCGCCACTTGGATGAGGAATCTGTTGGGAGTCTCTTAATGGAGGAAGGCCCTTCTTCTTTCATGGGCATTCTCCATCTCATCTCCGAATCTACCGGGATGCCCTTAGAACCCGTTCAGAAACGGGCCGAATACCCCTTCACGGACATACTCAAATGAGGGGATTCGCTGACAGAGGCCTTCCCAGTGGCCGAGGCCATTGTTGGTTCAGCCTTGGAGCTGTGGCAGCACACTGCCTCCTACCCCGCGCCCTCAGCGTGAATGGCCAGCAAGTATGCTGTACCCATTGGTTCCCTTTCGGGATTCACAGAGCAGCCCTCGGCCGAGGGACTGGTGACTGAATCTGTGTTCAGGCACTCGGGTAATTCGGGAGACACCGATAGACCCCCGGACAGAGTCAAAAAAATTGGACCATTCGGCCCGGAAAGTCTATGCAGACTTTTCGCTGGGCCTTCGTCAGGCAAGCTCGGTCATCATCATGGCACATTTTTCTCACGCCCTTCTGGGCTGTCTTGATGAGGTTTTTCCTCACCTCCTGGCAGACCTGCAGACCATGGTCAAGCAGGTCTGCGACCAGGGTCGAGCGGTTGTGAAACAGCAACTCTTGACGGCTCTGGACCTAGGGGACTCCTGCGCCTGCTCGGTGGTGGCCGCAGTTGCCATGCACCAAGGGCTTAGAGGGTCTCTACCTTCAAGGGGGACACCCAGCACAAGCTGATGGATGTCCCATTCCTGGGTACCGACCTTTTTTAGGATCGTGGCTATGTTGTTCATCCACACTATTTGGCATGTCCCTTTCCCTTTAAGGATCACCGGTAGGTCTTCAAGCTGGCTCCTCCCACCCATCCGGGTGGTATATCCTTTGGCTCCGCCCCGTGACGCCAGATCTTCCTTTCCACTGGAAGATTCAGGTTGCCTACTTCATGCTCTCGCATTTTGTAGACCCTGGCTTTAAAACCTACGGTTATTCCGAAAATTCGTCTAATTCGCATTAGCGATTGCGACTGCTTAACTTCGATTATGGAAGACAAATCTTCCTCTGGATTTCGCCGGTGTTCGTGAGGCCAGAAAGTGTTGCACACCGATCCCCACACCGCGAGCATCTATTGCTTGGGTGTCAACCATGACACCTCAAATTGCGATTTTTGTCTTGCATTTCACCCTGATGTCCTCGACTACCATCTCGCATGCCTGAAGTTGGGGAGGCTGGAAAAACGGAACCCTCTGGTGAAATCAAAGGAGGCTCGGTGGGCAGTTTCCACAGCCGCGGGATCCACCGAGGAATTGGAATACATGCAAGTCTTCGAGGAGGAAGCGGCTCGTGCCACAGAATATTCCTCTTGGAGCTTCTTCGTTCCGCTCAACCTGGGCTCCACCTTCTCAGGTTCTTTCTGAGTGTTGTGCCAGTCTCTCCCGACTAAGGGAGAGGGTTCTGCGGGCACGCACTCCTCTCCATCCCGTAAATGGGAAAAAGACCCAGGATCATCTTCGTCTTGGTGAAGACATTCTTGGGCTCGGGAGAGATCTCGGTCCCAGGAACCGGCAGTCTCAACTTCGGTCGAAATTGCCTCTTTGGCTGCTGGCTTCTCAGCTTTGCCATCTGGCCAGCCGACCAAAGTGTCGATCGACGAGGTTGAAATAATCATCGAACCTTTGTCGCCGACTCTGGTCAACGATTCTCTGTTGGACACTGGTCTTTCTTTCCCCGATGAGGAGACCCAGCCCACTGGGGATCCCGTAGAGAAGTGGTCCCCGACCCCAGGAAATCACTGGTCCTGCCAGTGTCTCCTGGGCGACCGAATTGGCCCATCAAATTTCAATCGAAGTCTAGGACCCCCTCGACCAACAGGCCGAGGAAGAGCCACAGGCGCTCAAAAAAGAGGCGATGCCATCGGTTATCCTTGTCCTCCTCGGATGAGGAGAGGCTCCAGCAGAAACTACGTCGGCGCTACAAGGACCTCATGTGGCAACAGCTGATTTTGTCTGGGCACAAGCCGACCCCAGCTTCTACCCCGAGCCATTACTTGGCTTTCACCTCCCAGGCTGAAGCCGACTCCTTCGTAGCCGATTAAGTCGGTTCCCCCGCCCGCAGAGCTGGTGAAACCTCCGGTTCAGCCTAAACCGGTCTCTCCACTAATCATGGTGGGACCACCGCCCAAGCAGCCTGTGGGAGGGGCTCCTTCTAAAGGAGATAGACCAGACACTGGGCTTCTCAGGCATCTTTCAGTTACTGTCACCCCGGACCGCCCTCGGCGGGTCGAAGGTAACCTGAGCTGTCGACCGTTGTATCCGGATTCCTTGGATTCAGATGAGATCGGCCTACATTCTCATCCCGGGGATGACGAATTGGCTGGTGGGATAGAGTCAGAGGAAGGTTCTTCGTCTTTTCATGGCATTCTTCGCCTCATCTCTGAGTCTACAGGGATGCCCCTGGAACTTATCCAGAAAAAGGCAGAGTACCCTCTCACGGACATCCTCAAGAGAGGGGATACCCCAACGAAGGCCTTTCCTGTGACCGAGGCCATAGTTGGCCCGGCCTTAGAACTTTGGCAGCGCCCTGCCTCCTGTCCAGCTCCATCTGCCCACAAGTATGTGGTGCCCATGGGGTCCATTGCGGGGTTCACAGAGCACCCTTCGGCTGAGAGCCTGGTGACCGCCTCTTTGTTCAGGCGTACTGGCAGTTCTGCCGACACTGACCGACCTCCCGAGAAGAAATCCAAAAACTTGGATCATTCGGTTCGAAAGGTCTGTGCGGCCTCATCTTTAGGCCTCCATCAGGCAAGTCCGGCCGTCGTCATGGCACACTTCTCCCATGCCCTCTTGGGGTCTTTGGATGAAGTCCTCCCACACCTTCCCACGGACATGCAGACCACAGTCAAGCAAGTCTGGGACCAGGGCTGGGCTGTTGCCAAACAGCATCTTCAGACAGCCCTGGACATTGGAGATTCTTGTGCCCGCTCGTCGGCAGCCGCAGTTGCCTGTCACCGCAGGGCTTAGCTGAGACTCTCCTCTTTCCCGGCAGATACTCAGCACAAACTAGCTGATGTGCGTTTCCTGGGCACCGACCTTTTCAGCCCAGGTGTGGCTGGTCACTTTCAGCATATTGAGCAGTCCAATGCCACCTTGGACGCCACATCTGCTAAAGGTTCTTCGAGTAAGAAGCAGCAGAAGAAGAAACCTTTTCGGCACTCTTCTCCTGCGGCCCAGCAACCCTCCTTTCATGGAGGGCAGCAGCAGCAGGCTCAAGCTTGGTGCCCCCAGCCCAAGCCCGGGCCTTCCCAGGTCCGTAAAGGAGGCAGAGGTTCAGGTCCTGGATCCTCATCCTCCAAGCCTGGTCAGTGATGTGGTGGGGACTGCCACCCCCTCTCCTGTCACACCAGCTCTGGGTCCCCCCGTTGCGGAACCGGCTCCGCCACTTCCTTTCCACCTGGTCCGCTATCACCATGGACAGGTGAGTCTTGGAGGTGGTCGGTCAGGGACTGCCTCTGGAATTTGAGCAGTACCCTCCAGGCCGAGCCTGCACCCCACGGGAGGAAAGAGGCTCCGTCCATACTCCGTCAGCTCTCCGAGACAACATTGCTCAGCTCCTCCTCAAGGAGGCAATAGCTCCAGTGGCAGATTCTCCAGCAGACCTAGGCTTTGTCTCCAGGTACTTTCTGGTGCCCAAGCGGACCGGTGGGGGCTGGCGCCCCATTCTAGATCTGCACAACCTGAACCAGTATCTCAGGTCACGCACCTTTCGGATGGTCACTCTGTCCCAGATCATACCATCCTTGGAGCGAAACTTGTGGTTCTGTTTACTGGATCTGCAGGACACGTTCTTTCATGTCGCAATACGTCCATCTCATTGGCCGTTCGGCCTGTCGTCGGCCCTATGGGTCCTCACCAAATGCATCACAGTGGTGGCAGCCCATCTCAGGTGTCGGGGGCAGAATTTACCCCTGCCTCGATGATTGGCTCTTAGCAGGGCTCACCCAGCAGCAGGTGGAGAGGTCCAGGGACCTGCCCCTCCAGACCTGCTCCCAACTTGGCCTCTTGATCAACGAGGCCAAGTCAGAACTCGTGCCTTCCTAGGTGATGTGCTTCATCGGGGCAGAGCTCAACTCATGAAGCCAGAGCTTGGCTCCTGGCAGACAGGGTGGAGGTCCTCTCCTCCTTTGCCCAATCATTTCTGGTTGGGCAGTTGCGCCCTGCCTGGGACTTTCTGCGCCTTCTGGGTTATATGGCGGCGTGCACCTCCGTGGTCCATTGGGCCCGGTGGCACATGCGCCCCCTCCAGTGGGAGCTGGCCGCCCAGTGGACTCATCGCCATGGTCATTTCAACCGGCTGATCACTGTAACCCAGAAGATGTGGGACACTGTTCAATGGTGGACTGCCCCAGACCGGTTGCAGGAAGGGTTCCAGTTTGTCTGCTCCGAGCCAACGGCCGTCCTCACGACCGATGCCTCTCTCATGGGCTGGGGAGCCCACATGAGGGACAAAAGGGCCCATGGGTTCTGGACCCCTGAGGAGTCCCGGTACCACATCAACCTGTTGGAGCTCAGAGCAGTCAGACTGGCACTGTCAGCTTTCGCTCCTCAGCTACTGGGTCAAGTGGTTCAAGTCCAGATGGACAATACCACGACCATGTAATACCTCAACAAACAGGGCGGCACACATTCCCATCTGCTTTGCAGGGAGGCGCTCCACATTTGGACCCTCTTCAGCCGTCTGGAGGCAGATCTCGTAGCCATTCATGTAGCAGGAGCCTCAAACCATCTGGCAGATGCTCTCAGCCACTTAGGCGAGACATCCCATGAGTGGTCTCTCCATCCAGAGGTAGCTTACAGCCTGTTCTCCCACTGGGGCAAACCGATGGTGGCCCTGTTTGCCTCCAGGGACAACACCAAGCTGAGGATGTTTCATGCCGCCCCCCCCCCAAGCGGGGCTCGCTGCAGGGGGATGCCTTCTCGAGGCTGTGGACCCCATGCTTCTTCTACGCCTTCCCTCCATTTCCCTTGATCCACAAGGTGCTCCTCAAGGTGAGGAGGGACAAGGAGAGGTAATTCTGATATAGACTGTCCACACCAGTTCTGGTGTCCAGATGTCCTCAGCCTCAGCTGCAGGCCCCCAGAGCGGCTTCCAGCATGCCCGGACCTGATCTCTCTCAATCAGGGGAAGGTATACCATCTGGACCTTCAATCCCTGCACCTCACAGCCTGGTACCTGAGCGGTTAGAGTTCCAGGCTTTTGGTCTTTCTGAGGATGGTCCTCACCGTGGTGGAGGCATCCAGAAAGGAATAGACCAGGAAATGTTATGCCTTCAAATGGAAAAGGTCTTCCATTTGGTGTCAGGCCTGGACCCTATGTGCTGTCCAGTGGCTAAAATTCTCGACCACCTTTGGTCTTTGTCCAAAGGGGGTCTTCGGTCATCGACCCTTAAGGTGCACCTGGCAGCCATCTCTGCTTACCGGGTATGGGCCGGACAGCCAGCGTTGGTGCAGGAGACAGTGGTCGGGCGCTTTTTCAAAGGCCTGGATCACATATCTCCTCCGGTGCGTGAACCTCCACCTCCATGGGATCTACTGCTGGTACTAGCAAAGCTCATGGGCAAGCCATTCGAACCAGTTCACAAGTGTACGTTGTACACTCATCATGGAAGACGGCCTTCCTGGTGGCTATCACGTCTGCCAGAAGGACAGGGCAGCTCCAGGTGCTTTCGGTGGACTCCCCTTATTTGGTCTTCCACAGGGACAAGGTTTGTCCTTCGTGCCCCCACCTAGAATTATTTCTGAAGTTGGTGTCAGAGTTTCACCTTAACTAGGTGTTAACTCTGCCAGTATACTACCCTAATTACACCTCAGAGGCCGAATACAGGCTCCATACCCTGGACCTGAGACAAGCCCTCTCCTGTTATAAGGAGAGGACGGTGGAAATTTGAGGAGAGGTTCACCAGCTGTTTGTCACCTATGCTGAAGCCGCTTGTGGCAGACCTGCAGCAAAATGGACTATTGTAAGGTGGATTACATCTTGCATAAATCTGTGCTATGAGTTGGCGGGCATGGAGCCTCCCAGAGGGATAAGAGCTGATTCTGCCTGCCATACCACTGCATCGGTGGCTGCTTCCAGGGACATCCCTATCCAGGAAATCTGTCGGGCTGCTACCTGGAAGTCAGCAAACACCTTCATTACCCATTACCACATCGACCTTGAGTCACGCCGGGATGCTGGTTTTGGGGTCTCAGTTCTCCAATCGCTTTTCCCCAAGTGAGTATCAGTGGGGTTGTGCGCCTTGCCTCCCCCCTCCTGGAGAACTACTAGGAGTCTGCCAAATAATGTGGGTGAACAACATATCCACGATCCTAGAAAAACAGGTTACTCACCTGTGATAGTAGTTCTAGGAGTGGTATATGTTCATCCACACGGACCCACCCGACCTCCCCGGCTGCAGACACACAACACCTGGCTTCCAGTAGGCTAAGATCTGGCGTCATGGGGCAGAGCCGAGGGATATACCACCCGGGTGGGTGGGAGGAGTCTGCTTGAAAACCTTCCGGCGATCCTTATAGGGAAATGGATATGCCAAATAGTGTGGATGAACAACATATACCACTCCTAGAACTACTGTTACAGGTGAGTAACCTGTTTTTTTGGCCAGGTGTAGTCGGTCACCTACAGCACATAGAAAAGTCCAGTGCCATCTTGGACTCTGTGACCTCTGCTCAGAAGGAATCCCAGGGTTCCAAAAAGCAGAAGAGAAAGCCTTTTCGGCCTTCTGCCTCTGCTGTTGACCAGACAGACAACAGCCTAGAGTCTAATCCTGACCTTATGGTACAGGATGAGGAGGAGGAGGAGGCCAAAGATTATGTGGAAAGTCCCTATGAGAAAACTAGTTCCACAGTTTCAACTTCCAGCGAGGACTCTGTGGTTTACACCCCTAGGTCTCCCCCGAGGACCCATCCTTCATAACCATGATGCAGCAGCTTCAAGCTGCCATGGGATTGGACTTGGAGGAGCATGACACAACCAAGAAGAACTTGATAGACTTCTTGGAACTACCTGACTCCTCTCCCATTGTAATTCCACCCCTCCTCCTTGCCCTGGAGGCAGATAAAAAAATGTATATGGCTCCCTCAGGTAGGCTTTTCTTTGCAGGCCAACCTGAACCTGATTCTGTGGTCATAAATGCTGCCCACAATAGATCAAAGGCACCAAAACATTTTAGTTCTCGTCCTCCTGACAAGGTATCCAGGAGGTTAGATGTGATGGGTAAAGTAACCTATGCCTCAGCCTCTTTGGGCCTGAGAACTTGCCACCAATAGTTCAATACTGTCCTCCGTCGATTATGGGCTGCCTATCTATGGAGCGGGCACAAAAACTGCCCTAAACAGGGTAAGCACACTCCTAAATAAGGCCTGCCGTCTGTCATTAGGGGCTGCTCATGACACCCACACCTGCATGCTCTACACTGAAACTGGGTGGCTCCGACTCCATCTTGGAGTACAATACCAAACCTGCCTACTTCTTAAAAAAAAAAAAAAAGTGCTTCTTGGGCTTACTTCTCCCTCTATGGGCTGTCTCTTTAAGCCGGCAGTTCCAACGAAATCAACTAGAAGTGCGGCTACTGACAGGCTGGTGACTAAACTTGCCCAGAACTCCATCCTGTACCAAGGACCAAAATGGTACAGTGAGCTACCTGCTAACCTCACTGATACATCCAAGATTAGTACCTTCAAATCTGGGCTCAGATCCCTTCTTGACACTACAAAGATCTGTATCTGCCTGCACTAATGTGGCAGGACCTCAGACTCCTAACCTCCCCCCCCCCCATCTCCCTTCATTTCTCCTCAATCCCCTTCTGCACCACCTCTCTCCAAACGAAGCCCACTCACAGCTGACCACACTTCCTACTGTGACAAAGCCATTCCTGGTTGACCACCCTACCCCTTTCCTCCTAGGCTGTCCCACCACCAAGTGAACTCCAATGCAGAGTCCTACCTACCTTCTCTTACTTAAACCTCTTATTGGATGTATATCATTTCATTGTATTTGATTGTCCTGTGTAATTGCTTTCCTGTTTTTTTTCTGTATACCCTATTATATTTGTAATGTTTGTTCAACAATGCCTTGGAACCTTTGAAAGCGAGTCCTTGACTCAAAGGTATTAATCCCAAACTGAAATAAATAAATAAATTACCAGGCCCATGTGGTCAAATACCAAAACACATTCTGGAGGAAAGCTAAAGCAGCTGCCCAAGCTCTTCCAGAAGGTGCAACAAAACAGGAACTTCGTAAAGCCTTCACAGCTGGGGCTGACATAGGCAAACACCTGCTTCATACAGTCTATGATATTTCAGATGCCTCAGCTAGGGCAGTAGCATCAGGAATATGCCTTAGACAGTATTCATGGCTAAGGGTGGCGGGCTTTACAAATTATGTCCAGCAGTCAATTCTCCGTGCCCCTTTGAGGATATAAGTTGTTTGGTGCAGATGTGCAAGATATCCTCTCCAATTTGCAGGCCTCAAGGCGGAACCCTCCATCAGTAATTCCCTCTTATCACACCCAGGCAAACAGCAGACAGAGGGTGCCTTTTAGTCAAGCTGGTACAAGACGCCATGCCACCACCTGACAGTCGGGTAAGGGTAAAAGAGCAGGAACCCTGCCTACTCTAGCAGCCTCTCCAAGTGCTCACTCCAGGGCCCTGGAGGTGACAGTCAGTAGGAGCCACAACTGGTTCCGCTGACTCTTTACACCCCCCGTCACAACTGCTTCCAGTGGTAGTTGTTGGGGGTCATCTCTCCCATCACCTGGACCATTGGAAGGAGATGAACACAGATGCCTGGGTCCTGGAAATAATAGTACAAGGACATGCTCTGGAGCTTCTAGAGCTACGTTCAGACCATCCATCACTGCTGTACCCCTGGAATAGAGAAACACCGGGTTCTATTCTTTGTAATTCTAGTTCCAAAATGGACAGGGGATCTGAGGCCTATTTTGGATCTCAGGGACTTGAACTTCTTTATAGAATGCTAGTAGTTCAGGATTGTTACTCTGCAGGGCCTACTACCATTATTGCAGGTAGGGGATTAGATCTGTTCCCTTGATATGAAGGCTGTCTACCTTCATATCAGAATTTGAAAACCTTACAGGAAATATTTCAGGTTCCTGTTTCAGTGGGAACTATTCCAGTTCAGAGTACAACCCTTTGGCTTGTCATCTGTGCCGAGGGTCTTTACCAAATGCTTGGCAGTGGAAGCAGCAGCCCTTCACAGGGAAGGCCTTTATCATGTCTTTCCTTACCTGGAGTACTGGCTCCTGAAAGCTCATTTCAGGGAGCAAATCCTGCACACTCTAGTCCAAACCAGACAGCTGTTCGATGCTCTGGGGTTCCTGTCGATGTGCCAAAGTCTGTCGTGACCCCTTACCAGTTTCTGCAGTACATAGGGGCTGTTCTGGATATGGCCCTGGGCTCCACATTCCTACCTCTGGACAGAGCTGAGCATCTGGTGGCACAGGCCCAGCTACTTCGCAACGGCCAGTATGTCACAGCCAGAACGTTCCTTTGGCTTCTGGGCCTAATGGCAGCAGCCATTGTCATGGTATCTCTGGCCAGGCTGCATATGAGGATAGCAAGGTCATAAACTTGAGCGCCACCACTGTGAGCGAAACTGGGTGGAGTTTTGTGGAATCCTGCTGGTAGTCCCATGGTAAGAAGCATTTTGCATATCCTTGTGTATTTTTGAAATAAATTTGGCATTTATGACACTATGATGTTGTCAGGGGTTGTGATTTAGCGGTGGTGGTGGTGCTGGAGTTTTTGACCTTGCTGACAGTTGTACTCTGCAGCTTACCTGGCCATGGGGCAGTCTTTAGTGGTTTTCTGATCCGTATGAGGATCCCTCAATGGACCTTGAGAGTCCAGTGGGATCAACTTACAGATGATCTGGAACAGAGGGTTCTAGTAATCTCTCCTGTATGCAAGGTGCTCAGATAGTGGATGGAACCCAGCAACCTGCCGAAGAGGGTTCCTTTCCTGATCCCTTCCCCTCGCCAGATTTTAACAACAGATGCTTTAGGGATAGGCGGGGGGCACATTTCGGGCCCCATCAGATGCAGGGTGTATGGACTAAAGTGGAGAGCACAGAGCATATAAATGTTTTAGAGATGAGAGCTGTTCTGTATGGCCTACAGGCCTTCCAGGCTCACCTGTCCCCATGTCCTCTGTTTGTACAGATGGACAACGTTAGTGTGATACATTACATTAACAAGGAAGGGGTAACTCACTCTTACCCCCTGTGCACGGAGGCAGTGAGAGTAAGGTACTGGGCTCTAGACCACGGTCTAAAACTGTCAGCAGTACATGTTTCAGGTGCCCAAAATGTCTTGGCAGACGGACTAAGTCAGTCAAAGTCCAGAATGCACAAATAGTAACTGCTGGCCTCAGTGGTGGACGACCTGTTTAACAGATGGAGTCGTCCAGAGTCAGACCTTTTTGCGTCCCCACACAATGCAAAACTGCCACTTTTCTACTTGCTCATTCCAGGGCCTGTTTCTTTTCTGGCGAGACGTGTTCTCCCTCTTTTGGAAGGGGAGGTTTCTCATGCCTTCCCTGTCTTCCTTGTAATTCAGAGGGTGTTACTCAAAATTCAGATGGAGGGGCAACTGTAATCCTCATTGCTCCCCTTTGGCTTCGACAGATCTGGTTCTCTTCCTACAGCAGCTGGCAGTAGAACCACATATATCCCTGCCCCTTATAGCAGGGACTTCTGTCTCAGGAGCAGGGAACCCTGGTCTATCCAAACCTCAGATCGCTTCAGCTGCATGCATGGCTGCTGAAAACATAGCCATTGCTAGATTTGGGGTCTCCTAACAGGTGGCTGATGTCTTGGTGACTGATAGAAAGCTTTCTACCAGGGCCACTTGTTCCACAAAGTGGAAGCGGGTTGCTTTGTGGGCCACTTCTCATCACATAGACCCTTTTACCTGTCCAATAAATCAGCTTCTAGAGTATCTACTGTCCTTGTCAGATGCAGCCTGCAGCACTCCTCCATTAAGGTACACTTGGCTTCTGTCTCAGCTTTCCATGTACCTATTGAGGGTCGTACAGTGGCCTAGCCGGAGGTGGCCCATACATTTTTAAGAGGCATTTTGCACTTTTTTTTTCTTTCTTCAAATTCTATTTCCCTCTGGTCACCGCTGACTGAGGCCCCTTCAGTCATCCTACCTTATCCCCTCCTGCGTGAGGTCCTCCCATCTGCACTTTGGTTCTAGGCACACCCGCGACACGCTACATGGAACCACCCCTCCAGAATACACCCCCCGAAGTGGGGCCGCCTTCTGCTTCTCTGCACTTTCATCTGGTGCATCCATGGGCAGAGGTGACATCAAGCCCAGGTCACAGTGGGCAGGATCTGGCTCTGGAGGTGGGGGTAGGTTACTTCTACCCCACAGCCAACGGGTGTTTTCCATTTTCTAGTGAGCTCCCCACTACCTGGGACCCCCAAAAGCGGCGGGGCATGCACATGGAGGCACACATGCGCACCACAGCTCCAGCCCGGGTCCCTTCCGCCCCCCCTGTCGACCTAACATTGGAGCTCCTCATGAGTGGCACCGTCCCCCCAGCCTCCACCGGGGGCGGCCAAGCTCCAAGAGAGCTGAAACCCTCCTCCCAAGGCAGAGTGCTGCTGCCAGCCGGCAACTGCTCAACATCTTCTCCCTCCCCCTTCTGGCCACCGATGATCCTGGCTCACTTTCAAACCTAGGTCGCCGGCGTGGTGCGAGTTGTGGCGACCAGTGCCTCAACCCTCAGCGCCACCGGGCCAGGGGCATTTTGCAGTTGAAACCTCCCTTCCATAATCCAGTCCTGTCTTGGGATTTGAATTTTGTGTTGGAAAAACATTTTGGCTCCTTTTGAGCTGGCTAAGACTTGTGGCCTGCGCTTTCTTTCTTGGAAAGCATTTTTTGTTTGCCGTTACTTCTGCTAAGAGGATTTCAGAGCTGCAGGATCTAATGTGTTGAGCCTCTTTACTTGATTTTGGTGTCTTTGTGTACTAATCCTAAGTTTTTACCAAAGGTAGTATCTGCGTTTAACTTTAAATCAAACCATCCGTCTGCCAGTTTATTTTCCTGAGCATGCCAATCCAGGGGAAGCATTGCTCCATACCTTACGTGTACATAGAATACTCGGGTACTGTATATACCGCATGAAGGACTGCAGGAAGTCCTCACAGCTTTTTGTTTCATTTGCCCCTGGGAAGGAGGGCATTCCAGTTTCTAAACAGTGCCTGACCAGATGGTTAGCAAACTATATTACTTTTTGTTATAGAAAGTATGGTAAGGAACTTCCTGGGGTTGTTTATGGTCATTCCACTAGAGGCATGGCCACATCGGTTGCACGTTTTAAAAATGTGTCCACTGCTGAAATCTGTGTAGCTGCTACCTGGAGTACTGTCCACACCTTTACCAATCACTAACACTACAGTTTGGACATAGCTTTAAGAAAGAGGACTGGCTTTGTTCTAGCTGTGCTCCAAGGCCTCCTTTCTTAGGCCTGTCAGCTCCTGCCACCCAGACTGTTTATGGTCAATACTGCTTGGTACTCATTCTGTAAGTGTGGCCTGATGAGATATCCTCAAAGGAGATAGAACAGTTATGTACTTACCACAACAGTAGTTCTTCGAGAGAATCTCTTTCATCAGGCCATGCAGTCCTACCCTGCATCCCCCTATTGGATTCTGAGACTCTGGGTCTCCCTCTCCATGAGGGTCTGTCTGCTGCTGCTGTCTGCCTCGCCTGGTCAGCAGAGCCCTAGGTCCTCTCCTGGTTCCCTGCAGGGCGGTCCTACGAGCATGATCTCTGGCAGGGAACTGAGGAGGGAAGGAACTGCTCACGTTTATATGGGAGAGCCGACGTCTGGCGTTATTGTGGGAGGCCCCTAGTGGACTGCTTAAAAAAGGTTGCGTCTGGTCCAAGTACCTGGTGACTTATGGTTCCATAGATATGGCCTGATGAAAGAGATTTCTATTGAAGGTCTACTGTTGCAGTAAGTAAGTAACTGTTCTTTTTAGGGTTTAAATAAAAAAAAAAAAGACATGAACAGTTGGGGCAGCCCTCACCTGTTAAATTCTGGGCATATTTTTGCCTAATTACTGCATTTGTCATGGTTTAGTCAGGTTTGAAAATATGTAAACAAGCAGCCTAATCTTTCAAACTTCGTTCTCCAAAGGATCCTTAAAATCAACGTCCCCGTGGAATTATATCATTGGAGCGACAGTGCTCCCACTGTACCTGTATGTTCCTTTCTGAAGTTATTCACCGTGTAGATCTTTGGTGAGGCCACACCTGAAGTACGGCACCCAGTTCTGGAGTCCTCGCCTCAGGAAGGACAGGCGTATGCTGGAGATGGTGCAGTGCTGGGCAACAAAAATGATTCAGGGCCAACAGAGCAGATCCTTTGAAGAGCACCTCAAGGAGCTGAACATGTACTCACTGGAAAAGAGAAGGGAGAGAGGAGATGTAATAGAGACCTTCTAATTGCTAGACGGAATCAACAGATTGAACTGTGGGGAACTAATTTGAATACTGGCTCACGGTCACATTGTCACGAACGAAAACTGACAGGAGGGAGGTTCAGACGGGACATCAGGAAGTACTGTTTTACAGAAATGGTGGTGAAGACATGGAATAGGCTTCTGGCCAAGGTGGTGGGTGCGAAAACTGTTAGCGGTTTTAAGCACAACTGGGACAGAATGAAGGGTATTGTGGTTGCTTGGGGTGTTTGATATCAAGAGAATAATGGGGGGGTGAGGTCATCAGATGGGAGGAGAATGGGGGTGAGGATGGGAGGGGCAGCACCCTGGAGGATCAGTAGGTCCCAGGGCAAAACAGGGAACTTGGGTGGAGCGGATGGACCTTTGGTCTTCGTCTGCTGTCATGAGCTGTTTTCTGGGTTTCTTCGGAGGGTGGAGCTTGATTGTGAACAGATACATTATATAGCACAATTCATTACGAAATGTGAAAATGGGTTAAAAAATAAAATATAGGGTGGTGTTTAACAAGAAGTTTACCCCGAGGTGTTAGATGTCACATAAACCCAAGAGTGACTCGAGGGGTTTATTAAAACTAACACCCCGAAGGGTGTGTAAACTTTCGATTCCCCTTACACCACCCCATGTTTTATTTTATACAATTGCTGGGTTTCCCTTTTTCGCCACAGCAATTGTATAAAATACCAGCCGTTACAGTGCAGCTGTGCTCTGGTTCCGTTTTCCACCGCTCCCCATATTTGTCCTGTCTGCGTTTTTAAAATAAAAATTATGTTTTCCACTAACACTTTTTCTTTTACCCCCTTGAGTTGGAAATCAGGTCATTTTTTAAAAATAACTTACCGCAGAGTTCTTATGGCGGTTGACTTTCTAGGCAGAAGGCGAGCGGTCGGGAAGCAAGGAACTACAGCGTGCGCATGCACAGAGTGATGGAAACCGTGCACGTCTTTGCCGTAATAAACACTCCTTTATTAAGGCAAATTAAGCCACAGTTTCCCTATGGGAAAAAGGGAAACCTATTAATTATTATACATTAATCGTCTCACAACGAAGAACAAAGTGCAGGCGCAGATGTGATACAAGTGTAAGTTAAAAATCACTCATACAGTGGGAACTAAGAATCCTGCATCCTGTTTGGCTGAAACTTGTTCCTACCCATTGAACTGAGACCATACAACCAATGGGTATAAAAAAAAAAGTCCCGGTATCAATGTTGCCCAGTGACTATAAATATCATTGGGCAGCTCCTAAATGGGGGGAAGGGGCTGTGAGTCAGTTCACACAAAAAGCACCTTAGTGACTCACACAGTGCAACTCAGGCTAGCACCCTGTAGTGACATCCCATCTGTGAAGGGACTGTTTTTAAACAAAACTACAGCTTTTGTGACATTTTTAAGTTTTTATTGTAAATGTTCTAACTCCTAACAGAAAACCTATTTTATAAGTGCAATAAGACACTCCAGGTTGTGGGTTGTGCTACCACAACCACACTCCTAGGGGCTGAAGGCACGTGTGATTCTGGCAGCGCAACCAAAACCCCATTGTGTTTTATTGCTTATGTAACAAACGGCATATAGCAAATAACAGTTGTAATGGCCAGCCAGGTATCCTGATTGAAGACATTAACAGTTTGTAGCAATTGCAGCATAGAAACATAGAATTTCACGGCAGATAAGGACCGCTTGGCCCATCCAGTCTGCCCATTTCCCTACCTAATGGATAAGCTGCAGATCCTAGTTAACCAGCAGCCTACTTCTTCCTACCCCCACCCCCTAGAATTGCCTTATGACTGTCCCATGCATGCTTGAATTCCACCACTGTTTTTGACTCCACAACCTCCTCCGGAAGGCCGTTCCATGCATCCACAACCCTCTGTGGAAAAAATACTTCCTTAAATTACCTCTGAGCCGCCCCCCTCTATCTTCAAATTCTGCCCCCTTGTTCTTGCACACCTCTTTTTTTAAAAGATTCTACCCGCTTGGACTTTGTTGATTCCCTTGAGGTACTTGAAAGTTTCTATCATGTCCCCCCTCTCCCTCCTTTCCTCAAGGCTATACATATTAAGCTCCTTAAGTCTCTCTTCATATGTCTTCCGGTGCAGACCCTGCACCATTTTAGTTGCCCTCCTCTGGACAGCTTCCATCCTGTCTGTCTTTGCGGAGATTGGGTCTCCAGAACTGCACGCAGTGCTCCAGATGGGGTCTGACCAGCTGTCTGTACAGAGGGATAATAACTTCCTGTTTTCTACTGGTGATGCCTCTCCCTATGCATCCCAGTATCCCCCAGCCCTCCTTGCTGCCCTCTCACATTGCTTGTCCACCTTTAGGTCATCTGATATGACTACCCCCAGGTCCCTTTCCATTTTTGTTGTTAGTATCTCACCCCCCACTGTGTACTCTTCCCCATGGTTTTTGTTTCCCAGGTGCATTACCTTGCACTTCTTAGCATTGAATCTAAGCTGCCATACATTTGACCATTCCTCTAACCTTGCCAAGTCCCTTTTCATCCTTTCCACCCCACCTTGTGCATCAACTCTGTTGCAGATCTTTGTGTCATCTGCAAAGAGACATATTTTCCTTCCAGTCCCTTTGCAATGTTGCTTATAAAGACATTGAAGAGGACTGGTCCTACACTGAACCTCTGTACCTCTACTAGTAACCCCTTTCTTCAGAGTGGACTCCATTTACTATTACTCTCGTGTCCTATTCTCCAGCCAATTCTTTACCCAGGCTGTCATCTTGGGACCCACCCCAGGCTGGCTAACTTGTATATTAATCTTTGTGTGGGACTGTGTCAAGTGCCTTGCTAAAGTCTAGGTAGGCCATGTCCACAGCCCTCCCTGATCTACTACTTTGGTCACCCAGTCGAAATCTATCAGATTTGTCTGGCTTGACCTTCCTGCTGTGAATCCATGCTGCCTTGGTCCTGTGCCCTCTGGCCTCTAGAATACTGACAATTCTTTCCTTCAGAAGTGATTCTATCATTTCCCTACCACTGAGGTTAAACTAACAGGTCTGTAGTTTCCTGCTTCTGCCTTGCTCCCACTTTTGTGAAGGGAATCACATCTGCCCTCCTCCAGTCCTCGGGTAGCACCCCATCCTCCATGATTTGTTAAAGAGGGTAGTCAGTGGTGTCACTAGTTCTACCCTTAGTTCTTTTAAATTCTGGGATGAATCCCATCAGGCCCCATTGCTTTCTACCTTCCAGTTTTAAGGATTCTTTCAGAACCCTTTCTTCTGTAAATGAGCTGGTATCAACTTCTGTATCCAGAGTGTTTCTACTGTTTGTTTTACTGTAGGTACCTCCCCTCTTCCTTTGTAAATACTGAGCAAAAATATTTGCTTATTATAGCTGCCTTTTCACAGTCACCCTCTGCCCACCTCCTCCCCTTTATTAACCTCACTATCCTCCCTTGGCTTCCTTACGCTCCCTGATGTACCTATAAAAGGTTTTATCCCCCTTCTTAACTGAGTTGGTTATCTTTTCCTCGGTTTGGGCCTTTGCTGTTCTGACTGCCTTCCCAGCTTCCTTTTACTTTAACTAATACAGTTCTCTGTCCTGCTTCTTCTGTGATTCCTTGTACTTCCTGAATGCTTTCTTTTTCTCTTGAACCTTCACTGCCACTTCCTTTGAGAACCATAGTGGTTTCTTACATCGTTTCGGTTTATTTGCTTCACACAAAGGCTTGTTACCTCTGTGATAGCAGTTTTTATTATTCCCCATTGTTCTTCCACTCCTCCTTCCTGCCCATTTGCTAGTGCATTCCTTAGGCACTCACCCATTTTCGCAAAGTCAGCCCTCCTAAAGTCCAGTACTCTTGCCTTTGTGTGGCTCGACTCTATTGCTGTGTTTATTGTGAACCATACTGTTCGATGGTCGCTATTTCCCAGATGGCTACCCACTTCTACATCTGTGATCCTCTCTTCATCTCCATTTGAGAGAACCAGGTCTAAGATTGCTCCCTCTCAAGTGGGCTCCAATACTAGTTGTCTAAGGCATGCCCTCTGTAGGGCATCTGAAGAACCCACTCTTGAAGTGGCTGCTGCAACTGCACTCCAGTTAACATCTGGCATATTCAGATAACCCATCAATATCTCCCTTTTCTGCCATTCTAAGTACACTTTCTATCATTTCCTTGTCCATTTCCTCCCGCTGAGAAGGAGTCTGTATACAACCCCATGCGGTTGTGGTGCCATTACGGTCTCCAAATTTACCCTCAGTGCTTCTTCTCCTCCCTGTTTTCCCTTTTGTTCTGTTGCTTTGATTCCTTCCCTTATGTAAAGAGCTACTCCTCCTCCTCTTTTACCCTCCTGTCCCTCCTGTAGATAGTGTATCCTGGTATGTTTACGTCCCAGTCATGGTTTTGTGTGTACCATGTTTCTGTGACTGCCACGATATCCAGATGTTCCTCCTCCATCAAGGCCACTAATTCAGGAAGCTTGTTACTCAGACTACAGGCATTGGTACTCACTGCTCTCCATTTTTTGATGACTTTACCTTCTATTGCAGCATCCCCCACTGACCTTTCTATCTCGGTCTTTTTCTTATTTAGTACCCTGTTTTGTAGGGAGAGGCTGGGATTTTCTTGCTGCTTATCAGTGCCTCCCCCCTTGACTAGTTTAAAAGCTTGCCAATGAAGCATTTAAACCGATTGCTCAAAAGACTTGTTCCCTTCCTGGACAGATGCAGACCATCCTGCCAGTATAGGCTGGTGTCCCTTCAGGTGGAACCCCAGTCCCCAATGAAGCCAAACCCCTGTGCTCCACACCATTTTTTCAACCATTCATTAAACTGCCTGGTGCAAAGTACCCTCGCCTCACTCATGCCATTGACAGGCAGCACCTCTGAGAAGGATACTGTGTGTGCTACTTGTCTTAGGCCCCTCCCCAATTCTACAAAGTAAATTCTAGCAATGTAAAGAGAATTCAAATACTCATTATTTTATGTCAGACTTTATTCTTGTTAGGTAGTTTCAAAACATTCATCATCCTAGCAGCCCGGTGGCGCTGAGGGTTGAGGCCCTGGATACCACACCTTGCGCCACACCGGCGACCCGGGTTCAGGAACAGACTCGGGCCACCAGGAGTCAGCAGGGGAAGAGAGGATTGAGCATCCGGAGGACAGCTGTCCTCTCCCGGGGGGGGGGGTGCCAGTGCTGTTCACTGCTGTAGCAGCCCCTGGTGGAGGGTGGGAGACTGCAGTGCGTTGAGGGGCGTAGATTGGGGTATGGGAGTGGCGGCGAGCGTCCTGCTGGTGGGTGCGGGAGCGTGCCCATGCAGTGCTGGACGTCATTGCATGTCCACGCTCTCTGGACCAACTAAGGAAAAAAACCCTGCCTCAGGGGTAGGCGAAGGTGGGATCAGTGGACTCGGTCCCATGCCTAATGTCGGGCTTGCCACCATGCTCTTCTGTTCTCCCTCCTCCTTCCAGTCGCTCATCTGGATTCTAGATAGAGCGCCGGTTAGGAGATGGCAGCCCTGCCCGGGGGCCAGGGCTCAGAACTGGGGGAGTGAGCAGCTGATCAAGGTAAGAGGGAGATCGGGCCGGGCGGGAGTGTGGAGGTAGAGGCTTCAGACGGGCAGCAGCACCGAGCTCCGAGCATCCTCATCGGAGAGAGGCGACTGAGGTAGGAGCAATAAACAGAGTTCGGGGGAAAAAAAATTCATCATCCTGCAGTATCTGATGTGTGCAGTATTCTTCTGCCTTATCTAATATCGAGACGTTGCAGCATGCAGCATACGATCTGCTGTGTGCACAGAGTACCTTCCTAGGTCATCCCGCGCTGGCCTTCAAGTCTCTTTGCTTGATCCGCCCCCTGAGGAAGGCCCTGTGTTGGGCTGAAGCGCTGGGGGTGTAGAGTGCTGTCCTGGGCCACCTTACCACTTTAATAAAGCTTTGAACTTTCACCAAGAAGTTTGTGCATCTTTGGAGTGAGTGCTGAGGTTCCTCCTGTTCTGTTCTTTGCTTGTCCGCCCTGCTGGATGACTTTCATTCATTGATTGGTCTTTCATCTCTCTCCCGCCATTTCTTTGTCCTTTGACATTGATGATGGCCTTTCTAGATTCACAGCAGTCTGGCATGACCCCGTCTCCCTTATGAGGGCCCATGTTAAAGGCTGTCATCTGCCTTGGGTCTCAACTGAGTTCATTGCCTATCTTAAGGTTCAGGACTCTGCTTGGTGCCTCCACAAGACCTCTGGCGCTCCAGTGGCTCTGGCTAGATACAAACGGCTTCATAATGCTTGCACAGAACAGCTACTAGGCTGGCTAAGGTGGACTGTTTTGCTTCCAACTTCCAGAACAGGCAAATGCCCTAAGTAAATGCCACAAGTATCCCATAATGTACTGCAGCACCCACAAGCCCTTGCACTGCTATCACTATGGTGCTTTGAACTCAGAGGGGGGAGCATGGTATGTTTATACAGTGTGGATGCTCCGTAACCCTTCAAGAAATCCATTTGAAAGTCCAGTTTAAAAACGGTTTTGTCAGTCTGTACAGCACTTTAAACTATAAGGTCATACAGTGTGGTCAAGTGACACAGTGAGCTGCTGGTGTTAGCGGTGGGATTTGAATCTCAGATCTCCTGGTGTTGACAGTTCTTTGCTCTAGCCACTGGGTTGTGTTGCTTTTAGCCACTATACAGCAGCTCCCTCAGGCTTGGGGATCAATAACATTCTGTTTTTTAATGCAGGTCGGACTTGCAGTCGTGAATGGGCAGCTGATGGCAGTGGGAGGCTTTGATGGAACCACGTACCTGAAAACCATTGAAGTTTACGACCCTGATGCGAATACCTGGAGGTAACAGCAGCTGTATTGTTGGGGTATTATCCTGGTCACCTGAGGCTACCAAAATATAAGGGTAGGCTAGTATGGTGTCAAAGGTACTGGCAGTGCCTGGCTTGGTGGTGCTGGGGAAAGTTGTTTGTGCCACCGTGCAGGAGACCTGGGTTCAAATCTCAAGCCTAGCACCGGGCTGGAGAATACTCAGCACCACAGTGAGACTTCTGGAGTGGGAAGGTACAGCTCTCCAGCCCATAAAAGTTCCTTTTTTGGCTGTATTGTAGAGCAGCATTGGACATTGTTGGTGAACCCAAAACGCCCTACTGTGTCCCAAAAACACAGTCACATGGAGGACTGAGGAGCCTTGTGCCTCACCTGCCACCAGTCTGGCCACCTAGGTTTTGGAACAGACTTTGGTCGCTGGGGGGGGTGGCTGGGGGGATGGTGGGGGTATCGACCATCCCAGGGACTACTCTCCTCTCTTAGTGAGGGAGGACTTGTCTCTCAGTTGTCAACTGCCACCAGGTGGAGGCCTGGTGTCAATGCAAATGAAAGGCATGAAGGGAGGGACTATAGTCTGACATGGGGTGTGTGTGTATGCGTGCCACTACACAGCATGCACTGTCATCTAATGACCATAGCAGAGGCTGGGGGGAAGAAAATGCAGAAAGTGGGCAAGTGAAGCCCTGCTTGCTGGCTCAGACCCATGCCACCACCGCCTGGGGAGCTGGACCTGCAATCTGGATTGTGTCTGGGGTGGTGGGAGTGGTGGTGAAAGACGGCCCTTCCACTCCTGGCCCAGCCATGGAGATGGGTTGAATCTGTGGGGAACTCTGCAGGCCAGCCTTCAGGGAAGGTGGATGCCGGTCGGGGGCTGGCCGAGACGGGGTTGTTAGCTGTTGGGACCAGAGGATAAACACCTGTATGAAAAAAAATGAACCTTTGTGCAAAATTCTGTGGCAGGAGAGTTACCCAAAAAGCATACGGGCAGCAATGCCACATTGAAAAGATGCCCTGAATTACAAACAGCCCTGTAACGTAGGAGGCACTAGAACGCAAGCTTGAAACCAGCAGCCCCAGCTTCAAATCCCACCAGAGCCACCTACTTATTGTGTGACCCTGGGCAAGTCACCTAACCTGTTGGTGCTGCCATTCTCCCTGCTGTAGAAATGGGTAAAAGCAGGATTCCTGTTAAATACAAGATGTTGCATCTGCACTGGGCTAGCCTGGATAAATAAGTAGTAACCCAGCGCATCAGTGGGTAATTTATGCCTTATCCATGAAGGAATTGTGGCTGCTTTACCTTTATACAGGACTGCAAGATGCACTAGGCCTTACCAATAGTCCGCAAAGGCTGCAGACTAAGCCAGTTATTTTTGGGTCACGGTGGCTGCCTATTGCATCCATGCTCGGATACATGTACTGTAATGCTAAGTCATCTAGATTGGGTCTGCATCAGATGGTCTCAAGTTTCACGTTTTATTCAGTAAATGCTTGTTGAACGATGGCTCATATGCAGAGGGGTTATGTATAGAAAGGTCCTGCACACATTACACACCGGTTGCCCACAAAGAATATATAAAAGGCAAGTAATATCAATAATTGCAAGGTCCAAGTGACCATCACTGTACCACAGACTACTGCATCCCCACCCCAGACTGAAGTCTGCATGAAAGTGAGGGAGGGTGGTAGTGGCAGATAGAGCAGTCTCTCTTTACAGACATGTCTTGTAAGCCCTTTGCCATTTGTGAGTTATGGTTGTGCCCTTCACAAAGATAAATGACTAGCCATTGGGAGTATATAAATATTTATTTTTATTTGCGGTTAATTGGTTTTCTCCTGAGTCCCTGGGTCGGCAGATTGCACCCAGCCATCCCAGCTCTGTCACCTTGAAATTCCTCCAGGACTTAACAGTTGCGCTTCTGCTGCATGGCCTGGATGCTCACTAGGTGCAGGGCCTGTGAGTGGCCGGAAACATCCAGCTGGACTGGGAGCTGCCTTTTCCCTTCTGTTGTTTTCTCCTCTAGGGGAGCAGGCAGTGCTGCTCAAGACGGCCCTGCACACGCTCCCATGCGAAAGATGTCAGGAGCCACCAGTCTTCCCCCCCCCATCCCCTGTGTAATGGTATCTAGGTGGTCTTCCACCCAGCCATTGCTAGAGGCCAGACTTGCACTAGATGTTATGCCCCCCATCCCCAGGAGAGAGAGCTGTCCCCTGAATGCTCAATCTTCTCCCTCCATGGCCAACCCTTTGTGATCCTGGGCTGCTCCCAAATTGGAGTCACGCGTGTGGCGGCAGGTGTGGCATCCCGCACCTCAACCCTCCACACCACTCGGCCAACTTTATATTTAATTTATAATAAAGAGTTTGTAAAAATGTTCTTAATAAAGAGCCCTGCACCCCTGAGTTGGGCGGCTTGTGCAGTGGTAGGGCTAGTGCTTGGCATCCATACAACCCAATTTCATGCCCCGAGTCTGCGACATCTGATGCGGACCAGTGAGGCATGGTTCCGGTGTCCATGTTTGAGACTCTGAGGGAGAAGGAAGGAAGATACCTAGTCAGTTTAGGCTTGCTAGAAATAGAAAGTATATTCTGTAGTAACAAAAGAAAAAAAAAACGCGTGTGAGTGATGCACAGTGTCAGTAACTAATCTTTTTTCCTTTCACAGGTTAAATGAGGAATGAACTATCGCCAAGTTAGAGGCGGGTAGGGTCATCAAATGACGACCAGCGAATCCCATATATGGTAACTGAGGGGGATTGTTTCTCCCAAAATAACTCATGCTGCTGCTGTTATTGGGAAGATCTACCTTCACTCCAAAGACTTAAAGGGAGAGTAAGAGTTGGAGTTTTGGTTTTAAATGACCTTTTCAAATAACAAGAAGACATGGACAGCCAACAAAAGGCATGTCTTTGCTCTGGTTGCACCCAGACTGAAGTAAAAATGTTTCTGTGCAATATCTAAAGACAAAGACTTTGGGGCTTCTATGCAGCTCTTACTCAGTGTGCTGAGATGTTTACTTTCTGCTAGTGCCTCTGCCTTGGAATCTAGTGTGTGGCTTTTAAATAAAAAGTGTTATACCCCTGGAAGGAGTCTACATTAAGGGAGCTTTAGAACTGCTTTTAAGCAAAAAGGAAGCTCTACCCATTCCTTGGCAACAGCATTTCATGCATCACAACTCTGTCACGCTCGGACAGTGATGGACTCCCGGCTTCACTTTCTGACAAGGTTGCCTCATGGTTCTACGTGGGACTCAGCTGAGACGACGATTTGCAGGACGGTGCAGTATAGGAGACATCACCACCCAGGAGGAAGTGTGACATCACCATGTGGCTACATAAACAGAACAGTCCTGATGTTGCTCTGAAGCAGTTATGGAAACTAGACTGAGATGCTGATGATAACCGTTGAACTTTTTTTTTGGGGGGGGGGTTAAGATAGTTTTGCTTAAAATTCCGTGAGCACGAAGACTTCAGAAGTACTGCGGTTAGAAATGGCATTTGATAACTCAAGTGAATTTTTGTTGTGAGTGTGCAGACTATGTACTGAAGACTACATGAAGATTTTATCTCGTTTATTCTTTTATTGACTGTTTTCTCCCCTCACCCCTTCTTTTTCTTCCTTAGCAGTGTTTTCCAGAGACAGCTACAGAATCAGATTGAATTTTCAGCCCCATAGGCAGATTTATTGGTTCATGTTTTATTCTAAAATTTCCCCTTCTGCTGCTCGCATTCGGTCAGTTCTGTCTGTGTAATTCACAGAAAGGGGTGCTGCCTTGGTTGTGTGCCCCACCCCCATTACTTTCTGTTGCTGTACTGAGAAGTCTCCTGCCTTTCTATCCCAAGTCCATGGTAAGGCGCTATGAAGTAGATTGTCAAAACAGTCCCACCTGCAGTTTGGTTCCTCCAGCAAATTTGAAAGCATTTTTGTTTTTGAGTTTGGGTGGGAGGGCGCACAAAACTAACACCCCAGTATATCCGGGTACATCAGCAGAATTTATATGCCTTTTTAATCCTGTAAACAGGAACAGAAGCAATGCTGGACAGAAAAGGCGGAGGGACCATCATGTTTTTTTCCTGCCATCCAAGAAACTGCAACATTCAGTGTATTTGTTTTTAAATAGAAATGTGGACCCCTCCCCTCCCTTCCCTTCAGTAAATTAAATTATGTACCCTGCAGTGGTATGCACCATGAGATGCTGATCCAGCTGGAGTTTACATTTTTCTGTAGTTTTGAGGTTTCCTAAATATTCTGGACAGGCAGTTTTCAGTTTCTGCCACAAACAAGTGTTCACATTTTCTGGAGCAGCCAAGTTCTAACTACCTGAATTCTGTTCACAGTCCACATGTAGGCAGTACCCACTGTGCCTCTCTCAGGTACTAGGCGTTCTCAAGCTAGACTTCTTCCACTACCCATGGTGTCATTCTCAGGTTCCACCCTGCTGGATATCAGATCTTTCTCACTTTCTTCTGGAAGGGATGGGTCTCCTCCTTCATGGCTACTGCAGTCAACAGAGGTTTCAGAGTTTTCAAGTGTTTCAATTTGCGATTTTCTTGATTAAAAGTTTCGGTTTGCAACTGATTCACTCTGTTTCATCTTCCAATTACTGTTCCATCAACAGACTATAAGATGGAATGCAACAAGCCGGGATTTAAGAGGTGTCATCTTTGCAGGCAGAAAATGTCTGTGACGACTTTAATGCATGTGTTTGTTGCCTGGGGCACAACAGAACGTGGCAAACTGCTGATGGTGTCAGGCCATGTACCCATTATCCCATTTAAAAGTGGAGGGTGCATGTTCTCCAAGTTAGGCCTCAGGAATGGAAGGATTTGGCAGCCAGGGTTTAGCAGAGCAGCAGGAGGAGGTGGCAGGGGTATCGTTGGCCCAGGCTTTGTTGCCAGTGGAGGGGGGCGACTGCGGAGCCAGTCACCCTCCTGAACTACCAGGAGTTCCTTAATTTTTTTCATGGTTGCGCACTCAAGCACAAGAGGAGCCACAGTCACCAATTGGGGGAGGAAGAATGTTCTTGCTCTTAGCGATTGTTGGGTTCCCTGGGAGCGTTCGACTTTGGTCAAGGTCATTCAAGTTGGGTTGATACTCCAGTGGTACCTCCAAGGGGGTTTACAACTGCGCCAACCCAGGTCATTGATCCAGTCAAGATAATCTTCCACCAAGTCAGTCCAGAGGAGGAGGAGGACAAGGCTTCTTGTCTCTGACAGTGATGCTGCCAGCGCTACCTCTAGTAGAGGGATTTGGCAAAACCGAGCCATCGGTCAAGCCTACCCCTGTGCTGCCTCCGCTAGTTTTCCAGCCTCTGTTCCAGCCCATGGTGGTCCAGGTACCCAAGCCTGTGGTGTATATGGCTTCACCTCACTGTCGTTGACCTCTGAATCGATGCTTATGATCAAGGCCTTGGTCGAGGTCTCGATCCCGATCTCCCTCTCGTTAAGATCACCACCATCATGGCAAGCGGTTGTCATTGATCCAGTCATCACCTGGTGAGCACCAATGGCGTCAATGTTGCAGGTGTGAGGAGGCAATGCAGGAGCAGTGGGACTTGGAGCTCTAGACTCAAGTTGAGATAAACAGGAGGCTCTTGCCACCTTGACCTCGCCAGAGGTGCCTTATTCACCACTGGTTGTACAGCATCCCAGAGTCAAACATACAGTGGTTTTGTCAGCAGTTTTGCAGTGGCCTATTCACCTCTTTACAGCCATAGGAGAGTTATCCAGCTAACCACTCTAGGCCCAAGTCTGGCCTGCCGAAGTTTCCATTGGTAGTGGACACCTCATCAAAGCAGGAAGTCCATGCTCCCAGTTTACGCCCAAAGCCTGTTTGCCGAGTAATATTCAGAGGCTTCTTCCATTGTATCCACCCGGTACCAAATGGATGTCATCTCCTCTGATCTCTGCTTCACTCCAGGAGACTCGGCCTCCTTTGTGGCACTCCTGCAGCATATGTCTGCTTCCCTAGCCTTTCCCTTGGAGGAAGTCCAGGAGCCAGGAGTTCAACCTCATGATGAACATCCTGGAGCAGCATTCTTCATTGGAGCTGGCATTTTTGGTCACCCAGGACATTCTGGGAATGCACTCAATATTTGGCAGTGCTCACTCAGGCCGTTCTCTGCCAAGCACTCAGTATTTGGCAGTGCCCACCCAGGCCTAGTGCCAGGCATATCCACTCCCTATGGACTATAAATGTGCAGTTCCCATTGGAGGGTTGTCCAGGTTCACGGAACGTCCCTTCACGGAGGGTCTTGTGACTGACATGGTCTTCTGCAAGGGTAGGGTGCAGAATGAGTGGGCTAAGCTGATGGACAAGGAGTCCAAGAAGCAGGACTTTTTGGGCTGTCAGGTGTATGCAGCTGCCTCTCTGAGGGTCCGGCAGGCCAGCTATGGGACTTTGATGGCAAGTTTCAGCCCCCCTCCATATAGCTTTTTACCTTCTGGTTGTTGCAGGCAGGCTCTGAACCCTGTCCCTGCCTCCTCTCGTCCAGCATCTCATCTCTCCCGTATCTCGGGCCCAGCATCCCCCACAGATTGCCACCTGTGGCATGGCCGGGAAGGGGAGGGAGATCCTCCCCCCCCCACCCAGATAACCACATCTAGATTGGGCCAGAGACCAGGCAGCAGTGTGGGATGGAGATAGGCAGCAGGGCTTAATGTATCCTGCGCCAACCGTTTTTTTCCATTTTCTCCCTTCCCCATCGCTGGAGTGAGCACATATGTGTGCACATGTGGAGGCGTGCACACGCTGTGGAGTCCCGCAGCACCCTCCTGTCTTTGGCAGCACAGCATATAGCCATCCCGAAGCATGTGCACTTCATGACCTGTGCCTTTCCCTCTCGAAACACCAGCTGCAGTCGGCTTTAGACTTAACCAATTCTTTGGCCTACACTGGCAGCAGTGGTGTCCCTGTGCAGAAGTGACTTGACTGTGTGTCTCCCCTTTTACCCCATAACCCAGCACGAGCTGGCAGATTTTCTATTTTTGTGCACAATCTCTTTGACTCAGAAGTGGAGGATCATCTCACTTGTATCAAAAATCTGTCACTTTGGACCTGGGGACGTCTTCCCAGTAGACTAAGCAGCCTTCTAAGCCCAAACAGCAGGGCTTCTTTTGTGGGCCTGGACACCTGCAGAGGCAGCAGTACCATCCGTTTACGTCCTCCAAGTCTGGTGGTCAGGGTCAGAAGAAATGGGTGGGGAGTGTCCTAGTGCTTCGGGGGGCTAGTCCTCTGGAGCCTCCTCCAAGGGAAAAAAGTGACTGGTTACAGGAAGCTGTTGGCTGCCTGCACAAACCCAGCAACAGTTCCCATGGACCGTCTCATTTCTTGCCACAGTGGTGTGCTGCTACATGAGACAATTGGATCCTGGAAGTTCTTGGGTTGGGTCTGTCTCCAGAGTTCAAATCTCTCCCTCTTTGTCAACCCAGAGCACTGTTGGAGTCTGTGGTGTCCTACTATATTCCGGCTGCACTGTGGAGCGAGGTTGCACAGCTGTTAGAGCACAGTGCTACAGAGGTTGTCCCGGACACCATCACCACTCAAGGGTTTAGTTACATTTACTTTTTAGTTCTGATACAGACAAGCGGGCTGGCGCCCCATTCTCAGCCTGTACAACGTAAATTAATTTGTGTGCTGGTGGAGATACTACATGGTAACCCTCAACCAAATATCTTCTTTGGAACCCAGGGCTTGTGCTCACTGGACTTCCAGAATGCATATTTTCACATCCCGATCCATCCGTCCCATTGGCGGTTCCTCTGTTTTCAGGTGGACAGCCTGCTGTTACAGTTCAGAGAAAAGCCCTTGGCCTGTCATTGGTACCTTGGGTGTTCACCAAGTGCCTGTGAGTTGTGACACTCTTTCTCCAGTGCAGGGGTGCCAGTCTTCCCATACCAGAATAACTGGTTCATCATTGGCAGTACCAGGAATGTTGTAGAGCGGTCCAGGGATCTGGCCAAGTCAGAACTGGTGGTGATTCTGTTCATTTGTGTGGAATTGGACTCCCTCCAGTCCAGGGGTTGCTTGTCACAGCAACTGACAGCAGACACATGGTTAACTTCCTGAATTGATCAGTGCCCAGCCACCCATAGTGTTGAAGGCTCACTACACCAGACATACTGCTGCCAGGTACATCCTGACAGGAGATCTGTAGGGATGCTACCTGGCCCAGTGCACACACACGGGTACATCCAGACAGAGGAGATCTGTAGGGATGCTACCTGTCCCAATGTACACACAGATACTGTACATTCAGATAAAGGAGATCTGTAGGGATGCTACCTGGCCCAGTGCTCACACACAGGTACATCCAGACAAAGGAGATCTGTAGGGATGCTACCTGTCCCAGTGCACACACAGGTACTGTACATCCAGATAAAGGAGATCTGTAGGGATGCTACCTGGCCCAGTGCACAAACGGGTACATCCCAACAGAGGAGATCTGTAGGGATGCTACCAAGCCCAGTGCGCACACAGATACATCCAGACAGAGGAGATCTATAAGGATCCTACCTGGCGCAGTGCGCACACAGGTACATCCCAACAGTGGAGATCTGTAGGGATGCTACATGGCACACTGCACACACACACAGGTACATCCAGACAGAGGAGATCTGTAGGGATGCTGCCTGGCCCAGTGCACACACAGGTACATCCCAACAGAGGAGATCTGTAAGGATGCTACCTGGTGCAGTGCACACACAGGTACATCCCAACAGAGGAGATCTGTAAGGATGCTACCTGGTGCAGTGCACACACAGGTACATCCCAACAGAGGAGATCTGTAAGGATGCTACCTGGTGCAGTGCACACACACAGGTACATCCAGACAGAGGAGATCTGTAGGGATGCTACCTGGCCCAGTGCACACACAGGAACATCTAGACGGAGGAGATCTGCAGGGATGCTACCTGGCCCAGTGCACACACAGGAACATCCAGACGGAGGAGATCTGCAGGGATGCTGCCTGACCCAGTGCACACACAGGAACATCCAGACAGAGGAGATCTGTAGGGATGCTACCTGGCGCAGTGTGCACATAGGTACATACAGACAAAGATCTGTAGGGATGCTACCTAGTGCAGTGCACACACAGGTACATCCCGACAGAGATGTGTAGGGATGCTGCCTGGTGCAGTGTGCACACAGGTACATCCCGACAGAGGAGATCTGCAGGGCTGCTGCCTGGCCCAGTGCACACACACAGGTACATCCAGACAGAGGAGATCTGCAGGGATGCTGCCTGGCCCAGTGCACACACAAGTACATCGAGACAGAGGAGATCTACAGGGATGCTACCTGGTGCAGTGCACACACACAATTACATCCAGACAGGGGAGATCTGTAGGGATGCTACCTGGCGCAGTGTACATCCCAACAGCGCAGTGCACACACAGGTACATCCCGACAGAGGAGATCTGTAGGGATGCTGCCTGGCGCAGTGAGCACACAGGTATACCCCGACAGAGGAGATCTGTAGGGATGCTGCCTGGTGCAGTGCACACATTTTTTTCCCACTACAGCGTGGATGTGCTCATTGGTCACAGTGCTGCATTTGGGACTTCAGTCTTCTACTCTCTGTTCACTTAATTTGGGGTCCGCGTCTTGTTCCCTCTTCCCGGGCGGCTGCTAGGAGTCTGTCTAAGTGAGGCTAGTGAACTGAATTCAGGTAGCTAGAAACAGTGGTTAGTTACCTGTAACCATAGTTCTGCTACTGAGATTCAGTTCACGTCCACGTGACCCACCTGACCTCCTCTGGCAAGGATTACTTGGATTCCTTTTTGCAGCGTGCAGATCTTATGTCAGGCGGGGTGGAGCCAGAAGACAGCACTACAAGTTGTGGAAGGAGTCGGGCTTGAAGACATACAGTGACTGAGCTACAACTAGTGGATATTGCCCATGTGTAGATGTGAACTGAATCTCAGTAGTACAGTTGTGGTTACAGGTAGGCAGCCACTTTTTTTTTTTTTTTCATCATCCTGTTTTTTTGCTTTCCCAACTACCCACCAGCCTTTTGCCTCCCACGCTTGAGGTGGATCTCGCTACGATCATTATCTGGGAGATTCTGTATCAGAGTGATTTGGTGATGCATGCTGGCTCCCCAGTTCACAGCACTGAGCTAGCTTGGCGTTCCTGCACCGATGCGAATCTCTCCAGAGCCACTAGTTGGCAGCTATTGGCAGGCAGACCTGGGGAGAACCCCACCACTGCCACTAGTATTGAGCAGTCGTGGCAGTGGGGACAGAGTTTAGCAACAGCGACATATGAACTGATCTGCTTCCTGGTGGCTGTGGAAGTGGTGCTTGCTGTCAGCGTCTTCCCATCCTCCCACCAGTGGGCCCCTCTCTAAGCCAGCACTGAGATGTTGAGGGCGGGGACTAAGGATGTTTCATCATGAAACAGATCCAATTTCCCTGGGCCAGTAGTTGCGTAGTGAGGGCAAGAGACCCTTCCTGGAGAGATCACATCCCGGGGAATACCTCTTTACCTCCTGATGGAATGAGTTGGGCTCACAGGTTCGGGAACTGAACCTACATTTCACCCCAAGTGGAAGGCGTGCCCCTTAACCCGTTAGACCATTAGAGCGACCCTGCAATCTGGTTGCATGTAGAAATGTTTGGACATTCTGGCCATAAAATCTTGGCTGTCAAGCTTGAGTAAGGCTGCACTAGTTTTTGGCAGTTCCATACCCCTCACTAGTTTTGGGGGTGCCTCGAAGGACATTCACAGGAGCACTTATGCAGAAAGAATAACTTTGTTTTACTTTAATGCATTTTTATTGACAAATAAAATTTATGTTTTTTTTTCCATACATATTACAGCGTGGTGCTTGCAGGAATGAAACTAAATATAGAGCGCTCATCTAGAAAAGGCCCTTTTTGGGGGAAAAAAGGGGCAAGTCTGGCACGCAAATCATGTTTTCTCTGAGCTTTATTTCCACTTTCAAAATGGACTTCTGAGTTCTCTGGAATACTGGCAAACTCGGTGTTTGAAGCACATCACACGTTATGTCACCAACCTAACGTAATTTGCCTAGGAACAGCCTTACTAAAAAATAAAACTTTTTTCCATTAAAAAAATGTTTATATTATAAATGCAGTAACCCACTTTATGACATGTATTTCTTGAGCATTAGTGCACTTCCTGGGTCGCCTCATACATTCCAGTTTAGCCAGGGCATGCATTAATTCTGTAGAAAGTCACACCGTGTCATGAGTCCTTGTTTGCTTATCCAAGCCAGAACCAGCTGGGTCATCTGTTCTTAAAAAAATTGGGCTAAAGAAAGCAACAAAATATAAAAACGTAACTGTTTGAAATGTAACCTGACCATGAATTAGTTTCCTAGAAACTGCACAGTTTGGAACTAACTTAATCCATAGTGGAGCCTGCAAGGGTACATCACAGTGTTACAGATTCCTGCATGACAAACAGAGATTAATTGCTGTTGAAACTGCACCATTTCCTGCAGTATTCTGTATTACAACCTGGCGGACTCTGCTGTACCTACCAACTGTCTTTCTAAATCAGAAGAAATAAGTCTACTATAGCACTACTCTATAAAACCAGTAAGTGTTTTCTAAGAGACAAACTATATGGACTCATCCTGAAAATAGCTGTTAATTAGCTGAGCAGCACACAGCCTGTGCAAGGAGGCACTCTGCTGGTCCCCATGATGAGACCTTCTAATTAGTGGAACTGCACATAGCCTGTGCAGGGAGCCGTCCTGCTGACTCCCTATGATAGGAGCATCTTTTTGGGGGGGTAATATTTGTATGTCCTCCTTAGTATCTACCCAGCCCCCTTTAGTCCTTTGCCTGCCATGTTCTGTCACCCGCAGTCCTTTAACCCCCAGACAGAGCTTAACTTAAGTAGTCATGGTTGAATATGCAAGATCTACAGCAGGGCAGATGGCATCCTGCATGGGCAAGGGGTTTTCTCTTGTTGCTGCCCTGCCCTCGCGCGTCAGTGGAGTGATGCGATCTGACACCTCGATCCTGATACTGGCTCCAGCACTGTACTGCCACTTGTGAACTCCCAGGTGGCAGTAAAGTGGAGACCAGAGCACTCGCTCCCCTTGAGAAGGCAAACATCTATGGAATGCTCAGCTGTCCTCCTCCTGCTGGCCCTTCAGTGACTCAGGCTCGTTTTTTTAAACCCGGGTCTCTGGCATTGCAAGCAGTAGCGCTACTGCTATATCAACGGACTAGCTATGATGAGAGTTTCTAATTGGCTGAGCTGCATACCACCTGTGCAAGGAGTTGCCCTGCTGACTTCCCATGACAGGAGCTTCTAATTAGCTGAGCTGCATACAACCTGTGCAAGGAGCCACCCTGCTGACTCCCCATGACGGGAGCTTCTAATTAGCTGAGCTGCATACAACCTGTACAGGGAGTCGCCCTGCTGACTCCCCATGACAGGAGCTTCTAATTAGCTGAGCTGCATACATCCTGTGCAAAGAGTCACCCTGCTGAATCCCCATGACGGGAGCTTCTAATTAGGTGAGCTGCATACAACCTGTGTACGGAGTCGCCCTGCTGACTCCCTATGATTGGAGCTTCTAATTGGCTGAGCTGCATACAGCGTATGCAAGGAGTCTCCCTGCTGACTCCCCATGATGGGAGAAACGTAGAATTTGACGTCAGATAAGGACCGCTTGGCCCACTAGTCTGCCCATTTTCCTACCTAACCAATAAGCTGCAGATCCTAGTTTACCAACAGCTTACTTACTCCTGCACCCCACTAGGACTACCTTATGTCTGTCCCATGTGTTCTTGAATTCCCCCACTGTTCTTGACTCCACGACCTCCTCACAGAGGCTGTTCCATGCATCCACGACCCTCTGTGAAAAAACACTTACTCATATTACCTCTGAGCCGTCCCCCCTCTATCTTCAAATTGTGCCTCCTTGTTCTTGCACATCTCTTTTTCTGAAAGATACTACCCTGTTGGACTTTGTTGATTCCCTTGAGGTACTTGAAAGTTTCTATCATGTCCCTTCTCTCCCATCTTTCCTCAAAGGAATACACATTAAGCTCCTTTAGTCTTTCTTTGTATGTCTTCTAGTGCAGACCCTGCACCGTTTTGGTTGCCCTCCTCTGGACAGCCTCCACTCTGTCTGTCTTTGTAGAGATGGGGTCTCCAGAACTGCACACAGTACTCCAGATGTGGTCTCACCAACTGTCTGTACAGAGGGATAACTTCCTGATCTTATCTGTGTCAGTCTTCGCCATTCATCACATATGGGTACTGGCCGGAGATCAGGACCCCGTGGGAGCTTTTTTTTTTTTTTTTTATAAAAAGGGTAGGCGGAACCGACACAGCATCGGCGCCCGCCTCACACGAGGCGTGACGTGCTGCGTGGCGCTCGAGGGTTGGCCGATAGGCTGTGTCGACTCCACCTGCCTACCAGTTCTTTGTCTCCTACCGTCGAGGTCGCCTCGTGGGAAGCTTCTCTGCAATTTTAGGCCTTCAGCCTGTTCGAAAAAAATCGACGTTCAGTCAGTCGGTCATCTACCGGTTCTGGGTTCTGCCTCCACTCGACGTCGCCGGTAAGATCTTTCGTTTTATTTGAAATTCTGCAACGTCTAGTCTGTTTGTGGTGTTTTTTTTCTCTGTAGATCATGTCTCGGAGGGCAAAAAGTCTTCAAAGATGGGTCGGCCCCCCATGCGTCGGTGCCCGTGCGGCCGAAGATATTCCGTCACCGACCAGCACGACCGGTGTCTTGCGTGTCTTGGCCTGCTTCACGACATGGTTGTGCGACGCCTGCTTCTCCATGGACCGCCGGCGTCCCTCGAACAGCGCAGCGTTGAAAGTGGGTCGAGCTCCGCCGACTTCCGATGGGGTTCGACTCATCGGGCCAAGCCACGCTCTTCAGCCCTCCTCCGGGTCCCCTCCGGTTCTATACAGACCCAAGAGGAAGGAGCCTCGCTACTTGTAGCCTGGCCATTGCCGAGGCTCCTCCCCAGCGCAGGAGGCCCGTCCCGCCTCCTCCCGGAGTGGCGGGAGGCATCACACGGCAGTCACCCTTCGAGGTGAAGGCTCCCAGTGTCATTCCCATGGCTTGAAGGCCCGGGTCGGCGCCTGGCCCTCACGCTGGCTAGGAGCCTTTCGCCATTCGCGGGCGCCGTGGCCCTGTCGCGCATCGCCGGTGCTAACTCTTCGCTCAGCGCCATGGGCCCTGTCGACGCCTGCTCACGCCGGGCGCTGCTTTCGCGTGCCATGGGACAAGATCCGGCATCCTCTTTTGCCATGTGTCACTCGGCGCCATCCCGGTGCCGAGGTTGAGCTGCAGCGTCGTGCCTGTACTGACTCAGCGCCGTGAGGGCCTTGGCTCTGGCTATCGGGTGCCATCCTCGGGCGCCGTCCACGCTCTTAGTGTGCCGGGCCGTGGGCCGAGGGGCCGATCGGTACCGTGTTCGGCGCCGAGTCTGCCCTCGGGGCTGTGGGCGCCGCTTTGGTCCTCGGTGCCGCTTGAGGTGCCGTTTTTGGCGCCGAGGTTGCTGCTGGGGCTGCTGTCGGTGCCGTCCCTGTCCCTGGTACCGCCCCCGGTGCTGGTGGATTTGACGACGCCGCATCTGGCCCTGGCTCTGGATCTTTGGCCCGAGCTGCCCTGGTGCCCTTTGCAGGTCCCGCCCGCGGGGTTGCGGAGGGCACAGGTGCTGTCTCGGGCACAGCTCTAGCTGCCGGGCCCTCTGGCAAACTTGGTTTCGCCCGCCCTCCTACTGTTTGGCTCAGAGCCTCAGACTCTACCTCTTCGGAGTCGAGCTCGAGTCAGACGGCAGTCACACCCTTCGGGTTGTTCATGGAGGAGGGCGCTCCCATGGTCTCATCAACAAGTCGAAGCCAGCCCCCTACTGAGGAGAGTCAGGTGGCCCCCGAGGCTAGGGTCAGTGGTGCTGACCAGCAGGCAGTGGTGCATGCCACCATTGCTCTGCAGCCTGGCCTTGGGGCTTTCATCGACCCCTTGGTGGTGGTACCCCCTTCAGTGGTGTGTCTTGATCGCCCAACTTTGGGGCCCATCAAGAAACCTACTGGAGGGGAGGGTGATGTTCCCTGGGTCTCCCCTTCGGGGGCTTCCCAGAGATGCCAGCTACCTAGGCTGGCCCTCTCGAGGAGGAGGACTCTCTCGGACTCTGAGGGGTCGAGGGGTGTGGGGTTGGCGCGTCGGCCTTTCTCTGGGGTCTACCCGGGCCCTGGGCGAAGCCGCAGTGTGGATTCCCAGCCTCCCTCGGGTTCCTTGAGGGAGTCCCATCTTTGAGGCAGGGGACCGCCTCTGACTCTTACGGCCCCGGTTGCCTCACCTGGGGATTCTTCTGGATGCAGCCAAGGCAGTACCAACGTGGTTGTACAGCTGTCAGCTGTGGAGTCTTCCGGGGCACCCTCCTCGGTGCTCATGGTCCGCTCCCTAGCCCTGGCGGAGGTCAGCCGACTTCTTTTCTCGGCTCTGCCCATATCCCTCTGCCACATTCTCCAGCGCTCCCAGGCATTCTTGGTCCTAGCGGCCCTCTCGCCTGGGAGCAGTTCAGAGCAGTGGCTGCCTGGTTCCCTGCCTATGTTAGAGCTATGGACAGCCAGGTTTTTCAACCTCCCCCCGTGCAGCCACCCTCAGAACATATGGTGACCTCCAGCTCCTCATCCCCCTCTTCTGGGGGAGAGGAACCCTCTGTCCACATCTCTCCGGCTGCTGATCTCTCTGAGTATCAGCGCTTCCTCGTGAGGATGTTGGAGGACTTGCACCTTTCTCCCTCTTCTGTTAGCAATCCTGAGCATGCGGCGTACGCCTTTCTAGGCGATTATGGCGAGGCCACCCTTGTGGTGCCGCCTGGCCTGCTCCTTTTCGGGAGGCGTCCTTGCATTTCTGGCAGAGGCCCTTCTCCGGAGTTCCTGCCCTTAGGGACCTCAGCCAGAGGTATTGCGCTCCCCCGGAGTCTCCAGGTTCTGTGCCTCATCCGCAGTCCAGCTTGACGCATCTGGACACCCTGATGGGCTTTGCGCCCTCCACCGTGACCGGCCCCCGGATCAAGACTCCTCGGATTTTGATTTTTGGGGGAGGAGGACCTTCTACTCAGGCACGGTTGGGCCCCTTCTATTTCAGCTCACCAGGCCCACTCCACGCAGCCTACAACAGGTTCTTGTGGTCCACACTAGGTCAGATCCTAGCTTCTTTGCCTGACTCGGAGCAAACCAGACAAGCCATCGCTCTCTGCACGTGGCCTGGAGCTATGCAAGGCACCAGCGAGGGCATCTTACAATGCCAGCAGGTAGCTACTCAGGGTCGTAGGGAACGATCTGCACCAGGAGATTGGTGTGCCTCGTCTTTCCCAGTTGTCACCCTTGGCCCGGCGTGGGGTGATTTTCTCCCATACAGGAACCTCTTTTCTCCCGTGGGCGGTGGCGCGTCGGGCAACTTCCTTCTCCCTCGGGGGGACCCGTCTCGCTCTCCCACTCTCCAGGCCTCTCCAGGCCTGGAAGGTTCCCATCCGTGGAGTCACCCACTGAGGGCTAAGGGACTCTGTCCCTTAGGGTGTAAAGAACAACCCCTTGAGAGGCTTGGTCTCACCATATGTGATGAATGGTGAGGCACACAGATAAGGTATGAACTTACATGCCAACCGTAATTCTGATCTTTCTGTGTATCTTACCATTCATCCTAACTCTCCATCTGCCCTGGGGCCGTGGCTCCCCTCTCCTCTTTTGGAGCGGGGTAAAGTAAGAACATGGTATTCTCCTTCAAAGGGTTCCGCTCGAGCAGCACTCCTTCTCTACTACATGTCTCCACCCCGGTGGGGTGGGAGTTGGTGGTTGCCCTCCTTCTGTTCTCCTTCTGGTTTCCATCCAACTGTTTAAAAAAAAAATCCTTTTTTTTTTACCAAACATCTTTCCTGAGAGAGTATTAAATCCCTGTACCCAGTCCTTCCTCCAGAATAGCCGACTCTGCTTCTGGGGTATCTGCCAGTTATTCTGTGCCTTGAATTCTGGCAGAGAGCTTTGCTACTCCTTGCAGTTCCTATACAATCTGGTGACGGACAAGGGTCTCGGATACCTTGTTACCTCTCACTCTCTCCTAAATTTTCTCTCCTCCCTACCCTCCCTTCTTCCGCTTCCAGAGATTGGGGCCCCTACCCAATCCCCTTAGTCTCATCTCTTCTTTGCTGTCCTCTGTCATTATTTCTCCTTTTAGTTCAGTTTTTCCTTTCCTTTTCTGTCCCTTGGACCTCTTGTCCCACCCTCATCCCTTCCTCTTACCTCTCCAGCGACTCAGAACTGGTAGGCAGGCGGAGTCGTACTAACCTAGCGGCCAACCCTCGGCGCCACGCGTCGTCGGCCTCGGTCGGCACCGGTGCTGTGTCGGCTCGCCTACCCTTTAAAAAAAAGCTCCCGCGGGTCCTGATTTCCGGCCAGTACCCATATGTGATGAATGGTGAAGATACACAGGAAGATCAGAATTACGGTAGGTATGTAATTTTCATTTTTCTACTATTGATGCCTCTCCCTATGCATCCCAGTATCCCCCCAGCCTTCCTTACTGCCTTCTCACATTGCTTGCCCACCTTTAGGTCATCTGATATAATTACCCCGAGGTCCCTTTTCATTTTTACTGTTGTCAGTATCTCATCCCCATTGTGTACTCTTCCCTTGGTTTTGTTTCCCAGGTGCATTACTTTGCTTCTTTGCATTGAATCTGAGCTGCCATACATTTGACCATTCCTCCAACCTTGCAAAGTCCCTTCTCATCCTTTCCACTCCATCTTGTGTATCAACCCTGTTGCAGATGTTTGTGTCGTCTGCAAAGAGACATACTTTTCCTTCCAGTTCCTCTGCAGTGTCACTTATAAAGACATTAAAAAGGACCAGTCCCAGTACTGAACCCTGTGGTACCCAGCTAGTAACCCTCCTTTCTTCACTGTGGACCCCATTTACTACTACCTTTTGCGTCCTGTTGTCCGGACAATTTTTTATCCGGGCTACCACCTTGGGACCCACTCCAAGGCTGGCTAATTTGTGTATTAATCTTTTATGTGGGACTGTATCAAATGCCTTGCTAAAATCTAGGTAGGCCATGTCTACAGCCCCTCCCTGGTCTACTACTTTGGTCACCCAGTCAAAGAAATCTATTAGATTCGTCTGACACGACCTTCCCATTGTGAATCCATGCTGCCTTGGGTCCTGTGCCCCACTGGCCTCTAGGTACTCAACAGTTCTTTCCTTCATAAGTTATTCCATCATTTTCCCTACCACTGAGGTCAAACTAACTGGTCTGTAGTTTCCTGCCTCTGTCTTGCTCCCACTTTTGTGAAGAGGAATTACATCCACCCTCCTCCAGTCCTCAGGTACCACCCCATCCTCTCATGATTTGTTAAAGAGAGTAGACAGCGGTGTCACTAGTTCTACCCTTAGTTCTTTTAGAATTCTTGGGTGAATCCCATCAGGCCCCATTGCTTTGTCCACCTTCAATTTTATTAGTTCTTTCAGAACCCTTTCTTCTGTAGATGAACTGGTATCGACCCCCGTCTTCAGAGTGTTTCTCTTGTTTGGTTTAGGTACCTCCCCCTCCTGTTCCTTTGTGAAGATTGAGCCGAAATATTCGTTCAGTATCCCTGCTTTTTCACTGTCACCCTCTGCCCACATTCCCTTCCCTTTATTAAGCCTCAGTATCCCTCCTTTGGTCTTTCTTCACTCCTTAATGTACTTATAAAAGGTCTTCTAGGAGCGTGGATATGTTGTTCTTCCACACTCTTTGGCATGTCCCTTTCCCCTTTAAATCTTGCCGGAAGTCTTCAAGCTGGCTCCTTCCACCCATCTGGGTGGTATAGCTCGCTCACTTGGCGCCCAGATCTTCCTTTCCGCTGAAAGATTCAGGTTCCCTCGTGCTACTTCTACAAGTACCGTAGGCCCTGGAGTCTAATCGACGGTTCTAGGGACGTGGATATGTTGTTCAATCCACACTTCATGGCAGGTTCCTTGCTGCTTTAAATCATGCCAGAAGGTCTTCAGGCTGGCTCCTCCCACCCACCCGGGTGATAAAACTCTCTGCTCCACCCCGTGATGCCGGATCTTCCTTACCGCTTGGAAGCTCAGATTCCATCCTTAGCGATCTGCGTTTTAGGCCTGGATCCAAACTCGTCTGTTAAACCGAAACTTATTCTTAAATTTTCTAGACTTTGGTCTGTTTCTTCCTTCGCAGCTGTGATGAATAAGTCGACTCCCGGATTTCGCCGGTGCCCATGCTGGCAGAAGATGTCTCGGACCGATCTGCACTCCACGTGTGTTTATTGCCTTGGGCTCGATCACGATCCGCAGGTCTGCAAATTTTGCAAGTCCTCCTCCTCTGTCAATGTCCTCGAAGACCGTGCTACCAGACTCCAACTTGGGCACCCCGAGAGACATATTCCTCCGGTGAAGTCAAAGGAGGCCCGTTGGGCGGTGTCTGTGGCGGCGGGCTCAGCTGAGCAACTTGAGCAGATGATCATCCTCGAGGAGGAGGTGACCCAGGCTGCATCTTCGTCTTCCTCGATCGTGGCATTTATCCCGCTCTCCTTGGGCTCCTCCTACACTGCTTCTTTTAAGGAGCTTTGTCAGTCCCTTTCTACAAAAGGTGAGGGTCCTTCGGGACATTCCTCTTGGTCCAAGAAGAAGGACTCGAAGGGTAAGTCCCACCATCGGCGTTCGTGGGAGTGGGAGAGGTCCCCTTCCCCGTGCAGTCGACACTCGACTTCGGTCGAGGTTGCGGCTAAGGCCACTGGCTTCACGGTGTCCCTGTCAGGTCAGCCGGCCGAGACACCCGTCGACACAGTCGAGATTTTTCTCGACCCATCAGACGGGCTGTCAATTGGAGAAGCCGAAAACCCTTCTTCACCGGTACCCCCCTGGTGGAAACCGAGGACTTGCCTGCGCCTCCTGTGCCGGAGTCCCCGGTTAAGGTTCCTGAGCCAAGGGAGGAATGGGTTTCCCCCGCTCCCTCCCAGACCCACCCTCGGAAACACCGAAGGTCTCGGTCTCGAACCTCTTCTCGGTCCAGCCGATCCGGCCGACATCGGCGGTCTCTGTACCGAGGAAGGCGGCGGCACAGTTCGTCCTCGTCATCTTCCTCCTTGGAGGAAAGGCAGCGCAAGTGCGTCGGCCTTCTGAGGACTTGATGTGGCAGCCTTCTTCTGACCGGGAACAAGCCGACCCCATCACCTTCCCCGGCCATTAAGTGGCTGTCACCAGAGCGGCCGAAACAACCTCTCATGGTTATCGAGGAGCACAAGCCGGCGCCGGTTGTTCAGCCAAAACCAGCTGCACCACCCATTGTGGTGGAACCCCTGCCTCCACAACCTAAATCTAGAGCTCCCGACCAAGGATTCTCAGTCGGGTCAGGGGTTGCCCCATCGGTTGTTGGTCACCCTCACTCCTGATCGGCCTCGGCAGGTGGAGGGTGGCTCAGGCCCTAGGCAGCTGTTTGCAGACTCCTCAGAGTCTGATGATGACTCTTCCCTGTTCTCCAGGCCACTCGACCTGGAGTCCACTGGGGGACAGTCAGTGGACGAGAGCCCATCCTCATTCCTGGGTATGCTTTGGCTCATCTCAGAATCTACTGGGATGAAGCTGAAACCCGTGTCAGAGCGGGCCAAGTATCCCCTCACGGAGATGCTGGACTAAGGGGATTCTCCCATGGAGGCCTTTCCGGTGGCTGAAGCCATTGTTGGCCCAGCTTTGGAGTTATGGCAGCAGCCGGCTTCTTGTCCTGCTCCTTCGTCCACAATGGCCATGAAGTATGTGGTCCCCACCGGCTCACTCTCCAGAGTTTCGGAGCACCCCTCTGCGGAGGGGCTTGTGACTGACAGCGTTTTCCAGCATTCCGGAATGTTAGGGACGTGGACAAGCCTCCCGACAGAGTCCAAGAAGCTGGACTACGCCGGGCATAAAGTATACGCTGCGTCCTCCCTAGGCCTTCGTCAGGCCAGTTCGGCCGTACTGATGGCACACTTTTCCCACGCCCTTATGGGCTCCCTGGATGAGGCGATTCCTCATCTCCCAGCTGACCTCCAGACTATGGTCAAGCAGGTGCGGGGATCAGGGAAGGGCGATGGCAAAGCAGTAGCGGCCTCAGTGGCCATGTGCCGCAGAGCTTGGCTGCGGATCTCCACCTTCACAGCGGATACCCAGCACAAGCTGGCAGACGTCCCCTTCCTGGGTACTGACTTGTTCGGTCCTGGGGTGGAGGGTGATTTGCAGAGGATCAAGAAGTCCAGTGCCACCTTGGACTCGGTCACATCTGCCCAGAAGGACAAAGGCCGTCAGCAGCAGCATAAGCCCTTTCGGCCTTCTGCCCCTGTGGCACGTCCGGCCCAGCAACACCAGTATCAGGGCCAGCAGGCTCGCACTTGGCACCCCAAAACCAAGCCTGCAGCTTCCTCCAGCAGGAAGCCAGGAGGGAAAGGTCTGGGAGGTCGTTCAGCTGGTCCCTCCTCCAAGCCTGCCCAGTGACGGGTTGAGGGGTGTCACCCCCAGCCTTGTCACTCCCCCTTAGGTTCCCCCCATGGGGGGATGGCTCCGCCATTTTCTTTCCGCCTGATCCGCTATCACCACGGACCACTGGGTGTTGGAAGTGGTATGAAAAGGTCTACCTCTGGAATTCGAGCAGGCCCCACCCTTCCGAGCCATCGCCCCACGGGGGGCTACGGGGTCCGCAGCCTCTCTGTCGGCCTGTCGAGACGACATTGCCCTGCTCTTCCAGAAGGAGGTTATTAGGGAGGTGGCAGATCCTCCACCAGACCCAGGGTTTGTGTCCAGGTATTTCCTGGTCCCAAAACGGACGCGGGGCTGGCGCCCCATTCTAGACCTACACAACCTGAACAGGTTCCTAAGGTCTCGAACCTTCAGGATGGTCACTCTGACTCCGATCATTCCATCCTTCGAACAAGGCATGTGGTTCTGTTCTCTGGACCTCCAGGACGCATTCTTTCACGTCCCAATCCTTCTGTCCCACCAGCGATTCCTCCACTTCAGAGCAGAGGGGTCTCTTTACGAGTTCCGGGCCATGCCCTTCGGCCTCTCTCTCCAGCTCCCAGGGTCTTCACCAAATGCATGGCAGTGGTGACAGCATTCCTGCGGTGCCGAAGGGTCCGGGTGTACCCTTACCTGGACAACTGGCTGATTGCAGCCCCCTCCAGACTGGAGGTGGAGCAGTCCAGGGATCTGGCCCTCCAGGTTTGCTCTCAGGTTGGCCTCCTCATTAACGAGGCCAAATCGGAACTCGTGCCAATGCAGGTGATTGAATTAATCGGGGCAGAGCTCGACTCTCTTCGAGCCAGAGCACGGCTCCTGGCGGACAGGGCCGAGGTTCTTTCCTCCTTTGCCCAATAATTTCAGGTTGGGCACTGCGCCTACACCAGCGTGGTCCTGCTGGGCCTCTGGCCAAGGCTGCCCCACAATGGGCTGGCCCGCCAGTGGTCACAGCACCGGTCCTCTGACCAGCCAGTGATAGTGACTAACGCCTCCAGTGGTGGATCGCTCCAGCTCACCTGCAGGAGGGTATCCTATTCTCCGCCCAGAGCCGACGGTCACTCTAACGACCAGCGCCTCTCTGATGGGTTGGGGTGCCCATCTGGGGGAGCTCAGAGCGCATGGCCTCTGGTCCCCTCAGGAGTCTCGATGCCACATCAACCTGCTGGAGCTTCGAGAGGTCCGACTAGCCCTCACTGGCTTCGCTCCATTTGTACCGGGTCAAGTGGTCCAGGTCCAGACGGACAATACCACGACCATGTACTACCTAAACCGCCAGAGTGGGACGTGCTCCTTGCCTCTGTGCAAGGAAGCTGTCTGCACTTGGTCTCTTGTGAGCAGACTGGAGGCAGATCTCCTAGCCTTCCATGTGGCAGGAGCCTCCAACACTCTGGCCGATGCCCTAAGCCGGATAGGTGCTGCATCTCACGAGTGGTCTCTCCTGCCGGAGGTAGTACATGATCTGTTCTCCCACTGGGGCACACCTCAGGTGGACCTGTTTGCCTCTAGGGAGAATGCGAAGCTGAGGCTGTTTAATGCCCGCCCCCCTTAGCAGGGCTTGCTGCAGGGGGATGCCTTCTCGAGGCCGTGGACCCTGGGCCTCTTCTGCGCCTTTCCTCCATTTCCCTTGATCCACAAGGTGCTTCTGAAGGTGAGGAGGGACAAGGCAGAGGTGATTCTGGTAGCCCCAGACTGGCCCCGCCAGTTCTGGTATCCAGATCTCCTCAGCCTCAGCTCCAGGCCTCCCGAGGCGGCTTCTAGCCCGCCCAGACCTGATCTCAGTCAACCAGGGGAAGGTTCTCCACCCGGATCTTCAATCCCTGCACCTGACGGCCTAGTTCCTGAGCGGCTAGAGTTCCAGGCCTTGGGTCTTTCCGACAAGGTCCTCAACGTTGTTGAGGCATCCCGTAAGGAGTCGACCAGAAAATGCTACGCCTTCAAATGGAAGAGTCTTCATTTGGTGTCAGGATAAGGGGTTGGACCCTTCCTCCTGTTCCTTGGCCAGCGTTCTGGACTACCTGTGGTCCCTTTCTCAGCTAGGGCTTCGGTCGATAACCCTTAAGGTGCACCTGGCAGCCACCTCTGCTTAGCGGGCGTGGTCCGGAAAGCACTCGGTGGCGCAGGAGAAGGTGGTCGGGCGCTTTTTCAAAGGCCTTGATCACATATTCCCTCCGGTGCGAGAACCTCCACCTCCGTGGGATCTACTGCTGGTACTGGCTAAGCTCATGGGCAAGCCATTCGAACCAATGCACAGGTGTGACATCTCACCTGTCGTGGAAGACCGCTTTGTTGGTGGCTATCACATCAGCCAGAAGGATGGGAGAGCTCCAGGTGCTTTTCATCGAGTCTCCTTATCTGGTCTTCCACAGGGACAAGGTTGTCCTGTGCCCCCAACCGAAATTCCTTCTGAAGGTGGTGTCGGAGTTTCACCTTAACCAGTTGTTGACTCTGCCGGTGTTCTACCCCAGTGTCACCTCGGAGGCCAAATATAGGCTCCATACTTTGGACCCTAGAAGAGTGCTCTCTTATTACAAGGAGCGGACGGCTGAAGGTCGGGGAGAGGTTCACCAGCTGTTTGTCACCTACGCTGAAGCCGCACCTGGCAGTCCTGCAGCCAAGCGGACGATTGGCAGGTGGGTCACCTCCTGCATAGATCTCTGCTATAGGTTAGTGGGCATGGAGCCTTCCAAAATGATGAGCTCATTCTACCTGCCATACCGCTGCTTCGGTGGCTGCTTCCAGGGACGACCCTATCCAGGAAATCTGCAGGGCTGCTACCTGGAAGTCAGCACACACCTTCATTACCCACTACCACATCGACCTTGAGTCTCGCTGGGATGCGGTTTTGGGACCTCGGTTCTCCAGTCTGTATTTCCCAAGTAAGTATAGGGGGTGCGTGCCTTGCCTCCCTCCTCCCGGAGAACTGCTAGGAGTCTGCCAGTAAGTGTGGATTGAACAACATATCCATGTCCCTAGAAATACAGCTTACTCACCTGTAACAGAAGTTCTAGGAATGGTATATGTTGTTCATCCACACAACCCACTCGACCTCCCCGGCTTCGACGCACAACCTGGCTTCCAGCGGGCTAGATCTGGCATCATGGGGCGGAGCCGAGAGTTTTACCACCCAGGTGGGTGGGAGGAGCCAGCTTCAAGACCTTCCGGCAAGGTTTAAAGCGGCAAGGTACCTGCGAGTAAGTGTGGATGAACAACATATACCATTCCTAGAACTCCTGTTACAGGTGAGTAACCTGTATTTCTCTGTCTCCCACTACATCACGTGCCTAGGACCTCATTCATCGTTAACATCACAAGCCCCCTACTGCCTGATTGGTAACATGTTACATGTTGCTAATCAAACAGCAGGGGCTTGGATCTTCTTGGTTACTAGTTGATGTCACGGTGCTGATGATGTATAGGGAAGAACCATGTCAGCTTCCAGGTAGAGTACTGTTCCACACATCACACCTAGTGCTGTCAAAAAATCTTCTAATTAGCAAAACAGAAAAAGAAAAATGTACCGCAGATAAAAGAAGTGATAGCTGGCTTCTTCAGAAAGTAACTATGAATTCCCAGGCAGTACGCTAACTCTTTCAGTAAGCAGTAATACTTGAAAGGGCGTGAGCTGTACTGGATTCAGCCGTGGAGATGGGTGTGGTATCCACAAGGTGAAACTGAGTGGTTCAACACACTCATCCCTTGTGTTGATTCCAGCTTGACCCACAAACCTGTGCGTTGTTGGCGCTTATAAATTGTGACATTGCAATTCTCAAGTAAAAGTGACAAAAGGGGAAAAAAAACAGACATTTTTGAAACACGAGACTTTTACATTTGCCATGCTTGGGGTGTCTTGAAACAGGTGAAGTGAACAAGTAGCTTTCAGAATGTAATTTGGTTGGGGTTCCTTGAAACGATATCAAACTGTGGGTTGTGTTGGATTAAACAGCAGTTCTCAACCGGTCAGATTGTCGGATTTTTGGAACGCATTTATACACTTATGATCCTGTTACTTCAGGTGCTCTTTACATTGACAGCCCTACCCCTCAAAATTGGAAACGTCCCCCCTCCCCCGGGTTTTGCTCGTCAGGAGAAGCACAGCTTTAAAGGAGGGGACCATATATCCATGATGTGTGCAACATTCTCCACACCTTGGCATGTTTATTTACACCCAGGAAACATTTGCTAACTGTGGCTTATTTTGGCACATGGAGCCATTTTTGGGTGCACTCCCTCAAGCATGTATTTTTAAATGGATCAAATGCACCCCTTGCACAGCTCATCGTGGTTATTTCCGCTTTCTTGTCGATCTTTAGCGAGGAGGGCAAATGACTGCAAAACCCTCACAGCAAGTGCCAGTGTTGCTTTGTGGTTGGCACAGGGGGAGGGTGACACAGCACACAGCCTCTCTGCTGATTCCTAGCTGAACCAGGTCTCTTAAGGGGGCAGAGTGCTTCCCATTTTAATTTTTATTCTTACTATTTACAACAGTTTTAGAAAAAACTCCCTGCAGAAACATGAAATTAAATAACTCTACATGGGAACTGGAGGCTATGATTTGAATCATCCCCCCGCCCCTTCATATGGTGAAACAAAGACATATCCCTGTGCCCCCTGCGGATGACATCAGCCACAGGTGACAGTAAGGCACAGCAGTTCTAGTACATAGGTGCCCATTAAGACAGGGGTGCGATGTAGCACTGAAAGCTGCTGACACACTCCCAGTGTCAGTAGCATTAAGTGCCACGATGTACTCTGATCACAGCGGTACCCAAGTACTAATTGCTGCTATGCCTTGATGTTCCCCATGGCTGATGTCAGCCGGGAAGGGGAAGAAAGCATGTCTTTCTTTCAGTATAGCACGTGGTGGCAGAATTAACCATATAAGCGCTTCAAAATAAAGAAAATATTGTATCAAAAATGTCTGTTTTGAGAAAATCCTAGTCTGGATTTATGGTCCCACTTAGTTCCTCTGTAGTTCCTGAGAGTTCACCTTTAAACAAATAGCTTTGTTGCTTGTTCCTCATGTGAAACCCCTCTACAACCTGACTCAACAGGAGCTGCCAAGGGAATGGTGAGAAGGGTTATAGCAATACCTGCCTTTGCTCCCCATCTCACAAGTGGTTCCAGTATTCAGCTGGCTGTGGGGGAGGAGACCAAGAGAGTGTGTGTGTGTGTGTGTGTGTGTGTGTGTGTGTGTGTGTGTGTGTGTGTGTGTGTGTGTAGGTAGGTGGGTACACATGCAGATTTGTACTGTTCAGAGCCCTGTATCAGCCAGCCCCTGCTTTGAAACCCTTATCTTCAGACAATCGTCTCTTCCTTTCCGAGGCAGAAAGGCATCAGTAGAACATAGAATGCATCATTCAGCTGTGCTCCTGGCTATGTGATCTCCCTCTTGTTTCTCTCTCTTGCTTTCATGTAGGAATTTTGACAGAAAATGTAATGTGCACTTTTACAAAAATAGTATTCTGTAAATAAAAAAACTGTTTACACTACCTGCTGTTCTTCTCCTGCCAGCTGTCAGTCTTGGCACTGCAGGTTTTCTTTAGTGTTTTACAACTCTCAGGTATGATGCAGGTGTAGAACACTCCACGTGCCAGAGGCGTAGAACACTCGAGTATGATACCTGAATAGAACATGTGGATATGACATTAATGTAGAATGCACAGGTATGGTACTAGTGAAACAGTTTGCTAGAAGTGCAGTGGAACAAAAACCTTACATAGAAACATAGAATTTGACGGCAGATAAGGACCGCTTGGCCCACCCATTCTGCCCATTTCCCTACCTAATGGATAAGCTGCAGATCCTAGTTAACCAGCAGCCTACTTTTTCCTACCCCCACCCCCTAGAATTGCCTTATGACTGGCCCATGCATGCTTGAATTCCACCAGTTTTTGACTCCACAACCTCCTCCGGCTGGTTCCATGCATCCACAACCCTCTCTGTGAAAAATACTTCCTTAAATTACCTCTGAGCCCCCATCTTCAAATTGTGCCCCTTGTTCTTGTACACCCTTTTTGAAAGATGCTACCTCTTGGACTTTGTTGATTCCCTTGAGGTACTTGAAAGTTTCTATCATGTCCCTCTCCCTCCTTTCCTCGAGGCTATACATATTAAGCTCCTTAAGTCTCTCTTCATATGTCTTCCAGTGCAGACCCTGCACCATTTTAGTTGCCCTCCTCTGGACAGCTTCCATCCTGTCTATGTCTTTGCGGAGATTGGGTCTCCAGAACTGCACGCAGTACTCTAGGTGGGGTCTCACCAGCTGTCTGTACAGAGGGATAATAACTTCCTGTTTTCTACTGGTGATGCCTCTCCCTGTTTATCCCAGTATCCCCCCAGCCCTCCTTGCTGCCCTCTCACATTGCTTGCCCACCTTTAGGTCATCTGATATGACTACTCCCAGGTCCCTTTCCATTTTTGTTCTTGTTAGTATCTCAGCCCCCATTGTGTACTCTTCCCCTGGGTTTTTGTTTCCCAGGTGCATTACCTTGCACTTCTTAGCATTGAATCTAAGCTGCCATACATTTGACCATTCCTCTAACCTTGCCAAGTCCCTTCTCAATCTTTCCACCCCACCTTGTGCATCAACTCTGTTGCAGATCTTTGTGTCATCTGCAGAGAGACATACTTTTCCTTCCAGGCCCTCTGCAATGTCGCTTATAAAGACATTGAAGAGGACTGGTCCTAATACTGAACCCTGTGGTACCCCACTAGTAAACCCCCTTTCTTCAGAGTGGACTCCATTTACTATTACTCTCTGTGTCCTATTCTCCAGCCAATTCTTTACCCAGGCTGTCATCTTGGGACCCACTCCCAGGCTGGCTAACTTGTATATTAATCTTTGTGTGGGACTGTGTCAAATGCCTTACTAAAGTCTAGGTAGGCCATGTCCATAGCCCTCCTGATCTACTGCTTTGGTCACCCAGTCAAAGAAATCTATCAGATTTGTCTGGCATGACCTTCCGCTGTGAATCCATGCTGCCTTGGGTCCTGTGCCCTCTGGCCTCTAGATACTCGACATTTTCCTTCAGAAGTGATTCCATCATTTTCCCTACCACTGAGGTTAAACTAACAGGTCTGTAGTTTCCTGCTTCTGCCTTGCTCCCACTTTTGTGAAGGGGAATCACATCTGCCCTCCTCCAGTCCTCGGTTACCACCCCATCCTCCCATGATTTGTTAAAGAGGGTAGTCAGTGGTGTCACTAGTTCTACCCTTAGTTCTTTTAGAATTCTGGGATGAATCCCATCAGGCCCCATTGCTTTGTCCACCTTCAGTTTTAAGAGTTCTTCCAGAACCCTTTCTTCTGTAAATGGGCTGGTATCAACTTCTGTATCCAGAGTGTTTCTACTTTTGTTTTAGGTACCCCCCTCTTCCTTTGTAAATACTGAGCAAAAATATTTGTTTAGTATCTCTGCCTTTTCACAGTCACCCTCTGCCCACCCTCCTCCCCTTTATTAAGCCTCACTATCCCTCCCTTGGTCTTCCTTCGCTCCCTGATGTACCTATAAAAGGTTTTATCCCCCTTCTTAACTGAGTTGGCTATCTTTTCCTTGGTTTGGGCCTTTGCTGTTCTGACTGCCTTCCCAGCTTCCTTTTGCTTTGATACAGTTCTCTGTCCTGCTCCTTCTGTGATTCCTTGTACTTCCTGAATGCTTTCTTTCTTTTTCTCTTGAACCTTCACTGCCACTTCCTTTGAGAACCATAGTGGTTTCTTACATCGTTTCGTTTTGTTTATTTGCTTCACACAAAGGCTTGTTACCTCTGTGATGGCAGTTTTATTATTCCCATTGTTCTTCCACCCTCCTTCCTGCCCATTTTCTAGTGCATTCCTTAGGCACTCACCCATTTTGGCAAAGTCAGCCCTCCTAAAGTCCAGTACTTTTGCCTTTGTATGGCTTGGCTCTATTGCTGTGTTTATTGTGAACCATACTGTTCGATGGTCACTAGTTCCCAGATGGCTACCCACTTCTACATCTGTGATCCTCTCTTCATCTCCATTTGAGAGAACCAGGTCCAAGATTGCTCCCTCTCGAGTGGGCTCCAATACTAGTTGTCTAAGGCATGCCTACTGTAGGGCATCTAGAATAACCCCACTCTTCGAAGTGGCTGCTGCAACTGCACTCCAGTTAACATCTGGCATATTCAGATCACCTTGTTCATCTTTTTTAATATACTTGTTAATTTGGGCATGTGTGAGGTCTGTTACATCACCACAGTGTATTGTTTTGTGTCTGTTTTAAAATAGGCCTATTTTTTTCCCTTGTCTAGGTCCCTTGTTACGTCTGCCTTTTTCCCGTCCAATATTAATTTTTAATCACTTGGCAGTTCCAGAACCCAGTGACATCAATTGAGCTGAAGACTGCAATGAAGCAGAACTGGGTTTCGCAGGACGCTCTTCATTTGGATCAGTTGGCAACAAAGATCAAAGTCTGGCTAAAGAAAAACATGGACCTGTAAAGCTGATACAGAAGAGACAGATCTTCAAAGGTTTATCTTCCCTTAGGCCACACCATTGGAACTATAACCACATTAGCACAAAACCACATGGAAACTTTTGCTAGCTGGGGGGCTGCCCACGACGATGTAATGCTTCAGCGTTTTACTGCCGTTGACTCTACTCATCGGACCTACTGTGGAAATCAATACACCTAGCCGGTGTTATTTTATTATAAAATAATCACTAATAATTTGCTGATATCGTCAACTGTTGTATGCTGCTGAAAGCAGTGATGTTGTTCCAGTACTGTAACTGCAGTGAAAAAAGGTACAAGGACAACACCCATGACTTATGTCTGCTGTTTAAGCCTCTCACACCGTCCGGACTTGTGAGATTTGCTAGGGTTTCAATCCAGCAAGATGGCAACACAAAAAAAAGACAATCAAAGTTTTTATTGGAAAAAACTCTAGTGGCCATGGAAAAAGCCCAGGGTCAGGCCAGCCTGGTGGTGTAGAAGGCTGAGGCATCATGCCTTACCTCCTGCCACGCCAGCAGCCCGTGTTTGCAGTGTGAGCAGGTCGCCAGGGTTTGGTCGGGGAAGGAGAGGATCGAGTGTCCATAGTACAGTTCATCTCTCCCAGGGAGGGAGGGAGGGAACAGAGACTGGTGTATGTCTGACACCTAGCGCTGGCTGGGTGTCTGAGCGCCAGGGTCCCGCATGCAGTGGGTGGAGACGGAGCAGTTGGCCGGTGTGCTGTGGGTCGAAGTGCACACAGCTCGACCACTGCCGACCTTGCATATTCCTCTTCCAATGGGGTGGAAAACTGGAGGAGATAAAGGTCCTGGGCGAATTGATGACTGCCAACCCTCGCAGGTGCCGTCCCTGACAGCAGGCATCTCTCCAAAACTGCATCCAGTATTGGCAGGTTGTGGGATGCCCACCACATAGAAACATAGACTTTGATGGCAGATAAGGACCACTTGGCCCACCTAGTCTGCCCATTTCCCTACCTAATGGATAAGCTGCAGATCCCAGTTAACCAACTGCCTACATCTTCCTACCCCCCCCACCAGAACTGCCTTATGTCTGTCCCATGCATTCTTGAATTTCCCCACTGTTTTTGACCCCACAACCTCCTCAGGAAGGCCGTTCCATGTGTCCGCCACCCTCTCTGTGAAAAAATACTTCCTCACATTGCCCCTGAGCCACCCCCCTCTATCTTCAGATTGTGGCCCCTTGTTCTTGCACATCTCTTTTTCTGAAAGATGCTACCTCTTGGGGTGTAAGCCATAGGGGAGGACGGGAGGTAGCACTGCACGGTCAGGGGACAGGGCTGGGGGGTCGACATGAACGTGGACTGACCAGGATGGGGGGATAAAGAAAGTATAATAAAAAATAAAAAAAAAAGCCCAGGATAAGAAAGAAGCATTGCCAGCTCCATCAACTGAGTTCCGGTTGTCGAAGTCCAAAGACCATTAAAAAGAGCAGTCATCATCAGGGTATAAGCATAAAGATATGGATAAATCAGCATCTCCGGCAAGGTCCAGGTCACCGCTGCAGCCTGTACCCACTCTACCTACATAATCATCCACTCCAATAGCGGTGACGATAGCAGCCAGACTGTCGACCAGACACCAAGGTTGGGACTGGTACATTGCCATCATCGATGGGGCAGGCCCGGTGTCAACAGCGGTCATGACTCCTGGCCAGAGTATCATCAATGCGCAGGCAGTGCTGGCGTTTGTTTTCAGATATGATGTGGCACATATTGCCAGGTGTGCCCTTGTAGCCTACACTGCCGTTGCAGGCCCTGTCGACTCCCTCAATTGGTACTCCACAGGTGCCTGCTGAACAAAGGCCTAGGTATCGCCAGCGAGGTGCTCCATTCCCATCGCTGATGAGGACGTCGATGAGGACAAGGCATATAATCCTGATCTCATAATGGAGGACGATTATGAAGAGGAACGTTATGCTCTATGTTTTGGCTCCTCTGTATCCTCTTGCAGTGAGGATTCTGTGATGTACACACCCTGGACATGAAGGGTGCATACATTCATATCAAAGATCAGACAGCATCACAGTAAGTATTTAAAATTTGTCCTGGAAGGGGAGCACTTCCAGTTAGGAGTATTGTTCTTTGGCTTGTCCTCTGTGCTTTGGGTCTTTACCAAATGCGTAGCTGTGGTGGCAGCAGCCCTTCACAAGGAAGGTCTCTGCATAATATGGCTCAAGTGTAGCTAGGGTACAGCAGTCAGTATGTCTTAGGATGTTCTTATGCCTGCTGGGACTCCTGGCACTGGCCGTTGTGACAGTGCCACTGACTTGCTTGCATATACTGGGACTCATGGCAGCAACCATTGTGACAGTGCCACTGGCTCGACTGCATATGCGGATACCACAGTGGACACAGAGTGCTATGAGACTAATTGACAGATGATGTGGACCAAAAGGTGCTCGTCATATCCCATTTACACAAAACACTGATGTGGTGGATAGACCCCAGCAACCTCTTGAGGGGCGTTCCATTCTTAATCCCAGCTGCTACTTAGATTCTCACCTCAGATGCATTGGGATCCAGGTGGTGAGTACACCTGGGCCCTCATCAGACATAAGGGTCTTAGACCCAGGTGGACACCAGATTGCACATAAATGTCCTGGAGATGAGGGTTGTTCTATACAGTCTCCAGGCTTTCCAGGATCATCTGACTCTGGGTCATCTGCTAGTACAGATGGACAGTGCCAGTGTTATGCATTACAGAAACAAACAAGGGGGGGGGAGACTTATTCCTGTCCTTTGTGTTGCGAAGCAATGAGTGTGTGGTACTGGCACTAGAACACGGCCTGGTACTATCAGCTGTGCATCTTCCAGATGTCCAAAACTTCTTGGCAGACAGGCCAAGCATGTCACAGTCCAAGATACACAAATGGAAGCTGCTGACGTCCACGGTGGATGACCTCTTCATAAGGTGGGGTCATCCTGCCGGCTCAGTGGTGCTGAGGGTTGAGGCACTGGACGTCTTACCTCATGCTATGCCAGTGACCTGGGTTCGGGAACGACTTTGAGTCATCGGAGAGCTGGCATGGGGGGGTAGGATTGAGCAGCCGGAAGGCAGCTCTCCTCTCCCATGATGGTTGTCACTCCACCCTGTAGTTCCGCGCCCACTGGGTGGAGACCCAGTGGGTAGAATAGGCAGGAGGAGGTGGCAGCATAGCAGGAGGGTGCCCTAAGGCATGGCATGCATGTGCCTCCACACGCGCATGTCCGGGGCACGGGCACAAGGATGGGAAGAAAATGTAGAGAAAAAGCCGATAAGAATCTGTATGGGGAAAAAAAAGGTGACGTTGTCCAGAGTTGGACCTTTTTGCATCCCCGCACAATGCAAAATTGCCGTGTTTCTGCTCGCTCACTCCAGAGCCTGGGGTTTGTTGGTGAGATGCGTTGTCCTTCTCTTGGAAAAGGAGGTTCTAGGGACATGGATATGTTGTTCATCCACACTGTCTGGCAGGTATCCTTGCCGCTTTAAATCTTGCCGGAAGGTCTTCAAGCTGGCTCCTCCCACCCACCCGGGTGGTAAAACTCTCGGCTCCGCCCCATGACACCAGATCTTGCTTACCGCTTGGAAGCTCAGGTTCCCTCCTTAACGCTCTGCGTATAAGACTGGTTCCTAATTCTCAATTTTTCGAATTTAAAAGTTTTGTAAAAGACTTGGTCTTCTCTCCCTCATGGCTACGATGGACAAATCGACTCCCGATTTCGGAGATGCCCCTCATGGGCAGAAGATGTCTTGACGATCCGCACCCACGCAAGGGCCTACTGCTCTAGGTGTGAGCACGACCCGCAGGCTCAGCACCTGTGCTCTTCCTTTTTGGCCTACGTCCTCGAACACCATGCTGCCCATTTACAACTGGGGCGTCCCGAGAAGCGTTTTCCTCCGGTGAAGTCAAAAGAGGCCCGGTCGGCAGTTTCCACAGCGGCGGGCTCGGCGGATCAGCTCGAGCAGATGATCGCCCTCGAGGAGGCGGCGCGGGCCGCTTCTACCTCAGCTGCGGCATTTGTCCCGCTCTCTCTCGGTGCCTCTTATTCAGCTTCTTTTAAGGAGCTTTGTCTGACCCTCTCTACTAAAGGTGAGGGACCAACTTCTGCCGGACCGTTTTCTCAGTCCAAAAAGAGAGACAAGGGTAAGTCCCACCGTCTACGCTCTTGGGAGCGGGAAAGATCCCTCTCCCCGAGTTGTCGTCCGTCGACTTCTGTTGACCGCTCAGCTTCGGCCACTGGTCTCACAGTGTCCCCGTCAGGCCAGTTGACCGAGACTCCCGTCGCCGGCGTCGAGATTTTCTCGACCGTTATGCGGGTTAACCGCAAGGAGAAGCCGAAATTCCCTCTCCAGTTCCCCGGTGGAGTTGAGGACCTGGCTTGTCTGTGCCTCCAGTTCCGAGACTTTCGTTGAACCCTCCGAACCGATGGGAGTGCCGGTTCCCCACAACACCTCCTCGCACCGTCCTTGGGAAAGCCAAGATTCTCGGTCTCGGACTTCTTCGCGGTCCAGCCAATCCCGCCGTCATAAGCGGTCTCTGTCTCGCACTCTGGCACAGCGCGCGCCGCCGTCTCTTCCTCCTCCTCAGACGAGGGAGGCTTCAACGAAGTTGCGCCAATGATATGAGGACTCATGTGGCAACAGCTCCTTCTGACCGGGAACAAGCCGACGCCGTCGCCTTCCCTGGCCATTAAGTGGCTGTCACCGGAGCGGCCGAAACAACCCCTCGTTTTATCCGAGGAGCCTGTTCCCAGGCCGGTTGTTTGGCCAAAACCAGCTGCCCCACCGATTCCGGTGGAACCTCCACCTCCACAGCCGTTAGTTGGGGCTCCGACCAAAAATTCTCAGTCAGCTCAGGGACTGCCCCATAGGCTGTCTGTCACCCTCACTCCCGATCGACCTCGGCAGGTGGAGGGTGGCTCAGGCCCGAGGCAGCTCTTTGAGGACTCTTCCGAGTCTGAAGACGATTCCTCCCTTTTCTCCAAGCGAATGGACTTGGAGTCCTCAGGAGGACATTCGGTGGATGATAGCCCTTCGTCCTTCCTGGGATTGCTTCGGCTCATCTTGGAGTCCACCGGGATGAAACTCGAACCCATTTCTAAGTGGGCCAGGTATCCCCTCACGGAGATTCTGGACCGAGGGGATTCCCCTACGGAGGCCTTTCCGGTAGCCAAGGCCATAGTGGGCCCGGCCTTGGAGCTCTGGCAGCGCCCTGCTTCCTGCCCTGCGTCCTCGGCCAGGATGGCCAGGAAGTATGCGGTCCCTACCAGTTCCTTGTCCGGTTTTTCGGAACACCCCTCAGCCGAGGGGTTAGTTACCGACAGCGTTTTCCGGCATGCCGGGAATGCTAGGGATGTGGACAAACCTCCTGACAAGGAGTCCAAGAAATTGGACTATGCCGGGTGAAAAGTCTACGCTGCGTCCTCCCTCGGCCTTCGCCAGGCCAGTTCAGCCGTCCTCATGGCACATTTCTCTCATGCCCTGTTGGGCTCCCTGGACGAGGTCGTCCCTCATCTTCCCGCGGATCTGCAGACCACGGTTAGGCAGGTGCGGGACCAGGGCAGGGCAGTGGCCAAACAGCAGCTTCAGACTGCTTTAGACATTGTGGACTCATGTGCCAGGTCTGTGGCGGCCACAGTGGCTATGCATCATCAGGCTTAGTTGAGGATATCCACCTTCACTTCGGATACCCAGCACAAGTTGGCGGATGTCCCCTTCTTGGGGACCAACCTCTTCGGCCCTGGGGTGGAAGGTCACCTGCAGAGGATCGAGAAGTCCAATGCTACCTTGGACTCGGTCTCATCCGCTCAGAAGGACAAAGGCCGCAAACCACAGCCTAAGCCCTTTCGTCCTTCTGCGCCCACGGCACGTCCGGCCCAGCAACGTCAGGGCCAGCAGGCTCAGGCTTGGCATCCCAAACCCAAGCCTGGGGCTTCCTCCAACAGGAAGCAGGGAGGCAAGGCCCAGGAGGTCCCTCGGCCGGTCCCTCCTCCAAGCCTGCCCAGTGACGGGCTGAGGGATGTCGCCCCCAACCCCGTCACCTCACCCCAGGTTCCCCCCGTGGGGGGACGGCTCCATCACTTCCTTTCCGCCTAGTCCGTTATTACCATGGACCTGTGGGTGTTGGAGGTGGAGGGAAAAGGCCTGCCTCTGGAGTTCGAGCAGGCCCCACCCTTCAGAGCCGTCGCACCTTGGGGGGCCTCGGGGTCCGCAGCCTCACTGTCGGCTCGCCGAGCCAACATCGCTCTCCTCCTCCAAAAGGAGGTGATCAGGGAGGTGGCGGACCCTCCCTCAGACCCGGGGTTTGTGTCCAGGTACTTCCTGGTTCCGAAATGGATGGGGGGCTGGCGCCCCATTCTCGACCTACACGACCTAAACAAGTTCCTAAGGTCTCGAACCTTCAGGATGGTCACTCTGGCTCAGATAATACCATCCCTGGAACCAGGCATGTGGTTCTGCTCTCTGGACCTGCAGGACGCATTCTTTCACGTCCCTATCCATCCGTCACATCAGAGATTCCTTCGCTTTCGAGCGGAGGGATCCCTTTTCGAGTTCCGAGCCATGCCCTTCGGCCTGTCTCCAGCTCCCAGGGTCTTCACCAAATGCATAGCAGTGGTGACAGCTTTCCTGCGGCGCCGAGGGGTCCGGGTGTACCTTACCTGGACGATTGGCTGATAGCAGCCCCCTCCAGACAGGAGGTGGAGCGTCCAGAGATCTGGCCTCCAGGTTTGCTCTCAAATCGGCCTTCTCATCAACGAGGCCAAGTCGGAACTTGAGCCAAGCAGGTGATTCTTTTCATCGGGGCAGAGCTCGACTGTCTTGAGCCAGAGCACGGCTCCCGCGGACAGGGCCGAGGTTCTTTCCTCCTTGCCCAATCATTTCTGGTTGGGCAATCGCGCCTGCCCGGGACTTCCTGCCTCCTGGGTCTCATGGCAGCCTGCACCAGCGTGGTCCGTTGGGCACGCTGGCACATGCGCCCTCTTCAGTGGGGACTGGCTAGCCAGTGGTCACAACGCTACGATCCATTGGACCAGCTAGTGACGGTGACCATGGGGATGTGGAACGCTCTCCGGTGGTGGACTGTTCCAGTTCATCTGCAGGAGGGCATCCCGTTTGTCCGCCCCGAGCCAACGGTCTCTCTAGCGACCGATGCCTCTCTGATGGGTTGGGGTGCCCATCTGGGGGAACTCCGTGCGTAATGCCTCTGGTCCCTGCGGGAATCCCGATGCCACATCAACCTGCTGGAGCTCCGAGCGGTCCGCCTAGCTCTCACCGCCTTTGCTCCAATTCTCCGGGGTCAAGTGGTCCAAGTCCAGACGGACAATACCACGACCATGTACTATCTAAACCGCCAGGGCGGGACACGCTCCATGCTTCTATGCAAGGAAGCTCTCCGCATTTGGTCACTCATGCGCAGCTTGGAGGCGGATCTCCTAGCCATTCATGTGGCAGGAGCCTCCAACACCCTGGTCGATGCCCTAAGCCAGATAGGGGCTGCATTCCACGAGTGGTCTCTCCTGCCGGAGGTAGTACAAGATCTGTTCTCCCATTGGGACACACCTCAGGTGGACCTGTTTGCCTCCAGGGAGAACGCGAAGCTGAGGCTGTTCCATGCCCACCCCCCTCAGCAGGGCTCGCTGCAGGGGGATGCCTTCTCAAGGCCGTGGACCCCGGGCCTCTTCTACGCCTTCCCCCCATTTCCCTTGATACACAAGGTGCTTCTCAAAGCAAGGAGGGACAAGGCGCAGGTGATTCTGATAGCCCCAGACTGGCCCCGCCAGTTCTGGTATCCAGATCTCCTCAGCCTCAGCTCCAGGCTCCCGAGGCAGCTTCCAGCTCGCCCAGACCTGCTCTCAGTCAATCAGGGGAAGGTGTTCCATCCGGACCTTCAATCCCTGCACCTGATGGCCTGGTTCCTGAGCAGTTAGAGTTCCAGGCCTTGGGTCTTTCCGACGAGGTCCTCAATGTAGTTGAGGCATCCCGTAAGGAGTCGACCAGGAAATGCTATGCCTTCAAATGGAAGAGATTTTCCATTTGGTGTCCAGCAAGGGCTTGGACCCTTCCTCCTGTTCCTTGGCAAGCATCTTGGACTATTTATGGTCCCTTTCCGTCAAGGGCTTAGGTCGATGACCTAAGGGTGCACCTGGCAGCCATCTCTGCTTACCGGGCACGGCGGGGAGCAGTTGGGCGCAGGAGAAGGTGGTCTGGCGCTTTTCAAAGGCCTTGATCACATTTCCTCCGTGGAGAACCTCCACCTCCGTGGATTTACTGCTGGTACTGGCAAAGCTCATGGGCAGCCATTCAACCAATGCACAGTGTGAACTCTCTCACCTGTCGTGGAAGACCGTCTTCTTGGTGGCTATCACGTCCAGCCAGAAGGATGGGAGAGCTCCAGGCGCTCTGCATCGAGTCTCCTTACCTGGTCTTCCACAGGGACAAGGTTGTCCTGCGCCCCCACCCGAAATTCCTTCCGAAGATGGTGTCGGAGTTTCACCTTAACCAGGTGTTGACTCTGCCGGTGTTCTACCCCAGTCACACCTCGGAGGCTGAATACAGGCTCCATACTTTGGACCCTAGAAGGGTGCTCGCTTATTATAAGGAGCGCACGGCTGGAATTCGGGGAGAGGTTCGCCAGCTGTTTGTCACCTACACTGAAGCCGCACCTGGCAGACCTGCAGCCAAGCGGTCGATAAGCAGGTGGGTCACCTCCTGCATAGATCTCTGCTATAGGTTGGCGGGCATGGAGCCTCCCAGAGGGATAAGAGCTCATTCTACCCGCCATACTGCTGCATCGGTGGCTGCTTCCAGGGACGTCCCTATCCAGGATATTTGCAGGGCTGCTACCTGGAAGTCAGCACACACCTTCATCACCCATTACCACATCGACCTTGAGTCACTCCGGGATGCTGGTTTTGGGGCCTCGGTTCTCCAGTCTTTATTCCCTAAGTAGGGGGTGTGGGCTTTGCCTCCCTCCTCCCGGAGAACTGCTAGGAGTCTGCCAGACAGTGTGGATGAACAACATATCCATGTCCCCTAGAAATACAGATTACTCACCTGTAACAGGAGTTCTAGGAATGCTATATGTTGTTCATCCACACGACCCACCCGACCTCCCCGGCTTCGACGCACAACCTGAGCTTCCAGCGGGCCAGATCTGGCGTCATGGGGCGGAGCCGAGAGTTTTACCACCCGGGTGGGTGGGAGGAGCCAGCTTGAAGACCTTCCGGCAAGATTTAAAGCGGCAAGGATACCTGCCAGACAGTGTGGATGAACAACATATACCATTCCTAGAACTCCTGTTACAGGTGAGTAACCTGTATTTCAAACAACATGAAGTCTTGCTATATTATGACTATTGCAGTTTGTCCCAGCCTTAGAACTGCTCCGGAGGTGAAAGAGTTAACTTCCATGCAGAGCATGGAGCTTAGAGCGCAAGCTCGGTTCAGAAGCTCTGTTAGGCTGGTTTCAAACCGAAACCGTCAGATTCTTTACTCCGCCTCACTGAACAGTCGCTCCAGAGATTCCTCCTGTTGTTCGGTTCATTTCTTCGGTTTAAAGCGCTATTTCCTCGGTTTAATTTAACCGCGATTTAATTATTTTAACTGCAAAACCGATCGTTTCAGGCTTTGTCTATGGTAATCGTAAGTAATAGATAGGGTTTTTTCTGTGTGGAACTTGTAAAGTGTTATCGGTTCGGGTGAACCGATCGAATTGTATTAAAATATAAGTTTAGGGGGGTCACGTGACCGCGAGATGGAGTGAGGACGTGCCTTTTTCGCGCTCCCTCCGTTGGGCTTAATTCTTGCTGAAAAACCCCCGTATAAGCGCAGTGGACACCCGGTTAACGGTACCCAAAAGCACCGGAAGGCAGAATGAACGAATTTGTGGTCACCACGGCAGCAAAGACCCAAAAAACACCGCCAAAGGCAGTAGAAGCACGCGACGGGGCCTGCAATGAGTTACGAGGTCCGATCTCCTATCGGCAGCAGAGATGTTGGTTTCAGCGCGAGCTGAAGATCAGCTCATGCAGCACTCGCGCCCAAGTTAGAGAGCCTTGAAAATAAAATCGAGGGGAGGCTCGCACTGTGGAAGCGCAAGACGGAGAGGCAAAATGAGAGGTTGAGGAGCTGAGGGTCAATCACAACAGCTGAAGATGAATTGAATCTGCTGGGCAGACGGATCACCGAGCTGGAGAAACAAGTGGCCGAGATGAGGGAGGCGCTGGATTATCAAGAGAATTATCTAAGGAGGGATAATTTGAGGCTAAGGGGATTACCTGAGGGTAAGGAAGGCCCCGATATCCTGGGCTTCTGTGCCAAAACCCTGCCCAAGCTCCTAGGAATGCAGCCAAAAGGAGGAAGGTTGAAACTAGAGCGAGCACATCGGGCGGTCCTGCCTAAGCCACAGAATGGCCAGCCACCTAGACAAGTGATCATACGATTCCATAATCATCATGACAGGCAAGAAATGTGGCGTGCTTATAAATCTCCTGAGCTTCAGATGAGGGGTACATTTATTTATCTCCCAAGATTATTCACTCGAATTGGCAGAAGAGAAGAGAATTTAATGATGTGATCACGACGTGCCAGAGGCTGGGCCTGGACTGGTTCATGGTGTTCCCAGCCATACTGAAAATTAAGCATGAGGGGGCCACCTACAGCTTTTGGGAAGTGGAGAAGGCGAAGAGCTTTGTCGCGGAGCTCCAAAAGAAAATGGGGTAACCAGGGAGGTGTCCAGTGTTTATCTTTTCTTGTCTTTTCTCATCTTCTGAATCTACAGGGAGCGTGGTGGCCAGCAGTGCTTTACTGGAGGTCGGGTGATTGACTTTCTTACATTTGAGACTTACTCGGGTTTGATATCCTACAAGATATATGGCTATGTTTGGTGCCTACCCCACCATACGGAACTGTTCATGAGACAGTGGGTGTGGACATGACTTTTGGAGGAATAGCACGGAGGGTTTCCGGGGGGGGCCTGCGCGTGGACACTTGGGTGCGAGGCTTAACTTGGGGACCCTCACGGTGCGGCCCTGTCAGAGGTACTCTGGAGGAGCTAGGCGCTAAAAGGACAAGGACCAGTGATGGTCTATTGAGGGGGTTCTGTGAAATTGTGGGGCTCTGAAAGAACTGCGCTAGATTTCTCCTAATTAAAAGTGGCTCCACAGCTTGGGGGTGGGGGAGGCATACCTGTGTTCGTGTGTGGGATATGAATTTATGTGGGGAAAGAGTTTCTCAGATGCCTGGGGGAGGTTGAACGTAGAGAATTTTCATTTTTCTATGGTTCAAGCCCTGCTTTGCTTCTCTGGGGGAACATACTGGATAGCAAGTTTACACGCCTTGTATGGGCCTCGATCTGGGGTATACTGTAAATAAGTTGTGGGGTTTATCTGTTGGTTGGGGGGGTTGTTGTGTTAAACATTGTTGTTTTCGATCCACAGGTCACATTGAAAAAAAATTACCAGGTTACGAGACAGGGAGGGCCGAGAGTAAAGTGGAGGGGGGGAAGGAAAGGGGTAATAAGTCTGCAGGGGTGATGGCTCCCAAACCTAAAGTAAAAGTAGTGTCTTGGAACGTTCGAGGTGTATCGTCCCCTATTAAGAGGACCCTGCTTCTTACTGCTTTAAGGAGGGTGGGAGCGCAGGTAGGCCTTTTACAGGAAACCCACTTGACTCCGTCGGAACATAGAAAGCTAGTTAGGAACTGGGCAGGGGAAGTGTATGCAGCTTCCTTCTCCTCGTGTTAGAGGGGGGTTGCAGTGCTTATACATAAGGATCTCCCCTTTCAGGTAACTAGAACAGTGTCTGACAGGAGGGAAGGCAGATATGTGTTTGTGGAGGGATGCTGGGAGGAACTCCGATTACGTTTGGGAGTGTATATGCCCTGCAGTTACTGAGCCCCAGGTTTTACAGGCATATGTTGACAGTGATGGCGAAAAGAACAATTTAAGGGGTTAATTCTGGGGAGACTTCAACTGTACCTGACACGGTGTTGGATCACTCAAAGGTAGGGCAAATTTTTAAAGGAATGGAGAGGGTCTGCTGGATCTCGACTTAATAGACGTATGGAGGATGGCGAATCCAAAAATAAGAGAATATACCTTTTTCTCTAATCCCCACAAGACCTGGTCGAGGATAGATCATATCTACATAGAGGAGGGGTGGTATCAAAAGGTGGTTGAGGTGCAATATGAACCTATCCATATATCTGATCATGCCATGGTCACTATGACGATAGAAATGGAAGGTTTAAGGGAGAGGTTAAATATGTGCGGTTCCCCATACCTGATGAGGAATGAGAAATTTAGGGAATTTCTGGATGCACAGGTGAAGAGATATGTAGACCTGAATAAGGAAACGGCTCCCTCTCCACAAATCCTATGGGACGCGGGGAAGGCTTACCTGAGAGGAGCTATTATTGGCTTTGTGTCGGGGTACAAAAAGGAAAGAAATAGGAAATATGAGACCCTATTCCAAAGGGTCAAGGATCTGGAGGGTCAGGTACTCAAAGGGGTTGTAGCCAGTGAACCGGAGCTGGCAGCTGCTAGAGGAGAGCTGAATAACATGCTTGAGGAGCAGGCAAAGGGACGATTATGGTTAGTGAAGCAGAGATTTTATGAATGGGGAATAGCCTGGCCCCTTCTTGTTAATTTGATTAAAGGCAGAAGGGGAAAGCCAGGGTACTGGAAATAAAGAACAGGCATGGGAATGTAACGAGGATCCCCAGGTCATTAGGAAAGATTCGGGAATTTTACAGTAAGCTATATCAAAAGAGGCAGAAGGACCAGGGGAGATGGAACAGTTCCTGGATGGGATTAGGTTAAGGCAGCTATCTGAACAGCAAAGAGAAGCTCTTGAGGCTAATATTACTAAGGAGGAAATAGGGAAGGCCATCAAGGGTATTAGGTCGGGTAAAGCAACTGGCCCAGATGGGCTTCCCATTGAATTTTATAAGACAGTGGGCCATCAGGTAGTGGATCTGCTCTGGGAAGTATATAGAGGTACTAGGGAGGGGGCATCCCTGCCACCATCTATGGATATGGTGACTATATGTGTGATCCCTAAGCAGGGTAAAGACCCCAGGGAGTGTGCCGCCTACCGCCCTATTTCATTACTGAATGTGGACGCCAAGATATATGCGAAGGTTCTGGCAGGCAGACTCGAGACACTGATGCCTGGCCTGGTGGACCCAGATCAAACTGGTTTCATAAAAGGGAGGCACTCATATCATAATGTCCGGAGATTGCTGAATGTGGTGCATGTTTCTTCTCGGCGTCCAGGGCCCACTTTAATTCTGGCCCTGGACGCCGAGAAGGCGTTTGACTGGATTGAGTGGGAATATATGATGGAGGCCTTGGGGCGATATGGGCTTCGTCAGGGGTTTCTCAACATGGTGGGTGCCTTGTACCGGTCACCAAAGGTGGCGGTGGTGGTGAATGGTGACCTTTCACAAGTTTTTGAACTCTTTAGGGGAGCGCTGCAGGATGCCCTCTCTCTTTTTGCTATTTGACCTCGCTTGGAGCCCTGGCTGCAGCCATTAGACAATGTGAGAGGGTGAAGGAGTTCTGGTCGTGGGCGGGCGGCAGCATAAGTTATCCCTATGCTGACGATATGGTGTTGTACCTGAGTCAGATAGAAGAATCTTGCCTGCTGTGCTAGATTTAATTGAAAGCTTTCACTGTTCTCTGGTTACAAAATAAACCTGACAAAATCTGAGGCAATGTGTCTGGGTGGAGGACAGCCAGTAGACTTACAAAAATGGGGACTGCGGGAGGTCAAAGGAGCCTTGAAATATCTGGGGGTTAGTATTGGAAGATCATTAGCTGATTTATATAGATTGAATTATACACCCATGATTGAGGAAGTGCTAAGGGACATGAAAAGGTGGAGGGCATACCCGGTGTCATGGTTAGGCTGGATGAACAGCATAAAAATGAATATCCTGCCCAGGATTTGATATTATTTACAGATGCTTCCTTTGGGTGTCACCAAAAAGGATATGAAGAGACTGGACAGGGGATTCTCCGGGTATCTCTGGCAAGGGAAGAAGCCCAGAATCAGCCTGCAGAGACTGAAATTAGAGACAAGAAGAGGGGGGCTAGGCTTTCCAGATGTTAAAAGTTATTTTTTAGCCTCACAGGCAAGGATAATTAAAGATTGGGTGACGCGGCCGGAGGCAGCAAGCTGGCTAGACCTGGAGGGGGAGGGGGTGAAGGGCCGGCTTTCAGCCTGAGGAAGGGAGGTAGAAGGGCATACTCACACCATCCAAGCCCCAGCCTGATGGTTACATGGACGCTGGAGGGGTGGGAACAGATAAGGGCAAGGGTGGGGGATGACAAGGTGGAGACGTCACTCTTCCCTGAGTGGCAATCCTCTTTTTTTGCCTGGACTTGAGGACCTGGGCTTTAGAGTATGGGAGGAAAGAGGCATTCAGTGTGTGAGGGACCTGTATAAGGGTCCGCATGTCTCCTCCTTAGAGGAGCTAAAGACAAGATGGGGGATCCCGGACTGTCATACATTCAGATTCCTGCAGGCAAGAGATTTTGCTCGTAGACTGGGGGAACCAGGCTCTCAGCCTGTATGGCAGATGAACTTGGAAGGGGTAACTTGTAAGGCCCGGAGTAACCCTAAAGGAATAATAGGCGCGAAAAGGGATCCTGAGGAAGGACTGATAGAGGATAGTTTGAGAGGAGAGTACGGTGGAGAGGGACCTTGGGGTCGAAATCTCAGACTCAAATTGGGAGTTAATTGTGGAAACGCATATGGGCCTACTGTTATCAAATAAATACAAGGAGTCGCTACAAGTTTGTCCACAGGCTCTTCTACCCTCCGGTCATGGTCCACAAAAGCCGTCTGGAGATCTCAGAAGTATGCCCTCGGTGTAATGGAGATGGGCACATACTTTCACTGTTTTTGAGGTGTCCTCGATTACAGAGCTTCTGGAAGGAGGTGGTGGAATTCTTAAACAAGAAAGCGGGGCTGGATAACTTGCACCTGATAGATATATTATTTGGAATTGAATGGGTGGAGGGGGCAATGGAGGTATGCACAGAAGTGGTTAAGGGTGGCCTTAGTAATTGCCAGGCAGTGTATCTTAAACACTTGGATTTCTGCAAAGATCCTCTCTCACTCAATGGAAAGCCCTGGCAGCATCAGCTATGGCTATGGAGAGGAGGGCTTATCAGATCCAAGAAAGAGAAGAGATCTTTGAGTTGTATGGAACCCGCTCCTCTCGGCTCTTTCCCAGCAGGACTGGAGGGTATAGAAGGGAAGGGGTGGAAAAATGTGAACAACTAGATGGTTCCTTTGTAGGGCATGCGACCCAAATAGCGTCCCTTACAATACATATGACCTGTACCTTGGATTAACTTCTTCAATGTCTTGGTAACCTAATGAGGATTCTTACTAACTGCTCTGCAGTATTTATGTGCTGGTGAATGTGGATCATTGTAAATAGTTAACGAAATGATTCTGGTTTAAATTGGTTTTCGGGTTGGGGGGTTAGGGGGTTTGGTTTTTTTTTTAATATAGAAATGGAAATGGTATGTGCCACTGGATGCTGAGTTTTTATCTTAAGTATTTCAAAAGGCTAAATGTATACTTAACACTGTGATGAAGTAGAAAAGCTGTTAGCCTTTTATGGCTTCTGGCCTGTGGCGAAGTGAGTCTTTCATTTGTTTTATTTGTTTGGTTGTAAGTGTTTGGAAATGCAAATAAAATTGTTACACAAAAAAAAAAAAAAATATATAAGTTTAAAGCCTTTTAAGGCTTCTTAGAGTGCGGTTCCCGGTTCTTATCGGTTCTAAAAAAAACGGATTTCATTACGGTTTTTTCCACGACCCGTGACACGGTTGGGACCCGATAAGGGTGTCTTGCTTGGTGGATTGCCATAAACGGGCAAGTTGGTTAGGCTGGCATTATGTCTGAGAAACCCAAAAGAAAAACCGGACCCACTGGGTTTCAACACTGTAGTGTTTGTGGGGAAGCTTTTGCTAAGGCTGACCCACACACCACATGTGTCTATTGTCTGGGGTTTGACCACCTCAATTCAGACTGACAGATTTGTAAAAATTTCCCTGCAGCCACCCTGGACAAGAGAGTGGGCAGGCTCAGGGAACGAGAGGCCAAAAAGTCCGCTGACCCGGATGGCCAGCCCGGTTCAGTGCCAACCGAACTGGAGGGAGTGCCCTCTGACCAGGGCGAGACTTCCTCGGGCCAACGAAAAGCTGGCTCTGAGGAGCCAGTTCCAGCAAAGAAATCTAAAAAATCAGCAGGTTTGGAGTCCAAAATTCCTTCTCCAACTGCTGCAGAGATAGCCAGGGCAATACAGATTGCCCAGTCCTTGTCCCCGCTTCCCTCCGAACCGCCACTGTCTGGCAAAAGGTCGGTTCCAGTGGTTCAGGATTATGATATAGAAGAGTTCTATGAACCAGAGGAGGGGGATGAGGATTATGATCAGTGTGAATGTGACTTTGAAAGTCTGGATGTGCCCATTGAACCGGACATCTCCCCAGACAGACCTTCAGGTGAGTCTCCCCTAGGCTTTGAGTCCCCTTCTCATTTTTTGTTTTATACAAAAGTTGCTGAGACCCTCCAGCTTCCCTTAGAGGAGGCTTTGGATGAGCAAGAGGAGCCTGACTATGTGGAGATGATGGATATCCCAGAGTCCAGGAGGTTGTCCATCCCTTTACATAAATCTTTTAGAAAACAAACAATAAAAATTTTAAAGCTCCTAATTCTGTGCCTCCTGTGGATAAAAGATGGACAGGAGGTACACTTTGTCAGGTCCTGATACAGATTTTCTTTCACAGCAATGCAGTCATGTTGGGGTAGTTCAGGCTGCAGTCTGTGATAAAGCTAATATTCCACTGGCTTCACATCCTCCTGACAAGGTTCCAGGAAGATTGATGCCATGGCCAAAAACAATACATGGCAGCATCCTTGGGACTCAGACAAGCTAACTATATGGCTTATGTTGCAAGATACCAGAAATCTAGATGGGATACTGTTATGGCCTTAGCCAAACAGGTCCCTGGCCAGCTCGAGAGAGGAGCTGGAGCAGGTGGCTCTTGATGGTATTGAGGCATCTAGGTGCAATTCCATGCTGCAGTGGATTCTAACGATGTATCCTCTAGAGTCATGGCTACATCTGTGGCTTTTCAGAGATTGGCCTGGCTCAGGTGTACTACTTGTCACAGGATACCCAGTCTAAGGCTATGGATTTTCCTGTGGTGGGAAATTCTCTGGGAGCAGACAGAGAATTATATGAAGAAAATGGATGAATATAGAACCACTTACAGGAGTGCACAAGCCAAGGAGCGGCAAGCCACTCCTCAGAGGCAGCCCCAGGGATAGGGTAGGCCTTTTCATAGGGCTTTTACCAGACCCAGGCCTCCGCCTCTTCAGCCTATGTACAGAGGGGTTCTTCAGAGGGAGAGCAGACGGGGTTCAGAGCAGGCTCACTCCCCCCTCAGCCTAAAGCCCCTGCCAAACAGGCACCCTGATGGGATGCCCAGGGTCGGCTCTCCACTACCTGTAGGGGGCAGGTTGGCTCACTTTGTCCAGGACTGGCAGTCTTTAACTTCAGACAGGTGGGTCCTGGAAGTAGTGAGCCAGGGTCTGGTTCTCAGCTTCAAGAAATTTCCAAAGATGAGAGCCAGATCTTTTCCACCTACAAACCCTTTAGAGACTCTTGCTTTGGAAATAGAAGTCTCAACCCTCTTGGCTCTCAGAGCTGTAAAAAAGATTTCTCCCCTTCACCAGTGCAAGGGTCTGTACTCCAGGTACTTCCTTACCCCCAAAAAAGACAGGAGAGTGGCGGCCCATCCTGGATCTAAGATATCTAAACAAGCACCTTTTAAAGCCAAAGTTCAAAATGGTGACACTGGGAATGATTTTACCCTCCCTAAGGCCAGGGGACTGGCTAGCCTCCCTGGACCTCAAAGATGCCTACTTCCATGTTCTTATCAGAAGCTCCCATCGAAAGTACCTCAGATTTGAACTGCCCTCAGGCCATTATCAGTTCAGAGCAATGCCCTTTGGCCTCACTTCTGCCCCAAGGGTGTTCACAAAATGTCTGGCAGTATCAGTCGCTCACCTAAGAAGGCAAAAGATTGCCATTTTTCCCTACCTGGATGACTGGCTCATTGTGGGTCAGTCTCCAGACCAGGTCAAATCACACCTGCTAGTTACCCAGCAGCTGCTTGCCTCTCTGGGTTTCTTCTCAATCTTCCAAAGTCAGTTTTGGAACCTGTCCAGGTACTCACTTTTATAGGCGCAGAACTGGACACAAAGCAGGCCAGAGCCTTCCTTCCCTTGGAAAGGGTAAGGACCTTAGTGGCCCTGGCCGCCTCCTTCACTCTGCAGGTCTCTCGACCAGCAAGGCATTTCCTGCAGCTCCTAGGGCACATGGCTGCCTCCACAGCTGTGGTGCAAGGAGCAAGATTTCAGATGAGGGACATTCAGTTCCATTTGAGAGCTTTCTGGTCTCAAAGAAGAGATCCTCTATCCAAGTTAATCCCAGTGACTCGAACTCTGATCCAGGTCCTTCAGTGGTGGCAGGATCAGAGCAATCTGAGACAGGGGTGCCTTTCATCCCTCTGTCCCATTCCTTGACCCTTACTACAGATGCATCCCTCTTGGGATGGGGAGCTCACATGGGCGACCTCTCCACCCAGGGATTATGGTCCCCTCAGGAATCTCTGCTCCACATCAATCTGTTGGAACTCAGAGCTGTTTTTCTAGCACTTCAGGTTTTCTCTGCATCTGTTCAGAACAAGGTGGTACAGGTCAGAACAGACAACACTACTACAATGTGGTACATCAACAAGCAAGGGGGCACTCGGTCTTCGGCCTTGTGCACCGAGGCGATGAAGTTGTGGTCTCTGGCTTACTCCCTGAACACTTCCCTCATAGCTGTTCCCCTCCCAGGCAAGGTCAATGTCCTGGCAGATGCTCTCAGCAGGATTTCCCAGGGCCATCACGAATGGTCACTGGATCCCCTAGTACTGGGGATAGTGTTTGCCAGATGGGGCACTCCTCAGATAGATCTTTTCGCAGCCCCAGACAATCATCAACTTCCACTGTTTTGTTGCAGGCCCCCAGTGTTGGGCTCAGTTCCCTGGATGCCTTTCTCCTCGATTGGGAAGGGAAGTTTCTTTATGCCTTTCCCCACTTCCCTCTCCTGTTCAAAGTACTAGTCAAAATCAGGTCTCAGCCCTGCAAGATGATCCTGATTGCTCCAGACTGGGCCAGGCAGCCCTGGTACCCACTCCTTCTGTCCTTAGCAGTCCATCTTCCCCTGTGTCTCCCCAGGAACCACAATCTGTTAACCTGTGCTCAGAGGAGAGTTTGGTATCCGAATCTCAAATCCCTCAACCTCAAGGCTTGGCTCTTGAGCAGTTAGAGTTTGCTGATCTGCAACTTTCTCAAAGCGTTCTCGAAATCCTGAAGGCTGCTAGGAAGCCTTCCACCAGGGCTACCTATAACTCCAAGTGGAAAAGGTTTTCCATATGGTGTTCTGGGAAGCATGTTTCCCCAGAATCTGCTGATCTACCCACTGTATTGGACTACATGGTCCATCTTAATTCTTTGGGACTGAGACCAGCCACCCTGAAAGTGCACTTGGCTGCTGTCTCTGCCTTCATTTCAGCAGGGAAGCCCTCTTCTCTTTCTGCTTATCCTGTATTTTCCAAGTTTTTTAAAGGATTGCTTCACACAATCCTCCATTCAGGGACCCTGCCCGGCTTGGGATCTTAATGTATGCATTGCTCAGCTAATCAACCCCCTTGAGCCTCTGTCTTCGCAGAGCTCAAGTATTTGACTTGGAAAACTGTATTTCTGGTAGCCATCACTTCTGCCAGGCTGATAAGTGAGTTACAGGCTTTATCAGTAGAAACTGACTTTATTTCCTTTCACAGGGATAAAGTAGTCCTCAGGACTAACAGGAAGTTTTTGCCTAAGGTGGTTTCAGATTTCCACCTTAACAATCTATTTCACTTCCAGTGTTTCTTCACTGACCATTCCTCCTCTGGTGAGAGGAGGCTGCACAGCTTAGATGTTAAGAGGGCCCTAAGTTACTACATAGAGCGTACTAAGGGTCACAGGTTTGACTCCTCCAACTGTTTCTCACTTATGGTGAGGTTGGGAAAGGGAGACCTGCCACTAAGAGATCCATTGCCAGGTGGATTGTTTCTTGTATCCAATTTTGCTATCAAAAGCTGGGTAAGGTTCCCCCCTCAGGCCTGAGGGCTCACTCTACCAGAGGTACAGCTGCATCTCTAGCTGCTGCTAGAGACATCCCTATCTTGGAGATATGTCAGGCAGCTACTTGGAAGACAGTACACACTATCACCAAGCATTACTCCCTGGATATTCAGGCCAGGAGGAATGCTCAGTTTGGCACAGCTGTGCTTCAGAGCCTATTCCCTAAGTAGGTTCTGTCCCTCCTCCATGGAGGTACTGCTGTGTAGTCTGCAATAGTCATAATATAGCAAGACTTCATGTTGTTTGAAGAAAAAATTACTCACCTTAGTAATGTTGTTTCTTCTAATGGAGTCTTGCTATATTATGACCGCCCCCCCAGCCTGCCCCTCTCAGAACTCCTACTTTGGGTATGGGGTGGGTAGTCCTCTGTTGGCATTTATTGATGCCCTCTTTCATGTTTGGGTGTTGTGTTTAGTTATTTTATCTTATTTTTCTGCTCCACTGACTTGAGTCTTTGTGTTGGGACCAGGAAAAATGTGTTAATATATTAGTGGCCAGTTGGCTAGTGTAGGTTACAACTTCCACACAGAACCTTAGTGAGTTTTTGCTCGTAAAGATCTGATGGTTTTGGTTTGAAACCAGCCTAACAGAGCTTCTGAACCGAGCTTGAGCTCTAAGCTCCATGATCTGCATGGAAGTTAACTCTTTCACCTCCGGAGCAGTTCTAAGGCTGGGACAAACTGCAATAGTCATAATATAGCAAGACTCCATTAGAAGAAACAACATTACTAAGGTGAGTAATTTTTTCTTTCTGTACGGAGTCCCTTCCCTTCCATTAATACAGTGTGTTACTGGAACTACAGATGGAGTGTGTGTGACCCTCATCCTCATTCCACTTGTGTGGCCTCAACAAATACAGTATCCTCTACTGCATCAACTAGCAGTGGAACCTTCAGTACCCTTGCCCCTGTGCAGATGCCTCTTGTCACAGGACAAGGGGGCTCTGATCCATCCGGGCCTCAAGCCACTGCACCTGTATGCAAGGCTCCTGAAGATATAGCCATAGCATGATTTGGGGTGTCACCAAAAGTCACTGATGTGCTGATTGCAGCCAGAAAGCCTTCTACCAGACAGACCTACTCTTTGAAGTGGAAGCGTTTCACTTTGTTGGCCACGTCCAAGGATATGGACCCATTTACATGTCTGGTCAATGTGGTGTTGGAATACTTGCTGTCACTGCCAGACTCTGGTCTGCAGTATTCCTCACTGAGGATGCATCTGGCAGCATTATAACTTTTCATGCCCCTGCTGATGAATGTACAGTGGTCCAATTGGAGGTCTCCCATACCTTTCTCAAAGGGGGGTTTCTGTGTATGAGCCTTCCATTCACAATCCAGCACCCCCGAAATCGAAATTATGTGCTTGAGAACTTACTTTGGCTTTTTTGAGGCAGCTGTAAATTGTGGAGTACAGTGTACAGTTCTGGAGACCTTACCTGTGTAAGGACATGGGGTAGAGGAGGCTCAGAGGAGAGCAACAAAGATGTTACAGGGATTGCATCACAGGTCATATGAGGACAGGCTGAAGGACCTGAACATGTACTCCCTGGAGGAGAGGAGGGAGAGAGAGAGGGGATATGACAGAGACATACAAGTACCTTACAGGGAAGAACAGGGTGCAGGAATACGCTATTTTCCAGTAAAAAAGATGTTCCAGGACTAGAGGGCGTTTGATGATGTTGGAGGGAAGGCGATTCAGAGGAAACGTGAGGAGGAATTTCTTCACAGAAAGAGTGGTGGACAAGTGGATCACCCTGCTAGAGGAAGTGGTGGGGGCTGAAACAATCATGGGATTTAAGAATGCATGGAATAGACATAAGGAAATTCTAGAGGTCAGGGTAAGGGGCAATAGACTTCTAGAAAAACAAAGGGAACTTACAAGCTCAAATGGGCAGGCCATGGGCCCTTATCTGCCGACAGTGTCTATGTATTTATATATCTATTATCTGGAGCATGCCAGTCAAGGTGAAGCATTGCTCCATACTTTGGATGTACATAAAATCCTGAGCTATACTGTATATCAAAGACTGTAGAAAGTCCTGTCGGCTTTTTGTTTTGTTTTGTCCCTGGGAAAGAGGGCATACCTGTTTCAAAACAGTGCTTGTCCAAGTGGCTAGCACATTGTATCACAGCTGTTATATGAAGTACGGTAACTTCCTGGTACGATACATAGTCATTACACAAGGGGCATGGCCACATCAGTTGGTTGCTTCAGAAATGTGTCTGAGGCCGACATCTGTGCTGCAGCCACCTGAAGTACCGGCCACACCTTCACTAAACACTAGCCTGGACGTTGTTTCTCGTAGACGTGCAGGCTTCAGCCTTGCTGTCTTACAGGGCCTACTGTCATGAAAAGACTGCACCAACCTCCCAATTAGCTTTTGGGACTTGTTCCAAAAGTGTGGTCTAAGAGAAGAGATCTCCTCTGGAACAGTTACGTACTTACTGTAACAACATATCTTCAAGAGAATCTCTTCCCTTAGGCTATGCTGGCCCTCCATCCTTCCCCTTTTATCAGCTGTAGGGGAATATGGCATCCTATTCTGCCTTGGGAATTTGCATGGTTGCTTTCTCCAGTGCCTGCATTTGCCTAACATCGAGGTGGTGGTATGATCTCCTGGTTCCCAGGAAGAGTCCTCCAAGCACGTTCACCGGTGGGGAACTGAGGAGAGATGGAATTGCCCATGTTTATGTAGACACTGATGTGGGTGGCCCCTGGCTAGCAAAAGTTTCAGTGTCACACAGGTATGGTTCCAAAGGTGTGGCCTAAGGGTAGAGATTCTCTCGATCTACTGTTACGGTGAGTACATTGTTCTTTCTAGGGACGTGGATATGATGATCTTACTTCGAGAGGGCCCTTGCAGTAGGTAATTACATATAGACTGAAGCCAGCAGGGGGTCAGGACACCACGGAAAAATTTCTAGCTAGCAGTATCTAGCGGGGACCACCCCCACGTCAGGTGACTGACATCATGCGATGTCAGTATAAAGGGGCGGTCCCCCATGCCCACCTTCAAGATCTTACTTCGAGATACAGCTCTTTTGCACAGGTAACACCATTAGGACTGAAGCCAACAGGCGTCAGGACCCCACGGAAATCTTCTAGCTAGCAGTCTTCAGCGGGGACCGCCTCCGACGTCGGTCCCGCCCCCGAAGTCAAGCATAGTACATAAGGAGGCGGTCCCGCCAGAATCCCCAGTTCTTTCCTGCCGTCGACTTGCATGTCTCGACCCTTTGGTCTGTTTCTAGTGCGTGACGCCTGGTAAAGTTCTTCCATTTGGAAAAGTTTGTTTTTCTACGTAGTCTGCTATCTGATGTCCTCTCCAACCTCCGTGGAAGGCCATCCTTCAAGTGCGCCTGTGGGAAGCAAATTCCTTAAGGACCCGCATTCAGCCTGCATCCGGTGCCTAGGCCCAGACCACGACACCCGGGCCTGTACCTTCTGTCAGGGATTCAATAGCTGGACCCGAATTCGTCACCAGAGGGCCCTGCAAGCGTTCCTTCTCGAGGAAAAAGTCAAAGCCATGGATTCAGCCTCCAAGGGGGAATCGTCAGATAAAGCCCAGAGACACCTCGAAAAGTATAGGGAGAGGGTGAGATCAAAATCCCCTTCTAGGGCTTCTGATTCCCGTAGCTCCGCTCCCGGTCCGACTGCTCCCCTTCCCGGGCCCACTCTCAGCCTCCCTCGGCTGCAGTGAAGACTTCTTTGGGTTCTTCTCTTCCTCCGGCCAAGACCTCCAGGCCTTCCTCTTCTCCAGCTTCCAAGGCCTTGCCGAGGTCAGGGGACCGCCACCACCACCACAAGTCCGGATCCCGTCACCCGAAGCCCGGTCAGTCTCCTTGCCCCCTCCACCCCAGCGGAAGACCAAGGAGCTGACTTCACTCAAGAGGACATCGGATCCAACGTCGGCCCACCCGATGTCGGCCAAGCATCACCGGTCCCAAGACCCGACGACCGCCAGACGCCGTTGCCAGTTAGGCCTTCGCCACCACGGATGCTGGCCGGGGGACCAACGCCCGTTCCTGTTGAGAGGAGAACCCCTACGCCTCCCACCGACCTCGGTCTGGAGGCGCTTATGGAGGAGGAGCTGACCCAGCCCGAGGACCAGATGGGCGAACCCGGTCCTGTCGCCCCCCCCCCAGGGAACCCTCCCCTGAACCCGAGACCCCTGGAGAGCCGACGCCAAAACCCGACGGCTGACCACCGGCGCCCGGTCCGTCGTTGGGCCTCAGCATTTCAGAGGTTAAGGAGCTGTTCACCTACTGGTGGGAAACCATAAAGAAAGATGTGGTTCCCACACCTCCTCCTCCTCTTCCTCCTCCTCCTCCACCCATGACTCCACCGGCCCCAGCACCCCCCACTCCATCCGGGGCTGCAGGGCAAGTTCCTTCCCCCCCCAGGAGCCTGAGGAACCTCCTAGGGGTAGATCAGACAAGAGGAGACCTCCGTCCAGATCTTCTTCAGGGTCACCCAGCCCCAAGAGACCCAGAAGACACCGCCATTCGTCTTCGACGGAGGACACGGGATCGGACTTCTAGGATGGATCCAGATCCCCCTCTCCAATCAGCATCCCTTCTCCAGACCCATGTGAGCTCCCAAGATCTCCTCCGGATGACCCATCGTTCTCAGAGATTATGAGGCATATCCAGGAGAACATGGGCTGGGACGCAGAGGAACTCGACCCCGAGAGACTACGCCTTGCCAGATATCTTCGGCAGAAAGATCCAAAGCCTGTGGTGATGCCACCCTTGGTGGACACCTTTGTGGACATCACCAAGACAGCGTGGAAACGTCCACAATCGCTCCTGGTGATGCTGAAGAAGTCTGACCACCTGTACAAGGCCCCTAGGGAGGACCAGTACTTGGCATCACATCCTCTGGCCAACTCTCTGGTCATTACAGCCTCACATGACTGGTCCCAGAGGCCGCAACATTTGAGCACCCTGCCACCGAACCCAGAGTCCAAGCAGCTGGACGCTATGGGCAGGCGCACATATGCATCCGCTACCTGTGCCATTAGGTCCCTCAACTATCTAACCCACATGGTCCAGTTTCAGAATGCCTTGTGGGAGCAGGGACTGGATCTGGCAGAAAAGATGCCAGAAGGTGAGCAGAAGGAGGAGTTGCTGCAACTCCTTCACACGGGTTTGGACGTGGGAACCCAGGTGCTGCGAGCCACGTACGATTCTGTGGACTCCTCTGCCAGAGCGGAAGCCTCAAGCGTATGCCTCCGGAGACACTCCTGGCTCCGTGTCTCCGGATTTACCCCGGACATCCAGAAAAACATCCTGGATGCCTCGTTCCATGGAGAAGTTCTTTTTGGTGAGTCCTCAGAGAAGGTTCTCACCAAGCTTCAAGAGGCCGGAAACGCGGTACGGTCTGTCCAAGCCATGTACAGACTCAAGCTCAGTTCCTTTCATAGGAACCAGAGCCGTTTCCGAAGCCGGATGCAGAGACAGCAGTCCCGCACCGGTTCGCAACAGAGGGGCTCCTTCTCCCACAGAGCCCAGGGGAAGTCATCCGCAGGCCGAGGCCAATGCCCTGCTAAGTCAGCCCAGCCTGCAGGACCCTCAGCTGCCACAGCATGACTCCTTCCTGGCCCCTGCCCCTCAGGATCAATGGGACACCAAGGTCGGGGGTCATATTGCGGACCACCTGCCAGGGTGGCAGTATATAACCACTGATAGGTGGGTTCTTCAATTGGTCAAACAAGGCCACTTTATAGAATTCGTGGACAAGCCACCCACAAGGCCTGCTCTACTCTCCCGTTACTTGGGTCAGCACAGATCGCTCGTCAGGCAAGAAGTACTTGCGCTCCTTCAAAAGGGAGCGGTGGAGTACGTCCCGGAGAACCAGAAAGGATCCGGATACTATTCCCACTTCTTTCTGGTTCCGAAGAAAACAGGGGACCTCCGTCCAATACTGGACCTCAGCGACCTCAACATGTCGGTCGCCTACAAACGTTTTCGCATTGTGACCCTCCAAGGACTCATTCCCATGCTGAAAAAGGATGCCTTCCTAGTGTCCCTGGATAAGCAGGACACCTACCTGCACATCCCCGTAGCTCGAGCGCACAGGAGGTTCCTGCGCTTCGAGTTTCTCGACCACCACTTTCAGTTCCAGGCTCTTCCCTTCAAACTGTCATCGGCCCCCAGGGTCTTTACCAAGGGTATGGCAGTAGTGGCAGTGTCTCTAAGGAGACAGGGCCACTACATGTTCCCGTACCTGGATGACTGGCTTCTCATGGCCGCCTCCAAAGAGGCGCTGTTGCTGGCTATTCAGAACACCCAAGATCTGTTCCAGTCTTTGGGCATTCTTATCAACTATGAGAAGTCTCTCCTCATACCATCCCAGAAGCTGCAGTTCATAGGCGTAGTTCTGGACACCCTCCAAGGGAAAGCCTTTCTTCCCGAGGGAAGAGCGGAACACATCAAATCTCTCATCAGGGATCTCTCAGCGAAGAAGACTGTCCCCGCCAGGTCCTTCGCCTGCTCGGACACATGGCTGTGGCCATTCCAACCATCCCTTTGGCAAGGCTCCACATGCGGGTAACTCAGTGGATACTCAAAGTGCAGTGGGAACAAAGGCAAGACCACATGCAGCATCTGGTCAGAATCACGAACACAGTGATTCGAGACTAGCAATGGTGGCTAGACCCAGAGACACTCTCTGTGGGTGTTCCGTTTACAGCGCCGTCCCCGGAGGTAATCCTCTCCACAGATGCCTCAGGGCTGAGGTGGGGAGCACACCTGAACGGGGTGAGGTCTCAGGGAACGTGGACCCCTCAGGAAGCTCTCCTCCACATCGACATTCTGGAGATGAGGGCGGTTCTTTATGCCCTGCAGGCCTTTCAGTTAGAAATCCCATTGAGTACTCTTCTGCTTCAGACAGACAATACGGCGGTGATGTGTTACCTCAACAAACAAGGAGGCGCACACTCTTACCCCCTTTGCAGGGAAGCTATGAGAGTGTGGGATTGGGTAACCCGACACGGCACGAGCCTGATTGCAGTTCACATTCCCGGAGTGGACAACACAATCACAGACGGCTTGAGTCATTCCCAGGCCAGAGTCCACGAGTGGGAACTTCTTCAGGAGGTAGCGGAGGATCTGTTTCTTCGATGGGGAACTCCAGAGTTGGACTTGTTCGCTTCCCCATCCAACACAAAACTGCCCAATTTTTGCTCGCTAGATCCAGGGCCTGGTGTTTTCTGGTGAGACGCATTGTCCCTCTCCTGGGTGGACAGATTCCTCTATGCTTTCCCTCCCTTCCCGTTGATTCAGAGAGTTCTTCTCAAACTGCGAAGGGAGCATGCAACAATGATCCTGATGGCACCTTTCTGGCCCAGGCAGATCTGGTTCCCCATGCTAATGCAATTGTCCTAGGAACCTCCAGTCCCGTTGCCTTTCAGCTCCCATCTACTGTCTCAGGAGGAGGGTTCTCTAGTCCACCTGGACTTACACTCACTGAACCTGCATGCCTGGCTCCTCAAGACATAGCCATCATGCGACACAGGGTCTCGCAAGAGGTGGCGAAGGTTCTCTCCGCTGCCAGAAAGCCGGCAACACATGCAACGTACGCCATGAAATGGCACTGATTTTGCCTGTGGTCTCAGGCACACGGCCTCTCCCCCTTAGAATGCCCAGTGAAATCGGTTCTGGAATGCCTGCTGTCTCTCTTCCACTCAGGTCTCGCCTACTCCTCTATTAAAGTCCACCTTTGTGCGATTTCGGCCTACCACTTCCCGGTAGGTCAACACACACTGGCACAACTTGATGCCTCTCGGGACTTCCTGAGGGGGGTGTTACACCTGAGGCCACCCATCAAGGATCCCGTCCTTCTTTGGGACCTACTCTTTGTCCTGGAACAGCTCACGCTTCCCCCCCCCCCCTTTGAACCTGCCGCAGATTGCGAGCTGCATTTTCTATCGTGGAAAACGCTATTTTTAGTTGCTGTCACGTCAGCAAGGAGAATTTCCAAGCTTCATGCTCTTATGTTTAAGGAACCTTATTTAATTTTCCACCAGGACAGAGTGTCTTTGAGGACGAATCCTAAATTCCTGCCTAAGGTGGTCTCTGCCCTTACTCTTAACCAGGACATCGACCTGCCTGTGTACTTTCCCAAAAACTCTAATAGAGGAGAGGCATTGCTTCACACCCTGGATCTTCACCACTCCTTAAGGTGCTACCTGAACAGGACTAAGCAGCTTCGCACGTCGGAGCAGGTATTTGTATCCTTCGCTGAGAGGATGCTGGGCCAACCAGTCTCAAAGCAGACCCTTTCTCGCTGGCTTGTCCAGTGTATTTCTTTTTGCTACAACAATAAACAGAAGCCCTTTCCGGGCACAGTCCGGGGCCACTCGACAAGGGGGGTGGCTACCTCCTTTGCAGCATTGCGTAATGTCTCCACCTCGGCCATTTGTGCCGCAGCTACTTGGAACTCAGTGCACACATTTATTAGGCACTATAGCCTGGGTATTACCTCACAGCGGAGAGCCAGTTTCAGCCTTGCCATTCTACAGGGTCTCCTGTCCTAGAGTCAGGATTTGCTCAAGATCTCTCCAGTTTGCCTCCTCCCAGAATGCTTTGAGGTGCTATTGCTTGGGAATTAGTCCTAATGGTGTTACCTGCTGCAAGAGCTGTATCTCGAAGTAAGATAGTACAGTTATGTAAGAACTTACCGTAACAGTAGATCTTCGAGAACAGCTCTTGCAGCAGGTACCTTCCCGCCCACCATTCCCCCTTGGAGGAGGTATGGCCTACCAGACCTTGGCAGGAGCTAACGCTCTTCCTTCCTTTCTTCTGATGGTGGATCCTCTGTCTCCCCTTCTGATGTCATCCAGTGGCTGGGAGTCTCCGGCGGGAGAACTAGGGATTCTGGTGGGACCCCTCCCCTGTATGTACTACGGCTTGATGTCGGGGAGGGACAATCGGAGGCGGTCCCGGCTGAAGACTGCTAGCTAGAAGATTTCCGTGGGGTCCTGATGCCTGTCGGCTTCAGTCCTAACGGTGTTACCTGCTGGAAGAGCTGTTCTTGAAGATCTACTGTTACGGTAAGTTCTTACGTAACTGTACTTTCTTTCCCGCTGCTAGTTCAAGTTAGCACCTTGCGGTTAAGTTCACTGCTTCGCCAGTCTATCATCTGTAGTTTTTACTGTCTCTTTTTCGATATTCTTCAATTTTCGTCAGCATTTTCTTCAGCTGTCAAGTATGTCGTCCCCGACTCCTTCCAAGCACAAAAACAAGTGTGATTCCTGCAGCGCCCAGCTCCCGCACAAGGACAGACATTCCCAGTGTCTTTTTTGCCTAGGCCCCGACCACCCCATGGAGAAGTGCCAGCCCTGCCAGCAGTTTAACGCAGCCACCCGAAAGCGGAAGCAGCAGTCCCTGGAGGGCCACTTTTTAAAACTGAAGATGTCCTCCATGGAAAAGGAGCTGAAAAAACTTAGGCAGGCCTCTACTTCTCCTGAGGGCTATCGCAAGAAGCACCGGGACCGGGACTCCTCTACTACGGTTGTGTCCCTTCTAGGGGACCGTTCCACAATGGGCATCTAGGAGGCTTCCAAGGTAGCGGCAACTCTCCCATCGGGCTCGCAATTGTGCCCCTCGGGAGCCTCCAGGTCAAAGGAGGCTGCCGCTCCCAGTAAGCCCGCCACTGTGCGGCATCCTGGTCTGAGCAGCCCAAGTAAGCCGGACGTCGGCTTCTCCAGTGCCCACCCAGGTAAGGGTGCTAAGATGCCTGACCCTTTGGGGCAGCACACGGCCTCTTCAGCAGCCACCAAGGCTGCCCCTCCATTGCGGCCTTCATCGAGCATAGGGTCCGATAAGTTGGACACTGGCTCCTCCAATGTCCGCCCCGATCGTGCTGGATGTCGGCTCCTCTGATGGCCGCATGGCATTAAAGCCGACGCCGGACCCTTTGGACCTGTCCTTCATCCCGAGCTCGCTGCAACATTCGTTACATTCTGAGGCTTCAGCGTCTCCCTTGCTGGACCCCAAGGACGTTAGCCCCACTCCTCTGGGTGACACAGAGGATATTGGCATGCTGCCATTAGGTCTCCCTCCTTCTGGGCCGGACTACCTGACATCAGTTCCTCTGACACCGGGACCGACACTGAACTACCTGACGCCAGGTGACATCCCCTTGCCAAACGCCATCCCTCCGCTGGGCCTCCCATTCCAGACCCGCCTGCTGGCCCATTCCCAGTGCCTTCTGCTCCTTCAGAGCCCCTGGTACCTGGGTACCCAACTCCGTCATATCCGGGTCTGCAGTATCCGGCACCCCAGTACCCGACACCGGCCTACCAGATGCTGCAGTACCCGGTGCCCCAGTACCCGCCAGTGCTTCCTGCCATCAGATTATGGATATGTACTGTACGGATATCCCAGTATCTGTACCCCCTCAGCCGCTGGTGGATCTGGAGGAGACTCTGGCTTCCTGGTGGGCTAAGGCCAAGACTCTGCTCACCAAGGAAATAAAGAGCCATCTTCCGATGCTGGACCCGGTTCTGGACCCCCGACGGAGGCAAGAGACTCCCTCCTCCCCCCCGACACCAGATGCAAGCCCTCTGGTTCCAGGGCTGGGGAGGACATGCTTCCCCGAGGGCTTCCCAAGGGGTCCGTTTCTCCCCACACCAGGAGGGTTCTTCTTCTTCTTCTTCATCTTCCTCGGAGACCTCGGATGACTCCGACGGGCACTCCAACCCAGATGACGAGCCACGCACTCTAGACAAGCCAGGCCAAGGACTCCTCTGAAGTCCCCTCCGGAGGATCCTTCTTTCCTGGAGTTGCTGCGTAAAATCCAGGCTGTTCATCAATGGCAATCCTTGGAGCCAGATCCGCGTGTAAAAAATGCGCTGCACACCTGGATCTGCCTGAGACTGCTCCAACTCTGATTCCACTCTGGATCGAGCCTCATGCCGACCTTGTTTCCACTATTTGAAAACAACCGTCGGCATTAGCCCCCCTTCCGAGGAAGGCAGACAGGCTATACCAGGCTCCGGAGGGTATTGATTCCTTGAGTTCACACCCCAAAGCTGATTTGGTCATGATCAGTGCAGCTCACGGCCGTATGGCTAATCCCAAGCACTTGAGCTCATCACCACTCGACAAGGAATCCCGCCTTCTGGACCAGTACGGGAGGAAGGTCTTTGCTTCTTCCACTCTGAGAATCAGGGCCCTGAACTACATTGCTCACATGGGGGATTACCAGAAGGCAATCCTTAGCAAGGTGGAAACTAAATTGGACTCCCTTCCTGAGTCTCAGACGAAGCAGGAAGTGGCTGATCTAGTCCGGTCTGCACGTTCGGCCAGTCGGCACGTGCTTTGTGCCATGTATGACGCAGTGGACGCTGCTGCTTGGAGCTCGGCTTTCGCCATGGGTTTGCAGCGTCATGCCTAGCTCCGGGTGTCAGGTTTGGTCCCAGAGGTGCAGTCTGCTATTCAGGACGCACCCTTCAGGTGTTCGGTGGCGATGTCAAGGACATCATCACCAATCTACAAGAGAAGAGTATTGCACTAAAGTCTGTTGACTTCTTGTACAAGCTCCCTCAGGGTCAACATCGCCCCTTTCACAGATGTTCTCAGCCCAAAGCGAAACCTCAGGGAAAGCGGGCCAACAAATGTCTGTCCCCTCTGGCCACCAAGCCCCCCTAGCCTAAAAAAGCGGCAGGAGCTTTAGCCGCAATGCTGCCCCACACCTCCTGACTCCACTCCTCTCCCACAGCCTCTGAGCCTCACAGGGGAACCGGTTGGAGGGAGATTCTCCTTCCATCTACCGAGTTGGGAGAGGATCACTTCGGACACTTGAATGCTCCAGTTTATAGCAGAAGGACACTCAATAGAGTTTCTCCAGAAATCACCAAGAACCCCCCCAAGGACATCTTACTCCCCAGAATATCATCTTTTGGTTCGGGCAGAAATATCCTCCCTTCTTCTGAAGGCGGCAATAGAGCCCATCCCATCCCACCTTCAGGGGACGGGTTACTACTCCCATTTCTTCCTGCTTCCAAAGAAATCAGGAGTCATGAGGCCTATTCTGGACCTTGGCTCCCTGAACTTGTTCATAGAGTACAAGTGGTTCAGAATGCTCTCTTTGCAGAATCTTATGCCCCCTCCTTTGGCCAGGGCAGTGGCTGTGTGCTCTGGATATGTAGGATGCCTACCTGCATATCCCTATTCACCCTTCCCACCGCAAATATCTTTGTTTTTTCATTCCAGAGAGACCACTACCAGTTCAAGGCCCTCCCATTTGGTCTTTCCTCAGTGCCCTGAGTGTTCACCAAATGCCTTTCTGTGGTAGTGGCCTACCTGCGTACCCAAGGAGTTCAGGTTTTCCCATACCTGGAAGAGTGGCTCCTGGAGGCCCCATCCAAGGAGGAGCTACTGCACTTCCTTTCCCTTACCCTGTAGGTTTTCACCAGCCTGGGTATTGCCATCAACCAGGCCAAGTCCCATTTAATTCCATCCCAGAGGCTCCAGTTCATCAGGGTGATCCTGAACACGACCGCCGGCATGGCATTCCTGCCTCTGAACAGGGTGGCCACCCTCCAGGCTCAGGTAAGCCTGTTGTCCAGTCACAGGTGAGTTAGCGCAAGGTCAGTCCTTCGCCTGCTCGGGCTCATGGCAGCTGCTATTCTGACAGTCCCTCACGCTCAGCTCCACATGAGAATCTCTCAGTTTATGCTTCGGTCTCAGTGGGATCAATTGATGGATGACCTAGATCTAGAGGTCCTGGTCTCCAATCCTGTGGTTCAGGACTTGCAATGGTGGATGGTTCAGGAGAACCTTTGCTGGGGAGTTCCCTTCTGCCTCTCTTCCCCCTCCCAGACGTTGAAAACAGATGCCTCAGGCAAGGGTTGGGGAGCCCACCTGGGGTCTCTCAGGACCCAGGGCTCTTGGTCCAAGCTCAAGCAGACTCTTCACATAAATGTGCTCCAGCTCAGGGCCGTGCTGTATGCGGTACAAGCTCTGCATCTGTATCTGCTTCCTGGTCATCTGGCTGTCCATACGGACAACATGTGCATAGTCTGGTGCATCAACAAACAGGGGAACCCATTCCTACCCTCTTTGCAGGGAGACGATGCGAGTTTGGGATTGAGCAGTGCAACACAACCTTCCCCTCACAGCAGTTCACGTCCTGGAGGTCGAGAACACATTGGCAGACTGCCTCAGTCTGTTGTCTGCCCAGGCTCATGAGTGGGAACTGGATCAGGGGGTAGCAGACGATATCTTCCTACACTGGGGAACACCTCCGGTAAATCTGTTTGCATCTCATCACAACACAAAATTTCCCGCCTTCTGCTCGCTCGCTCCAGGGCGAGGCATTTTTTGGAGAGACGCTCTGTCTCTAGACTGGAAGGGCAGATTCGTCTTTGCCTTCCCCCCCCCCAATTCCCTTGATTCTTATAAAAACTCAGTTCAGAAGGAGCTTGTATGATCCTAATCACTCCTTTCTAGCCCAGGCAAGTTTGGTTCTCTCTTCTGCAACAGTATTCAGAGGAACTTCCTCTTCCTCTGTCGCAACTTTTGTTGACCCAGGATCAGGGGTCCCTGGTCCATCCAGGCTTTAAGTCCCTTCAGTTGTACACATGGCTCCTGCAGACATAGTTCAAGCCCAATTCGGGGTGTTTCCTCGCTGGTGGCTGAGATTCTGGTGGAGCCAGAAAGCCCTCCACTAGATCTACCTATGCCATGAAGTGAAAACTGTTCTCTTTCTAGGAGCGTGGATATGTAGTTCATCCACACTTCTTGGCATGTCCCCTTCCACTTTAAATCTTGCTGGAAGTTTTCAAGTTGGCTCCTCCAACCCACCCGGGTGGTATATACCTCGGCTCTGCCCCATGACGCCAGATCTTCCTTTCCGCTGGAAGATACAGGTTCCCTCATGCTCTCAAAGCATATCGTAGGCCCTGGATTCTACTTATTGGTTTTCACCGAAAATTATTCTTAAACTCGTTCAAGTTAGCGATTGCACTTTCACCGCAACGGACATGGAGGAAAAATCTTCCCCCGGATTTTGCTGGTGCCCCTGCGGCCAGAAGTGTCACGCACCAACTCCCACCTTATGTACGTTTACTGCCTTGGTGTCGGACATGACACCTCATTGTATAGTGTTTGCCTGGCCTTCCATCCCAATATCCCGGATGACTGCAAGGCACATTTGAAGCAGGGGAGACTGGAGAAAAGGAACCCGCTGGTGAAATCGAAAGAGGCGAGGTGGGCAGTTTCGGCGGCCGCAGGATCCACCGAGCAGCTCGAACATATGAAAGCATTTGAGGAGAAAGGAGCTCGAGACCAATCAAAGCTTCTTTGTTCCCCTGAACCTTGGCTCCACCTTTACGGGCTCCTACAGTCTCTCCCCACTTTGGGTGCGGCACCTTTGGGCTCGCACTCCTCACACTTTCGGAAGAGAGAGAAGGACTCCATATCTTCGTCTCGACGAAGACGTTCCTGGGACCGAGAGAGATCAGAGTCCCCAGTAGCACGCAGTCTTGACTTGTCGATATTACATCCTTGGCCACTGGCTTTACAGATCTTCCATCTGGCCAAGGGACTGAGGAAAGTGGCTGACGAGGTCGAGCTCGACCTGATAGACCCTTTGTCACTGGCCATGGCCGATAACTCATAGGAAAGCACTCCGGTCCTTGTATTCCCTGATGAGGAGACCCAGCCTGCTGGTGTCCCCATCAAGGACCCGGTTCCAGACCCTCAGTTTTCACCAATCCCGGTGTCTTCTAATCGACTGAGTTGGCCTCCCCGATCTCGGTCGAGGTCCAGAACCCCCTCGGCTGAACGGCCGAGAAAGAGCCATAAGCATTCTAAAAAGAGGCTTCTAGGAGCGTGGCTATGTTGTTCATCCACACTGTTTGGCATGTCCCTTTCCTCTTTAAATTTTGCCGGAAGACTTCAAGCTGGCTCCTCCCACCCACCTGGGTGGTATAAACCTCAGCTCCACCCCATGCTGCCAGATCTTCCTTTCCACTGGAAGATACAGGCTCCCTCATGCTTCACAGCAATTCGTAGGCCCTGGATTCAAAGTGTTAGTTTTTACAACTTACCCTAAAACTCATTCAAGTTAATGATTCCGATAGTAGCACATCGGACATGGAGGATAAATCTGCTCCCAGATTTCGATGGTGTTCCTGTGGCCAGAAGATGTTGCGCACTGATCCCCACCTAACGTGTGTCTTCCTCTAGGTGTCGGACATAACACGTCTACCTGCACGTTCTACCTAGCCTTCCATCCCAACATCCTGGACGACCGCTTGGCATGCCTAAAATTGGGGAAACCAGAGAAAAGGAACCCGCTGGTGAAACTGAAGGAGGCAAGGTGGGCGGTTTCTGCCGCTGCGGGATTGCCGAGCAGTTGGAGCAAATGAAGGCTTTCGAGGAGGAAGAAGCTCAAGCTTTGGCCACTCAGAGCTTTTTTGTTCCTCTGAACCTGGGTTCCACCTTTTCGGGCTCCTTCAAGGAATTGTGCTAGTTTCTCCCCACCAGGGGTGAGGCACCCTCGGGCTCGCACTCCTCCCGCCCTCAGAAGAGGGAGAAGGACCGAGAAAGGTCTGAGTGCCAGGAACACGCTGTCTCAACCTCAGCTGAGATTGCATCGTCGGCCGCCAACTTCATGGATCTTCCGTCTGGCCAGAAGATCGAGGAAGTGGCCGATGAGGTTGAGATTTCTCTCGACCTGATCAACCCTATTTCGCTGACTCCAGTCACCGATTCTTTGGAAAGGACTCCGGTCCTTGTCTTTCCCAATGAGGAGACCCAGCCCGCTAGTGTCACCATCGAGGAAACGGTTCCGGACCCTCGGTTTTTACCGACCCTGGTGTCTCCTGATCAACCGAGTCGGTCAGCCTGATCACAATCAAGGTCCAGAACCCTCTCGGTCAACCGACCGAAAAAGAGTCAGAAGCACTCTAAAAAGAGACATTGCCACAGATCCTCATCCTCCTTCTTGGACAAGGAGAGGCTTCGATGGAAACTCTGTCGACACTATGAGGATCTTATGTGGCTGATTTTGACTGGGCAGAAGCTGGCTCCACCGTTCACCCCAGCCATCACTTGGCTACCACCTTCTGGGCTGACACTGACCCCTCTGGAACCGAAGCCTTCGGTTCCCCCGCCTGCGGGGTCGGCCCGTATCCTGGCTCAGTCCATCCCGGTCTCTCCACCAATTCTGGTGGAGCCATCGCCTAATCAGCCTCAGGGAGGGGCTTCCTTGAAAGAGGACCGTACAGACACCAGGCTTCCCCAACATCTGTCTATCACGGTTACCCTTGACTGCCCCTGGCGAATCGAAGGGGACATAGGTGGGAGATCGTTGTACCACGACTCCTCTGTCTCGGACATCACAGGACTGCACTCCCATCCTGGGGATAACTCCTCCATGGCAGGTTTAGAAGAGAGTCCTTCCTCCTTTCAAGGCATTATCTGCCTGATCTCTGAATCCACCGGAATGCCCTTGGAGCCCATCCAGAAAAAGGCTGAGTACCCTCTTACTGATATTCTCAAAAGAGGGGATACCCCAACGGAGGCCTTTCCAGTGGCTGAGGCCATCGTTGGCCCGGCCCTTGAACTTTGGCAGCATCCTGCCTACTGCTTAGCACCATCCGCCCTCATGATCCGCAAGTACACAGTGCCCATGGGGTCCCTTGTGGGGTTCACCGAACACCCCGCCGCTGAGAGCCTGGTGACCGCCTCGGTGTTCAGGCGTACCAGTAATTCAGCCGATACTGACTGACCCCCCTGGACAAGGATTCCAAAAATATGGATCACTCTGCCTGCAAGGTCTAACGTTGCCTCTTCTCTGGGCCTTTGTCAGGCCAGCTCAGCTGTTATTATGGCACACTTCTCCCATGACCTCTTAGGGTCATTGGACAAGGTCCTCCCTCGCCTCCCACCGGACATGCAGACTACCGTCAAGCAGGTCCATGACCAACATCATGCTGTCACCAAACAGCAGCTCCAGATGGCCCTGGATATAGGAGATTCTTGAGCCCACTCATTGGCAGCCGCAGTGGCCTCTCATCACAGGGCTTGACTGAGGCTTTCCTCCTTCCCGGTGGATACTCAGCATAAACTTGCTGATGTACCCTTCCTGGGGACAGACTTGTTCAGCCCAGTAGTGGCTGGTCACCTTCAGTGTATAGTGCAGTCCAAGGCCACCTTGGATGCTACATCTGCCAAGGGTTCTTCAGGCAAGAACCAGCAGAAGAGAAAGAAAAAGCCATTTCGGCACTCTTCCCCTGCGGTCAGGCAGCCCTCCTATCAAGGAGGTCAGCAACAACAGCAGCAACAGGCTCAAACTTGGCACCCGCGACCCAAGCAGGGTCATCAACAACCCCGTAAAGGAGGCCAAGGTGCAGGTCCTGGAGCCTCCTCCTCTTCTAAGCCTGCTCAGTGACTGGTTGGGGGATGCCACCCCTACACGCTTCACACCAGCTCTGGGTCCTCCCATGGGGGGTCGGCTCCACCACCTCCTTTCTACCTGGTATGCTATCACTTCGGACAGGTAGGTTCTCGAAGTGGTCGGTCAGGGACTGCCTCTGGAATTCGAGCAGTACCCTCCCAGCTAAGCCTGTGACCCTCAGGAGGAACGGATCACTGCATGCACTCAGTCAGCTCTTCGAGATGACGTGGCTCAGCTCCTCTGCAAGGAGGCAGTAGCTCCAGTGCTGGATCCTCCAACAGACCCAGGCTTTGTTTCCAGGTACTTCCTGGTGCCCAAGCGGAGGGGGGCTTGGTGCCCCATACTAGATCTCCACAACCTGAATCAATATCTCAGGTCTCGCACCTTTTGGATGGTCACTTTGAACCAGGTCATACCACCCCTGGAGCAAAATGTGGTTCTGTTCACTGGATCTACAGGATGCATTCTTTCATGTCCCAATCCATCCATTCCATCAGTGGTTCCTCCGCTTCAGGGTCAAAGGGACCCTGTACAAGTTCCAAGCCATGCCATTCAGCCTGTCATCAACCCCTTGGGTCTTCACCAAATGCATTGCAGTGGTGGCAGCCCACCTTCAGCATCGAGGAGTCATAATCTACCCTTATCTCAATGACTGGCTCTTGGCAGGTTCCTCCTTTCAGGACGTGGAGAAGTCCAGGGATCTGGCTCTCCAAACCTGCTCCCAACTCAGCCTTCAGATCAACGAGGCCAAGTCAGAACTCCTGCCCTCTCAGGTGATGGGCTTCATCGGGGCAGAGCTCGACTATTGTCAAGCCAGAGCTCGGCTCCTGGTGGACAGGGCGGAGGTTCTTTCCTCCTTTGCCCAATCATTTCTGGTTGGGCACTTGCGCCCTGCCCAGGACTTTCTGTGCCTTCTGGGTTACATGGCAGCGTGCACTTCAGTAGTCCGTTGGGCCCGGTGGCACATGCACCCCCTCCAATGGGAGCTGGCCGCCCAGTGGACTCAGCATCACGGTCATTTCGACCAGCTGATCACTGTAACCCAGAAGATGTGTAATGCTCTCCAATGGTGGACCACCCCAGACCAGTTGCAGGAAGGGATCCCATTTGTCCTCCTTGACCCAACTGTCGTCCTTACAACTGATGCCTATCTCATGGGCTGGGGAGCCCACATGGGGAACAACAGGACCCTTGGGTTCTGGACCCCAGAAGAAAATCCCAATGCCACATCAACCTGTTGGAGCTCAGAGCAGTCAGACTGGCACTGTCAGCTTTCACTCCTGAGCTCCGGGGTCAAGTGGTTCAAGTCCAGACGGACATTACCATGACCGTGTGCTACATCAACAAACAGGGCAGCACGCACTCCCATCTGCTGTGCAAGGAGACGCTTCACATCTGGACCCTCGTAAGCCGGCTGGAGGTGGATCTCCTAGCCATTCATGTGGCAGGAGCCTCGAACCAGCTGACGGATGCTCTCAGCCATTTAGGCCAGACATCCCATGAGTGGTCTCTCCATCCAGAGGTAGCTTACAGCCTGTTCTCCCATTGGGGCAAACTGCTGGTGGACCTGTTTGCCTCCAGGGAAAATACCAAGTTGAGGCTTTATCACGCCCACCCCCCTCAGCAGCTCACTACAAGGGGCTGCCTTCTCGAGGCTGTGGACCCCAGACCTCCTCTACATCTTCACTCCATTTCCCTTGATCCACAAGGTGTTACTCAAGGTGAGGAGGGACAAGGCAAAAGTGATTCTGGTAGCCCCAGACTGACCCCACTAGGTCTGGTACCCATATCCCCTCAGCTGCAGGCCCCTGGAGCAGTTTTGTACATGCTCGGACCTGATATCTCTGAATCAGGGGAAGGTCCTCCATCTGGACCTTCAATCTCTGCACCTCACAGCCTGGTATATGAGTGGCTAGAGTTCCGGGCTTTGGGTCTTTCTGAAGATGTCTACACTGTGGTGGAGGCATCCAGAAAGGAATCGACCAGGAAATATTATGCCTTCAAATGGAAAAGGTTCTCCATTTGGTGTCAGGGAAAGGGTCTGGAGTCTTTGTCCTGTACTGTGGCTGCCATTCTCGACTACCTTTGGTCTCTCTCCAAAGGGTGTCTACGGTCATCAACCCTTAGGGTGCACCTGGCAGCCATTTCTGCTTACCGGGCGTGGGCCGGTCAGCTGATATTGGCGCAGGAGACAGTGGTCGGGTGCTTTTTCAAAGGCCTGGATCACATATCCCCTCCGGTGCGTGAACCTCCACCTCCGTGGGATCTACTGCTGGTACTGGCAAAGCTCATGGGCAAGCCATTTGAACCCATGCACAAATGAGAGCTTTCACACTTGTCATGGAAGACGGCCTTCCTGGTGGCTATCACATCTGCCAGAAGGACAGGGGAGCTCCAGGCGCTTTCGGTGGACTCTCCTTATCTGGTCTTTCACAGGGACAAAGTTGCCCTGCACCCCCAACCAAAATTCCTTCCAAAGGTGGTGTCAGAGTTTCACCTTAACCAGGTGTTGACTCTTCTGGTTTACTACCCTAATTACACCTCGAACGCCGAGTACAGGCTCCATACCTTGGACCTGAGATGTGCCCTTTCCTACTACAAGGAGAGGACAGTGGAAATTCGTGGAGAGGTTTGCCAGCTGTTTGTCACGTACGCTGAAGCCGCTTCTGGTAGACCTGCTGCCAAACGGCCCATAGCAAGGTGGATTACATCATGCATAAGTCTGTGCTATGAGTTGGTGGGCAAGGAGCCTCCCAGAGGGATAAGAGCTCATTTTAACCCCCATACTGCTGCATCGGTGGCTGCTTCTAGGGACATCCCCATCCAGGAAATCTGTCAGGCTGCTATCTGGAAGTCAGCAAACACCTTTATTAACCACTACCACATCGACCTTGAGTCATGTCGGGATGTTGGTTTTGGGGCCTTGGTTCTCCAATCTTTATTTCCTAAGTAGAGGGTGTGCGTCTTGCCTCCCTTCTCCCAGAGAACTGCTTGGAGTCTACCAAGAAGTGTGGATGAACAACATATCCACGCTCCTAGAACATGTTACTCACTTGTAACAGAAGTTCTAGGAGTGGTATATGTTCATACACACAACACACACCCGACCTCCCCGGCTTCGGGCTCATAACCTTGCTTCCAGCAGGCTAAGATCTGGCGTCGTAAGATGGAGACAAGGTATATACCACCCGGGTGGGTGGGAGGAGCCAGCTTGAAGACTTTCAACAAGATTTAAAGTGGAAGGGGACATGCCAAGAAGAGCGGATGAACAACATATACCACTCCTAGAATTACTGTTACAGGTGAGTAACCTGTTCATTTGGGCCTCTTCCAGAGATTTTGAGCCATTCTCTTGCCCTGTCAAGAGGCTTCTGGACTACATGCGCCATCTCTTTGATCTGAGTCTGTCATTCCTCTCTGAAGGTTCACATGGCTGCCATCTCCGCTTACCATGTTCCTTTTGGGGACAGAACTTTTGCGCAGTTGGAAGACTCTAAGACTTTTCTTAGAGGGGTTCTCCACTTGAGACCCCCTATTCGCATTCCTGCCCCTCCTTGGGATTTGAATTTTATTCTTGAGAAGCTTACTCTGCCTCCTTTCGAACCAGCAACCTCAGCAGATCTAAAGTTCCTTTCCTGGAAGACTCTCTCTTCCTAGTGACCACTACTTCTGCTTGAAGAATTTCCGAGCTCCAGGCCTTGATGTGCAAAATCCCGTATTTGATTTTTCACAAGGAACGTGTGGCTCTGCGTAACAACCCTAAGTTTCTCCTTAAGGTGATAGTGGAATCTACGCTGACTCAATCCATTGAGCTGCCTGGTTTCTTTACGCAGCGCTCCAATCAAGGGGAGTACCTCCTGCATACCTTGGATGTTCACTGAATTCTGAGATACTATACCACCAGGACGAAAGATCTCAGAAAGACTGATCAACTGTTTGTCTCTTTTGCTCATAAAAGAGAAGGCAATGCTGTTTCCAAGCAATGCCTATCTAAATGGTTGGCTCATTGTATCACTTTTTGTTATGACAAGTATCACAAGACCCTGCCGGGTCAAGTCAGAGGCCACTCCACCAAAGGTGTCACTGTCTGTGCTGCTTGTTTCAAGAATTGTCAGTGGCAGACATCAGTGCAGCCGCAACTTGGACTTCTGTCCATACCTTTATGAAACATTACAGTTTGGACATTGCCTCTCGCCGTCGCCGTAGAGCTGGCTTTGGGTTGGCTGTTCTGCGGGGTCTTCTCTCCTAAGACCTTCACAGCCAGAGGGTCTACATTTAAGTAGTTTCCTCCTCCCATGTGCTTGTTTTTGTTCCAGACTGCTTGGGACTCAGTCCTATTTGTAATTACCTACTGCAAGAGCCCTCTCGAAGTAGGATAGTACAGTTACGTAAGAATGTACTGTAACAGTAGATCTTCTAGAGAGGCTCTTGCAGTAGGTAATACCTTCCTGCCCTCCATCCCCTTTAGCTTTTTCAGCTTCTTTTCCTGGAAGGGAAATGTCTGCTTCTCTCTTGTCTTGCCTTTTGGCCCTTGGCGGGAAAGAACTGGAAGGTGGGCATAGGGGACCATCCCTTTATACTGATGTCACATGACGTCGGTCACTTGACATGGGGGCGGTCCCCCGCCAGAGACCACTAGCTAGACATTTTTCTGTGGGGTCCTGACACCTGCCGGCTTCAGTCCTATATGTAATTACCTACTGCAAGAGCCTCTTTCGAAGATCTACTGTTATGGTAAGTTCTTACGTAACTGTACGTTCTATCCACACTTCTGGCAGTGTCCTTTCCCCTTTAAGATCTTTTCTTTTTTCATTTACACTTTCACCTCCTCCTGTGGAGCTTGCAGGCAGCTCCAGCTCCTCCCATGGAGGGGCTCATATCTACAGCCTAGTATCCCCCACACCAGTCCCACCCAGTGAATTTCCCCATGGGTTTTCCCCCGTGACAGGGTCGGGGGTGAGGAGCGTCGACGTTCCCCTCTCCCCCGGAAACCAACATCCAGATTCGGGGGGGTGCAGGTGCAGCCGGGCCATCATGAAGCCTGCCAGCTCCATTGTTTCCACCCGTTTTCTCCCCAGGGCCCACGAACATGCAGTGGGTGGAGTGGCTGTCTCCGCCTCCGAGGAGGCGGCCTTATGCCCTGGACATGGGCCCTCCCTATTCTTGATGGCGTGCCTGTGCCCAGCACCAGCCACTGCTGGGTGTCAGTCTACAGTGTGCTGCACTGTCCCCCCCCCCGAAAAAGAAGAGCTGCCAGCAGGCACTCAGTCCTCCCTCGCTCCTACCAACCCCCCAGCAACCAGAGTCCATTCCCGGACCCAGGTCACCAACGTGGCACGAAGTGTGGCATCCAGCACCTCAACTCTCAGCACCACCAGGCCAGCTCCCCTTTATGACTTGCCAGAAACGTCTTCAAACTGGCTGCTCTCACCCACCCAGGTAATAACTCCCTTGGCTCTGCCCCATGACGCCAGATCTTCCTTTCCGCTGGACGAAGCAATTTCCCTCCTTACCGCTCTCATGCTGAGTAGGCCATTTGCTAATAAATCTCTGAATTTACTTCCAAAATGTTTCAAAAAACTTTGTCTTCAGGCTTGATCACTGATCACTACTGCTATGGATGACAAGTCCACTCCCGGGTTCTGTTGGTGCTCTTGCGGACAGAAGATGTCCTAAATGGATCCACAAGCCACGTGCGTCTACTGTCTGGGGCACAAGCACAATCCCCAGGCCTGTGACATTTGTCATACCTTCCATCCTACCATTCTCAAGGACTGCCTTGTCTGACTTAAGTTAGGCCAAACGAGCGAATGGAACCCTCCGGTCAAATCTAAGGATGCTCATTGGGTGGTCTCCATGGCTGCGAGGTCTGCTGAACAGCTTGCGGCATTTCAGGAGGCTGTGGCCCAGGCCATTTCCCACTCCTCTCCGGTGGTTGCCTTCCTGCCGCTCCAACTGGGTTCAACTTTCACTTGATCCTTCAAAGAATTGTGCCAGTCCTTGCTAACCCTTGATCGGTGACCCTCCAGGCACAAATCCAAGTTGAAGAAAGAGTCCAAAAAAACATCTTGTCAATGTCCGTGGGATCAGGAGCACTCTCGGTTGAGAGCTTCAAATTCCTGTGCTTCCCCAGATACAACTTCAGTCAAATCCTCAGCCCAGGCCACTGGCTCCACGGTAACCCCGTCGGGCCAGTTGGCTGAGACTCTGGTTGATCTTCCGGGAGGGGGATTTTTCTCAAACCAGTCAACCAGTTGTCAACTGAAGAGGCCAGCACTTCCTTATCCAGGACTCCGGTCCTGACTCAGACCATTGGGATGGATCAGTTCACTGACCCGACACCTCCGGTCAACGACCAAGACGTAGAGGAACCTCAGCATTCACCAACTCCCTACAAGCCCCACTGCCAGTCCCCTTGGTGGTTGAGGTCGAGGTCAAGGTCTCAGTCTTCCTCCTGTGGTTTGAGTGGTTCCCACCGACATCAGCGCTCCCAATGTTGACACCACGGAAAGCACCATTGCTACTCTTCTTCCTTTCCCTCCTCAGGTGAGGAGAGGCTTCAGCGCAAGTTGCTTCGATACTACAAGGATTTTATGTGGCAACGGCTGGTGCTCACCGGCATGAAGCCGGCTCTGGCTACTACGCTTGCCGTCACCTGTCTTTTGCCCAACAGGTTGATGCCTTCCCCATCTAAGGAGCTGACCAAGATGATCCCGGCTCGGCCAACCCCAGCGTCTCCACCAATTCTGGTGGAACTGCCGCCTAAACAGCCGCAAACCAGTACTCTGACCAAGGGGTCTTGGTTGACCAAGGGTCTTCCCCATCAGCTGTCGGACACTGTCACCCCTGTCTGCGGAGGGTTGGGGAGACTTGGGCAGTTGACCACTCTTGAACGATTCCTCGGAGTCGGAGGGTTCCTCCCTGCACTCCTGCCCAGTCGACATGGAGTCGGTGGGGGAATCTCTTGATGGATGGAGGCCCTTCCTCCTTTATGGGCCTTCTCTGCCTGTTATCTCAGTCCACGGGTATGAAAATGGAGCCTGTCCAGAAATGGGCTCATTACCAACTGACCGAGATACTCCTGAGGAGGCCATCCTGGTGACAGAGGCCATTCTTGACCCTGCCCTGGAGCTTTGGCAGTGCTCTGCTTCCTGCCCTGTGCCCTCTTTCCGGATGACTTGCAAGTATACTTGCAAGTAAGTGGTACCTACTGGTTCACTCTTGGGATTCACAGAACACCCCTTGGCCAAAGGGCTGGTGGCCGATTCTGTGTTTAAGTGCTCTGGCAACACTGGGGATGTCAACAAGTCATCTGAAAGAGTCCAAGGAACTGAACCGCATGGCTAAAAAGGTCTACCCTGCCTCCTCGCTTGGTCTTTGCCAGGCGAGCTTGGCTCTCCTTAGGGCCCACTTCTCCCATGCCCTGCTGGGCACCCTGGATGAGGTGCTTCTTCATCTGCCGGCAGACCTCCAGACCACAGTCCAATAGGACTGAGTTGTGGATGAGCAGCAGTTCCAGAAAGCCATGGACATTGGGGACTCCTGTGCCCACTCCGTGGAGGCTACAGTGGCTATGCACCACAGGGCTTGGCTGAGGATCTTGACCTTCATGGTAGACACTCAGCACAAGCAGGCAGATGTCCCTTTTCTGGGCACCAACTTGTTCAGGCCTGGGATCAAGGATCACCTCACTTGCATCAAGAAATCCATTGCCACCTTGGACTCTGTGACATCTGCCCAGTAGGACCCCCAAGGGCTCTTAGCAGCAGCAGAAATAGAAGCCCTTTTGGTACACCTCTGCTTCTGCGACCAAACCAGCCCAACCCAGGCTGGACAGCAAGCCCAGGCCTGGTGACCTCAGCCGATGTCTGTGGCCTCGGTCACCCATAATCCTGTAGGGAGAGGCATCAGTGGCTCCTTCATCAAGTATACATTGATGTCCTTTAATCTCTTCTCAAAAGTGCTGTGGTGTAAGCCCCGTACCATCTTAGTTGCCCTTCTCTGGAATGCCTCCACCCTGGCAATATTCTTATGAAGGTATGGCCTCCAGAACTGTACACAGTACTCTAGGTGTGGCTTGACTAGTGTTTTTCACAATGGCATCACTGCCTCCTGCCTTCTGCTAGTGATACCTCTGCCTATGCAGCCCAGCTTGCCGCTGGCCCTCCCTGCAGCCCTGGTACTCGGCTTAGTCAACTTTAGGTCATCTGATATAATAAGCCCCAGGTCTCTTTCTTCCTTGGTGATTGTCAGGAACACCCCTCCCATCCTGTAGCTCTTCCCAGGATTCCCTCTTCCCAAGTGCATAGTTTTCCACTTCTTTGACTTAAACCTCAGTTGCCACACCTCAGACCATTTCTCAAGCTTCTCTAAGTCCCTTCTCATTGTCTCCACCCTGTCTGGAGTATCAACCCTGTTGCAGATCTTGGTGTCCTTTGCAAACAGGAAGACCTTTCCCTTCAGCCCCTCTGCAATGTCACTAATGAATACATTGAACAGGACTGGCCCAAGGACTGGTCACTAGGGTACCCCGCTGGTCACCCTCCTCTTCCTAGATTGTATCCCATTTATGACCACCCTCTGCCTCCTGTCTTTTAGCCAGTTCCTAACCCAGTCTACCACCTTGTGCCCCTTGCCCAGACTACCCATGTTGTTTACCAGCTTCTTATGTGGGACGGTGTCTAAGACCTTGCTGAAATCCAGGTAGGCGATGTCCACCGCTCCCCCTGATTTACTTCCTTCATCACCCAGTCAAAGAAATCTATCAGATTTTGTCTGACATGACCTACTTGCTGTGAATCCATGTTGCCTTGGATCCTGGGCACCAATGGATTCCAGATATCCCACTATTCTCTCTTTAAATAGTTTCTCTATGATCTTCCCCACTGCTGAAGTGAAGCTGACTGGCCTATAGTTCCCCACCTCCTCCCTACTGCCAGATTTGTGTAGAGGGACCACATGTGCCCTCCTCCAGTCCTGTGGAACCACTCCTGTGTTGAGTGACTCGGTGAGCAGTCGCCTCCATGAGCCCCGCCAATGTGTTCCCTGATACCTGTTGACCAGATCAATTACTATTTTGAATACAATCCTGATTTAATAATGCAGGATGAAGAGGAGGACCCTGAGGATTATATTCAAGGCCCCAAGTTGTCTGTGATGCCGTGGCAAACCGCAGAATTAATCGCAGAATTTGTAGAGCACCGCGGAAATCATGGCCACCCATGGAATTCACAGCCAATCATGAAATTTGAGGCCAACCACTGCAGAAGTTACTGCTGACCGCGGCACTCGCCAGCAATTGTTTCAAGATCTTAGTCCCATTCTGAAATTTTGCATGGAAGAGATTAGTTTTGATATGAACGCTCCTGGAGTCTGACAATTGCAGATGATAGTCGTGTCAGAGAAAGTAATTAGGAGAATCCCATAAAGGAGTACCACAGAAAGTGTTTTTGTCTTGGAATGCTGAGGTTGCAGTGTAAAAGGGAAAAATTAACTCTAAGGCAGGAGCCCTACACCAAGTGCAAGTAAAAAAAAAAATGGCTACTGAAATGCATGGTCAGACTCATAATAACCAGTGGCAGCTGACTGCGAAACTCACTGGCCATGAACCACGTAGTATTCAGTAAATTTCTTTCCAATCTCTGAGGGAAATCAGCACAGAGTCTTGGCTACTGGCAGAGCTGTGTGTGGAGGAGGGGGGAGACAACTGGTCCAACAATGGTTACCGCACTCACTTGGTCTCCCTTGATCTCCCCAAAAATCAGCTTGATCACGCAGAATGGTAAAGTTTGTCATTCAACATTAATTGAACTACAGCAGATTGGTGGGATGAGGGTACACTGTCCATTGACACCGCAGCCTGTGCTTGGGCTCTGATGTTTTTAGCTCTGTTTCTGTGCACAGACAATTTTTTTTATCCTTTTAAGCAAGATTTTCAGTTTGCTAAATTTATATTGTCTTGTATAAAACTATATCGGCATGTTTTGCAACTGGTCCCGCAAGGAGCCATTCTCAGGTTGACCAAGCATCTCAAGTGCTGGGGGCGTGTGGTATTCTACTATTACAATAGACCTTCAGGGATTAGCACGCAGTACAGATCTGAATTTGTAAAATATCATGCTGGTACTGCAGACTCCCTGATCAGTAGACAGCAGCTAAGTCTGATTTTTTTCCTATTGGTTTACACGAGGAATGCTGTTTTGGTGAGTAGTGAAGCTGAATATGGGGATAAAACATCCTGTTAAAGTAATTCTCCAAACTTCCCCTTTCATGAATGGCAGTAGATGCCCAGCCTTTTTAGATAAGTTACGTTAGTCCTGGAAACTTCAAACTTTAAATATACGTCCGTTTCCATTGTTTTATACAAGGCTGGATTCATAGCTCTGCAAAACTTAGTATAGGAAAAAACTTTGAATCAGGAAGTTTCCTAATGGGGCACAACGCATTTATGATACTTTAACTACTTTGTGTGAAATAGAGCCCCGTGCAGGTCTCTTTTATTTGAACTTTGGGGCATTTACCTATTGGATTGTTCTGGTCCATCACAAACAGCAGGACCCTTATCAAGGAACACTGTTTTTTTCACGAATTAATGGCACATGAGGACATTAAACTGGGAGATTATATTTTGCTATGTGTTTTTGTTCTGTTGGCAGCAGAACTGTTTGTGTTCTGTTTTTATTTTTTTTTTCCAGATGTATAAGTGACGATGTAACATGAGACTAGACTAGAGGGTAAGGCTTGTCTGTTTGCAGATGACACCAAGATCTGCAACAGAGTAGATGATCCAGATGGGGTGGGCAGAATGAGAAGAGATCTGGATAAACTAGCAAAATGGTCTGAAGAGTGGCAACTGGGATTTAATGCAAAGAAGTGCAAGATCATGCACATAGGGAAGAGAAACCCTGAAGCCACCTGTAGGCTTGGAGGGGAGTTGCTGGCAGTCACAAGGGAAGAAAGAGACTTGGGCATCATCATCATCACTGATGACCTAAAACCATCCAAGCAGACCTCTAAAGCAGTAGGTAAGGCTAAGGGGATGTTAGGGAGTATTAGTAGGGATATCACAAGTTGTAAGAGGGAGGTAATAATCCCTCTCTACATGACACTGGTTAGGCCCCATCCGGAGTACTGCATGCAGTACTGGAGGCCACACCTTCACAAGGACATTAACCAAACTGAGGCAGTTCAGAGAAGGGCAACCAAAATGGTGCAGGGACTGCATCAGAAGATATATGAGGACAGAGTAACGGAGCTCAATATGTATACCCTAGAGCAAAGGAGGGAGAGAGGTGATATGATCGAAACATTCTAACACCTTAAGGGCATTAACAGGGTGAAAGAGTCTAACATGTTTCAATACAAGAAAAATAGCGGGACAAGAGGACACAGCATGAGATTAGAGGGAGGCTGATTAAGGGGTAGTGTGAGGAAGTTCTTTTTCACAGAAAGGGTGTTGGATGCATGGAACAGCCTACCTCAGGAAGTGGTGGCTATGAATACAGTGCATGGCTTCAAACAGGCATAGGATAGGCATAAGGGAGCAATACAGATGAGTATGAATAGGTAGGCCACTGACAGCAAAGGACGATGGCACATTTATAAGGTAGAAAAAGAAATGGGCAGACTGGACGGGCCTTGCGGTCTTTCTCTGCCGTCAACTTCTATGTTTCTAGACTCCTTGCTGTGGAGCCGTTATGGAGACAAGACTGGAGGTTTCACTCTCCTACAATTGTTGAGCCTGGATGGAACATTTAGTGCATATTTTAATAATAATATACTGCTTCCATAAATTACATGCTATAGGTAATTATGATGGTTGAAATATATAATTAACAATGGAATAACTGGGAATTTAAATCAGAGGTAATTCATTGCTATGTTTTTACCTACATTTTGGCAGAATGTGGTTCTGTTAAATATATAAATGGGTGCTAGCCTGAAGCATTTAACCCTTCAATGAAAAATGCAGTGTTGTTAACAGGAAATGAAATTGGAGTCTAAGCACTGTATCTAGAAGGTATTTTATTGTCTCCTAATTATTACTTTGGAGAAATATAGTTTTTAGTGTTTAATAGAAATTGTTAGTAGATATTATTGTTTGATATGAATGATACACTATGTGTTGGCATCCTTTATTGATTTGCTTTTTATGAATAGCTGGCATATTTACTGTAGTTTTAAATGTATTCTATATGCAGGAGTGCCGTGGTGTTCACTCATCTTTTGCTGCTGTAGCGAACTACAGTTTTAGCTTAAAGTTCTAAATGCAGCTTTACCACACAAGAAGTCATCCTGCAACTCTCCTGCGACCTTAACTTTTGGTTGGCTCTGGCTCACTGGGGTTCTCGGGTGCTACCTTGCCTTTTTACACCCCCTTCCCATCTTTGCCACTCGACTGCCTGTCTTACTTCTTGATTAACAAGACTGCCGGATTTTGCACTTGCCATTAATTGTGGCTTCAGAGAACTGCAGCAGGTGTTAGAGTGAATTTAATAATTCTAAAAAAATTTTTTTAAATATACTTATTTAAATAGTTATGGCCAGAGACCCCCTACTGGCAGCAATTATTAACACAGCCTTTTCATTGCTCTCCGGGGCCAGATCCGGTTGTTAGGCGGGGAAAAAATTGTTTCTAAAGTAATTCTGCCCAGAAGAGCATTATTATTCTTAAAATAAATATATTTACAAAACATATCCCCACAGGTATGATGCCATTTATGAGGGGATGTGGTTCTTTTCCATGTTCCACTATGAAAACTGTTAAGAAAAGAAAGAAATCACAAAAGGCACCAATAGGAAATTGATTATTTTACTATTTATCAAACAATGGCATAGCAAAACATTTCATTTATGTTAATGAATGTAGCATTGTCACTGATCTTTAATTCTGTTAACGGACCGTCTCCCTTTAAACACTGCAAAGCAGAAAACTGTCCACTGATGTCTTTTGCAGTATTCTGGGCCTTACCACTTACCATGACCTCCTATTCAGCACCCACCACCCCATCCCACCCATGTATAAATTTGCCATAACGTACTTACTACATGTGTACATGTAAGTTTCTACATTTATAAGTCCAGTTGCTCTGATAAACACATGTATCACACTGTCTTTATCTTCACACTTATTGCATATATGTGATATGCAATGGGGACCTGTGCGATAAATGATTTCTCTATACAAGTGCTGTTTCACCTCAGGTAACCTCTAGGTGTTGTAAGCAGCATGAGTACTGTATAGACAAATCATTTATCACACAATGTCCACTTTGCATAGATTTAACTTATGCAATTGGATAGGACCTTGAATTATTTTTTTTTTTAATTTTAAAAAATATTATATATAGAAGTTTGTGGGTTTATTTTTTGAACTGGTGGTTTTGCTTGTTCCCCTAACCCATTGCCATGGACATGATGTCTGAATGACAAGCTGATGCTGCAAATGGCAGTTCACCATTGCCGCAGAACTGCCGCAAAAATTACAAACCACTGCCACAGAAGTTCTGCGGCAAATGGCTACCCTGCCGCAGAATTTGGTCCCAAAGTGCTGCAGAAAAATCAGAGCCCTGATTATATTGAAAGTCACTGTGAAAGGGGCGCTAGTTCTACTGTGTCCACCTGTGTCCCCCCCAGAGAACCCAGCTTCCTTACCGTGATGCAGCTGTTGCAGGCTGCCATAGGTTTTGATTTAGAGGAACAGGATACCACCAAGAAAATGTTTTTTTTCAACTTTATTTCCCTCTGGTCACTGGTAACGGGGGGGGGATCTCTCTGGCGGGGCCCGCTCAGCCACTCCTCTACCACCCACCAAAACCCCTCCCCTGACAGAGGAATCGGGTGCTGGGTCACCCCTCTCCCACAGACCCAATATGGGAAGAGGTGGGGACCATGGAGAGTCAAGTCAGGGTTGGGGCTGGCACTGGGCATATGGGAGCGACCCTGGAGTGTCCACCGTTGCCTCCCTGCCAACCGGGGTTTTTTCCTCCTTGTGTGTTTCCTCTGAGACACTGGATGATGTCTGCATGGTGGCTGCACCTCCACTGACGTCCGCCGGCGCCTGCCCCTCAAAGCAGCACTTTTCTCGCAGTACATTCGGTCTCCACTGGGAGCCACCGCAGAGCGATGTGTCCCCACAGGCCCACCCCAGGACAGGAGAGCAGTTCTCTGGATGCTCAATCCTCTCCTGAACCCTGGTTGCTAGCACCAAGAAAACGTTTTATGTGGAGGTAGTATAGCGTAGTGGTTAAGGGCACTGAGCTGCAAACCTGGGTTTGAATCTCATCAGCCCCGATAAAGAATCCAGGAGGCTGGATGTGCTAGATAAGAGGACTTTTGCCTCAGCCTTTCTCAGCATTAACTATCAGGCCCACATGGTCAAGTACCAAAATACTCTCTGGAGAAAGGCCAAGGCAGCTGCACAATCTTTACTGGAGGGTACCCTCAAACTGAAGCTCTTGAAGGCTCTCACATCTGGGGCTGATATAGGAAGACACCTGCTTCACATAGCCTATGATGTTTCTGATGCCTCTGCCAGGGCTGCTGCCTCAGGCATATGTCTAAGGAGGTACTCCTGGCTCAGGGTGGCAGGGTTTGTGAATGACATATAACAGTTAATTCTCAGGAGCCACTTTTTAGAGGATATAAAGGCTTGGGTGTCCAGGATATCCTTTCTTTATTTTTTTTTTGTATTATCTTTTTATCCCCTACGTGCCCTAATGTCCTCCACTCCTTTGGGTTGCCAAGTTCCCAGACCTACCCCATCTCCCTTACTATCCCCACTTGAGCCACTCCTCCAGCCTCACATCACAGCCGGGCCCGAAGTATCCTGGCATAGCCCTTTCGCTGGGTGGGTCCCCCTTCTCTGAGGGGGAAGGCACCAGAAGGGGGGTTACTAGTGCACTCTTAGTAGGTTTGGGGTGCTGCTGAGGTGGAGAGAGGGCTCTCTGGAAGACTTTGGCAGTAGCGGAGCATGGCAGCCATCATCCAGCGGACCACTGGAGCTGTTTCTGGTTTTCTGGGTTCCCCATCGCGCCGCTCATGCAGTGCCTCCAGTTTCCACTGGGGGCCGCTGCTGAGTGAGGCCTTCCCCAATCCCACCCCAGGATAGGAAAGCAGTCCTTTGGATGCTCGATCCTATCTTCCCCCTGCCAACCTCTGGCACCCCAAGTCCATTCCCGAACCCGGGTTGCCGACATGGTCTGAGGTAAGGCGCCAGCGCCTCAACCCTCTATGCCACCAGGCTGGCTGGATATCCTTTTTAATCTTCAAGCTTCGGGCAGGACCCTAAAGTCTGTACACTCCCTCTACCATACCCAACCAAGGGGTAGGCAAAAAAAACCTTTTTGCCCAGCTGGTGCTAAACACCATCCAGCTACCAGATAACAAGGTAAGGGCAAGGGGAGACTTCTGGTGGCACTATGGAGCACAAGACAGGGCGAAACGAGAGCTCTCTGAAACAAAAATAAATCTTTAAATACTTGAAACTTTGGGCTCAACAAAAAGACAAACTGAAAGTATTAAATTCTGGCTACAAACCAGGCTACAAAAATTCTCAAAATACAAGAAATCGCTTCCAAGCCTTGGTGGATGAAGGTGAAACAGCCGACGGCTCCTCCGACACAGAACTCACTTCGCAGCCTGCCAATGAAAATAAAAAAGGCCGCCTGCACAAACTACAACACAACTGAGACCCAAACCAAGAGAAAATACTGCTGGCCATACAGGAATTCAGAACAGAAATGCAGGTGGCAATAAAAGACTTACGATCAGCTCTGGGGTCGTTACAGCAGAGAGTGGACGAGGCGGACCAACAGATCTCCACAAACATGGCCTGACGCGATTCCCTGGAGGCCTCTATCTCCTACCTTGCTAAAACACAGCTACAGATTGTCCTCCAACAGGAGGATGCAGAGAATTGAGGCCAACAGAAGAATCTCCATTTTTACAGGATTCCGGAAAATGAGGACGGCCACGACGTGACTGCCTTTCTCGATAATTTTCTACACACCATTCTGGAGTTGGGGCCGGATTACCGCATTGACATTGAGAGGGCCCATAGGGCGCTAGGACCAAACCCTCTGCACCCAGATCCCCGCCCCCCGGTTCATAGTCACCCGCTTCTTAAACTACCCAGTAAAGGACGACGTCTTACAAAAAGCATGGAAGAAAAAGTTTAAATACGCTGAGCAGCGCATTCTAATAGATAACGACTATGCGCCTACAACACAAAAACTCAGAAGGGAATATATAGAAACATAGACTTTGATGGCTGATAAGGACCGCTTGGTCCACCTAGTCTGCCCATTTCACTACCTACAGGATAAGCTGCAGATCCTAGTTAACCAACAGCCTATTTCTTCTTACCCCCCACAAGAATTGCCTTATGTCTGTCCCATGTATTCTCGAATTCTCCCACAGCTTTAGACTCCACAACCTCCTCAGGAAGGCTGTTCCATACGTCCACCACTCTCTCTGTGAAAAAATACTTCCTCACATTTCCCCTGAACCGCCCTCCCCCCATCTTTAAATTGTGTCCCCTTGTTCTTGCACATCTTTTTCTGAAAGATGCTACCCTCTTGGACTTTGTTGATTCCACTGAGGAACTTAAAAGTTTCTATCATGTCCCCCTCTCCTCCTTTCCTCAAGGATATACATATTAAGCCTTTAATCTCTCCTCATACGGCTTCTCTTGCAGACCCTGCACCATTTTAGTTGCCCTCCTCTGAACTGCCTCCATCCTGTCTATGTCTCGTGAGATGGGGTCTCCAGAACTGGACGTAGTACTCCAGATGGAGTCTCACCAACTGTCTGTACAGAGGGATAACAACTTCCTGTTTTCTGCTGGTGATGCCTCTCCCTATACTTCCCAGTATACCCCCAGCCCTCCCTACTGCCTTCTCACATTGTTTGCTAACATTAAGGTCATCTGATATGATTGCCCCCAGGTCCCATTCCATTTTTGTTATTACTTCCCCCCATTGTGTAATCTTCCCCTGGGTTTTTGTTTCCCAGGTGCATTATTTTGCACTTCTTTGCATCTAATCCAAGCTGCCATACTTCTGACCATTCCTCCAACCTTGCCAAGACCCTTCTCATCCTTTCCACGCCTCCTTGTGCATCAACCCTGTTGTAGATCTTTGTGTCATCTGCAAAGAGGCATACTTTTCCTCCAGTCCCTCTGCAATGTCACTTATAAAGATATTAAAAAGGACTGGACCCAGTACTGAACCCTGTGGTACCCCACTAGTAACCCCTCTTTCTTCAGAGTAGACTCCATTTACAATTGCCTTCTGTGTCCTGTTGTCCAGCCAATGTTTTACCCAGGCTACCACCCTTGGACCAACTCCCAGGCTGGTTAATTTGACTATTAATCTTTTGTGTGGGACCGTGTCAGATGCCTTGTTAAAGTCTAGGCAGGCCATGTCCACAGCCCCTCTCTGGTCTACTACTTTGGTCACCCAATCAAAGAAATCGATTTGAATAGTCTGACATGACCTTCCCGCTATAAACCCATGCTGCCTTGGGTCCTGTGCCCCACTGGCCTCTAGGTACTCAACAATTCTTTCCTTCAGAAGTGATTCCATCACTTTCCCTACCACAGAGGTCAAACTGACAGGTCTATAGTTTCCTGCCTCTGTCTTGGTCCTGCTTTTGTGAAGGTGAATCACATCCACCTTCCTCCAGTCCTCAGGTACCGCACCATCCTCCCATGGTTTGTTAAAAAGGGTAGTCAGTGGTTTCACTAGTTCTCTCCTTAATTCTTTTAGAATTCTGGGGTGAATTCTGTCAGGCCCCATTGCTTTGTCCACCTTCAGTTTTAAGAGTTCTTTCAGAACCCTTTCTTCTGTGAAAGGACTGGGATCAACCCCCTTTTCAAGAGTGCTTCTGTTAATTGGATTAGACACCTCCCCCTCCTTCTCTTTTGTGAATACTGAGCTGAAATATTCATTCAGTATCCCTGCTTTTTCACTGTCCATTCTATTCAGCCTCACTATCCCTCCCTTTGTCTTTCTACGCTCCCTGATGTACCTATAAAAGGTTTTATCCCCCCTTCTTAACCAAGGCTATCTATATCCCACTATTTCCCTGCCACAGGCAACATCAACTTAAATTTAAAACTCCACACCCCTCCAAGATGATTGTGCGGTTTCCCACGGGACAAAAAAACTATGAAACAGCAGACGAGGCAAAATTAGACCTCCAGGCCTGTGGTTTCTTGGATGCCAGTCATGACTGAGCAACAGGATACAAGGGATGAGAACAGAGACCCTCACACCAGAATACAGCAAGCAGCCGATGAGAGAAGCAGGCCCAGGATCTCCCCTTAGGAGAAACAGTGAAGCAACTACAGCGTTTCTGACTGCAATAGTCTTACCATTGAGGGACAAAAGCAAAAACAGGACCTTAGACATCTTGCCTAAGAAGGCTAAGTAAGGTTTGTGACTTTGGGTGATTGGTTGGGATAACAGCAAGTCCCTCATGTGGACAGAGAGACTTTTCCCCCCACACCTCGACCCAGGAACAACCACTCACCAGCCAGGTGAAAGATCAAGACTGCATAAAGCTTGATCCTAAAATTGATCGACTGGACAGAATATAAACTATTTTCCCCTTTCAGCAAGACATCGAGGAAACTAATTTCTGTAAAATACTGATTGATTTTTTTCCTTTTCCACAGTTTCACCCTTAAACATTATCTGTAGGTTTTTTAATGGGCTAAGCATATGTATATGGCTCCTTTGGTGGTGTTTTCCTCTGTGCTTTCTGTACTTCTCTCTTGAAGAGGGAGGAGAAAAATGATATGGGCAATATATTTTATACCAGGGCAATAATTTGGGATGAGCGGCTGCTCTCTAGAACTGTACAGATTTAGGATAAAATGAGGGGGGGGGGGAGATGAGGGGCATTCAAGAATAAAGACCTTAGATTTGAATATAGATTGGGTGACAGGGTAAACCAGCAAATGTATTTATTTATTGAATTTTGATGACTGGGTAGGCCCACTGGGCTTTGGAGGTCCCTTTTTCAGGGGTGACCCGGGAGTTACAGGACTAGTAGGATACACAATTAGAACAGATATAGATTATAGCATGTAACAGGTGAACATATATATATATATATATATAGCAATGACATATTACATAGCAAGTTACAATGATTAGCAAAGTGAGACAATGGAGCAGAGCCACAGCAACACCTGGGTTGCAATAACCCAAGTAGAGTATTTTGGGAGGAGAGTCAGTAGAGAAGGGTTAGGGCTCCCGGCTCAGGTAGGAGTGAGGTAAGTGCTCAGGCAAGAGGGTGGTGTGGAAGTATCAGGTCACATAGCATTGGCATTGACTCATGGCAAGCATGTGTGCCTTGAGTCTTGTTCAGAAGCTCGCAGGTGATGGAGCTTCCTAAACCCCAGGAGGAAGGTTGCTCCATGGGGAAGGGGCAGTGTGGGAAAAGGACATGCCCCCTGTATTGGTCCTTACCCTAGGGAATTCGAGAAGAGTTTGGCCTGAGGTCCGTAGGTTGCGAGGATTTCACTTGGCAGTTATGAGCCATGCCAAGCTTGGGGGAGGTGCTGAGCTAATTAGCTTATGTGCTAGGCAGAGCACTGGGTACCTGAGACAGGCTTCGAACGAAGGCCAGCTAAGAAGTTCTAGAGAATCACAGTGGTGGCTCCTAGAGTGGGACTGAGTGGCAAAGTGGACCACCTTGTTGTACAAGATCTGTAACTTACTGAACTCAAGCTTGGCCATTCCCTGAAGTATCGGGGCAGCATAGGTGAGTGTTGGTAGGAGGACACACGAGGCAATGGCTGTCCTGGCTTTGGGAATCAGCTGATCCTTGAGACAATAGAGTGTACCAAGTTTACCATGAATGACTTTGGTGACTTGGTCAACATGTTGTTTTAGAGTGAAACCTTGGTCCAAAGTAAGGCCAAGGTATTTTGAGGAGGCAACCACTTCAAGTTTGTTACCTGCCCTAGAAGTGAGTTGTAGGTGTTGTGATCTGTTTTGGCCAAGGGATCTGGGTCCGAACAACATGGCCTTGGTTTTGGTAGTATTAAGGACCATTTTATTCTTAGTGAGCCAGTCCTCCATAGTGAGTAGGTGCTCTTGGAGGGATAGACTGAGGTCAGCCAGGTTGTCAGAGGATCTGTTAATCATGCCGTCATCCGTGTACTGGATGACATTACTGCTCCCGCAGTGGTTGTGCAGATCATTTATAAACAGGGAGAACAGGAGGGGAACGAGTATGAACTCTTGTGGTACCCCCTCCTTAAGGGGCATTGGATCAGAGATCTTGTCCTTCCACTTGACCCTCTGAGAGCGACCTGTAAGGTAGCTTTTAAACCACCTGAGAGCATGAGTGTCCAGGTCTATGTTACACAATTTGTGATGTAGGAGTCAGTGGTCGACCAAGTCGAAGGTCTTGGAAAGGTCGATGAAAACCGCACCTGTGTTGGACCCCGAGTCAAGTTCCCTAAGCACATCTGCTGAGAACTTTGTTAGAGCGGTGTCTGTCCTATGCTTAGCTTTGAACCCATGTTGAGCCAGGGAAAGAAGATGGTGTGCCTCTAAGTATTCACAGAGTTGAGTGTACACCAGTTTTTTCCTGGATTTTTGCAAGGGTGCAAAGCAGGGAGATTGGCCTATAGTTGCCAATGGGTTCCGCAGGCCCACCCTTGTGAACCGCGACCACATGAGCGTGTTTCCACAGCTCTGGGACAGTCCCTTCTAGAAGGGACCTGTTTATGAGACAGGTAAGAGGCCTTGCGAGTGCTGGAGCACCGTCCTTAAGTAGTCTAGCTTGGATACCGTCAGGCCCACCTGATCCTCTGGTTTTCGAGGACTTTAGAAGGGAGAGGACTTCTTTAACCTTAGCTAACCTCAGATGAAATGATAGGTGGTCTAGGTTAGGAGGTTCCAGAATGTGGGACTCATTTTTAGTCACTGGGAGCCCAGCCTTGTAATCGTCCAGGTTCGTGAAATGGCAATTAAGGGCCTCAACAATGAGGGTCCCATTGTTCAGTAACTGCCCATTTGCCTCTACAGGGCCTGGGTCTGCCTTGCTTTTTCCCTTTAACAGCTCGTTGATGTGAGACCAGAATAACCTTGGGTTGCCTAGGTTAGTATTCTGGAGGTGATTGACGTATGCCCTTTTTGCCAGTTTGACTGCATGCTTACGTTGGTTTCTAAGAGCTCTGTAGGTCTCAAGGTCAGCTGGGAGTGAGGAGCTCTTGAACTTTTTCCAGGCTTTGTCGCGGCGGATCATCAGGGCCTTTAGGGAGAGAGTGATCTACTTGTAGCAACTGCCTTTAACATGATGGGTCTTCACCGGGGCAAAGAGATCGACGGCCCTCATGAGGGATTTCTGGAAGAAGGCGACTGCCCCGTCCAGGGTGGGGAGGCGTCGTAGAGGACTCCAATCAATATTACTAAGAAAGGTATTATATTGTTAGGGTGAGAATTTAGAGCAGTCCCTCATGAGGATTCTTGGTTGAATCCTGTCTGCCCTATTCTTCCAGACACAGAAGATGGGCTAGTGGTCGCTCAGGGCATTGGCCATAGTGCCTGCCATCTGAATATTCTTTGGGTTTGACACCAGAGCCCAGTCGATGGTTGAGTGCCTTCCCATTCTATGATTCATTCTGTTGGGTTCAGTGATAATCTGGACAAGATTTACCTCATGTAGCAGGCCATTAATAGATGACTTAGCCTCCTGGGCCCTGTTCAGGTTAAAGTCCCCCAGTATCAAGAGTTCTGATGAGACCTCAGTGGCTAGGGCTTTAGTGAGTGTCTCCAGGGATTGGAGAGCATTCTTAGGGGGGCTATATACACACCCAATGGTAAGGTGCTTGACACTGCCTAGGGTGAACCGTATAAAGATCGATTCGATCTCAGGGGACGTGCTGTGCAGCATGCTGATCTGGGAGGAGATTAAGGTGTCCTTCATGTAGATGAGCACACCGCCCTTCCCTTCTAGTTATTCTGTCTTTTCTGTAGTGGACATACCCTGGGGAAGCTACTTCGTGCTCAAGGAGGTGGGGTTTTAGCCAGGTCTCCGAGACTGCTAGCACGTTTGGATTATATAGGTCAAGTCATGCTTGAACTTTGTGTATCTTTGGCCGAAGGCTACATACATACATACATACATATATTCATATGAGCAATCCGCAGCCTCTTTGATGACAGCCGGGTCTGGTCCTGGGGGGAGGATATTGAGAGGTTTGCAATTCCAGGGCCCGAGTTCAGTTGGATATCGCCCGCAAGAAGCAACAGAGCTGTTAGCAGAAGACGTAGGGTTAGGGTCAGAGAGGGAGGCCTCACTTTGCTGGATAGTCTCCTGGTTTGTCGAAGTGACCTGTAGCAAATCCCATTTCTTGAGAATTCGTAGGCAATTTGGAGGGAGATAGTGCTCGTGGGGGAGGGGGAGTAGTAGTGGCTGGTGGGGTGTGTAGCAGGTCCCTGTGGGCCATAGGTAGTAGGGTCATGTAGGCTAGCGAGCCAGTCCACCCAAAGTACAGCAAGAATATACTGTAGGTGGTTAGAGAGGAGGAGACTTCTGTTTGGTTTACAGGAACACAGCTTGCCAATCCACGTTGACCGCTGGCTAGGCATCCTTGCGTCAGGGTACAGACACTGTGGTTTCATGCCTTTACCCTGCAATAGAACGGTTAGATCATGTGTAGTTTCCGCAGGGGGACAGTCACCGGGCAAAGATCACAGTAGGGAAACAGAGTGAGGTTCAGGACAAGATTGTTTTTTGTGTTAGAGTAGTACACAGGTTTACCCCTCTTAACTTCCTAACAACAGCAGCTGGCAAAAGCAGCCCTCACTATGCCTGAGTTATCACTAGTCTAGATCACATAGGGATATTCTAATTCATATGTTACATTAGTCAGACTAGCATCAAATTAGGGCAGCACAATTATGAAAAGTCCGATTACTGTCTATTAGTAAGCCAAATGTACAAGTTCAAGGCAAGGAACAAGATTCAAGCACCTCCGAGCAGATGTACCGGCTCGTATGGCAATAACTTGGCAGTGAAGTGTCAGTAAGGAGGAGCTTGTTATGGCGATGAGTCTACTGAGACTCAGCCTAGTATATTGACCTCAGCCCACTCTATTGGCCACTAGTAGTAGTGGGTGGGGCGACTGCACATTTAACGGGAGGAGGGAACGGGGTGGGTGGCCGGGAAATTTCAACTTCCACAGTGTCTGTGGATTCAAGCTGCCGGGGAGGTCTGTCTGCAAGGAGCAGCTAGCCGGCGCCTCAATCCCAAGGTACACTTCGTAGTAGAGATGCAGTCGTGGGGGGGGGACCTGATTCAGGAGGTCACGCTCGCCGCCCCTGACAATTGCTTCTTCGGACCAGACGGAGGTTTAGCCACTGAGCTGGGTTGCAGCCTTTTTGTGCAGGGTTGCCCAGCGTCATGGCTCCCTCCCACCCAATAGGCGCTTCTGCCTATTCAAAAATGTTGGCGCCAAATGAGACAAAGATGCCAGTATGGAGCCACAAGCCCTTCCAGCAAAACTCAGTTCTCAGTTCATTTTTAAAAGTCCCCAGGCTCTTCAAACTCCACAGTGTCTGCGATTCAAGCATTGAGGGAGGTACGCCCGGCAAGGAGCAGCTAGCCGGCGCCTCAACCCCGAGGTACACGTCATAGTAGAGATGCAGTCGTGGGGGGGGGGCCCAATTCAGGAGGTCACCCTCGCCGCCCCTGGCAATTGCTTCTTCGGGACCAGACGGAGGTTTAGCCGTAAAAATTAAAAATTCCGCTCTCTCAGCATATTCATGGTTTCATTGAAAGCTTGGCGTTTCTTCTGAACCCATTGGGATAAGTCCTGGTGCAGAGTCAGCTTGCATCCCTCATAGACAAGTTCCTTCTTCGCCCTGTAAGCTAACATCACTTCTTATCGGTCTTGAAAATTATGCAGATGAAAGATGATCTGCCTGGGCGGTTGATCTTCCGGCGGCCGAGGGGCCAGTGCTCTGTGGGCTCTCTCCAGCTTTAAAAAAACATTCTTGAGCTGCATCCCCAGGAGCTATGGTAAGATTTTGGCGCAAAAATCAAGGACACTCTTGCCTTCAGCTAGCCCCCGGAGTCATAGATTATTCTTTCTAATTTTCCCAGTAATCAGCTGATTCTCCTAATTGTTCTAATTCACTTTCTAGGGCTAGGACTCTGTCTGGAATCTTATGCATGGCATCCTCTATGTTTGAGATGCTCTGCTCCACCTCAGTGATTTGTTTTCTATTTTCACCAACTTCCGAGGTAATCAAAGCAATCTTCATCTCAAAGGCATCGAGCTATGGTCTCAGCCGCTTCAAGACCTTATCACCCACCGCTCGACTCAGCACTGCGATCTCGGCCGCTGATAATGAAATAGGCTCCAACATGGTAGCATTTGGCGCGACTCCAAGGCCAGATTTTTTAGTCATAGTTTTAGAGGTATTTCTCATTGTTTTGCCCGGAACTAAGTACTCCTTCATGTTCCTCATTATATCCTCTGTTCAAATAGTCGATTGATCGTTAAGTTAGCTTTGCTGAATTATGATTTTTAACTTATGTGGTGCGGAGGTGTGGAGCTTTGCATCTCCTCTACTCGATGCTCATTAGTGCCCCCATTTATGGCATTTCTTGACTTAACATCTGCATTAGATAATGTAAATAGGGGAACTTTATGGGGGATTCTATCGAGCTGGGGTATAAATAGGAAGCTTTTGGTTTTAATCAAGCAATTATATACAAATACAACTATCCGGATTAGGTACTTCATGGATGATAAATTGTCATCCCCTACTCAAATAGATAAAGAGGTAAAACGGGGTTGTTTGCTAGCCCCTGTTCTATTTAATGTATACATAGATCAGGTGGTGCATAACTTTGATATGTGTGATGCTGATGCTCCAAGAATATCACATACGAAGGTTAATGGTACTCTTTATGCTGATTATAATCTTTTGCTTTCTAAATCTACTATCAGACTTCAAAAAGTCATTCTTGTCTGGCCTCCACACTTCAAAACTTAGATTTGAATATAAATGTAGAAAAATCTAAGGATTTAGTTGTAAATAGAAATAAAAAACAGAATTATAAATGATCCATAAATAATATGATGTTGGAGGCAGTTTGGATCCTGGACCGAACTCCCTAATATTGGATTGTTGTGACATCATCGGTCCAATCCTTGTGCAAATAGTCTGGTGCTCCCTGGAATCGGGCGAGTTTCCTAACTCCCTGAAAGAAGCGGTGGTGACACTTCTCTTGAAGAAAGCTTCCTTGGACCCAGACTGTTTCACAAACTACAGACCCATCTCAAACCTACCCTTTATTGGGAAAGTGATTGAGAAGGTAGTGGCGGTCCAATTGGAAAACCATTTAACCATCCATGACATCTATGAACCTTTCCAATCGGTTTTCGTAAAAGACATAGCACCGAGACTGCACTGGTTCGGGTGCTGAATGATCTCCTGAGGGCAAGAGACCAGAAGAGACGTTCTATTCCAGTTCTTCTTGATCTCTCATCAGCTTTTGACACTGTGGATCATGTGGTGTTGTTAGCATGCCTGAGGCAGATTTGCGGAATATCAGGAATCGTCCTCTGATGGTTCATCTCATTCCTCACTGGGAGATCACAAAGAGTTATGTCAGAGTTTTTTTTCCTCTGGCCCGTCTCCTATGTTGTGTGGGGTACCTCAGGGTTCTGTGTTGTCTCCCATATTATTCACAGTGTATATGCTGCCCCTTGGAGACATTATAAGATGGTATGAGCTGAGGTTTCACTGCTATGCAGATGATACCCAGCTATACCTGTCTTTCGCTCCTGACCAGGATAGAGCTCTCCTGGTGTTTAACAACTGTCTGAAAGAAATCCAGGATTGGATGGATTCTAGTTGGCTGAAGTTGAACTCAGAAAAGACAGAGGTTTTGGTCGTGGATCCAGGCTGTCAGATAGAGGGGCCGCCTGTTGGTGCACCCTCAGGAATTTTATCTTGGCGGTGTGTTACTTCCGACCTCCGAACAGGTGTGTAACCTAGGGGTTATCTTGGATGACAGGCTGACACCACAGTCACAGGTGTCAGCAGTCGTCAAGACTTTCTTTTAGGACTTCCGGTGATGTAGTAGGCGGAAATGGCCACTTAACTCTTTGCTCTGGCTCTCCAGTGATAAACAGAAGAGAATCCAGTGCTTCACGGTGGCATCTTGCATTTCTATATTGCATTACAGGCACAAGAAGGGAACCGTAATGGTCTGCATGAAGAAAAAGGGTTCTTTGGTTGCCAAAATTGCTTCAGTAAACTCACAAGATAGACTGACGGCAGGCCTCAGTCCAGCTCCTTCACGCTTATCTGTGCTCTCAGTGTCCGGGGCCAAGGACTCGTGCTCTGATTCTGATTCAACTAGCACCAGGGCAGAATCGAGAAAAATAGTAAAGCTTTTACATAGGATAGATGCAAAAGTCTCAGACATCCAGAGGGACTTTGAAAAATTGGAGTCTAGGACTACCGCAGTGGAACAACACCTAGAGGGGCTGCAGGCCGAGCATATGGCCTACGGAAGGTCATTGGCATTACTATACAGCAGGGAGAAAGTTCTAACAGCTAAGGCCGAAGATGCAGAGGCGTGCTCCAGGCATAACAACATAAGGGTGGTCAGCATACCAGAAGGGGCTGACATTGTGGCCTTTATGGACTGTTGGTTAAAAACGGAGCTGCAGATGGAGGAGGAAACCCAACTGGAGATTGAAAGGGCGCATAGGGCCCTTGCCCCAAAGTCCAAGCAGGGCACCCCTCCCAGAGCCATTATAATCAAATTCTTGAGATGCCCCATTAAGGATAAGGTTCTCCATCTGGCATGGGCTAAGAGGGATCTGAATTTCGATGTAACAAAGGTGTTTGTCGACCAAGATTTCCCCCCTTCCTTGGCTCAACATCGGAGGAAGGTGCTTGGTGTTGTGAAACAGCTTAAAGAGAAGGGCACGAGGGCTCAGCTGCGTTACCCTGCAAGATTGTGGACAGAATTGCCTGAGGGTCCCAAAACCTACGATTCTTTACTGATGGCCCATGATTTCCTGGTTTTGAAGGACATTCAGATCCCAGATATAAAAGAAGAGATTGCAGAGAAGGAGATTGAGCAGCTTCTCTGGGCAGTGGCTTTAGGCTCGAGGAATAATAACCGGCCCCACTTCAGAGTGGACTCGGTTTTGCCCTTACATGCTGATCTATCTAAATGGATTACCCAAGGGGAAGCACCCCGAGAAGATTAACTGAACTGTAGTAACTGAATGCTTTTTGTTTTTCCCTTTCTTTTCAGGGACCGACTGTTAAACCTGAACTCACTTTGATTAGGAGTACCTTGAAGTGTTACAATTGCTATTCAAGCAAAGTGCTTTAGCATTTACAATAAGGCGATTAAGATGTTTACCTTGTTGTTTTTTCCCAATCAGTTGCCCTGAACCTGGGTGGTGTAGAACTAGGAGGATCCCTCTCCTCCTTTTGGTGAGAGGCTGGTTCGTATTGGCACCACAGGAGGGTTGGAGGGCAGTCCTTTTGGTTTGGATTCCATGGCGGGTGGGACCTTTTTTTAGGGTAGCGCCTTCCTGGAGTCCGGCTCTGGTTCTGGTCCCCCTGACCTCACAGGGCTTTTCTGTTCCTCCTCTTTTCCCTTCTTTGCAAAGGATACTGACTTAACGTGGATTTTTGCAGAGGAGGGAGCTATCTCAACGGCCATACTCCAAACACCCACAAGAAGGGCAGCACATATAATTTAAAGTAAGACAAATATTCTGATTCTAGTGGGTCATGGGCATTTTGACCACCCATCCTCTCGATATAAACAGCAACAGATGGTCCTACTCTTTATTAGCTTGGGGGGGGGGTTCTGCTTTTTGATTTTTCTTTTTTGTTTTCCCTTCATAGAATGGGTGGAGAGAGGGTTACTTCCTCACAATTTAGATAGCTGCATTAGATCGCCAGTCGACGTGGAGTTTGAGGCCTGCCTGGAACTCTGTCGCATTGGGCCCCCACCTAATGGTCAGAGCTATTTATGGGGAATGATTACATAATTTATTATTTTTATTTTTTTTCTCTAGGACAAGGCCTCATAGGGTTATTTTCGGCCAAGGATGACATAATCCACTCAAGAGACCTTTCTTTTCATCTGAATGGGAATACAAATTGGTGTGCCCCCCTCATCCGCAAGATGGTTTGCCTGTTTCTTTTCTGTGCCATTTTAGAATGAGGGCTAATTAATTAACAACCTTCTTGTTCCCCCCCCTTTTTTTTTTTTTTTTATATGCAGTCTGAGCTGCACTGGATTCATCAAGGACAATTTTGGTTAATGGGTGAACGCTGGAGACCCAAAGGGTTCTTTTTTTTCCAGCCCTTCCCGGAAGCTTTTCCTTAGGGAAACCAACAGAGGGCACAGGCTTGTGACTCTCCAGGTTTCTGAGGAGCCTCTATCCTTTTCACTCCTAGTGGAGTGTTGTTCCCTCTAGGAGGTGTAGTTCTTTTTTCCTCCTACTTCACATCGAAGCACCTGCCGAGCTGAGTATCGTCAGCATGGATGGATGCTTTGGCTCTTAAGCTGTGTGAGAGCAACAACCCTTTGTCGTTGTGCTCCCTTTGTGGAGCCAGGTTCACCGCTTTTTGTGCAGTGCTTGTAGCCTTATCTGACTTAATGTGTGTTATGATGGTTGTATTATTTGTTGCTCTGTTTCTTTTCTACCCTGTCTCTCTTTCCTGCCTCTACTTGCCTTTGGGAGAGTGCCTTTTTTGTACGACAAGGTGTTATGATTGTACAATTGAATATAGGGTGCATAATAATTTCTGGAGTTTTCTTATATATATAAATAACGTGGCTGACTTGACAATTTGCTCACTTAATGTTAAAGGGATTAACAATGTTGTTAAACGTGAGAAGGTATTAGCTGAATTTAAAAGGGAAAAGTGTGACATTGCCTGTTTACAGGAGACCAGGCTGACCCTGGGAGAGCACATGAAATTGCACAGGGATTGGGTGAATATAGTATGTTCAGATGAGCACCCACAATCCAAAAAAGGGGGGAGTAGCTATCCTATTTCGTAGGGGCCTTCCCTTTCAGATTCAGTCTGTAATTAAGTCAGGCTCTGGACACCAACTATCGGTTTCTGGCATTTACAAGGGTCGAACGATACATTTGGTTGGAATTTATGACCCCACCCCACCTTCTGGAGATTTTTTTCGCTCCCCTTTTAACTTGGTAGCTAGATTACCCCTGGGACAAGTTATTCTTATGGGGGATTGGAACTGTGTTGAGGACGTCAGTAAAGAAAGAAGCTCTACCAAAATCCCAGGATCAAAGTCCTGCTCTCAGTTACTTTGTAACCTGCTCGAAGAAGCTGGACTAATAGATCCATGGTGACAGTTTAATCCCTCGGTGAAAAATGCCACCTTTTTTTCTCCGGCCTCCAGTATGTACTCCAGATTGGACAGATTTTATACCCAGAGAAATGCTTTGCATTCATTTAGGGACATTTCTATCCTCCCGATCACGATCTCTGACCATGCTATGGTCAAGGCACAGCTTCGCTGGGACACAGTGGAGGGGGGCGGACTCTGGAGATTTGATCCGGGACTACTCAACGATAAACAGTATAAAGAATCTACCAAAAGGGTTATTTAGTGTTATCTAAAAGAAAATACATAGGCGTTTTCTAGGCCCAAGTACTTGTGGGATGCCTTAAAGGTGGTAGTCAGAGGGCATACAATAGCATTTGCCTCCCATAAGCATAAACTGCATCAGGCTCCTATTCAGGAGGCTCTCACATCTATTGCTGACCTGGAGGCAGGTCTAGTCATACACTCAAAAAGTTGAGGGAGGCCAGGGATTCTTATAATTCTTTATTACACCAATAGGTAGAGAACTCCCTTAGATATGCCGGGCAGCGTTACTATGAGAGGGGAGAGAGGGGAGAGAGGGCAGGCAAATTGCTTGCTCTAAGGCTCCACAAGCAGGCAGACGATAGGTATGTGGCTAAGGTTAGTTCAGACCCACCTAATCTCTCTTATAAGATTCTTCCTGGTGAAATAGCACAAGAGTTTGTGGAATTTTATAGGCAACTCTATACGAAGAAAGAAACACAAGAGCACGGTGAGAAAGTCTCAAATTTCCTACAAGGACTGGAGCTTCCTGCCCTGTCTTGCACTCAGAGAGACTCCCTGGAGGTTCCCTACACTGATGGAGAGGTGGGGGCAGCTATCAGAGCTCTCAGTTCTGGCAAGGCTCCCGGCCTGGATGGGTTCACCTCAGAATTTTATAAAGGGTTCCAGGAGGTGTTAACCCCGTTACTTACCAGAGTCTGCAATGTGGCGCAGGAGCCGGGGGCCTTGCCAGATACATGGGGAGAAGCCCTTATTTCGGTATTGCCCAAACCGGGGCAGGATCATACCTCATGCGCTGGGTGTCGACCAATTTCACTGCTCAACCAAGATGCAAAAATCTTCACTAAGATTATCAGCGAACGTTTACAGAAAGTGGTCCCCATCTTAGTTCACCCAGATCAAACTGGGTTTATACCCGGGAGGCACATCCAAGACAACATTAGATTGCTGTTAAATGTCATTTCTATGGCCCAGCTCCCCATAGACTCCTCACTTTTGGCAATACTATCTTTAGATGCTGAGAAAGCATTTGATCATCTAAATTGGCAATATTTGGACTTGGTCTTGGGGAGTTTTGGGTTCGGTGAGAAATTTTGGACGTGGATAATCCAATCTATACTCCAAACCTAGAGCAAAGGTCCAGGTGAACGGGACAATTTCCACTCAATTTGGGATTGAGCGAGGCACCAGGCAGGGCTACCCCGCTCCCCTTTCATATTTGCCCTTAGCTTGGAACCTCTGGCAGCATATATTTTGCAAACAGATATTTTTCAAGGTCTCCGGGTTAGAGGGGCGGAGGTCAAGGTCTCTTTATATGCCAACGACACCTTATTATATATATCAGATCCAGTAAATGCAGTTCCTAGGATTTTCAGCCTTCTCTCTGAATTTGGAGCTCTTTCCAATTATAAGGTTAATCTGAATAAATCTGAGCTATTCCCTCTGGTGGGTTCATTGGATCAGCCCTTATCAAAGATGCAGCAAATTAGGTGGTGTAAGTCAGGGTTTAGATATCTAGGGATGTGGGTCCCTAGGGACTTCAAGGCCATATATTCTACAAATCATTTAAGGATGCTTCAGGAGATTCAGGAGGACTGCAACAGATGGGAGGAGCTTCCCCTTTCCATCTCTGGCAGGGGTGAATCCATCCGCATGAATATTCTCCCTTGCCTGTTGTTTATAATGGGTGCCATTCCTTTCAGACCCCTAAGGAATTTCTGGAGATATCTGAACTCTACTCTCTCTAAATTTATTTGGTCTGGGAGGGGCCCCATGTTAGATGGAAGACCATGATGGCCCCCAAAGATGGGGGGCTTTGGGATACCTGATGTCCAAAAATATGTTGGGGCGTCCCAGCTGCAACCGTTGGTGACTATGGCTCAGGAGTCCCCTCCGAAGTGGGTTCAGATTGAGGGGGCTGATTCTCCTTTGAGAAATGTTTCAGACTTTATTTTCTTGGATATTCCTAGGCTGCGCCAGCTTGATTTTAGGATTCCTTTCACTAGGGTGATTTCCCAGGTTTGGAGGGACATGAACTCAAAACTAGGTATTTCCTTAAAGCTTAACCAATACACGACTATATTGAGCTGCTTAGATTTCAGCCCACTCAGGTGGGATATGGGTTTTCATCGGTGGGCGAGAGCTGGTCTGATTAATCTGGGCCAGCTTTTCGATCAGAAGCTAGTAAAACTTTTCCAACAGTTAAAGGCCTAACTCAATCTCCAACGTACCAACTTTTCCATTACCTCCAGTTAAGACACTATGTCCACTTAAATGAAAAGGAGCTTGAGTTGGGTACGGAACCATTAAATAACCCAGTACAATTCACTTTATCCTCCCTGATAAGGTCTCCAAATCAAAAAAAATTGATCTCCAAATCAGTGCGGGGGATGAACTTCACAGAGGGTGATTCCCTAACTCAGGTTAAGGACATTTGGCATAGCAACCTAGGGGTGGCCCTGTCAGAGTCTGACTGGACTTCCATCTGGAAGGCTATTCAGAATACCACATCATCCCTCTTCTGGCGAGAATTTCTGTGGAAGTTAGCCATTAGATTTTTTTAGAGTCCCAGTTGTGACAAAACATTATGGATTACATCACTCTGACCTTTGCTGGAGAAGCTGTCAGTTGGTTGGTACATATTTCCATATATTTTGGGAATGCAAAGTTATACAGGAGTACTGGAAGGAAGGAAGAGATCTCTTTGAAAGGATTTTTGAGCTAGTATTGCCAGAGTCTCTTCAGTATTGGTTATTGGGATTGCCCCCCCTTCCCCTTTCTGGCTTCCAGATCCTCCCATTATCTGTTTGTAATCTTGGTGGCAGCAGCCCTTAAGGCTATTAATTTTTTATGGCTTACTCCAGATAAGCCTACAGTCACTACGTGGTATGGTATTTGCACCAGGATCCTAGACATGGAATATCTCACGGCCAAGTTGAGGCTATCTTTAGATAAATTTAAAGGGAGATGGTTACCATTACTGCATTTCATGGCCTTCTGGGAGGGGTATCCTGTACTAGAGTTGCTTGCCAGATATGTTTGAGAAGACTCTCCAGGTCTAGCCCAGATGTTCTGACTGAGATTTGAGGATAGGAGGTCTCCTCACTTCAGAGACTTAGAGTTGTTTTATTATAAGTTTCAGGGTATGTCCTATTCATCAGGTGCATTTAATATGTGTACCATTAGGGGGACTGTGGAAGCCTGGGCCATCAGCAACAACCAAGGTATCTACAACTTCTGTTAGAGGCAATAACTTATTGACAGCAATTATAATGTTTAACTGATAGTTGAATTTCTACAAAATATAATTTATTTAAAAAAAAGAAGAAAAAAATGTCGTCTCACATTATCTCTGCCTTTTTTTCTGTCTCTCTTCTCTTTTCCTCTTTTCCTAAGTTTGAAGGCACTCTCTCATCTGTTAATCTCATCTCTCCCTCTCTTGTCTCTCCTGCTCTGTTTCTTCTTCTCTTCTTTGGTTTTTGTGTTAATACTGTGTAAGAGAGTAGAAGTGGACTTACTATTTTCTGTTAATATATGTATCTCTATGGGAAAAAAGTTCTCCAATAAATTTTAATTAAAAAAAAAAAAGACTTCCTTTTACCATCTTAGGAATATCGCTAGAGTGAAGCACCTTGTTCCATCTGACACTTTACCAATGTTGGTCCACGCCTTCATGTCTTCACGTTTGGACTACTGCAACTCCTTGTATTTTTGACTTTCTGGGGTTGAAATCTGCTGCCTTCTGCTAGTACAGAACGTGGCAGCCCGGGTTTTGACTTGGACAAGCAGGTCTTGTCATATTACCCCGGTGCTGCATGATCTGCACTGGCTCCCTGTTCGGTGGCATATCACCTTTAAAGTCTGTTTACTGACTTTCAAAGCCCTACATGATCAGGGTTCAGCCTATCTGAAAGATCTTCTGGCTCTTTACTGCCCAGGCCGATCGCTCCACTCGGCCGACGAGGGGTTGCTAGAGATTCCAAGAGTGAGTCTAAATTCATCTGATTGCAGAGCTTTTTCTTATGCTGCTCCCACTCTTTGGAATTCTCTACCCCATCGGTTATGGGAGTGCACCTCTGTGGAGGAATTTAAGAGGGGTTTAAAAACTCATTTTTGTCAAATTGCCTTCTTGGAGTACTGACTGTGTTTAAGCTGTTGATGAGATTGTAGTTTTATCTGTGCTTTATACTGAATTAAAATTTTGACTTGTATTATTTGTTTTGTACAGCACCTTGAAAATTGAAAGGCTCTTTAGAAATAAAATGTATTATTATTAGTTATCTCTGCTTAGGTATTCTTTTGTATACTACAGATATCTGGAAAACACATATTAAGGAAAATAAAAGATGTAGCAGACAGATAGTTTGGGCTATTAATAAATTTAGTAAACAATATAGTAATAACTCTGGTTTGGCATTATTGGATGTATATAGAGCTAAAGTTGAATCATCTATTTTGTATGGGTCCAAAGTATGGGGGAAAACTGTGAGGTCTCTACTTTGGAACCAATACAAAATTTATATATTAGATTAATATTAAATTAACCTCAATTTATTCCATCAGACTTCATAAGAGCTGAAACTGGTGATATCTTTTTAAAATCAAAACTTTTTGTGAGATGTGAATTATTTTATGAAATCATATAATAACAGAGATTTAAATCCAATTTTACATTCATGTTGGATGGATAGTGGTATGATCTCTAACGTGGAAAGTTGGACTTGGATAGGTGAATTGGATAGAAATTTAAGGAAGATTGGCTTAATCAGTTTAGTAAACTTGGATAATTATCAGGGGATAAATTTAACGAGGAGTCATAGTGAGGCTGTAGAAAGAATCCATATTTCCAAGCAAAATGATTTAGAAAGAATTTCACTTTAGTAATTTTAAGATGTTGAAGGATTCACACAAAAGAGAAGATTATATATCCATTTGTCAGACAAATTTGCATTACAAAATTATAACAAATCTAAGATTTGCTGTGAATGCTGGATATTCTTCTGGTTTTGTACAGTGGGAGTCTTATATAAATTGTTTAGAATGTAAGAGCAGTTATTCAGGCAAGTGGGATTTGGCACATAGTCTGTTGGATTGTCCAAATCTACAATGCTTTTTTTTTTTTAGTGCTGACTTTTCCATCAGCAGATTCTATCTTTTAGCCACTACAGGGCCCAGTTATAAGCACACTTACCCAATACAGTACAATCCTCCTGACTGTCACATCACGTTGTCCCTCCATGCACTGCACTTTCTGCTTCTCTTACTCTCATCCCTCTTTCTGCTTTTCTTTCTCCCTGGAGCTTGCTTCCCCTCTCCCCCCCTCCTCAGCATCCTACTTGGCACTGCCTATCATCACTCAGGTACTCTCCATCATGAGCTTGCCCCCCCTGGGTACTCTCCTCTGCAAATGGATGGCAGTCCCCGCCTACCACTGTACACAGGCCCTGGACCCTCTCATCTCTCTCTCATGTGCCATCACTCCGGGATCATTGCCACCAACCTAATGCAAGTTCCTGCAAAAAATGGGCATGTAGACTCATGCTCAGGGACTTACACTGGTGCACCCTGAAGTTTGTACTCCTCCTACTCCTCCTGCTGCTGCTGGGAAACATCTATCCTAACCCTGGCCCAATCACCTCCAGCTCTATCTACCAGGAAAAACCCTCAGGAGCACTCTCCATAGCATCTCTCAACATCTGTAGTCTACTGCCCAAGCTGGATGCCCTACAAATCTTTACCAATCAGCACAGCCCAGATATCCTGGCAGTTGTAAAAATCTGGCTTACACCCAAAATCCCCAACCTGGCTATCGCTCTTCCAGGCTACAATGTTTTCAGGCTGGACCAGAAGTCCAAAAAAGGTGGTGGATGTGCAATTTACCCTAAAGATTCTCTACTGGGAGACCCCATCACTACCCCCTCCCAGCCACTGCTACACAGATTCTCCCTATCAGAATCTTATTAGGTGCCCACTGTGATGCTTGGCCAGCTGGTTATGATTGCTCTACAATTTGTAATATAGAATGTGGTATGTAACCTGTCTCACAGGAGACATCCTGTGACCCTGGGATGACATCATCCCCAAAAGGTTTCAGTTCAAATGACAGGATATGTTAAACAGCAGATCTTTGTAATGTGATTAACTTCCAAGTTGCATTTTATGGCCATGTTTATGATCTGTGTTGCTTTGAAGCCAAGAAACTTAAAATATACATTTTATGACATCTTCAGAGAAAGAACAGTTCATTTCAGCTGGTGTTAAAAAGCTATATGGCATCAGGTGAGAAAACTGCAGCTTTTTAAAAGTCCTGTGATGTCCTTGGAATGCATGAAACTGCTCAAAGATCAAAAAGAAGGGACTGGGAAATCACAGACTTATAATTTGGGAAATTAGTTTTTGCTGATGTCACCTTATTTAATATACCTCCCGAGTGACAAGACATCCTGGTTGTATAATTTTTAATATTCAAGGAGGAACTAGATGACATCATGAAAGAGATGTGTTTGAAAGTCAGTTTAAACTATTATGTGTCTAATCATTTACACACTTTTCTTGGTGGGCTCTTAGAACCAACATTTACTTTAAGCACTGTTTAGAAGGTAATACATTAGGAAAGAATAATTGTATTGTAATAGGAGTTTATGTTTGTACTTTTTCCTTGTTTCTTTTAAGTGATTGTATGTTTTGTGATATATTGTTCTGTGTTTATACTTTACATATTTCTATCCATTTTCTAAGTAAACCTCTTATTTTAAAGAGACTGCCTGGTGTGCCTTCGAAATTATTTCTTTTGCATGTGAAGTATAGATGATTAAAGTTGACAACTGTTCATAAGCTTAATGGTGTTACAGAACTGGAAGAAGGTAAGAATACCTAAGGTCTTTTCCTAGAGTTTTAAGGGTTCATTTTGGATACCTGGTTAGGTGCCATTAGGCAAAAGATATCTGGCATTCCCCAAAGAGCAGAATTATCTGAGCCTGCCATTTGGGTACGCTAGCATAAGGTTCACAGTTTGAATCCCCCCAGAACTTGAGACCAAAGGTGATTTGGACCCACAAACAGACAGGAGGGTTACCTTGTTCTGTTACCTGTTCACAATACTGCGCTCGGAAGTTGGCACTGTGGGAGCAGAGGGCCTGACCTGCTGAGTGGGGTTGTGACACCCATAACAAATCCCTCACAGTTGCCTCAGTGTATATCCCCTGAAAAAACAAGGGAATGGCCTTAATGCTGTCTTGGAATTCACCAGGTCCCAACCTCCTGATTCTGAAATGATTCTGCTTGGAGACTTTAATATAAACTGGCTTGTGTCTGATGCAGGGGTCCATAAGGATGTTGTCTCATCAGCCAATCTCACCCAGATGGTCATCTCTCTGACCAGGAAAAACTACAAATCCAGCACCAGCACCCTCCTGGATTGGATTCTTACCAGCCACCCAACTCGTATCACAAATACCTCAGTCCTCCCTGACTCGCTTAGCAATCATTCCCCTGTCATCTGTGAATGGCCAAGCAAATTCCGCAAGCCCCCTCCTAATATCATCACTAGTAGAGTCCTACCACGTGGGCAGTTGTCACACCTCAAAACATGCCTCAACCTCCAAGACTGGTCCCCTATTTACAAAGCAACAGATGTAAATACTGTGCTGGACTACTTCATCAACACTTTCAATGCGGCCTGTGACTCCTACGCTCCTTTTAAAAAGTGCAAAGTCAAAGCCTTTTGCAATCCCTGGCTCTTGGCCGATCTCTTGTATCAACTAAAATCTAGAGATCACCTCTGGGATCTGGCCAGAATCACTAGTAAAGAAACTGACATCCAAAACTATAAACATGCACGGAATGGCTGTACCAAATCTATCCGGCAAAAGAAATCTACCTACTTCAAAAACGCTCTCATGGATACCTGGGAACAATATTAAAGAGGTCACTGGGAAGCAGCCAAAAACTTCCCCTACCTTGCTCAACATAAATGGGTCTACTACGCTTGACCCTAAAATCATAGCAAATACCTTCAACGCTGCATTCACCAATCTCAGCAGTGTTCTCCCTTCTGACTTTTTCAAGGACTATGACTTTCCCTCTCCTCCCCCAATGCCTCCTCCTCCTCCTCTAGCCACTTGCCTTTTTATTTCAAAGCAGTCAAGATGCACAAAGCCTGCAAATACATTACCAAAGCCATCACCAAATCCAGATCCAGCAGTGATACACGACCTTAAACTGCTGTCCCTCACCCTTGATGAGGTGTTACAGCCGCTGACATATATTTTCAACCCCTCACTTAGGCTCATCCAGTTCCCTGACAAATGGAAATCTGCCACTGTTGCTCCGTCCATAAAAGTGGTGACGGCCACTCATGGAAACTACCATCCGATCTCTATATTACCACCCCTCTCCAAGGCCCTTGAACGTATTGCAGCAGATCAGCTCACAGAATTACTGGACAAATAGAATATCCTGTGCTCCCAACAACATGGCTTCAGGAAAGGACATAGCACCTCATCTGCCCTACTGGAATTCTCTGGCATTCTTCACAGCTCACTGGACAATGGTCAGTTAATTGTGTCTGTCTTTATCGATCTGACTAAGGCATCCGACACTGTCCATCACTGCCTACTGCTTGTGCAACTTCTGAAAGCTGGGATCTCTCCAGACTCCACTGCCTGGTTCAAAAGATACTTGGAGAACCTGTCTCAAAGAGTAAAAATTGCAGATGTCCTCTCTGATACCAGGCCTGTTCGCTCAGGTGTCCCCCAGGGATCCATTCTGGGCCCCCTACTATTCAGCTTGTTTCCAAATTCTTGCTCTGCAACTATCATCCTTTATGCAGGATGATGCTGTAATTCCCTCTTAAAGGGACCATACTCTACTCATTATTAAAGGGGCAAGATCATACTGCCATTCTAAAAGGGACATTGGCATTCTATGTTGTTAAAGGGGCAATGCAATAATTCTGGCTACACATTCATGCAATCAGTTCAATTTTAATAAAAAGCAGCTATTTTACCCTTTTTAAATAGCCCTATCATATGGTCCAATTGTCCTCGCTTGCAACAGATTGCAGAGGTGGACACACTGAAGTATGGCAAAGACAAAAAGCTACAGGCACTGCAATGTGCCCCTCTTTATGAGTCAACTGGGAAGGTTCTATGCATCCTGTGTGGAAGAACCACTGCAGTCAACAATGATGGCCCTGGTGAGGGCACCAGTGGCACTCTAACTACACCACAGCAGCCAAATGAGCCAGCCAACCTACCAACACTGAATCAAGCCATTGACACAGCTTCACTGTTGCTCCAAAATCAACAAGTGATGCAGGCACAGCAAAAGGTACTGGAAGCTATGCTAAACAAGTTAGCAGAATTCTCGTCTCTGCACCCACGGGTCCCTGCAACACCACTAATTCCTACACCAGTCAACGTCCCCCCCAACACCCATGCCAGATCAGAATCCCACAGCACCTAAAGGGCCAAGACCACAGTCCCCACAACTTGATGGTGCTGGCAATGATTCAGAGGATGAGGGAGACATGGAGGTGGACCCTCAACCCCCAACAGTGAAATGGTGATTTCCAGATAAATCCCAGCCTTAGTGCACAATATCATGATCACAGTGGGATTTGACATGCCAATGCCACCTCCTCAGTCCAAGTTACTACCATCACTTCAGCCATTTGCAAAGAAAGCTAACATTTTCCCAGTCTGTGAATCCATTGATGAACTAATCAGCAAAGAATGGAGGCAGTATAGCGCAGTGGTTTAAGGCTCTGAGCTGCAACCCTGGAGACCTGGTTTTGAATCCCACAGCCCCCACTTGCATACTGTGTGACCCTGAGCAAGTCACATAACTTCCTTGTGCTCCCAGGTCACACTTGTAAACAAGCTTCAGCTTAGTGTCTCTCTCTTGGTTAAAAAAAAAAAAAAGAATGGGACTCCTCTGACCCAGCCCGCATCACAGAACGAAGATCATGGGACAAGATGTACCCACTGCAAGATGATAAACTATCATTGTGTACACTGCCTATGGTAGACCCTCAAATCGCCTCACTTAAAGAGACCATTCTCCCAACAGAGACAGCCTCAGGTCTAAAAGACCCATTGGATAGGAAAGTGGAGGATATTCTTAAGAAAAACTATGAACTAGCAGGCCTAGGGGTAAGGGCAGCAATAGCAGCAATATATGCCATACAAGCTCAGGTAGAATGGCTGCAGGAAGTGGCAAAAACAATTACCCCCAAAACTACAGAAAGCCAACTATTAGAGAACTCAATATTGGCCACAAAATATCTAGATGACATGGCTGTAGATTCCCTGAAGATAAATGCCAGGGCAGCAGTACTAGTTAACAGGGCCAGAAGAGGTCTGTGAGTGAAACTTTGGGATGCAGACAATGAGTCCAAAGCCTTGCTACATAAGCTACCCTTCAAAGGGTCCCTCTTAGTTGGAGAGGGGCAAGAAAAGTACCTAAAGGGTAAGGAAGAAGGTGGGGGGTGTGGTTTCCTGTTCCGGTTGAAGACAGGATGGCCGACTGACTGTTGGTTGTGTGAGCAGGAGCACTCTGCATGTACAAGGGAGTCATCGATAATGATCTAGGCTATGCTTTTTCCCTTTTGGCAAGAATTTTTAGGAGAAGAATGCCTTTTTTCCCTCCCTGGCTCCACTGTCCTATGTGTACCTGCAGCAACTTTTTCTCTCCATAGCCGGTTCCCGACATTGGCGTTTGCATCTACCGTTTCTACCGTAAGCCTTTTTGGTTGCATTTTCGGGTACAGCGGAAAAGAGTTGCCAATCCGACAATGTTCTAGGGTTCCATGTGCGGTGGGCACGTCTAAGCTTTATCACTGCATTTCCGAGCTGACACAACAGCCTCAGAGAGAACACACACACAACAAGACGCCGAGTACCTGAGCAACGAAGCCACCCCTACATGGTACACCAACTTGGGAGAAGACGTTCAGGAAACATCACTCTCAGAAATTAAGTTGCTCCATGAGGAAGGTAACTCTTTCGCCTGGGGGACCCAGGTGGAAGGGATTTTTACTTTTTCTGGTAGCCCACTCTTAGCAAAAAATAGCACACCTCAGCTGGGGGAGTCTCCCCCTATCCCTGAGTTTCAGCAGGTAAACAGCTATCGCAAGCAGTCGGGAAAGGGAGAAACTCTGCTGCTAAGTTTTACTGTAAGCAGCAATATAAATCAAGTGAAAAGAGGGGGAAAGAAACAAGAAACGGAGAGAGAAATAAAAAGAAAAAAAACGTTTTACATAGGGATGAATTAGAGCTCTCTCCTTCCCCTAAAACTGGCCTACAGAAATGAGGGCCATTCTTAAAGTCCCCACAGTGTGTTTATGATATTTTTTCTAAGAAGGATTCTACCGGGCTTCCTCAAGTTTCTGACACAATGGCATCCTCTGTTAAAACTCAAGGATCCAAAATCCTAGGTCCATTTGAAGGAATGGATAAAAATGACAAGGAGCCAGTTACTAACAATACTTCTAATGATAAGATGGGGAAATGGGGCAAAACATAGTGACGCACAACAAGATATTGTAACTCAAATGAAATTGGGGTTTGAATCAGTTAACTCAGCACTGGGGTTATTAACTCAGAAAATCAACATGGTAGTGGAAAAACTTGATTCCCTGACATGAAGAACCACAGAATGTGAAGAAAGGGTTAGCAGATTGGAGGACACTACACCAAAAATGTCTAACAGTTTGGAAAAGTGTAATAGAGAATTAGAAACCATAAAAGCAAAGATGGAAGACCTGGACTCTAGATCCAGAAGATGCAGTCTAAAAATTGGTAGCCTCCAGAAGGTATTGAAGGTCAAGACCCTGTTCAATATTGCAAAGAACTTCTCACTACTGCTCTAGGTCTTTATTGGATCGTGCTCATAGGGTCTTCAACCCTAAGGATAATTTGGGGAGGCCTAGATTCATGTATATTAAACCTCTGCACTACCAAGATAGCGAGAAGATATTGGCAAAGGCCAGAATGGAAATAGGCATTCATTACCAAAGGATGAGGCTGCAAATTTACCCTGATCTCCCCCCCTCAGTATTAGCTAGAAGAAAAGCTTTTTATTCAACAAGGGACAAATTAAGAAAAGAGGGGACTCACTCTCTGTTACTGTATCCAGCTAAATTAAGAGTGAACCTCGGGGGCGTGGCTTGCAGCCGAGCTGGGAAGCAGCACTCTCCTGCAGCTCTGCAGTAATCAGACTTTCTAAGGCAAAAATATTGTTAAAAGTGCCCTATTCGTGTTCAAAAATGCTGGTATAAGTTTGCTGACACTCCAAGAACTACAGGAACCTAGAACTTGGTAAGGTTAGAAAATGGGTTGCAACAAAACTACTACAGGAGGTGAGGGAGCCAGACAGAAAGAACCTCATGCAGGCCCCGAGAAAGATAAGGATCCTCCTGACAGCAATTTAAACCAACCATCCAACGCTGCATTGCTGAAAGCAATTCAAGTAATCAATAAAAAAATGGATGAATTTACCTCAAGGATTCTAGTCGTCGAAACAAAAATGCAATCGGTAAACGACTTTGCCCAGGGAGTCAATAAAACAGCAGAAAAGGCTCTCTCAGTAACGGCAGGTCTGGTAAAAGAGAACACTTTGCTTAGGAAACGTTTAGAGACATTTGAGAATGGGGCATGGGCATTCCACATCAGGATCCTAGGCTTACTAGAGGAATCAGAGGGAGATACTTTGGATAATTTTGTCGTACTTTGGTTACCCAAATTCCTGCACCTCGACTGTACGATATCTGTGCTGAGGGCTTATAGAGTTAACTCCAGAGGGGCCCAACTCCATATAGATACTGCTCACCTACCTGCAAGGGTAGTCTTGGTCACCCTGGGATCCCTGAAGGAAAGAGACTATGTCTTAAACAAAGCACGTACAGTAAGCAAGGTCTCTATAAATGGCAGGCAGTACCCATCCATGTCTTTCCCACCTAAGTTATGCCACGAGGCAACATTGCAGGGCCTTCAACGGAGTTCAAACTAAGCTGCGCCAACTCGGAGTACACCATACTGTCCTGATGCCGGGGAGTCTCAAGATTGCCTATGGGACTAAGACTTACCGTCTCTCCGACCCGATGGAAGCTAGCAAACTGGTAATGAAGATCGAGTTGGATTACACAGCCAAAGAATCGAACTCAGACTCTGGAGAGGAGGACAATACATGAGGTCACTTGGGCAGAGTTCAGTAAGCTATCACACCGTAGAATGGCTAAAAGGATTTTGGACACTGATAAAATCATTACTACTCCATTCCGTTACGTTACCTCTAGTTCACAGATGACTTTTTCAAAATAGATTTATTGCCTTAATGCTTTTAAGTTATGTTCCCAATGTTTATGGCAGCGGTGTCTCAAAACGGGGAATTTAATCTAAATATCTACCGTGATGGAACAGGGTGATATTATTGAGATATATTGAGTTTGGTGGGGGATGTTTTTACCCTCCAAAATTATACAGCTTTATGTACCAGTGATTTACTAAATAGTTAAACTAGAAATAATAATGGGACATTTAGATAGAGAAAGGCACAACTTATTATTAAACTAATTATGTTTTGTTTTGGATTGTAGAGTGATTGGTGCAGAGGGAGGAGAGGGGGCTTAGTACCTATCTGGTTTTTATACATCGATGTGGTAGATTGGGGAAGCAACACCTATTAAAAGGGGTGGAAATTTTATAATTAATAAAGTGATTTGCATTAGTATTTCCCCACTCATGGCAGCATATAGCCTTTGTAATGCATATTAGTAAATACTTGAATATACTTATGTTGGTAACCCTCCTGTGATGTATCGAATTAGGAGTGTCAAATATACTGTATTTTACAGATATTGTATAATGTATTCAATGATGCACTGTCCTATGGGTAATACTTGTACTGTATCTGTTGAATTACAAAATCAATAAATATAAGAATAACAAAAAAAAAAAAGAGTGAACCTCAGCCGGCCTGGTGGCACTGAGGGTTGAGGTGCTGGATGCCACACCTCACTCCACGCCGGCGACCCAGGTTCGGGAACGAGCCCGGGTCATCAGGGGTCATCATGGGAGGGAAGAGATCGAGCGTCCGATGGACTGCTTTCTCTTCCCGGGGAGGGCTCAGGGGAGCAACTGCTCACTGCGCGACCTCTGGCGGTGGCTGGAGGGTGCCAACGTAGCAATGCGGTGTATGCCTGGGGGGGGCAGAGCTATTGCATTATGTTGCCTCACCAGCCGAGCTCCACAGGGGACAAAAAATAAGCAGAGTCGGCTATTCTGGAAGAAGGACAGGGTACAGAGAATTAACACCCTCTCAAGGAAAGATTATTAGTGAAAAAAAAGGAAAACATTTTTTTTTTTTTTTTTTATAAACAAGGAGAAATAAGTTGGAATGAAACAGGGAGGAGGAGAGAAAAGAGGGCAGCTGTCAACTCCCACGCCACAGGGGTGGAGTCAAAGCACTGGAGAAGGAGTGCCCCCACTGTCCACTCTCCCCGGAACATTATCCCCCTTTGTGCCCTTGTTTTACCCCACTCCTAAAAAGAAAGGAGAGGGGGAGGATGGGCACAGAGTAGGAGGGGGACCCAGAGACTGTGGTCTCAGGGGGATGGAGGGTAGGATCGTGATGAATGGTGAAGATACACAGAAAGATCATAATTACGGTAGGTATGTAATTTTCATACCTTATCTGTGTCAATCTTCACCATTCATCACTGTTGGGTGAGTACCGAGCCCCCGAAGGGTTTTTTTACACCCTAAGGGACAAAGTCCCTTAGCTCTCAGTGGGTGACACACTAAGAGGGAGAACCTTCAGGGCCTGGAGAGGCCAGAGAGTGGAGAGAGTGAGACGGGGTCCCCCCGGAGGGGGAAGGAAGTTACCCCGACAAGCGCCATCTCGCTCTACGGGAGAAGAGATAGCTTCTCTGTTGAGCGGAGTTAATCACCCTACACTGGGCCAAGGGTAACAACCGGGAAAGATGCAGCCATGCCATCCGCCTAGTGCAGATCGCTGTCCCTACGACCCTGGTAGCTACCTCATTGGCATCATAGGATGACCTCGCTTGGTGCCTTGCTAGCTCCAAGCCACGCGCAGAGAATGCAATGGCTTGTCTGGTTTGCTCCGTATCAGACAATGAGGCTAGGAGCTGACCTAGGCTGGACCACAAGAACCTGTCATAGGCTGCATAGTGGGCCTGATGTGCAGAAATGGAAAGCAACAACCGTGCTGAGTAGAAAGTCCTCCTACCCCAGAAGTCAAAATCTGAGGAGTCTTGATCTGGGGGCCTGTCACGGTGAAGGGCACGAAGCCCATCAGAAGTATCCAACTGTGTCAATCCGGACTGCGGATGAGGCATGGAACCTGGAGACTCCAGGGGTGCACAACACCTCTGGCTGAGATCCCTTGGGGCAGGAACTCCAGGGAAGGGCCTCTGCCAGGAACGCAACAACACCTCCCGAAAGGGAGCAGGCCACGGCGGAACCACAAGGTTAGCCTTGCCAAAATCGCCTAAAAAGGTGTGCACCGAGTGCTCAGGATTGCTAATAGTGGCAGGTGTGAGGTGTAAGTCCTCCAACATCCTCACGAGGAAGTGCTGATACTCAGCGAGATCAGCAGCTGGAGAGATGTGGACAGAAGGTTCCTCTCCCCCAGAAGAGGGGGATGAGGAGCTGGAGGGCACCGGCTGTTCAGGGTGCGGCTGCTCAGGGGGAGGTTGAAAAACCTGACTTTCCATCACCCTAACATAAGTTGGGAACCGAGCAGCCACTGCTCTGAACTGCTCCCAGGAGAGAGGCCCACTAGGACCAAGGATGCCTGGGAGCACAGGAGAATGTGGCAGAGAGATGGGGACAGAGCTGAGAAGAGATGTTGGCTGACTTCCGCTTGGGCTAAGGAGCGGACCAGGAGCACCCGCAGAAGAAGGTGCCTCGGAAGACCCCACAGCTGACAGCTGAACAACCATTTTGGTACTGCCTTGGCTGCACCCGGAAGAATCCCCCCTGTGAGGTGACCGGGGCCATATAGGTCCAGAAGGACGGTCCCCATCCTCAAAAGAATGGGGCTCTCTCAAAGAGACCGAGGAGGAAGAGCGGAGCTCTGCACTACGGTTTCTCCCAGAGCCCAGGTGGACCCCCAAAAAAGGCCGCCGTGCTGATCCCATGCCCCTTGACCCCTCAGAGTCCGAAAGAGCCCTCCTCCTCAAAAGAGGGCCAGCCTAGGTAGCTGACAGCTCTGGGCAGCTCCCGAAGGAGCTATCCAGGACACAGCACCCGCCCTTCCCGTAGGTGCTCTGATCAGCCCCAAAGTTGGGTGATCTAGGCACACCACAGGTGGGGGTACCACTGCTGAGGGGTCAGTGAACCCACCAAGACCGAGCTGCAGAGCAATGGTGGCCTGCACCACTGCCTGCTGGTCAGCACTCCTGACCCCAGTCTTGTTAGCCAACGACCCCACCTCAGAAGGAGGCTGACTCCAGCTTGTCAAGGAGACTACTGGGCTTCCCACTCCAACAGCCAACCCCAAAGGGTCAGACTGTCTGTCTGACTCAGAGCTCGATTCCGCCTCCGAAGAGGTAGAGGCCGAGGCCCTGTGCCAAACTGTAGGAGGGCACCCACTGCCATCTTTGCCAAAGGGGCCAGAAACCAAAGCCATGCCCAAGCCGGTGCCAGTGCCCCCTACAGCACCGTGAGCAGAATCCACAGGGGGCACGGCTCCAGCCTGAACAGGAGCCCCAGAGTCTGGACCAGCCATGGCGCCATCCGGCCCCACGGCGCTGCAAGCAGCACCGCTGATGAAGATGGCACCGATGGCCCCGACGGCACCCTTGGTGCTGCCGACAGTGCTGCCAGGCACCACAGTGCTGAAAACGGCACCGAGGACAGAGGCGGCACCAACGTCAGCGCCGAGCCCTGAGGACACAGTGCTGTGCTCAACCGCGGCACCAAGGATGGCGCCAAGGTGAGATATGGACAAAGACGGTGCCGCAGCAGCTACCACCGCACCACTAGCAGTATCGGTGCCGTGAACAGCTCTGACAGAAGCCACGGCACCATGTGACAAGTCAGCGCTGACGATGGCTCCATTAGGGCCCACAGTGCCGCGAATGGCACCGAGGTCCACAACGGCACTGACTGACGGCATCGAGGACAGTACCGACCCGAGCCTTGTGAACTGCGGGTCTGACACTGGGGGAACCTTCACCCCCGAACGGGTGATTGCCGTGGCAGCGCCTCCCGCATGCCCTCCCGAAAGGAGCGGGACGGGCCTCCTGCGCCACAGAAGGAGCCTCAGCAACGACTAGGCAACTAGTAGCCGAGGCTCCCTCCTCCTTGGTCTGTGTAGAACCGGGAAGGGACTCGGAGGAAAAGCCGAGAGAGAGAGTGTGGCTTGGCCTGACGAGTGCTAGCCCGACCCCCGAAAGTCAGCAGAGCTCACCCCACTTTCCATGCACGTTGTTCTATGACCCGGTGATCCATGGAGAAACAGGCATCACATGAATCTATGTCGTGAAGCGGGCCAAGACATGAAAGACAACGGTTGTGCTGGTTGGTGACGGAATACTTTCGGCCGCATGGGCACCGTCGCATGGGGGGCCGACCTGTCCTAGAAGTTTTCTTGCCCTCTGACCAAGACATGACCTACGGGGAAAAAAAACTCCAAAAACAGACTCGACATCACAGAAATATAAAGAAATGGAAAGATCTTACCGGGCGACGTTGAGTACTGGCAAAAACAGAACCAGCAGGAGGACCGACAGACTTCGGCACCGAAGGATAGGATTTCAAAAAACTGCAGAGCAGGCCTAGGATTTTCTTCACAGCATCCCACGAGGTGACCTCTACAGCAGGAGATGAAGAACTGGCAGGCTGGCAAAGTCGACGAAACCTAACGGCCATCCTGCGGGCACCACACAGTGCATCAGCCTCGAGGGCAGCACCGGTAGTGTGCCAGCTCCACCTAACTTAAAAAAAAAAAAAGCTTCCCGCGGGATCCTGACCGCCGGCCAAGTACCAAACAGTAATGAATGGTGAAGACTGACACAGACAAGATCATGGAGAAAAAGCAAATACATATTTATTTTTTCTGTTTTCTTTTTTAACTAAAATAATTAGCCATTGTATAATAGCAATAAGGCACAATAGGGTGAGTGTTATTGTGTAATAACATCACTCCTGGGGTGGTGGAAGCACTCAGTCACTGCGGCTTCAACCCACCCCAGGAGTGACATTATTACGCATTATACAATGGGCACAAAGAAATATGCAGAATCCTGCATTTTGATTGGCTGGCTGGCACCTTTTCAGCGTTGTAAATCCTCCAGCGTACCCACTGGAAAAGGTGCCAGCCGCCAGTCAGCTGTAGCATGAACCCTCGCAAAAATCACTCCGACTGCCAGAAAACAAACAGTGGCAAACACACTACGATCCTGCGCTTACTTCTATAAGTGGTCACAGTACCAGCGGTTCCCGCTCTTAGCCCTCTACAAAATTCAAACTCTTACTTTTTGAAACACCTCCTCAGTAGCCCTTCGCAACAGCCTTACCACATATCCATCCCATCTGAATACTGGCTGCACTCCGTCACAGAAATACACCAGTCAGCCTTCCACACTTCTCAAACACCAAGCCTCCAACCTTTCACATGCCGGCAACCCGCCATTTCTGATAAATTTTCTCCAGACCGAACAGTGAACCAGAAGCACGAGATCATACACTGCAGCCCTTTACAGTTCACAGCATGTGAAGTTTGCAAACAAACATGAAAACACAACTATAAATCCTGCCTGTTACTTAGCTTATAGAGAATGACAAACAGTCATAGGGCCAAAAACAAAGTCCCGATATTCAGGTATCTCCATCAGTTTCTTACTGTACAACAGTCTCTCCTCGATCCCTGGACGCGGCCGCCACGCAAGCAGCCCATTTCCTCGCTTTAACTGGGTCAGAAAATAAGAATACCTTTCCTTGGTGTGTAATCCTGAGTCTCGCAGGGAAAATCATGGTATGTGTAATTCCCAATTCCCGCAAGAAGCGTTGGACAGAATCAGACTTCTTCCTTCTTTGGCGTGTAGAGTAGTTAATATCCAGAAAAAAATAAACTTGGTTGTCCTGCAAAATCGGGCTGGCTCTCCGGGCACATCGCAGAACTCGGTTGCGAACTCTAACACCAGACATTACTACCATTAGTGTTCGGGATTCCTCTGAATTTTGGGGTCAGCCTCTGGGGGTTACACGATACACTTTATGTATATCCCATGTAACATCATCTCCCTCAGGCAACAGCTTCTCAGTTAGCCACTCATGGAGAAACATAATCGGATGGTCTCCCTCACTACCTTCAGGAAGACCGATAATTCAAATATCTCCTGTCCGGGCCTGATTCTCTAAGACCTCCAGTCGTGCTTGGAGATGTCGGTTTTCCTTGACCATGAAGGCATTAGTAGTCATGTTAGAGTCTGACTTTTTCGGATTTCATGCAGTTCTGTCTTGATGCCATCAACAGCGTTTTCTACTACTAGAACTCGACTACTGAAGTCGTCCACCTTCTGATTTAGGGTGGTGACTGAAGCAATCAAGTTCTGGAGTTTGTGTCCCAGAGATGCAATTGTTTCCATGGGTCTGGATTCTACTTCGGCCTGCTGGATAGAAGGCGGTTGCAAGGCCCCACCAGTTCCTTTACTTCTCTCTGCTCCGCTCTGCGATTTTTCTCTCTATGGATTGCCCATTTCCCTCAAGTCAAATACGCTCTTTCAGATAAAAGTACTTAAAAGAGGATTCCAAAGCTCGAAATTGTAAATTTTAACAAATTAGAGAGATATGATGGAGAGCTTGTATAATCTGCTACTGTTCAGCTTGGGCTCCACAGTGCCCCCCTGGGCGTGGTGCTTTTTGGCGAGACATACGGTCTGTATCTTGGACGGGGAGATTTCTGTATGCTTTCCCTTCCTTTCCTGTTCTTCAGAAGGTTCTGCTGAAGCTTCAAGCAGAGGGGCGCACATGATCCTCATTGCCCCCTGTGGCCTCAGCCGATATGGTTCTCGTTGCTACAGCAGCTGACACTGGAACTCCCCAGTACCTCTTCCTCTTTCTCATGACCTTCAGTCCCAGGAGCAGGGCACCCTGGTACAGCCGAGCCTCAAATCTCTCCATCTTCATGCGTGGCACCTGTGGACTTAGCGATTTCTCGCTACGGGGTATCCTCAGGTGTAGCTCAGGTCTTAGTGGAAGCCAGGAAGCACTCCACTAGATCCACTTATGCCATGAAGTGGAAGAGATTTTTTATCTGGGCCTCAGTGAAAGGCCTAGACCCCTTTTCTTGCTCAGCCTCCCAGGTTTTAGAGTACCTCTTGCATCTGTCAGAGTTGGGCCTCAGCTATTCCTCCCTGAAGGTCCATCTCTCTGCAGTTTTGGCCTACCACCTCCCAGTGGAGGATAAAACCCTAGCTCAGCTAGAGGTTTCCAAGACTTTCTTGAAGGGGATCCTTCATATCAAACCTCCGGTCTGGAATCCAGTTCTTCCCTGGGATCTCAACTTTATGTTAGAAAAGCTTACTTTGCCCCCCTTTGAAGTGGCAGCAAGCTGTGATATGCATTTTTTAACGTGGAAAATGTTCTTTTTAGTTGCTAGCACTTCGGCTCAAAGAGTTTCAGAGCTTCGGGATCTAGTTTATAGAGAGCCTTATTTAATTTTCCACAGAGACCGGGTAGTTCTGCGGACTAGCCCTTCTTTTCTTCCAAAAGCAGTTTCGGAATTGACCCTTAACCAGAGTATTGACCTGCAGGTGTTCTTCCCAGAGCAGTTCAACAGGGGGAATACTTCCTGCACACCCTCGACGTGCACAGGATTTTGAGGTATTATACTGTACCTCTCAGATTAAGGAGGTTCGAAAGTCGAACCAGCTCTTTGTAGCCTTTGCCTCCCAGTGCCAGAGAAAGGCTATTATGAAACAGACTTTGTCTAGGTGGCCGGCTAATTGTATCCATTACATTTACCAGAAGTACGAGAAATCCCTTCTGGGCACAGTTAAGAGCCACTCCACCAGGAGTGTGGTCACTTCCACCGCCTTTTTCAGGAATGTGTCCACTGTGGACATCTGTGCAGCTGCCACTTGGTCTTCCATCCATACCTTCACTAAACATTACAGTCTGGACATTGCCTCTAGGCGTAGAGCTGACTTTGGCCTTGCAGTCCTGCAAGGTCTTCTGTCTTGAACAGACCTTTAGTTGGCAGACATTTTTCTCCCCCCAGAACCTCATCTTCGACTCCTCCTTTTGTGTTAGACTGCTTGGTATTCAGTCCTATATGTGAAGACCTACTGCAGGAATCCTCTCGAAGTAAGATATAGCAGTTACGTAAGAACTTACAGTAACAGTAGATCTTCAAGAGAGGTTCCTGCAGTAGGTCTAGTTTCCCATCTACCTTTCCCCCAGCTCCTGCATTTTTTCTCTTTATCCCCTGCCCAGGACGCTGCCTCATCTGGGGCACAGAGTACCAGGAGCCTGTCACTCCTCTTTTCTGCTTCCTTTTTATAGGTCTCCGGTGGAAAAGAACTGAAGAGCAGGCAGGGGACCGCCCCTTTTATTGTCACACTGATGTCCGTCACCTGACGTCAGGGGCAGTCCCTGCCGATGATTGCTAGCTACAAGTTTTCTGTGCAGTCCTGACCCAGGGGGTGCAGTTCTATATGTGAAGACCTACTGTTACGGTAAGTTCTTACGTAACTGCTATATAAATTACTAGCTTACCAGATACGAACAGAACAAAACAGAAACTGAATTGATGGGGTAAGGGGGGAAGAGTGGGTCCCTAGAATTAGAAGAGACACAAATAAACTCCACCTTTAAAAGGTTTTATGGCCTAGTGGTGCTGAGGGTTGAGGCGCTGGATGCCACACCTCGCACTACGCTGGCAACCCGGGTTCGGACGCAAGTCCAGGCCATCAGGGGTTGGCAGGGTAGGGATCGGATCGAGCATCCGGAGGACTGCTCTCCTATCCTGGGGAGGGATCCAGGGAACCACCGCCCTGGGGTGGCCCCTGGTGATGACCTGGGCACTACCAGAATGATGGCAGCAAGGGAGGGTGGAGTGCAGCGGACATTGGCACATTGTGCCCAGACGTCATTGCACACCTGCACCCCACAAGGGGTGAAAAACCAAAGGCAGAAAAATGGTGGAGCAACGATCTCAGTGGCTGATGGCCGTGCCCAGTGCCCCCTGGTTCCTGAGAGAATCCTGCCACAGAGTGTGTGAGTGATAATGGCCAGCTCTGTGGGGGTGCCAGACTGGGCCCGGGGGGGTGCGGGTGATGGCGGCTGGAGATTGCGGAGATCCACGCCGCTAGTGAGGAGGATGGAAAAATAGAAATATGATAAAAAATAAAAGGTTTTATGAAAAACTTTATACACCTGGAGACAGTGTAGAAGCTGATATAATCCGCAAGTATCTAGATGAGGTTCCCTTACCAAGGGTTCCAGAAATTGATCTGGAACTTTTGAACAAGGACGTATCATTGGAAAATGTATCCCAGGTAATAGGTAATTTACCTAACGGAAAGGCCGCTGGCCCCGATGGATTACCCTTCGAACTCTATAAAAATCTTTCACAGACTCTTGCTCCAGTCTTACAGGAACTATTCCAGAGTTCCTTACTGAAGGAAAAAATTCCACAATCATTCCATGAGGCAGATATCTTGCTGAGATTGTCTGGTGTTCATTAGATTCAGGTGTGTTTCCGGACACCCTGAAGGAGGCAGTGGTGACACCTCTTCTTAAGACATCTTCTCTCAACTCAGACAGTCTTACTAACTGCAGACCCATCTCTAACCTTCCCTTTGTGGGTAAGGTTATTGAGAAGGTGGTTGTGCTGCAGCTGAAGGATCACTTGACCATCCATGACATCTATGATCCTCTCCAGTCCGGATTTTTGAAAAGGCATAGCATTAAGATCGCCCTTGTTCAGGTCCTCAATGATCTCCTGATAGCGAGAGATCAGAAGAGCCATTCCATCTTGGTCCTTTGTGATCTCTCTGCGGCATTTGACACCGTGGACCATGGTGTGTTTTCTGAGTGCCTGCGGCTGATCTGTGGACTATTGGGTATGGTCCTCAGATGGTTCCATTCTTTCCTCACTGGCAGGTTTCAGAGAGTTGTCTCTGGGGTTTACTCCTCTGACAAGTTCTCCCTGTTGTGTGGGGTGCCGCAGGGCTCTATGCTATCCCTCATGTTGTTTGCAGTGTACTTGCTGCCATTGGGAAATATTGTAAGGTGGAATGGGCTGAGTTTTCACTGCTATGCAGATGACAATCAGGTCTACCTGACCTTTGTGCCCAATCAGGTAGGAGCTATCTCAAGCTTTAACAACTGCCTTTCCAAGACTGAGGACTGGATGAGTACCAACTGGCTAAGGTGAAGCTGAATAAGACCGAGGTTCTGGAAGTGGACCCAGGTCATCGGGTAGAGGGGTCATTGGCAGGACGGGCATCCGGGCTTTGGCTTGGTGAAAGCTAGCTGATGACCTCCAAACGGGTATGCGATCTGGGCATGATTCTTGATGAAGGCCTAACGCTTAAAGTTTAGGTGTTGTCCATTATCAAGACTGCCTTTTACCAGCCAGCCTGGTGGTGCCGAAGATTGAGGTGCTGGATGCCATACCGGCGACCCGGGTTCAGGAGCAAGCCTGGATCACCGGGGGTCGGCAAGGGAGAGAGAGAGGATCGAGTGTCCAGAGGACTGTTCACCTCTCTCGGGGAGGGATCCAGGGACAGCCCAGCGTAGCAGTGGAGACTGGTGGCACTGCGATGCACAGGGGCTTGTTAGCAGGGGAAGACATCGGGTGGATGCCTTCCGGACGTGAGTGGGAGCATCCACATCACGGGCTGGCGGCATTGCACGTCCCATGTCTGGGGGGGGTGTAACACAAAGAAAAAACACTGTCCAGCCCAGAAAGGTGATGGCTCTCAGCACCCGCCGCCACACACCCAACACCAGATCTCTGCCTCCACCCCTTCGATCTCCACGGGGACCCTGGCCAGAAAGGGTTCACTGAGGAGAAAGTAATGTCCTTGAGGAGGTGGGGTCACAGTGGGCATTAGAAATGGTGGGATGCTGAGTAGCCCAAGAGAGCTCTGGTGCCTGGAGAGACACAAACAGAATTGAAAGAAATAAAAAATGCCTTTTACCATCTAAGGAACATTGCTTGGATCAAACATCTAGTTCTGCCAGATGATCTTCCAACTTTGGTCCACACCTTTGTGACCTCTCACCTTAATTACTGTAATTCCTTACACCTAAGGTTACCGGGGGTTGACATCCGCCACTTGCAGCTGGTGCAGAACATAGCAGCTAGGCTGTTGACTGGGCTAACACAAGGTTGCCGTGTCACGCTGGTGCAGCGCAATCTGCACTGACTGTCTATTCAGTGGCGGATCACCTTCAAGGTCAGATTGCTGACCTATAAGGCCCTACACGGACAGGGTCCGAGCTATCTACAAGAGCTTCTGCACCCCTACTGCCTCTCCCGGCCTCTCCGCTCCACCGAGTGATTGCTAGAGATTCCCAGGGTTTGTTTAAGGTCATCTGGGCTCGAGCATTTGAATTTGTAGCCCTTTTCCTGTGGAATTCTCTACCTCATTGGATAAGACAGTGCCTGATGGTGAAGAGCTTTAAATATGCATTGAAGACACATCTGTTTAATCTTGCTTTCCCTGATATTATGTAATATTTGTAATAAAAGTCTGTTATGGTTATGGAGTTTTTAGCTGGGTCTTTATTTTTATGATTACACTAGCGCTATGATCCTTTCGGGAATTGCGCTATTTTATAAATAAAGTTGATTTGATTTTAATATCACCCTGCTTTTAAAAAAAGATTAACCCACTGAACAATGCTCGTCATACAGACCGATTTCATTATTAAACAGCGATTATAAAATCTTTGCAAAACTTTTGGCAAATAGGTTAGCAAAAGTAGTTGGAGGGGTAATCCATTGGGAACAAGTTGACTTTATGAAGGCAGGAGACTCCAACACAACACCAGAAGGGCTTTCAGTCTAATACATGCCTATATGGATACAGACACAGCACTCCTATCTTTAGATGCCGAAAAGGTATTTGACAGGGTGCAATGGCCTTTTTAATAGAAACCCTAAAACATTTCGGTATAAGTGGGTTCAATTGATATATTCCTCACCAAGGGCTAGAGTGAAAACAAACCAACCTTGTGGAGTTCTATGAATGGGTAACATCAGAACTGGACAGAGGTAAGCCTGTGGATGTATTATTCTTGGACTTCAGCAAGGCGTTTGACTCTGTCCCCCACAATGGTCTGGTGGAGAAACTGATGGGGTTAGGAGTAGGCCCTTTGATGGTCAGATGGATTGAAAACTGGATAGCTGGACGCACTCAGAGAGTAGTGGTCTGTGGGGAGCTCTCGAACCCTACAGAGGTTGGTAGTGGGGTACCACAGGGCTCGGTCCTGGGTCCAATCCTGTTTAATGCATACATATCGGACATCAGGGATGGTATAGGGTGTGAAATGAGTCTCTTCGCGGATGACTCCAAGATGGGAGCAGTAGTTGAGGGAGAAGAGGGAGGTTGGCCCTGCAAGGACCTGGACACCCTGGAAAGCTGGGCTCACACATGGAAATGAAATTTCAATATCACCAAGTGCAAGGTGTTGCATCTTGGTGGGAAAACCTAAACACAGGTACACCCTGGGAGGGAGGTGCTGGAAGCCTCAACAGGGGAAAAAGACCTAGGGTCATGGTGGATACATGTATGAATAACACTGAGCAGTGCAGGAGAGCAGCTAGCAAGGCAAACAGGATGTTGGGATGCATCGCAAGGGGATCACCTCTAGGAGCAAGGAAGTGATTCTGCCGCTGTACAATGGACTGGTTAGACCACACCTTGAGTACTGTGTACAGTACTGGAGACCACATTGAAGAGGGACATACAGCTCCTGGAGAGGGTACAGAGGAGGGCAACAAAGATGATACGAGGGCTAGGGGATTTGACTTACGAGGACAGACTTGAGGAGCTCTGCCTGTTTTCATTGGAGGAGAGGAGAGACAAGGGGGACATGATTGAGGTCTTCAAGTACCTCAAGGGAATAAATAGGAGGTAAACATGGAGGGATCTTTAGACTAAAGCAGGAGGCATCACCAGAGGGCATGGTTTGAAGTTGGAAGGTGGAAGGGTGAGGGAAAAGAGGAGGTTTTCACTGAGAGGGTGGTGGACCCTTGGAATGCTCTGCCTGGTGAGCTGGTTCAGAGATCCACAGTGGAGAGCTTTAAGAGAGGGTGGGACAGACACAGAAAGTGGATGTTTCAGATGATGGCCTGTCCCGGGGGGGGGATGGATGATAGGGGTTTCTGGAGCACAAGGGATGGGAGGGTCTCGGCACCCAACTAAGGATCTAGGTTCGAGCAGACTTGATAGACCATAAGGCCTAATCTGCTGGCAAATAGTATGTTAGTATGTTAGTATTTCAAAACCTTTCCCACTGCACTGAGGAACGAGACAGGGTTGCCCACTCTCCCCCCTTTTATTTACCCTCTTTTTAGAAACCCTAGTGGTAAAAATGTGGGAACAGAAACTAGGGGTTCAAGTTGACAACCATCATCTGGTCATAATGCTATACGCAGATGATATTCTATTATCCCTTGGCAATCCTGATATTGCATACTCACTGGTAAACAACATTATAAAGGAATATAGCAAGTACTCTGGTTACAAGATTAACTGGGATAAAAGTGAGATCTTATATTTTGGTGATCCCAAAAATTTAACAAATCCTACTCCAACTAAAACAGTAAAGCAAAAATTAAATATTTAGGTATATTCTTTGCAAAGAACTCTAACAGGATACTCCAACTAAATTATGATCCATTAATACAATAAATAAAGAAGGATTTGGATAAATGGCAGTGTCTCCCTTTAGTATTGATTGGAAGGATCAATATTTTGAAAATTAACGTACTGCCTAGACTCTTCTTCCTTTTTCAATCAGTTCAGCAACTCCTTAATACGAAATTCTTTTTAAATCTGGAAAAAATTATTAGAAAATTCCTTTCGGTTGGGAAACAACCCAGAATCACTCTAGCAAAGCTCTAATTAAACAAGGACAAAGGTGATCTGGGATGTCCAAACTTCTGAATGTTTTATTTAGCTGCCCAGCTAGAGGTGGTCTATTGGTGGTTTCATAAACCAGATGACAAACTAACGGCAGGCTTTGTTTGGGAAGAAAAAAAGCTAGCTGGTCTGGCGCAAAACAATTTGCTATCACTATATTTGTTAGATTTGCCTCGTTTAAATAAGGTTGATGACCTGGCCACCACTCATTCCACTGGTTTTGCTTGGAAATAATTTCTTAAATTAGGAAAGGAGCTATGCTCCGTAACAAGGCATACCCCGATTTACAATAATCCTTTTTTTTTCTCCCTCCCTCCCTATTAGTACTTTTGGACACTGGTACTTCGATAAGAATATTTGAGAGCTGGGAGATTTCTACAACGACGGGGCATTTATGTCATTTATAGAGTTCAAGAAAAGTATGATATATTGGACTACTGCCTATTTCAGCTCTTACAAGTCAAAAAAATGATATTCAACAAAAATAAACAAACACTCTCTTGATATAACTGCCTTGGTTCTAGAGGAATTCTTCACAGGACTTGAATCAAATAGTGATATAATCTCAGGCCTATACAGTATAAAACATTATTAGACAGTAGCTTCCTGAATTAGTGGCCTTGATGGAGGAGGAACATCTGGATATCGTGGCAGTCACAGAAACATGGTACACACAAAACCATGACTGGGACGTAAACATACCAGGATACACTATCTACAGGAGGGACAGGGAGGGTTAAAGAGGAGGAGGAGTAGCTCTTTACATAAGGGAAGGAATCAAAGCAACAGAACAAAAGGGAAAACAGGAGGAGAAGAAGCACTGTGGGTAAATTTGGAGACCGCAATGGAACCACAATCCACAGCAGGTTAGTATACAGACCCTTCTCAGGGAGGAAATGGACAAGGAAATGATAGAAAGTATACTTAGAATGGCAGGAAAAGGGAGATATTGCTGATGGGTGATCTGAATATGCCAGGATGTTAACTGGAGTGCAGTTGCAGCAGCCACTCAAGAGTGGGGTTATTCTAGATGCCCTACAGTGGCATGCCTTAGACAACTAGTATTGGAGCCCACTCGAGAGGGAGCAATCTTGGACCTGGTTCTCTCAAATGGAGATGAAGAAAGGATCACAGATGTAGAAGTGGGTAGCCATCTGGGAACTAGCGACCATCGAACAGTATAGTTCACAATAAACACAGCAATAGAGTCAAGTCATACAAAGGCAAAGTACTGGACTTTAGGAGGACTGACTTTGCAAAATGGGTGAGTGCCTAAGAAATGCACTAGCAAATGGGCAGGAAGGAGGGTGGAAGAACAATGGGGAATAATAAAACTGCCATCACAGAGGTAACAAGCCTTTGTGTGAAGCAAATAAACAAATGAAATGATGTAAGAAACCACTATGGTTCTCAAAGGAAGTAGCAGTGAAGGTTCAAGAGAAAAGAAAGCATTCAGTAAGTACAATGAATACAGAAGGAGCAGGACAGAGAACTGTATCAGTTAAAGCAAAGGAAGCTGGAAGGCAGTCAGAACAGCAAAGGCCCAAACCGAGGAAAAGATAGCCACTTCGGTTAGAAGGGATAAAACCTTTTATAAGTACATCAGGAGCAAAGGAATACCAAGGGAGGGATAGTGAGGCTTAATAAAGGGAGGGAGGGAGGGTGGGCAGAGGGTGACTGTGAAAAGGCAGAGATACTAAACAAATATTTTGCTCAGGTATTTACAAAGGAAGAGGGGGCTGTACCTAAAACAAACAGTAGAAACACTCTGGATACAGAAGTTGATACCAGCCCATTTACAGAAGAAAGGGTTCTGAAAGAACTCTTAAAACTGAAGGTGGGCAAAGCAATGGGGCCTGATGGGATTCATCCCAGAATTCTAAAAGAACTGAGGGTAGAACTAATGACACCACTGACTACCCTCTTTAACAAATCATGGGAGGATGGGGTGGTACCCGAGGACTGGAGGAGGGCAGATGTGATTCCCCTTCACAAAAGTGGGAACAAGGCAGAAGCAGGAAACTACAGACCTGTTAGTTTAACCTCAGTGGTAGAGAAAATGATGGAATCACTTCTAAAGGAAAGAATTGTCGAGTATCTAGAGGCCAGAGGGGCACAGGACCCAAGGCAGCATGGATTCACAGCGGGAAGGTCATGCCAGACGAATCTGATAGATTTCTTTGACTGGGTGACCAAAGTAGTAGATCAGGGAGGGGCAGTGGACATGGCCTACCTGAGACTTAGCAAGGCATTTGACACAGTCCCACACAAAGATTAATATACAAGTTAGCCAGCCTGGAGTAGGTCCCAAGATGACAGCCTGGGTAAAGAATTGGCTGGAGAATAGGACACAGAGAGTAATAGATAAATGGAGTCCACTCTGAAGAAAGGGGGTTGGTCGTCCCGTCGGCGCAGCGGTGGGATTTCCGCTTGCGGCTGGCGACCCGGGTTGAGAGCGGATCCGGGTCATCGGAGAGACCGGCCGGGGGAGTAAGATCGGCGTCCGTTGGGCAGCTCTCCTTCTCGGGGAGGGTGTGGGTTGCACTCGGTGCTGGAGAGACTCCTGGCGGAGGCGGGAGTTCTCACGTAGCCGAGGCTTGACTGGGGAGGCGGGCGGGCGCTGGGCGTCATTGCGTCCCCGCCTCCTCTGGGGAAAAAAGGAGGAAAAGATGGTGGGGCAGGACCACCGATGGATGAAACCCTCACTGGAGAGCCTCGCATCGCACCACTGCTGGGACCCCAACCAGTTACAGTTCCGGGGTCACGAAGGTGTGCGCCCCACCTCAGGGGCAAGCCGGGGGTGACCGAGGGTCCTCTGCAGCAATAGGCGGTGGTAGAGGTCTCTGGGGCCATGACCAGGGCAGAGAATGTACCCGTGGTCCTGCCAGGGATAAAGAAAAAAAAAAAGAAAGGGGGGTTACTAGTACCACAGGGTTCAGTATTAGGACCGGTCCTCTTCAATGTCTTTATAGCGACATTGGGAGGGACTGGAAGGAAAAGTATGTCTCTTGCAGATGACACAAAGATCTGCAACAGAGTTGATGCACAAGGTGGGTGGAAAGGATGAGAAGGAACTTGGCAAGGTTAGAGGAATGGTCAAATGTGGCAGCTTAGATTCAATGCTAAGAAGTGCAAGGTAATGCACCTGGGAAACAAAACCAGGGAAGAGTACATAATGGGGGTGAGATACTAACAACAACAAAAATGGAAAGGGACCTGAGGGTAGTCATATCAGATGACCTAAAGGTGGGCAAGCAATGTGAGAGGGCAGCAAGGAGGGCTGGGGGATACTGGGATGCATAGGGAGGCATCTACCAGTAGAAAACAGGAAGTTATTATCCCTCTGTACAGACAGCTGGTGAGACCCCATCTGGAGTACTGGTGCAGTTCTGGGAGACCCAATCTCACAAAGACATAGACAGGATGGAAGCTGTCCAGAGGAGGGCAACTAAAATGGTGCAGGGTCTGCAACGGAAGACATATGAAGACAGACTTAAGGAGCTTAATATGTATAGCCTCGAGGAAAGGAGGGAGAGGGGGGACATGATAGAAACTTTCAAGTACCTCAAGGGAATCAACAAAGTCCAAGAGGGTAGCATCTTTCAAAAAAAGAGGTGTGCAAGAACAAGGGGGCACAATTTGAAGATGGGGGGGCAGCTCAGAGGTAATTTAAGGAAGTATTTTTTCACAGAGAGGGTTGTGGATGCATGGAACGACCTTCCGGAGGAGGTTGTGGAGTAAAAAACTGGTGGAATTCAAGCATGCATGGGACAGTCATAAGGCAATTCTAGGGGGTGGGTGCAGGAAGAAGTAGGTTACTGGTTAACTAGGATCTGCAGCTTATCCATTAGGTAGGGAAATGGGCAGACTGGGTGGGCCAAGCGGTCCTTATCTGCCGTCAAATGCTATGTTTCTATGTTTCTATGTTTAGTAGTCAGTGTAAGTGGCTCAGTAGGTAGCACACTCGCCTCTGAGGTGGGGAGATCAGAGGGCTGTGGGTTCAGTTCTCACATCTGGCACTTGGGTTAATATCCTAGTACTGACACTGTACTGCAGCATGAGAGGGGTGCTGCACTTCTGAGGTGCCGTCTTTTGGATGAGACGTTAAACCGAGGTCCCATCTGCCTGGATAGGTGGTAGTTCAGGTGGATGTTAAAGATTCCATGGCACTTATTGAAAAGAGTAGGGGAATTTCCCCTGGTGTCCTGGCCAAATTTCCCTCATTCACTAAAAATACCACCAACAGCTTAATCTGGTTTAGGGTCAGTTGGCATTCATCTGTATCCCCCTTCCCCGGGTCATGCCTGAAAATGGTCAGGATTTGTCTAGTGCACTTACCTGGTCAACAAAAACTAACTAAACTAAACTAAACTTTGGCTCCATCCAAGTAATATCCATTAAGGATGCATGGGAAAGAGATTTGGGGATCAGAATCTCTGAAGAAAAATGGCAAGAAATTACAAATCTTTAAAATCTCAGGATAAAAAATAATAAACTATTTCAAATTCAATTTAATACTGTCCACAGATCTTATGTAACTCCTGCATGTTTCAACAAAATGGATAGCTCAATTTCTGAAATCTGTCCAAGATGTAAGACTGAAAGGGGCTCCTTATCCCATATGCTGATTAAATGTAAAGAGATCAAAGTATTTTGGGACCTCATTGTTAAATGGCTGAGTAAAATATTTGGTTATGATTTCCCATTTGATACTGGCATTGGGATATTTGGGCTACAGATAGAGCATGGGACCCATTAGCCAGTCAAAAAAATTTAGCAAATATAGGTTTGGTTGTCGGGGGATGTTTATTACAACATTGAAAGATTCAAATCCCCTTCTTACATAGAATGGATAGAAAAAATGACTGATTGTAATAAAGTAGATAGGGCCCTACATTTTATGAATGAGGACATAAACAACTGTGAGAACATTTGGTATCCCTTGCAGAATTTATCCAATTGGCACACAGCAGCTATGATGATGAGCTAAGTCTTCATGGGTTTTGACGGTATTGAAGCACACATGCTCTGAGCTGCAAAAAAAAAAAGTAAGGAAGAAGTCAAGGCACTAGGCAAAGACAACACTCATAGATCAACCTACCTACCGGCTAGACACAAATCACACTCCTACTCCTTTCGGAACACACAGAGAGGCAACTATGGATACAGGGGTAGCAACTTTCACCATCCTAAACCTAAAATCACTCCTACAGCAGATACAGAGGAGGTGCCAGCAGAGGTAGCAGCAATAACTCCTACTCACGTAGAGCAAGTCGTAAACAGTGACTATGCTTACTGCAAAAACTCCCAAAACATACCGTCAGGAACAAGATTAAGCATGTTCGTGGCTACATGGGAGAAATCTACAGAAGACAGATGGGTACTCAAATTAATAAGAAGGGGCTATGCCATAGAACTATCCCAGAATCCCACACAACACAGGTTGATAATTTTGCCTTTTTCCAAAGACAAAACCAAGATTTCACACACTCAAGTCCTAGCGGATCTCCTAACAAACAAGACCATAGCAGAGGTTCCACTAGAGGAGAGGGGTCAGGGCCTATATTCCATTTTCTTTACCGTACCAAAGAAAACGGGCAGTCTACTACTACTACCACCAGTCCTGGACTTAAAGATCCTAAACAAATCAATTCTCTACAGACCATTCAAAATAGAGATCAGATCCACTGTCAAATCCATTCGCCCCAGAGACATCCTGATGTCCATAGACCTCAAGGATGCATATCTACACACTCCGATCCAGCCCTCTCACCACAAATTCCTGCGGTTCCAGACTCTGGGGAGACATTTTCAATATCAGGTCCTCCCATTTGGACTAGCATCAGCTCCCTGTGTCTTTACCAAAGTATCGATAGTACTAGCAGCCAAACTCAGAGAGCAGGGCATACAGGTGATACCATATGTGGACGACTGGCTCATTCGAGCAAGATCAGTAGCGCAGTCACTTCAGGAGACACAAACAGTGATAAGGTGTCTAGAAACCCACGGATAACTCCCAGTCAATCAATAGAACATCTAGAGACGGTAATCGACACAGCGGAGGGGATGGTTCGATCATTAGAGAAATGCATCACCAATCTAATGTCAACAGTAGCAAGAATGCAGAGACAGAAAAAAACATCACTGGAAACAATTTTGCGAATTTTGGGACTAATGTCATCATATATAGACATCATACCACGGGCCAGGTGGCATATGAGACATCTTATGACATTCTTAATCAAACAAGGTCCAACACATGACATAGACTTCACAAAGACAACTACACTACTGCCACAGGTGTCTTAACATGGTAGACAGTCAGACAGAATCTCAGCAAAGGTACGCCATTGGACATCCAACCAGAGATGGTGATAACCACCGACACAAGTCTGTCAGGGTGGGGAGTCATCACAGAACAAAATGGTCAGCAAAGGAGCCAAACTTACCTATCGATGTACTGGAGATGAAGGCAGTATTTCCTTCTCTACGGTATTTCACATACCTAGTCAAGGGAAAACATGTCCTGATCAGATCAGACAATTGGGTTACAGTAGCCTACATCAACAAACAAGGGGAACAAAGAGTGTGAAAATGCAGAAAGAAGCATCAGAACTTTTTCCACGGGTACAAAAACATCTAGCCAGTATGCCGGCAAACTCATCACAACGGCAGACTGGCTGAGCAGTCAACAGATCCATCCAGGGGAATAGAGACTACACCTGCAAATGTTTTACAAAATCAACAAGCATTGTGGACTAGTGAAGTTGGATCTAATGGCATCCAACAAAAACACACAATACCCAAAGTTCTATTCCCGATTCAGGGACACCAGATCCTCAGGGATAGATGCCATATCACACAAATGGCTATTCCATGTAGCATACATCTTCCCGTCAATTCCACTCATTCTCCAAGTCCTGAAGAAAATCAGGATATCCAGAGCAAAGGTGATATTGCTTACCCCCTACTGGCCCAAGAGGTCTTGGTTTGCGACAGTGGTGTCAATGGCACTGGATCACTCATGGCATCTCCCCTACAGACAAGACATACTCACAAAGGGCCCAATATGCCACCCAAACCCTCACAACCTCAAACTAATAGCCTGGCTCCTGAAAGGGAGAGACTGCTAAAGGCAGGATATCACCCCATGGTGATAAGACACAATGGCTAAATCTCAAAGAGATTCTACCACTACGATGTACCAATGCTACTGGAAAGTTTACACAAATTGGTGTTTGAACAATGATTGGACCCCAAACAATCCTCCATCGCCGACATTCTCCTATTTCTACAGGAGGGCCTAGCAGTATCATCCCTCAAAGTACAAGTGGCAGCTATAAGGGCAGCAAGAGGGTCAACAGACGGAACTACACCGGGGGCTCATCAAGATGTCGTACGATTCCTAAAGGCAGCTACTAATAATTGGACTCCACCAGAAGAAATTAAAGAACATTCCACCAGAGCAATAGCAACTTGACGGGCAGAGAAGAATTTGGCCACAACGGAAGAGATATGTGCAACTGCCACATGGTTGTCCTTGCACACCTTCATAAGGCATTACAAGATTAGTACTGTATATCGTTGGACTCAAAGGCCAATTCTGGCCGTTCAGTACTACTGTCAGCAAAAACCAATAATCTGGAAAGTGATGTGTCTAACCCACCCTTGAATTTGGGTACTGCTTTTTAGAACCTGTGATGTAATGATTGTGGAGTGCCTCAGAGATTATCCCCCACAATGGTACTTTACTCATCTGGTTAAGGTGATTGTGGGGGTATATATCTCCGAGGCACTCCACAACCCACCCAGCAGACAGTCATAGACAAGTTACAGTAGCACCAGCATGCCGTACAGGCTGGTTTAGCTATTAGAATGTACCAATAGGAAATAAAATAACTGTAACAAGGCAGTTAAAGGCACTGAGCTTTTTTTTTTTTTTTACTTTCATCTTTATGCCCCCCTCCGACACCATGACTGCACCTTCCCTCAGGGTCCCAAATGCATCTGCTCAGCCTGTGCCAGAGTACTGAGGACATCTACTCCATGCGGCCATTCCCGTAACCATCAAGTGCCCGGTTTACCCCTCGGGTGTGATAGAGGGGGACTCCCCAAATCCCCCCCCCCTTACCTTGATTGGAGCGGCCACTCTGGAGCTTCTTCCCTGAATCCCCTGGTCACTGGTGCAGGGGCCCATCTTCAGGCATAGGGGCTTTTCTCATCACTTTTCACTGCATTTTACTGTTTGCTGTGTTATTTTCCTGTAGGTTGCTCTATTGCTAGAGTTTTGCTTTGTTCTAGCTGAGAATTCACCAAAGGGTGTTTAGACAGAGTTTTTAGATAGTTATTGTTTTCCCCGAGTAACATCTGAGGACAAGAGAGCTGCTTAAGCTTTGAACTAAGATGCTCTCTGGGGGAAGTAATCTTAAAACCTTTACTGTTTTTTTTTTGGTTAGTTTTTTTCTACAGCTTGATTTGTTCTTAAGATTTGGATTTGTTTCTGGCTGAAGCTTCCTTACCGGGTGCCTAGACAGCCTTATAGATTCTTTATTGTTCTCCACACCCCCCCCTTCCCCTGTTACTGAAGGGATGATTACTTTTACTACTGAGATTTCTCTTGCTTTTAGGTGGTGATTTAAAGTGAGTCTAACATATAGGACTCCAGTTTGGAAGAAAAAGGGCGCCAAAAGGGGTTATAAAGATGGTCACAGTCAGCATCTGAACAACAGCATCAGGAGGCCTGGAGAGCAGATTGATTCAGGCAAGAGTGCTGCGTTAACCGAGCAGGTTCCTCCACAGCGAGATAGTGAAAAAAAAACCAGTCAATGGAGAAACAAACACCAGGGGGAAGGTGGGAGGGAAAGCAATGCTTGCTGCAAGAGCTCCTCTTGAAGCTCTGTTGTTATGGTAAGTTCTTACGTAACTGCACTACCTCATTTACAGGGGGAGCTCTTGCAGCAGGCTACACCATAAGGATGGAGTCCCAAGCAGTGGAATGACTAACCCCTGCCAACCGGGAGGAGGTAAAAATCTGCTGAAATTGCTCTTGTGGGCAGGCCTTGTAGAACTGGGAGGCCAAAGCCTGTCCTACAACAAGAGGCAATGTCCAGACTGTAATGCCAAATGAAGGTGTGTACAGAACTCCAAGTAGCAGCAGCGCAGATATCAGCCGCAGATACATTTTTAATGGATGCAAAGAAAGCAGCCATACCCCTGGTTGAATGGCCTTTGACTGGTCCCGGCAAAGGCTTGTCATATTTGAGGTAGCAATAAACAATACAGTTGACTAACCATTTGGATAAAGTCTGCTTAGAAACAGGAGCCCCTTCAGTCCTCGGGGTGAAGGAAACAAACTGGTCAGGTTTTCGAACAGCACGAGTGCGATTTAAGTAGTAACAAAGCACCTGGTGGATATCCAGAGTATGAAATAGAGCCTCCCCTCTGTTAGAATACTCTGGATAGTAAACTGGTAGGTGTATGTCCTGATTTAGAGTAAACTTGGACACCACTTTAGGCAATAACTTGGGAATCATCTGCAAGGATACTCTGTCCTTGTGGAAAACTAAATAAGGCTCTTTACACATCAGAGCTTGAAGCTCAAAAATCCTTCGAGCAGAAGTAATGGCAATTAAAAATAACACTTTCCATGACAGAAAACGTAGCTCGTGACTTGTGGCCGGTTCAAAGGGAGGCAGCGTAAGTTTTTCCAAAACAAATAAAACATCCCTTAGAGGAACAGGGTCCCTGACATGAGGTTTAAGGTGAAGAATACCCTGCAAAAAATGCGGGAAAGATCCAGCCAGGCAAGAGTTTTGCCCTCCACAGATGCATGATAAACAGAGATGGCTTATAAATGCACTTTAATGGAGGAGTATCTCAGCCCTGAGTCCGACAGGGAAAGGAGATACTCCAATACGGAATTCACTGGACAGGTGAATGGAGCAAGATGGCGAGCGGGGGTCCAAATGCAGAACTGCTTCCACTTCATCAAATAAGTGGCCCTGGTGGAAGGCTTCCTTGCAGCTAAAAAGAAATCTGCCACTCTGGGGGGAAACACCGAACCGAGCAACTGCTAGGTCTGCAGGAGCCATGTGCAGGTGCAACAACTTGAGGTCTGGATGGAGCAGGGTGCCCTGCTCCTGGGAGAGCAAGCCTGAGCTCAGCGGCAGGGGATCGGGGGTTCCACTGCCAGCTGCTGAAGTAGTGGGAACCAAATCTGCCATGGCCAGTAGGGAACTACTAGGATCATCCCTGCTCCCTCCAACTGCAATTTGAGAAGAACTCTCAGCAGTAATGGAAATGGAGGGAAGGCATACAGAAACCTCCCTGTCCAAGAGAGAGACAATGCGTCTCGCCAGTAAACACCAGGCCCTGGATCTAACGAGCAAAAACTGGGCAGTTTGGCGTCAAGTGGGGACGTGAAGAGGTCCAACTCGGGCCAGCCCCACCTGTCAAATAGCTCTTCGACCACAGATCAGAACCATTCCTATTAGTGTGCCTTGGAACAAGACTGGCATAAAGTGTAGGCCAAGGTTTTTAGCATGCCTGGGACATGCACGGCAGCAAGTTCCAGATGATGCTCAATGGACCAATACCAGACTCATAGCCTCCCTGCAGAGAGGTTAGGAGTGAGTCACCCCTTGCTTATGTAGAAGGCCACGGACACATTATCCATCTGAATAAGCAGAGGGCCTGGGAGCAGATTCATCTGGAATGCCTGCAGGGCATAGAGTATCGCCCACATCTCCAATATATTGATATGGAGATGTTGCTCTTGGGAAGACCAAGTTCCCTGGGTCTGATGTTCTGCCAACTGGTCTCTCCAGCCCAGGGTGGACACATCTGTAGTCAGGATCTGATGAAGAGACTCCCGCTGAAACTGGACCCCTACAGAAAGGTTGGAGGGGTTCAACCACTAAGTCAGAGTTTGGCATACCGGATTGGAGACCATCACCAGGTGCTCCAAATTGTCTGAACGTTGGTCCCATTGGACTTGAAGGGTCCATTGCGGGACCCTCATGTGCAGGCACACAAGAGGGACAGTCACGATGGTCGCTGCCATGTGCCCTAGCAGCCTTAGAAATACTCTGGCTGGAATTTGTCACGATGAGGAAACCAGGTGAGCCTGGTGTGGAGAGAGGGGGCAGTGACAGTAGCTCAAGCTGTGGACCCTGTAGCACGAGCAGACGTGAAAGACCAAATTACCTTCTTTTGTTGGCTTCTTCATATGTTCATATGGTGTCCAGAATAGCCCTGATGTATTGCAGCCTTTGGCTGGGCCACGGAGAGGACTTTGGGAGGCTAAGAGTGATCCCTAGGTCTTGAAACAAGGTAAAGGTGTCTTCCATGGTGCTAATCAGCTGATCCCTGGGGGAAGCTGCCAAGAGCCAATCATCCAGGTAGGGAAGACATAGTGACCTTTCCTCCAGAAGGCTGCAGCCACTACTACTAGGCACTTTGTAAAGACTTGAGCTGAGGACAGGCCAAATGGCAGGACATGGAATTGGTAGTGGTTGCCTTGGAAGCAGATGCAAAGGAACCTCCTGTGGGGTTGAAAGACCAAAATGTGGAGGTAAGCATCCTGCACATCCAGGGAGCACAGCCAACACCCTGATGAAGGCCTGGAAGGGTAACCATCCTGAACCTTTTGTTCAGGATGGTCACCCTGAACTGCTGTGTTACTACTGGGGTACCTCAGGGCTCCATCCTGGGCCCCTTTCTCTTCAGCATATTCCTAAATATGCTCCCCAAGGCCTGTCCTGGCCAAACTCTTCTGTATGCTGACAATGCTGTGCTGTGCTGTTCTCAAGCCATCCCAACCCTACTGTCCTAAGAGAGCAAATGTAAACCAGTGTCTTAGTCGTTGAATCCTGGTTTCTAAGCCACAAATTTCTTAACTACAAGAAGACAAAGACCATGATCTTCATTTCCACTTGGAATAAACACATATCTTATCAACTACAAATTCACAACAACCAACAAGAAGGCCTGGAAATGGTTCACACCATCAGATATTTGGGGGTCACCCTTGACTGCTCCCTCTCCTATGGGCAGCATATCAACCTGGTTGCAAAAGCTGTAAACTCCAAAATCAGCATGCTTTACAAATATAAGGACAGCCTAACTGATGAAAACCCTAAGGCTAGCTGTGACCAGCTCTATCCCGGTCATCGACTAAGGCCTAGTAGTCTATGGAGCTGCTACTGACTCAGCCCTGCAGCGAATTAAGCTGGCCCTTAAAGCCTGCAGGCTTCTTTTAGGGGCCCAACGGCTAATGCATACCTGCAAGCTCTACTCCCGCTCTGGTTTGTTCAACCTGGGCTGTAGAGTCCAATACCAAACCTGCCTACTTGCCAGAAAGTCCTTAATGGGCTTCACCACACCTGGGGTACTTGGCCTTCTCCTCTCCTAGGACTCCAACAGGAGGAGTGTGAGTTATCGTGCACTAAAGTTACTCTTCCGTCTGACCTCCCAAGGTCAATGGTCATTCGGTTATAGAGCCCCCAAAATGGCTAAACTCTCTTAGCCCTGACCTCCTGTCGTGTACCAAGCTTGGCCAGTTTAAGTCAAACCTGAAGGTCCACCTGGTAACTAACACCACCAAATGTGATTGCGGCCTTTAACCCCCTGATGCCCATCACACTGACTACCCTCTCTCCCTAGGCCCCCACTTCCTGGCCACCTGCACCCTCTCTCTTCCCCCCTCTCCTTTTTCCCTCCCCGTCTTGTCCCCTTCTCCACCCAACAAAGCTACTCTCAAGCTGCTCCCTTGCCCCCCCAACCTTGACACTGCTTGAACTAGGCTGCTCTCTCATATCTATTGCCTAACTTCCTTATACCCTTTATCTTTCACTATTTTTCTTACCTCAGTATGCAAATTGTATGTATGAAATGTATCCATTTCTCAAATGTACAATGCTCTTTGTGTTTTGTTTATGCATTTTATTGTAATTTTTCTTGGTCTGTTGTGATGTTACACATTGTCTATTCTCTGACGCGGAACCTCTGTAAATGAGCTTCTAGCTCAAAAGTTTTATTACTAGTATTCAATAAATAAATTTAAAAAAAAAAGTATTCTGTGTAGTTGTTCAGGTGGCTGAGATCCAGGATAGGCCTTAGGTCCCCTGTTTTCTTTGAGACTAGAAAAAAGTGGGAATTGATGTGGGGGAACTGGCTCTATGACCTGCTTCAGCAAGAACGCTTGGATCTCCTTCTGAATAAGGAAGAGGTGTGATGGAGGGTAATGGGAGTTTATGGGGGGGGTTGTCCAGGGGCATCTCCACAAGCTCCAAAGTATGCCCTTTCTCTATCAGCTGAAGAACCCATTGATCCATGATTGTTCTGTGCCATTCCTGTAGATAGAGAGACTAGCACCCCCCCCGAGATTCTGCCGGGGGAGGGAGGTCAGGTAAGGAGTCAGGCTGAGGAACCAGGGACAGACAAAGGGGCCCTGGGAGGCTTTGGGAATCTGGGACCGGAACCTCCTAAGGCCTGAGACATGGCCTTACATTTAAAGGCACCTCCGGTTTGTTGGCCTCAGGGATGTTGCCCGGAGGAATGACAAAATCGCTGGCGGCGGTTCTGTTCAGGGTTAGATCTGTACATGATCTGTACAGATCTAAGAGCCTTGCTAGATTCCTGAAGGTGAGTAATAACCTTTTCCGACTCCTCACCAAAGAGGACTGAGCTCTTGAAAGGGGCATCCATAATGCTCGACTGGACATCTGAGGTAAAATTGGAGATGCAGAGCCAGGAATAACAGTGTAGACAGATGTCAATGGCTGCTGCCCTAGCCGCTGAATCTGCCGTATCATAGGAGGAACGTAGGACATGAGTACCTATGTCTGAACCAGATTTCAAAATATGTAGGAGCTCAGCTTTTTGAGGGCTATCCTGCTGAGTCTGAACTAGTTCCATGGCCTTCTCCCACAGGGCGTTCTGATACTGGACCTAGTGGGCTAAAAAGTTCAGGGAGCGAATGGCACAGGTGGCTGAAGCATAGACTTTCCTGTTGAGGTGGTCCACTTGCTTCGAGTCTTTCTCGGGAGGCTGATTGCTAAGATGCCGGAGCCTCTTGGACTGATCATGGGCCACCGTAATAATTGTGGAGTCTGCAATCGGTTGCTCTTCAAAGTAAGGTTCGTCTCGGGGAGCATTATAGAAATGATCCACTTTCTGGGTTGGAAGACTAGCATTTCCAAACAGATCTGGTGACATCCTTAAAGGGGTCCACCAGAGGAGGAACCGCCACAGGCTTGGGATCCTTTTAACAGAAGAAAATAGCCAAACAGCGTCTCTCCGGGTCTAAATTTTCCGTGTCCCAGCCCATATTGGACTGGATGTGCTGCATGACCTCTATAAAAGTCAGGTCATTGGGGGGGGGAATGTTCCAGAGTCCAATGACACTGAGGAAGAGGAACACCAGTCAGACTCCACTGAAGAGGAAAATCAAGAGGTCGAACAATGGTGTCTATGGTCGTGTGACCTACAACAGTGCCTGCCTGAGGACCTGGAGGATGAGCGACAGTGCCTTTGTCCGTGGTGCTTAGAGCGGCCCCTACCAGTGTCATCTGGTTGCGTGGTAGGCTCTTTTGATGGTGGCATGGGCTGCCGAGGAGCAGCCTGGGGCTTTGCTCCCGAGGGAAGAGGTTCCTTGGGAAGGGGCATAGGAGGCCTTTTATGTATCAGGTCATCCTTGACCACATTCCACCAGGACATAAAAAGAGCCATGAGATCTGGTAGAGGGTTCTGAGGCATAGAGGAGTGAGCCGGCGTTGGTGGAGAATGTTAGACGGCCCTGACATCAGTCCCTTTGGTGGCAGCAACGCAGGTGTCAGGTCCTGGGGATTTGGGTTGACCGGCAGCCTAGCGGGCGTCTGGTTATCTGGCGTCGGCCGAGAGGTAACAATGCGGACAGCTGGTGACAACGGAACTGGCGTCACTGGGTTTGATGTTGGGGTAGCCGGTGTCAACCAGGCTGGTGTGGACTGATGATGGTCAGGGGAGGCAAACAGTGTCATCTCAGAAATAGCCTGCTGAGGGGAGCTATCTCCTGAATGGGGCAGAGGCGTCACTCTCCCGGGGGAGGTGAGTACGTGCCCCTGATACCTCTGGGAGGCGTCAGTCCTGGAGCTGACTTAGTAGACACCGAGGCCTGGTGGATGACTGGCAGGGACCCACTGCTCGAAGACCCGGCTCAGCCACCTGACTGAGTACCGTAGTCTGATGGAAGGGCTACAGCATCAGGGGCTGAGAGGCTGAGGAAGAAGTCCCCGACCCCTAAGAACCACCGCCAGATGTATGGATGAGGGCGGGTGGCTTGACCATAGGGAGCCTGGAAGAAGAGAGGCTGCCATGAAAGCGGAGTCCGACCTCCCACAGGAGGATGTCCCGGAGCCGGTCACCATCTGAAGAGGGGACCAGGAACAAGGGGTAGACTGGTGTTTGTCGTTGTATTTATCCTGGTGTTTGTGATTTCCATCCGACGGCTTTTTCCTATGAGAAGACGAAAGAGAGGCCCCTGAAATTGGTGAGGAGGAGGACCTTTTTCTGTGGATCTGTTTCTCCATCACTAACTTCTTTTCTATCAAGAAACTTTTCAGGACTTTCTGGAGGTGGATCCTGGTCCTCGGATTAAACTTCAAGCAATGTTTGCAGGTTCTATATTGTGGTCTGGGCCTAGGCAAAAAAAAAAAACGTCAGGAAGTGTGGCCATCTTTCGACGAGATCTGCTTGCTGCATGGACACTTGGACCACCACAGTTCTGCTGACGCAGTTGGAGAAGAAGACATGCAGAGAAAATATGGAGAAAATAAAGCGCTGGTGATCACGAAAAAATGGCAGTCGACTAGAGCAGAAGGCATCCGTGGAGCCGATATGCACTGGTCAACGGCGGGAAAAGAACTGAGGTTGGGCTGCGGGACTGCCTCTTTTATACCACTGGCTGACGTTGAGGGCCGGCCAACGTCAGGTGATAGTCCCCCACTGTAGACTACTAGCTAGAAGTTTTCTGTGGGGTTCTGGTGCCTCCCGGCCTCAGTCCTTATGGTGTAGCCTGCTGCAAGAGCTCCCTCTCGAAGTGAGATCTGAGTAAACTAACCCAGGAATTTAGCCAGGTATTATATCCCGGGAAAAAACAATGTGTGTGAGCACCATATAGAAGCAGGTGATCATCCTTCCATTTGGCAGAAACCTCATCACCCAAAATCTGCAGTCTCAGAGAGGAGATTCAGCAGATGAAGGAGGCTGGCGTGATTGAGAAATCTCGAAGTGGATGGTGCTCTCCCACTGTAATTGTGCCGAAAAAGGATGGACAAATCAGATTATGTATTGACTTTCAGAAGTCTAATTATATTTCAAAATTTGATAGTTATCCAATGCCGCGCATGGACAATCTGATTGATAGGGCTGGGGGGGCCATGTACATCTTGACCCTTGACCATACTAAAGGTTATTAGCAGATTTCCCCTTAGCCAGGCATCCAGAGAAAAAACTGCGTTCTCCACTCCACAGGGGTTGTACCATTTTACTACCATGCCATTTGGACTCTATGGAGCACTAGCCACTTTCCAACGAATGATGGACCAGTTGCTGAGTCAGTATGGTGGTTATTGTGCCACATATTTGGATGATGTGGTGTTCTTCAGTGTGGATTGGAAGAGTCATTTTAAGCATCTTAGGGCAGTACTTACAAAACTGGGTCAGGCAGGTTTAACAGCGAGTCCTTCCAAGTGTGCCCTGGGTATATTAGAAACAGGGTATCTTGGGTTTGTCCTTGGGAATGGGAAAGTTAAGCCCGAGGGGGGTAGGTGAAGAAGAGCACCTGGTGCTTTATATAAGCTTAAGTTATTTCCCTGAGAAAGTACTCAACTACTGAAAAAGAATGCCTTGCGGTCAAGTGGGCCATGGAAGCATTGAGGTACTATCTCTTGGGAAAGGAATTTACCTTAGTTATAGATCATAATCCATTAGTCTTGTTGAATCAAATAAAAGACAAAAATGCAAGAGTGACAGGTTGGGACCTGGCTTTGCAACCTCTTAGGTTTCAGGTGGTACATAAGCCTGGTAGCCAGCACAAAAAAACAGGTTACTCACCTGTTACAGTAATTCTAGGAGTGGTATATGTTGTTCATCCACACTGTTTGGCATGTCCTTTCCCTTTAAGATTCTTGCCAAAAGGTGTAAAAGCTCGCTCCTCCCACCCACTGGGGTGATATATGCCTCAGCTCCACCCCTCGATGCCAGATCTTGCCCGCTGGAAGCTTAGGTTGTACCTCGAAGTCGGGGAGGTCCACGTGGATGAACAACATATACCACTCCTAGAAAGTACAGTTACGTAAAAACTTACCATAACAGTAGATCTTTGAGGAGTGTCTCTTCCAGTAGGTAATACTTTTGGGTATCCAGCAGAGGTCACTGTGGTGCACAGCAGCTCTTCTAGCAGTTTTTCACCAGGGACCGCCCACACATGACATCAGCTTCCTATTTCCAATATAAGTGTGAGCGGTCCCTGGTATCCTCAGTTCCTCCACCAGATTCAGCTCGTAAAGCGGGGACTGAGGGGAAGCCAAGGTACCAAAGGAGTCCCAACCCTAGTCATTGAACCAGAACTTGCTCTCTTAGAGAAGGAGGGGGATGGAGGGCGGGAACAAACCGACTGCAAGAGACACTCCTCAAAGATCTACTGTTACGGTAAGTTTTTATGTAATTGTACTATCTTCCATGGAGTGGTCTCTTGCAATAGGTAATACTTTTGGGATGAATCCCAAGCAGTAATGCCCATGAGGGAGGACAGTTATGATAGGAGACCTAGTAGGACTGCATGGCCAAAGGCTGTCCTACGTCATGAGGCAATATCCAAATTGCAGTGCCTTGTGAATGTATGGATCATGGACCAGATAGCCACATTGCAGATATCTGAAATGGAGTCTCCTTTAAAGCAAGCTGCAGTGGTGTCCATAGCTCTAGTGCAGAGGGCTTGGACACATCCTGGTAAAGGCTTGTTGTAGTTTTTGTAACAAAATGAAATACAATGTGCCAACCAGGATGAAAGAGTACGTGTCACAACTGGGAGGCCTTTGCGACCCGGGGAAAAAGAGACGAACAGTTAAGATGTCTTTCCAATCGACTGAGTCCGATTAGTATAGTACCTTAGTATACGATGGATATCTAAAGTATGTAGTAGATGTTCACCTTGATTGGAGTAGTCAGGATAGTAGACCGGAAACTCCAAGGACTGATTTAAAGTATGTTCGGAGACTAATTTAGGAAGGAAGGGCTGGTACAAAGGACCACTCGGTCTTTGTGGAAAATCAAGTAAGGTTCTTTACACATGAGGGCATGAAGCTCGGAAATACATTGAGTGGAAGTGACAGCCACCAGAAATTGGGTTTTCCATGAAAGAAAATGGAGTTCACAAGTGGCTGCTGGCTCAAAGGGCTCAAGAGTCAATTTTTCTATCATAAAATTGAGATCCCACAGAGGAGTGGGTCTTCTAATAGGAGGTTTAACATGTAACATTCCTTTCAAAAACATCTTAGCTAGATAATATTGGTACAGTAACCTGCCATCCAGAGGCTCATGGAAAGCGGAGATGGCGGCCAGGTGGACTTTGATGGAAGAATAACTTAAACCAGACTCAGATAGTGAGGCCTGGTAGTCTACAACCTTCATCAGTGGACAAGAGTAAGGGTCCAAAGATCGAGAGGCTGACCATATGGAAAAGCGTTTCTATTTGGAATTGTATGTTGCTCTTGTTGCTGGCTTACGGGAGGCCAAGAGTATATTGGCAACAAGAGAGGACACTTGTAATCGAGTTATGAAAGCATCCTCAGGAGCCAAGTGTGAAGGTGTAGAGCCTTCAGGTTGGGGTGTAAGAGAGACCTGTGACACTGAGTCAAGAGGTCTGGTCTGATAGTCAATGGGACGGGGTCTTGTACTGACAGTTGTAGGAGTAGGGGAAACCACGTCCGAAGAGGCCACAGTGCGATTATGAGAATCATTGTGGCCACCTCTAACTGTAGTTTCAGTAGAGTCCTTTGCAGGAGAAGGACATTAGGGAAAGCATATAAGAAGAGACCTGTCCATGGCTGAGACAGGGCATCTATAGATCGTCCCTTTCTGATCGGGATAATGGAAAAATACCTGGGAAGATGGTAATTCTCTGGGGAGGCAAACAGATCCATCCATGGAGTGACCCATAAGTTGAAGATTTCTTGGAGCAGTTGCTCATGAAGTGTCCATTCGTGAGTTGTGGACTGGTGACTCAGCTGGTTGGCTAACTGGTTGCAATTTCCCGGTAGGTGGACACCTGTTAGCGTCAATTGTTGCCATATGGCTTCTTGCCACACTGCAAGGGTCTCTCTGCATAGGGAGCGAGACTTCGTACCCCCTTGCCTGTTGAGGGAGAACACTACTGCAGTGTTGTCTGATTGGATCAGTAATGATCCTGGCTCGAGGTAGGGCTGGAATGCCTGGAGGGCTGGACAGACCGCTTTCATCTCTAGGAGACTGATGTGAGACAGATGGGGAGAAGCGGGCCATTGGCCTTGGGTCTGATAAGGACCAAAGTGTGCTCTCCAGCCCTGTAGGGAAGCATCCGTGGTCAATGTTTGTATGGGGGGGGGGGGACCGAAAAGGCATTCTTTGATTCAGATTGTCCACCATGTCAGGGTAGACTTCAGAGATGGAGTGATCCTGATTTTGTCTTTGAACTGTCCTGTTTTTTTGGGACCGTTGATCCTGGAGGGTCCATTGGACAGTTCTCATGTGGAGACGGGCAATGGCCACTGTAGGAATGGCAGCGGACATGTGACCCAGAAGGCACAGTACTTGTCTGGCTGTGACTATTTTCTGAATCTGTATATGTAATGCCAGAGCTATAAACGTGTCCTGCCCGGCAGGCGGGAGGTAAGCCCTGGCAGTAACTGTATCTAGAACAGCTCCAATGTATTGGAGATACTGTGTTGGATTTGGACTGGACTTTGGCCAACTGACAAGGATTCCCAGATCTGCAAACAGTTTTAAGGTAGCAACTAGAGAGGCAAGCAAAGCTGCTTTGGAGTCTGCTTTTATTAGCCAATCGTCTAGATATGGAAAGATGAAATGCCCTTCTCTTCGTAAGGCTCCTGCTTCCACCGCTAGGCAATTGGTGAACACCCTGGGGGCTGATGAGAGGCCGAAAGGGAGTGTTCAAAACTGGTTATTTTTACCCAGTAGGTGGAAGTGCAAATGGGCAGGGTAGATGGGAATATGAAGGAAAGCATCCTTCATGTCTAAGGCGCAAAGCCAATCACGCTGTTTCAGGATCAGCATGATGGCAGGTAGAGTGATTATGCGGAAACGTTTGTACTGAATGTAAAGATTCAGTTGTCTGAGATCCAGTATTGGTCTGAGGTCTCCTGTTCGTTTGGGCGCCAGAAAGAAGTGAGAGTGAAATCCCATTTGATGTTCCAGAATGGGCCCGTTTGGTGAGAAGGGCAGTTAATTCCTCCTGTAGGATGGGTATATGATCTGGAGGATAATGAATCTTCCGTGGAGGGCAAGGGCGTGGGGTGGAGAGAAACTCCAGAGTATTACCCTTCTGTATAATCTGAAGTACCCAATTGTCGGAAGTGCTCGTTCACCAGACCTCCAGATGGAGGGCAAAATGACCCCCTACAGCTTCAGAGGCATGATCGAGGAGGTGGGGGGGAAAGCCCTAGTGGGTCACAGAGGCGGGTTGTGCAGCTCCACCTGAAGGGCAGGAGTGGGCACCCTGGGCAGTAGAGGTGTTGCCTCTGTTGTACTGAGCATGACCTCAGAAGCCGCCTTTATTATTACCTCTGTATCTTCCACCTCTTTTGGAATAAGAGGAGTGCTGAGTATGGTGGGTTGTAGCTGGAGTGTGATACATGCCATGAAGTGTACGGAGGGTTCTACCTGATGCCTGTAAATCATCCAGTAAGATTTGAGTACCTGGCCCGAACAGCTTGGACCTGTTAAAGGGGGCATTAGCTACTTTATGTTGTATATCAGGTGCAAAGCCTGAAACACAAAGCCACGCAAGGCGACGCAGAGTAATACCAGTGACTGATAGCCGGGCTGAGGTATCTACAGCACCATATACCAACCTGAGAAGGTGACAGGCGATAGAGTTACTAGTTGTCACTGTAGCCAATAATTTATCCCTGTCTTATGAGGGAGGGAGTTTATTGATAAGCTCAATGGCAGAGGACCCCAGGGTACGCTGATATTTAATCATATAACCCATATAGTTCAAGATTCTGATATTCATAGCACCTGAGGAAAATACCTATTTCCCCAGATAGTCAATTCTTCGGGATTCCTTATCAGGGGGTAAGGAGCTCATGTGCTTAAGTTTTTCAGTACGGTCATGAGTGGCAATAATGTCCACAGAATCCACTTCTGGAATACTAGACAGAAATGGGTGGTCCAGAGGAGCCTGGTGTAGACGGTCCGCTTCACAGGGAACAGCTGTAATAGCTGAAGGCTGATGCCAAGCAGCCAGCATGGCATTCTGGTAGGTTGATATTAGTGGGGGAACCACTAAAACAGGCTCCTCAGGTAATTCAAGATATTCTGCCATATCCTTATGTTGTTTGTCATGTTCAATAGTGGAGAATCCCATGACCTTTTGGATTTGAGCCATCATCTCACTAAAGGTTGGGTCGTCTGGGTGAGAGGCTGATGAAGGAGGAGGCAAATCCTCGTCCAGGGAAGAGATTTCAGAATAGGGCGATTCAGGATTAGGAAAATTCTAATCTTGAAACTCTTCATCCTCAAGATCACTGACGAAATCAGGCGGTAAATCTTGGTCATCTGACAAATACCTCTGTGAATGGAGGAGACCAGGGTGGCATGGTATCCCTGTCACTATGAAATCTTTTAGGCAGAGGAGGGACAGGAGATCAGGTAGTATCACCCAGCTCTTCAGAGGGCTGAGAATGCTGTATGGCATGCAAGACCTGTCGGACTATGTTGGTGAGGTCACTTTCCTGGGAAGAAGGTGGGGTGAGAAGGGGAAACAATGGGGGTGATAGAGGGAATGGGACACATAGCATGAGCAGGTCTCGCCCCTGGGTGGTACAGACTAGGGTCCAAATCTCTGTCCGCCTGACCTCCATAAGAAGGCACCTGTGTAGGTGGAGGGGCAGTCAATAGAGCATAAGCCATAGGTTTCCCTTGAGGAATGCATGGTCTCGTTGACAGGCCCGCTGGTGAAAAAGAAATTGTCAGATGCTGTCGATGGGAGAGGAACCCACATCAATGGGGCAGCAGTATATTTAACTGCATGTAAAGTGCTGGAAAGCATCATCGACAAGAGGGTATAAGCCTCAGTCAATGGAGCAGTTACTGTCTGAACTGCATTTAAAGCACTGGAAAGCACCGTTGACAAGAGGGTATGAGCCTCTGTTGATGAAGAAGTGTTTAAAGGACTCCTCATTGATGGAAAGACACCAGAAATGGTGGCCATCGACAGGCGACAAGGCTGGGAATATGAGGAGGGTTTCTCCTTTTTGTGCCTGGAACAAGAACCAGTAGAGGGGGAGCCCTTGGTACGAGCCCCCTGGTTCTCTAAGAGAGATTTTCTGCTCCATCAAAAGGTGTTGAATTTCAAGCAACAGTCGTTGACAAGTTGCCTGATTAAATTCCTGACATAAGCCACAGGAATTGGTGTCATGTGTGGGTCCCAGACACCTTACACAAAGTGTGTGATTGTCCAAGCGGTACATCTTCCTACCGCAATGGCAGGAATGAAATAAAGCTTGTTTCTTTGAAGAAGCTGTAGACATTCATCTTAGTTCCAAATTTCTCGTTGATGACTGCTACACGGAAGTTGCAGTAGCTGCTGCGCGAGCTGAAGATGGTGGGAAAATGAACTGAGGATACCAGGGACCGCCCACACTTATATAGGAAACAGGAAGCTGATGTCATGTGTGGGCGGCCCTTGGTGAAAAACCGCTAGAAGAGCTGCCGTGCACCACAGCAACCTCTGCTGGATACTCAAAAGTATTACCTACTGCAAGAGACCACTCCGTGGAAGATCTACTGTTACAGGTAAGTAACCTGTTTTTCTAGGATCGTGGATATGTTGTTCTATCCAGACTGATTGGCAGACTCCAAGCAGTTCTCCGGGAGGAGGGAGGCAAGGCGCACACCCCCTCAATACTTACTTGGGGAACAGAGATTGGAGAACTGAGGCCCCAAAACCAGCATCCCGGCGTAACTCTAGATCGATGTGGTAGTGGGTGATGAAGGTGTTTGCTGACTTCCAGGTAGCAGCCCTGCAGATTTCCTGGTTAGGGATGTCCCTGGAAGCAGCCACCAATGCAGCAGTATGGTGGGTGGAGTGAACTCTTATCCCCATGGGAGGCTCCTTGCCCACCAACCTATAGCAGAGATCAATGCATGATGTAATCCATCTGCCAATCATCCACTTGGCTGCAGGTCTGTCAGGTGCGGCTTCAGCATAGGTGACAAACAGCTGGCGAACCTCTCCCTGAACTTCAGCCATACGCTCCTTATAATAAGAGAGCGCTCATCTCAGGTCCAAGGTATAGAGCCTGTACTCTGCCTCTGAGGTGCAACTGGGGGTAGTACACCAGCAGAGTCAACACCTGGTTAATGTGAAACTCCGATACCACCTTTGGAAGGAATTTTGGGTGGGGGCACAGGACAGACTTGTCCCTGTGGAAGACCAGGTAAGAAGACTCAACAGAGAGTGCCTGTAGCTCTCCAGTCCTTCTGGCTGACATGATAGCTACCAAGAAGGTGGTCTTCCACGACAGATGTGACATCTCACACCTGTGCATCAGCTCTAATGGCTTGCCCATGAGCTTTGCCAGTACCAGCAGTAGATCCCATGGTGGTGGGGGTTCACACACCGGAGGGGAAATATGGTCAAGGCCTTTAAAGAAGTGCCAGACCACTTTCTCCTGTGGCATCTGCTGACCAGCCCATGCCCGGCAAGCAGAGATGGCTGCTAGGTGCACCTTAAGGGTCGTAGAACAAAGACCCCCTTTGAACAGAGACCAAAGGTAGTTGAGGATATTAGCCACTGGAGAGGACAAAGGGTCCAAGCTCTTGCCCTGACACCAAATGGAAAACCTTTTCCATTTGAAGGCATAGCACCTCCTGGTTGACTCTTTTCTGGATGCTTTCACAACTGTGAGTACATCCTCAGAGAGACCCAAAGCCTGGAATTCTAGCCGCTCAGGAACCAGGTTGTCAGGTGCAGGGATTGAAGCTCCGGATGGAATACCTTCCCCTGACTGACTGATATCAGGTCTGGGCATACTGGAAGACGCCTTGGGAGTCTGGAGCTGAGGCTGAGGAGATCTGGATACCAAAACTGGCGAGGCCAGTTGGGCTACCAGGATCACCTGTGCCTTGTCCCTCTTGACCTTGAGGATCACCTTGTGAACCAAGGGAAGTGGAGGGAAGGCATAGAAGAGGCCTGGGGTCCACAGCTTCAAGAAAACATCCCCCTGCAGTGAGCCATGCTAAGGGGGGCAGGCATGAACCAGTCTCAGCTTCACATTCTCCCTGGAGGTGAACAGATCCACCTGAGGTTTATCCCAGTGGGAGTACAGGCTGTCTACCACCTCTGGATGGAGAGACCACTCATGGGATGCCTCACCCACACGGCTGAGAGCATCCACCAGTTGGTTTGAGGCTCCTGCCACATGGATGGCTAGGAAATCTGCCTCCAGTCGTCTCATGAGGGTCCAGATGCAGAGCGCTTCCCTACACAGAGGCTGGGAGTGAGTGCCGCCTTGCTTGTTGAGATAGTACATGGTCGTAGTATTGTCCATCTGGACTTGCACCTCTTGACCCCGAAGGAGCGGAGTGAATGCTGACAGTGCCAGTCTGACTGCTCTGAGCTCCAGCAGGTTGATATGATATTGAGATTCCTCGGGGATCCAGAACCCGTGGACTCCGTTTCCCCATGTGGACACTCCAGCCCGTGAGAGAGGCATCGATCGTGAGAATGACCTTTGGCTCGGGACGGACAAACAGGATCTCTCCCTGCAAATGTGCTAGGACAGTCCACCATTGGAGAGCATCCCACATCTTCTGGGTCACCGTGACCAGCTGATCGAAATGACCATGTCGCTGGGTCCACTGGCTGGCCAGCTCCCATTGAAGGGGGCGCATATGCCACCGAGCCCATCAGACCACGGTGGTGCAGGCCATCATGAATCCCAGAAGGTGCAGGAAGTCCCTGGCAGGGTGCAATTGCCCAACCAGAAATGACTGGGTAAAGGACAGAACCTCCGCCCTGTCCAGCGGAAGCCTGGCTCTAGCTCGGCAAGAGTCTAGTTCTACCCTGATGAAGCAGATCACCTGCGAAGGTATGAGTTCTGACTTGATTTCATTGACCAGGAGACCAAGATCGATGCAGGTCTGAAGGGCTGGATTACTGGACCTCTCCACCTTCCGTCTGGAGGAACCCGCTATGAGCCAGTTATCGAGATAGGGGTACACCCTGATCCCTCGACGCCGAAGATGGTCCGACATCACTGCAATCCATTTGGTGATGACCCAGGGGACCAATAACAGGCCAAATGGCATGGCTCAGAACTCGAAAAGGGCTCCCTCCACTCAGAAACAGAGGAAACTTCAGTGAGATGGGCGGATTGGGACGTGAAAGAACGTGTCCTGGAAATCCAGACAGCAAAACCACATGTTCTGCTTTAGAGATGGTATGATCTGTGACAGAGTGGGAGGCAGTATAGCGCAGTGGTTTAAGGCTCTGAGCTGCAAATCTGGAGACCTGGGTTTGAATCCCACAGCCCCCACTTGCATACTGTGTGATCTTGAGCAAGTCACTTAACTTCCCTGTGCTCCCAGGTCACACCTGTAAACAAGCTTTCAGCTTAGTATGCTACTCCTGGTTAAACAATTTGAAAGAAAAAAAAAAAGAGTTACCATCCTGAATGTGTGGGACCTGAGAAATTGGTTCAGGTCGTGCAGAACTAGAATGGGGCACCAGCCCCCCATCTGTTCTGGGACCAGGAAGTACCTGGAAACAAACCCTGGTTTGACAGGGAGTCTGCGACTCTGGCCACCACATCCTTGCAGAAAAGTTGGGCGATGTCATCTCGGAGAGCCGACAGTGTGTGTGGACACCATTTCCTTCCATGGGGCTTGGCTTGGCTTGGTGGGTACTGCTCAAATTCCAGAGGTAGCCCCTGGCCAACCACTTCTAAAACCCACCTGTTCATTGTAACTGTGGACCAGGTGGAAAGGAAGAGGCGGAGCCGGCCCCCCATGGGGTATCTGGTGTGACAGATATGAGGGTGGCCACCCTCTAACCATCACTGAGCAGGCTTGGAGGAAGATGGTCTGGCTTGGGGACCACCTGAACCATGTCCTTCAGGTTCACGAGCCGCCAGGGACCTGGACAAGCTGAAGGTACCAAGGTTGAGCCTGTTGCTGATGCTGCCCCGATTGGAAATGGGGCTGCTTGGCCGCAGGGGCAGAAGGCCAAAAAGGCTTTCTCTTCTGCTTTTTGGAACCCTGGGATTCCTTCTGAGCAGAGGTCACAGAATCCAAGGTGGCGTTGGACTTTTCTGTGCGTTGGAGGTGACCGTCCACACCAGAGCCGAAAAGGTCTGTCAGCTTGTGCTGGGTGTCCCCCATGAAGGTGGATACCCGCAACCAATGCCTGCGGCGCATGGCAACTGCAGCCACCGCCGAGCAGGTACAGGAGTCCCAGAGGTCCAAAACCATCTGGAGCTGCTGTTTCACAACCGTCCAACCCTGGTTGCGGACCTGCTTGACCGTGGTCTGCGAGGAGGTGAGGTACCTCATCGAGAGAACCCAGGAGAGCATTAGAGAAGAATGCCATGATGATGGCCGAGCTTGCCTGATGAAGGCCCAGCGAAGAGGCAGCATAGATTTTCCAGGCCGAATGGTCCAATTTTTTTGACTCTTTGTCCAGGGGTCTATCAGTGTCTCCTGAATTACCCAAGCGCCTGAACACAGACTCAGTCACCAGTTCCTCAGCCAAGAGGTGCTCTGTGAATTCCAAAAGGGACCCAGTGGGCACTGCATACTTGTGGGCCATTCAGGCTGAAGGCACGGGGCAGGAGGCAGGTGGAGCAACCGATTTTGGCTGAGCCGGAATGGTCTTGACCGATTCTGCAGGTGGAGGAACAGTGCAGACGAGCTCCTGAGGAGCAGATATTGGCTTAGAGGATGACGTCCAAGTAATGGCTGGGGTAGAATCCTGAGCCAACTTCTGGCCGGACATAATTAGCGGCTGCCACATTAGATCCTTGTAGCATCGATGGAGTTTCTGTTGAAGCCTCTCCTCATCCGAAGATGATGAGGAAGAGTGGTGGTGGCGCGTCTTAGAGCGTTTATGCATCTTCATCGGCCTGTCGGTCGAAGGGGTCCAAGACCTCAACTTGGACCGTCAGGGAGACTGACTGGGTCATTCGGAAGGAGCCGGGGAAAACCGCAGCTCTTCCTGGTCAGGGACCGGGACTACGAGGGGATTTCCAGCGGGCTGGGTCTCCTCCTCAGTGCCAGGCAGGACCGGGATCCTGAATAAGGAGTTGTCAGCCTCATCAAGCAACGACGGGGTTGAGAATAATCTCAACCGGATCGTCGTCCTGCGTTTTAGCCGACTGGCCTAATGGGGGTACCGTGAAGCCAGTGGCTGAGGCCGCAATCTCGAAAAAAGTTGAGACAGCAGATTCCTGGTACCGAGATCTCTCATGGTTCCAGGAGCGTCGTTGGCGAGACAAAGTTTCCTTAGGCTCCTTGTCCTTTTTACAGGACCGAGAGACGCGCGTCCCTGAGTGTCCCTCTCCCTTGGTAGGCAGGGACTGGCATAACTCCCGAAATGAGCCTGAGAAGGTGGAGCCCAGATTGAGCGGGACGAAGATGGACATGGAAGAGGACCAATCTTCCTCCTCTTCGAAGGTCCTCATCTGTTTGAACTGCTCGGCGGACCCTGCAGCCGCAGAGACTGCCAAACGGGCTTCCTTGGATTTGACTGACAGATTCCGTTTTTCCGGTCTGCCCAGTTGCAGTCATGCAAGACGATCATCCAAGGCACATTTTGCACACTTGGGTGTCACAGCCGAGACCCAGGCAATAAATGCACGAGGCGTGTGGGTCAGTGCGAGACATCTTTTGCCTGCACGGGCAGCAGTGGAAACCGGGTGAGGACTTGTCCTCCATAGCGGTCGAGATCGCAAAGTGATTGGGAGAAACTCAGAGTTGGAGTTTTGGGTAAATCCGTAGATTTAAGCACTGGAGCCTATAGTAACGCATGAGCAATAAGGAGGGAACCTGAATCTTCCAGCGGAAAGGAAGATCTGGCATCAAGGAGCGGAGCCGAGGCAAATACCACCCGGGTGGGTGGGGGGAACCAGCTTTTAGACCATCCTGCAAGAATCTTAAAGGGAAACGACATGTCAAACAGGGTGGGTAGAACAACATATCCATGATCCTAGAAATGCTGATTTTTTTCCTCCCGTTATGGAATAGGATTGAATCAGGAAAAAGAGGATTCTTGCTCAGGGGAGAATCAGTAGACCGATTGTTGGGAAAAGGGTTTCCCTCTTGGGTAAAGGGTATGTGAAAGGGGCCCTTAAAATCCCTTTCCAATATTTTTTTCCAGGTCCCCCTCCTGACTGCAGCAGGAGTTGAAGGAACCCAGAGAAGCACAGCTGTGCTGAATAGTGTCTCCCAGCCACCTGCCATCTGGATCCGTGGTGGGGTGGTTAGGGAGATAAAGGATAAGGGCACTTTGTAGCACCAGTCATAGGATATGATTAAAGAGAAGGGTTTTTGCCATGGATTTTTTTCCCTTCCCTGGTACTAGTAGGGCAGGCAGTGCAGGAGATGGTGAGGAGAGAGAGGAGGGCCATGAAATGTAAAGCTGGCCTGTTGTACGCCAAGAGGGGCAAGATAAGAAAAGGGGATAGCAATTATAATGGTTTTCAAATTAAAGAATAAGACTAGGGAGTTGAAAGGTTGGGATAGCTGTTTCCACCCACCTTTTCCTACTGAACGTTTTTGTGGGTTTCAGTCCTTGTGGCTGGGGGTTTGGGACTGTGTTGGTGGGGGTCTGGTTGTGGCCTCTGTCCTTTTAGGGGTCCGTTTCACCAGCCTTCCCTTCTTTTAAAGGGAGTGGTGTGTGCTGGGTTGGGTCCCTGCATTCCAGCATGGAGTTTTTTTCTTTTTACTTGCTGTTTATGCCCCCTTCTGGCGCCGCATCTTCACCTTCCCTCAGGGACTCCCAATGCTACCTGGCAGCACACCAGTGAACCCACCCCAGCTACGGATAACCCCCCAGGCGGGGTAGGAGGAGGATCCCCAGGTCACCCCCCCAGCCAACATTCAATGTGTCAGGCATTACAACCATGCCTGCCAGGTGCCAGGACCCGTCTTCTGATGTAGACACAGGGTATTTTTCTGTGTTTCTGGTTCCTCCCCCCTAGATGACAGCATGCTAGGAGGTTCAAGGAGGCAACGGCACGCAGAAATGTGCCTCCACTCCGGACCTCGGCCATCTAGCCCTCCCTGCTCAGTTCTGCTTCCCTGACTTGCACCACCACCTGTGGTCACCTAGATAGTGGTATAGCAAAGGGACATGCAGCCCACCCTCCCCGAAGGAGAGCAGCCTGTCAGGCACTCAATCCTTCTCCCCCCTGGCTGGCCCTCCAGGCTTGCTACCAAACTCGGGTCACTGGCATCAAAAGGGGTAACGCTACTGCTGGGCTGGCAACATGGAGTTCTTTAAAGGGCATAGTATGTGCTCAATTAGGTCCCTGCATTCCAGCATGGAGTTTGCAGGGCCCAATGAGTCTTTTTTCCTCGACCATTTTTTTTTTTCCCCATTTAGATTTACGTGCAGGATTATGTGATGAGAAACACTCCCTTCTCCTACAAAGGTGCCAAACTTTTTAACAACCTTCCCCGGCCTTAGTAGATCATTCAAAAAACAAATAAAATTCTACTTTTTAGACCAACTCCAATGCAGCTGTCCCTGACCCACGCTCTCAGCTCCAATCTTTTCTTTTCAATTTCCTGCACGTCTCACCTGGCATAGTTTTGCTTTTCTCTTTAAATTTATTATATAGTTCTGTTACCTTTAACAGTACCTTCCCTATTATATTCTGTCCCCTTTGTATGACTCTTATTCTTGACGATGTAATGTTGAGCAATGTGTTGTTGTACTCATTTTGCGTGCACTCATTCCAAACTATGTAATGTTTACCTGTATGTATTATTGTACCAAATTTTGTCCCTGGATTCATGTGAAAATGGGCAATCTTGCTCACATGCCTTTCCAGTACAAGTAATAACAATGAAATAGAAAAAACCAAAAAGTATGCTCGTGGACATCCAGGTAGAGCGGTTTGTGATATGTGTAATAGTTTTACATTTTTTTATTTATTTAGCTTTTGTTGACCAGGTAAGTGCACTAGAGAAATCCTGCCTATTTTCAGGCACGACCCGGGGGAGGGGGATACAGATGAATGCCAACTGACCTTGAACCAGATTAAGCTGTTGGTGGCATTGTAAGTGAATGAGGGAAATTTGGCCAGGACACTGGGGAAATTCCCCTACTCTTTTTGATAAGTGTCATGGGATCTTTAACATCCACCTGAACTACCACCAATCCAGGCAGATGGGACCTCGGTTTAACATCTCATCTGAAAGACGGCACATCAGAAGTGCAGCGCCCCTCTCATGCTGCATTACAGTGTCAGTACTGGGATATTAACCCAAGTGCCAGATGTGGGAACTGAACCCACAGCCCTCTGTTCTCCCAGCCTCAGAGGCGAGTGTGCTACCTACTGAGCCACTGACACTAACTTAAATGTTAGCTATGTGGGTTTTTGGAGTTAATAAATTGGGGGTAATTAGCTGGTAGTCAGGTGATCCCTTGGGGTGTATAAAAAGGCTATTTTGAGCCCGAGGAGGGGTGCTCTTCTTTATTTTGTTCCAGGCAGCCAAGGTGGAAGGTTGCGCTGCTCCGTGGTTGGCTACCTGAAGATGTCTTTCTCCTTCCCCATTGTTGTAAGGTTGCAGAGCCTGCCCAGCTGGTAGGCCCCACATAATGGCTTTGTACAATATTAAGAATGATTTTTTGTGCAACAGTGTAGGGTGTACCCCTGAGGCGTGTGCCTTGTTATGAACTGCCATCGTGAACTATCAGTGCTGAAAATGGTGATCCTGACAAGATCTAGCTACTAAAGCTGAGCTTTCAAAAGAAAGTCTAAGTTGTCATCTAGTCACTTCCCATAGGCCTCCGCCCACAAAGTAATTTTAATTTATCAGATTTACTTAGACTACAATGAGGCTATATGTATTTGAAAGGAACAAAAATTAGGGTTACTCACCTATAACTGTAGTTCTAGGAGTGGTATATGGTTCACATCCACACTTCTGGCAGTCTTCCTTTAAGAGCCTGATTTACTGGATGTCTTTAAGCAAAGCTCCTCCTACCATCTGGTTCTATATCCCTCGGCTTGCCCCATGATATCAGATCTTGCACGCTGGAAGCAAGAATCCATGTGCCATTTGCCTGGGGAGGTTGGGTGGGTTGTGTAGATGTGAACCATATACCACTCCTAGAACTATGGTTAAAGGTGAGTAACCCTCATTCCCAGGGATATGGCTATGGTTCACGTATCCATGCTTTTGGCAGACTCCTAGCAGTTCTCCGTGAGGAGGAGGCAAGGCACATACCCCCAATTTAGCAAACAGAGTGGAGAACTGAGGCCCCAAATGCTGCATCCTGACGTGGCTCAAGGTCGATACTGTAATGGGAGATGAAGGGGTGAGTGTGTGTGTGTGTGTGTGTGTGTGTGTGTGTGTGTACTTCCAGGTAGCCACCCTGCAGATTTCCTGCATGGGGATATCCCTGGAAGCAGCCATCAAGGCAGTGGCATGTCTGCTAGAATGAGCCCTAAGCGAGGCTCCCTACCAGCCAACCTATAGCAGGGGTCGAAAGAGGAAACAACCCACCTGCCAATTGTACTTTTAACTGCTGGTCTACCAGGTGTGGCTTTAGCGTGGGGCACAAAGAGTTGGCAAGCCTCACCCCAAACTCCAGCCATGAGCTCCTAATAGTAAGCAAGCACCCTCTGCAGATCCAAGGTATGGAGCCTGCCATCAGCCTCCAAAAATTAGTTAGTGAAGTGGACCAGAAAATTAATCACCTGGTAAAGGTGAAACTCTAGACTACTTTCGGGAGGAACTTTGGGGGTGGGAGTGAAATACTACCTTGTCTTTGTAGAAGACCAAGTATGGAGACTCCACGAAGAGCGCCTGGAGCTCACTGATCCTTTTGGAAGAGGTGATAACCACCAAGATGGCAGTTTTCCATGACAGATGTGCCATCTCCATAGACTTGAAAGGCTTGTCCATAAGCACTGCTAGAACCAGCAACAAGCCCAGAGGTAATGGTGGGGGATCACACCAGTGAGTTCTGGTAGTCTAGACCTTTGAAAAGCACCTGACCACCTTCTCCTGCACCACTGTCAGCATACCAGCCTGCACTCAATATGCAGAGATGGCTGCCAGGTGTGCCTTGAGAGTTGTCTATCTCAGCCCCGGCTGGGAGAGGGACCAAAAATGATCCAAAATGCTAGCCAAGGGATAGGCAAGGGGATCAAGCTCCTTGCCTGGACACCAGATAGAAAATCTTTTCCACTTAAAGACACAGCACTGATAAGTAGACTGCTTTTGTGGAGCACATCCTTTGAAAGACCCAGAGCCTGGAATTCTAGCTGCTCAGGGACCAGGCTGTAAGAGGTGCAGGGATTGAAGATCTGGGTTCAGGATCTTCCCCCACTCACACCTCTGCAGGTCCAGATGCAGAGGCAACCACCATGGGGGCCAGCTGTTGAGGCCGAGGAAATCTGGGTACCAGAACTGGTGAGGCCAGTCTAGGATGATCAGGATCATCCACGCCATGTCTCTCCACACCTTGACCACCACCATGTGCATCAGGGGAAAGAAGCAAAGACATAGAGGAGGCCTAGGGTCCAGGGCCTCATGAAGGCATCCCCCAGCAGTGTCCCTGACTGAGAGGATGGGCACAAAACAGTTTTAGCTTTGCGTTTTCCCTGGAGGCAAAGAAGTACACCAAAGGAATGCCCCACAAGGAGAACAGGGGGTTCACCACCTCATGATGCAGTGACCACTGGTGTGATGTCGAAACTGAGAGCTGAAGGCATCTGCAAGCTGGTTGTGTGGGCCCGTGACATGGATCATCAGGAGATTTGCACCCAAGCTATGCACGAGGGTCCAGGTGCAGAGAGCCAGTGGAAGGGAGTCTGTGCCGGCCTGTCTGTTCAGATAGAACATGTTCCACGAGAGAAGTAAATTCCATCAGTGTTAACCACATTGCCTGGAGCTCCAGCAGGATGAGGTGGTGACAGGACTCCCTGGGAGTCAAAAATCCATGGGCTCTGTGGTCTCCCAGATGCGCTCCCCACCCTACCAGAGATTTATCAGTCAGAAGAGTGATCGTCAGCTCTGGGCAGACAAAGGGAACTTCCTCCTCTAGATGTTTGGGAATAACCACCACTGGATGGCATCCCACTTGGGCTGGGTCACTGTGACTGGCTGGTCCAGGTGACCTAGAAGCCTGGACCACTGACAGCCCAGCACCCACTGCAGGTGCTGTATCCACCAGCAAGCCCATCTGACCATGCTGGTGCAGGATGCCATGTAAATCTAAAGGAGACCCTGGTATCCAATAGCACCCCCCCGCCCCACTCAGCAATCCCGGTAAGTCTAAAGGAGACCCGGTGTCCAGTGGCACCCCCGTTCCCCTGATTATCCATCCCAGTAATTCTAAAGGAGACCCTGGTGCCTAGTGGCATCCCCATCCTCTGTGCACTCATCCCGGTACAGCAAAAGTATCCCTGAAGGTGATGGTGGCACCCCCACCTGCCGATCACCCATCTTGGTAATTCCAAGGACTCCCTGATGTCCAGTGGCACTTCCCCCCCTCTCCTGTGCCATATATGGTTTATTATCCTGGTATCCAATGCCCCCCCCCAATCTCCCATGCTGCATATGGCTCAGTGTCCTTGATGTTTCGTTCCCCGAGCCATGTAACAGACGGTCTTTGGTGTCTATGGTGATACCCACAGACTGCCAGACACCAAACGGATCGGTGAACACTGGTGGGTGAGCAGCCCCCCACCCCTTACTAGGGATGTTGGAGCAGTTAATTGTATCATGCTCACTTCACATCTCCGCATCCTGGGGGGGGGGGTTGACTGACAGGTGTTCTGGATGGATGGGGTAGTTGGGGGACACTTGAGCTACCAGTGTTTGCCAGTCCGTTTGGTAACCTGCAGTTCAGGGGGGGGTTAAATATTGCTAATCAAGAGATAAAATTCAGTTGGAGTATGGAAAGAAGTAACCAACTGAAGTGGATGATTTATTTTATTTTTATTTTATTTAGCTTTTGTTTACCGGGTTAGTGCACTAGACACATCCTGCCTATTTTCAGGCACGACCCGGGGTGGGGGGGAGATACAGATGGATGGGATGGAGAGGGGAGATGGGGATCTGGATGTTGAGAACTCTGATCCCGTGGCCTCCGTTGAATGATTAAATGCTACGGTGCTCAACTGACCACTGAAGCCAGTTATTCTGCATATATTCCCTTTAAGTGAATGTTATTACTGTTGTACAACTAGAAACTCTGAATGCAGGATTTTAAAAGCGCTGTGGTAGTTTTTAAGTGATTTGCTCATAGTAACACATTATGCAAGTGGAGGCTGTGGAATTCAAACCCAGTTCTCCAGTTTTGCAGCTCAGAGCTCTTAACCATTGCACTATACTGGCTCCCAGGAAGCAGTTAAAAAGGAACATGCCTTTTTGCGCCCTCTTTCCTGTCTGTGTACTAAATGGATAACCTACGGTGGGCATTGCCAGAATATGAATAACCTAGTGTGAGCATCGCCAGAATGTGGGTAACCTACTGTGGGCATCGCCAGAATGTGGGTAACCTACTGTGGGCATCGCCAGAATGTGGGTAACCTACTGTGGGCATCGCCAGAATGTGGGTAACCTACTGTGGGCATCGCCAGAATGTGGGTAACCTACTGTGGGCATCGCCAGAATGAGGGTAACCTACTGTGGGCATCGCCAGAATGTGGGTAACCTACTGTGGGCATCGCCAGAATGAGGGTAACCTACTGTGGGCATTGCCAGAATATGAATAACCTAGTGTGAGCATCGCCAGAATGTGGGTAACCTACTGTGGGCATTGCCAGAATGTGGGTAACCTACTGTGGGCAACGCCAGAATGAGGCTAACCTACTGTGGGCATTGCCAGAATATGAATAACCTAGTGTGAGCATCTCCAGAATGTGGGTAACCTACTGTGGGCATCACCAGAATGAGGGTAACCTACTGTGGGCATTGCCAGAATGAGGGTAACCTACTGTGGGCATCGCCAGAATGTGGGTAACCTACTGTGGGCATCGCCAGAATGTGGGTAACCTACTATGGGCACATCTAAAATGTGACTGTAGTAGTGTGTTGAATAATAACTGTCAGTTTTCCTATGTTCTGATTGGCTCAGAACAGCTACCTGTCATATAATGAGCCATACACGGCATGGGAGACTAGGGGGGTACTGGACACCAAAACCTTCAGAGGCATCAGGGTGGGTGTTGCCACGACACCTGGGGATACTTTTGCTGTACTGGGATGGGTGCACAGAGGCTGGGGGGTTGCCACTTGACACCAGGGTCCCCTTTAGTATTACTGGAACAAGTGATTAGGGGTGCTACCGGACACTAGGAAGTACCTATGAATGATGTACAGGGGTGGGTGATCAGCAAGTGGGGGTTGCCACTAGCTACCAGGACATTTTCCGCACCAGGATGAGTGATCATAGGTGCTACTAGTCAAAACGGTATCATCGACACTAACAGGGTCAGGGAGCAGGGATTAAGGAGTGCCATTAGACACCAGAGAACTGACGGCCCTATACGGGATGGGTGTTCAGGGGTGGGTGTTGGGTGGTATCACTGGAAGCCAGCATAATGACAGACATCTGCAGGATGGGTGTTTGGGGATCGGGGGTGTCGCTAGCCATCAGGGGTCTATCTGGTCTGGAGGTTCAGTTCCCTCTGGGCTGGATACATCCCAGGTCCATATCAGGGTAGAAAAAATTACTCACCTTAGTAATATTGTTTCTTCCCAGTGATACTCAGGTATTCATAACTTTCTGCAGTAAGCCTGGAGGGGTGGACTGCCTGGAGAGAATTGAACATATGCAAATGATGGAATCATCTGCACGTGATAACTGTTCAGATGCAGCCCTGTACTAACTGCCAGTGTTCTAAACCTCTTCAGATTTCCTAGGAGCCTGAATAGACAAGCAACCCAGTAAAAAACGAAAAGTATTCAAAAGAGAAAAATAATCCAAAATGACCCCAATCTGGTCATAAGAGAAAAAACTCCAACTGGAGAAAGACACAAAAACATTACTGAAAAGTCAGTATGCCAGCAAAACATGCAAAGAAAATAAGACCATAAGCCTTGTTTACCAACTTGTACCACTATGTGGCAACATATATACACACTGTGGTGTACCCTTTCGTGGTAGCGCAGCAAGCGGGAGTGCAGAGGCTTGAGTTGTGAAAGGGAAGGTAGGGTGGGAAGTTAAGAATACCTGAGTATCACTGGGAAGAAACAGAATTACTAAAGTGAGTAATTTTTTCTTCTAACCCCAGTAATACTCAGGTATTCATTAGTTTCTGCAGACTACAAAGCAGTACCGCTGGAGGTAGGCACAGAACATTTACTTGGGAAATAGATTCTGCAGGACTGCTGTGCTAAACCTAGCATCACTTCTAGACTGGATGTCTAGACTGTAATGCTTTGTGAAGGTGTGTACTGTCTTCCAGGTAGCTGCTTTACAGATATCTACCAGTGGAACATCCCTTGCAGCTGCGAGCGTAGCAGCTGTTCCCCTGGTGGAATGCGCCCTCAACCCTGTTGGGAGCTTCCTACCAGCTTTTGTGTAGCAGAATTGGATACACTGGACTATCCAACGAGAAATAGATCTTTCAGAAGCTGGATTACCTTTTCCCATATCCCCAAAGGTCAGAAACAGCTGTTTTCTGTCCTGCCTATGGTCCTTAGTGGCTGTAATATAGTAACTAAGAGTTCTCTTCACATCCAGACTTTGAAGTCTTCTTTCACCAGAAGTAGAATGCTCAGTGAAAAAGACAGGTAGGGTAATGGATTGGTTGATGTGAAAATCAGAGACTACCTTTGGTAGGAATTTTCTATTTGTTCTCAAAACTACCTTAACTCTGTGAAAAGAGATATAATCCTGCTCCACAGACAGAGCTTGTAGTTCACTTATTCTTCCTGCAGAAGTCATTGCCACTAGAAAAACTGCTTTCCAAATTACATATTTGAGATGAGCCGTAGCCATAGGCTCAAAGGGGTGACCCATGAGCTTGGCTATATAAACATTAAGGTCCCATGCTGGCACAGGTGCCCTGTGGGAAGAGTGCAAATGGGTCAAATCCTTGGAAAAACCTTTTAAAAATCAGATCTGAAGCTAGTGATACTCTGGCACCAGTGGAAACATAAGCAGACAGTGATGCAAGGTGTACCTTGAGTGAATTGGGTTGTAGACCCAAATAATGTAAATGAGAGGTAATCCAAAATAGCTGGGACCCCAGTCTATAATGGAATCAAATCCCTAGCTGAACACCAGATTGAAAACCTTTTCCACTTAGAAAAATAAGTTTTCTTAGTAGAGGGTTTCTTATAGCCCCTCAGAATGTGAAGCACTGATTCAGAGAGTTGCAAGTCAGCATATTCTAGCTCCTCAAGAGCCAAGCTTTGAGGTTGAGGGACTTGAGGATTGGGTACAACAGGGTCCCCTAGTTGGAGGTCAGTAGATTGTGCCTCAGAGGGAGTTGTATCAGTTTGGCCGCAGACATTGAGAGCACTAAAGTTCTGAGCTGATAATAGAAGTGAATTTTGAGCCTTGACTGTGTAAATCCTTCTTTTACTCTCTGCCCTGCAACCTATCTCCTACCCAACCCCCAAACTGTCTGCTGAGCTCTATGACCCTGCCCACTTCTACTATTCTCTTTGTTCAGATGTGACCAGCCTACTCCTCCAGCCTTTAAAAATCCTGTTTTTCTACTTTATTTCAGGGATCCAGCGTGCCTTGACCAGGCCACGGACCCCTCAATTTCTGGAACCTAAACAGTTTTTCAGAAATCCTCTGTACTGCAAGGTACTAGCCCTGACTTTTGGATTTGGTACCAGTGGAAGCTGATTTCCAAGTGGACCACACTATCTCCTGCTGAACACATCTCTAGCTACTGTATCTCCCCTCTGTGTCTCTAGTTGAATTTATGTGCCAGGGTTTAATAATTTGTTTAATCCTTACAGTAGTTTTAAGTTCTGAGTTGATATTAGAAGTGAATTTTGAGTCTTGACTGTGTAAATCCTTCTTTTACTCTCTGCCCTGCAACCTGTCACCTATCCAACCCCCAAACCGTCTGCTGAGCTCTCTGACCCTGCCCACTTCTATTATTCTGTCGACTTTTCCATTAGCAGATTACATCTTCTCACCACTAGAGGGCTATATTTCTATCTCTATCTAGTACATAAGCCATGTGGGTTCTCTCTGCCTTTCTCTTGCCTCTCCTCCTCCTCCTCCTCCTTGCCCTGCCCCCCTTTTCTCTCTCCCTTGTTCTAGCCACCCCCACCCCCACCACCCTCTACTCTGGTTTCCACTGCTACTCCAAGAGAACTCTCCACTTCCACTCGAGACTTGTGCTTGGTGCACCGTTTGGATATTCCTGGTTACTTAACCCGACCACTACTCTCAACAAGTGTGGCTACCTCTATACACTGTACCACCTTGCAGTCCATATGGATACCACCTGGAACCTTGCAACCCCTACTCCCGGAAACAACGATAAAAACTATCTCTCAAAGAGCTGGGACTCTGCTCCTTAAAACTTCCTACTCCTCTTCCTTCTCATCTCAGGCAGCATCCATCCCAATCCTGGCCCTAGAAACTCAGGCCACACACAAACTCCAGGTGCCCTTATCCTTGCAACCATTAATATCTGCAGCCTACTACCAAAGCTGGATGCACTCCAAGCCTTCATATGCCAACACAACCTGACATCCTTGCAGTGGTGGAACTGCTGACACCTAAAGTTCCTGACTCAGCAGTAACAATACAGGGCTACAATGTCCACAGGCTGGACCAGATATCCAAAAAAGGCGGTGGTTGCACAATCTATATCAAAGACTCCCTGTCTTGGCACCCTGTAGCAACTCCATCACCTTCTGCCTCGGCCCAGATTCCGCCAATAAAAATCGTCCTAGGTCCCAACCATAAAGCCCTGACTACTGTCTCCGTATACATCCCACCCAGGAACCCTAAACATGGCTTCAATGACGTCCTAAACTTTATCAACTCTCTTCCTCCTGAAGCTGAACTTATTCTACTAGGGGATTTCAACATAAACTGGTTAGCATCGAGCGCCAGTGCCTATAAAGACTCTATCTCAGCTGCTAACCTCACGCAAATGGTAAACTCCCCTACTAGGATTAACTACAAGACTGGCACCAGTACTTTCTTGGACTGGGTCCTCACCACTCACCCCACAAGGATTTCTCGTATGACCATTCTCCCAGACTCTCTCAGTGACCACTCCCCAGTCATGTGTGCATGGTCTAACAAATTCCTTAAGCCCCCTCCCAAAATTATTGCTAGCAGAGTCCTTCCTCGTGGAAAACTTCCACATCTCAAACAGTACCTGATTCTACAAGACTGGCTACCCATCTATGAAGCAACAGATGTTAACTTGGCTCTTGATCACTTGATTCAATTTTCAACAAAGCCTGAGACTTCTTTGCCCTGCTAAAAGGTGCAAAACAAAATCTCTCTCTAACCCATGGCTCACCGCAGCTCTTCTTTCACAGCTGAAACAAAGGGATCACCTCTGGGCAGTTGCCAGGGCCACTGGCAAACAACTGGACATACAAAATTACAAACAAGCATGAAATGCCTGCACAAAGGCCATTCAGCTAATGAAATCCACCTATTACAAAGATGCTGTCACCAATACATGGGGAAACGGTCGTGCTTTCTGGGACAATATCAAGGATGTTACAGGGAAGCAGCCAAAAACCTTTCCGGCCATGTTAATGGTTGATGGCTCCTCAACCCTCAACCCCAAGGTGATTGCAAACATCTTTAACACGGCTTTTTCAGACCTTAGTGCTGTTCTACCCCATGACTTTTTCGAAAACAGGGTCTACTCTCCAAATACCTCAGCCCCTCAGTCTAACCATCCCCTCTTCTACTTCAGTGAGGTAAGGCTGAATGAAGCTCGTCGCTATATTACTGCAGCTATCTCTAAATCTAGATCTAGTAGCGACACCCTGGACCTTAAGCTTCTGTTGCTCACCCTCGATGAGGTAATTCATCCATTAACAAAAATCCCAAACCTCTATCTCAACTGTGGAAAATTCCCGGACCTATGGAAAACAGCCACCGTGACACCCGTCCATAAAAGTGGGGATAAGGCGAAATCACTCAAATTATCGCCCTATCTCCATACTCCCCCCACTCTCTAAGGCACTCGAGCGCATTGTGGCTGATCAACTTACCGACCACTTGGATAAATACAATATACCTTGTCCACAACAACATGGCTTCTGGAAAGGTCACAGCACCACCACAGTCCTTCTTGAGTTCACTGGAGCTTTGCACAAATCCCTTGACAACGGCCTTCTCACAGGGGCCGTTCTTGTCAACCTCTCCAAGGCCTTCAATACAGTACAACGTGGACTACTAATTCACCAACTACTGAATGCTGGGCTATCACCTGACTCTTCTCTCTGGTTTAAAAGCTACTTAGAAAACTGGTCACAGAGAGTAAAAATTGCGGACATTCTTTCTGACACCCTGCCTGTTCGCCCAGGTGTCCCACAGGGATCCATACTGGGCCCCCTCCTTTTTAGCCTTTTCTTAAACTCCCTCTCTTACCACTGCTCTGAGCAGATCATACTGTATGCCGATGATGCTGTTGTATTCTCCACTCACAAAGATCCTGCAGCTCTTCAACACAACCTTCAACTTGGTTTCAGTTCTGTAGAGACATGGTTTCTTAATCATAAACTGGTCCTCAATGACAAGAAAACCAAATCCATGCTCTTGTAACCCCCCTGCAAATGGGGGTTCCCAAAAGACTTCCAGGAGCTTGCTTGAATGCTCCAAGCCTGAATGGTGTTTGGCATTTAAGCCATTTATCAGTGAGTGTTTTTAGAACCTCTGGTACTGTCTCTTTAAGAGCTGTCTGCTTGCAGACATAATTAGTTTGTATGGGGGACTGTGTGTTTCTTTGATTGAGTACCACTCGAGCTGCCAATTCACTTCATTTTGCAGTCACTAGGAGTGCAAAGGGAACCTATGTGAAAGATGTAACTGTTTGCCAGAAATTATTTAGAGTAATAATGAAATTACAGTTTGTCTAACCTGCTTTCTTTGCAGTCAGAACTGTGTGTGCTAGTTCCCCATTCTAGTTTTGAACTGCTGAACTGGACCAATCAGTGTGGGGAAGCTAGCTCTAAAATGGTGCCTTGGACGAATCAGAACTTGACTCATAATCTGAGCCAGCCACAAGAGGATTGTATGGGCAGTGACTCTGGGAGATGTAGTTTAGACTTCAGTGCCTTTTGGACCAACAGCAGCAGTCTATTGTGAGTGACAGCCAATCCAGTCAAGAACTGGGAGGAACTCAAAGGAAGTGCCCAGTTTTGTCGGTTGGAGCTTCAGTTGAGCTTTGGCAGTGAAGAAGGAAGGAGCCCTGTGCTTTTTCAGTGTGCAGTTTTAGTCAAAAACGTGTGTAAGGCCCAGAGTTCCGGTCTGCAGCTTGTTAGGACTGAATCCTGTCCTGTGAAAAGAATCAAAGGATCTCTGAAGAGTAGAAACCAGGCTCACCCTGTAGAAGACTGAAGAATTGCTGAAAATTGCACTCGGTCTGTCAGGAACTGAATCTGCTGTGTGTTCTCCCGGTATTGTGCAGTAATTGCGATCGAACAGATGCAGCCTGCCTGGTATAGTACTTTCTTTATATGGATGTGTGAAGAGGTTTGTGTACCTCAAGTGAGCCCTGCTGACATTGAAGGACCCTATCTTATTTGGAGGTCGTGAGTACTAATTCAGGGTCACTCCTGTTGAATTGCCACATTAAATCCAAATGGAATTACTGTACTGTTGACTGTTTAATTCTCCTTTCTCTGTGTGAAAGGGCCCCTACCAGCTGCCACGGTTTGGACTAGCCACTAGGGCTTGGGTACCCAGGGACAGTAACTGATAGGGATAGGCCTGTGCACAGAGCCATAGGTAGATTATTAGAGTGATAAGCTAATTAACTTGATTTCCCCCTGTCCTTGTTATATCCCCCTAAATAAATCAGAGCTGCTTGTTTCAGCAAAGTTATACTGCCTGAGGTATTTGTCTATGTTAAAGTACTGTACTGTGACTGTTGCACTGTATCTCATTTCACAGGAGGTCCCAGTGCCGGAACTAGACCTGGGGTAAGTGTATACTGTGAAGGTAATTCTGATATATTGTGTGGGCCACTAGTGGAAGAAAGGGGGTTGCAGTGTCCCAGAGGGCTGTGACCAAGTTAGTTTAACTATTGCAAACCCTGACCTCTGGGTGGAGGCACCGCCATTGGATCCAGGCCCCTCAACCTGTTAGTGGCAAATCAGGCAGGGTGGTAGCCCTGGGATAGCGCCATCTAGGGGTTACATCTTGAGGCTCACCGCTGGGATTGTGTGTCCTCTAGTGGCCATATTTAAGAACCACTGTTAAGAAAAAATGGGTACCCCGATAGAAGTGGCTGTGCACCGGCTGGTGGAGTGGTGTACTGGGAGGAGATCACCCCCAAATGCTATGCTTATCCTGGACATCCCCTGGGTATCAATCGGACACTGTGCAGGGAGTACTTTCCAAGGTGGAAGGTTTACAAACCCTGTGGTGGTGGGTCGCATGCTAATCTGCTCACCCACACTTTCCTGGCCCTAGTAGAGTTTAAGGATCCCATAGATAGCTCCAAAGTGCCACAGACCATTACCCCAGAGGGAGCCCTCACTGCTTGGAGAGTGATAACTAAGGACAGTAAAGACCCTGGGGAATCAGCCCCACCACTATCTGAAACTTTTGAGGAGAAATTTGCTGAATGGTTGCTGGGAGAGGGAAAACTGTGGAGGACTTGAAGAAACTATTCTGCCACTTGGGGTGTTCTCCCCAACACCCTCTCCTGCTCCAGTGCCCGTAATGGTGGCTGAACCAATGCAGACTCCTATTTCTGCACCTGCCATTAGTCACGACTCTACCAAGGTTGAGGATCTTCTCTGGCACCTCCCCACCCCCAAGGGAGGATGACTGGGAGACCTGATAGACTATGTTGCCTCCAAGTGCTAGAATGGCAATGCTCGGAAGCCGAAAAGCGAAAGAGGGTTAGTGAGAGCCTCCGAGGTCCTGCCCTGGCTAACATCCGTGCTAAACGGGCCAGTAACCCTGAAGCGACTGCACAGGCCTATCTTGAGGCCTTGGAGAATGTGTATGGGAGCCCAGATTCTGATGAGGACCTATGGTGGAGTAAGAAATGCACAACAGTACCAAGGGGAGTTGTTGTCTGTGTATGTCTCGGCTGGAAAAATTGTTGCAAGAATGCCTCAGAAAGGGTAGTTTGTCGGCGATTGAACTGGACCCAACCAGACTGGACAGAATCCTTAAGTCTGCCCTCTCAGAACTGCTGTTGCTTCAGTTACGCCTGGCAAATCGACTGGAATCCCCACCTCCTATGATGAGTTAATGAGAGAAATTCGAGGAGTTGAGAAAGGCGACCTCGGAGGTACCTGCACCAACAGCTGTGGCTACGACCCAGTGACTGAGGGTGACCCATCAAGTGAAGTTCAGGGCAGAGGTTGACAGTCAATGAGTGCTCTGACAAGGAAAAAGATATGCCACAATGGGGCTGCTAACTGTTGAGAGAGATCCGGGAATTCAAAACAGTCCTTTGTGAAGGCCACGCTTGCAAGTCACGGGCCCTGACCCATATCCGACTGCTATCTGCTATGGGGTGGGGGTACCCATGTATCTCCTGCTGATAACAGTCCAAACTCAATTCCTTGACCATGGAAGTGGAGAAACTGACGAGATGTCTCCAAATGCTTATCACACCGAGAGACAGAGATGGCACCCAGGTTTCCAGTTAGTAATACCCCGCCCCTGGCTCCCAGTGTGGCGCCTGCCAGCTCAAACTCCAGAAAGTATGTTTTGCTATAATTGTGGGAAAGATGGCACATGAAAAGGAATGCCAGTCCCCAAAAGACACTGACAAAGTTGCATATAGGCTGCAAGGAGAGCTTCAGAGAAGAAATCAGTGGTTAAGAGGTGCACGACATGATCCCAGTGAGGGCACCAAAATGCTAATTCACGCCCTTGTGGCAAAGTCAGTTGCCCAGGCCCCACTACCGCCTCTCCAGACTGGTCCAGAATAGTGGGTCCCTCCATGGAGACCACTGTAAAGGTGAATGGAGTGTCTACAAGAGCTGTATTAGACAGTGGCTCCCAAGTGACAATTATGTTCCAGGATTGGTATCAGAAGCATTTGTCAGACGTACCCTTACAACCATTAGAAGGACTGCGATGTATGGGGGTTATGAGAAGGCCCTACCCCTATTCCGGTATATCCGAATTTGGTTGTCTTTCCCCACCTCCGTGGCTGAGGGCTCGAACAAGTAGAGACCCTAGCCTTAGTGTGTCCCCCACTGGACTGTATGATGGTGTCCCTTTGTTGATTGGAACAAATGCTCATATGTTCGGAAGGCTGGCACAGTTGTGTTATGAAAACAGGGGTCAAAGACTAGTAGAGCTTTTAAGAGTTCCGCTTTTAATTAAGAAGGCCTATGAGGCACAGAGAGATGCTGAAAAACAGAACCAGAGGAACCGGTCGGAATTGTATGGAAGAAGGATCCTGAGTCTCTGATCCTGGCGCCAAATGCCCAGTGTACCTTACAGGGAGAGGTCCGTATCAGAAAGGATGTTAAGAATAAAATATTAATGTTGGATGCACCAGGCGATGGAAAATTGCCAGAGGGACTGCTGGTCAAGCCTAGTATTTTGCCCGCTAGAGCCCATGCTTATGCCAGAAGGGTAATGGTCCAAGTTCATAATGTGTCTGAAAGAGACATTCTAGTAAACAGAGGTTGCATCCTGGCTAATGTGCATTGTGCAGACACTGCAGTGCTACCCAGCAGCAAGAGTTCAAGGAAGAATGACAGAGTAACGCCTGACTTGTTTGATTTCGCGACTCCGCTGCCAGCTGAATGGAAAGTAAGGATCAGTGAGAAGCTTGCCCAGAGAGACCAGGTGTTTTCTTTAAAGGAATGGGATGTAGGATGCGTGCAAGGAGCTGAGCACAATATCCGCTGCATGACGAAAGACCATTTCGTGAGAGGTCTTGACGCCTGGCACCTGCTGACATAGATGATGTGAGACGGCATCTGCAAGAGATGTTAGCTGCTGGTGTAATACAAGAATCCAGAAGTCCTTATGCTTCCCCCATTGTGGTAGTGAGGAAAAGAATGGAACAGTAAGGATGTGTGTGGATTATCGCATCTAAACCGCGGACTATCCCTGATCAGTACACAATGCCCCGCATTCAGGATGCTTTGACTGCCTAAACGGGAGCAAGTGGTTCTCTGTGCTGGATCTCCGCAGTGGGTACTACCAGATCCCGATGGCCCCAGAGGACCGTGAGAAGACGGCCTTTATCTGTCCGCTTGGCTTTATGAATTCATGAGGATGCCTCAAGGGATTTCAGGTGCCCCAGCCACTTTTCAACGATTGATGGAGCGTGCAGTGGGGACATGAACTTACTAGAGTGCCTGGTATACCTAGATGATGTTATTGTGTTTGGCAGCTCACTGGAGGAACATGAGAGCAGATTATTTAAGGTATTGGACCGACTGGAGGACTTTGGCTTAAACTGTCCATTGATAAGTGTCAATTCTTTCAAACATCAGTAAAGTATGTGAACATAGTATCCACCGAGGGAATAGAGACCGACCCAAGTAAAGTTGAGGCCTTGACTACTCTGGCCACAGCCCAAAATCTAAAAGAACTGCAAAGATTCCTGGATTCTGTGGTTATTATCGGCGCTCATCAAGGACTATTCAAGAGTGATCCCCTTTACTTAACCTTACTCAAGGGTATCCCCCAACCCACAAAAATACCAAAAGTCAGCGCCCTCAAGACTGAAAGAGTGTATTTTCATCCGAGTGAAGTATTTGGGGCCCGCTGGACTCCTGATTGTGAGACTGCTTTCATGAGATCATATATCAACTTACCCATGCTCCAGTGCTGGCCTATGCTGATCCAAGAAACCTTACGCCCTGCACACTGATGCTAGCTTGCAAGGGTTGGGGGCTGTGTTGTACCAAGAGCACTAGAATGGCCTGAGACCAGTGGCCTTTGCCAGTAGAAGCCTGACCCCATCCAAAAGAACTATCCTGTACATAAGTTAGAGTTCCTAGCTTTGAAGTGGGCTATTGTTGACCAATTCCATGAGTACTTGTATGGGGCTAAAATACTAGTAAAACTGACAATAATCCTTTGACCTATGTGCAGACCTCAGCTAAGTTGGATGCCACTGGCCATAGGTGGCTTTCTGCATTATCTACATATGACTATGCCTCGAATACCGAGCAGGTCTGAACCACATAGATGCTGATGCTCTCTCCGAGGCCTGTTCCTCAGAATGATTGGGTCCGATTGGCAGAACCTGACATTCGGCACTCTGCCGAAGTTTGACAGGAGGAACAAATGTCCACGGACGAGTGGACTGCATGGTGGATTGCTTGGGAGCCTCTGAGAATTGCATACCTGCTGCTTATTGCCACTTTTCTGCAATAGACATTGGTGCACTGCCTCAGCTGGACAATGACAGTATTCGCGGGCTCAATCCCGCGATCCCATGATCAAAGCAGCTTTAGAAGCCCTCATGCAGGAAAAGATGTGTCCAAATTCGCTCCACTGATTTGAGAACTGCACTGTTATACAAAGAAGGTCCTAGTTGAAACTGATCAATAAACTGTTATACAGAGAAACAGTAGACAGAGGGGCAAGTAGACAAACAACAACTAGTGCTGCCCACTGCTTTGAGACCAGTACTGAGGTCCTTGTACAAACCACATGGGGCACCTTGGTATAGACAGAACACTTGACTTGGTGAGATCCAGATTCTATTGGCCTAAGATGGGGGCTGATGTGAGCAACACATTCGAACTTGTAGTCGCTGGCTTACAGAGGAAAGCTTTGCCCCAGAGGGCTGCCCCTTGTTAACATCACCACCAGTGGACCCATGGAGCTGGTCTGTATTGATTTTCTGAGTTTGGAGTCAGATCAAAGAAATATCAGTAATGTGCTGGTGGTCACTGACCATTTCACGAGATATGCCCAAGCTTTCCCACCAAAGACCAGAAAGCATCCACTGTGGCCAAAGTACTTGTAGAAAACTTTTTGTTCACTATGGGGCTCCACAAAGAATCCATTCTGATCAAGGGAGAGACTTTGAGAGTCGTCTGATCAAAGAGATGCTTTCTCTGTGGGGGAGCGAAAGTCCAGAACCACCTTACCACCCCAGGGGACCCACAGCCTGAACGTTTCAACCGCACTTTGCTAGATATGCTAGGCACCCTGCACCCAAAGGACAAGCTTAGATGGAGCCAACAAATTAGCACCCTGGTACATGCTTATAACTGCACCAAAGTGATGCCACTGGATTCTCCCCTACCGCCTGATGTTTGGAAGAGAAGCTCGACTACCAGTAGATGTGTGTTTGGGGTCTCCTGATGGGGTTCAAGCTGACAACTATTTACAGTATGTGCAAAAGTTAAAGGCCCAGCTAACTCATGCGTACCAACTGGCTCAAACCATGGCTGCCAAAAGAAATCTGGCCAACAAAGAAAGGTATGATAAAAGGTGAAAGCACAGGAACTCCAGGAGGGAGATCGTATTGCTAAGAAATCTGGGACTGCATGGCAAGCACAAGATTGCTGACAGATGGCACCATCTCCCTCACATTGTAGTGGGCAAACTAGATGATCTGCCAGTGTACAAAGTAGGCCTGAGAATAATTCAAAAGATGTAAAAACAATGCATAGAAATCATTTACTGCCCATTGGACAAATCTTAATTGAGTCTGAGCCCTAGAAGATGCCCCTCTGGACCAGTGACCAGAGCTGCTGCTAAGAAAAGATCAAGAAAGTGTGCACCTACAGAAGCAAAGTTAAAGTGTTCCCTCCACAAGTCCCAGTTGAGCATGACTGTCAGTCCATATCGGAAGAAAGTGAGAGTGACTTTGAATACTATCCTTCTTACGAACTGAGTCAATTGTTTCGGGGCAATCCCCTAGTCAATACTGGAGACAAAGCTGGGCCTTCTGGACTGTCTAAGCCCCCAGCTTCATCCCTGGAGCCATTGCTCCCAGAAAGTGAAGTGCAAAGCATCAGATCAGATGAAATGGAATCATTGTGCATGGTTGAACTGTTTGAGTTTTCAGGAGGAAATGATAGATTGGGGCAGACTGGTGATACACCAACAAGAAGAGTATTTTGAGTGCCCTGACAGTCCACTGCCAGTGTCCGAAAGCTCTCCATGCGAGCCAAATGTTGTGGACTCAGAAACTGTAACTCCTGGAGCTGAAAGTGCCCCAAGTTCTAGCCTCTCTACCCCCATGGAGACTCCCTGACAAGTGAGGACAATGCTGAAAATGAGGCTCAGAGTGCAGAGACTGTAACAGTTCCCCTAGAAAGACTGGTCGAGCTGTAAAGCCTGTGGTGCACCTCAGTTATGATTCCCTTGGGAGGCCTGTGATTTGCCTCTCAATGTTGTCCATAAAGGAGTGTATGTGTCCCGAGCTCACTGCCCAAACTGAGCATCAGTGCTAACTCCAAGTTACTTGTGTTGCCCTCTAAGTATGGTGCCCTTGCCCCATCCAGCCCCAAGGTAACTGATAGGGAAGGGCCCCCTCTCTTCAGGTTTCATGTACAAGAGGTAATAACTTGAGTTATGGTACAATATGTATGTAATACTGTGTAAAGAGTGACGTACTGCAATGTTTCAGAAATGTGTTCTTGGTAAAATGATATATTGACTGATGATTACATGTGCGAGCCTAATGCAAATGTATATGGTTGCAGTTGAAACTTATGGGGGTACTTGCTTGACGCGGACGTCAAGCTTTCCCAGGCCAGGAAGGGTGTAACCCCCCTGCAAATGGGGGTTCCCAAAGACTTCCAGGAGCTTGCTTGAATGCTCCAAGCCTGAATGGTGTTTGGCATTTAAGCCATTTATCAGTGAGTGTTTTAGAACCTCTGGTACTGTCTTAAGAGCTGTCTGCTTGCAGACATAATTAGTTTGTATGGGGACTGTGTGTTTCTTTGATTGAGTACCACCTGAGCTGCTGCCAATTCACTTCATTTTGCAGTCACTAGGAGTGCAAAGGGAACCTATGTGAAAGATGTAACTGTTTGCCAGAAATTATTTAGAGTAATAATGAAATTACAGTTTGTCTAACCTGCTTTCTTTGCAGTCAGAACTGTGTGTCTAGTTCCCATTCTAGTTTTGAACTGCTGAACTGGACCAATCAGTGTGGGGAAGCTAGCTCTAAAATGGTGCCTTGGACCGAATCAGAACTTGGACTCATAATCTGAGCCAGCCACAAGAGGATTGTATGGGCAGTGACTCTGGGAGATGTAGTTTAGACTTCAGTGCCTTTTGGACCAACAGCAGCAGTCTATTGTGAGTGACAGCCAATCCAGTCAAGAACTGGGAGGAACTCAAAGGAAGTGCCCAGTTTTGTCGGTTGGAGCTTCAGTTGAGCTTTGGCAGTGAAGAAGGAAGGAGCCCTGTGCTTTTCAGTGTGCAGTTTTAGTCAAAAAACGTGTATGAGCCCAGAGTTCGGTCTGCAGCTTGTTAGGACTGAATCCGTCTGTGAAAAGAATCAAAGGATCTCTGAAGAGTAGAAACCAGGCTCACCCTGTAGAAGACTGAAGAATTGCTGAAAATTGCACTCGGTCTGTCAGGAACTGAATCTGCTGTGTGTTCTCCCGGGTATTGTGCAGTAATTGCGATCGGGATACAGATGCAGCCTGCCTGGTATAGTACTTTCTTTTATATGGATGTGTGAAGAGGTTTGTGTACCTCAAGTGAGCCCTGCTGACATTGAAGGACCCTATCTTATTTGGAGGTCGTGAGTACTAATTCAGGGTCACTCCCTGTTGAATTGCCACATTAAATCCAAATGGAATTACTGTACTGCTGACTGTTTAATTCTCCTTTCTCTGTGTGAAAGGGCCCCTACCAGCTGCCACGGTTTGGACTAGCCACTAGGGCTTGGGTACCCAGGGACAGTAACTGATAGGGATAGGCCTGTACACAGAGCCATAGTAGATTATTAGAGTGATAAGCTAATTAACCTGATTTCCCTGTCCTTGTTATATCCCCTAAATAAATCAGAGCTGCTTGTTTCAGCAAAGTTATACTGCCTGAGGTATTTGTCTATGTTAAAGTACTGTACTGTGACTGTTGCACTGTATCTCATTTCACAGGAGGTCCCAGTGCCGGAACTAGACCTGGGGGTAAGTGTATACTGTGAAGGTAATTCTGATATATTGTGTGGGCCACTAGTGGGAAGAAAGGGGGGTTGCAGTGTCCCAGAGGGCTGTGACCAAGTTAGTTTAACTATTGCAAACCCTGACCTCTGGGTGGAGGCACCCGCCATTGGATCCAGGCCCCTCAACCTGTTAGTGGCAAATCAGGCAGGGGTAGTAGCCCCTGGGATAGCGCCATCTAGGGGTTACACTCTTCTGCAGCTCTCATAACTCACACTAGCTACACCACTTGTCTATCTCCACCACCCAGGGGAACACTCTAGATCAGGTGGGGTCCTTCAAATACTTAGGGATACAGCTTGACCCTAATCTCTCCTATGGACTTCATGTAGATAATGTAGCTAGAGCTGCTAGTGCACGGCTTGGTCTCCTCTACAAACACAGACCACACCTCATGCCAGAAGCCTTAAAGATTGCAGTCCTGAGCTCTGTGATCTCTGTAATAGACTATGTTCTCATCATTTATGGCTCGGCCACAACCACAACCCTTAGATGCCTCTCAACAGCCTTAAATAAGGCATGTCGGCTCGTCACTGGTGCTCACCGTCTCGCCCACACTTGTGACCTGTGCACTCAGACTGGCTGGCTCCAACTATCAAACCGCATAAAGTTTCTCACCTGCTCCGTGGCGAAAAAATTCTACCTTGGCCTTGCACCTTCTGGGGTCTAAACTCTGCTACAACACTGAATTAACAAATGGTGCCTTAGGAGATCCATGCTACAGCTACTGAAAGTCCCCCACTGTCACACTTCACAGGGACAATGCTCTTTTGCTTATCGAGCACCGCTCTGGTTCAATGGCCTCAGCCCCACCATTTCCTCTGCCCCAACAATTGGTATGTTTAAAACTAGGCTCTGGGACTATCTCACTACCAACAGCTCCTGTAACTGCCCAACTTAACCTTGTTTCTCCACTTCCCTTCCTGCTCTAGTGGTCCCCCCCTTCCCTCCTCACTGGATTCTACCCTCACATCTTGGTATACCCAATGCTGCCCTTTTCACCCTCTCCCACCCTTTCTACATTCCTTCTCCCCCTTACCTCTCCCTATGACTCTGGCACTTCTTATCTGTTGCCTATTTTCTGACAAATGCCGCTGGCTGCCTTGTTACAATGCTACCCTTGAATTGTATTAATCTGTACTCTGTTTGCAATGTCCACGTTGTTGTAATGTCTGTCTTGATGTCCCCCATAATTTGTATTTCTCTGACGTGGAACCTTTGTAAAAGAGCCAAGGCTCAAAGGTATTTGTAATCCTAGACTTAATAAATAAATAAATAAAATAGAGAGTACCATGGCTGCCTGGGCCAGTCCGGGGCTATTAGGATCACAGATGCTGAATGGGACCCGAGCTTAAGTAACACTCTGAAGACCGGGGGAAAGGAGGGAAAGCGTACAGGAACCTACCTGACCAATCTAGAGTCAGGGCATCCAGAGGCAAAGTGCCCTGATCCGGTAGCCTGCAGCAATACTGAGACAAGTGGTGGCTCTGGTGGGATGTGAACAAGTCCACCTCTGGAGTGCCCCACCTTCAGAAAATTATGTCCACCACCTGTTTGTTCAGAGTCCATTCATGATGGGCCTGGTTGATCCGACTTAAGGCATCTGCTAGGGTATTGTCCTTTCCTGGTAGATGGATTGCCTCCAAGGAGGCTCCCAAAGAATACGCCAGAGTCCAGATTTTCATGGCCTCTGTGCAAAGGGGTCCTGACCTGGTGCCCCCCTGCTTGTTGATGTAGTACATGGTGGTGGTATTGTCTGTTCTGACCTGCACCACCTTTGACTGTACCAGTCCTGAAAATTTTTAGAGCCAGAAAAACAGCCCTGAGTTCCAAGTTTATGTGCTGGAGGGACTCTGAGGATGACCAGGTACCCTGTGCTGTATTATCTCTCAAGTGGGTGCCCCGACCCAAAAGGGATGCATCTGTTGTGAGAACAACTGAGGGGTTGTTTTTCTGAAAGGGAACACCTTCCCTTAGATTGGGTACTTCCTTCCACCACTGCAAGGCTTGCAGCAGTGTTCTTGTGACCGGAATGGGTTTTGACATAGAATCTTTTCTTTGACTCCAGTGAGCCCTGAGGTGGAAAGTACAGTTACGTAAGAACTTACTGTAACAGTAGATCTTCGAGAACAGCTCTTGCAGCAGGTTACACCATTAGGACTGAAGCCAGCAGGTGCTAGGACCACACGGAAAAATTCTAGCTAGCAGTATCCAGCGGCGGACCGCCCCCAATGCCAGCCCCTCCCCGACGTGAGGCATCTCATAAAAGGGGTGGTCCCCCAGCATCCCCAGTTCTCCCGCCGGAGACTCCCGTCCCAAAGGTGACATCAGAAGGGGAGACCGAGGATCTGCTTCCAAAGGAAGGTTTGTAAAAGGCGTCAAAAGACGCAGTAGCCTAGAAACTAGGTCAGAACATAACCTCCAGAGGGGAAGGTGGGAGGGAAACTACCTGCTGCAAGATCTGTTCTCGAAAATTTACTGTTATGGTAAGTTCTTACGTAACTGTACTATCTTACTTCAAGAAACATTTCTTGCAGCAGGTTACACCATTAGGATGGATTCCCAAGCAGTAAGGGAACAAATTATTATCGGGAGGAGGATAGGAGAGATGTCTCAGACTTCAGGACAAAAGTCCTTGAAGGACCACCAAACCGAAACCAGCTCTGCGTCTAGAGGCAATATCCAAACTGTAGTGCCTGATAAAGGTGTGTATGGTGCTCCAGGTTGCTGCTGCACAGATCGCTGAAGTGGACACATTTTTGAGTGCAGCAAAGGAGGTAGCCACCTCCCTTATAGAAGGACCTTTTACAGGTCCCGGTAAAATCTTGTTGCGCTTCTGGTAACAGAACGTAATACACTTTACCAGCCATCGAGAAAGTGACTGTTTGGAAACAGGAGCACCAGGCCTCCTTTGTGCGTAGGAAACAAAGGGCTGGTTCGACTTACAGTGTTCTGGTCAAGTAATATCTGAGACACCTATGCACATCCAGAGTGTGCAACAGGGCTTCGCCCCTGTTACAGTGATTTGGGTAGTACAGTGGCAGGTCTATATCCTGGTTGAGAGTGACAGCCGAGACCACCTTACGAAGGAACTTAGGATTCGTTCTTAAGGACACCCTGTCCTTGTGAAAAACCAAATAAGGATCCTTGGGGGCGTGACCAACCAGCGATCAAGATGGCGGCTTGATCTCGGAGCTCCACATGCCTAACAGCCTAGAACCCGAATAAATACAAATATTTGCATCTCCCGATGGGGCAAAACTAACTTACTGGAGATCTGAAGGCACCTGTTCAAGGCTGACAAAATTTGGGAAGATTCCGTCAAGGTACGACTTAGAAAAATGATCCTGAAGCTGTAACTGTTCATACAGTAGGCCGCATGGTGCACTCGGCACCAGAGAGGGCAGAACCCTCAGTCAGAGATATGTTTACTTCTGTCATGACCAGTATAGATGCCCCAACACTAGCGGCGAATACTACAGCAGTTTCTATGCAGCAAATGGATGCAAGAGTGGACCGACTGGAACAAAAAACAACAGCCCAAGATGATGTACTCCAAAGTCACTGTGCTACTATGCGGGAACAGGCAGTCCAGATCCGTCTTCTCCAAGACAAGTTGGAAGACTTGGAAAACAGAAGTCATCGTAACAACTTAAGACTCCTTGGTTTTCCTGAGGGCTGCGAAAATGGGAAAGCATTAACCTTCCTGCAGCAAGCGCTACCAGAGATTCTTCAATTGCCTAAAGATACAAGAATTACAATCGAGAGGGCGCATCATTCCTTACAACCCAGACCTACGCAGGGAGACAGGCCTCGACCATTCATTGCCAGAATCCTAAACTATGCTGAGAAACAAGCTATCCAAGCTAGGCCCAGGGAATTGGGGCAATTATGTTGGAGAGAGCACTTGATCATGATCTTTCAAGACTATTCTAAGGATCTAGCTGCCAAACGGAAAGCCTTCTCTGAAGTGCGATGGAAACTCCATACTTTGCAAGTTCCCTTCACTCTACGATACCCTGCAAATCTACAGATTTCTGTGAATGGTACAGCTCATCAGTTTGCCTCCCCAGACACAGCTATGGACTTTATTGCAAAAATGTGGCCGGCTGACTTGGGTTCCTCATCTCTTATCCTGGTCGAAGGCCGAGCTCGATGACATTCAGCAGGAGAAAATTCATCTGACACCACAGCAATGGCACCTCCTAAACCTCATCAAAATGGCCTGGACCCTTGTAACTCCAAAGAGAGGAAATGATCGCTGAACTCTTCTCATTCTAAATGCAGCCATCCACAGGATAGAAAATACTCCCCAGGAAAGCAGACCCAGCACTCAAGCGCAGCGGGTATAGTAGAGCCAGAATTCATCAGCCCATATTTTGCACACAACCGATTTGCGGCATTGAGTAATTTACCAGATACCAATTGGGGGGGGACGAGATGGACACTAATGCGGTGGACCCTAATTGCAATGACTCTGCAGATGAGCACACCTCCTCCGTTTATGCTGCGGACGCTGCACTGCCTTAGCAGGACCCAGAAACATGAACCCAGGCTCCCAGTTCCCTCCCAGGCCGCAGTATAGAAAAGGACCCTGTAGTCCTGTCATGAACTTCTGTGCAGACTATGTACAGGTTGGCTAGGTACCTAGGGACAGATGTCTCGGGGAACTGGGAAATAGATGTGGGGGGATAATTGAAGCCTTAACAGCTTTTAGCATCCTAGAATATAAAGTTTGCTCGACTTTAAAGGTCAACAGTCAGGGCCTCCTCCTGATGGGGCAAACTCCATTAGCTCCAGCGTACTGGTTTGTCCAACACAGGTTATCAGTGTTCCCAGATGCATAATTGGAGGTACTAATAACGGGGGCTGGGGGGGTATAACAAGGTTAGGAGGGCATTTATATAAAATTATGTAGCAGAACCGTATGGTGCAAGGTTAATCTTTCCAGAAAAGTAGGGGAAAATGATTTCCAACTATTTTTCTGTTTGACCACTCCAGAACCTCTTCCCCTTCCTGCCCCCCTTCCCCTTACTAAGTTACTGAGCAATAGTGTGGGGCCAGGCCTGTGTGGACTACAACAAGTGATGGATACATTGTGTATAGGATCCTAATAGACCCCACTGTCTGCATGGCCTTCCAGCCCTTAAGAACAGATGAAGCAGTGAAGAATTCTGCTACGCTGCCATGTAGTACTCGCATCCAGGATATGGGCCAGGCATACAGCGTTATGTATCTGCTTCTATTTGATTTAACAGATGCTAATTGCTGGAGGTCATTTGGAAAAGCAGAGTTAGAGAAGGGCGGATAGTAATAAGAGAGGATGTATGGCACAGAGTCTTTTGAGCTTTGCTCAAGATGGTACATTTCTGTTAGCCCTCTCTTACAGTTACTTGCACCCCCTTCCCCATTATCCCCCCCCAACTGATGATACGCCCATGGAAGGATACACCCTATAGGGAAGGCATAACAAAATTAAAGATACGATGTTTAGATATAGATCTGATACAGAATATCGGTTCAGTGTGTTTGGTTAGATGTTACTATTGTTAACTAGATCTAGTTTAGAACGTAGTTAAGGAGCCATTCCCCCCCCCCTTTATACTGCTTAGCAGAGATACAAGAATGGGAAGTGTGTGAAGGTTGCTAGGCGTACATGACAGGACAGCCAGCAATCTACATTTTCCCAATAATTGGGATTCCTGGTAATAACTCCATAGTCCCTCTATCTCATTTCGTAGGAAAGCACTACTGAGATGTTGATAAATTTCCTGTTTGTGTTACTTTTCAGGGAGGACGCCTGGACCTTTTGGTTAGCCAACAGCCCAGCTATTAATCGGAGGCCACCAAGTGTTTCCCTTCCCCCTCTTAAGGGAGGCTCATTTATGGCCTGGTAGACTTGGATAAGGCTCTGGGCAGTGGAATACCATGTTACTCCCATTAGTGATAGTACAAGTAGTGCACTAGATAAGTCACTTTGAATTTAGAGTGCAAAAGAAGCTCCTCTTTTTATTGGACCTTAATTACCTCACGTCCCCCCCAAGGGCGATTGGGCATACCACTGGCTGGGGCTCCAGCCAGTTTAGTCTCATCGCATTTTTCCTCTGGGTTCTGTTTGATAAGTTAAGCAATTTAAACCTTCAGCTAGCACATAGGTACAGTAATTAAGAGTAAGCTCTGCACATTGTTATTTCTGACGTATGTTTGAAGGGAGAGGATAGAAACAATTAACCCACCTGGTATAGAGGTAGGGGTGGACTGTACCTGGTACTGAATTTCCTCCAGTCCCCTTTGGAGTGTCCGTAAGCCAGAATGGCAGACATTGTACTTCACACTTGGAATGTCAGGGGGCTGAATTCCCCAGTGAAACGCAAGAAAGTCCTGGCACATCTGAAAAGGTTACACTCCAAAGTGGCTTTCCTCCAAGAGTCCCAACTCTCAGGGGGATGATCACACTCGAATGAATAAGGGACTGGGTGGGTCAATAGGTACACCCCAATGCCCCAACTAGGAAGCAGGATGTTGATGTTCTTGTGCATAAGCTTCCAGATCACGAAGACAGATGGGTGACTGCCACATATAACACACCCACAGGACCACTTACTCTATGTAATATATACGCCCTGAATGTGGACTCCCCCCAATTCTTTCATAATCTGGCAGAGGTGATTTTGGAGTTTAACCCCCCAGACTACCCTCTGCTTATTGGCAGGGACTTCAACCTAACACAGGTGCCCTCCCTAGATAGAAATGATAAGGGCAAAGAGGTACACATTAGAAGTGGGAAGGCCCTTCAGCAAATGATCCTGGATCAGGGGCTTACTGATTTATGGAAACTGTTTCACCCCAGAATGAAAGATTATACTTTCCATTCAGAAGCTAATGATTCATATAGTAAGCTAGATTTTTAGCTAGGCTGTCCCTTCCTTACAGCCAAAACTCTTAAGGTCTCAATACTGCCACGTGCTATTTCTGATCATGCCCCAGTCCAACTCCTCATACAGTGGGATCCCATGACCCCCCCCCACCTAGACAATGGAGGCTAGACCCTCTCCTAATGAAAGACCCAGGCTTTATCCCCTTGGCTAGGAATGAGGCCTCTCTATTCCTGGCTGAAAATACTATAGCAGACACCTCTGCTGGTACCACATGGGAAGCCTTCAAAGCCACGATGTGGGGCAGCATTATGGGCTTTACTCCGGCTAAACGCAGAGAAAGAGAACAACAGTTAGTCACTCTGGAACAGAAGTTGGCTGAAGCAGAAGGTGTCTAAGTCCATGCCCTCTTCATCTATTCAGTCCCCTAGAGGCAGAACTATATTAAGTCTTCAATTTGAAATCAACCAACTCCTTAATAGGAAGGCCGAAATAGCTATTCTTTGACTCAGGCACACCTTCTGGGAGGGTGGAGATGACGAGAGCAAAGTGCTTGCCAATCAGATCCATAAATAACAAGCTAGTAGATATATCGCAGGGCTGAAGAACACACAAGGGGTATTGGGTACTTCCCCAAAGGACATTAATTCTATTATGACATCTTTCTATAAATCACTATATACCTACACACACACAGGACCAAACAGAGATACTCAATATTTTTTGGATGCTCTGCAGCTTCCCAAACTGCAGAAACAATAGGAGCAATGCCTGGACCTTCCGATCACTAGTGAGGAAGTGGCAGTAGCCATTTGAGATTTGAAAAAGGGGACATCTCCAGGTAGTGATGGCTACACTGCAGATTTTTACCAGGCATTAGCCCTGGTTGTTCTACCTCTCTTAACTCATGTATTTCAAGAGATTGAAATTAAGGGGACCTTACCTCCATCTATGTGCGAGGCAACCATTGTTGTTATTCCCAAAAAGGGTAAAGACCCTACCAACCCTGGAAGTTACCGCCCAATATCACTTATTAATTTAGACAGCAAACTGTACGCCAAAATTCAAGCTACTAGACTCAACCCCCTACTCTTGTACACCTATCCCAAGCAGGTTTTGTACCTGGGCGTCACAGCTCGGACCACTTGAGAACTCTTATGAGTTAACTGCCAATTTCGAAGACAATCTCTACACCAGTAGCTGCCATTGCCGTAGATTTCGAAAAAGCATTCGACTCAGTTGAATGGGGATATCTATACATGGTCTTAAAGCACTTTGGCCTGGGAGAAAAGTTTCTAGCTAGGATACAAGCAATATATGAGAGCCCCTCAGCCAGAGTTAATACAAATTCAGTACTCTCCCCCCCCCCCCTTTGCATTAGGAAGAGGTACGAGGCAAGGCTGCCCCCTTTTGTTCGTACTGGCAGTTGAACCCCTGGCGGCTGCAATCTGTAGTTACCCTGATATACGGGGTTTGAAAATGGGAAGTATAACCTAAACAACCTTTCTGTATTCTGACAATCTCTTTCTTTTAGAGGATGTCCACTAAGCCATCCCGCTCCCCCCACTTAGTCTTTTAACAGTCTTCTTTAAGCACTCAGGCCTACGACTGAACCAGAATAAAATCAAGGTACTCCCTCTTAACTCCCACTGCTCACAGCAACTGGTAGAAGCAGCTGATCTCCTATGGGCTCCGAATGGCCTTACATACTTGGGTATTAATTTAACTCCATCTCTGGAGGATATATGGCAGGCTAATATACAGCCCCTTCTCTCCTCCATCAAGACAGATTTTGACAGGTGGAGGTTATTAAAACTCACTCTAGCAGGGCAAATTGTGGCTGTAAAAATGGTAACAGCCCCTAAACTCTTACCTTCTTATGCACTTGCCTATCACTTTGCCTAAACACTGGCTCTGGCCCACAGATAAATTATTTGGAAGCTTCCTATGGGAAGGTTCTAAACCTAGGTCTCATTGGAAGCAAGAAGGCTGGAATCTTCCACGGCCAGAAGGATACCGGCAGGCTTTCCTGCTAGCCCAGATGGTTAAGTGGGCATGTCCACTCTCTCCTTTTTCTCCACAATGGATACAACTTGAAATGGACATTCTGGGTACCATTCACCCTTCCTCCCTTTTTGTACAAAGGCTTAGTCCTTACACTGGCTCACGGCATATGTCAAATGCAGACCCTATCTCACCTACAGTGATCGCATCCCAAGCTAATTGGTTTAATACACACCTGAAAATGAAAATGGACCCTATCCCTCTCTCCCAGATACCTCTCTGGCAAAACCCCGTTATCACCATAGGAGGGTCTGAGGTAAGATGGAAAAAGTGGGCCGATTTGGGCATCTCCAAAATGGGAGAGATGCTAACCCTCAACCATAAAGCTTTTCATACATTTCAGTCTCTGAGGCAGAGGTGGGGCATGCCGCAATCTGATTTCTGAAGATACCTCCAACTTAGAGATGCCACTCGACATCTGTTACCCCCTAAATTGATATATGACAAACCCTCCAGCCTGCACTCATAGATACTGCACCCCCAGGGACTGGCAGGTCGGCTATTAGAGACACTGTCCCTTCCCAGTCAGATGATGCTAGACATAAATGGGAGACGATGCTGCAAATCCACATTTTACCTGAGGCCTGGGATAAGGGTTGGAGGTACGCACACAGCTGGTTCAAAGATGCCAAGTCCAGATTAATTTAGAATAAAATTGCCCACTCATGGTATAGAACCCCTACTGTCATCTATAAAGCCAAACTACTAGAGTCTGATAGCTGCTGGAGATGCCAGTTACCAGGGGGAGATTTGCTGCATATTCTATGGTCCTGTACTAAGATCGAACCTATATGACAGGAAATACAGAAGGTAGCCTCGGAGGTGATGCATCAACAGATCCCGCTCAGCCCTCTTTTTTATCTTTTGGGGATAAGTAGTGATATACCGAAGTTACCCCCACCACAATATAGATGGCTAGCGTTGCTTACTCTGCAAACCAAAAGATCTATTCTGTGTAAATGGAAGTCCCCTCTGGTCCCCACAGTAACTGAAATAATGACATCTTACAGCCCTGGCGAAGCTAGATAGAATTTCTCATCTTCAAACATCTCAAATGTCCGCATTTAGAATCTGCTGGGCACCCTATCTTAATTACCTTAAAGATATCCACCCACAGACAGGCATAGGATGCCCCCAACCCCGAACCATTTGTGGGATAAAAGGTGTTTGACTGGAAATGTCAGTGGCTGACCTAGTGATGTGCAATGCGGTTATTGTCTCCCTTTTCCCACTCTCCCCCCCCCAATGGGAATATGGCTCGATAAGAACATCATGCTTCCAACTGGTTAAACTGGCTGTACTCTGCATATGGCACTTCTACTATTGTGTACTTAAAGTTAAGAACTCGAGCTTTGAGATCCATCTACATTTTTGTCCCAGGTTATGCTCGGATCTTGCAGTGCACATATATGTTTGGTCCAACCTTTCACCTGAAGCCGTGAAAAGGACTGACTGGACCAGTCCAGATCTGTAGAATCAGGCCACAAGAGTGATAATCTGCTTACAACCGGATATCTGACTGTTTTTTCTAACTTGATGTATGTCCTTTCCTCGTATGCACTGTATGTATAATTAATAGTCTGCATACCTCTGAGAGTATAATAATTGATGTCTGTATTACTCCCTAACCCTCTCTCTTCCAAACTTTATATTCCCCCCTTCCCCCACTTGTCCTTTTCTTCCCTCTTTTGTCTAGCTACATTGTCCCTCCCTATGCTGCATGGAAATGTGTAAATGTGTATTGCTAGCTGAATGATTAATTATACGGAACAAATCTCTGGATGTATAATGTATCTTGTATATCTTATATCTGAAAATAAAAAAAATTTTCAACTAAATGAGGATCCTTGCACATATGTGCATAAAGCTCAGAAATTCTTCTGGCAGAAGTAATGGCAACTAAAAGAAGCGTCTTCCAAGTGAGGAGATGCAGCTCGCAATCCGCGGCTGGTTCAAAAGGCGGCAGCGTAAGCTGCTCTAGAATGAAAGGGATGGGAGGTCTCAAGTGCAGGATGCTGTGCAAGAAGCCTCTAGTTGGGCTAGAGATCGGTGACCTATTGGAGAATGGTATGCCAAAATGGAGCATAGGTGCACCTTAATGGAGGAGTAGGTAAGACCTGCCTCGCAGAGGGATAGGAGGTAGTCTAGAACAGACTTCTCAGAACAATTCAATCAGGTAAATCCACAAGCTTGAGCCCAAATACAGAATCTGCGCCACTTCACGGCATAAGTGGTGTGAGTGGAGGTTTTTATGGCTGCTACCAGTATGACCGCAACTTCCTGAGAGACCCCATATCTCAGGACTATGTCCTTAGGAGTCAGGCATGCAGGTTCAGAGACCGAAGGTCCGGATGGACCAAGGAGCTTGCCTCCTGGGACAGAAGGTGACAGCTAAATGGCAGAGGCACCAGAGGTTCCTGTGCCAGCTGAGGTAAGAGAGAGAATCAAATTTGCCTGGGTCAAAAGGGCGCTACTAGAATAAGGCACACCTGCTTTTGTCGGAGCTTCCCTCTGGATCAAACGGAAGAGCGGGAAAGCATAGAGAAACCTGCCCATCCAAGAGAGGGACAACACATCTCACCAGAAAACACCAGGCCCTGGATCTAGCGAGCAGAAATTGGGCAGTTTTGCCTTGGATGGGGATGCGAAGAGGTCTAATTCTGGTGTCCCCCATCTGCGGAACAGGTCCTCTGTGACTTCCTGAAGCAGTTCCCATTCGTGGACTCTGGCCTGTGATTGGATTAGACTGTCCACAATAGTGTTGTCCACTCCAGGAACGTGCACTGCAATGATATCTGCGCCATGTTGCAGTACCCAATTCCAAACCCTTTCAGACTCCCTGCAAAGGGGGTAGGAATGAGTGCCTCCTTGTTTGTTGAGATAGTACATCACCGTGGTATTGTCTGTTTGTACCAGAAGAGTACCCGGTGGAATTTCTGTCTGGAAGGCCTGTAGGGTGCAAAGGACGGCTCTCATCTCTAGAATATTTATGTGAAGCTGGGACTTCAGAGACGACCAGGAGCCTTGAGTCCTGACACCATTGAGGTGAGCTCCCTATCTGGACCCTGAGGCATCCGTGGAGTGGGACGCTGAAGGAGGCAACACAATTAAGGGGACTCCCGTTGAGAGGTGGTCTGGGACAAGCCACCAATTCCAGTCTCGGGTGATGGCGTTCGTAATCCGGACTGGATGCTGCAGATGATCTTGCTTCTGGTCCCATTGTGCCCTCAGCATCCACTGGGTGACCCGCATGTGGAGTCGAGCTAGGGGAACCGTTGCAATGGCAGCTGCCATGTATCCGAGCAGGCAAAGAATGGTGCGGGCCGGTACAGTCTTCTTTTCCTTTATGTCCCCTATGAGGGATCTGATGCATTCCACCCTGTCCTGAGAAAGGAATGCCCTTCCCTGAGTGGTGTCCAGAACTGCTCCTACGAAACTGCAAGTTCTGAGATGGGACAAGGTGCGACTTCTCCTGGTTGATAGTGATGACCAGCAATAGGAAGAGAACACAGGTATCTTGTATCATGGACATCAGGGCCTCCCGTGAGGCTGCAATGAGGAGCCAGTCATCTAGATAAGGAAACACATAGTGGTCCCATCTCCTGAGAGCTGCTGCCATGACTGCCATACACTTCATGAATACTCGAGGTGCTGAAGACAGCCCGAAAGGGAGGGCTCAGACTCAGAACTTGTAGTGGCGTCCCAGAAACTTGAAACACAGAAATTTCTGGTGCACTCGAGCGATCGGGAGATGCAGGTAAGCATCCTGCATGTCCAGTGACGCCAGCCAAGCGCCCTCTTTGAGCATGGGAATGAGAACCAGCAGGGTCACTGTGCGGAAATGCTTGTACAACACAAATGTGTTGAGGTCGCTGAGATCCAAGATCGGGCGCAAGTTCCCTGTTTTCTTTGGAACCAGGAAGAAGTGAGAATAATAACCTTTCTCTGGTTCGGTGGAACGTACTCTATGGCCTCCTTGTCAAGGAGGGCCAATATCTCCTGCTGAAAAAGCAGGGCATGCCGACCTGTGTAGCAGGAGAGCAGGGGAGGTCTGGATGGTGGGTGACAGAGGAACTCTATAGAGTGACCTCGCTCGACCAACTGCAATACCAACCGGTCAGAGGTTATCCTCTGCCATTCCAAAAGGTGATGAGAGATGCGACCCCCGACCTTCTCGACCCTTTGATCCAGAGGAGGGGCGGGGGCTGGGAAGGAGTCATGCTGTGGTGGTGTTGGACCCCGCGGGCTGGGCTGCTTTGGGCCCTGGCCCAAGGGGAACCTGGCTTGATTTTTGCGACCGAAGCTGCCCCTGGGTTGCTGGCCAGAACGCTGCTGTTGCCATTGTTGATGGCTGTGAAAACGATTTTGGTTCCTATGAAAGGAACCAGATTTTGATCTGTACATGGCCTGTACAGTCATGACTGCCTTTCCAGTGTCCTGCAGTTTGGCGATGACCTTCTTGGACTCCTCACCGAACAGGACCGCTCCATTATAAGGGACATCCAGGATGTTATTCTGGACATCTGGAGTAAATTCAGAGATTCTCAACCACGAGCATCTCTGGAGACAAATGCCTGTGGCTGCTCCCCTGGCTGCCGAGTCCGCTGAGTCGTAGGCGGCTCGGAGAATGTGGGTCCCCATGTCTGACCCAGTTTGGAGGAGGTTCTGCAGCTCCTCCTCCTTTTCACCATCTGGAAAGTATTTTAGAAGGTCTTGGCCCTGTTTCCAAAGAGCATTCTGAAACTGCACCATGTGCTTCAGATTGTTTAGAGACCTAGTTGACCATGTAGCAGCCGCATACTTGTGTCTTCCCATAGAATCTAACTGCTTAGATTCCTGATCCGGAGGCTGGGCACTCAAATGCTGAGGCTGCTGGGACCTATCATGAAATGCAGTGATGACCAGGGAGTTGGCCAGGGGTTGTTGTGCCAAATACAGGTCCTCTGTGGGAGCCCTGTAGAGGCGGTCAGCCTTCTTCAGAACAGCCGGTGTGGAATGTGGATGCTTCAAAGCTGTCTTGGTGACGTCTGTAAAGGTGTCCACCAAAGGTGAGACCACCACAGGCTTTGGGTCTTTCTGCCTGAGGTAACGGGCAAGGTGTTGTCTTTTGGGGTCCAAGTCTTCTGTGTCCCATCCCATATTTTCCTGGATGTGCCTCATAATTTCTGAAAAGGAGGGATCATCCGGAGGTGACCTTGGAGGTCCCATGGGTCTGGTGACAGGGGACCGAAGGGAGATGGAAACCTGGAGGTGTTGGACGTATCCATTCTGGAGTCATCTCCCAGTGAGTGATGTCTGCCCCTGGGTCACTTTGGGCTCGGGGACCCTGAGGGAGAGCGTGATGGCTGTTTTTGGTCTCTCGATCGGCCCCAAGGAGGAGAAGGAGTTGGGTCCTTGGGGACTGGGGGTCTGGCACTTTCTGCACCCTGAGGAGGAGGTGGAGGTGGCTGAGGCTTAGGGGGAACCACGTCCTTCCTTATGGTTTCCTACCAGAAGGTGAACAGTTATTTCACCTCCTGAATGTTCATACCCGATGGGCCCAGCGTCGGTGTGGGCATGTCACCGGCGTCATGCGTCGGTTCCTGGGGCACCACTGTGTCCGGCGACGGCTCCCTGGGTAGGCTGGTATCCTCCAGTGGTGTGGTAGCCTCTTCTCCTGAGGACCCCCGGCGTCGGTACTACTGTCGTCGGGGTAGCTGGGTCAGATGTCTTCTTAGTCTCCGTCGTCCGCTTAAGGGATGTCAGCTCTGTAGTCTTCCTTTCAGAAACCTTTAGAGGTTGGGAGACAGACCTGAAGTCGGTATCCCAGCGTTGGTCAGACGCACCACCCGATTTAGAGGAAGACTTTTTGTGCCTGTCCGAGGAACCAGGCTTGGAGGCGTCCGGTGCTAGAGTGGTCTTGAGCGGGTGTAAGGAGTCAGAGGAGCCCTCTGAAGACCTTACCTTGACCAGGGGAGGTTGGGAGCAAGCCTGGGAAGGAGATCTGTTGGACCGGGTAGAGCGGGAGCTGGCCCTGGACTCAGAGGCGCTGCTGGGGGATCTTGCCCTATCAGAGTTCCGATGCTTGTCCCGGTGTTTCCCTGACTTGTGGGACAATTCCCCTGTGGAGGAAGGTCTTTTCTCCATTATCTTCAATTTCTCCTCGCGGAGGAATCCCTGAAGGGCCTTTTGGCGGCAGATCCGGGTCCTGCTGTTGAATTGATGGCAAATTAAGCAGGTCTGGGTGTCGTGCTCCGGGCCCAGGCACCTGACACAGGCCGAATGATGATCTGCAAAAGGGATCCATTTGCCAGAAGGCACACTTAGAGGAATGTCCTTCGAGAGGAAGGATAGGAGAAGCAGACATGGATTGAGGTTTTTGTAGAAAAAAGATTTCACGTGTTGTATCGATAAGGCAGACGTCCGTGAGGCCGATGCTGGTGAGTCGACAGCGGGAAAAGAAAGTACAGTTATGTAAGAACTTACCATAATAGCAGATCACCGAGAACAGCTCTTGCAGCTGGTTACACCATTAGAACTGAAGCCGACAGGTGCCAGGACCCCACGGAAATTTTCTAGCTAGCAGTATCCAGCGGGGACTGCCCCCCCGACATTGGTCCCGCCCCCAATGTCAGGCATCACACAAATGGGGGCTGTCCCCCAGAATCCCCAGTTCTCCCGCCGGACACTCCCGGCTGCTAGATGACATCTGAAGTGGAGACTGAGGATCCACCTTCAAAGAAGGAATGCAGCAGGAAGGTGTTGAAAACACCGAATCCTAGGTAGTAAGAAATGCAACAACTCTCCCTCCAGAGGGGATGCTAGGAGGGAAACTACCTGCTGCAAGAGCTGTTCTTGAAGATCTGCTGTTACAGTAAGTTCTTACGTAACTGTACTATCTTACTTCAAGAAACAGCTCTTGCAGCAGGTTACACCATTAGGACTGATTCCCAAGCAATTCTCGAAATCCCTCTCAAATGGGAGGAGGCTAGGGAGAGATCATGACTTGAACCGGAGCCTAGCACAGTAGTCCCTGAAGGACTGCTAGACCCAAACCAGCTCTTCGCCTCGATGCGATGTCCAGGCTATAATGCCTGATGAAGGTGTGCACGGTGCTGCAAGTAGCTGCTGCGCAGATGGCTGAGGTGGACATGTTCTTCAAAGCAGCAAAGGAGGTAGCTACCCCCCTTGTGGAATGTCCCTTAACTGAGCCCAGTAGGGACTTGTTATGCTTCTGGTAACAGAAGGTGATAAAATGAATAAGCCATTTAGAAAGAGATTGCTTAGAGACCGGAGCACCCAGCACCCTATGGGCGAAGGAGACAAAAAGCTGATCAGATTTATGGTGTTGTCTGGTTCTGGTCAGGTAATATCTTAGACACCTATGCACATCGAGAGTGTGCAGCAGGGCCTCTCCTCTATTGGAGTACTTTGGAAAGCAAACTGGTAGGTCGATATCCTGGTTAAGAGTAAGGGCTGAGACCACCTTAGGCAGAAATTTGGGCTTTGTCCTTAGGGACATCCTATCCTGGTGAAAAACCAAATAAGGTTCTTTGCATACGAGTGCGTGGAGCTCACAAATCCTTCTGGCCGAAGTAACAGCAACTAAAAATAACGTCTTCCATGCAAGACGACGTAGCTCGCAATCCGTGGCTGGTTCAAAAGGAGGCAGCGTAAGCTGGCCCAGGACAAAAGGTAGGTCCCAAGGAGGAATGGGATCCTTAATTGGAGGCCTATGGTGGAGAACACATCTCAAAAAGGCACATGCAGTTTCCAACTGGGATATGGACCATGGGCCTATAGGAACGTGATCGACCGAGATGGCACAGAGGTGTACTTTTATCGAGGAGTAGGCCAAGCCTGCCTGAAATAGGGACAGGAGGTAGTCTAATACCGAACCCTCAGAACAATCCAGTGGAGAAAGTCCCCGTGCTTGAGCTCAGAGACAAAATCTGCGCCATTTCATGGTGTATGTGGCATGAGTGGCTGGTTTTCTGGCAACCGCTAGAACATCTGCTACCTCTTGTGAGACCTCGAAGCGCATGACGAAAAAATTACTCATCATGGTAATGTTGTTTCTTCTAATGGAGTCTTGCTGTATTCAGACATAGTACAGTTAGCCCCAGCACTTGAACTGCCCCAGAGAGGAAAGAGTTAACTCTATGCAGAAGCATAGAATGTTGAGCTTGAGCTCGGTTTTCAAACCTTTGTCTGTGGTACTTCCCAGTGTAACCGTCAAATTCTTATGTGCAAACTAACTAATATACTATAGTATGGAAATTGTTCAACATATAGCCAAAGGGCAAAAGATTCTTTTTTGGGCCCAAAAGACTCAAGTCGAGAACCCAAGAAGGAAAGGTAGTGACAATATTTAAAGTATAAAACACCAGAAAAAACATCATCTACCCCACCCAAGAGGGAGGGTACAAGGTACACCCCTGAGCTGCAACACTGTAGCTGCCAGCCCACTTCCCAAAAAAAAGGTTCTGAGAGGGGAGGCGGGGGGAGGTCTGAATACAGCAAGACTCCATTAGAAGAAACATTACTATGGTGAATAACTTTCTTCAAACAATATGAAGTCTTGCTGTATTCAGACATAATGCAGACTACCAAGCAGTTCCCTATGGAGGAGGGAATGCAGAACCTACTTTGGGAAGAGGCTCTGCAGTACTGCTGTGCCAAACCTAGCATCACTCCTAGCCTGGATGTCCAGGGAGTAATGCTTGGTGAAAGTATGTACTGTTTTCCAGGTGGCAGCTTTACAGATCTCTAACAAAGGTATATCTCTGGCTGCAGCTAGAGAAGCAGCTGTACCCCTAGTCGAGTGAGCCCTCAGGCCTGAAGGGGGCATTCTACCCAACTTGTCATAACAGAATTTTATACAAGAAACAATCCACCTGGCAATAGTTAGTGGCAGGCTTACCTTTCCCTACTTCACCATAAGTGAGAGACAATTGAAAACAGTCATTTCTGTGTCTTAGTATGCTCAATGTAGTAGCTAAGGGCTCTCTTAACATCCACACTGTGTAACCTTCTTTCACCTGAAGAAGAATGGTCAGTGAAAAACACAGGAAGAGATATAGACTGGTTCAGATGAAAATTCGATACCACTTTGGGCAAGAACCTCCTATTGATTCTTAGGACCACTTTGTCCCTATGGAAGGAGATGAAGTCAGGTTCAACTGACAGAGCCTGTATCTCACTAATCCACCTAGCAGAACTAATAGCTACCAGGAACACAGTTTTCCAGGTCAAGTACTTCAAGTCAGCCGAAGCCAGAGGTTCAAAGGGTGGCTGCATAAGCTGAGCTATGCAGGCATTAAGATCCCAAGGCGGAGTGGGCTCCCTGAAGGGAGGGTTAATGTGAACCAGACCTTTGAAAAACTTTCTGGAAACAGGATGAGATGCCAGGGAAGAGCCCTTCCCTGCTGAGAGGAATGCAGAGACAGCTGCCAGATGAACCTTCACAGTGGCAGGCCTATGGCCTAGACCATTCAGATGAACTAGGTAGTCTAAGGCTGTGGAAATGTCTGCAGAATCAGGCAGGATGCCTTTTTGGGAGCACCAAATACTGAACCTTTTCCATTTAGAGTTGTAAGTTTTTCTAGTGGAAGGTTTCCTGGAGACCTTCAGAATATCCAGAACTCCTTGAGAGACATGTAGTGCTGCATATTCTAACTCTTCAAAAGCCAGGCCTAGAGATTGAGAGACTGGAGATTGGGGTACCAGATCTGCCCCTGGGAGGACGACAGGAGATTGTATGTCCTGGGCAGAGACAGGGGACATGACACTGACAAGGACAGCAGTAGAGGATACCAAGGCTGTCTGGCCCAATCTGGAGCCACCAGTATCACTGTGCAGGGTTGAGTCCTGATCTTGATCAGAACTCTGAACAGCAGAGGGAAAGGAGGGAAGGCATAGAGAAACCTGCCCTTCCAGTCCAAAATGAGAGCATCCTGGGAAACCGTCCCCAGGACTGGAGGTCTGCAACAAAACAGAGGAAGTTGATAATTGTCCGGTGCTGCAAAGAGATCTATCTCTGGAATGCCCCACCTGAAGAAGATGACCTTCAGGATGCGAGGATCCAGGGACCATTTGTGATGTCCCTGTGAAATTCTGCTCAGAGCACCTGAAGGTAAACTGCTACCAGAGAAGTCTGAAGAGAATAGGCCAGAGACCACAGCTTCATGGCTTCTGTGCACAAGGCCAAGGACCGAGTGCCTCCCTGCTTGTTGGCTATTCAGGCCTGTCCCCCTCTGCTGTCCCCAATGGATGCCCCTCAATTCCCCAAGTATATACTGCCGCTTCTGCACTGTAATCCTTGGGGTATCGCAAAAAAAGGCTCACAACCAGTTCGAAACTCCATAAGCCCCCTGCTACCTTACTGGCACTACAATAACCCCCTATGCCTGTCCATTAAGCTGGTACTTTATGACAAAATCCATAACCATACAGCAGGATCATCACCCACTATACATTGGACCCCAAGCAAGAAGAAAAAATCCTCTGACTACTCCCTACTCCTATCACTTGGTGCCCTCATCAAACTAATCTTCTTTCTGCTGATCTGTGTTGGCACTGCTGAAATCAACCCTGGACCCACAGAAAGCTCTATCTCCCCATCTGACTTAGCCTCCATAAATGGCCTGAGTTTTCTTCACATCAACGCCTGCAGCTTCCTTAAAAAGTTCTCATTAATACAGGCCTGGGTTGCACACACCTTACCTGACTTTCTGGTTATCTCTGAAACATGGCTCAAATCTGCAACAAAAGACAGTGAAATAAATCTTCCCAACTACCAGCTCTTCAGATCTGACCGTCCATCCAGGGGTGGTGGGGTAGCCATCTATGTCAAAGCAAACATCTCTGCATCCTGCCTCAATATTACATCACAGCCAAAGGAATTCGAATGCTTATCAATTAAAATAACTCTTCCCAACATATCATCCTTTCAACTGATTGGCTGCTACAGGCCCCCCTCTGCAGGCCTCAAACTCCTATCCCACCTAGGATCTATACTTAATCTAGGCCCTGAAGACACCATCATTTTAGGTGATCTGAATTTAAATTGGGCTAGCCAATGCATCTGCACCCCTAGTAACCTTCTGTGACACTTATGGATTCACTCAATTAATCAAAGAACAAACAAGGATTAACCCAAAGAATAATCTCAACAGCACACTCCTGGACATCATGTTGGTAACTAAGCCTCATCTGTATTCTCATGCTGGAGTGCTATTCAGTGACATAAGTGATCACTGTCCCATAGCTGGCATAAGATCAACAATCAAGCCACCCAACCCTGCAAAATTTCTCCCAAGAAAGTCAAAAAAGAACTTTAATATTTCAGGATATCTCCATGATCTGTGCCACACCACAACGTTGGCAAGAATTCTATCTCACAGCTTCAATAGAGACAGCTCTTCAGATCTTAAGTGATATTATCACAAGTGCCCTCAATATACATGCACCCCTCACCAGTGTCAGAACCAAACTCAAATCTTGTCGCTGGTTCTCTGCTGACCTTAAATCTGCACTGCTTGCCAGAGATAAACTCTGGAAAAGGGCAAGAAAGACAAAGGATCCAAATGACTGGCTTCAATTCAGAAAAGCCAGAAACTCCTGCACAAAACAAGTAAGAAATGCCAAGGCTGCCTTCTACACAGCTGAATTGGATGCCTCCTATCACAACCCTTCCAGATTCTGGGGTACCATAAAGGGGATCCTAGGTCAAACTTCTACCCTGTCTTACCACCCAAAGTGCACCTAAATAGTATTGAAATCACAGACAAGCAAGAAATCTTAAATGCCTTCAACGATCATTTCACTACAGCTGGCCTAGCTTTCAACTCCTCACCTGCAAACCTAATAAGATCATCATTAAACATACAATCTACTGAGGGACAAAAGGTTGCTTCCACATTCTCCTTCAAATCAATACTCTTAAAAGAAGTAGAAGACCTTCTATTCCAACTAGATACAACTAAAAGCACAGGTGCAGACTCCCTGGATCCCTACTTTCTAAAAGTAGCACTGCACGCCTTAGCTGCCCCCCTCACCCACCTCTTCAATCTGTCCCTAGCCACTGGTTCTATCCCCTCAATATGGAAGACAGCTCAAGTGTTTCCACTACTTAAGGCAGGTGATCCCATGGACCTCAACAACTATAGGCCCATTTCCATCTTACCAGTACTGTCCAAGATGCTTGAAAAGCTAGTAAACTTTCAGTTAAGTGCCTACCTTGATACCAACAATCTCCTTAACCCAGCTCAATCTGGGTTTAGATCTATGCATAGCACCATCTCTGCCTTAGCAAAAGTTACAAATGACTGGCAGACTGCCTTAGACAAAAAGAATAACACCTGTGCTGTGTTTCTGGATCTAAGCAAAGCCTTTGACACTGTGGACCATGATCTACTAATCTCCTCTCTGAATTCCATAGGCCTTGACTCACTCACTCTTAAATGGTTCAGATGCTATCTCTCCGGAAGATTACAACTGGTAAAAAATGAAGGTGACCTATCTACCTCTAAACCGCTCCTAAGAGGTGTACCACAAGGCTCCATCCTGGGCCCCATCCTCTTTGCCATTTACATCAACAATATTGACTCCAATCTCTCACAATCTAATATTCACCTTTTTGCAGATGATACTGTACTATATGTCAGTAATCCCTCACCATCAAAAGCCTGTGAGCTTTTACAGTCTGAGTTCTCCCTCCTACAGCACAACTTATTAGAAAATAAATTACTACTAAATGCCAAAAAAACGAAAGCTATGTTCTTTGCCACCAAGAATTGCTCTTCCACTGTCCCATCACTCACCCTCCCACAATTATCTACCATCCTTGGTGAAAACCTGGAATATGTGGACAAATTCAAATATCTTGGAGTCTGGATTGACAATAAACTTGAATACACTAGCCACATTGAAGAGCTTCTGAAAAAGCTTAGACAAAGACTTGGCCTATTCTATAGGATCAAACACTACCTGACCAGAGATTCCAAACAAAGGCTAATCCTGGCATCATTCCTATCCCTCATTGCCTATGCTGACTTCCTCTATGGCCACTGCTCCCTCTCCCATTTAAATAAATTAGACACCTTGTATCATAGAGCTATTAGATTCATTACAGATCTTCCCTCCAGCACCCATCATTGCTCTCTCTACAATGCAGTCAGTTGGACATCCCTGCAACACAGAAGAAACAAAATGCTTCTGTCTGGATCTACAAAGCTCTGACAAACAAACTCCCTTCCTACATCTCAGACTGTTTCAACGGGATCACATCCAGGCCTTACACCCTAAGGATCAATAAACTCATCATGCTGAAGATTCCCATCACCTGCACCCGGTATGGAAGGGCTGCAATCAGCTATTCCCTAGCACTTATCTGGAATTCTCTCCAAAAAACCTTGAAATTGGATACCCTCATTCCTTTAACATCTTTCAAAAAACTGTACACTAGTCTATTCCCAGAATCATGCAACTGCTTCCATAAGGCCTAGTCCTCCCACACCCCCTCCTTCCCCCTTTTTTATGCTACCCCTATTTCTCTATCGTTCTTCTAGCTTGTTCTCCAACCAACTTCATACAATAATGCCCACCCAAGTCCAACTATCCGAGCTTTATCCCTACTATATTGTGTGTTTCTTTCCTTTTAATATGATTTAGGTTTATTGTCATTTTGCCTTGTATATATGTAAATATTTGTATATCTGTCTCATTCATAAATCATTGTATGTGTTTATTCAGTACCATGTTCTTGTGTAAAATTTGTAACCTTATATTGTTATGACCACTCAGGTCCATCTTGTAAATGAGCTATGCTCAATGATGTTCGCCTGAATAAATAAAGATTTTGATTGATTGATTGATGTACCACATTGTGGTGGTGTTGTCCATTCTGACTTGGACCACTTTGCCCTTGACTGAATCTGAGAAGCTCTGCAGGGCTAGAAAAACTGCCCTGAGTTCCAGGACATTGATATGAAGGAGGGACTCCTGTGGAGACCATACCCCTTAAGCTGTCAGGGCTCCCAGGTGGGCTCCCCACCTTACCAGAGAAGCATCAGTAGTTAGAACTACTGATGGGACTTGAGGGAGAAATGGAACCCCTTGTCTGAGGTTGTCCTGGTCCAGCCACCACTGGAGAGCTTGGACCAGAATCTGAGTCACTGGAATTAGTTTGGTAAGTGAATCCTTTTTTTGAGACCAAAAAGACCTTAGATGAAACTGAATGCCCCTCATCTGGAACCTTGCTCCCTGCACCACTGCTGTGGAAGCTGCCATGTGGCCCAGGAGCTGGAGAAACTGTCTTGCTGGGCGGGAGACCTGAGGTTGAAAGGAGGAAGAGAGATCCACTAGGGCCTTCACCCTTGCCAGGAGAAGGAAGGCTTTTGCTTGTACAATGTCCAACTCTATGCCTATAAAGGTGAGAAGTTGAACTGGTTCAAGGACAGACTTTGGAAGCTTGAGAAGAAACCCCAGGGAGCTGAATAGGTCCTGGGTAGTTTAAAGAGCTGACTTGACCTGTAAAGGTGACTAATCCACTAAGAGCCAGTCATCCAGATACGGGAAGATGGTGATACCCTGTCTTCTGAGGTAAGCCACCACTACTGCAAGGCACTTTGTGAACACCCTTGGAGCTGATGTTAGGCCGAATGGCATGGCTCTGAATTGGTAATGGCCTGAAGGCAACTCGAACCTGAGGTATTTTCTGTGGGAGCACCTGATAGGAATTATTCTTGATAGGTTAAATGATTGGGTGGAAAAGAACTCCATCCTTCATGAAACCCAAAACGGCTTTAGAAAATCAAGATCTACTATCCAACATTATTACGTCTTACAACATATAGCCTGGAAGTACGTTCAAATCAAAAAGGAACAACTCTACTGCTGCTTCATAGACTTTACAGCTGCATTTGATAGCATAAGTAGACATTCTCTGGGAAAAATGACATAAATTGGGCATTTGTCCCGACTTATTGAACGTGCTTGTAAGACTACATAATACTACATGGGCCAAGGTCCAATATGACCATTTTGGTAACACAGCTTCATCCTTTTGGACAAACACAGGGGTCAGACAGGGTTGCCTTTTGGCCCCAACTCTGCTTAATATTTATATTAATGAGATTCTTACAGAATTACAACATCCTGATTATCACGCTCCCAAGGTAGGTAATATCGGGGTAGATTGTCTAGCTTATGCGGATGATCTAGTGCTGATATTGACTTCAAGACTTGGTCTCCAAAGAAAACAATCATTTAAATGATTTGTGTAAAGAACAATTAAAAATTAATGTCAAAAATTAATATGTCAATTAAAAATTAATATGACCAAAACTAAATTAGTTGTTTTTGGAAATCAAATTAAGAAAAACTACTTAGTATGGTTCAATACAGAGAAAGTGGAGCATGTAAAGTGTTATGACTACCTGGGGGTTAGCTTTTCAGAAAATATTAAATGGACTAATCATGTAAGTATGTTGTGTAACAAAATGAAGGTAGCATTCAATGCATTTAAAATGTTCAATGCAAAAATGGGCAGAAGCTCTGTTAAGGGTGTCATGAAGGTATCTGATGCCAAATTAAAGTCAAGTATGCTTTACGCAGCAGAAATTTGGGGTTTCTCATGTCTAAAAAAGCTACAGGTAATTATGAATAAATTAATTAGATACGTTCTTATGACTTTGCAGTCAGTTCCTGAGGTAATCCTCAAACTCGAAACAGGACAATTTTCAATTGCCACTTTTAGTAGCAGAAAGGCAAATAATAGCCGTTATTAAAACACTCAGCTTGGATGAAACAAGATTACCAAGGTGTTGTATGAAAGAAGAAATTGCCTGTTCTTCTTTGGGTTTTGAGGCATTATCAATAAAGATAATTAAAAATCTTATGCTTCCTAAAGGCTTGGGCAATATCATGTGGGACATCTATTTATACCCATGGGAAGAAATTGTGAATTTAATTAAAAATAGACTCCGAGATATAGATATCAGATATGAAAGAGAAATTAAAAGACTGAAAATTATTTAGGTGGTACATATGTATTAAGCAAGAACATGGGATAGAACCATATCTGTTAAAAATATCGGATCCCTCGAAAAGGAGAGCGATAACTCAATTTAGATTTGAGACTTATAAGGCCAACTATATTTAATACAGGCAAAAGAGGGAAACTGTGAAATCACCTTATTGTAGGCGTGGTAGATATATGGAGGATGATGCAAAACAGATCTTAATTTACCCTCTGTATAAAAAACAACAGGAAAAATATCTAGGTGGTGTCTTGGCTGGTCTCATCCTCCCCTTGGAAGAAATGTTAACATATTTATTGAATACAGATTATGGCTACATTTTGGAGAAAGTTGCCTCCTTTTTGAAAACAGTACGTCTGTGGATACTCGTTTCTTCTATAAATGAAACATACTAATAAGAATTTAGCTTGTAAAGTAAATGGATACTTAGAGGTTTATTAAACTACTGTGTTAATCATATTTGGAAATATACTGTATTTGGTTAGGAGTAAAATTAATGTCTAGCAGAAAAAAACTCTAGTGGGGATGTTGTGATGACGAAAATCAAAAATATTGGTTATGCTGGCTTTACAATGTAAATATGCATTTCTTTTGTACATTACATTTTAATATTGAAATGGTTTTAACCGATCAATAACATTATTTGGCTTGAATATGGAAGTAGGCATCCTTGAGGTCCAGAAATGCTAGCCAATCCCCTGGCCTTAGGGAGGGAAGGATTATTTCCAGAGTTACTATTTTGAATTTGGGCTTTGAAATGTGTTTGTTCAAATACCTTGGGTCTAGGATGGGTCACCACTCCCTTGTTTTGTTTGGGGTAAGGAAGTACCTGTAGTACAGTCCTTTTCCCTTGTGCTGAGTAGGAACTTTCTCTATAGCTATGAGAGCTAGGAGAGAGGAAACCTCTGCCTTTAGGGCAAGGGTTTCTGAGATTGATGCAGGTGGAAAAGACTTGGCTCTCTTTTTTGGAAATTTTTTTGAAGCTAAGGGCCAATCCCGGACTTACAACTTCCAGGACCCACTTGGCTGAGGTCACAGACTTCCAGGCCTGGAAGTAGTAAGCCAGCCTGCCTCCTACTGGAAATGGGGAGTCGACCCAGGCTGACACATCAAAGTGTCTGCTTGGCAGGAGCTTTAGACTGAGAGGAGGGGGGAGCAGCCCTGCTCATCGCCCTCCTGCCCCTCCCTCTGAAGGACCCCCTCTGTGGGAAGGGAGAGGAGGCCTGGGCTTGGTAAAAAGGCCTTTGAAAGGGCCTGCCCCTAGACTGCTGCTTGTGCAGAGTGGCTTACCTTTCCTTGGCCTGTGCACTCCTGTACGTGGTCCTGTATTCATCCATTTTCTTCATGAAAGCCTCTGTCTGCTCCCCAAACAGAGTTACCTACTACAGGAAAATCCATAGCCTTAGTAGTACATCTGAGCCAAGCATGTCTTCTGAGAGACACATGTAGCCATGACTCTAAATGCCACATCATTGGAGTCCACAGCAGCATGAAATTGCATTTTGGATGCCTCGATTCCACCAGCAGCCACCACCTCCAGCTCCTTGGCTAGCTGGGGAGAGGCCTGTTTAGCCAGTTCCAGAACTGTATCCCATGTGGATTCCTGGTACCTGGCTGTGTAGGCCATATAAGTAGTCTGCCTGAGTCCCAAAGAGGATGCCAAATACTGTTTTTGGGCCATGGCATCCACTTTCCTGGAGTCCTTATCCGGGGGTTGTGAAGCCAAAGGAATGTTAGCCTTGTCATAGGCTGCAGCCTGCACCTCCTCAACATGGCTGCAATAACTATAAAGGAACTCCGCAGCCGAGCCTGATAACAAATATCTCCTGTCCATTCTGTTATACACAGGAGGTACTGAATTAGGTGTTTGTAAAATTTTGTGTCTGTTTCCCCAAGGATTTATGAAGAGGGATAGACAGCCTTTTGGACTCTGGGATGTCCATCATTTCCACATAATCAGGCTCTTCATCCTCCTCTGCAGCTTCAACCAAGGGAAGCTGCATGGTTCCTGCCACATTTTTGTAGAACAAAAAATGTGAAGGGGACTCAGAGAGCCTGGGAGGAGACACCCCCGAGGGCCTGTCTGGGGAGATGTCTGGTTCAATGGGCACATCCAGACCCCCCCTGGTCATCGTCATCATCACCGGGATAGTCTTAGTCTCCCTCCCACTCCTTATAATAAGCGTCTGGATCATAATCCGGAGGAGATGGATCTGACCTAACCGGCAGTACTGGTTCGGATGGAACCAGTCTACGCGATTGAACAATGCTAATTGCTTTGGCTATTTCGGCCGCGGTTGGAGTGCGCAATACAGGATCCAAATCAGCAGACTTACGCTTCTTCTTTGATGGAACTGACCCCTCAGTGTCGGCTCTCCTTTTGCCCGAGGAGGTATCGCCTAGGTCAGTAGGCACCTCCTCGGGTTCGGCTGCAACTGAACCGGGCTGGCCTTCCGGATCTACGGACTTCTCGGTCTCCCTTTCCTGCAGCCTACTCAGTTTTTTGTCTAGAGTGGATTTAGGAAAGTTTTTACAGATTTGGCAGTCTGACTTGAGGTGGACAAACCTCAGACAATAAACACAGATGAGGTGGGGGTCAACCTTAGCAAAGGCCTCCCCACACTCAGTACAGTGTTGAAACCTAGTGGGACCGGTTTTCTTCTTGGGTTTCTCAGACATGGCCAACCTAACAAATTACCCTATTGCAGCTTTCAAGCCAGGTAATACAACAACCGATCAGTTACAAACCGTGTCACGGGCTTTTTAAAAGAACCAACAAAAGGTCCGGTTCTTTTGAAACCGATTGTACTAGAACACCACTCTAATCCCAGAAATAAAATTAAACAGAATGTAACAAGGTCGGTACCAAACCGGACCGACCGGAAAGAAACAGAGGAAAAGAACAATTTTCACTTTTTCAGGAAAATAATACACAGTCACTACCAATCTACACACTATCTGTATCATAGACAGAGGCTGGAAATCTGAAAATAACAAAAAATTATGTGGTTTAAACTGAACGCTTTACTTTTACTGAACCGAGCAGAGGAAATCTCCGGAACGACTTCACTGTTAGGTGGAGTAAAGAATCTGACGGTTACACTGGGAAGTACCACAGATAGAGGTTTGAAAACCAAACTCGAGCTCAATGTTCTACGCTTCTGCGCAGAGTTAACTCTCTCCTCTCTGGGGCAGTTCAAGTGCTGGGCTAACTGCATTATGTCTGAATACAGTAAGACTTCATGTTCTTTGAATGCTATGTCCCTAGGAGCTAGGCATGCAGGTTCAGACAGCGAAGGTCTGGATGGACCAAGGATCCTGCCTCCTGGGACAGTAAGTGAGTGAGAGCCTATTGGCAGATGCACTGGCGGTTCCTGAGAAAGTTGGTACAGTAGAGGGAACTAGATCTGCCTGGGCCAAAAGGGCGCGATTAAGATCAGCGTCACCTGCTCTCTGCGGAGTTTCCGAAGAACCCTCTGGATCAACGGGAAGGGAGGAAATGTGTAGAGGAATCTGCTTGCCCAGGAGAAGGACAACGCGTCTCGCCAGGAAACACCAAGCCCAGGATCTAGTGAGCAGAAATTGGGCACTTTTGTGTTGGATAGGGATGCGAAATGGTCTAATTCTGGTGTCCTCCATCTGCAAAACAGATCCTCTATGACCTCTTGGAGTAGTTGCCATTTGTGGACTCTGGCCTGAGATCGTCTCAGACTGTGAGATAACGTCCACTCCTGGAACATGTACAGCAATAAGGTTTGCACCGTGTTGCAGTACCCAATCCCACACCCTCATGGCCTCCCTGCACAGAGAGTAGGAATGAGTGCCTCCTTGTTTGTTGAGGTAATACATCACCGCGGTATTGTCTGTTTGCAGCAGAAGAGTACCCGGTCGAATCTCCAATTGGAAAGCCTGCAAGGCGTAAAGGACTGCTCTCATCTCCAAAATGTTTATGTGAAGATGAGCTTCCTGGTTCATCCACGAGCCCCGAGACCTGACACCGTTGAAGTGTGCTCCCCAATTGGAACCCAAAGCATCTGTGGAGAGTGTCACAACCAGAGATGGTGCAACGAAGGGGACTCCTAACGAAAGGTGCTCTGGGACGAGCCACCTCTGCCAATCCCGAATGACAGCGTTTGTGATCCTGATTGGATGCTGCATATGGTCTTGCTTCTGATCCCAGCTGTAACTGTAACATCCACTGGGTCACCCGCATGTGGAGACGGGCTAAAGGGACTGTTGCAGTGGCTGCAGCCACGTGTCCAAGCAGGCAAAGGACGAATCTTGCCGGAACAGTCTTCTTTGCCAAGATATCCCTTATGAGGGATCTGATGTGTTCCGCTCTGTCCTGGGGCAAAAAAGCTTTCCCCTTGACTATGTCCAGAACTGCCCCTATGAACTGCAGTCTCTGCGACGGAACCAGATGTGACTTCTCCTGATTGATGATTATGCCCAACGACCTGAAGAGGGAATGAGTACAGTGGATCACAGACATCAGAGCTTCCCGAGAGGGGGTCATGAGGAGCCATTTGTCCAGGTATGAGAACACGTAGTGGCCTTGTCTCCTGAGAGTCGCTGCTATGACTGCCATGCACTTCGTAAATACCCGAAGTGCAGAGGACAGTCCGAAGGTGAGGGCTTGGAGCTGATAATGGCGACCTAGACACTTGAAGTGCAAGAATTTCTTGTGCCTTCGAGCTATAGGTATGTGCAGGTAAGCATCCTGCATATCCAGAGACGCTAATAAGATGCCCTGCTCGAGCATGGGAATTAAACCTGGTAGGGTCACCATGTGGAAGCCTTTATAAAGGATCAAAGCGTTGAGGTCGCTGAGATCCAGAATCGGACGGAGGTCCCCTGTCTTTTTGGGAACCAGAAAGTAGAATAATAACCTGCACCTCTCTGGTCCCGCGGTACGTGCTCTATAGCCTCCTTTCCCAGAAGCGTGAGCACTTCCTGCTGTATGAGCAGTGTGTGCTGACCTGAACAACAGGAAAGCAGGGGAGGTCTTGACGGTGGGTGGTCGAGAAATTCTATAGAGTGTCCGCTCGACCAGTTGGAGGAGCCACCGGTCGGCAGTTATCGCCTGCCATCCTGAAAGGTGGTGAGCAATGCGACCCCTGACCTTTTCTTCCCATTGATCCAGAGAAAGGGTGGGGGCCGGGAAGGAGTTGTGCTGTGGTGGCATTACCTCCCGCAGGCTGGGTAGGTTTGGTATACCTCTGACCTTGGCCTGGGGAAGACTTAAGCTGGGCCTTACGGTTGAAGTTGCCCCTTTGCTGCTGGCCGGAATGTGGCTGCTGCCATTGTTGCCGGCTGCAAAAACAATTCTGGTTTCTACGAAAGGAACCAGATTTGGGTCTGTACAGTCCTTACTGCCTTCCCGGCGTCCTGTAATCTGGTGATCACCTTTTCGGAGTTTTCACCAAATAGGACTTTGCCGTTATAGGGAATGTCCAGGATGTTTTTCTGGACATCTGGGATAAATCCGGAGACGCGCAGCCATGAGTGTCTCCGGAGAAAGACGCCTGAGGCTGCTCCACTTGCTGCGAAGTCCGCTGAATCGTAGGTGTCTCTCAAAACTTGGGTCACACGTCTGACCCAGTGTAAAGGAGGTTCATAAGCTCCTCCTTCTGTTCCCCATCTGGAAGTATTTTAACTAGGTCTTGACCCTGTTCCCATAGGGCATTCTGAAACTGAACCATGTGTGTCAGATAGTTCAGTGACCTAATGGAGCGTGTAGCAGACGCATACATGCGCCTACCCAGGGAGTCCAAATGCTTGGACTTCTGGTCTGGAGGCTGTGTACTCAAATGTCGCGGCCGTTGAGACCTATCATGGGAGGCCATAATGACCAGGGAATCAGCCAGGGGTTGTTGCGCCAAGTACGGGCCCTCTGCAGGGGGTCCTGTACAGGCGGTCAGCTTTCTTTGGCACCGCGGGGGTGGAGTGCTGATGTTTCCACGCAGGCTTGGTGTCATCCGCGAAGGTGTCCACCAAGGGTGGCACCACCACAGGCTTAGGGTCCTTCTGCCGAAGATAACGAGCTAGACGCTGTCGTTCGGGGTCTAGGTCTTCCATTTCCCATCCCATGTTCTCCTGGATGTGCCTCATGATTTCGGAAAAAGAGAGATCATCCAGAGGTGACCTGGGGAAGTCTCGTGGGTCAGGTGATGGGATGCTGATTGGGGAAGGAGACCTGGAGGTATCTGAGGTGTCAGGTCTAGAGTCTTCCCCCTGCAGAGTGGACTGTCTACGTCTGGGTCGCTTGGGACTGGGGGACCCTGAGGAAGATCTTGAAGGGGGCCTTCTTTCCTTGGATCTGCTCCTAGGAGGTGTAGTAGGCTCCTTGGAGGTCGGTGGTCTTCCTACTGGCCTCTGTGGTGGAGGAGGAGTAGGAGGTTTCACTGGAACCACGTCTTTCTTAATTGTGTCCCACCAAAAGGTAAAGAGGTCTTTAACCTCCTGAATGTTCATACTGGACGACGGTCCTGGCGTCGTGGTGGGTCTGTCCTCGGTATCGGGAGTCGGGTCCATAATTTTTAATTTTTCTTCCAAGAGGAACCCCTGAAATGTCTTCTGGTGGTGGATCTGGGTGTAATTACTGAACTGCTGGCAAAAGGAGCAGGCCTTGGTGTTGTGTTCCGGGCCTAGGCACCGCAGACAGGACAAATGCAGATCTTTAAAAGGTATCTGTTTGCTGCAGGCACAATTAGTGGGGTGTCCTGAAGGAGTTGGAGATGTCGACATTTAGTAGACAAATGCTGGAAGTTCTAGACATCATTCGCTGGAGTGGGACCGTGAGGCCGATGCTGGCGAGTCGACGGTGGGAAAAGAACTGGGGATTCTGGGGGACCGCCCCTTTTTGTATAATGCCCGATGTCGGGGGTGGGGCCGATGTCAGGGGGTCCCAACTGGATACTGCTAGCTAGAAAATTTCTGTGGGGTCCTGGTGCCTGCCGGCTTCAGTCCTAATGGTGTAACCTGCTGCAAGAGCTGTTTCTCAAAGTAAGATCTTCAGTTACAAAAAAAAAACCAAAAGCTTTTAAACAGTATTTTAAACAAAAATAAAGCGGATTTTATGTTAGAAACCCCCCAAGAATATAAAAACGAACCCGGTTCCCTTCCAGTTTTTCCGAACTGAGAGGAACCGGCAAAAATAAATAACTACAAAAACAAGTTTAGCAAAATAAAAATCAATATAAGGCAGCAAATAAAAAATAAAGCAATACTTAAATGTTTTTTACAAGTTTCTTCGCTTCAGACAGATGATGAAGAGCGACACTCTGAGCAACCAGACTGTTCAGGCGGAGAGGAAAATCTGAGGAGGTTTAGAACACTGGCAGTTAGTATAGGGGAGCATTTGAAAAGTTATCACGTGCAGATGATTCCATCATTTGCATATGTTCCATTCTCTCCAGGCAGTCCAACCCTCCAGGCTTACTGCAGAAGGTTATGAATACCTGAGTATTACTGGGGTTAGAAGCATGACTTAGCACTGCACCAACACTGGCCAATATTCAGTCAGATAGAACCGGTCCACTAGCCAACTGAATATAGCAACCTCTGGGTTGGCAGTGCAAACCTTTGCATCCCACTTCTGCTCATATTTGAATAGCTGGCTCCTGGTGGTTTACCAACTATCTTGCCTAAAAACCAAAAGTCCTGAATGCTGGGATAGAGACATTGTTCAGATAACACATTAAGCCAAGGTTTTGTTTTGCCTGTTCTGGTAGAAGTTCAAATGGATGTTAAAAGTCCAATAGCAATTCTTGAAGCGAGAAAGTGAATATTCCTGGTGTCCTGGCCAACATTCCCCCACTCACTAACTCACCGACAGATTAACCTGCGTATGTATCACTCAGTATCTATGTATCACATCACCCTCCCATCCCTAGGACAAGGCTGAAAATGGAGAAAATATTTCCTAGGTCTTTTCCCCAATCATAGAAACATAGATTTTGATGTCAGATAAGGACCGCTTGGCCCACCTAGTCTGCCCATTCCCTATATATTGGATAAGCTGCAGATTCTAGTTAACCAACAGCCTACTTCCTCCTACCATTCACTATAATTGCCTTGTTTGTCCCATGCATTCTTGAATTCCTCAACTGTTTTTGACCCCACAACCTCCTCCGTAAGGTGGTTCCATGCGTCCACCATCCTCTCCATGAAAAAATACTTTCTGATGTTGCCCCTGAGTTGTCCCCCCAATAACTTCAAACTATGCTCCATTGTTCTTGCACATCCCTCTCTCAAAGATGCTCCCATCTAGGACTTTGTTGATTCCCTTGACATACTTGAATGTTTCTGTCATGTCCCCCCTCTCCTCAAGTGTATACATATTAAGCTATTTCAGTCTCTCCTCATCAGTCAACAAAAATAAACAAGACCTATGTCCAGAGTGGACTTGGTTCTGGAGACTGTTCTCTCTTCTGCATAGCTTTTTCTACCCACTGGCACACACATCAACCCCCTTTCTAGCTCCATATTTCACTTACAATACTGCTAGTTCCTACACACACACACACACCCTCCCCCAAAGCTCTGAAGGTTTGTCCTACCTCCTATTCCCCCTGTCAAGTTCCATTAAGTGAAATCCAGGACAGTCATTGGGACAGTGTCCAGGTTTCTCTTCCCCTTTTTTCTTTTCATCTTTCCCCACATGGTGGCCCCACACAACACAATGGGTGATCTCACATGCAGCTCTTGGTGGGGGTGCATGCCCCCTGGTCCACAGCAGGAGTCATCATAGCAATGGAACAGGACAATACTCCTTTCTGGTTTGAGAGGAGCAGAGCCTGTTTCTTTCCAGAAGACCTCCTTGATATAAGCTTGCCCATGGCTTTGACTCTGCATGCATCTTCCAGCAACAAACAGTTGAGGGTCATGGCCAGGCATTTCTGATGGTTGCAGACAGCGTTTCCCACAGGTGGTGCACTTTTTTGCAGCCTGTCTTAACTATCTCATATCTGGCTGTCTCTCTGACATGTGCTTAGTTGCAGATTACGCAACACAGAGAGGAATGTGTGTGTCTGAAAGGAAAGCCCAAAGGGAACAGGCAGAAGTCCTAAATAAGCATTTGTCAATGCAGAATGTTTGCTTGCTGGCACTGGCAGTGTAGGAATTAGAAAGATGCATAATAGGAATGGCAGTGAAGTATTGAACTGAAGCCAACCCCACCACCACCCCGCAGAGACCGACAAGCATTGGGGTGTGCCTTTGGGTCATCAGGCATAACGGCCACGCCATTTCACCACACCCTACCCTGCAGACACCGACAAGTGTCACGGTGTGCCTTGTGGTCTTTGGGCCCTATGCTCCCCCCATTCCATAAGGAAATATGGTGAGATGGGTGCAGTACAGGAGAGTGGAGTGAACTTTGAACCGAAGAGTCCAAGGCACACCTCGATGCCGGTCACTGGCTGCAGGGTGTGGATGGAATGGTATGAGCATTACAGGAGACAATCCCAAGTCACACCCCTGATGCCTGTCAGTCTCTACAGGGTGCGGCGTTATGGCCGGAAACCCTAGCGCCCCAAGAGGTTATTGGTACTTTCACTCTAATTTTTCAACATGAGTTTTTTTGTGATCCCCCCCACCTCATGAACAGTGGCAATATCAGCTAGTTAGCTGAAAGCTGATTTTGCACAGTGACTATGCCATTTGGCACCACAGGTGTGAAAACACATTTCGAACAGGATGTGAAAAATGACAGCTGTACTGTTCATGAGGAGGTGTAAAAAATGGCAATGTTGAAAATCTGGAGTGAAAATATAAAAAAAACTGGTGAAGTCATGAGCGTGCGTAGAAACTGGGCAATGCACACTCGTAATGCAATTAGTTTGGGTATTTTTTACAGCAGATTGTCTCAGACATTTTGGGACCTCCATTCATAAACAGTGTCACTGATTTTCGTACTCTATCCTGAATACCGATTTCCCACAGCGACCACGCATTTCTGCGCCGGGAGTACGAACACACATTTCGGCCAGGGTGTGAAAAATGACAGCTGTAGTGTTCATAAGGAGGTGTGGAAAATGCCACTGTAGAAAATCTGGACTGAAAATATTACAAATTTGTGAACTTACGAGGGTGCGTGGAAACTGCGCAATGCACGCTCGTAACAGTCATTTTATGGACTTTTGTCACCAAATTTTCAACATAGCCATTTTAAGACCTCTGCTCATGAACAGTGACACTGCGATTTTCTTAATCTGTCCCGAACATTGATTTTGCGCACCAACTACGCCACTGTGCGCTACATGAGCAAAAACACATTCTGGGCAAGATGTGAAAAATGACAGCTGTACTGCCCATAAGGAGGTGTGGTGAAATGACAATGTTGAAAATCTGGAGATGAAATATAAAAATTAGCAAAGTTACGGTGTGCGTGAGGAACTGCGCGATACTGCCATTCGTCGCGGTAATTTTTGAAATTTTTCACCAAATTTTAACATAGGGTTTTGGGTGGCCTACCTCATGAACTGTGGCACTGTCGTTTCGTTACTCTGTCCCAAAGGTGGTTTCAGCGAGTGACCGCAAAATCACTTTTTCGACCTAACAACAAAATGACAGTGACTCAGTTCATGAGGTGAGGCCCCAAGAACCCTGTTGAAAATTTGAAAGAATTCCCAAAATGGCAGAGATATGCACCAAAGTTTAAACACATTACTGTGTGCCATTATACAGCTCACTGGCATTTCTTCAGTTCGTGATCGGCTTTGGAGAGTGCAGATGCTCCCGGTCCACTGAAGATCATTGTGCTGGGCCCGGAGGCAAGTATGGGTGGGTGTGTATGGAAGGTGGGTGCAGGTTGGGGAGGGGAAGACAATCAACGAGGGCCTTTTTTTTTAACAAGTTTTTTATTTTAGATGACACGGACTTTTGCCAGGCAGCTGGAAGTTTATTTTTTGGGGGTTGTGGAGCAGACAGGGGATTGGGCACCCCCGGCCATTTGCCACGCTGGGGTGGGCTCCCAGTGTGGCAACTTGAAGTTTTTTGTTGGGGGTACAGTGGAGCCAACGGGGGATTGGGCACCCCCATCACCATACGGACTTTTGCCACGCTGGGGTGGGCTTCCAGCGTGGCAGACAGGGAATTGAGCTCCCCCGTCGGCCGTGAGGGTGGGTGGAGTGCATGAGCACGCTTGGGTGGGTTCCCAGCATGCTATGTAGGTGTTTGGGGCAGGGGTGTGTGGAAGAACTGTCTATGATAGCTCAGATGCAGTGTGATGTGTAGACAGCTCCGACATTTATTGGTGCAGTAAGACAGCGCTTGCAAAAGGGAGCAGGGCACTGGAAGCAGAGTGGCACACCCATGAAAATTTGTATGGTGGCACTGTTTCTTGCACATGGGTGCAAGCACACATAATGAGTACTTTTCCTCAGTTTTTACCGGAGGATGGAGAGGCTATGTCTTGTGAGGGGGGTTGGGGCAAACCGGAGGAAGGGGTGGGACCGGTGGAGACCAGGGGCCCTGATGGGTCTGGGGAAAGGGAGTGGCCACCACAGACAGGTGGGGGCCCAGCAGTGCAGGGTGAAAAGGGGGAGGACATGGAGACTGAAATCCTGGTAGAGAGAGAGTAAGGGAAGCCCTCAGGTCCCTTCAGATGGAGAAAGCACCTGGGCCAGATGATACATCCCAGGATGCTGAGGGAACTGGCAGATTGTCCAGGCAGACCCTCTAGCAGAGCTTTTCAACATCTCTCGGAGGACTGGGTGGATGCCCCAAGACTGGAGGGTGGCCCATGTTGTGCAGATCAACAAGGGGGGGGATCAAGAGAGGAGGCGGGAAATTACAAGCCCGTTAGCCTGACATTGGTGGCCTGCAAGGTGATGGAGGGTATTGTCAAGGAAAGGCTAGAGGGGTTACTGGAGCAAACTGGGTACTTGGACGATAGGCAGCATGGATTTGTCATGGGAATGTCGTGCAGACAAACCTTGTCTAGTTCCATGACTGGGTGACGAGGGCCCTGGACCAGGGTAGGCCAGTAGACGTCCTCTTTCTGGACTTTAGCAAGGTGTTTGATTCGGTACCCCACAGTGGCCTGCTGGCTAAGCTGAAGGAAATGGGGGTAGGGAGACAGTTAAGATGGATAGGAAATTGGCTCTCTGAGCGTACTCAGAAGGTGGGGGTTGGAGGGTTAGCCTCATCCCCAGGTTGGGTTACTAGTGGGGTTCCCCAGGGGTCAGTGCTGGGGCCACTCCTGTTCAACACCTATATCTCAGACGTCATGAGGGGGATCAGGAGTGAGAGGAATCTCTGCAGACGACTCAAAGCTAGGTGCAGTGGTGGATGAGGAGGGGAGGGTGGCCTTTCAGGACCTGGAGGCTCTGGAAAGGTGGTCAGAAAAATGGAAACTAAAATTCAATGCGGGGAAGTGCAAGGTTCTGCACCTGGGAGTCAGAAATCCAGGCCAGGGGTATACCCTGTGAGGAGACATGTTTCAAGTCACGGAGGGTGAGTGGGACCTGGGGGTAGTGGTAGATGTCAAAGTGAACAACTCAGAGACCTGTAGGAGGGCAGCAGCAAGGGTAAATAGGATGCATCGCCAGGGGGATTACCTCCAGAAAGGCAGAAGTGATCCTTCCACTGTACAACAGTTTGGTTAGGCCACACCTCGAGTATTGTGTACAGTTTTGAAGACCACATTTAAAGAGGGACATTTCACTCCTAGGGAGGGTCCAAAGGAGGGCAAACAAAATGATCTGGGGCCTGGGGGAGAGGACCTATGAGGAGAGGCTCAAGGAGCTCGACATCTACACCCTGGAGGAGAGGAGGGACATGATAGAGGTTTTTAAGTACATGAAAGGGATCAATAAAGGAGGCCCAGTCAGGGTGCTCCAAAGGCAGGAGGGTGGGGCAACGAGAGGTCACGGGTGTAAGCTGGAAGGGGGCAGGCTCAGAGGGGAGAGGAGATGTTATTTCACTGAAAGGGTGGTGGAGCCATGGAATGCACTGCCCAGGGTGCTGGAGACTGTGGACAGGTTTAAGAGGGGATGGGACAGGTAAAGGGGGAGGGTAAATCTGACCAGGCCAAATACAGGTGGAACATCTGGGACTGGGGACAGTATAACCCATGGGGGAGGGGGGGGAGACACCAAAATCGGCCTTCAGTGCGGGTGCTGAAAATCGAGCAGACTCGAGAGACCGTTAGGCCTATTCTGCTGGCACTGTAGTATGTTAGAGGACTAGTGCTAATCATGTGATCCCATTGCTTAGTGGTTAGAGCACTGGCACAGTATGCTAAGGGCCTGGGTTCAAGTCCTAGTGGGTCACACTTTTCCATCATAATTCCTCATATCTGAAATCCAGTAACTTACCCTCAACCTTAGAAACACTGCTACAGTCAAGGTTCATTTCTCAGAGACTCATACCTCCCACCCTTACCTCAGCACAGTGCTCTACTAGGGGTCCATGAATCTAAAAGTGTCCACCTTCGACTTTAAATGGAGTCAGCCTGACTGCGACAGGGTTGAATAGGACCCTGTCCCAATTGTTATGGAGAGTTTGAATGTAGGGATCTGGTCTGTTCTTTCCTTTCCTGTCTCTTGTCTGTCTGGTTGCACAACCAAATTTTCTTGTGAGACATAGAGGACTTGATCACCCACGACAGTCTCGCAATTCTCTGCCTTTCACTGTGTCAGTCTTCCCTTGCTGATCTGCTGGTATAAAATATATGCAAACATTATGTGGAAATGTAACTGATATTGGAATCCTTTTGTTTAGAAATTATATAGTGTTACTGTTGAAATGTATATAATTATAGTTTGAGATGATTGCAAAAAGCTATTGGGAACTCAAGAGGATAACCTGAGAGCAGTTTTAAGCCCTTTTACAGAAGCTGTGGAGAAGAGGCCTCAGTTCTGGTATATTGTGTTCTTGCTGCACCTGCCTGAAATTTACAAGAACATTTTAGAAAAAAAAAACATGATGCTTGTTTGGGGGTGGGGGGTGCAAGGACTTATAAGAGGGAGAGATGCAATGTTTTGAGAGACACAGAGATTGAAGAAAAACTCTGATGGATCTTCTCTGTTTATTCTGCCTTTGTAAATAGTTATTCTGAACAATTTATGTTTATGTTACTGCTAATACTAATAAACATTTTTTGCGAATTCTACAACTGCTCCTGGTTTTTCCTATGCTTCCTGACTTGTGCCACAACACTGGCCCATTTACAATGGGAAATGCCACTGAAGAGAATACAGATCCCAAATCAAAATTCCAATGAAATTTCAGAGGTGTAGAAAACAATACTTTGACTTTATTTTCAACAGTTTATTCTTTAAAACGTTTTAGTACTGACAAAGTATAACAAGAATGCCTGAATCTGTAGCCTGATCGATGTTGTGCCGATTGTTTCAGGCTCCCTTTTATTTTAGTAGAGTGTAACAGTCAACGAAGAACCCAACACTAATTAGAGGCAAGGCAATTTGCCCTCTCACCATCACAAATCTTGTTTTATTCCCCCATCCATCCATTTATTTGTCCCCGTATGCTCCTGTTACCAGCAACACCAATTGGGACAGCAAAGGGAATGGATAGTGTTCTGTTGGCAAAACACCACCCACCCAAGTCCTTCACATGAACCGGCCAATGTCTGTGCTAGAGTGATGTGCCTGAGCCCTCCCTCTGATGAGTTGTGTCACTTTTGGGAAATCTTTGAAAAACATAAGACAACTGAGCTTACATTTTATAGATTTCCTGTGTTTCTGTTCCTTTCATAGTTCATGTCAGGGTCCATTTTACCTGAAAATAGGATCTTTGTTCCATCCGTTGCACTACTCGACATTTAGAAAATAGATTGCAAAAATTCCGATCTTTGATTGACTAAGCCCCTTCATTACAGGTACATTTATGTGCCACAGACCGGGTATAAACAAGTTTAGTGCCAACAAGACTTTCACACAGCGAATCAATGCACCATGCACGCAATTTTAAAAATAAGAACAAAATGACAGACATTGTTTTCCTCGCTTAGCTAGCAACCAAGTGAGTGCCCCCCCCCACCCAATCTGGCAACAAAATGTGGCAATTTTTATCAACTGTTGTCCCACCACACCATTTCCAAATGTTTCTGTTCGATTTGGGGCAATACACAGAGCCAGTAGCACCATGTAGCTCATGCCTGGTGACACTAGATTTGAAATCAAGCCTTCCTACCCAACCACCCGGAGACAACAGCATTAAACTGCTGCCAGAGAAAACAAAAATTTTTTAATCCACAAAACACTTTAACCAGATTGCTACTCGGGGAGGGGGGGGGACAGGGAGAAACAGAGTGCTACGTCTGAGGGTGGGTTGGGGTACTAGTGAAAATAAAAGGCCCCTCTACTGGCAATGCCAGCAGAGGGACTACTGATTGTTCTGCTAAAATTGTTTCTTTTCCATTTACTTTCTATACTTTTCTTAAAATATTTAAACCATTTATTCCAAATTTAACCAGACAGTTATTTTCTAAGTGCACAATACCCTCCAGGGTGGGCAGTATGGGCTATATGTGCTTTTCCTGGGGCTATAAGGCCCTCTGCCTGTGGTGTTGGGATTCATTATGCAACTGGGAGGACGGGTTTAGCCCAATAATACCCACCCTGGACTATATTATTGCTTGCTTCATCCTCTGCTGAAACAGCTGGACTCTAGGGGACAAGGACGCTGTTTCCATGCAAATTATCCAAGTATTACAGAACAGTACAGACCATTTATAACATTTGTTTCATTAAATGTTCCACAACCATGACAAAAATCACTATAGACAGCAAGTGCGGCCCTTCTGTCACTCACCACTAAAGGGACTGGGAGACCCAAAGATGCCTCCAAGATGGAGTTACCCCCACAAACCCTTAGGGCAGGGTGGTAAATCTGTTTTCTTAACCTGTTAGGTTAACAAGATTCCTTTTTTTTTTCCCAGTTTCACATCTTCTTTATGTAGTTATACTACTATTTAGGACAAATATACCGAAATGTTGCAGATTGACACCCCCTCCCCCCCCACACACAAAACTCAGTACAAACTATTAAGTCCTAGTGTTTCAGGTGTAGGGGTGTGTGTATCTATATACATACACACAGTACACCCCAACTTAGAATTTTTGCTAACCCCATAGTAAGGTCTCTGAACCTCATGTTTTTTGCATGAGACTCTTGACCAATGACCACACAAATTGGGGGAAGGGGCACCACAAATGCATTATTTGCCTACCTCATAAAGTCACATTAAAATAGCAATGCAACAAACTTATTACAAAAATGTCCGAATTAAATTTTTTCTCAAGAATAAATGATGGCCACCACATTTTGTAAAGAAATACCACTGTAAATCTGGTAAGGAGGATTGTGAAAATTAAACAAAACTTATGGTTTACAGCATAGGCGGTACCTAGAAAAGCAGATTTCACAGATGTGCCTGTATTTTTAACAACTATAGCTGAAACTAGCCTTTTGGAAAAAAAAAAATTCATTGCACTGCTGCTTTAAGGAAACTAACGCCAGATCTTTAAGAATATCTTCCGTTACGATGTATCGTGCTAAGGCACTTCATACTACCAAGGACCTGGGTTCGGAACAGAGGACTGTGCATCTATAGATGGCTCTCCTTCAGGGTTGAGGAGGTGGTACAACAGCGATCCCCTCTCAGAGTATGTATGGCATTTTTACACCATGCATCCACATCATGAATGGTGCACATGCTGACCTTTTGGGGGGGGGGGGAGAGAGAATAAACTGGAAGGAAAAGATCAGAAGGGTGAGGATGCCGACACTGCAGTTCTGTACCACGCCCCATGGCACCCATCCCCAGTAGTCAAAAGAGGATGGGGTCAGTCCAGGGAAGGTGGGTGACAGGGTGGGGATCGACAGCCAAAGGGGGCCAACTGGGAGGTACAGGTGGCTAAAACAGAGAATGAAGGAAGGAAGGGGGGGGGGAATCTTTCTCCACCAAGTACCACTCATTTTGGAGCCACGTGAAACAGGATCTGACGGGAACCAGAACTAATGGGGCTGGGAGCATCAGTGCATAGCACAGAAGCACACCGTCATCCCTGTGCCCACCTAACGGTATATAGAAGTGCAAGCTGTAACTACCTCAGTATCTTTTTTTTTTTTGGAAGCGCTAACTATCCAACAACTGTAATGGACAAAGAACTAGGTGTATACGATAACCATCTGTCCCAATCCTACAGGAAGAGACAACCACAACATTAACTATCAGTACCTATTTGACAGGGTGGGGAGAAATATAAATGAAACTGAAGCGAGTCCAAGGGATCTAGGGTGGGAGAGTAGTACTCTATGGGGAAGACGATTTTAAGGGGACAGGAAATCTGTGCTAATTTGGCAGCAGTTAGTAATGTTCCCATCACCAGAAATGAAAGTCATACCTCCACATGATCCATATTCAACCGTACCTGTATAAACATTGTTTCCTTTTACTGGCCCGCATTATACACAATCCTCTTCATGAAGGCAGTAATTTGAAATGTTACCATGCTGCGGTTTGTGTGCAGAATGCCAAGCATGAGCTGTTGTCTTGTAATACAAAGTGAGCCTGTTTTTTTGTGAAGTTTTCAAAGAACCCGCTATCCGAACGTGAAGAACAAGGTCCGATTTCCCTGCCAATAAAAAAGCTCTTCTCTCACCTAAAGAACACAAGCTTGAGACCGTTTCACAAGAAGCATATAGCAACTTGTGCACTGAAAGTCACTTGAACTCGCATCTTCTCAACACATTAAGTGACATCAGGAAGACACAAGACACTCAAGCTTCGCTCTTGTGCCTCTGGTGTCATTAAATTAACTCAGTGTTGAGAATCTGTTTGCTCTCAATGACAGAGGGGGTTAATTATTCTATATATTCCAATATTCTATATATTCTGCTTACTCCCACCCATAAACCTAATGTATAGCTTCCACCACCTCCATATGTACAGTTCCATGATGCACTTAAATGGTTTCCTCTGCTATATATCCAGGCCTAACTTACTTACGTTATAATTGCCAATCGTTGCTTGTTAATGCAAATTTTGTTTCTCTTCCTGCTTGTAAATATTGTTTTCATTCGTTATGCTTTGCCTCCTTTTACCCCCGATGCATCTGAAACAAGCTGCGACCCAGCGCAGTATGCCTTTCCTGGTGAAACATTTGAAAATAAAAAAAATCAGAACCATGATCAGAAATCTGTACACAATTTGAGACAGTTAAAACTCCAGATCACTGGTTCTATGAAGAGAACTGCAACAGAATGCTGTCCATAAAAACAAAACAGAGGATAGTGTATGATCGCTCATACACAATAAGGATATTTTTCACTTGAGAGGTTTTTATGGTAACCGGAGACCGAGAGTGCAGCTTGAAAGGTTTTGTTACCATGGAAACCTCAAGAGTTTAAAAATATCCTTGGAATGTATGAGCGATCATACATTGTCTTTTATAGTGTATGGTCTCTCAAAAGAGCAACAGATGTTCTTACTTTTTTTTTTTTTTTATCTCCACTCGCCTCCATGGACATGTCACCGCCGCAGCAGTTTCTCATGGATCAGATCGCCAGTTTGCGCATCTGCGACCGTGTATAAGTTGTCATGCTGCACTAGCTACATAGCTAGTACAGCATAACTAACTAGCTGATATAGCTAGTGGAGCATAACATTTCTGGAGGGATGGATTTCCATCCCTAACAACATTCAACCGTACACTATAATACGAAATAGTTGTTTCACATCACGTTTTGTTCAGGTACAGTCACTGATGGATCATTTAGGGTTATGGATAACATTTCTGTAAATGGGAACATTATAAACAGCTACCAATTCAAAATTATTTCCTATCCACCAAGATCTAGAATTACAGTGTCATTTTTCCATCATCCAATAATTAGTTTTCTCCAGAGTCCCGCTCTGGCCTCGACTAGCAAGCTGTCAGAAAAAAATCCTGGATTAGGGAGGCTGGAGACCCAGGACTTACAAGGACAGTAGGCCTTGCAGTACTATAGCCAATCTAAAATGTGCACGTTTTCCAGAGTGTATTGTGCAAAGTGTAGTGTTTTGTGAATGTATGAACCCTACTCCAGGTAGTGGCCCTATAAATCTGCTACAGTGACCGAACCGAGCGAAGCAGTAACAGCAGCCATTGCTCTGGTGTAATGAGCTCCGACAGAACTGCTGTTCTGCTAGTGTGTAGCAGTGCTGAATGCAGCTGACAGTCCATTTCCACAGACACTGTACAGAAACAAGAAGTCCCTTTCAGCTGGGATCAATAGAGACAAAATGCTGAGACTTGTCTGTGGTTCTTAGGATGTTCCTAAGCACAGAATCAATCTACACAGAGAGAGTGCAACATTACCTCTCCCAGGTTCTCTGGTTTGGAGAAGAAAGCTGTAAGCACTAAATATTCATTGCGGTAGAACTCCGATACCTCCTTTGGCCAAAATTTAGGGTGTGTGCAGAGTACTACCTTTTACTTGTAAAACATTATGTACAGTGAATTCATAATTAGGGCCTGCTGCTCAACCTCTGCGTACAGAGAACGGCCACTTAAAAAAAAAAAAAGGTTTTCCAGATATTTCATGCCATAGGTAGCAGCTGGTTCAAAGGGCTTACAAGTGAGTCCAGTACCAGAATGAGATCTCAATTAGGGACTTTTTTTTTTTTTTTTTTTAAACAGAGGGGTGGGGGTCTCATATACAGGATACTTTTTAGAAATCTTCTGAAGAAAGGAAGTTGAGGTAGGGGAAGCGTTCCCACTAGCTACTGAATGCCAAGATGGCAGACAAGTTGACTTTTATCAGAGTCCTGCTGACTAGACTCTGAAAGGTCCAAAAGATGTTCAGGAATTCTCTCTTCAGGATTGCAGAAAGGATCTTTGGAGTGCCAGCCCAGTGGTGTCGATGGCTGAGGTGTTGCATGCCTTACTTTCTGCCACACTGACAACCCGTGTTCAGGAAGAGCTCCTGTTGCTGATGGTTGGCTGTTGAGAGTGGATAGTGTGTTCCTGGGGAGGGGAGGTAAGCCGTCTTGGCCTCTGACTGCCATCGGATGGAGGCCCAGTGGTAGTGCAGGTAGCGAGCAGTTCGAAGCAGGGGATATGGTTCTGCAGTGCTTGCGCACCTCCACAAACATGCTCTGACATATCGCCACGAGAGGGGAACCAGAAACCTGAAAATGGTGCCAGCCCAGTGCCATGGAGGGCTGAGGCACCTAGTGTCTTACCTCCTGCCACACTAGCGACTCGGGTTCGTAAATGGAATCTGCCATCAGGGGGTTGGCTGGGGGAGGGAGTATAGATTGTCCCAATGGATGGCTCTCCTCCCTCGGGGGGAAGGGTAGTGTCACCCATTGTTGTCTTACATCCGGAGGTGTTCAGGTGGCAGCACAGTTTGGGCGTACAAGTAAAAATCTATCATGGGCATCTGAGGAAGTCTCTGAGAAGAAAGAGCTCATCCATCACACCACTGCAGGTGTGCGGTTTCAGGAGCAAAAAAAAGAAGAAAAACTCCCCAGGATGATGTCCAGGCCTTCACAGGCCCCACACTGGCGACTGGGCACTCTGCCATGAGTCCTGCAAGTGGAGGATGCCAGGTAAGAAAGGCACGTGCCAGGGAAGTTGGGTGATGGGGCTGGGAGGACCAGACAGAAGGGGCTGGCCAGACATGACAAGGGGGATAAAATGCTGATGAAAATAAAAACTGAAAATGGTACAGGCGGGCTTCATGAAGCCTTGTCTACCATCTCTCAGCCACCTGACCACCAGGGGCATCTGGATATGTGCAAACGGTGTGTGTGTGTGTGGGGGGTGACAGCCCTCTTCTCTTGGCCCTGCCGTGGTGGTGTGGGAGAAGAGGACAGGGCTGAGAGCCTGCGTGCCCACACCAGCAAGGCAAAATGTTTTACGGTTAAAAAAAAAAAATCTTCAGTGTCTTTAGCACACAAAATGGAGAGATGCTTCCATTTCGCACCGTAAGCTTTCCTGGCTAAAGGATTGTGTGCTGCCAAAAGAACTTGGGGAACCCATTCAGACCCTGAAATCTACCTGCTACTAACTCCTCGGGAGCCAACACCAAGTAAGTCCGCCATATGGCGGATCAGTTGATGTTTAGACATGTGTGTGTGCATTCCACAGCTTGTTCCATTGAGTAACTATTCCAAAATAATCTTGAAAACCCATGTGTTCATGGTAATAGTCTCCCACTGCAGATAGTAAAAGGTTGTTCACCCCTACCAGAGAAGGCTGAGCCACCTTGGGCAGCTGAAGTGGGCACAGGGCCAGCATACCATTACAGGGTAGTGCTGGGGGCCTTTGACATTTGCACCTTCTGCATCTGCTGGAAGGGCGCAAGCTGCCCGTTGGCAGGCTTAGCACAAAATGGCTGCTGCTGGTTGGAGAAGTCACGTTCTCTGCCTCCCCGAGGTGTGGCATGGATGTTCTTCAAGGTTCTGAAGGGTTATTTTCATTTTGTGGACTTCTTACTTGCCACCTCCACATGCTGACCACAGAGATGGGTTCCAATAAATGAAGCATGCAATCTGTTGGACATTGGAGGCAAATCCTGCCGCCCACAGCCAGGAATGCCTACAGATACAAATCCCCACAGCTGCTCCACGCGCAAGCCACATGTGAGGCTTCTAAGATGTACCTCAACTGATGGTTATGAGATTCAGATCCTTCAGCAACAACTATCAAGGGGTCCTGCTTTGAGGAGGACTCCAGCAGCCTCGCCTTGAGATCTCCAATCTTGTGCCATAGGGAGTATTCAGGACTGGTAGCTCACAACCCCAGGTCCAAAAGTAGCCTAAGAAAACCATGTTTTCCCACAATGTCCGCTGTACAAAACTGGTCATCTTTAGGCACAACTGACTTATTAGCAGTGATGCCAACAGCATCTGCAGTCGGCAGAGGGTAATGACCAGCTTTGTCTGGGGTGCCATAGTCTTGTTATCCAGGTGCTGGGGACTATTGGAATGGAAGCAGGTCTGCCCCATTCCAACTCTGCAAGGGTCTCCAGAACAGGTCGATAGGTGGCACTAGCAATACAGGCATAGAAGTAATATTTCTTGATACTTCAACAAGGGTGAGGTAGCATGCATATCCAGGGGGTAGATCCTGCCTAGCACAGAGTGTGTCCGTGGCAACAGTAGCATGTCCCATGTGGAGGCTGGATTGACATTTAAGGCCCTTGCATGAAGGAGAGATCAGCACAGGCAGCGGCGCTGACTTCAAAAACAGTGCCTATGTGGAGATGTCACCAAAAGGGCATGAAGGATCCACTGCTTCTCAAGAGCTGTCCAACAGCCTGAGTGCTCATTCATTATGTCCCCAGAAGGCAGAGAGAGAGTATTAGAATTGGAGAGTTGCTGAAGGTGCAAGTACGTACAGTGTTGTATCATCCTTCAAAAGTGACAAATGAGGGGACACAGGGAACCTTGCACCAAACAGAGACAAATACCTCTAGGCAGAATAGCGTGAACCCAACCTAGACTGTGTGTTGTCATTTTCCTTTACTCTTATGAGAGGAAAAGACAGAGGTTGAACAATCCCTGGAACCAGAGGTCTAGCATGAACAGGGTAAGGATGGTTTCTTTTTGTGACAACAGAACTGCCTACCTTCTCAGTTGGGAGACTGCCCGGTATCAGAACTCTTGCTCAGAGAGGAGTGGTGGTCAGACACAATCTTGTTGCTTGAGCAACTAGCCTTTTCAGGCACCTTACCTTCTATAATAGTTTCTGACCGTAGTTGAACAAGGTGGGATTGTGAGAGAAATGTACTAACTTTAATACTAAAACTGTTAAACAAAAAAAAAAAGAAGTTTACGTTGGTAATAGAGGATGTACAAACTAGACTAGAATGTTTTTTGTATGCAATCTGGCGTTCTAGTTCCTGACAAGGAGACTGTGGTGCTTAGACCGTGAGGAGGAAAAAGGAACAGAGGCAGTCGGGGCTAGTGCTGCTATACACGCTGCAGGTGTGCTGACAATTCCAGGTAGCAGCGCTACATAGTGATGCAGCCGGTTCCAAAAGTTCTGGGGTCCTGTTGCCTTCAGCTTCAAGACCAAAGACTCCATAGAGAACACCGATTTGAGAAAGAGGTACCCAACAATGAAGGTACTTTCCTTGTGTGCGACTCCTGGAAACATCAGCAAGACCCCTGGTTAGCAGCAGGCAAGGGGAGATCTCTAGATCCTTGTGGGGGGTGGGGGGGCGGGCTTAAATATATGGGAAAATCACAAGTTCCAAATCACCAGGTGGGAAGTTTTTTTTGTTGTTGTTGTACTCAGTCTTCCTTACAGAAACAAGAATCTTTCAGCTCTTGTCTGAATAATGAAGACACATTGAACCAAACTAATTTCCATTTCAGTTTTACTTTTCCTAATGCAACATGAATATTACGAACCATAATTGGATATAAAGGATAGGAACAGTGGGAAACTGTGCATTCCGATCGTCATCTCACTTTTAAAAATGGGTTATGACTAAATGCAAGACAAGTTAACATTAAAAAAAAAGTTCATGGTTCCGTCCGAGACGGACTTAATATCTTTACACAGGGACACATTTTCCTTCTGTACAAACTGAGAAGATAAAATACTTATTTACAGTCAGTTTTCTAAGCAGCAAACATCCAACAGCCTCAATGGACGTTACTGCAATGTTCCTTAAAAATCACGTGCCACCATTTACAAAAGCTCTGTTTGCTTTCCTGTGACCAATCAAAAGATGCAATGCAGAGATGGCCAACGTGATGCTCGACAAAACAGCTGCTGTTGATGAGTTCAATGATCAGAAAGTGCTCCTTTCCATGAGGTCCATGCAACTGCAAAGGCAGACGCTTGTCCGTGGCATTCGACATGATGCTGCAGGTGAACCCAAGCAAACGCAGACGACTCTGTACAGAGCAGGCTCGATGACGGGGCAGGCGTGGTCACCATACGATTTTGCTCATGGCCAGCTCGGTGAGCAGTGTGAGCACTTTGCTGAGGCACTGTCCATGCAGAAGCTGTAAGAAAAAAGATCCAAACATCAATATCATTAACACTTCCAGTTCCCGACTTTTTCCATACACCGATTCTTCAAGTGGGGATATTTTTTTTTACCTAGTAAAGCAAAGGCCACTTACATGAATTCCTGATACAATAACATTCCTCTTGTAAGAACATTTTTTTTTCCAAAATCCCACTTCATTACTATCTACAGCAATGTTGCTTTGCCTGGACAGAATACATTTTCCTGTATAAAAGAAACATTCAAGTCCCTTAAGGGCATAAACAAGGTGCAGGGGGAGACATCTTGCAATATAAGAAGAGCAGTACAAGAACAAGGGGCATGATATGAAATTGGAAGGTGGCAGATTGAGGGAAAATGTGATGAAATTTTTCTTCATGGAGAAGGTGGTGGACACATGCAATAGCCTGCCACAGGAGGTGATGGCAGCAAGGACAGTGGAGGGATTTAAACATGCCTGGGACAGGCATATGGGAACCTTAGAGGTGGGAAGGAGTGGTGCCATTGACCAGGTAGGGTCAGTGGCCACATACAAGTGTAGGGCTTATGGGCAGACTGGATGGGCCCAGTGGTCCTCATCTGCCGACAATTTCTACATTTCTATGACCAGCTCATTTAGAAAACCCAATCTGGATACAGAATATTTGAAATATGTTCCTCTAAGTGGAGAGGCTGAAGCGTATTTTAAGCAGCAGTAAGGTGAATCCGTTTTTTGTAGATGGAAAGCCAGCAGTTAGCACAAACAAAAACATCATAGCACCCCCATTTTCCTTTCCGTTTAGAGATGGGATTTTGAATTTAAAAGCTCCTGCTCTCCTGTAATGCTCATTGCAATAACATTTTGCTGTGCTGAGCTATTTAGCACCATCCACAGGACAGCTCAACTGTGCATAAAGAGGAACCTCGGGGGAAGAAGAGATTATCAAAAATTGCTGGTGGCAGCCATATTTGTTGACTTGAGTTAATAAATTACCAAACTAGTAATAAAAAAATGGCTAAGTGAATAAACAATACACTAATAATGAATATCAGGATTTCAGGACTAAAAGTAGAAAGACTATATGGTGAAATATTTTGCCAACAAATCAGTAATGCTGCTTCAAGTTAACACTAGCTTATATTAAAATGTCTAGTCTAATTACATATTCATAAACTGAACTCAGATTGTGATTGGGTACTGGATGAATATGTAATTGCTAAGAAAAGACCAATCTAGCTGCTAACTACACAGAATGGCAAAACATGGGACGTCACACGCACCCTTTGCTACACACAGCTTCGCACAAAAACGACAAACAAAAGAATACCCCGGTAAAAGTACTGATGATAGAGATTAGAACTGTAATCCCAATAACTACCTCATAGCCACTCATTTCCTGGGATCTTTCACCGGTTTGTGGGTGGAGGCCTGAGGCACAGACCCATCCCGTTAATCCCAATAAATGACTGGCTGTTCAGTCATTCTTGCTTAGAAAATGGGCTTCTTACTTGCTGCAATCTGATTGGTCAGTACCCTAAAGATAGAGGTACATTAAGTTTCAATAGATGACCAGCAAGTAAGAAGTACCAGCCTATACTGCCCCTTAACCACTCTAGTATCCTAGTATCCACCTCGGCTCCTAATTGGCCAAAATACTTCATTTCCATTTCAAATTAACACCATTTTTTTTTTTCACTCGCTTACGAGACATCCTGCCCCTACCCTCCCCAATTCAGTGCCACCTGCCACATGAACCCAGACCTGGCCACATCCAGAAAGTATCACAATGAAAAAAGAGAAATTTTTTAAAATAAAACTCAAGCTGTCCGTCTCCACATCACCGCAGTCACCAACGAGTAATTCAAAACTGCAGCGCGCGCCACTACATAAAGCTGCCTCTTCTGCATGACAACAGAAAAACGCTTCCATTTTAAAATAAAAAAAAAAAAAATCTAACATTACGGAACTCATCGCACTGCTGACTCTCCACCTCGCCATCTTCTTAGCTTCCTCCCGGTCCCGCAACCACACCAGCAGAGCCCCGACACAAACTGCACACCAACCCCCACCGACTCTCCAAGCTTCCTCTTTAGTCCCGATATCGCAACAATGTAGACTCCCGTCACAAACTGCACACCAACCCCCCAACGGAATCTGCAATAGGACAAAAATACATACTGGAGGAGGAACTACTTTACTAAAAAATGACTACAAAACTTAAAAAATGTTTTTTTTCAATGAAACTTTTTTCTTTTGCAGTGCCCATTTTCTAAATGCAATAATGCCCTCAGGGGCGGTATGGGCAATACCGGACGGACCAAGGACTAAGGCCCCTCCACCTGTGGCGTCGGGCCTCATTACGCCCCTGGCCAGTCCGGTATTGCCCAATACCGCCCACCCTGGAGGGCATTATTGCTTACTTAAAGAACAACTCTACTGTAATACCACTAGATGTACACCAATTATATTTTCATTTTATTTGTTTCTAGTTTGTGACATCACAGTCTGTCGTCATGGTGAGCACTATGATGTTAAACAAAAGCACTGTGAGGTAAACGGGAGAGGCAGATGCTTTTAATACAGACTTCTTGGATAGACTACTAAGATGTGATTTAAACCTTGGAAAAGGACACTGAAAATATAAAAAAAGTATCAGCTAGTAAATTGTAATAGTGGAAATACAGAATCCGTCGACAGATAAGGACTGCTTGGCCCACCAAGTCTGACCATTTTCTCCTACTTACAGTACCACAGCAGACCCTACTAGATCTCTGGCTCTTTCTCCCTCCCCCTTTCCTTTCCACTATGATCCCGTGTCCATCTCATACTTTCTTTAACACCACCACTGTTTTCTCTCCCACCACCTCTGCAGGAAGGCTGTTCCAGGAATCCACCACCCTTTCCGTGAAAAAGTACTTCCTTATGTTTCTCCTGAATCTACCCCCTCCAGCTTCACAGAATATCCTCTTGTTCTTCTGCACCTTTTTTCCCCCTTAGAAATACTTTTCTCCTATACCTTATTTACCCCTGTGAGGTATTTAAACATCTCTATTACATCTCCCTTCCCCACTCCTCTATTGAAGGATGTACATATTGAGTTCCTGGAGTCTCTTCTCATAGGGCTTTTGATGCAGACCCTGGTCTGCACTGTTTTAGTTGCCCTTCTCCGGACTGCCTCCACTCTATGTCCTTTAAGAGATGAGGTCTCCAGAACTGGACACAGTACTTAAGGTGGAGTCTTACCAGCAATCTGTACAGAGGCAACACATTTCTGAAAGTACATGCTGAAGTGCAGAGTTGTTCTGATGGACTCTGACTGTCACTAAGACAGTAGACAGGGCCCAAGCAGTAAACATCCTCTATCTTGATTTCAGCAAGGCCTTTGACTCTGTGCCCCACAAAAGGTTGATCAGGAAACTGGTGGATCTCGGGGTTGGGGAAAAGATAGCCAGATAGGTGGAAAACTGGCTGAGGACAGTATCCAGAGGGTGGTTGTGGGGGGGGGGGGGAGAGAGAGTTATCTAGCACCAGAGAGGTAACCAGTGGGGTCCTGCAGGGCTTGTTGCTGGGGCCAGTGTTGTAAAATGTCTTCATTAATGACATTAGGGGTGGCATTAAGGGCAAAATGTGCTTATTCGTGGATGACACCAAGCTCTGTGGGAGAGTGGACACAGCTGAAGGCAAACAGGACCTACAGGAAGGTCTGAAAAATCTGGGGAGGTGGTCCAGGATCTGGTAGCTTGGCTTCAATGCCAACCTGCTCCCCCCCCCCACCCAAAACAAGCACCAGGCAGGCCTCAGGTACCCCCTCCCTCTGTCCCTTCTCATGACTTGCCCCAGCAATCAGTTTGTGTCATGCTCCTTCGGCACCTGCCACCTCCCTTCCCCAACTCACAGTCCCGTGAGTCTCCCAAACAGTCACTACTAATGCTGGCTGCCTGACCATGCCCCCTAACACCCCACCATTTTACTCTCGCATGTCCTCTCCGCTCAGCCTCCCCTCACACCACCATATCTCCCTATACCTTATCGTCCCTCTTCCCCACCCTCATCTCCACCACAGTACTTCTCTCTCTCATACGTCCCCTCTTCACCCCTCTGCCAGCTATCCCCGTCCCTCTCAACTACTGACAAGGCACTTTGTGGTGGTTTATTACCCCCCAACCCCATAAAGTGTTTTTTCTTGTTATTTAACTTGTACCTATATTTCGAGTTATTCTGTAAGTTCTGAATCCAAGCTGTGTCATTCATTGTAATGTGCCTTTGCTTTCTCCTACTGTACTTTGCTTTGCAATCTGTGATGTGGAACCTTTGTAAAAGAGCTTGTGCTCAAAAGTCTTTTCTGAATCACTAAATAAAATAAATAAGAAATGCAAAAGTTATACATATTGGAGCCAAGAATCCCAGGACAGAGTACTACCTGGGTGGAGTCAGAGTATCTACATCAGAGGAGGATGATCACTAGTGACCTGAAGCACTCCACGCAGTGCAAGAAAGCAGCAGCAAAGGCAAACAAGATGCTGGGATGCATATCTAGGGGGATCAGTAGTAGGAGAGGGGAGGTTATATTGCCCTTGCACAGGTCACTGATAAGGCCGCATCTAGAGTATGGAGTTCAGTACTGGTACCCACATCTCAAAAAGGACATTAACCTACTGGAGAAAGTCCAGAGGGGGGCTACAAAGATAACAGCAGGGTAAGACATACGAAGAGAGGTTGAGAGCATTGAACGTACTCCCTGGAATAGAGAGAAAGGGAACATGATTGGGACATTCAAGTACTTGAAAGGGACAAATAAGGTTGCTAAGGAGAGTCTCTTTAAGCTGAGTGGCAACCATAACATGAGGGAGGGGCAGTCTTACGCTGGAGGGTGAGAGGTTTAGGAGGGAGGTCAGGAAGCACTTCACAGAGAGGGTGGTGGACACTTGGAATACGCTGTTGGAAGAGGTCAACTAGTTGAAGACAGTGGGCAGCTTTAACAGAGGCTGGGATAGGCATATGGGGAAGGTAAGGATTATGGGTAGGGAGGATGGGAGGAGTGGGGAGGGAAGGCAGGGACATTAGCTCAAGCTGTAGACCTTGCAATATGAGCAGACTTGATAAGCCAAATGGCCGCCTTCTGCTGGCTTCTACATATGTATGTATGTATGTATGTTCAAAAAAGTTCTCTGATAAGGTCAATACGTTCACTATTAACTTCATGTGGAATATTCATTATTTATGAAGTCTTCCTACAACAACATTCATCTTTATCACAAGAACATTTTTCTACTTGGTATTTAGAGGGTGCTTATAGAAACAGCTCCACTGCACAGCATGGCAATAAAAACAACAGTTCTCATTGGCGGTTAAACAGTTTATATATAGACAGTGTCGGCAGATAAGGGCCTATGGCCCACCCAGTCTGCCCATTTAAGTTTGTAAGTTCAGTTTATGTTTTCCAGGAAGTCTGTCGCCCCTTACCCCTGACCTCCAGAATTCCTTTATGTCTAACCCATGCATTCTTAAATCCCGTGATTGTTTCAGCCCCCACCACTTCCTCTGGCAGGGTGTTCCACTTGTCCACCACCCGCTCTGTGAAGAAATTCCTCCTCACGCTTCCTCTGAATCGTCCCTCCTCCAACTTCATCCCATGCCCTCTAGTCCTGGAACATCTTTTCGCTTAAAAATAGTGCATTCCTGCACCCTGTTCCTCCCTGTAAGATACTTGTATGTCTCTATCATATCCCTCTCTCCTCTCCTCCAGGGAGTACATGTTCAGTGCCTTCAACCTGTCCTCATAGGACTTGTGATGCAATCCATGCACCATCTTTGTTGCCCTCCTCTGAACCTTCTCTACCCTGTCTATGTCCTTACGTAGGTAAGGTCTCCAGAACTGCACAGTGTACTCCAGGTGCGGCCTCACTAGTGTCTTGTATAGTGGAATTATGACCTCCTTTTCCTGCTGGTGATGCCCCTGCCTATGCATCCCAGCATCCTATTTGCTTTACCTGCTGCCTTGTCACACTGTTTCCCTGCCTTGAGGTCATCAGAGATGATAACTCCAAGATCCCTTTCCTGCTTGGTGCATGCTATATCCTCACCCCCCAACTGATATATTGTGCCAGGGTTTTTGTGCCCATATGCATTATCTTGCACTTCCTTGCATTGAATTTCAACTGCCAAACCCCTGACCATTCTTCAAGTTTCTGCAGGTCCCTTCTCATTCTGTCTACACCCTCTGGTGTGTCTACTCTGTTACAGAGCTTTGTGTCATCAGCGAACAGTGAAATTCTGCCTTCTAGGTCCTGTGCAATGTCACTGATGAAGATATTGAATAGTACCGTCCCAGCACTGATCCCTGTGGTACCCCACTGGTCACTCTTCCCTCTGTGGAGTGACAGCCATTTACCACCACCCTCTGTGTCCTGCTGCCCAGCCAGTTACCTACCCACCGCACTACTGTCCTGCCCACACCCATATTCCCCAGTTTGTGCATAGATTTCTATGTGGCACAGTGTCAAAGGCCTTGCTGAAGTCCAGATAGGCCATGTCCACTGCCCTCCCCTGATCCACCTCCCTAGTCACCCAGTCAAAAAATTCAATGAGGTTGGTCTGACATGACCTTCCCTGGTGAAACCATGCTGCTTGGGTCCTGTAGTCCATTGACAATCAGATGTTCCACCAATCTCTCCTTCAGTAGTGCTTCCATGATCTTCCCCACTACCGAGGTGAGGCTGACTGGTCTGTAGTTCCCTCGCCTCTTTGTTCCCACTTTTGTATAAGGGGACTACATCTGCTGTCCTCCAGTCTTTGGGTACCTCCCCTGTTTCTAGTGATCGGCTAAACAGGATAGCAAGAGGTTCAGCCACCATCTCTCTTAGTTCTTTAAGGACCCTGGGGTGCACCCCATCTGGCCCCATTGCTTTATCAACTCTTATTACTTCCAGTTCCTTCAGGACCCTGTCACTTGCTATGCATTTACATTCATTCAAACATGTTCATATAGCTACCTCATAAAAAGGCATCCACATTGCTATGGGTCAGAAAAACCAGTATATCGGGGGGGGCACACAGAACCTGCTGCTGCCTAGGTTTAAGAACTGCCATAGTTACCACCTCCACATTGCTTTCACCCGTCTGCCGTACCATCAAGATAATCCAGTGGGGGTTGGGCGACATCTTGCACGAAGCAGCGAATCTCAGAATGGCACCCAAATGTGAAAAGTACATAGAAAGCAATTCCTTTTACAGGGTGCTCTCTCCCTGTGGGCATCAAAATAACGGTGTTGCTATTAAAAAAGTTCCAGACCTGCCCCGCCTGGAAGCACCAGATCAAATTGCTCTCCCCTGGCAGAGGGGACCTAGGTTCACACTGCGACCCGACTCCCACCCTCCCATGCCAGGGGAACCAAGGGGAAACTTCAAGTCCACTCCTTCAGGCTCTGGGAGGGTGTGCTGAGTGCACAATCTCTTACGGTGCCCCCAAGGAGCAAAGAGAAGCCGTAACCTCATGTGTGACCTCGGATTGCTCCCCTGGCTGACACTAGTGGGTGGAGGGGAGGGTGAGACTAAAAGCAGTAGTATTTGTTCGCTGAACAGTTTTTTTTTTTTTTTAAATTATACAGCAACAATGTATTTGACATCTTCTGATTAATCATCACTGTTAAGCGGAATCACCCTGGCAGCACCCTTCCTTTGTCCGGGAAGGGGGGGGGGGAGAGCAGCTGCTACCAGTGGACACAATGCCACATCTACAGGGCCAACTTTTCTCTCACGAAAACTGGAAAACCAGGATTTAAAAGTGAACTTGCCACTTTAAAACACCACTTAAAGACACCCAGCACCCTATCTTTATGGAAAACTGTGTAGAGGGAATGTGTCACTACAGTTTGTAGTTCAGAAATTTTGCATAAAGAAGTACTGGCCACTAGAAAAGTACAGTTACATAAGAAAGTACAGTCATGTAAGAACTTACCGTAACAGTTGATCTTCGAGAGAAGCTCTTGCAGCAGGTAACACATATAGGACTGACAGCACCTGACGGCGGTTCATGGCAAATTCTTCTCTAGCAGTACCCATGAGGGAACGCCCTCCACCAAAGTCTGCTCCATCCCCAACATATAGGAGGGGCGGTCCCCATGTGCTCCAGTTCTTGTACATCAAGGAAAGGCAAAGCAGGATTGCAGGAAGTGACATGAGTGGATGGCCTGAGCACACGCTACCCCTTGGACAACAAGAGGAATATGGCTGATGAGGAGAGACCTGGTCCTGGGGAAAGGAGGGCGGGAAATTATACCTGCTGCAAGAGCTTCTCAAAGATCTACTGTTACGGTAAGTTCTTAGGTAACTGTACTATATTACTTCCAGAGGAAGCTCTTGCAGCAGGTAACACATATAGGACTAATTCCCAAGCAGTATAAATTTAAAACAACCCTCGGGAGTGGCAGAAGGAAAACAAGGAGACAGGAACAGGAGGGATCCCTCAGGAGACCAAGCACTGCAAGACCGCAAGGCCAAAACCTGCTCTGCACCTGGAAACCATGTCTGGGCTGTAATGCCTGACAAAGGTATGAACAAAGTGCCATGTGGCGGCAGCGCTGATGTCGACTACTGAAACCCCCTTCATGGCTGCAAAGGAAGTGGTGACTGCCCTGGTAGAATGAGCCTTGACTGGGCCATGAGAAGATTTGTTATGTTTCTGATAAAAATAGGAGATGCAGTTAACCAGCTAACACGAAAGCGTTTGCTTGGTGACTGGGCGTCCTAAGAAACTGTCCACGAAGGAAACTAACAACTGGTTGGATTTCTTTGCCCCCCTGGTTCTGGACAGGTAGCAGCACAGTGCCCTGTGAATGTCCAGGGAGTGAAGAAGCGCTTCCTCTTTACTGGGATATTCCGGATAATACACTGCAAGCTGAACAGACTGGTTCAAAGTGAGCTCAGAAACTTCTTTTGGTAGAAAACTTTGGATTAGTGCGAAGGTCGACCCTATCCCTGTGAAAAATTAGGTAGGGTTCCTTATACATGAGGGCCTGAAGCTCTGAAATGCGCCTCACCGAGGTGACAGCCACCAAAAATGAAAATTACGTACCTACCGTAATTCTTGATCTTCTTGGACGAGTCTCCACCACTCATTCACACTAGTGGGATTAGGCGCGGAGGCACTAGGACCCATCGGAAGCAAACTTTTTGCTGGAGGGTGTGAAGACAGCGCCGTGAGCAGCTGACTTTCGGCGGCAATGACTATCTCGGCAACGACCCTCCAACCGCCTCAGTACCTTTTTACCAAGGAGGTGCAGCAATCCAACGTGAAAGAGTAACCAACCCTAAAAAACGGACATAAGATAGTCCATATGACCCGTGTAAGAAGGGTCAGCAAAGAAGTCCTCACGGCCTAAAGATTTGAGGGAGTGAAGACCAATACAGCGGTGAGCTCGGGGATGGAGGTGGGCGTGTGAATGAGTGGTGGAGACTCGCCCAAGAAGATCAAGAATTACGGTAGGTACGTAATTTCATATCTTCCTGACATAAGTCTCCACCACTCATTCACACTAGTGGAGAGTACCAAGCTGATAATCCCCAAAAGGGCGGCAGGAGAGCCAGAGCTCAGCGCTAAGATAGAAGCCCATTAAGGATAGTTCTGCCGAATGTGGAATGTCGCCTGGCATGAACATCCAGTGCATAATGCTTAGAATGTATGCACTGAGCTCCAGTGCGGCGTTGCAGATATCCGCATAATTGGAACATTGCGGATCTTAGCTAAAGATGCCACGACCGCCCTAGTAGAGTGAGTGTACACTCTACCCTCCAATTTAACTTGAGCCATGGAGTAGCAATGTCGAAGGCATGCCACTAACCATGATGAGATGCATCCGATAGCGACAGGTTGACCCAGCCAGGTGTTGCTGAAAGAAACAAACAGTTGCTGAGTCGTGCGAAAATTCTTGGTTCTATCTAAATAGAACCGCAAGGCTCTCTTAACATCCAAGGAATGAAGAGATCGTTCTTCATTTTGGAAATTAGCAGTAAGAGGGAAGTACCAGAGGTTGGTTTAGATGGAATTCTGACACAACCTTGGGAAGAAATTTAGATGAGTACTGGAGAACTACCTTGTCTTTATGGAATACAGTATACTGAGGGTCCGTCACCAAGGCATGAATCTCCGAGACTCTCATGGGCTGAGGTAATGGCCACCAGGAAGGCAGTCTTCCAGGTAAGAAATTTTAGCTCACAGGTAGCTAGGGGCTCGAAAGGCTTCCGAGTGAGCATGTCCAGCACCAGGTTAATGTCCCAGGCTGCAACTGGACGCTTAACAGGGGGTCTGGTATGAAGAATCCCCTTAAGAAATCTCTTCACCATAGGAAGCTGAGCCAGAGTCAAGGAAGAAACCGGCTCATGGAACGCTGAGATGGCACTAAGGTGAACTTTAACTGTGGAGTACTGGAGACCTGAGTTTGATAGGTCCAAAAGATACTCCAGAACCTTGTCAGGAGGACAGGAAAAGGGATTCAAGAGGACTTTGCACACCAGAGAGAAAAGCGTTTCCATTTGGAGGCGATTGCTGGGTGGCTGGCTTCCGCAGCCAGAAGGATGTCCGAGACTCTACGAGAGACTTGAACCGATTCACTTTACCTCTTCAGGAGCCAAGCATGAAGGTGAAGTGATTTCAGGTTGGGATGGACCAACGAATCCTGAGTCAAAAGATTGATTTGCAAGGGAAGTGGTCTCGGAGAGGCTGCCAACATACTGTTGAGCAGAGGAAACCATAGTTGCCGAGGCCAGGAGGGAGCAATGAGAATCATTTTGGTCCCCTGAGACTCGAACTTGAGGAGAACTTTCTGGATTAGAGGAAGCGGTGGAAAGGCGTAAAGAAAGCGTTTTGTCCACCGCAGCCTGAACGCATCCTGACAGAAAATGCCAGGCCCTGGATTTCTGGAGCAGAAGAAAGGCAGTTTTGCATTGAGTGGGGATGCAAAAAGGTCCAGGTCTGGAGTCCCCCACTCTTTGAATAGTGACCGAGCTATGGCTGGATCGAGAGACCACTCGTGAGGGTCTGCCTCCGTTCTGCTGAGGTGATCTGCTAGATCGTTTTGTATACCTGGCAGATAAACTGCTTGAATCAGAGACTTGTGCTCCAAGCACCACTCCCACACCCTCATTGCTTCCTGCAAAGGGTAAGAATGAGCACCGCCTTGCTTGTTGATGTAATACATCACGCTTTGTTGTCCGTTTGAAGGAGAATGTTCTTGTGACAAAGGATATCCTTCAGAGCTCGGATCGCGTGAGGACCGCTCTCATCTCCAGGACATTTATGTGGAGATGAGTTTGAACTGAGTCCATACACCTTGAGTGTGAAGGAGCGACAGTGAGCTCCCCATCCCATTAGCGATGCGTCTGTGGTGATGGAGATCTGATGATCCGGGGAGCAAGGGAACCTTCCAGAGATTGTCTCTTGAGTCCACCAGGTGAGAGACCTCAAGGGCTCCGTCACCTTGATGGGATAAGACTGGGGTGAGAGGTCGGAGACCACTGAGTGAAGAGCATCCATTGGGTGGTTCTCATGTGCAACCGGGCCAGGGGTACAGTGAACACCGAGGACGCCATGAGACCCAACATGCGTAACATCGAGAGAGCTGCAACCGATTGGTTCTCCCCGATGTAACGGGCCATCCGAAGGATGTCGAGTCTTCTGTCCTCTGGAAGGAAAGCCTTCGCGGAAGAGGTGTCTAGGAGCGACCCTATGAAAAGGAGCCTCTGGGAGGGCTGCAATGTGATTTTTCAAATTCAGCAGAATTCCCATGGACGTAAGAAGACGAAGTCGTTTGCACGGCTTCCAAAGTCCCTTGGCTGGAAGGGCTTGCTAGAAGCCAATCGTCCAGGTAGGGAAACACTGAGTCCTATCTTCCTGAGATGCGCTAGAGAACTGCACAACACTTTGTAAAACTCAGGCGCCGAGGATAGCCCAAAGGCAGGACTCTGAACTGATAATGCCGACCCAGAGCTACAAACCTGAGGAACTTGCGGTGCGTCGGGTGGATGGGGATATGCTGGTAAGCGTCCTGCATATCCAGGGAGGCCAGCCAGTCGTGCTGATGCAGCAGGGGTAACAGGGTACCTAGGGAAATCATTCTGAATTTCTCCCTGGGGAGAAATTTCTTTAACTTTCTGAGGTCTAGAATGGGGCGCATTTCCCCAGATTTCTTTGGAACCAGGAAGTAATGGGAGTAGAACCCTGTGCTTCGCAGATGCGGGGGCACTAGTTCTATTGCCCTGTTGCTTAGAAGGCCCTGGATCTCGGCGGTGAGGAGGTCTGACTGAGAGGCCGACAACCTGGGTTGACGTCTGGGAGGACAATTCGGGGGGGTTTCCAAAAAATTGAGAGAATAACCCTCGCGAATTATCCGAAGAACCCATTTGTCCGAGGTTATGGACTTCCACTGGTTGTAAAAGTACATCAGACGACCTCCCACCGGAGGAGAAAGTTCTACCTCGGGCAATGTGGATGGAACTTGGGCCAGCAATTCATAAGGTGGCGCTGGGGGCTTTAGGCCCCTGCGCTTTCTGCTGCGCTTTCTTTTGAGGTTGGGCAGGTTGGCTTTTATGGAAGCTTCCCCTGCCTCTGCCTCGAAAGGACTGACGACTATGAAACTGACGTCTGTTCACATGCCCCCGAGAGGGAGCAGGCGGAGGTCTGGCCAACTTAATGGCCGACCTAGTCTTCTGAGTGGCCTCTAAGGCTTGTTCCACCTGAGGGCCGAAAAGAAAGGAGCCATCAAAGGGCAGCGCCATTACCTGCTGCTGAGCATCATTCGTGAAGCCAGAAGTACGCAGCCAGGAATGGCGCCGAGTACAAATACCTGCGGCTGCTGAGCGAGAAGCAGTGTCGAAAGCGTCCATAGCGGCTTTGACCTGTTGGTTATTGGACTCAATACCTCTAGTAACGGTGAGAAGAAGCTCTGACTTGGAGTCCGAATCCGGAAGAGCTTCAACCATTCTTTTCAAAGAGTGCCACAGGATATACTCATACTGAGAAAAATAGCCTTGATAACTGGCAACAGCATACTTAGAGTGGAGGCAGCAAAGACTCTCTTACCTAATGTATCAATCTTACGAGACTCTTTGTTAATAGGTCGAGCTGTAGTAGTTTGAGGAAGAACGACCTTATCATTCTCTGCCAGGACTACAATAGGATCCGCAAAGGCTTGGGATGCCAAAATGGGATGATCCTTGGGAGCTGAATACTTCTTATCAATGGATTTAGCCACTGAGGGAATAAGAGCAGGATTATTCCATACCATCTGAGACAGCGTCTCGAAGGAAGGCTGGATCGGAGGAGTCAAATCCGTAGGGATCTCCGAGGCATGAAGGTATTGGAGTCTTAATATCGTCCCAGGATCGATGTCTGTAGTCTGGAGAGAAAGAGTGGATCTCAGGTTCTTCAACAGAGACTTAAAGGACAGGTCCTCGACCACAGGCTCTGTAGCAAAGAAAGATCCTGTTTCCTCCACTTCATCACCCAACCAAGGTCTGGGTCAGGCTCACCATCATCTCCTGATGGTCCAGGAAGGACTGTTTGGACAGGAAAGGAGGAAAATTAGAGAGGAGGAAATAGCAGAGAAACAAGGAGAGTCCCCGAGGCCCCGCGCCGAGAAGGCAAAACGGTTGAAAACGGCACCGCAGAGGGGCACGCGTCCGGTAGGCACGTGCGCCGACCCGAGCGGCGCAGCCGAACCAAGCGGCACCACAAGACCACACGGCGCCGCAAGGCCCAGCGGCACCAAAAATGGCGCCGACAGACCCCGCAGAAGGCGCCGGAAACGCCCCAGGAACCTGGAAAGCTAGAGAAGGAAAAAAAAACAGGAGATAAGGGCATTGGTGTGGCCCCCTGCGCCGCAGCCATGTGAGGGGAAGAAACACCTAAGCGCGGAGTCACCGGCACCGAAGAAGGCGCCACGCGACTAGGAAGGTCCAACCGCCCTACCCGATCACCGAGGAGCCCGGGGCCCGTGGCAACCGAGCCAGGCAGGAGAACTAACCTCCGAGCCCATCGCCCATAAGAGCGCCCACTGATGAAACTGCTCATCTGGAGCCCTACCTATAGGCAGGAGGGTTCAGATGTCGACGACGATGATCACCGCAGTTGGCGCATCTCAAGAAGGAGGAACGGCAACTAGCAACGATAACCGACCTGCCCGACGCCAGACATACCAGAGGGCTTACCTCGAGTGATGCCTTCTTTGACCTGTGGGCCAAGAAGAGCTCGAGGCCGAACGGTGCTGAGAATGCGACCGTTTATTTTTATGCCGATGGGGACCGCCCATCCCCCCGGGCATCGGACTGACCGTTGTCGGAACCCCGCTGAGGAGAAAGAGGCTGACCGGACCCAGCCCGGCTGACTGAACAGCTTTCATACGAAGTCTCCCTACCGTCACCTGACCTGCTCATGGTCGACTCCGTCCAGTAGGCCGAGACTTCTTCAAGTAAGTTAAATTTAAAATATTAGAAAATTTAAACGAAAATAGAATAAATTGCGATACTACTATCGTGATAATGTTACAAAAAAATAAATAAACTGAAACTATGCATTAGTTTGAAGTCTGACTCCCGACAGGCGGCGGCGTCGTCACTGAGCGCTTTCGATGATGGGAAAAAAAGGGAACTGAGGCGGTTGGAGGTCGACGTCGAGAGTAGTCATTGCCGCCCGAGCCGCTGCTTCGGGCGCCTGCGCTCGCGCCGGCCGCCTCTCTCGCGCCGACCCTCCAGCAAAAAGTTTGCTCCCGATGGGTCCTAGTGCCTCCGGCGCTAATCCCACTAGTGTGAATGAGTGGTGGAGACTTTTGTCCAGGAAGATGTAGGGTTTTTCAGGACAAACGCAGATCAGCGTCCATAGCCAGTTCAAAAGGTGGAAGAGTCAACTTCTCCAGAACAAAGAGCAGATCCCAAGAAGGGACAGGACCCCAATTAGGGGGTCTAATGTGTATAATACCACATAGAAAGGCTTTGGACACCTCCAACTGAGCCACCGTCTTACCCTGGCAGAGACAGCGGTCAGGTGTACTTTGATGGAGGAGTAACTAAGACCAGACTCTGAAAGGGAAAGCAGGTATTCTAAGATAGTGTTAACCGGACAGACCAGAGGATCCACCTGTCTGGCTGCGACCCATATGCAGAAACACTTCCACTTCATAGCGCAAGTGGCCCTGGTGGCAGGCTTGCTCGCTTCTACCAAACCTGCGCCACCCTGAGACTCCAAACCTGGACTTAACTAGATCTTGAGAAGCCAGGCATGCAGGTGCAGGGAGTGCAGGTTCGGATGAACCAATGACCCGTTGTCCTGTGACAGAAGTTGGGACAAGATGGAAAGAGCAAGTGGAGGCTCTGCCAGCAAACACTGAAGAAAGGGAAACAAAATCTGATGAGGCCACAGAGGAGCTATCAGGATCAAGGTGGACTGTTCTGACTGCACCTTGAGGAGTACCTTCTGAAGCAGAGGGAAGGGCAGAAAAATGCAGAGGAATCCCCCCGCTTCCAGGAGATGGACAATGAGTCTTGCCAGAAAGCGCCAGGCTCTTGACCTAGCGAGCAAAAACTGGGCATTTTTGCGTTGGATCGAGACGTGAAGAGGGCTAGCTCTGGTGTCCATCTTGTAAAGAGTTGGTCTGCGACATCCTGAAGCAGAGTCCACTCGTAGGCCTGCGATCTCGTTCTGCTGAGAGCGTCAACCAGCACGTTCCGCGTCCCTGGAACATGAACAGCCGATATGGAGAGCCTATGGCCTAGTGCCCAGTCCCACACCCTCATGGCCTCTTGGCAGAGAGGATAAGAGTGTGTGCCCCCCGTTTGTTGATGTAGAACACCATGGTTGTATTGTCAGTCTGGATTAGCAGGTGGTCTGGCACTAGGGCAAAGGCTAAGGCCTGAAGCGCCTAAGGAACCCCTCTCAGCTCGAGGACGTTGATATGCAGATTCTCCTGTCAAGGACCAGGAACCCTACGTCCTGTGGATCCCCAAATGCGTGCCTGATCCCAAAGACTAAGCTTCCGTTGTCAGGATTTGGGATAGGCACCCGGTTTGAAAAGAAATCCCCGTCAGAAGATTTTTGGGAAGACATCCACCAGTGTAGTTCCTGGCGGATTGGTTCCATGATGCAAACCAAGGTGTCCAAACCATCCTGTTTCTGATCCCACTGAACGCGCAAGGACCACTGGATGGTCCGCATGCACAGTCTAGCATACGGCACCGAAACTATGGCCGACGCCATGTGACCCAACAGCCTGAGAAGAAGTCTGGCAGGGACCTTTAAGGCTGAAGAGACGAGATGTGCCAAGGTCTGAATGCACCCCACTCTGCGAGATGTATGGAAAACCTTTCAGAGAGTGGTGTCCAGAACCGCCCCTATAAATAGGAGATTCTGGGATGGGAACAGCCAAGATTTTTCCCGGCTGACCGTGATGCCCAGACGCTGATACAGCGTTAGGGTGTCCCTGATGGTTTCCAACAAGCGGGGTCTGGATGGAGCCAGTCGTCCAGATAAAGGAACATAAAGTGGCACTTGGAGTATACCCTGGGGGCTGTAGAGAGGCCAAGGGGGAGGACCTTGAACTGTAAATGCCTGCCTTCGAACCTGAATCTCAAAAATTTCCGATGTCTTCTGGCAATCAGGATGTGCAGATACGTGTTCTGCATGTCCAGAGAGGCCAGCCAATCTCCTCTTGAATGGGAAGAGATACCATGTGGAACCTCCAGCAGGAGACCCACTGGTTGAGGTCGCTGAGATCCAGGCTGAGTCTGCGATCTCCTGACTTCTTTGGGACCGGAAAGAAGTGGGAGAAGAAAAAATTACTTACCATAGTAATCTTCTTTCTTCCCAGTGATGCTCAGACATTCATAGCTTTGTGCAGTCATCCTGATGGGTTGGACTGCCCGGAGAGATTGAACACATGCAAATGATGGAATTCTTTGCATATGAGCATCTTTCAAATACTGCTTCTACCAACTGTAGTGTTCTAAGCCCTTCAGATTTTTCTCTCCGCCTGAAAGTCTGGTTGCTTGGAGTCTCCGTCGCCCTCTTTCGCGTGAAGAAAGAAAAAAAAGTTTAAAAAACATAAGTATTTTTAGTTTCTTTTACTGCCTCTACTAATTTGGTAGTTATATTGGTTATTTTTTTTATACTTAGCTTTATTGATCACAAGATGCTTCAGTGAACAGTTTCACAGCCAAAAGTATTAGATGTTGCAACATTTTTTCAGTATTTGTATAACACTGAGCATATCGTGAATATCAAATGTTACAGCATTCTTTCATCACTGATGTAACACTAAACATAACAGGTCAAGATTCAATTCTAAAAACATTGGCTTCTACTCAAGGACAGGATGTTTTACTAAATAAAACATTTCTCAAGCTATTAAGGTTCCTTCTGTTATGAACTAATAGCTATGTTCCCTATCTTATTGGCAAGGAAAAAGGGAAATAGAAAGAGAACCTTGTTCTATAGATCTGAGGTCACACCAAGATAGAGAGGAACTAACTTTCTTAGTTTAATCACTAGTCTGCATTATCTTGTTTCGACACTTGAGGTCCTAGGGGAGCCGGTCTTGATACTGTTCCCATCTGGTCCACCTTAATATATAAATTTCTCTTCTATCCTGCAATTCATGGGAAATTTGTTCGTTTCTTTGAATATTTGATACTATTTGTTTCCATTCTGCAATCTCCGGAGCCATTGGCTGCAACCATTTTTTAGTAATAGATTTGTAAGCTGAACTTAGCATTATGGTCCAGAGATATCGTTTGTCTGGATCTTTTATGTCCATTGGGGGTAACCCCTAGAGCAGGTTGATTGGTAGAATCTGATCTTGGATATTCAGAATATTTTTAATATGTTCCACCAGATGGAGCCAGAATTTTGTTATCCTGGGGCAATCTAAAAAAATATGTTTATATGTTGTCTTCTGCTCATTGCATTGCCTCCAGCAGTAGGCCGGACTCCCCGGGTTCCTCAAGGAAGAAATCAGAGGATCTAAAAAGAATCTTATTCTCACTTTCCATGTGAATTCCCTCCACATTGGAGACGAAGATGTGGACCAGGAACCCCTCCATATTTTTGTCCACTCCCTACTGGAGATACTCTGGTCCAGATCTCCCTCCCATTTCGCCCTTGTCGTGGACATTACGTGGGCTCTTTGACGTGTAAGGTATTGGTATATTATTATTGCCCTCTCCCCGCAACGTGTAGTCCATATTTGTCTAAAAGGAGTAGCATCCTCTATTAGATTAGGATCTCTTTCGCTTTGTCTAATATGTTTAGAGATGTAGGCCCTCATCTGATAGTAATATAATCTATCTTTATCCGACCACCCATACTTTAACTGTACCTCCCCAAAATTCAAGATATCTGTTCCCCTCATCATTTGCCACGGGGCCTCTAGGCCTTTTTTATGTTGGGCTTTAAACCAATGATTGTCAAACTTGCTATTTAGGATGAAGTGCCCATATTTCCACGCATGCTGCCTATAATCCTTAGCTTTGGTTCCCATCTGCCATCCCTTCAGGATCGCAGCAGTGGCACACGGTGCTATGCGTGTGAGCTTTCTTAGTGGGTGGGGGTGGAAGAGACCAGATGTGAGGTGGCTCTTATAGGCCTCTCTAAATCTATTTGTTTCCATCTTGCATTATATGCCCGGTTGCCCCACAAGAGGGCCAGCCTCATTTGTGCTGCCAACCAATAGTTTCTAAGTGAAGGCATGGATATACCTCCTTCTGTTTTAGGTAGAGTCAATTTCTGGAAACTAATTCTCGGCCTCCTACTCTCCCAGAGGAATCCGTTCAGGAGTCTCTGCCACGACAGGAGTTCCTTTGATGAAAGGATGCAGGGGACACATTGGAAAAGATATAAAAATCTGGGTAGCACGTTTATTTTTATGGCCATGTTCCTCAAATACAATGAGGAGGGGATCAGGAGCCATCTCTTAATATCTTGTTTTATCTTTTGAACCAAGGGGTCAAAATTCAGGGCAGAAAGTTTGTCTGGATTGTTCGGGATTTGAATGCCGAAGTATTTTATACACGTATTATCCCATTTGATTGGGTAGCGCTTTTTAAAGGAGGGGAGCGGTGTATAGTTAAAGGACATAGCCTCTGATTTACCCATGTTCAAGGTAAACCCTGAGAGCTGCGAGAACTGTTGAATTACCTCAAAAAGCGTAATTAGGGAGGACTCGGGGTTAGCCAGGTAGAGGAGCACGTCATCTGCAAACAGAGATAGCTTATGTTCAGACTCACCCAGCTTTACCCCTTCTATATTCGGGTTTTGTCTTATGCTTTGGGCCAGGGGCTCAATGTAGAGGGCAAAGAGCAGGGGTGATAGGGGACAACCCTGCCTAGTTCCTCTCTTAAGGGGAAATTTTTTAGAGGTATGCCCATTTGTCCTTATGTAGCCTATGGGACCGTCTGAAATTTAAATATGGTCTCGACAAAGGCGACTGGGAAATTGAACTTCAGCATGACCTCTCTCAAGTATTTCCATGAAACTTTATCAAAGGCTTTTTCAGCATCGAGCCCTAATAGTATTGCGGGGGTTTTCTGGGTTCTAATATGTTCAATAAGGTATACTGTTCTCCGTACATTATCTTGAGCTTGGCGACCCGGTATGAAGCCACTTTGGTCCATGTTTATCAGGGTTGGGGCGCAATTAAGCAGCCTTCTCGCCAGTATAGTAGCTAAAAGTTTATAATCTGTGTTTAAGACTGATATAGGGTGGTAAGACAAGCAAGAAGCTGGGTCCTTCCCTTCTTTGGGGATTACTGAAATTATTGCCTCATTCCGGGGGTCTCACCCTGAGAAAAGGCCACATACGAGAAGAGTTTGGTGAGTATGGGAGTCAATGTTTCGGACAGGATTTTATAGAACTCTCCAGAGAGTCCGTCCGAACCCGGACACTTGCCTGTTTTCAGGTTGCCAATTGCCGATTCTATCTCCTTCTCTGTTATTGGGCTTATTAACACAACTCTCCCTGGTTCGTGGACAGGGACGGAAGGTTCAAGGTCGTAAGAAATGCCCTAATACTATCAAGGGAGGGGCAGTTAGTTTCAGAGTACAAATCGGAGTAATAGTGATGGAAGGCCTCCGAAATCGTATGTAAGCTATCCTTAAGTTCACCTGTCTTAGGGTGCCTCACTTTCGTGATAGTAGATCTAGCCTTACGAGCCCTAAGCTGGGCTGCCACTAGCCTCGTAAATCTCGGTCCCCCATCATGATACTTGTGTCTAAGAAACATCAACCTCTGTTCTACCGCATAGTCTAATATGCTGTTTAATTGTTTCTTGAGGGAGTCAAGCTTCCGGGAGCGAGCCCTAGAATGTTTCACTTTCTGCTGTTCTTCCAGAGATTCAATCTCAGTTTCTAACTTAAGTCTCCTTTCCTCTCTCCTTTTTTTTTTTTTTTTAAAGGGAGGCTATACCTATAATTCTACCCCTCACTATTGCTTTTATTGTGTCCCATAAAATGGCTGGGGTGGTGCCCTGGGTATCGTTCTCTTGCATTGCTTGCTTTACCGTCTCGGCCACGGCTGTCTGCACTTCCTTATCCCTTAAAATTGATACATTAAGTCTCCAGAAGGATCTCCTTTGTGACGTTCGTGAATGGATTTTGCAATATATTGGTGCGTGGTCTGACAGGACAAAGTGGCCCTGCCATGCATTCTGGGTAAGGTTCAGATACTCTTTTTGGGTGAATAAGAAATCTATGCATGAATACGAATCATGTGCCTGTGAGTAGAATGTGTGTCTATGCCCCTGACCACACAGATGTCTCCAGATATCCTCATAGACTAGTTCCTGCAACAGCTTCCCCACTCTTCTCCCTAACTTATTTGTTCTGGCTCGATTGGAGCGGTTTTCTCCCCCATTGATATCCAAATTTAAATCTCCTCCACACAACAGCCTTCCTTCCGCCCAACCAGCCAATTGCGTGAAAAGGTTTCTATAGATTGGGAATTCGGTAGTCGGTGGGAAATATAGGGAGGCCAACGTGTACCTCTGACCCTCTAAGTCACCCTTAAAGAAGACATACCTTCCCTCCTTATCTACTATTTTATCCCTTATTTCAAATGGGGTACCATTCCTAATTAGTATTACTGTTCCTCTACGTCTTCCGCCTTTGTACGATGAGGCCACCACTTGAGAAAAGCCCAAACTCTTAAATTTTCTGTGCTCTGCATTTGAAAGATGCGTCTCCTGCAGAAGCAAAATATCAACCCTCTGTCGTTTCATTAATTGCAAGATTTTGGTGCGTTTAATAGGGTTGGTGATACCATGCACATTATAGGTGCAAATTGTATATCCTTGTTTCGCCATATCTATAGGGATGTTATGTCATTCATCAGATTCACATCAAGCTCAGTTGCTTTGCTCTTCAGTGGTAGCCTCAGTTTGGTTAGACCAACAGATCTTATCAAGCTTTCCCTAAAAAAAATACCTCCTGCCTTGTCCAGTAGAGCCATATACATTGTAACCTGTAGTAGAAACATTAAACTTTGAAAACAACCATATCTTAGAACAGAACATCAAAACTTCCAAGGGTGGGGGCTAAGCAACCCACTAGCCCCTGTATTCTCCTATCTAAGGAGAAGAGAGGACTTCTGAGCCCACCTAGACTGGGGGGGGGGGCCTCCCTCGGAAGCCGCGTTGTCGTGGGGCTCCTTAAAAGTAGTCTGCTACGGGCCTCTGATATCCTGCAGACTCCCCTAGGGCGATATTTTCTTTGTGCAAAAGAAAAAAAAAATATAGGTAAACATAGGAGCTTTTCTTTTTTTTTCCCTTTCCCATCCCCTTCTCTTTCCTTTTCCCTTCCCTTTTTTCCTTTTAAAAACACGTGTTTCAGATATAGCTCCCTACTCAGTGAGACTAAGGCTGGCTGCTTCACCGGGCCGACCTGTACGAGAGAGAGAGAGAGAGAGAGAGAGAGAAAACAAAAGGGGGAAATATAATGGGGGGTAACGTAGAGTCATTTGCAGGATTCCTGATGGGGGGGGGGATAAGAAAGTCCTTTGAAATATTCAAATCGTTGTCTAGATGCTGCAGCGTCCTATTCCTCCCATATGGACCTCTAGATATTAATAAAGGTATTATAAAGAGTTTAAAGTCAGGTTGTCCGGTGAGAGATGTACCCAGCTTAGTTTTACTCTCCATGGATGCAGGGTCCAGACGAGAAATCGTCCCTTCGTGGTAGAACCAGCACAAGTTAACCATGCAGCAGTTCCACTGAGGGCTGGTTCCCACTCCCCAAAGAACCTATTAAAACAATACTCAGCAAGTTGAAAAAACACAGTACTTGTCTTATTTATGTCCCTGGGGAACCTTGGGCAGACCCTCTTAGAAGTTAGAGGTTAACAAGTCAGAGGATGGCAGATTCACATCTGGTTGTTCTTTGGTAAAGCTTTCCTCTCGAGTAGTCTTTGGAGGGCACGCGCCATTTCCGCTTGCCTTTCGGAGTAAGGTCCTGCCATCTTCCTGTTCAGTGTGCGCTGGATGAATGGGCCCCGTTTCCCTGCTTCTTGGTTCCTCCCCTCGCTCACCGAAATGTTTCTTTTTCCAAGGGCCTCCATGACCTCCTCTGGTGTTGCGTAAGTTCTCATTCCATTCTCCCAAAAAATTCTTAGCTTTGCAGGGTAAGGTGTGTTAAATATACAGGTTACTCACCTGTAACAGGAGTTCTAGGAATGGTATATGTTGTTCATCCACACTCATTGGCAGGTATCCTTGCTGCTTTAAATCTTGCCGGAAGGTCTTCAAGCTTGCTCCTCCCACCCACCCGGGTGGTATAACTCTCGGCTCCGCCCCATGACGCCAGATCTGGCCCGCTGAAGCTCAGTTAAGGTCAAGCCGAGGTTTGAGAATAGGATGAACAACATATACCATTCCTAGAACTCCTGTTACAGGTGAGTAACCTGTATTTCTAGGACATGGATATGTTGTTCATCCACACTCATTGGCAGACTCTAGCAGTTCTCCGGGAGGAGGGAGGCAAGACGACACCCCAATACTTACTTGGGAAAGAGAGACTGAGAACCGAGGCCCCAAAACCAGCATCCCGCGTGACTCAAGGTCATGTGGTAATGGGTAATAAGGTGTTTGCTGACTTCCAGGTAGCAGCCCTGCAGATTTCCTGGATAGGGACGTCCCTGGAAGCAGCCACCGTTGCAGCAGTATGGCGGGTAGAATGAGCTCTTATCCCTCTGGGAGGCTCCATGCCCGCCAACTTATAGCAGAGATCTATGCAGGAGGTTACCCACCTGCTTATCGTCCGCTTGGCTGCAGGTCTGCCAGATGCGGCTTCAGCGTAGGGTGACAAACAGCTGGCGAACCTCTCCCAATTTCAGCCGTCGCTCCTTATAATAAGCGGCGCCCTTCTAGGTCAGAGTATGGAGCCTATATTAGACCTCCGAGGGTGTGATTGGGGAGTGGGAACACCGCAGAGTCAACACCTACACTGGTGAAACTCGACACCACTGGAAGGAATTTCGGTGGGGAAGAGGACAACCTTGTCCCCTGTGGAAGACCAGGTAAGGAGACTCCGATGGAAAGCGCCTGGAGCTCTCCCATCCTTCTGGCTGACGTGATAGCCACCAAGAAGGCGGTCTTCCACGACAGGTGAGAGAGAGCACACCTGTGCATAGGTTCGAATGGCTTGCCCATGAGCTTTGCCAGTACCAGCAGTAGATCCCACGAGGTGGGGTTCCGCACTGGAGGAAATGTGATCAAGGCCTTTGAAAAAGCGCCAGACCACCTTCTCCCTCGCCATCGACTGCTTCCTGCCCGCTCGTAAGCAGAGATGGCTGCCAGGTGCACCCTTAGGGTCGCCGACCTAAGCCCTTGACTAGAAAGGGACCATAAATAGTCCAAGATGCTTGCCAAGGAACAGGAGGAAGGGTCCAAGCCTCGTTCTGACACCAAATGGAAAACCTTTTCCATTTGAAGGCATAGCATTTTCTGGTCGACTCTACGGGACGCCTCAACTACATTGAGGACCTCGTCGGAAGACCCAAGGCCTGGAACTCTAGCCGCTCAGGAACCAGGCCGTCAGGTGCAGGGATTGAAGGTCCGGATGGAACACCTTCCCCTGATTGACTGAGAGCAGGTCCGGGCGAGCTGGAAGCTGCCGCGGAGTCCTGGAGCTGAGACTGAGGAGATCTGGTACCAGAACTGGCGAGGCCAGTCTGGGGCTATCAGAATCACCTGCGCCTTGTCCCTCCTCACCTTGAGAAGCACCCTGTGGATCAAGGAAATGGGGAAAGGCGTAAAGAGGCCCGGGTCCACTGCCTCGAGAAGGCATCCCCTGCAGCGAGCCCTGCTGAGGGGGCGGGCATGGAACAGGCTCAGCCTGCGCTCTCCCTGGAGGCAAACAGGTCCACCTGAGTGTGCCCCAATGGGAGAACAGATGCTGCACTACCTCGGCAGGAGAGACCACCGTGAGATGCAGCCCCTATCCGGCTCAGGGCATCGGCCAGGGTGTTGGAGGCCCTGCCACGTGAATGGCTAGGAGATCTGCCTCCAGGCTGCGACTACAGTGACCAAATCACGGAGAGCTTCCTTGCATAGAAGCATGGGCGCGTCCCGCCCTGGCGGTTTCCAGATAGTACATGGTCGTGGTATTGTCCGTCTGACTCGGACCACTTGACACCCGGAGGAACGGAGCAAAGGCGGTGAGAGCTAGGCGGACCGCCGAGCTCCAGCAGGTTGATGTGGCATCGACTCCCGCGGGACCAGAGGCCATGAGCCGGTGTTCCCCAGATGGGCACCCCAACCCATCAGAGAGGCATCGGTCGATAGAGAGACCGTCGGCTCGGGCGGACTGTACGGGATGCCCTCCTGCAAATGATCTGGAACGGTCCACCACTGGAGAGCTGCCCACATCCCCTGTGTCACCGCACAAGCTGGTCCAAGGGATCGCAGCTGCCAGACCACTGGCTGGCCAGTCCCCACTGAAGGGGACGCATGTTCCAGCGGGCCCAACAGACCACGCTGGTGCAGGCCGCCATGAGACCCAGGAGGCGCAGGAAGTCCCGGCAGGCGAATTGCCCAACCAGAAATGATCGGGCAAAGGAGGAAAGAACCTCGGCCCTGTCCGCCGAGCCGCGCCTGGCTCGAAGAGAGTCGAGCTGCTCCTGGCTGAATAGAATCACCTGCTTCGCTCGAGTCCGACTTGGCCTCGTTGATAAGGAGGCCCAGTTGAGAGCAGACCTGGAGGGCCAGATCTCTGGACCACTCCGCCCCTTCCTGGAGGAAGCTGCTATCAGCCAGTCGCCCAGGTAAGGGACACCCGACCCCGCGCCTAGAGGAATGCTGTCACCACTGCCATGCATTTGGTGAAGACCCTGGGAGCTGGAGACAAGTCAAGGGCATGGCTTGAACTGAAGAGGATCCTTCCGCCGAAGCGAGGCGAATCTCTGGTGAGACGGACGGATAGGGACGTGAAAAACGCTGTCCTGCAAGTCCAGAGAGCAGAACCACACGCCTGCTCCAAGGATGGTATTATCTGAGCCAGAGTGACCATCCTGAAGGTTCGAGCCTTAGGAACTTGTTTAGGTCGTAGGTCGAGAATGGGGCGCCAGCCCCCGTCCGCTGTGAACCAGGAAGTACCTGGACACAAACCCTGGGTCTGAAGGAGGGTCCACCACCTTCTTACCACCTCCTTCTGGAGGAGGGAGCGATGTCGGCTCGGCGAGCCGCCAGTGAGGCTGGGATCCCAGCCTCGCGGGGCGACGGCTCTGAAGGGTGGTGCCTGTCAATTCCAGAGGCAGGCCTCTTCCCCCACCTCCAAGACCCACCTGTCCGCGTGGTAACAGCGGACCAGGCGGAACGGAGTGCGGAGCCGTCCTCCAGGGGACCCAGGGAAGATGGTGGCGGAATGGGCGACACCCTCAGCCCGTCTGGGCAGGCTTGGAGGAGGGACCGGCCGAGGGACCTCCTGGGCCCTTTCCTCCCTGCCTCCTGTTAGAGGAAGCCGGCGGGTTTGGGTTTGGGATTAAGGCCGAGCCTGCTGGCCCTGGCGTTGTTACCGGGCCAACAGTACAGAAGGACCAAAGGGCTTAGGCTGTGGTTTGCGGCCTTTGTCCTTCTGAGCTGAAGAGACCGAGTCCAAGGTGGCATTGGACTTCTCGATCCTCTGCAGGTGACCTTCCACCCCAGGGTCAAGAGGTCAGTCCCAAAAAGGAACATCCGCCAACTTGTGCTGGGTATCCAAGTAAAGGTGGATATCCTCAGCCAAGCCCGCTGACGTAGCCACTGCGCCGCCACCGATCTGGCACATGAGTCCCCTATATCCAAAGCAGTCTGGAGCTGCTGTTTGGCCACTGCCCTGCCCTGGTCCCGCACCTGCTTAACCGTAGTCTGCAGATCGGTGGGAAGATGAGGGATGACCTCAGCCAGGAGCCCAACAGGGCATGAGAAAAAATGTGCCATGAGGCGGCGAACTGGCCTGACCGAGCCGAGAGAGAGCAGCGTGACTTTTCGCCCGACATAGTCCAATTTCTTGGACTCCTTGTCAGGAGGTTTGTCCACATCCCTGGCGTTGCCGGCGCGCCGGAAAACGCTGTCGGTAACCAACCCCTCAGCAGAGGGGTGTTCCGAAAAACCGGACAAGGAACCGGTAGGGACCGCATACTTCCTGGCCATCCTGGCCGAAGGCGCAGGGCAGGAAGCAGGGCGCTGCCAAAGCTCCAGTGCCGGACTCACTATGGCCTCGGCCACCGGAAAGGCCTCCGTCGGAGAATCCCCTCGGTCCAGAATCTCCGTGAGGGGATACCTGGCCCGTTTGGAAACGGGTTCGAGCTCCATCCCGGTAGACTCCGAGATGAGCCGAAGCAGTCCTAGGAAGGACGACGGGCTATCGTCCATTGACTGACCTCCTGAAGACTCCAAGTCCAGTCGCTTGGAGAAAAAGGAGGAATCATCTTCGGACTCGGAAAAGTCCTCGAAGAGCTGCCTCTGGCCTGAGCCACCCTTCACCTGCCGAGGTCGGTCGGGAGTGAGGGTAACTGACAGCCGATGGGGTAGACCCTTAGCCGACCGAGAATCCTTGGTCGGAGCCCCAATTGGTGGCTGTGGAGGCGGAGGTTCCACCGGAATCGGTGGAGCAGCTGGTTTTGGCCGAACAACCGCCTGGTATAGCGCTCCTGATAAGTCGAGGGTTGTGTCGGCCGCTCGGTGACAGGTTATTAATGGCCGGGAAGGCGACGGGTCGGCTTATTCCCCGCCAGGAGGAGCTGTTGCAACATAAGGTCCTCGTGACGGCCGACGCTCCGAGGAGGAGGATGAGGACCGAGCGCGGCGACGCTGCCATCGCGGTGCCGACCGAGACCGCCATGACGGTGGGATCGGCTGGACTACAAGAGGTCCGAGACCGAGAGTCCCGGATTTCCGAGGTCGGGTGGGAGGTGTCGGCCGGAACCGGCACTCCTTCGGCTCGGATGGTCCATCCGAGGGCTCCGGAACCGAGGCACAGGCAAGCCCACGGGATCCTCAACTCCTCCGGGGAACCGGAGGAGGAATCTCGGCTGCTAAGGCGACAGCCCGTCCAATGGGTCGAAAAATCTCGACTTCATGGATCGGAGTCTCGGTCAACTGACCTGTGCCGGGACACCGTGAGGCCAGTGGCCGAAGCCGGCGGTCGACGAGCCGACGCGGTCGACGGCCCGGGAGAGGGACCTTCCCGCCTCCCAAGAGCGGCCGACGGAGGGACTTACCTGTCCCTCTTTTTGACCGAGAATAAGGTCCAGCAGATGCAGGCCCTTCTCCTTTAGTGGAGAGGGACAGACAAAGCTCCTTAAAAAAGCCGTGTAGGAAGAACCCAGAGGCGGGATAAATGCCGCGGCGAGGAAGATCACCGGCCAGCGCGCCTCTCTTGAGGCGACCATCCGCTCAGCTGATCCGCCGAACCCGCCGCCCGCGGACACACGCCAACCGGGCCTCCTTGGACTTCACGGAGGCGGCTTCTCGCGGAATGACCCAGTTGCAATCGGGCAGCCACGGTCTTAGGGCGTGGGCCGAGAAAGATGAGCACAGGTCGCAAGCCTGCGGGTGGTGCTCAAGGCCTAAGCAGTAGACACGCGTGGAGTGTGGATCCGTCCGAGACATCTTCTGCCCGCATGGGCATCTCCGAAATCCGGGAGTCGATCTGTCCATCGCAGCCGCGAGGGATAGAAGACTGAAGTCTTTTTGCAAAATTTATTTTTAAATCCGCAAACGGAGAAATAGGAACCAGTCTCAAACGCAGAGCGTTAAGGAGGGAACCTGAGCTTCCAAGCGGTAAGGAAGATCTGGCGTCATGGGGCGGAGCCGAGAGTTATACCACCCGGGTGGGTGGGAGGAGCAAGCTTGAAGACCTTCCGGCAAGATTTAAAGTGGCAAGGATACCTGCCAATGAGTGTGGATGAACAACATATCCATGTCCCTAGAACTTATTGATTTTTCTCGGAGTACTCTTAGAATAGGTTGGTACTTAAGCCTTTGCCTCTGAATTTCGAATGGGTAGTCATGGTCCAGAAATAGTCTGTGCGACAGGTACTTTATTTCTTTTTTAGCCCAAGCTCGTTTAAGGATCTCCTCTTTAGCTAGGAAAGAGCTTACTTTAAAGACTATCGACCGTGGGCGAGAGGCTGGGTCAGTGGGTTTAGACTGGAGCGATCTGTGTGCTCTCTCAATCCGGAAAGTCATGGTCGAGGGGAGATCCAAAATGTCTTTCAATAAATTTTCAATAAAAGATGCCATGGGGGGCACTTCAGTATCTTCAGGCAGACCGTACAGTCTCAGATTGTCCCTACGTGATCGCCCCTCCAGGTCGAGACACTTAGCCTGTAAATCTGATGTTTGCTTTACTAGAGTTTGGATTATGGAAGTCAGTTGTTCAGTTGCATCCTCGGTTGTAGATATTCTTTCCTCCATGTGGGTAATACGATTTTCCACCACCTCCAATTTTGCCTGCATAGCTTTAAATTCCTGCTTGTTTTCTCGTCTGGACTCCGTTATCTCATGTAGTAATCTCTCGTATCTGGTTCGTGAAAGATGATCGTTCTCGCCGTCTGTATCGTACTCAACTTGCGTGTCTATCTGTGGTGAGGCAGGCCTACTCGACGGGTCGTCTAGCAATCTGGTTGCATCCTTGTCGATTGTTCTGGAGTTTTGTCGGTTTTTGCCCCTATTTGTAATCTGTGCTTGTCCTCCTGCATTTTTGGACATTTCTGGCATCGTTCTGTTGAACTTATGGAGGTTATTTTTAATCGCCCGTGGGGAGCCCTAGTGACTAGGCTTGCATTGGCTCCGTGACGTCACCGGAAGTCCCTATATTGGTTATTATTGTTTAAATTATTGTTTTCTCGGTTCCTTGTGGTTCGGTATAACCATGAGGGATCTGAGCTAATTGTAACTTTGTTTCGGTTCTCTAACTAAAGAACCTATTCATTTTCATTTAAATTTGGTCCTTAAAGTTTTTATTTGTAACCGCTTTTCATCGGTTACAGAACCGCTGAACCGGTTCATATTTCATCTCCCTTCTCGGTTCCATCGGTTCCCTATCGGTTCCAGAACCGACCACAAAAAAAAAAGTCAACGCCTTTTAAGCTGTTTAAATAACCGCATTAGCTTCTGGTATTAGCGGTTGAGGTTTTTCATTTTATATTTCACCATAACTGAGAAACCTAAAAAGAGAACCAGTGAACCTGGTTTTAAAAACTGTTTGAAGTGTGGAGATGTGCTTGCCAAGGCAGACAAGCACACCTTATGTGTGGCTTGTCTGGGGTTTGAACATTTGGACCAGGAATGTGAAATATGCAAAACATTCCCAGAAAAAACTGTTGAAAAACGCCTTGAAAGGCTTCACAAAAAGTTTCCAAGGGGTCCCTCAGGCTCTGACCAGCTGACACCCCAGTCTGTTGTGGTTGAATTGACAAGTGCTTCTACCCCTGCCCCTGACACGGGCGAAAAAGGGGCAAAAAGAGGGAAAGAACCGGCTGACTCCCCGGTTCCCTCAAAGAAATTAAAGAAGCTCAAACATGCAGAACCTTCTCCTGCTAAACCAGGGACTTCTGCGCAGCAGCCTGTCATGCCTTCGGCTCAAGACACAGCCCAGGCGTTCAAAAGTATCCAGGCTCTGCAAAACATCATCCCTCACCCTCCTGCCCCTTCCCAGGCTCCCCAGGTTGCTGCTTCTGTGTTGCCTCCTGCTCCGGAGCAACAATATTTCGAAGGGGATGATATTTATGAGGAGGACGAACCTATTCCCCCAGAGGTTTCCCCTGAGCAGGAATTTGGCTATCCTCCCAGAGTGTCTGAGGAGTTTTCCTCCCATTTTTCTTTTGTAAGAAGAATGGCAGTTGCTCTGGACATCAACACAACAGAGCAAGTGGAAGATGAGGAGGAGACTGAGTACCTCAGTATGATGGGTTTAACACCCACAAAAGCCCTCCTCCTTCCAGTATATAAATTCTTTAAGAAGGATGCTATGAAGCTCCTCCAGACCCCAAACTCTATTCCTCCTATTGACAAGAGAACAGATAAAAAATATCAGCTGAACAGGGAGGGAGCTGAATTCCTTTTCTCCCACCCTGATCATCAGGGGGTTATACAGCAAGCTGCCTGTGATAAGGTTAAGGTCCCTCTGTCCTCACACCCTCCGGACAAGGACTCCAGAAAACTGGACAGTATGGCCAAAAAGTGCTATCTGTCAGCCTCATTGACCATGAGACAGGCCACTTTTCAATCTTATGCAGCCCAGTATCAGAAATCCCTGTGGCAGTCGGTACTGGCAATGTCCATGAAGGCCACCCCACCCTTGTCAGATAAGGCAGAAACTGCCAGGTTTGGGCTAGAGGCAGCCAAGTACCAGTTCCAAATGGCTGGTGATTTGAATGACACTGCAGCCAGATGGATGGCTAATACAGCGGCTCAGAGGAGGTTTGCTTGGCTTAGGGCCACAAACCTCACTCAGGATACCCAGTCAAAGGCCCTGGATTTCCCACTGGAAGGAAATCTGCTGTTTGGGGAGTCCACAGTGGCCTATATGAAAAAAGTGGATGAATATAAGGCTAGTTATAGAAGGAACTCTGCTAGAGACAGAGCTTCCTCATCCACTAGGCCCTATGGAAAGGGGGGTTGGGGGCTAGGGGTCGTCCCTTTCCATCACGACCTTTCTTCCAGCCAGTAGCCATGCCCCAATACCAGCAGTACCCCCTCAGGGCTACTCAAGGGGTAGGGGTAAAAGGGGCTCTAGGCGAGGGACTCAGCCCCAGCCTAAGCAGAACCCCCGAGATGCAAGCTGCCTTCTCCCTACCTGTTGGGGGCAGACTGTCCCATTTCCTCCCCCTCTGGTCAACCATCACCACAGACAAGTGGGTGCTGGAGGTAGTGGGCAAAGGTCAGTCTCTGCAGTTCAAATTTCTTCCTCTAAAAAAACCCAGGGTTTCTACCTCCCCACCTCTAGCACAAATCTCATTGCTAGAGGAAGAGGTCCAGAAGCTGCTTCAGCTCAAAGCAGTGGAATTAGTCCCTGCAACCCTGAGAGGAAGAGGTTTTTACTCCAGATACTTCCTAACAAAGAAAAATGGGGAGTGGCGGCCAATTTTGGATCTCAGAGCTTTAAACAAGCACCTGAAAAAGCCAAAGTTCAAAATGGTCACTTTGGCTCGGATTCTACCAAGAATCCAGAAAGGGGACTGGCTGGCATCTCTGGATTTACAGGACGCTTATTTCCACATTCCCATAAAGGAATCTTACAGAAAATATCTCAGATTCAGACTCCTTTCAGGTCATTATCGGTTTGCAACCCTACCCTTCAGCCTTTCCTCGGCACCAAGGGTGTTTACAAAATGCCTAGCAGTTGTTGTGGCATTTCTTAGAAGACAGGGAGTGACTGTCTTTCCATACCTGGACGACTGGCTGATAGTAGGCAAATCACCAGAGCAGGTCACAACCTCTCTAAAGCTTACACAGGATCTTCTGGAATCTCTGGGTTTCATAGTAAACCAGAAAAAATCCGTCTTCGCCCCTACACAGACTTTACAGTTCATAGGGGCAGAGATCAACACTCTGCAGGCCAGGGCCTTTTACCACTAGACAGGTGCAAAGTCTTCAGGCCATAGCAAACTCCTTCAAATTGCATGGTCAAAAACAGCCAGAGCAATTTCTGCAGCTCTTGGGTCATATGGCTGCATCCACAGGTACTGTGCAGGGTTCCAGGTTTCACATGAGACGCATCCAGTTTCACCTCAGGACTCATTGGAGTCAGAAAAAAAAAAAACCCTTCGCAAAGCTCATTCCAGTGACAAGGCCCCTGTTACAAGCCCTCTTGTGGTGGAAAAAGGAATCCAACCTAAGACAAGGAGTCCCCTTCACTAATCCTCATAACAGATGCATCCCTGCTGGGCTGGGGTGCCCATCTAGGGGAGCACACAACTCGGGGTACCTGGTCAGAAGCAGAGTCCCTCCAGCATATAAATCTGCTGGAACTCAGAGCAGTGCGGCTGGCACTAAAGGTTTTCTCTACACTGGTAATGGGCAAGGTGGTACAGGTCAGAACAGACAATACCACCACTATGTATTGCATAAACAAGCAGGGTGGCACCAGGTCAGGTCCCCTATGCACAGAAGTCATGAGAATTTGGGCTCTGGCATATTCTCTAAAGGTGTCCCTGCAAGCCATCCATCTGCCAGGAAAGGACAATATCTTGGCAGACACATTGAGTCGAATCAATTAGTCACATCACGAATGGGCATTGAACAGGCAGGTGGTACAGGTAATTTTCAACAGGTGGGGCGTTCCAGAGATAGACTTGTTCGCATCCCACCAGAACCACCAGTTGCCTCAGTACTGTTGCAGGCCACCAGCCCAGGGCACAATCCCTCTGGATGCCTTGGTGCTGGATTGGTCGGGCAAGTTTCTCTATGCATTCCCTCCCTTTCCCTCTGGTTTTCAGGGTGCTGCCGAAACTCGGATCCCTCTCAGCTTCTCTGATATTGATAGCTCCAGATTGGCCCAGGCAGCCATGGTACTCTCTTCTGCTCTCCATGGCAGTGAGCAGGCCAATAAGCTTGCCTCTCAGGCACAATCTTCTAACCTCCAATCAGGGAATATTGCTATTCCCAAATCTCAAGTCTTCACCTCAAAGCATGTCTTTTGAGGAGTTAGAGTATGCAGGCTTGAACCTTTCTGACGCTGTATTAAACATTTTGAAAGGTTACAGGAAGCCTTCAACTAAGAAAACTTATTCTAAGTGGAAAAGATTCTCTTTCTGGTGCTCTCCTAGAAACTTCACCCCACATGATGCAGGGGTCTCAGTGGTGTTGGATTATCTAACTCACTTGCATTTACAAGGTCTACAACCCAGTTCCTTGAGGGCTCACCTTGCAGCAGTATCTGCTTATCTGTCTGCTATGACAAAGGTATCTGTAGCATCAAATCCCATTTTCAAAAGATTTTTCAAAGGCCTAATGCATTTGCACCCCCCTCACAGGGCACCAGTGCCCGCTTGGGATTTTAATGTATGTATAGCAAGGTTGATGCGGGCTCCCTTTGAGCCCATGGCTACAGCCCATTTGAAGTATGTTACCTGGAAAACAGTTTTCCAGGCAGCAATTACTTCAGCAAGAAGAATCAGTGAGCTTCAGGCTCTCTGTGTCGACCACAACTATATTTCCTTCCACAGGCATAATGTAGTCCTCAGAACAAACAGACAATTCCTTCCCAAGGTGGTTTCAGATTTCCATCTGAACCAATCAATCACTCTGCCTGTCTTCTTCACAGACCATGCAAGCTTTGGTGAAAGAAGGCTTCACAGTCTGGATGTGAAAAGAGCTCTCAGCTACTACATGAGCGCTACTAAAGGCCATAGGCAAGACAAGAAACAACTTTTCCTTACATATGGGGATGTTGGAATGGGCAAACCAGCCTCAAAAAGATCCATTTTTCGGTGGATTGTCCAGTGCATTCAATTCTGCTACAATAAAGCAGGTGAAGAGTCCCCAGCTGGGCTGAGGGCTCATTCAACAAGAGGAACAGCTGCCACTATTGAAGCTGCTAGGGAGATGCTATTGTTGGACATTTGTAAAGCAGCTACTTGGAAATCAGTATGCACCTTTACAAAGCATTATAATTTGCATATTTTGTCCAGAAGTGACGCCAAGTTTGACACAGCAGTCCTGCAGTCTGTTTCCAAAATAAGTTCTATGCCTACCACCTGGGGGTGCTGCTTGGTAGTCTGCAGAAAGTTATGAATGGTCTGAGCATTACTGGGGTTAGAAGCAAAAATTACTTACCACAGTAATCTTCTTTCTTCCCAGTGATGCTCAGACATTCATAACTCCCTTCCAGCCTTCCCTTCCAGAACGCAGGCCTCTGCATTCCGCATGCTAGTGCCACATAGCCATATCCTTCTGGGTACATTTCTCTATGCTAGACAGAGGTTTGCCAGAGTTTTCTGTCTCTCAAAATAGTTTTTCTCAATCTATGGTGAACACCATTATTATATTTAGATATAGCTCCTCCCTGGGAGTTTTTTCAAGTAAGTTGTTTATTAGGCTAATCCTAAAAATGTTTTATTAATTAATTTATGGTAACATTTTCCATGTTGCCTGACTTCCAGGCTTCTTACAAATCTGAAGGGCTTAGAACACTACTGTTGGTAGAGGCAGTATTTGAAAGATGCTCACGTGCAAAGAATTCCATCATTTGCATGTGTTCCATCTCTCCGGGCAGTCCAACCCATCAGGATGACTGCACAAAGTTATGAATGGTCTGAGCATTACTGGGGTTAGAAGAAAATACTACTCACCATAGTAATGTTTCTTCTAATGGAGTCTTGCTGTATTCTGACTATATACAGTTAGCCCCAGCACTTCAACAGCTCCGGAGAGTAAACGGTTAACTCTATGCCAAGGCATAGAATGTTGAGCTCGAGCTCGGTTTTCAAACCTCTGTCTGTGGTACTCTGAGATGTAAGTCTTCTTACGAGCACTATACTAACTAACTCAGTAATTAGAAATTGTTTCTCAAAACGTTTGTGCCAAACAGCAATAAACATATCTTTAAGGTCAAAAGACTCAAGTCGAGAACCCCAAAAAGAACCTAAGCAGGTAGTGAAATAACCAAAATATTTATAATAAAAACCAGAAAACCCTTAATAAGATAAGGTATGCAAAGTACACCTCTGGGGTGCAGCACTGCACCTGCCAAACCAAATCCCAAAACTAAAACAGCAGCTAGAGAATCCAAACCATTAACTCTTTCCTTACCATTTCTGTCACATACAGCAAGACTCCATTAGAAAATACAGCATTATTATGGTAATTATTTCTTCAAACAACATGAAGTCTTGCTGTATTCTGACTATATGCAGGCTACCAACCAGTACCCCATTGGAGGAGGGAGTCGCATAACCTATTTTGGGAACAGGCTCTGCAGCACAGCTTTGCCAAACCTAGCATCACTTCTTGACAATGTCCGGAGAGTAATGCTTGGTAAATGTATGAAGAGTTTCCAGGTGGCTGCTTTACATATGTCCACTAAAGGTACATCTCTAGCTGCTGCAACCGAAGCAGCTGTACCTCTGGTAGAATGAGCCCTCAGGCCTGAGGGAGGCTCTTTCCCAAGCTTTGAGTAGCAGAACTGGATACAGGAGTCACTCCACCTGGTAATTGTTCTCTTGGTGGCAGGTTTGCCCTTTCCCACTTCTCCATAAGTGAGAAATAACTGAGAACAGTCATTCCTATGGCTCTTAGTATGCTCCACATAGTAACTAAGAGCCCTCTTTACATCAAGACTGTGTAATCTTCTCCCCCCAGAGGAAAAATAGTCAGTGAAAAATACAGGCAATGACAGACTGAATCAAATGAAAGTCTGCTACCACCTTGGGAAGAAACTTTGTTGGTTTGAAGGGCCACCTTATCCCTGTAAAATGAAATGAAGTTAGTTTCCACTGACAAAACCTGTAATTCACGAATTCTCCTGGCAGAAGTAATGGCTACCAGGAATACAGTTTTCCAAGTCAAGTACTTCAACTCTGCTGAGGATAAAGGCTCAAAAGGGGGGTGCATAAGCTGTGCGATAGATATTCATATCCCAAGGGGTAGGCTCCCTAAAGGAAGGATTAACATGCATTAATCCCTTGAAAATTGGATGAGAAGCTAGAGAAGAACCCTTACCAGCCAAAAGGAAGGCAGACAGCTGCCAAAAGTACCTTGACAGTAGTAGGCCAGAGGCCTAAACTGTTAAGATGCACCAAATAGTCCAATACAGTGGCAATATCAGCCAGCTCTGGCTGGATATGCTTCTGGGAACACCAAAACCAAAATCTTTTCCATTTGGAGTTAAAAGTCTTTCTAGTAGCAGGTTTTCTACTAACCTTTAAAATGTCCAAGACTGATTGAGAAAGATGTAGGCTTGCATATTCTAACTAATTTCAAGAGCCAGGCTTTGAGCCTGAGAGTCTGAAGGTCGGGGTAAAGGATCCTCCCCTGTGAGGAGGTAAGAAGATTGAACTGTCTGGGAAGACACAGAGGCACCGTTAGTGACAAGAGAATGGGGGTACCAAGGCCGTCTGGCCCAGTCTGGAGCCACTAGAATCACCTTGCAAGGCTGAGACCTAATCTTGATCAGGACCCTGAATATTAGAGGAAAAGGAGGGAATGCATACAGAAACCGGCTTGTCCAATTTAACAAGAACACATCCTGAGGGGAACAGCCTAGAAGAGGTGACCTGCAACAAAAAAGAGGGAGCGGGTGATTGTCCAGGGATGCAAAGAGATCCATCTTTGGAGTGCCCCACCTCTTGAAAATGACCTGGAGAATTAAAGGGTTCAGGGTCCATTCATGGTGACCCTGAGAAATCCTGCTGAGCATATCTGTTAGGATGTTGTCCTTCCCTGGAAGATGCACGGCCAGCAGGAAAGCCTGAAGGGAATAAGTTAGAGACCATATCTTCATGGCCTCTGTGCACAAGGCCGAAGACAAGAGTGCTTCCCTGCTTGTTGATGCATTACATGGTTGTGGTACTGTCTGTCCTGATCTGCACCACTGCCCCCGAACAATAGTTGAGAATGTCTGAAGTGCTAGAAAGACAGCTCTCAGTTCGAGAAGGTTTATGTGTAGAAGAGACTCCTTGTGAGACCAGGTTATCTAGATGAGCCCCCCAACCTAGTAAAGAGGCATCTGTGGCGAGAATCACTGAAGGAGCCGGACTGATAAAGGGGAAACCCTGTCGAAGATTGTACTCCTACAGCCACCACTGGATGGCCTGAACTAGAGTTTGAGACACTGGAACCAATTTGGAGAGGGTGGTATTTTCTGAGACAGAACTGAATATCTATCATCTGAAATCTTGCCCCCTGGACCACTGCTGTGGATGCTGCCATGTGACCCAGTAACTGTAGAAAGCATCTGGCTGGACGAGAAACTAGAGGACAAAAAGAGGAAGCCAGGGTGATAAGGGGCTGAATCCTTGCTAGAGGGAGAAATGCTCTTGCCTGAATAGTGTCTAGTTCCACCCCTATGAAAGTGAGAAGCTGGGCTGGTTCCAGAACAGACTTTTCTAGGTTCAGAATGAAGCCCAAGGAGTCTATAAAGTTTTTGAGTGCCCTCAAAGGATGACTTGACTGGGTTTGAGGACTGGTCTACTAGGAGCCAGTCGTCCAGGTATGGGAACATACGAACATACGAAATTTGCCAGCAGATAAAGGCCTATAGGTCTATCAAGTCTGCTCAAATGTGCAGCTAGCACCCCTTATTCTGCAGCTACCCCTCCATTCCACCCTTCCCCTTTATTAACCCTCCCCCTCGTCCTGTCCCATCCTCGTTTGAAGCAGTCCACTGTTCTACTGCATACCACTTCAGCAGGTAACGCATTCCACCCAGCCACCACCCTCTCTGTAAAAAAGTGTCTCCTCGTCTCCCTCCTGAACCTTCCTTGCTCCAGTCTCATATCATGGCCCCTGGTGTCTCTCCTCCCTTACTTTGAACAGCCCCTCTGTACCTGTCTTGTTTATTCCTTTCATATATTTAAAGGTTTCAATCATGTCACCCCTGTCTCTCCTCTCCTCCAGTGAGTACATGTTCAACTCCTTCAACCTCCTCTCGTATGATAAGTCCCCCAGCCCCTTGATCATCTTTGTTGCTCTGCGCTGCACCCCCTCCAGTAACTTAATGTCCCTCTTCAGATACGGACGCCAGTACTGCACGCAGTACTCCAGGTGTGGTCTAACTAATGACCTATACAGTGGCAGAATCACCTCCCCCCTCGAGGATATACCCCTTGCAATACAACCCAGCATTTTGTTGGCCTTTGCAGCTGCCTTCCTACATTGTGCCGAGTTGTTCATTGACCCTGTAATGAGCACACCCAGATCCTTCTCCTTCTCCTCTGTCTGGGCTAGCTGCACTCCCCCTAGCTGGTAACTCCTCCTTGGGTCTTTCATCCCAAAACGCAGCACCTTGCACTTTTGGCATTAAAGCCCAGTTGCCAGGTATCTGACCAGGTTTCAAGCTTTGCCAGATCATCCTGCAACCCCTGCCATCCCCTAGGTCATCCACCACCGCTACTACCTTGGTATCATCAGCAAATAGACTGATCTTGCTCTTGATGTCCCATGATATGTCTGCAATGAATATCCCAAACAACACTGGTCCCAACACTGAGCCCTGTGGAACACCGCTCATCACTGCCCTTGGGTGTGGGAGCTCCCCACCCACCACCACCCTCTGTTGCCTTCCCTGCAGCCAGTTTCCTACCCATCTCACCAGCTTTGCATCCGCCCCTGTGCCTACTTACTTCCTTCCCAGCCTTCCATGTGGCACTGAGTCGAATGCCTTACTGAAGTCCAGATACAGGACATCCACTGCATGGCCCCTGTCCAGTTGCCTAGTTACCCAGTCATAGAACTCGACCAGGTTGGTTTGGCAGGATCTGCCACATATGAAGCCATGCTGTCTGCTGTCCTGTAGTCCTTTGGCCTCTAGGAGGGCCACCAGCCTCTCCTTCAGGATAGTCTCCATTAGCTTACCCACGATGGATGTGAGGCTCACTGGTTTGTAGTTCCTCGGTTCATCCTTGGGGCCACTCTTGTGGAGGGGCACCACATGAGCCATCCTCCAGTCCTGAGGTACACACCCCGAATGTAGTGAGGCATTAAATAGGTCTGCCAAAGGTCCTGCAAGGACCTCTGCCAGCTCTTTCAGTACCCTAGGGTGGATGCCATCTGGGCCTGGCGCCTTGTCCACCCTCAGTGCCTTCAAACCCTCTCAAACTCTGCTCTCCAACAGAACAGAAGAATACCTTGTCTCTTGAGGAATGTCACCACTACTGCAAGACCCCTGGAACAGATGTGAGGCCGAAAGGCATAGCTGAATTGGTAATGGCCTGCGGGCAACTTGAACCTGAGGTACTTTCTGTGAGAATGTCCAATAGGTATGTGGAAGTAGGCATTCTTGAGATCCAGAGAGGCTAGCCAGTCTTCTGGTCTCAGAGAGGGAAGAATTACTCCTAGAGTCTCACCATTTTGAGCTCTGGTTTTGTTAGATGTTTATTCAGGTAGTAAGTAATGTAAACTAAATGTTTTTAAGTGCCTTTCAAAAACCAAGGCACTGTACAACAAAAAGATCAAACCATACAATCAGATAAACATACATGAATGTTAAGTTCTTTAAGTACATCAGGGAGAAAAGGAGCTGTAAGGATTAGGAAGGAGGGGGGTTGGGTGGAAGCAGGGTGCGATAAGGCGGAAGCACTAAATGAGTACTTCTGCTCAGTATTTACTAAAGAGAAGAGGGGGGTGACACCCAAGGTGGCAGAAATGGCAGAAGCGGGGGGAGTGGTGACAGATGGGGAAATCATGGAGAGCAGAGTTCGAGAGGGTTTGAAGGCACTGAGGGTGGACAAGGCGCCAGGCCCAGATAGCATCCACCCCAGGGTACTGAAGGAGCTGGCAGAGGTCCTTGCAGGACCTTTGGCAGACCTATTTAATGCCTTACTACATTCGGGGTGTGTACCTCAGGACTGGAGGATGGCTCATGTGGTGCTCCTCCACAACAGTGGCCCCAAGGATAACTGGGAAACTACAGACCAGTGAGCCTCACATCCATCGTGGGTAAGCTAATAGAGACTATCCTGAAGGAGAGGCTGGTGGCCCTCCTACAGGCCAAAGGACTACAGGACAGCAGACAGCATGGCTTCACACGTGGCAGATCCTGCCAAACCAACCTGGTTGAGTTCTATGACTGTGTAACTAGGCAACTGGACAGGGGCCATGCAGTGGATGTCCTGTATCTGGACTTCAGTAAGGCATTCGACTCAGTGCCACATGGAAGGCTGGGAAGGAAGTTAGTAGGCACAGGGGCGGGTGCAAAGGTGGTGAAATGGGTAGGAAACTGGCTGCAGGGAAGGCAACAGAGGGTGGTGGTGGGTGGGGAGCTCTCACACCCCAGGGAAGTGACGAGCGGTGTTCCACAGTGCTCGGTGTTGGGACCAGTGTTTGGGATATTCTTTGCAAACATATCATGGGACATCAAGAGCAAGATCAGTCTGTTTGCTGATGATACCAAGGTAGGCGCTCTGGTGGATGACCTAGGGGGATGGCAGGGGTTGCAGGATGATCTGGCAAAGCTTGAAACCTGGTCAGACACCTGGCAACTGGGCTTTAATGCCAAAAAGTGCAAGGTGCTGCATTTTGGGATGAAGAACCCAAGGAGGAGTTACCAGCTAGGGGGAGTGCAGCTAGCCCAGACAGAGGAGGAGGAGAAGGATCTGGGTGTGCTCATTACAGGGTCAATGAACAACTCGGCACAATGTAGGAAAGCAGCTGCAAAGGCCAACAAAATGCTGGGTTGTATTGCAAGGGGTATATCCTCGAGGAGGGAGGAGGTGATTCTGCCATTGTATAGGTCATTAGTTAGACCACACCTGAAGTACTGTGTGCAGTACTGGCGTCCGTATCTGAAGAGGGACATTAAGTTACTGGAGGGGGTGCAGCGCAGAGCGACAAAGATGATCAAGGGGCTGAGGGACCTATCATACAAGAGGAGGTTGAAGGAATTGAACATGTACTCACTGGGGGAGAGGAGAGACAGGGGTGACATGACTGAAACCTTTAAATACATGAAAGGAATAAACAAGACGGGTACAGAGGGGCTGTTCAAAGTAAGGGAGTGGAGGGCCACCAGGGGCCATGATATGAGACTGGAGTGAGGAAGGTTCAGGAGGGAGATGAGACACTTTTTTTACAAAGAGGTTGGTGGCTGGGTTGAATGCGTTACCTGAAGTGGTTTGCAGTAGAACAGTGGACTGCTTCAAATGAGGATGGGACAGGACAAGGGTGAGGGTTAATGAAGGGGAAGGGTGGAAGGGAGGTGCAGCTGCAGAATAAGGGGTGCTAGCTGCACATTTGAGCAGTCTTGATAGACCTCTAGGCCTTTATCTGCTGGCAAATTTCATACGTTCGTATTAAAAACCTTCAGAAAAAACTTTAAGAAACAAATAGGTTTTGAGCTCAGATTTAAAACTCCAGACGGTCAGATATTCTCTTATCCGACAAGGTAGAGAATTCCACAGGGAAGGGACAGCATAGGAAAATGCACTCGGCCCAGATATTTTTAACCGAACCCTAGGAATTGCTAGCAATCCCTCTTCCGCAGATTGAAGTGAGCAGGAAGGGGCAGTAGAGAGTAAGCAGATCTTGCAAATACTGGGGTCCCTGTTCATGTAGGGCTTTATAGGTCAGTAACCCGACCTTAAAGGTGATCCGCCACTGAACAGGCAGCCAGTGCAGTTCGTGAAGCACAGGCATAATATGACTAGTCCTGGACGTACCAGTCAAAAGCCTGGCCGCTGTGTTCTGCACTAGCTGCAAGTGACAGATAGCAACCCCCGGAAGCCCTAGGTAAAGGGAATTGCAGTAGTCAAGGCGGGTGGTTATAAAGGCGTGGACCAATGTAGGAAGGTCAGCCAGAGGAACCAGGTGTTTCACCCGGGTGATATTCCTAAGATGATAAATGGAAGATTTGATAACGGCAGACACCTGTGATTTCAGGGTCAAACCGTCATCAAAAATAATGCCCAAGTTACGCACCCGGTCTGAGGTAAAGAGCTGGACACCATCAGCTCATAAGCCTGATGGAAGCCCAGCCCTAAGACCTGCCTCAGGGCGACCTGGGTCCACAACCAACACCTCGATCTTATCCGGATTTAACCTCAGCCAGCCAGTGCTCATCCTGCCCAGAAATAAAGGACAGATACAGTTGGGCATCATCTGCATAGCAGTGAAAACCCAAACTGTATCACCTAATGATATCACCCAATGGCAGCATGTACACTGCAAACAACATGGGTGCCAAAATGGAGCCCTGCGGCACCCCACAGGGCAGTGAGATGGTGTCAGAGGAATGAATTCCAGTGACAACCCTCTGTGTCCTGCCTGTAAGGAAAGATTGAAACCAGCGTAGAACTGTACCAGACAGTGCACAAAGAAGCCACAGGCACTTCAAAAGCACACCATGGTGCACAGTATCAAATGCTGCAGAGAGATCGAGAAGGACTAAAATAGTACAAGCCTCTCAATCTCTCGCAATTAGATCATTTAAAACCTGGACCAGGGCGGTCTCAGTGCTATCTTTTTTCCTAAACCCAGACTGGAGAACGTCATAGACATTGTGGGTAGTAAGATGGTCATCCAGCTGCAATGCAACCACCTTCTCAAATACCTTAACTATAAAGGGTAGGTTAAAGACAGGTCTATAGTTAGCTAGACAGCAATCTAGCAAATTGTAGCAATTTGTTTACTTCCAGTTCCAGCAGAATTCTTCCTGTGGGAAAATGGGCTGGGAAACTCTTGAGTTTCTGCAGTTTGGGGAATATTTTGAACTGGAGGGACAACCCCCTGGCCCACCACCATCATGATCCAATTTTGTCTGTGGTAATGTTTACCCATTCCTGGAAGCAGTGAGCCAGCCGTCTCCCAATGGCAACAGTTGGACAACCAGGGCTGAATTTTTAGGAGGGGTTTGGTTTGGCTGAGGCTTGGTGGCTGGTGCTGCTGCAGCACACCTGGAGACCCTCATAAGGGGTGTAGGGTCTAAGATAGTGCCGGCCCAGTGGTGCTGAGGGTGGAGGTGCTGGACGCCACACCTGGCGCCACGACGGTGACCCGGGTTCAGGAATGGACTTTGGTCATTCAGGGGTTGGCCGGGGTGAGGAAGTATTGAGCATCTGACGATAGCTCTCCTTCCTCGGGAGAGGGGGGGACAACACAGCGCGCTGCAGAATGACACCCAGTGGAGGCTTGGAGTCAGCACAGGCATGCTGCTCAGAATGAAGTGGACCCACACAAAGCGCAAGACTTTCTACGCGGAGGCATGGGCAGTCATCCTGCCCATTGTACATGTGTAGGGCTGGGGAGAAAACCAGAGGAAAACACCTCGCGGTGGTAGGATGGCAACCAAGCGCTGCAGGCTCCACACTGGTGGCCAAGTAGCCATTCCAAGCCATGGATGGGTATGGTAAAATCCCGGAAGAGCCAAGTGATGGGGCTGGTAGGATGTGGGCCACCATGGTGTGATCAGGGAGTTGTTAAAAAAAAAAAAAATAATAAAATAAAAAAAAAATAAAAAAATTTGTAGCCCCTACCCCTGCCTTCCCTACCATAAGGTCTGTAGGAAGTGGAGACCTTTTCTTTATCAATGTTTTTTAAGTGGCTTTGTAGTCATCTACTACCTTTTTCTTGCATGCCTTTGTTTTGTCACTAAAAAGTGAATTTCCTTTGAATTGGAAATCCACGGCCTTGGTCCAAGTGTCCTGGGAAAGGATGGTTGCCCTTATCCAGGAGGATCTCCTTGATGACTTTGGCACGGCCTTCAACAAGATGAGGAAGATAGTAAGGGAGTCAATGGAGAGTAAAATGAATATGGGGCAGTGGAGGAGTTATGGGAGGCCATCAAGGGTACTGCAAGCTGCTGAAGCGTGCATAAAAAAGGTTAGGAAGAGCAAGAATAGGAAGAGACTGCTTTGGTTTACAAAGGAGGTTGTGGGGGCAGTGGGAAAGGGGGACGTTTTTCAGAAAATTGAAGAGGATACTCGGTGAGAAAGATGAGGAAGAGTCTAGGGAAAAGGAGTCTAGCAGGAAAGAAGATGAGAAGGGCAAAAGCAGATATTGAGGAGAAAATAGCAAAAAAAGGCCAAAATGGGGAAAAAAAACCTTTTCAGACATGGGAGAGGAGGAGGACAAGGCAGGGGATTACTAGAATGGGGGTGGGAGGGATAGAATTGGAAAGGGACTGTGAAAAAGCAGAACTATTAAATAAGTACTTTAACTCTGTATTCATGGAGGACAGTAGGGGACCTGAGCTAAAGTCGAATGGGAAGGAGGGCAAATGGGTGGCTCTCAGCCCGCTCACTGTGGACAGGGTTAGGGCAGAGCTAGACAGACTGAGCATGGACAAGGCAATGGGGCCAGATGGGTAACACCCCAGAGTGATCAGAGAATTGAAAGAGTTGGCTGCATGCTTGACAAGGCTCTTCAATTTGTCCCTGGATACAGAGAGTGTGCCGGAGAACTGGAAGGGGGTGGACATGGTGCCTTTAGACAAGGGAGGTAGTAAAGAGGTGAAGGAGAACTAGCGACCTGTCAGCCTCACATCAGCAGTGGGGAAGGTAATGGAGGCATTAATCAAGGAGAGGGTGGTGGATTATCTGGAAGAGAGTGGCTTGCAGTACAGCAGGCAGCATGGCTTCAAGATGGGGAAGTCATGCCAGACAAACCTGAGTTCTTTGATTGGGTGACTCGGGTGACTGACCGGGGTGGGGGAGGGGTTGGACGTGGCCTACCTGGACTATCGTAAAGTCTTTGACATCGTCCCCCATAGGAGGCTGGTAAGCAAGATGGAAAGCCTGGGGTTTTGTGGGAAAATAGGCTGGGTGGAGGCCTGGCTGGCAGGAAGAACTCAGAGGGTGGTGCTTAACAGGGTGCACTCTGGGATGGCAAGGGTGAAGAGTGGAGTGCCACAGGGGTCAGTTCTGGGTCCGCTTCTCTTAGACATCTACATTAGTGATATTGCAGAGGGTTTGAGGGGGAGGGTGTGTATTTGCTGATGATACAAAAAAATGCAATAGGGTGGACACCCTAGGGTGGGGTGGAGGATATGAGGGAGGAGTAGATGCTCGAGAAATGGTCTGGGACACAGCAGCTGAAATTTAATGTCAAGAAGTGCGCTATGATGTACTTGGGGAGTAAAAGTAGACAAGCAGGATATACCCTAGGTGGGGAGGAAATCAAAGGAACAGGAGAGGGATCTGGGGATCAGGCTCCTCGAACCTTAATGTAGGAATCCAATGCAGCAGGGCGGTGGGAAAGGTCAATGGAATGTTGGCATACATAGGCAAGGGCATTACTAGCAGAAAGAGGGAGGTTTACAAAGCCATGGGGAGGCCTGAATTGGAGTACGGGTTCAGTTCTGAAGGCCACATCTCCGCAAGGATATAGATGCATTGGAGAGGGTTCAGAGAAGGGCAACAAAGATGGTGCAGGGTGTGTAGGGAAAGATATATGAGCAGCAGTGTAAGGAGCTGGATCTGTACACACTGGAGACAAGGAGGGAAAGGGGAGACATGATTGAAACTTATAAATATGTAAAGGGGCTCAATAAAGTGAGAAAAGAGGGTTTACTTAAGAGGAAGGAGGGGGTCAGAACTAGAGGACACAGCCTCAGACTGCAAGGAAAAAGATACAGGGGCAATGTGAGAGGGCGCTTCTTCACGGAGAGGGTGGTGGAGTCCTGGAACAGACTACCAGACGGAGTGGTGGGGCTAAATCGGTGGAGGAATTCAAGAGGACTTGGGACAAGCATATGAGGCCGAGTACCGGGGGGGGGGGTGTAAGGGAAAAATGGGGCAGTATGGTCCTTTTCTGCCGTCAAGCTTCTAGGATTCCATGATATGATTTCTATGACAGTGCATGGGCCAAGACCGTTGAAGCAGATTCATTAATGTCCAGAGTCACGTGGAACTGGTATTTGGTGGTATCCAGGGCCAACTTTGCTGTGGAAGCCAGATCCTGTGTAAACTCAGCCTTAGCCAGTATTGCATTCCACAGTGGTTTCTGGTACTGGGCTGTATGTACTGAGTAACTGCCTGTCTAAAGAGCAGGGAAGCTGTTGTATAAACCTTTATGGCCATAGTATCCAATTTTCTGGAGTTCTTATCAGGAGGCTGTACAGAGAAAGGGACCTTAGCCCTCTCACAGGCAGCCGCTTGGACTACACCTTGAAGATTAGGGTGAGCAACAGGTATTCCACCACCCCCATCTGTCCACCTGATACTTTCTTTCAATCTTTTTATCTATGCCTGCAGCTGAAGTAGGTGTAGCCATGATTTCTGAAGTGACATTTTGTAGTGATTAGTGTATGGTGACCAGCAGCCTTTGTGTAGGAGCTAGCCCCATCATAACCAGCTTTCTCCTCCTCGTCCTCTTGTTTCCTGTGGGGGATGTCGAGGGTGCTCACCATTTGTCTAATGAAAGAAGAATGTGATGAAGAATCCTCTGTGCTCCTTGGAAGGGAGCCAAACTCCTGCTCATGTTAACAGTCTGGTTTAATAGCTTCAGAGGGAAGACGAGAAAAAAACTGTCCACCATAGTAATGTTATTTCTTCTAATGGAGTCTTCTTGCTGTATTCAGACATAATGCAGTTAGCCCCAGCACTTGAACTGCCCCGGAGAGGAAAGAGTTAACTCTATGCAGAAGCATAGAATGTTGAGCTCAAGCTCGGTTTTCAAACCTCTGTCTGTGGTACTTCCCAGTGTAACCGTCAGATTCTTAAGAGCTAACTAACTATACTAAAGTATGGAAATTGTTCAAAATATAGCCAAAGGGCAAAATATTTCTTTTTGGGCCCCAAAAGACTCAAGTCGAGAACCCAAGAAGGAAAGATAGTGACAATATTAAAGTAAAACACCAGCAAAAAATAACATCTACCCCACCCAAGAGGGAGGGTACAAGGTACACCCCTGAGGTGCAACACTGTACCTACCAGCCCACTTCCCAAAACCAGGTTCCGAGAGGGGAATGGGGTCTGAATACACCAAGACTCCATTAGAAGAAACATTACTATGGTGAGCAATTTTTTTCTTCAAACATGAAGTCTTGCTGTATTCAGACATAATGGAGACTACCAAGCAGTTCTCTGTGGAGGAGGGAATGCAGAACCTACTTTGGGAAGAGGCTCTGCAGTACTGCTGTACCAAACCTAGCATCACTCCTAGCCTGGATGTTCAGGGAGTAATGCTTGGTGAAAGTATGTACTGTTTTCCAGGTGGCGGCTTTGCAGATCTCTAACAAAGGTATATTTCTGGCCGCAGCTAGAGAAGCAGCTGTAACCCTGGTCAAATAAGCCCTCAGGCCTGAAGGGGGCGTCCTACCCAACTTGTCATAACAAAATTGTATACGAGAAATAATCCACCTGGTAATAGTTCTCTTAGTGGCAGGCTTACCTTTCCCCACTTCACCATAAGTGAGAAACAATTGAAGACAGTCATTTCTATGTGCCTTAGTATGCTCAATGTAGTAGCTAAGGGCCCTCAATATCCAGACAGTGTAACCTTCTTTCACCTGAAGAAGAATGGTCAATGAAAAAAACAGGGAGAGATATAGACTGGTTCAGATGAAAATCTGAAACCACTTTGGGCAAGAACCTCCTATTGGTTCTGAGGACCACTTTGTCCCTATGGAAGGAGATGAAGTCAGGTTCCACTGACAGAACCTGTAACTCACTAATTCGCCTGGGAGAAGTAATAGCTACCAGGAACACAGTTTCCCAGGTCAAGTACTTCAATTCAGCTGAAGCCAGAGGTTCAATTGTGGCTGCATTAGCTGAGCTATGCAGACATGAAGATCCCAAGGCAGAGTGGTCTCCCTAAAGGGAGGGTTAATGTGAATCAGACCATTGAAAAACTTTCTGAAAACAGGATGAGATGCCAGGGAAGTGCCCTTTCCTGCTGAGAGGAATGCAGAGACCGCTGCTAGATGAACCTTCAGAATAGCAGGCCTAAGGCCTAAACCATTGAGATGAACTAGATAGTCTAAGGTTGTGGAAATGTCTGCAGAATCTGGCAGGATGCCTTTCTGAGAGCACCAAATACTGAACCTTTTCCATTTAGAGTTGTAAGTTTTTCTAGTGGAAGGTTTCCTGGAGGCCTTCAGAATATCCAGAATTCCCTGAGAAAGATGTAGAGCTGCATATTCTAACTCTTCAAGAGCCAGGCCTTGAGATGGAGAGAATGGAGATTGGTGTACCAGATCCAACCCTGGGAGGAGAAGAAAAAATTACTCACCTTAGTAATGTTGTTTCTTCTAATGGAGTCTTGCTATATTATGACAATTGCAGTTTGTCCCACCATTAGAAATAGAATTTTGGCACGAGAGCAGCTCTACGAGCCAAACTCACTAAGATCTGTGTGGAAGCTGTAACCTACACTAGCCAAATGGCTACCTAAATAATAACAACCATTGACAGTCCCAACACCCAAGACTCAAGTCAGGGGACCAGAAATACTAACACCATTCTAATAATATGAAAATGGAACATAAGTATAATAAAACACACACGCATAACACATACACACCCCCAAAGCCCCAAAGGGGACAAAAATGCTAACAGGACATAAGTAATGCCCACACTAAGTGCCCGCACCCCACCAAGTAGAGAGATTCTGAGAGGGGCAGGTTGGGGAGGTTAACATAGCAAGACTCCATTAGAAGAAACATTACTAAGGTGAGTAATTTTTCTTCAAACAACATGAAGTCTTGCTTATTATAGACATTAAAGAATACACAGCAGTACCTCCATGGAGGAGGGCAGAACCTACTTAGGGAATAGGCTCTGAAGAACAGCTGTGCCAAACTGAGCATCTCTCCTGGCCTGGACATCCAGGAGTAATGCTTGGTAAAGTGTGTACCGCTTTCCAAGTAGCAGCCTGGCAAATCTCTAATAAAGGATGTCTCTGGCAGCAGCTAGAGATGCAGCTGTACCCCTGGTAGATTGAGCCCTCAAACCGGGGCGGGGGGGGGCTCTACCCACTTTCTGATAACAAAATTGGATACAAGAGACAATCCACCTGGCAATTGATCTCTTAGTGGCAGGTTTGCCTTTCCTAACTTCACCATAGGTAAGGAAAAGTTGGAGGGATTCGAACCTGTGACCTTTGGTATGCTCTATATAGTAACTAAGAGCTCTCTTAACATCCAGGCTGTGCAACCTCCTCTCACCAGAAGAGGAGTGATCAGTGAAAAATACTGGAAGGAGATAGATTGATTAAGATGAAATCTGAAACCACCTTAGGCAAAACTTCCTATTAGTCCTAAGGACTACCTTATCCCTGTGGAAAGAAATAAAGTCAGTCTCCACTGACAAGGCTTGCAACTCACTTATGCGTCTGGCAGAAGTGATAGCCACTAGAAAAACAGTTTTCCAAGTTAGGTACTTAAGCTCCGCAGAAGACAGAGGTTCAAAAGGGGGTTGCATTAACTGGGCAATGCAAACATTAAGGTCCCAAGCAGGGGCCGGTTCTCGAAAGGGTGGATTAGCATGGAGTAATCCCTTAAAAAAATGAAAATTACGTACCTACCGTAATTCTTGATCTTCTTGGACGAGTCTCCACCACTCATTCACACTAGTGGGATTAGCGCCGGAGGCACTAGGACCCATCGGGAGCAAACTTTTTGCTGGAGGGTCGGCTCGAGAGATGGCGCCGCGAGCAGCGGCTCGAGCGGTAATGACTATCTCGGCGACGACCCTCCAACCGCCTCAGTACCTTTTTTACCAAGGAGGTGCAGCGCAACTAACGTAAAGAGTAAACCTAACATTAAAAACGGACATAAGATAGTCCATACGACCCGTGTAAGAAGGGTCAGCAAAGAAGTCTTCACGGCCTAAAGATTTGAGGGAGTGAAGACCAACACAGGTGAGCTTGGGGATGGAGGATAGAATGAGTGGTGGAGACTCGTCCAAGAAGATCAAGAATTACGGTAGGTAAGTAATTTTCATATCTTCCTGGACATAAGTCTCCACCACTCATTCACACTAGTGGGAGAGTACCAAGCTGATAATCCCCCAAAAGGGCGGCAGGAGAGCCAGAGCTCACGCGACTAAGATAGAAGTCCATTAAGGATAGTTCTGCCGAATGCGGAATGCCGCCTGGCATGAACATCCAGTGCATAATGCTTAACGAGGGTATGCACTGAGCTCCAGGTGGCGGCGTTGCAGATATCTGCAATTGGAACATTGCGACTTTCCGCTAGGGATGCCGCAGAACCATTTAGTAGAGTGAGCGTACGCTCTACCTTCTAATTTAACTTGAGCCATGGAATAGCAGTGTCGAGGCATGCCACTAACCATGATGAGATGCATCTGATAGCGACAGGTTGACCCAGCCGGGTGTCACTGAAAGAAACAAACAGTTGCTGAGTCTTGCAAAAATTCTTGGTTCTATCTAAATAGAACTGCAAAGCTCTCTTAACATCCAAGGAATGAAGAGCTCGTTCCCCTTCATTTTGGAAATTAGCGAAGTAATAGGGAAGTACCAGAGGTTGGTTTAGATGGAATTCTGACACAACCTTGGGAAGAAATTTAGGATGAGTACAGAGAACTACCTTGTCTTTATGGAATACAGTATATGGAGGGTCCGTAACCAGGGCATGTATCTCAGAGACCCCATGGCTGAGGTAATGGCCACCAGGAAGGCAGTCTTCCAGGTAAGAAATTTTAGCTCACAGGTAGCTAGGGGTTCAAAGGCTTCCGAGTGAGCATGTCCAGCACCAGGTTAATGTCCCAGGCTGCAACTGGACGCTTAACAGGGGGTCTGGTATGAAGAATCCCCTTAAGAAATCTCTTCACCATAGGTAACTGAGCCAGAGTCAAGGAAGAAACTGGCTCATGGAACGCTGAGATGGCACTAAGGTGAACTTTAACTGTGGAGTACTGGAGACCTGAGTTTGATAGGTCCAAAAGATACTCAGAACCTTGTCAGGAGGACAGGAAAAGGGATTCCAAGAGGACTTTTGCACACAAGAGAGAAAACGCTTCCATTTGAAGCATATGCTGGTGTGGCTGGCTTCCGAGCAGCCAGAAGGATGTCTGAGACTCTCCAGAGACGTTGAACCGATTCACTTCTACCTCTTCAGGAGCCAAGCATGAAGGTGAAGTGATTTCAGGTTGGGATGGACCAACGAACCCTGAGTCAAAAGATTGATTTGCAAGGGAAGTGGTCTCGGAGAGGCTGCCAACATACTGTTGAGTAGAGGAAACCATAGTTGCCGAGGCCAGGAGGCAGCGATGAGAATCATTTTGGTCCCCTGAGACTCGAACTTGAGGAGTACTCTCTGGATTAGAGGAAGCGGTGGAAAGGCGTAAAGAAAGCGTTTTGTCCACCGCAGCCTGAACGCATCCTGACAGAAAATGCCAGGCCTTGGATTTCTGGAGCAGAAGAGAGGCAGTTTTGCGTTGAGTGGGGATGCAAAAAGGTCCAGGTCTGGAGTCCCCCACTCTTCGAACAGAGACCGAGCTACGGCTGGATCAGAGACCACTGTGAGGTCTGCCTCCGGTCTGCTGAGTGATCTGCTAGGTCGCTTTGTATACCTGGCAGATAAACCGCTGAATCAGAGACTTGTGCTCCAAGCACCACTCCCACACCCTCATTGCTTCCTGCAAAGGGATAAGAATGAGCACCGCTTTGCTTGTTGATGTAATACATCACAGCTTTGTTGTCCGCTTGAAGGAGAACGTCTTGTGACAAAGGACAGCCTTCAGAGCTCGGATCGCATAGAGGACCGCCTCATCTCTAGGACATTTATGTGGAGATGAGTTTGAACTGAGTCCATACACCTTGAGTGTGGAGGAGTGACAGTGAGCTCCCATCCCATTAGCGATGGCCTGTGGTGATGGAGATCTGATGATCCGGGGAAGCAAAGGGGAATCCTTCCAGGAGATTGCTCTCTTGAGACCACCAGGTGAGAGACCTTCAAGGGCTCCGTCACCTTGATGGGATAAGACTGGGGGTGAGAGGTCGGAGACCACTGAGTGGAGAGCATCCATTGGGTGGTTCTCATGTGCAACCGGGCCAGGGGTACAGTGAACACCGAGGACGCCATGAGACCCAACATGCGTTGCATCGAGAGCTGTAACCGATTGGTTCTCCCGATGTAGCGGGCCATCCGAAGGATGTCGAGTCTTCTGTCCTCTGGAAGGAAAGCCTTCATGGAAGAGGTGTCTAGAAGCGTCCCTGAAAGGAGCCTCTGGGAGGCTGCAGTTCAGATTTTTCAAATTCAGCAGAACTCCCATGGACGTAAGAAGACGAGAAGTTGTTTGCACGGCTTCCAAAGTCACTTGGCTGGAAGGGCTTGCTAGAAGCCAATCGTCCAGGTAGGGAAACACTCGAAGTCCGATCTTCCTGAGATGCGCCGCGAGAACTGCACAACACTTTGTAAAAATTTGCGGCGCCGAGGATAGCCCAAAGGGCAGGACTCTGAACTGATAATGCTGACCCAAAGCTACAAACCTGAGGAACTTGAGGTGGGTCGGGTGGATGGGGATATGCTGGTAAGCATCCTGCATATCCAGGGAGGCCAGCCAGTCGTGCTGATGCAGCAAGGGTAACAGGGTACCTAGGGAAATCATTTTGAATTTCTCCCTGGGGAGAAATTTGTTTAACTTTCTGAGGTCTAGAATGGGGCGCATCCCCCCAGATTTCTTTGGAACCAGAAAGTAATGGGAGTAGAACCCTGTGTTTCGCAGATGCGGGGGCACCAGTTCTATTGCCCTGTTGTTTAGAAGGCCCTGGATCTCGGCAGTGAGGAGGTCTGACTGAGAGGCAGACAACCTGGGTTGTTGTCTGGGAGGACAATTCGGGGGGGTTTCCAAGAAATTGAGAGAATAACCCTCGCGAATTATCCGAAGGACCCATTTGTCCGAAGTTATGGACTTCCACTGGTTGTAGAAGTACATCAGACGACCTCCCACCGGAGGAGAAAGTTCCACCTCGGGCAATGTGGATGGAACTTGGGCCAGCAATTCATAAGGTGGCGCTGGGGGCTTTAGGCCCCTGCGCTTTCTGCTGCGCTTTCTTTTGAGGTTGGGCAGGTTGGCTTTTATGGAAGCTTCCCCTGCCTCTGCCTCGAAAGGACTGACGACTATGAAACTGACGTCTGTTCACATGCCCCCGAGAGGGGCAGGCGGAGGTCTGGCCAACTTAATGGCCGATCTAGTCTTCTGAGTGGCCTCTAAGGTTTGCTCCACCTGAGGGCCAAAAAGATAGGAGCCATCAAAAGGCAGCGCCATTACCTGCTGCTGAGCATCATTCATGAAGCCAGAAGTGCGCAGCCAGGAATGGCGCTGAGTACAAATCTCGCGGCTGCTGAGCGAGAAGCAGTGTTGAAAGCGCCCATGGCGGCTTTGACCTGTTGGTTATTGGACTCAATACCTCTAATAACGGTCAGAAGAAGCTCTGACTTGAGTCCGAATCTGGAAGAGCTTCAACCATTCTTTTCATAGAGTGCCACAGGATATACTCATACTGAGAAAATAGCCTGATAACTGGCAATATGCATACTTAGAGTGGAGGCAAAGACTCTCTTACCTAATGTATCAATCTTACGAGACTCTTTGTTAATAGGTCGAGCTGTAGAAGTTTGAGGAAGAACGACCTTGTCATTCTCTGCCAGGACTACAATAGGATCCGCAAAGGCTTGGGATGCCAAAATGGGACGATCCTTGGGAGCTGAATACTTCTTATCAATGGATTTAGCCACTGAGGGAATAAGAGCAGGATTATTCCATACCATTTGAGACAGCGATCTCAAAGGAAGGCTGGATCGGAGGAGTCAAATCTGTAGGGATCTCAAGCATGAAGATACTGGAGTCTTAATATCTTCCCAGGATCGATGTCTGTAGTCTGAGAGAAAGAGTGGATCTCAGGTTCTTCAACAGAGACTTAAAGACAGGTCCTCGACCACAGGCTCTGTAGCAAAGAAAGATCCTGTTTCTCCACTTCATCACCCAACCAAGGTCTGGGTCAGGCTCAACATCATCTCCTGATGGTCCAGGAAGGACTGTTTGGACAGGAAAGGAGGAAAATTAGGAGGGAGGAAATAGCAGAAAACAAGGAGAGTCTCCGAGGCCCCAGGCACCGAGAAGGCAAAGCCGGTTGAAAGCGGCACCGAGGAGGGGCACGCACACCGAAAGGCACTGCAGCCCATAGCACCCCGGCGCATACGGCACCCGCCAGACAAGCGGCGCCGCCGCTAAACCCGATAGCACTGCCACGAGACCACGCGGCGCCGCGGACGGCACTGCAAGGCCCAGCGGCACCGACAAGCCAACAGACCCTGCGGAAGGTGCCGGAAACGCCACAGGAACCTGGAAAGCTAGAGAAGGAAAAAAACCAGGAGATAAGGGCATTGGTGTGGCCCCCTGCGCCGCAGCCATGTGAAGGGGAGAACACCTAAGCACGGAGTCGCTGGCACCGAAGAAGGCGCCGCGCGACTAGGCAGGTCCAACTGCCTACCTGATCGCCGGAGAAGCCCGAGGGCTCCGTGGCAACCGAGCCAGGCAGAAGAACCAACCTCCGAGCCCATCGCTCCATAAGAGCGGCCCACTGATGAAACTGCTCATCTGGAGCCCTACCTATAGGTGGGGAAGGGCTCCGATGTCGAGGACGACGGTTACCGGAAGTTGGCGACTCCGAAGAAGGAGACCGGCAACTAGCAACGATAACCGACCGTCGACGCGCAGACATACCAGAGGGCGACCTCGAGTGATGCCTTCTCTTTTTTGACCTGTGGGCCGAAGAAGAGCTCGAGGCCGAACGGTGCCGAGAATGCGACCGTTTATTTTTATGCCGATGGGGACCGCCCATCCCCCCGGGCATCGGACTGACCGTTGTCGGAACCCCGCTGAGGAGAAGGAGGCTGACCGGATCCAGCCCGGCTGACTGAACAGCTTTCATACGAAGTCTCCCTACCGTCACCTGACCTGCTCATGGTCGACTCCGTCCAGTAGGCCGAGACTTCTTCAAGTAAGTTAAATTTAAAATAGTAGAAAAATTTAACGAAAACAGAATAAAATTAAGCGATACTACTATCGTGATAATGTTACAAAAAATAAACTGAAAACTATGCGCTAGATTGAAGTTTGACTCCCGACAGGCGAGCGACGTTGTCACTGAAGCGCACTCGACGGCGGGAAAAAAGGAACTGAGGCGGTTGGAGGGTCGTCGCCGAGATAGTCATTACCGCTCGAGCCGCTCCTCACGGCGCCATCTCTCGCGCCGAACCTCCAGCAAAAAGTTTGCTCCCGATGGGTCCTAGTGCCTCCGGCGCTAATCCCACTAGTGTGAATGAGTGGTGGAGACTTATGTCCAGGAAGATCTTGGAAAACACAGGATGAGAGGAAAGAGGGGATGACGTTCCTGTTGACACAAAAGCAGATACAGCTGCCAAATGAACTCTCAGGGTAGCTGGTCTGAGACCCAAGGAATTAAGATGTACCATGTAATCTAACAAAATGGGCAAATCAGCAGATTCTGGGGAAATATTTTTCCCAGCACACCAAATGGAAAACCTTTTCCATTTAGAATTATAAGTAGCCCTAGTGGAAGGCTTTCTAGAAGCCTTCAGGATCTCAAGAACACCCTGAGAGAGGTGAAAACAGCAAACTCTAACTCCTCAAGAGCCAGGCCTTGAGGTTGAGGGACTTGAGGTCCGGATACCAAACCCTTCCCTGGGCACAAGTCAACAGGTTGTGATTCCTGGGGAGGCACAGGGGAAGATGGACTGTCAGAGACAGAAGGAGTGGGTACCAGGGCTGCCTGGCCCAATATGGGGCAATCAGAATCACCCTGCAAGGCTGAGATCTGATTTTGACTACTACTTTGAATAGGAGAGGGAAGGGGGGGAGAGCATAGAGGAACTTCCCCTCCCAATCCAGAAGAAGGGCATCCAGGGGAACTGAGTCCAGTACTGGAGGCCTGCAACAGAACAGAGGAAGTTTGTGATTGTCTGGGGCTGCAAAAAGATCTATCTGAGGGGTGCCCCACCTGGCAAAAACTATCCCCAGCACTTGAGGATCCAGGGACCATTCGTGATGGCCCTGGGAAATCCTGCTGAGGGCATCCGCTAGTACATTATCCTTCCCTGGAAAGTGAACTGCTATGAGGGAAGTGTTCAGGGAATAGACCAGAGACCACAACTTCATTGCCTCGGTGCGCAAGGCCGAAGACAGAGTGCCCCCCGGTTGTTGATGTACCACATTGTTGTGGTGTTGTCTGTTCTGACTTGTATCACCTTATCGTGGACAGATGCAGAAAATGCTTGAAGAGCTAAAAAGACCGCTCTGAGTTCCAGCAAATTGATGTGGAGCAGAGATTCCTGGGGGACCAAACCCTGAGTGGAAAGGTCGCCCATGTGGGCCTCAAGCAGAAGGGAAGCATCTGTAGTGAGAGTCAAGTTGTGAGAAGGGGAAATGAAGGGACCCCGCTTAAATTGCTCTGATCCTGCCACCACTGGAGAGCTAGGATCAGGGTTCGAGTCACTGGGACCAACTTGGAAAGGGTCTCTACTCTGAGACCAAAAGGTTCTCAAGTGAAACTGAATGTCTCTCATCTGAAATCTGGCTCCCTGCACAACAGCTGTGGATGCAGCCATGTACCCCAGGAGCTGCAGAAAGTGTCTTGCTGGTCTAGAGACCTGCAGAGTGAGGAGGGGCCAGAGCCACTAAATTCCTTACCCTTTCTGGGGAAGAAAGGCTCTGCTAGCTTTGTGTCCAATTCTGCCCCTATAAAGGTGAGTACCTGGACTGGTTCCAGAACCGACTTTGGTAGGTTTAGCAGAAAACCCAGAGGTGAGAAGCTGCTGGGTGACCTGCAGGTGTGATTTTACCTGTTCTGGGGACTGGCCTACAATGAGCCAGTCGTCTAGATAGGAAAACAGCAATCCTCTGCCTCCTTAAGTGGGCCACTGCTAGACACTTTGTGAATACCCTTGGAGCAGAGTAAGGCTGTAGGGCATTGCTCTGAACTGGTAATGACCTGAGGGCAGTTCGAATCTGAGGTACTTTTGATGGGAGCTTCTGATTAGGACATGGAAATAGGCATCCTTGAGGTCCAGGAGGCTAGCCAGTCCCCTGGCCTTGGGAAAGTAAAATCATTGCCAGAGTTACCATTTGAACTTTGGTTTCAAAAGATGCTTGTTCAGATATCTGAGATCTAAAATGGGCCGCCATTCTCCTGTCTTTTGGGGTAAGGAAGTATCTGGAATACAGACCCCTGCCCTGATGCAGGGAGGAACCCTTTCACTGCTCTGAGAGCTAACAGGGATGAGACCTCTGTTTCCAGAGCGAGGTCTCTAAGTACTTGCAGGTAGAAAAGTCTGCTTCTCAACTTGGGAAACTTTTGAAGCTGAGAACCAGACCCTGGCTTACTACTTCCAGAACCCACTTGTCTGAGGTTAAAGAAGCCCAGTTCTGACTGAAGTAAGCCAGCCTGCCCCCCACTGGTACACAGGAGAATCGCCCTGGGCACCCCATCAGGGTTCCTGTTTCGTGCAGGAGCTTTAGGCTTGGGGTGGGAGCAGGTCTGCCCACCCTCTCCCTGCCCCTGCCTCTGAAGAAGCCCCATTGAACATAGGCAGAGGAGGCCTGAGTCTGGCAGAAAGGCCTGTGAAAAGGCTCTACCCCTGAGCATGCCTTGAGGAGTGGCTTGCCGCCTCAGCCTGGGCACTCTTGTAAGTAGTCCCATATTCATCCATCTTTTTCATGTAATTCTCGTCTGCTCCCCAAACAGAGAATTTCCCACCACAGGAAAATCCATAGCCTTAGTCTGGGTATCCTGTGACAAACTAGTACACCTGAGCCAGGCCAACCTACTAAAAGCTACAGATGTGGCCATGACCCTAAAGGAAACATCATTAACATCCACAGCAGCATGAAACTGAACCTTAGAGGCTTCAATGCCATCAGCAGCCACCTGTTCTAGTTCACTAGCCAGCTGGCCATGGGCCTGCTTGCCTAACTGCATAACTGTATCCCATCTAGATTTCTGATACCTAGCTACATAAGCCACATAATTTGCTTGCCTGAGTCCCAGAGAGGCTGCCATATACTTTTTTTTTGCCATGGCATCAATCTTCCTGGAATCCTTGTCAGGAGGATGTGAAGCCAGGAATATTAGTTTATCACAGGCAGCAGCCTGAACTACTCACATGACTGCATTGCTGAGAAAGGAATTCTGTATCAGGGCCTGACGATGTGTACCTTCTGTCCATCTTTTTATCTACAGGAGGCACAGAATTAGGAGCTTTTAAAATTTTTATTGTTTGTTTCCTAAAAGACTTATGTAAAGGAATAGACAATCTCCTAGACTCTGGAATATCCATCATTTCTACAAAATCAGGCTCCTCTTGCTCATCCACAGCCTCTCCTAAAGGAAGCTGGAGGGTTTCAGCAACTTTTTTTTTTTTTTATAAAACATGAAATGAGATGGGGACTTAGACAGCATAGGGGGAGATTCTAAAGGTCTGTCTGGAGAGATGTCCGGTTCAATGGGCACATCCAGACCTTCCCAGCCACATTCATACTGTTCATAATCCTCCTCCCCCTCCTCTGGTTCATAAAATTCCTCAATATCATAATCCTGAACCACTGGGACTGGACAAACCGACCTTTTGCCAGATAGTGTAGAATTCGGACGACCCTGAGACAGTGACTGGACAATTTGTATGGCTTTTGCTATCTCTGCAGCAGTTGGAGAAAGAATTTTGGACTCCAGACCTGCTGATTTTCTTGTTTTCTTTACTGGAGTTGGTTCCTCAGAACCAGCTTTTCTTTGCCTGAGGAAGTCTTGCCCTGGTCAGAGGGCACTCTGGTTCGGTTGGCACCGAACGGGCTGGCCATCCGGGTCAGCAGACTTTTAGCCTCTCGTCCTGAGCCTGCCTCAATCTTTTTTCCAGGGTGGCTGCAGGAAATTTACTATACCTGGCAGTCTGACTGGAGGTGGTCAAACCTCAGACAATAACACATGTGGTGTGTGGGTCAGCCTTGGCAAAGACTTTCCCACAAACATCAGTGTTGAAACCCAGTGGCCCGGTTTTTCTTTTGGGTTTCTCAGACATAATACCAGCCTAACCAAAAACTTGCCTTTTAACGCAGTGCCAGGCAAGAACACCTTATCGGTTCCTAACCGTGTCATGGTATTGGAAAAACCGTAATAAATCCGCTTTTTTTTTAGAACCGATAAGAACCGGGAACCGCACTCTAAAATAGTGATTTTTTAGTTTTAAATGAGTTTTAAACCCAACTGATCGGTTCAAAACCGAACCGATAACTTACAAGTTCCATAAAGACAAAACCTTCATTTACTTACGGTTACCACAGATAGAGCTTGAACCGAACGGGAGAAAACACTTTTTAAACCGAGAAATGAACCGAGCAGAAGGAGAAATCTCCAGAGCGACTGTTCACTGAGGCAGAGTAAAGAATCTGACAGTTCAAGTTTGAAATAACACAGAGCTGCTCTCGTGCCAAAATTCAGTTCTAATGGTGGGACAAACTTCAATTGTCATAATATAGCAAGACTTCATGTTGTTTGAACAGGAGATTGTATGTCCTGGGCAGAGACAGGGGACATGACACCGACAAGGACAGCAGTAGAGGATACCAAGGCTGTCTGGCCCAATCTGGAGCCACCAGTATCACTGTGCAGGGTTGAGTCCTGATCTTGATCAGAACTCTGAACAGCAGAGGGAAGGGAGGGAATGCATAGAGAAACCTGCCCTTCCAGTCCAAAAAGAGCATTCTGGGGAAACGTCCCCAAGACTGAAGGTCTGCAACAAAACAGAGGACGTTGATGACTGTCTGGTGCTGCAGAGAGATCTATCTCTGGAGTGCCCCACCTGGAGAAGATGACCTTCAGAATGTGAGGATACAGGGACCATTCGTGGTGTCCCTGTGAAATTCTGCTCAGAGCATCTGCTAGTATGTTGTCCTTCCCTGGAAGGTGGACTGCTACCAGAGAAGTCTGAAGAGAACAGGCCAGAGACCATAGCTTCATGGCTTCTGTGCACAAGACAGAGGACTGAGTGCCTCCCTGCTTGTTGATGTACCACATTGTGGTGGTGGTGTTCGTTCTGACTTGGACCACCTTGACTGAATTCGAGAAGCTCTACAGGGCTTGGAAAACTGTCCTGAGTTCCAGGAGACTGATATGAAGGAGAGACTCCTGTGGATACCAGAGCACTTGAGCTGTCAGGGCTCCCAGGTGGGCTCCCCACCCTAGGAGAGAAGCATCCGTAGTTAGAACTACTGATGGGACTTGAGGGATAAATAGAACCCCTTGTTTGAGGTTGTCCTGGTCCAGCCACCACTGGAGAGCTTGGACCAGAGTCTGAGTCACTGGAATCAGTTTGGTAAGTGAATCCTCCTTTTGTGATCAAAAGGACCTCAGATGAAACTGTATGTCCCTCATCTGGAACCTTGCTCCTTGCACCACTGCCGTGGAAGCTGCCATGTGGCCTAGGAGCTGGAGAAACTGTCTTGCTGGGTGGGAGACCAGAGGTAGAAAGGAAGCAGCGAGATCCACTAGAGCCTTTACCCTTGGCAGGGGAAGGAAGGCTTTTGCTTGCACAGTGTCCAACTCTATGTCTATAAAGGTGAGAAGTTGAACTGGTTCAAGTATACTTTGGAAGATTGAGAAGAAAACTCAGGGAGCAGAGTAGGTCCTGGGTAGTTTGAAGAGCTGACTTAACATGTAAAGGTGAATAACCCACTAAAAGCCAGTCGTCCAGATACGGGAAGATGGTGATACCCTGTCTTCTGAGGTAAGCCACCACTACTGCAAGGCACTTTGAACACCCTTGGAGCTGATGTTAGGCCAAATGGCATGGCTCTAAATTGATAATAGCCTGAAGGCAATTTGAACCCAAGGTATTTTCTGTGGGAGCACCTGATAGGAATATGTAAGTAGGCATCTTTGAGGTCCAGAGATGCTAGGCAATCCCCTAGCCTTAGACAGGGAAGGATTATTCCCAGAGTTACCATTTTGAATTTGGGCTTTGAAATGTGTTTGTTCAGATACCTTGGGTCTAGAATGGGTCGCCACTCCCCTGTATTCTTTGGGGTAAGGAAGTACCTTGAATACAGTCCTTTTCCCTTGTGCTGGGTAGGAACTCTCTCTATAGCTCTGAGAACTTCTAGGGCAAGGGTTTCTGAGACTGATGAAGGTAGAAAAGACTTGGCCCTTCTTTTTGAAAATTTTCTGAAGCTGAAGGCCAATCCCTGGCTTACTATTTCCAGGACCCACTTGTCTGAGGTCACAGATTTCCAGGCCTAGAAGTAGTAAGCCAGCCTGCCTCCTACTGGAAATGGAGTCGACTCAGGCTGACGCATCAGGGTGTCTGCTTGGCAGGAGCCTTAGACAGAGGAGGAAAGAGCAGCTCTGCTCATCCCCCCTCCTGCCCCTCCCCTCTGAGGAACCCCCTCTGTGGGAAGGGAGAGGAGGCCTGGGCTTTGTAAAAAGGCATTTGAAAGGGCCTAGCCCTGCCCCTAGACTGCTGCTTGTGCGAAGTGGCTTGCCTTTCCTTGGCCTGTGCACTCCTGTACGTGGTCCTGTATTCATCCATTTTCTTCATGTAAGCTTCTGTCTGCTCCCCAAACAGAGTGTTACCTACTACAGGAAAATCCATGGCCTTAGTCTGGGTACCTTGTGAAAAGCTAGTATATCTGAGCCAAGCATGTCTTTTGAGAGACACAGATCTAGCCATGACTCTAGATGCCACATTATTGGAGTCCACAGCAGCATGAAATTGCATTTTGGATGCTTCAATTCCAGCAGCAGCCACCACCTCCAGCTCCTTGGCTAGCTGGGGAGAGGCCTGCTTAGCTAATTCCAGAACCGTATCCCATCTGGATTTCTGGTACCTGGCTGTGTAGGCCATATAAGTAACCAGCCTGAATCCCAAAGAGGATGCAAAATACTGTTTTTTTGGCCATGGCATCCACTTTCCTGGAGTACTTAACACGGGTGGTGGGTGGGTGGGGTGAAGCCAAAGGAATGTTAGCTCCTGTCACAGGCTGCAGCCTGCACTACCCCAACATGGCTGTAATGACTATAAGGGAACTCCTCAGCTGAGCCCGATAATGAATACCTCCTGTCAATTCTCTTATCCACAGGGGGTATTGAATTAGGGGTTTGTAAAATGTTGTGTGTGTTTCCCCAAGGATTTATGAAGAGGGATAGACAGCTTTTTGGACTCTGGGATGTCCATCATTTCCACAAAATCAGGCTCTTCATCCTCCTCTGCGGCTTCAACCAAGGGAAGCTGCAAGGTTTGTGCCACCTTTTGGTAGAACAAAAAGTGTGAAGGGGACTCAGAGAACCTGGAAGGAGACACCCCCAAGGGCCTGTCTGGGGAGCTGTCCTGTTCAATGGGCACATCCAGACCCCCTTCATCGTCATCATCTTCACTGGGATAGTCTTCGTCTCCCTCCCACTCCTCATAATAAACATCTGGGTCATAATCCGGAGGAGACTGATCCGACCGAACTGACCGCCAAACCGGCGGTATCTGTTCGGACGGAACCGGTCTAAGCGATTGGACAATACTAATTGCTTTGGCTATTTCGTCCGCGGTTGGAGAGTGGGATACAAGATCTGAACTGGCAGACTTGCGTCTTTTCTTTGATGGAACCGACCCCTCGGGGTCAGCTCTCCTTTTGCCTGAAGAGGCATCACCTACATCAGTAGGTACCTCCTCAGGTTTGGCCGCAGCCGAACCAGGCTGGTCATCCGGATCTACGGATTTCTCAGCCTCCCTTTCCTTCAGCCTACTTGGTCTTTTATCTAGAGTGGAGTTAGGAAAGTTTTTACAGATTTGGCAGTCTGACTTGAGGTGGTCAAACCCCAGACAATAAAACAGAAGAGGTGGGGGGCAGCCTTAGCAAAGGCCTCCCCACACTAAGTACAGTGTTGAAACCCTGTGGGACCCGTTTTCTTCTTGGGTTTCTCAGACATGGCCAACCTAACAAATTACCCTAGTGTAGCTTTCAACCCAGGTAATAAAACAACCGATCGGTTACAAACGGTGTCACGGACTTTTTAAAAGAACCAGCAAAAAGTTTGGTTCTTTTGAAACTGATCGGTACTGGAACACCACACTAATCCCAGAAAAATTTAAATTAAACAAAGTCAGTTCCAAACCGGACCGACCGGGAAGAAACCGAAGAAGACAATTTCCACTTTTTTTACCAAAATAAAACAGTCACTACCAGTCTACATACTATTTGTACCGTAGACAGAGGCTGGAAATCCTAAAACAACAAAACAACCTGTGGTTTAAACCGAACGCTTTTTTCTTTTACCGAACCGAGCAGAGGTACTTTTCGGAGCGATTTCACTGTTAGGCGAAGCAAAGAATCTGACGGTTACACTGGGAAGTACCACAGGCAGAGGTTTGAAAACCGAGCTCGATCTCAACGTTCTATGCTTCTGCATAGAGTTAACTTTTTCCTCTCCGGGGCAGTTCAAGTGCTGGGGCTAACTGCATTATGTCTGAGTACAGCAAGACTTCATGTTTGAAACTAATGCTCATGTTAACCATCTGGTTCAACAGGGCCACCTTTCCCCTCCTCTTTGTAGTAAGTTTCTTCGTCTTCTGCAGACAGGCAGGCTGGAGCCTGAGCCTGGGGAGGCATGTTCTTTAAATTTCCCATGACCTCGAAGGCCTGGAAAAATGGCCACATTTTGCCATGTCCTCTGTTGAGGGCATCTATCTTGGATCAAGTGCCTGCTCTTTTCCTATTTTCAGGAGTAGCAAGGACATTCTTTTTTGTGTTTGTTTTGTTCTTGGCAGACAGTTTCCTGTGCCTTCTCTCAGGTTCTAATTTATATTTCTGCCATCACTGGACTCAGGGTTCCCCTCTCTGGACACCCTGTTATATTTACTATCCTTATCATACTTCTGTAATGGCTGAGAGCAGCTTCATCTTCTCAGTTTCCCTTGACAGGCACTGCTGCTGTATATGAGGAGACGAACCTTCTGATGTGTGCTTTCCACCATCAGTAGGAACTCCCTCAGAGCCTTTATTGTATTTTGTTGACACATTGGCAGACTGAGAAGCCATAAATTCTTCTCTCACAATTGGTAAAACTGCGATTTGGACCAAGGCACCTTAAACAGAGCTTGTGACCATCTGCCTTAGTCAGGAACTGAAAATAATTAGTGCAATTTTTAAAGCTGGTTGGGCCTGTTTTCTTTTTCTTAAGTCTGTCATGCCAAGCATTTAACTCATTTGCTCCCAGTGGCCATCTGGGGTCGGATCTAGCAATGGATGGTTCTGACGCCATATGGCGTCTATGGGAACAAATGTGTACGACCCTAAAGAAAAAAAGAAAAAATTACTCACCTTAGTAATGTTGTTTCTTCTAATGGAGTCTTGCTATATTATGACAAGTGCAGTTTGTCCCACCACTAAAACTGCTCCGGAGGTGAAAGAGTTAACTTCCATGCAGAGCATGGAGCTTAGAGCGCGAGCTCAGTTAAAGAAGCTCTGTTAAGGTGGTTTCAAAACGAAACTCACAAATCTTTACGAGCAAAACTCACTAAGGCTCTGTGTGGAAGCTGTAACTCACACTCAGCCAACTGGCTACTAACATATTCACACATTTTCCTGGTCCCAACACCAAGACTCAAGTCAGTGGACCAGAAAATAAGATAAAATAACTAAATAAAACACAACACCCAAACATGAAAGAGGGCATCAATAAATGCCAACAGTGGACTGCCCACCCCATACCCAAAGTAGAAGTTCTGAGAGGCAGGCTTGGAGGGGGAGGTCATAATATAACAAGACTCCATTAGAAGAAACATTATTAAGGTGAGTAATTTTTTCTTCAAACAACATGAAGTCTTGCTATATTATGACAAGTGTAGACTACACAGCAGTACCTCCATGGAGGAGGGACAGAACCTACTTAGGGAATAGGCTCTGAAGCACGGCTTTGCCAAACCGAGCATCCCTCCTGGCCTGGATATCCAGGGAGTAATGCTTGGTGAAAGTGTGTACTGTTTTCCATGTAGTTGCTTGACATATCTCCAAGATGGGGATGTCTCTAGCAGCAGCTAGAGATGCAGCTGTACCTCTGGTAGAGTGAGCCCTCAGGCCTGAGGGGGGAACCTTACCCAGCTTTTGATAGCAAAATTGATACAAGAGACGCATCCACCTGGCAATGGATCTCTTAGTGGCAGGTCTCCTTTCCGACCTCACCATAAGTGAGAAATAGTTGGAGGAGTCAAACCTCAGACCCTTGGCATACTTCTATGTAGTAACTTAGGCCCTCTTAACATCTAAGTTGTGCAGCCTCCTCTCACCAGAGGAGGAATGGTCAAGAAGAACACTGAAGTGAAATAGATTGGTAAGGTGGAACCGAAACCACCTTAGGCAAAAACTTCCTGTTAGTCCTGAGGACTACTTTATCCCTGTGAAAGGAAATAAAGTCAGTCTCACTGATAAAGCCTGTAACTCACTTATGCGCCTGGAAGTGATGGCTACTAGAAATACAGTTTTCCAAGTCAAACACTTAAGCTCTGACGAAGACAGAGGCTCAAAGGGGTTGCATCAGCTGAGCAATGCAAACATTAAGATCCCAAGCAGGGGCAGGGTCCCTGAATGGAGGATTGGTATGAAGCAATCCCTTAAAAACTTGGAAAATACAGGGTGAGCAGAAAGAGAAGAGGGCTTCCTGCTGAAATGAAGGCAGAGACAGCTGCCAAGTGCACTTTCAGGGTAGCTGGTCTCAGTCCCAAAGAATTAAGATGGACCATATAGTCCAAAACAGTGGGTAGATCAGCAGATTCCGGGGAAATATGCTTCCCAGAACACCATATGGAAAACCTTTTCCATGTGGAGTTACAGGTAGCCCTGGTGGAAGGCTTCCTAGCAGCCTTCAGGATTTCAAGAACACTGAGAAAGTTGTAGATCAGCAAACTCTAACTGCTCAAGAGCCAAGCCTTGAGTTTGAGGGATTTGAGATTCGGATACCAAACTCTCCCCTGAGCACAGGTTAACAGATTGTGGTTCCTGGGGAGACACAGGGAAAGATGGACTGCTAAGGACAGAAGGAGTGGGTACCAGGGCTGTCTGGCCCAGTCTGGAGCAATCTGGATCATCTTGCAGGGCTGAGACCTGATTTTGACTAGTACTTTGAACAGGAGAGGAAGGGGAAGGCATAAGGAACTTCCTTCCCAATCGAGGAGAAAGGCATCCAGGGGACTGAGCCCAACACTGAGGGCCTGCAACAAAAAGTGGAAGTTGATGATTGTCTGGGGCTGCAAAGATCTGAGGAGTGCCCCATCTGGCAAACACTATCCCAGTACTAGGGGATCCAGTGACCATCTGTGATGGCCCTGGGAAATCCTGCTGAGAGCATCTGCCAGGACATTGTCCTTGCCTGGAGGTGAACTGCTGTGAGGGAAGTGTTCAGGGATAAGCCAGAGACCACAACTTCATCGCCTCGACAAGGCCAAGACCGGTGCCCCTGTTTGTTGATGTACCACATTGTAGTGGTGTTGTCTGTTCTGACCTGTACCACCTTGTTCTGAACAGATGCAGAAAAAACCTGAAGTGCTAGAAAAACAGCTCTGAGTTCCAACAGATTGATGTGGAGCAGAGATTCATGAGGGGACCATAACCCCTGGGTGGAGAGGTCACCCATGTGAGCTCCCCATCCCAAGAGGGATGCATCTGTAGGAAGGGTCAAGGAGTGGGACAGAGGGATGAAAGGCACCCCTTGTCTCAGATTGCTCTGATCCTGCCACCACTGAAGGGCCTGGATCAGGTTCGAGTCACTGGGATTAACTTGGATGGGATCTCTTCTTGAGACCAGAAAGCTCTCAAATGGAACTGAATGTCCCTCATCTGAAATCTTGCCCTTGCACTACAGCTGTGGAAGCAGCCATGTGTCCTAGGAGCTGCAGGAAATGCCTTGCTGGTCGAGAGACCTGCAGAGTGAAGGACGAGGCCAGGGCCACTAAGGTCCTTACCCTTTCCAGGGGAAGGAAGGCTCTGGCCTGCTTTGGGTCCAGTTCTGCGCCTATAAAGGTGAGTACCTGGACAGGTTCCAAAACTGACTTTGGAAGATTGAGAAGAAAGCTCAGAGAGGTAAGCAGCTGCTGGGTAACTAGCAGGTGTGATTTGACCTGGTCTGGAGACTGACCCACAATGAGCCAGTCGTCCAGGTAGGGAAAAATGGCAATATTTGCCTTCTTAGATGAGCAACTGCTACTGCCAGACATTTTGTGAACACCCTTGGGGCAGAAGTGAGGTCAAGGGCATTGCTCTGAACTGATAATGGCCTGAGGACAGTTCGAATCTGAGGTACTTGATGGGAGCTTCTGATAAGAACATGGAAGTAGGCATCCTTGAGGTCCAGGGAAGCCAGCCAGTCCCCTGGCCTTAGGGAGGGTAAAATCATTCCCAGAGTCACCATTTGAACTTTGGTTTTAAAAGGTGCTTGTTTAGATATCTTAGATCCAGGATAGGCCGCCACTCTCCTGTCTTTTTGGGGTAAGAAGTACCTGAGTACAGACCCTGCCCTGGTGTGGGGAGAAACCCTTCTACAGCTCTGAGAGCCACGAGGGTTGAGACTTCTGTTTCCAAAGCAAGAGTCTCTAAAGGGTTTGCAGGTGGAAAAGATCTGGCTCTCATCTTTGGAAATTTTTTGAAGCTGAGAACCAGACCCTGGCTCACTACTTCCAGAACCCACCTGTCTGATGTTAAAGACTCCCAGTCCTGGACAAAATAAGTCAGCCTGCCCCCTACAGGTAATGGAGAGCCGACCCTGGGCATCCCATCAGGGTGCCTGTTTGGCAGGGGCTTTAGGCTGAGGGGTGGGAGCAGGCCTGCTCATATCCCGTCTGCCTCTCCCTCTGAAGAACCCCCTCTCAGCATAGGCTGAAGAGGAGAAGGCCTGGGTCTGGTAAAAAGGCCTGTGAAAAGGCCTGCCCCTACCCCTGGGGGGCTGCCTCTGAGGAGTGGCTTGCCGTTCCTTGGCTTGTGCACTCCTATAAGTGGTTCTATATTCATCCATTTTCTTCATATAGTTCTCTGTCTGCTCCCCAAACAGAGAATTTCCCACCACAGGAAAATCCATAGCCTTAGACTGGGTATCCTGTGACAAAGTAGTACACCTGAGCCAGGCCAATCTACGAAAAGCCACAGATGTAGCCATGACTCTAGAGGATACATCATTAGAATCCTCTGCAGCATGGACTTGCACCTTAGATGCCTCAATACCATCAAGAGCCACCTGCTCCAGCTCCTTTGCAAGCTGGCCAGGGACCTGTTTGGCTAAGGCCATGACAGTATCCCATCTAGATTTCTGGTATCTCGCAACATAAGCCATATAGTTTGCTTGTATGAGTCCCAAGGATGCTGCCATGTATTGTTTTTGGCCATGGCATCAATCTTCCTGGAGTCCTTTGTCAGAAGGATGTGGCCAGGGAATATTAGCTTTATCACAGGCTGCAGCCTGAACTACCCTAACATGACTGCATTGCTGTGAAAGAAAATCTGTATCAGACTGATAAAGTGTACCTCCTGTCCATCTTTTGTCTACAGGAGGCACAGAATTAAGAGCTTTTAAAATTTTTGTTTGTTTGTTTGTTTCCTAAAAGATTTATGCAAAGGAATAGACAATCTCCTGGACTCTGGGATATCCATCATCTCTACAAAGTCAGGCTCCTCTTGCTCGTCCAAAGCCTCCTCTAAAGGAAGCTGGAGGGTCTCAGCAACTTTTTTATAAAACAAAAAATGAGAAGGGGACTCAGAAAGCCTAGGGGGAGATTCACCTAAAGGTCTGTCTCGGGAGATGTCCGGTTCAATGGGCACATCCAGACTTTCAAAGTCACATTCACACTGATCATAATCATCCTCCCCCCCTCCTCTGGTTCATAAAACTCTTCTATATCATATTCCTGAACCGGTGGAACCGACCGAACCGACCTTTTGCCAGATAGTGGTGGTTCGGAGGGAACCGGGGACAGTGACTGGACAATCTGTATTGCCCTGGCTATCTCTGCAGCAGTTGGAGAAGGAATTTTGGACTCCAAACCTGCTGATTTTTTAGTTTTCTTTGCTGGAACTGGCTCTTCAGAGCCAGCTTTTCGTTTGGCCGAGGAAGTCTTGCCCTGGTCAGAGGGCACTCTCTCCGGTTCGGTTGGCACCGAACCGGGCTGGCCATCTGGGTCAGCAGACTTTTTGGCCTCTAGTTCCCTGAGCTTGCCCACTCTTGTCCAGGGTGGCCGCAGGGAAATTTTTACAAATCTGGCAGTCTGAACTGAGGTGGTCAAACCCCAGACAATAGACACATGTAGTGTGTGGGTCAGCCTTGGCAAAGGCTTCCCCACAGACACTACAGTGTTGAAACCCAGTGGGCCTGGTTTTTTCTTTTGGGTTTCTCAGACATGATGCCAGCCTAACCAACAAACTTTCCCTTTTAACGGCAGTGCCAGGCAAGACACCCTTATTGGTTCCCAACCGTAGTCACGGGTCGGAAAAACCGTGATGAAATCAGTTTTTTAGAACCGATAAGAACTGAACAGACTTAACAAGCCTTAAAAGGCTTTAAAACCAAGTTTAAATATAATCTGATCGGCCCATACCGAACCGATAAAAATTTGCAAGTTCTACACAGAAAACCTATCTATTACTTACAATACTCATAGATAGAGCTGAACCGATCGGTTTGGCGGTTAAAATAAATAAATCATGGGTTAAATCTAACCGAAAAACGCTTTTAAACCGAGGAAATGAACCGAGCAGCATGAGGAATCTCCGGAGCGACTGTTCAGTGAGGCGGAGTAAAGAATCTGACTGTTTCGGTTTGAAACCACCCTAACAGAGCTTCTGTAACCGAGCTCACGCTCTAAGCTCCATGCTCTGTATGGAAGTTAACTCTTTCACCTCCGGAGCAGTTCTAGTGGTGGGACAAACTGCACTTGTCATAATATAGCAAGACTTCTTGTTGTTTGAAAACTAATGTAGAGTTATTGAAAAACTAACCAAGCCTCGATTAACCGATAATTTAAAACAAATAAAAAATAAATGCTTCTGGAGACCAGAATACTGGAGCTGTACTTTGAGACAACTACTTTTTGCAGCTGAGAAATAAATCTGATGTTGGGAAACCATGGGGCACGTGACCACACTGCAGAGTTTGAACTCATTTTCAAAGTTTCATCAGTAGCATAAAGTTCCATCTCCGGGGCATCACACTCTGGACAGAGGACGATGCTTGTGTAAGGCATCGGTAAAGGATTGCCGGTGTTAGAATTCTCTTAGAAGCTGGCCTGCCAGCTCAGAGGCAGGGAGTCCGTCTGTGACGCTGATAACCTGGGTTCAGGAATGGACTCTGGATGGAGGGCCGACCAGGAGGAGGATTGCGCATCATGGGGCTTGCTCTCCTTCCCCGGGGTGGGGGTGGGGTTGTGTGTCCAGCATGCTATGGACCCCCAGCAGAAGTCGGGGAGACCCACAGTGCAGGTGCCATATCAGTGGGGTGCAGGAGGCAGACGCTGGTCATCCTTGCACATCCCCTCTCCCAATACAGCATACAAAAAATGCCGGGCCCGAAGCATGAAGCTCTGCTCCGCTGCCTACTGTGTCCGCTGGGTGGAGCCCGCCAGCGAAAGTTACAGTTGACATTAGGGAGGGCGCCGCCCGAAGCCCCATTGGGGGGTGTATAATAATATGGGAGTGTGATAATGAATTCATATAGAAAGGGAAGGTTTTTCTTAAGAGTCCGTTGCAACAGCTCTATTTCTACTCTCCTGTCACTTTCTTGCTGTTAAATTCACACTATCAGGAAGGCCACCTGATACCTGTACCTTTCTTTCCCTATGCTTCTTGGTCTTAAAGTCTTTTCTTCCCTATGTTATAAAAAATTCATTTATCCGTATTCCTACTTCAGAACTACGGCCCATGTAAGCACCTTAGCATTTTCTTTTAAGGGCTTTTGAGGTACACGACAATAGCGTGTGGATTGTACATGAATCGACTGGATGAATGAGTGAGTAAGTTACTGAAATAGGAAGCTTATTTAAACCCTAAAGAAATAAAAGGCAAAGTTTTTATAAACAAGGAACGATATGTGCCCTTCTTAGTATATGGCTGTAACTGTCAACTCGCAAGCCGTGCAAGGCACGGGTTTATTTAAGCTACTATTTTTTTCTCTTTGTCTAAATCAAAATAATGATTCAGAATAATAACTAGGCATACTTATTTAGAAGCAATGTGCGTAGTTGTATTGCAAACAAGGGAGTATGAAAAGCGAGTGAAACCCTTTTAAACTCCTCTGCAGCAGTTGAAGTACAGCTTTAAAGTGCTAGTCCTAACTAAAGCATGGAAAACAAGCGCAAGATAGCGAGTCTAAATAAAATAAGTATTTTCATTTGGACATTCCCAGTAAATGCTTAGCGTTTCCCCTAGTCGGTCAAAAACATATGGAAGCATTTGTTTTGTTTGACGGAGTGTGTTTTGTGCCCGCGGAGACTGTAGGAGTCATTTAGTTTTTCATATATATTTATTTTACGCTTCAAACAGTTTCAATTACAGCCATACAGAAAGGATGTGGACATAATAATCCAAATCATTTTTTTTTTGTTGGTAAAGAAATGTTTTCTGTTACCTGCGTCAGGTATTTTGTTTAGGGTTGGGTTTCTCCTCACGTAAGGCTCAGAGGGAGTTCCAACCTACTCTGTGTGCTAATCTATACCAGCCAGCCGGCCTTTCTCTCCTCTCTTTATGGACATGACACAGAGAGGGCGGAGCTTCATCTGAACCTTCAGTGATTTTCTCTTATTTGTATTATATTAATGGGATTATAAGTATGAAACATGATGTAAATGATTGATAATAGAATTCGTTCATGTTTAAATAATATAATAAACCTGTTTTCTTATAATTTGTTTGTTCTGTGACAAAATGGGAGGAGATTCAGGCCCCTTCCCTGTATGACAGGTATATACGTGGTGCTTTTATTCATTCAGACAGGTAGTCTAGTGAGGTGCAGGCTTATTCTGTTCCAAGCTACATAGATACATAGACAGTGTCGGCAGATAAGAAAAAATTACTCACCTTAGTAATGTTGTTTCTTCCAATGGAGTCTTGCTATATTATAGACATTAGCAGTTTGATCCAGCTCTAGAACTGCCCCGGAGTGAAATGGTTAAAACCATTCCAAAATAGAATTTTGGCACGAGAGCAGCTCTATCTGTGTCATTTCAAACTTGAACTGTCAGATCTTTACGAGCCAAACTCACTAAGGTCTGTGTGGAAGCTGTAACCTACACTACCCAAATGGCTACCTAAATATTAACAACCATTGATGGTCCCAACACCCAAGACTCAAGTCAGGGGACCAGAAATACTAACACCATTCTAATAATATGAAAATGGAACATAAGTATAATAAAACACACACACGCGTACACACACACACACCCCCAAAGTCCCAAAGGGGACAAAATGCTAACAGGACATAAGTAGTGCCCACACTAGTTGCCCGCACTCCACCAAGTAGAGGTTCTGAGAGGGCAGGTTGGGGAGGTCTATAATATAGCAAGACTCCATTGGAAGAAACAACATTACTAAGATGAGTAATTTTTTCTTCAAACAACATGAAGTCTTGCTATATTATAGACATTAGCAGAATACATAGCAGTACCTCCATGGAGGAGGGGCAGAACCTACTTAGGGAATAGGCTCTGAAGAACAGCTGTGCCAAACTGAGCATCTCTCCTGGCCTGAACAGTAATGCTTGGTAAAAGTGTGTACCGTTTTCCAAGTAGCAGCCTGGCAAATCTCTAATAAAGGGATGTCTCTGGCAGCAGCTAGAGACGCAGCTGTACCCCTGGTAGAATGAGCCCTCAAACCAGAGGGGGGATCTCTGCCCAGTTTCTGATAACAAAATTGGATACAAGAGACAATCCACCTGGCAATTGATCTCTTAGTGGCAGGTTTGCCTTTCCAACTTCACCATAGGTAAGGAAAGTTGGAGGATTCAACCTGTGACCTTGGTATGCTCTATATAATAACTCAAGAGCTCTCTTAACATCCAGGTTATGCAACCTCCTCTCACCAAGAGGAGGAGGATCAGTGAAAATACTGGAAGGAGATAGATTGATTAAGATGGAAATCTGAAACCACCTTAGGCAAAACTTCCTATTAGTCCTAAGGACTACCTTATCCTGTGGAAAGAAATAAAGTCAGTCTCCACTGACAAGGCTTGCAACTCACTTATGCGTCTGGCAGAAGTGATAGCCACTAGAAAACAGTTTTCCAAGTTAGAACTTAAGCTCTGCAGAAGACAGAGGTTCAAAAGGGGTTGCATTAACTGGGCAATGCAAACATTAAGGTCCCAAGCAGGGGCCAGTTCCTAAAGGAGGATTAGTATGGAGTAATCCCTTAAAAACTTGGAAACACAGGATGAGAGGAAAGAGGGGATGACTTTCCTGCTGACACAAAAGCAGACACAGCTGCCAAATGAACTCTCAGGGTAGCTGGTCCGAGACCCAAGGAATTAAGATGTACCATGTAATCTAACAAAATGGGCAATTCAGCAGATTCTGGGGAAATATTTTTCCAGCACACCAAATGGAAAACCTTTTCCATTTAGAACTATAAGTAGTCCTAGTGGAAGGCTTTCTAGAAGCCTTTAGGATCTCAAGAACACCCTGAGAGAGGTGTAAATCAGCAACTCTAACTCCTCAAGAGCCAGGCCTTGAGGTTGAGGGATTTGAGGTCCGGATACCAAACCCTTCCCTGGGCACAGGTCAACAGATTGTGATTCCTGGGAGGCACAGGGGAAGATGGACTGTCAGAGACAGAAGGAGGGTACCAGGGCTGCCTGGCCCATCTGGGGCAATCAGAATCACCCTGCAAGGCTGAGATCTGATTTTGACTAGTACTTTGAATAGGAGAGGAAAGGGAGGGAAAGCATAGAGGAACTTCCTCCCAATCCAGAAGAAGGGCATCCAGGGGAACTGAGCCCAGCACTGGAGGCCTGCAACAGAACAGAGGAAGTTTATGATTGTCTGGGGCTGCAAAAAGATCTATCTGAGGGATGCCCCACCTGGCAAAAACTATCCCCAGCACTTGAGGATCCAGGGACCATTCGTGATGGCCCTGGGAAATCCTGCTGAGGGCATCCGCTAGGACATTGTCCTACCCTGGAAGATGAACTGCTATGAGGGAAGTGTTCAGGGAATAGGCCAGAGACCACAACTTGATTGCCTCGTGCACAAGGTCAAGACCGAGTGCCCCCCTGTTTGTTGATGTACCACATTGTTGTAGTGTTGTCTGTTCTGACTTGTATCACTATGTCGTGGACAGATGCAGAAAAAGCTTGAAGAGCTAAAAAGACAGCTCTGAGTTCCAGCAAATTGATGTGGAGCAGAGATTCCTGGGGGGACCGCACTCCCTGAGTGGAAAGGTCGCCCATGTGGGCTCCCCAACCCAGAAGAAAAAATTACTCACCTTAGTAATTGCTTTTCTTCTCATGGAGTCTTGCTATATTAGGACTTATGCAGTATGCCCTTGGCTTTGAACTGCCCCGGAGATGAAATAGTTAACTCCAGAGTAATCTGGAGTTCCACAGCGCGAAGGCGCTATTCAAAGCTCTATCTGGGTTGTTTGAACCCAAACTGTCAGGTTCTTTGCGAGGCTAAACTAATATAGCAAGTCTGTGTGGAAAAGCCCTACACTAGCCATTGGCTACCTACTAACAGTAGAACAACAAAACACAACAACAAACATATCATGAAAACGATATTACCTATTATTGTTAGGATAACCCCTGACAATCACTACTAGGCCCCCTCTGCCCAAAAGGCTCAAGTCCAGAGAGGGGCCCATCTACCACTTAACAAAAAACAGAAATTATCTAGTTCCTTAACCCAAAAGAAGAAAAGGGGGGACTAGAAGCTAAAAGGCATGATACAGTGCTTGCACCAATTGTCAACCCCATACCCAAGTAGGGATTCTGAGAGGGGTAGGAGGGAGGGTTGTCCTAATATAGCAAGACTCCATGAGAAGAAAAGCAATTACTAAGGTGAATAATTTTTCTTCAAACACCATGAAGTCTTGCTTATATTAGGACTTATGCAGATTATACAGCAGTACCTCCATGGAGGAGGGTCAGAACCTACTTAGGAATAGGCTCTGAAGCACAGCTGTGCCAAAGCAGCATCTCCTGGACTGGACGTCCAGAGAATAATGCTTAGTGAAAGTGTGGACTGTCTTCCAGGTAGCAGCTTGACATATTTCCAAAATAGGAATATCTCTAGCAGCCGCTAGAGATGCAGCTGTACCCCTGGTGGAATGAGCCCTCAGGCCTGAGGGAGGCTCCTTACCTAGTTTTTGGTAACAGAACTGGATACAAGAGACGATCCACCTAGCGATTGTCCTCCTAGTAGCAGGTCTCCCCTTACCCACATCTCCATAGGTAAGGAAGAGCTGGAGGGATTCGAACCTGTGACCCTTGGTACGTTCCAAATAGTAGCTAAGAGCTCTTTTAACGTCCAAACTGTGCAGCCTTCTCTCACCAGAAGAAGAGTGCTCAGTAAAAAATACTGGAAGAGAGATGGATTGGTTAAGATGAAAATCTGAAACCACTTTAGGTAAAAACTTTCTGTTAGTCCTGAGGACCACTTTATCTCTGTGGAAAGAAATGAAATCCTTTTCCACTGACAAGGCCTGTAATCTACTTTATACGCCTAGCAGAAGTGATAGCCACTAGAAAAACAGTTTTCCAGTTAAAAACTTGAGGTCTGCTGAAACCAGAGGCTCAAGAGGGTTGCATTAGCTGGGCAATGCAAACATTCAGGTCCCATGCAGGAGTTGGTTCCAAAGGGAGGGTTAGTATGAAGTAACCCTTTGAAAACTTGGAAAACACAGGGTGAGAGGAAAGGGAAACTGGTTTCCTGAAGAAATAAAAACAGAAACAGCTGCCAAATGAACCTTCAAGGTAGCTGGTTTGAGGCCTAAGGAATTTAAGTGACCAAATAGTCCAACAAAATAGGCAGGTCAGCAGATTCTGGGGTGATCTGCCTCTCAGAACACCAAATGAGAACTCTTCCATTTAGAATTATAAGTGGCTCTAGTGGAAGGCTTCCTAGAAGCCTTCAAAATATCCAGGACACCTTGAGAAAGGTGTAAATCAGCAAATTCTAACTCCTCAAGAACCAGGCCTTGAGGTGGAGGGAATTGAGGTCCGGATACCACACTCTCCCCTGTGCACAGGTCAGCAGGTCGTGGGTCTTGGGCAAGGTCAGGGGAGGACGAAATGAGATGGACAGAAGAAGAGGGTACCAAGGCTGCCTGGCCCAGTCTGGAGCAATCAGAATCACTCTGCAAGGCTGAGTTCTGATTTTCACCAGTACCCTGAAGAGGAGGGGGAACGGAGGGAAAGCATAGAGGAACTTTCCCTCCCAGTTCAGTTGAAAGGCATCCAGAGGAACTGATCCCAGAACTGGGGGCCTGCAGCAAAACAGGGGAAGTTGGTGGTTGTCTGGGGCTGCAAAGAGATCTATCTGAGGGGTGCCCCAACTGGCAAAGACCAATCCCAGCACTTGAGGGTTCAGAGCCCATTCGTGATGGCCCTGAGAAATCCTGCTGAGGGCGTCCGCTAGGAAATTGTCCTTCCCTGGGAGGTGAACCGCTATCAGAGAGGTGTTCAGGGAGTAGGCCAGACACCACAACTTCATTGCTTGGTGCACAAGGCTGAAGAGCGAGTGCCCCTTGTTCGTGATGTACCACATTGTTGTGGTATTGTCTGTCCTGACTTGAACAACCTTGTTCTGGACAGTCTCTTAAAACCTGGAGAGCTAGAAAGACAGCTCTGAGCTCCAGTAGATTGATGTGAAGCAGAGATTCCTGAGGGGACCAAACTCCTGAGTGGAAAGGTCGCCAGTGAGCCCCCCAACCCAGTAAGGACGCTGTCCGTGGTGAGGGTGAGGGAATGAAGAACAGGTAGGAATGGGACCCCTGAGACAGGTTGCTTTGATCCAGCCACCATTGAAGAGCTAGGATCAAGGTCTTGGTCACTGGGACCAATTTGGTAAGGGTGTCCTCCTTTGAGACCAATAGGGACCTCAAGTGGAACTGAATGTCCCTCATCTGAAATCTGGCCCAGGCACAACAGCTGTAGAAGCAGCCATGTGCCCTAGGAGTTGTAGAAAGTGCCTTGCTGGTCGAGAGACCTGCAGGGTGAAGGAAGATGCCAGGGCAATGATTTCTTCCACTCTTTCGGAGGGGAGGAATGCCCTGGCTAACTTTGTGTTCAGCTCTGCACCTATAAAAGTTAGTACCTGAACTGGTTCGAGAACTGACTTTGGAACATTCAACAGGAACCCCAAAAAGGTGAGGAGTTCCCGAGTGATTTGCAAGTGGGATTTTACCTGCTCTGGTGACTGACCCACAATGAGCCAGTCGTCCAAGTAGGGAAACACAGCTACCCCTTGTCTTCTTAGGTGGGCCACTACTACAGCTAGACATTTTGTGAAAACTCTTGGAGCAGAAGTGAGTCCGAAGGGCATTACCCTGAACTGGTAGTGGCCAGAGGGCAGTTCGAACCCGAGGTACTTTCGGTGAGAGGCCCTGATTATGATATGGAAATAGGCGTCCTTGAGGTCCAGGGAAGCTGACCAGTCCCCTGGTCTCAAGGATGGCAAAATCATTGCCAAAGTTAGCATTTTGAACTTTGGTTTTACAAGATGCTTGTTCAGAAATCTTAAATCCAAGATGGGCCGCCAGTCTCCTGTCTTTTTTGGGGTCAGGAAGTACCTTGAGTAAAGACCCTTGCCCTGGTGGCAAGGGGGGACCCTTTCCACTGCTTTGCAGTCCAAAAAGAGAAGAAACCTCCGCTTCTAGTGCAAGGGTTTCTAAAAGACTTGAAGGGGGAAAGAGTCTGGCTCTCATCTTGGGAAATTGTTTGAAGCTGGGAACCAGGCCTTGGCTTACCACCTCCAGAACCCATTTGTCAGAGGTTAGGGACAACCAGTTCTGGCAGAAATAAGCCAGCCTCCCCCCACCGATACAGAAGAGTCGGCCCCAGACACCCCGTCAGGGTGCCTGCCTGTGTCCCGTCTGCCTCTGCCTCTGAAAATCCTCTGCGCAAAAGCAGAGGATGCCTGAAATTGGTAAAAGGGCCTATGGTAAGGCCTGCCCCATCCCGGGGGCATGCCTTGTGGAGTGGCATGCCTCCTTAGCTTGGGCAACTTTTGTAAGTAGTTCTGTATTCATCCATCTTTTCATGTAATTTTCTGTTTGTTCCCAAACAGAGAATTTCCTATGACAGGAAAATCTATAGCCTTTGACTGGGTATCTTGGGACAGATTAGTGCATCTGAGCCATGCCAACCTACGGAGAGCTACAGAAGTGGCCATGACCCTAGAGGAAACATCATTAACATCAACAGCAGCATGAAATTGAACTTTAGAGGTTCCAATGCCATCAGCAGCCACCTGAACTAACCTACTAGCCAGCAGGCCCTGAGCCTGCTTGGCCAACTGCAAATAGTGTCCCATCTAGATTTCTGATATCTAGCCACATAAGCCATATAATTAGCTTGTCTGAGTCCCAAAGAAGCTGCCACATACTGTTTTTTTCGCCATGGCATCAATCTTCCTGGAATCTTTATCAGGAGGATGTGAGGCCAGGGAATATTAACCTTGTCACAGGCTGCAGCTTGAACAACACCTACATGACTACACTGCTCAGTAAGGAAGTCTGTATTAGGCCTGACAAAATATACCTTCTGTCCATTTTTTTATCTACAGGAGGGACAGAAAAGATTTTTAAATCTTAGTGGTTTGCCTCTAAATGACTTATGCAAAGGAATAGACAACCTTCTAGCCTCTGGAATATCCATCATTTCCACATAGTCAGGCTCCTCTTGCTCATCCACAGCCTCTTCTAAGGGGAGCTGGAGTTTTCTGCTACTTTCTTATAAAATCTGAAATGAGAGGAGACTCAGACAATAAAGGGGAGACTCAAAGGGTCTGTCTGGAGAAATGTCCGTTCTATTGGCACTTCCAGACCTTCCCAATCACAATTACAATCATCAAAATCCTCCTCCCCTCCTGTGGTTCATAAAAATCCTCAACCATCATAATTCTGAACCACTGGACCTGAACGAGACCCTTTTCCAACCAGAGAGGTTCAACAAGTCCCTGAGACAAAGACTGGACAATCTGTATGGCTTTAGCTATTTCTGCAGCAGAAGGAGAGACAACTGAATCCACACTAGCTGATTTCTTTGTCTTTTTACTTTGACTGGTTCCTCAGGACCACAGCCTTTCTTTTACCGAGGAAGTCTTGCCCTGGTCAGAGGCACTCTCTGTCCAGGCCGGAGCTGGACCGGGCTGGCCATCCGGTCAGCGGACTTTGGCCCCTCTCGCTCCTGAGCTGGCCCAATCTCTCTTCCAGGGTGGCTGCAGGAAATTTTACACACCTGGCAGTCTGACAGGAGGTGGTCAGCCCCCGACAATAGACAAGTGGTGTGTGGGTCAGGCTTGGCAAAGGCTTCCCCACAGACATCACAGTGTTGAAACCCAGTGGGCCGGTTTTCTTTTGGGTTTCTCAGACATAATGCCAGCCTAACCAAACTTGTCCTTTTTTCCGGCCTTGCCAGACAAGACACCCTTTATCGGTCCCCTAACTGTATCCACGGGTATTGGAAAAAAACAAATAAAATACTGGTTTTTTTTTTTGGACCCGATAAGAACCGGTACCTCACTCTAAATGTAAAGAAATGAGTTTTAAAGCAAACCGATCGGTTCAGAGTGAACCGATAATGAGTTTCCACACAGACTAATTTTCTTTTACTTACGGTTACCAGATAGAGCTTCAAACCGAAAACCGCGGTAAATTTAAACACTTTCCCGGTTCAATGAACTGATAAAATTACTTTAAACCGCAAAACGAACCGAACTGAAGGAGCTGGTCTCCGGAGCGTCTGTTCAGTGAAAGCGGAGTAAAGAATCTGACAGTTTGGGTTCAAACAACCCAGATAGAGCTTTGAATAGCGCCCTCGGGCTGTGGAACTCCAGATTACTCTGGAGTTAACTATTTCATCTCCGGGGCAGTTCAAAGCCAAGGGCATACTGCATAAGTCCTAATATAAGCAAGACTTCATGGTGTTTGAAGGGAAGCATCTGTAGTGAGAGTCAAGTCGTGAGAAGGGGAAATGAAGGGGAACCCCGCTCTTAAATTGCTCTGATCCTGCCACCACTGGAGAGCTAGGATCAAGGTTCGAGTCACTGGGACCAACTTGGAAGGGGTCTCTTCTCTGAGACCAAAAGGTTCTCAAGTGAAACTGAATGTCTCTCATCTGAAATCTGGCTCCCTGCACAACAGCTGTGGATGCAGCCATGTGCCCCAGGAGCTGCAGAAAGTGTCTTGCTGGTCAAGAGACCTGCAGAGAAGGAAGAGGCCAGAGCCACTAAATTCCTTACTTTCTGGGGAAGAAAGGCTCTGGCTAGCTTTGTGTCCAATTCTGCCCCTATAAAGGTGAGTACCTGGACTGGTTCCAGAACCGACTTTGGTAGGTTTGTAGAAAACCCAGGGAGGTGAGAAGCTGCTGGGTGACCTGCAGGTGAGATTTTACCTGTTCTGGGGACTGGCCTACAATGAGCCAGTCGTCTAGATAGGGGAAAAACAGCAATCCTCTGCCTCCTTAAGTGGGCCACTGCCACTGCTAGACACTTTGTGAATACCCTTGGAGCAGAGGTAAGGCCGATGGCATTGCTCTGAACTGGTAATGACCTGAGGGCAGTTCAATCTGAGGGTACTTTCGAGGGATCTTCTGATTAGGACATGGAAATAAGCATCCTTGAGGTCCAGGGAGGCTAGCCAGTCCCCTGGCCTTAGGGAAGGTAAAATCATTGCCAGAGTTACCATTTTGAACTTTGGTTTCAACAGATGCTTGTTCAGATATCTGAGATCTAAAATGGGCCGCCATTCTCCTGTCTTTTTGGGATGGGAAGTATCTGGAATACAGACCCTGCCCTGATGCAGGGAGGAACCCTTTCTACTGCTCAGAGCTAACAGGGATGAGACCTCTGTTTCAGAGCAGAGGTCTCTGAAGCACTTGCAGGTAGAAAAAGTCTGCTTCTCAACTTGGGAAACTTTTGAAGCTGAGAACCAGACCCTGGCTTACTACTTCCAGAACCCACTTGTCTGAGGTTAAAGAGCCCAATTCTGACTGAAGTGGCCAGCCTGCCCCCCCTGGTGCAGGAGATCGGCCCTGGGCACCCCATCAGGTGCCTGTTTGGCATGGAGCTTTAGGCTGGGGTGGGGAGCAGGTCTGCCCACCCCTCATCTGCCCCTGCCTCTGAAGAAGCCCTCTGAGCAGGCAGAGGAGAGCCTGAGTCTGGTAGAAAGGCTCTGTGAAAAGGCCTACCCCTACCCTCTGGGCATGCCTTTGAGGAGTGGCTTTTGCCGCCTAGCCTGGGCAGTCTTGTAAGTAGTCCTATATTCATCCATCTTCTTCATATAATTCTCTGTCTGCTCCCCAAACAGAGAATTTCCACCACAGGAAAATCCATAGCCTTAGTCTGGGTATCCTGTGACAAACTATACACAGAGCCAGGCCAACCTACGAAAAGCTACAGATGTGGCCATGACCCTAGAGGAAACATCATTAACATCCACAGCAGCATGAAACTGAACCTTAGAGGCTTCAATGCCACTCAGCAGCCATGTTCTAGTTCACTAGCCAGTTGGCCATGGGCCTGCTTGGCTAATGTGTAACAGTATCCCATCTAGATTTCTGATACCTAGCTACATAAGCCATATAATTTGCTTGTCTGAGTCCCAGAGAGGCTGCCATATACTGTTTGTTTTGCCATGGCATCAATCTTCCTGGAATCCTTGTCAGGAGGATGTGAAGCCAAGGGAATATTAGCTTTATCACAGGCAGCAGCCTGAACTACCCCAACATGACTGCATTGCTGAGAAAGGAATTCTGTATCAGGGCCTGACAATGTATACCTTCTGTCCATCTTTTTATCTTCAGAAGGCACAGAATTAGGAGCTTTTAAAATTTTAATTGTTTGTTCCTAAAAGACTATGTAAAGGAATAGACAATCTCCTAGACTCTGGAATATCCATCATTTCTACAAAATCAGGCTCCTCTTGCTCATCCACAGCCTCTTCTAAAGGAAGCTGGAGGGTTTCAGCAACTTTTTTATAAAACATAAAATGAGATGGGGACTCAGACAGCATAGGGGGAGATTCTAAAGGTCTGTATGGGGCACACCCAGACCTTCCCAGCCACATTCATACTGTTCATAATCCTCCTCCCCCTCCTCTGGTTCATAAAATTTCCTCAATATCATAATCCTGAACCACTGGGACTGGACGAACCGACCTTTTACCAGATAGTGGTGGTTCGGAAGGACCCTGAGACAGTGACTGGACAATTTGTATGGCTTTTGCTATCTCTGCAGCAGTTGGAGAAGGAATTTTTGGACTCCAGACCTGCTGATTTTTCTTATTTTCTTTCTGGAATTGGTTCCTCAGACCAACTTTTCTTTGCCGAGAAGTCTGGCCTGGTCGGGAGGGCACTCCCTCTGGTTCGGTTGGCACCGAACCGGGCTGGCCATTCGGGTCAGCGGACTTTTTGCCTCTTGTTCCCTGAGCCTGCCCAATCTTTTTCCAGGGTGGCTGCAGGGAAATTCTTACATACCTGGCAGTCTGACTGGAGGTGGTCAAACCTCAGACAATAAATACAGGTTACTCACCTGTAACAGAGTTCTAGGAATGGTATGTGTTTGTTCATCCACACTCATTGGCAGTATCCTTGCCGCTAACGGCCGAAGGTCTTCTTTCTCCTGCCTCCACCCGGTGGATAACTTCCTGCCCGCCCATGACGCTAGATCTGCTCGCTAAGCTGTGGCCAGCCGGCCGGAGGTCAGGGTCTGTGGATGAACAAATAGCGCCCATTCCTAGAACTCCCAACAGCAGGTGAGAACCTGTATTTTGTGTACATGGATAAGTGTTGTTCATCCACTGTCATAGACTCAGCAGCTCCGGGATGAGGAAAGACCACACTCCATACTTTCTTGGGCAGAGACTGAGAACCGAGGCCCAAACCAGATCCTGGCGTGACTCAAGGCCCATGTGGTAATGGGTGAGCAGGTTATGCTTCCAGGTAGCAGCCCGCATTCGGATAGGACGCCCCAAGTAGCCACTGGCAGCAGCATGCATGGTAGAATGATTTTATCCTCGGAGGCCCATGCCCGCAATTCTAGCAGAGATCTATGCAGGAGGTTACCCACCTGCTTATCGTCCATTATTGCAGGTCTGCCAGATGGCTTCCACGTAGGTGACAAACAGCTGGCGAACCTCTGCCATTTCATGCGGCGCTCCTTATAATAAGCGAGCGCCTCTGGGTCCAGAGTATGAGCCATATTGCCTCCCGAGGTGCATTGCAGAACACCGCAGAGTCACCTGGTTAAGGTGAAACTCCGACACCACCTTCGGAAGGAATTTCGGTGGGGGCGAGGACAACCTGGTCCTGTGGAAGACCAGGTAGGGACTGGGGAGTGCGCCTGAGCCTCCCATCCTTCTGGCTGACGGATAGCCACTAAGAAGGTAGTCTTCATTTGCAGGTGAGAGAGAGCACACCTGCATAGTTCGAATGGTTTGCCCATGAGCTTTGCCAGTACCAGCAGTAGATCCCACGGAGGTGGGGGTTCCCGCAGACTGAGGGAAATGTGATCAAGGCCTTGAAAAGCTCCAGACCATCTCTCCTGGGCCATCCCACCAGAACCACCACCTGCCACAATAGTGTTGTAGACCACAAGATCAGGGCACACTACCCCTGGATGCTCTGGCTTTGGACTGGTCTGGGAAACACCTATATGCTTTTCCTCCCTTTCCTCTGGTGTACAGGGTATTGCTCAAGCTGGGTCCCAGTCAGCATCTGTGATCTTGGTAGCCCCAGACAGGCCCAGTCAGCCATGGTACTCTCTTCTGCTGTCCATGTCTGTAGCCAAGCCAATATATATCCCTCGAAGGCACAACCTGTTAATCTCCAACCAGGGGAGACTCCTATTTCCAAATAGCATGTCTCTCAATCTCAAAGCTTGGCTCTTGAAGACCTAGAATATGCAGGTCTACACCTCTCTGAAGCTATTTTAGACATCCTGAGACGTTACAGGAGGCCTTCCACTAAGATAACCTATGCTTCAAAATGGAAAAGGTTTTCTATCTGGTGCTCAGCTAGGGAGCTGGTACCAGCACAGGCTGGGGTTCCAGCTGTTCTTGATTACCTCTCTTATTTACATTCCCTGGGACTGTAGCCCAGCACCCTTAAGGTTCACCTGGCTGCAACATCTGCTTACATTTCTGCTGGAAGAAATGTGACAATAGCTTTAGACCCTATCTTTAGGAGGTTCTTCAAGGGCTTAGCCCATCTGCATCCCCTTATAGGGAATCTATGCCAGCATGGGACCTCAATGTGTGCATAGCTAAGCTCATGGGACCTCCTTTTGAGACCATGTCCTCTGCTCATCTGAAATGTGTCACTAGGAAAACAGTTTTCCTAGTGGCAATGACTTCTGCAAGAAGAATCGTGAGCTTCAGGCTCTTTGCATTGAACAGGACTACATTTCATTCCACAGGGATAAAGTGGTCCTGAGGACAAACAGGAAATTTCTCCCTAAGGTTATTTCTGATTTCCACCTAAACCGATCCATTACCCTACCTGTCTTTTTCATTGAGCACTCCACTTCTGGTGAAAGAAGGCTTCACAGTCTGGATGTCGAGAGAGCTCTCAGCTACTACACGACAGCCACTAAGGACCATAGGAAGGACATGACATAGCTGTTCCTGATTTATGGGGATGTGGGAAAGGGTAACCCTGCATCGAAAAGGTCCATTTCTCAATGGATAGTCCAGTGTATCCAGTTCTGTTACACTAAAGCTGGAAGGGAGCCTCCAACAGGATTGAGGGCCCACTCCACAAGAAGGGCATCTGCTACCTTAGCAGCTGCCAGGGATGTTCCACTAGTTGGCATCTGTAAAGCAGCTACCTGGAAAACAGTACACACCTTTACGACACTACAACCTGGATATTCAGTCCAGGGTGATGCTAGGTTTGGCACAGCAGTCCTGCAAAGTCTGTTCCCAAAATAAGGTTCTGTGCTCTTCTCCAAAGGTACTGCTCGTAGTCTGCAGAAAGTTAGGAATATCTGAGTATTACCGGTTAGAAGAAAAAATTACTTACAATAGTAATCTTGTTTCTTCCCAGTGATACTCTGATATTCATAGCTTCTAGGGACGTGGATATGTTGTTCATCCACACTTCTTGGCATATCCCTTTCCCCTTTGAGGATCACCGGAAGGTCTTAAAGCTGGCTCCTCCCACCCACCCGGGTGGTATAGCCCTCTGCTCTGCCCCATGACGCCAGATCTTCCTTTCCGCTGGAAGATTCAGGTTGCCTCCTCTTTGCTCTTGTTTTTTTTTTTTTTAAGGCTCTGGCTTCAAAACCTTCAGTTATTCTGAAACTTCGATTCGTTCGAGTTAGCGATGGTGATTCTCATCGTTTCATCGTGGAAGATAAATTTTCCCCTGGATTTCGCCGGTGCCCATGCGACCAAAAAATATCACACACCGATCCGCGTACCACGTGCATTTACTGTCTGGGTGTTAGCTACGACACCAAAACTTGCAGTAGATGTCTCGGCCACCCGGATTTGACTGTCATCTTTGCATCACTCAAATTGGGCAGGCCTGAAAACTGAATCTTCTGTGAAATCTAAAGAGGCCTGGTAAGGCGGTCTCATGGCTGCTGGATCCGGCTGAACAGCTGAAGCCAATTCAGGCCTTGAGAAGAAGTGGCGCGGAGCCACAGAGTCTTCCTCTCGGTCGATTTTTGTTCTTCTCAACTTGAGCTCTACCTTTTCAGGTTCCTTCCAGAGTTGTGCCACACTCTCATACTAAGGGCAAAGGACCTCGACTCACTCTCCTCTCAGTCCCATAAGAGGGAAAAGGATCTGAATCGGTCTTTGTCTCGGGAAGAAGCTCCCAGGAGCCGTCAGTTTCGACTTCGTCGAAATTGCCTCCTTAGCCGCAAGCTTCTTGGTCTTGACGTCTGGCCAGTCGACCGAGGTCTTGATCGACAAGGTTGAGATCGTTCTCGATCCTATCGATCTGTTGCCCGTTCCGGTCAACGACTCTCTCAATAGGACCCCAGTCCTGTCTTTTCCTGATGAGACCCAGCCAGCTGGGGATCCCGTCGAGGAACCGGTCCCACCGGTGTCTCCCGAGCGAATGACTCAGTCAGTCCAATCCAGGTCAGGATCTCGGATCCCCTTGACCAACAGGCCAAGGAAGGCGCACAAGTGCTCCAAAAAGAGGCGACGCCATTGGTCATCCTCGTCATCCTTGGATGAGTAGAGGCTTCGGTGGAAGCTCTGCCGATGCTACGAGGATCTGATGTGGCAGCAGCTGATCCTGTCCAGGCAGAAGCCGACACCGGCCTCTACTCCGGCCATTACTTGGTTTTTGCTTCCTAGGCCAAAGCAGACTCTTTAGGAACCAGTGAAATCGGTTCCTCCTCCCACGGAGCCGGCTAAACCCGCTCTGGTTTAGCTGATATCTGTATCTCCACCGATTGTGGTGGAACCGCCACCTAAACAGCCTTTGGGAGGGGCTCCTATGAAGAAAGCTCGGTTAACCCCGGGTCTTCCTCACAGGATCTCTGTCACCCTCATGCCTGATTGCCCCAGGCGTGTTGAGGGCGACCTTGGCGGCCAACCATTATATCTGGATACTTCAGATTCAGACACCAACCTTCACCTCACCCACAGGATGACTAGTCTGCTGGTGATCTGTCGACGGAGGAAGGCCTTCGTTCTTTCAAGGGATTCTCTGCCTTATCTCCGAATCCACGGGGATGCCCCTGGAACCAGTCCAGAAACAGGTGGAATACCCTCTCACTGACATTCTCAAGAGAGGAGATACCCTGACTGAAGCCTTTCCTGTGCCTGAAGCCATTTTTGGCCTGGCCTTGGAGCTTTGGCAGCATCCTGCCTACTGCCAGTGCCCTCTGCCAGGATGGCCCACAAGTATGTGGTGCCCATGGTGTCCCTCTCAAAGGTTCACAGAACATCCCTTAGCCGAGAGCCTTGTGACCGCCTCTGTGTTCAGACGTACAGGCAGTTCTGCCGACACCGACAGACCCCCACACAAGGAGTCCAAGAAACTGGACCACTCTGCCAGGAAAGTCTATGCAGCCTCCTCTTTAGGCTTCCATCAGGCAAGCTCGGACATCATTATGGCGCACTTCTCCCATGCTCTTCTAGGGTCCTTGGATGAAGTTCTCCCACATCTCCCCACAGACCTTCTGACTACGGTCAAGCAGGTCCTGGACCAAGGCCGTGCCGTTGCCAAGCAGCAGCTTCAGATGGTTCTGGACATTGGGAACTCATGCGCCCGTTTGGTGGCAGCCGCGGTTGCCTCACGCCGCAGGGCTTGGCTGAGGCTTTCCACCTTCACGGCAGATACCCAGCACAAACTTGTTGATGTTCCTTTACTAGGCATTGATCTCTTCGGTCCAGGTGTGGATGGTCACCTTCAGCGAATCGAACAGTCCAATGCGACCTTGGACTTTGCTACTTCTACTCAAAGTGCTTTTGGCCCTAAGAAGCAGCAGCAGCAAAGAAGCCTTTTGACACTCTGCTGCTCCAGGTCCAGCAGTCCTCTTTTTTTTTTTTTTAGAGAGGACAGCATCAGCAGGCACAGGCTTGGCGCCTCTGGCCCAAATCTGGACCTCCCCAGGCCCGCAGAGGGGCTCGGGGTTCAGGTCCTGGACCCTCTTCTGCCAAGCCTGGCCAGTGACGGGATATTGGTGGCCACCTCTATTCCCGTCACGCCAGCTCTGGGTCCTCCCATGTGGGTCGACTCTGCCACTTCCTTTCTGCCTGGTCCAGTGTTACCACAGACAGGTGGGTCTTTAGAAGTGGTCGGCCAGGGTCTGCCTTTAGAATTACAGCAGTACCCACCCAGCCGAGCCTGCACCCCACAGGAGGAAAGAGTATCAGCCAACACTCAGTCAGCTCTGAGAGATGACATAGCCCAGCTCCACCTCAAGGAGGCAGTGGTCAGTGGCAGATCCTCCAGTTAACCCAGGGTTCGATTCCAGGTACTTCCTGGTCCCGAAGCGGACAGGCGGCTGGCACCCTATTCTAGATCTGCACGACCTGAATCAGTATTTCAGGCCGCACACCTTTCGGATGGTAACTCTGTCCCAGATCATACCATCCCTGGAGCAAAACATGTTGTTCTGCTCACTGGATCTTCAGGACGCATTCTTTCACATCCCAATTCATCCGTCTCACCAGCGGTTTCTCCACTTCAGAGCATAGGGAACCCTTTACAAGTTCTGAGCCATGCCATTTGGCCTGTCAGTCTGGCCACGTGTCTTCACCAAATGCCGCAGTGGTGGCAGCCCACCTCAGGCATTGAGGGTGGGGTATACCCTTACCTTGGCGATTGGCCCTCAGCAGGTTCCATCCAGGAAGAGGTGTAGAGGTCCAGGGTCCTGGTCCTCCAGACCTGCTCTCAACTTGGCCTCCTGATCAACGAGACCAAGTCGGGGCTCGTGCCTTCTCAGGTGGTGTGCTTGAGGCAGAGCTCAGCTCTGGTGGACAGGGTTGGGGTTCACCGCCTCCTTTGCCCAATTATTTCTGGTTGGGCAATTTGGCCCCTGCCGGGACTTTCTGCACCTTCTGGGTTACATGGCGGCCTGCACCACCGTGGTCCGGTGGGCCAGGTGGCATATGCCCCCTTCAATGGGGAGCTGGCTGCCCAGTGGACTCGGCACCTAGGTCATTTTGACCAGCTGATCACTGTGATCCAGAAGATGTGGAACACTCTCCAGTGGTGGACCGTCCTAGACCGGTTGCAGGAAGGAATCCCGTTTGTCCACCCCAAGCAGACAATCGTCCTCATGATTGTCTCTCTCATGGGCTGTGGAGCCCACATGGGGGACAACAGGGCCCACTGGTTCTGGATCCCTGAGGTGTCCCGTTACCACATCAACCTGTTGGAGCTCAGAGCGGTCAGACTGGCACTGACAGCATTCGCTCAGTAGCTTCGGGGTCAAGTGGTTGAAGTCCAGACGGACAATACCACGACCATGTACTACCTCAGCAAGCAGGGTGGGATGCACTCCTGGCTGCTGTGCAGGGAAGCACTCTGCATCTGGACACTCGTTAGCGACTGGAGGCGGATCTCCCTAACCATCCAGTGGCAGGAGCTTCAAATCCAACTCACGGATGCCCTCAGCTGCATAGGTGAGACATTCACGCAGTGGTTTCTCCATCCAGAGGTAGCTTACAGCCTGTTCTCCCACTGGGGCAAACCGATGGTGGACCTGTTTGCTTCAGAAACACCAAGCTGAGGCTTTCATGCCCACCCCCACCCCAGCGGGATTGCTGCAGGAGGATGCCTTCTCGAGGCCATGGACCTCAGGCCTCTTCTATGCCTTCCCTCCATTTCCCTTGATTCACGGGGTGCTCCTTAAGGTGAGGAGGGACAAGGCGCAGGTGATCCTGGTAGCCCCAGATTGGCCATGCCAGTTCTGGTATCCAGATCTCCTCCGCCTCAGCAACAGGCTCCAGAGGCATCTTCCAGCACGCCCGGACCTGATCTCTGTCAATCGGGGGAAGGTTCTCCATCTGGACCTTCAATCCCTGCCCCTGACAGCCTGGTACCTGAGCAGCTAGAGTTCCAGGCTTTGGGTCTCTCCGAGGATGTACTCAAAGTAGTGGAAGCATCCAGAAAGGAGTCAACCAGAAAGTGCTATGCCTTCAAATGGAAAAGATTTTACATTTGGTGTCAGGGCAAGGGCCTGGACCCTCTGTCCTGTACTGTGGTTAGCATTTTAGACTACCTTTGGTCTGTGTCCAAAGGAGGTCTTCGGTCTTTGACCCTCAAGGTGCACCTGGCAGCTATCTCTGCTTACCAAGTGGCCTGGTCAGCAGACTGCACAGGAGAAGGTGGTCTGGTGCTTTTCCAAAGGCCTTGATCACATATCCCCTCCGGTGCGTGAACCTCCACCTCCATGGAATTTACTGCTGGTCTTGGCAAAGCTCATGGGCAAGCCATTCGAACCGATGCACAAGTGTGAGATGTCACACTTGTCATGGAAGACTGCCTTTCTGGTGGTTATCACATCTGCCAGAAGGACAGGGGAGAGCTCCAGGCGCTCTCGGTGGCCTCCCCTTATCTGGTCTTCCACAGTGACAAGGTTGTCCTGCGCCCCCACCCAAAATTCCTCCAGAAGGTGGTGTCAGAGTTTCACTTTAATCGGGTATTGACTCTGCCTGTGTTCTACCCGAACTACACCTCGGATGCAGAGTACAGGCTCCATACTCTGGACCTGAGATGAGCTCTCTTATTATAAGGAGAGGACGGCGGAAATTCAGGGCAAGGTTCGCCAGCTGTTTGTCACCTACGCTGAAGCCAATTCTGGCAGACCTGCAGCGCAAAGTGGACGATCGCAAGATGGCTTGCATCTTGCATTGATCTCTGCTATAGGTTGTCTGGCAAGAAGCCTCCCAGAGGGAAAAGAGCTTTTCCTACCCGCCATACTGCTGCAGCGGTGGCTGCTTCCAGTGACATCCCTATGCAGGAAATCTGTCGGGCTGCCACCTGGAAGGCAGCAAACACCTTCATCACCCATTACCACATTGACCTTGAGTCATGCCAGGATGCTGGTTTTGGGGCCTCAGTTCTCCAGTCTCTGTTCCCAAAGTAGGGGGTGTGCACCCTTGCCTCCCTCCTCCAGGAGAACTGCTAGGAGTCTGCCAAGAAGTGTGGATGAACAACATATCCACATCCCTAGAAAAATGGGGTGCTCACCTGTAACAGTACTAGGAGTGGTATATGTTCATCCACACGGACCCACCCAACCTCCCTGGCTGCGACACACAAACCTGGCTTCCAATGGGCTAAGATCTGACGTCACGGGACAGAGCCGAGGGCTATACCACCCGGGTGGGTGAGAGGAGCCAACTTGAAGACCTTCCAGCGATCCTTAAAGGGACATGCCAAGAAGTGTGGATGAACAACATATACCACTGCTAGAACTACTGTTACAGGTGAGTAACCTGATCTTCCTGGACATAAGTCTCCACCACTCATTCACACTAGTGGGATTAGCGCCGGAGGCACTAGGACCCATCGGGAGCAAACTTTTTGCTGGAGGTCAGCGCCGCGAGACACGGCGCCCCGCGAGCACACTCAGCTGGTAATGACTATCTCGCTTGACCCTCCAACGCCTCAATTCCTTTTTTCCCGCCCGTGAGTGCGCTTCGAATTCTGACGTTCTTTCGCCTGTCGCGAGTCAAACTTCAAACTAGCGGCGCGATAGTTTTCAGTTTTTGAAACATTATCACGATAGTAGTATGCTTAATTTTATTCTATTTTCGTAAAATTTTTCTAATATTTTAAATTTAACTTACTTGAAGAAGTCTCAGCCTTCTGGACAGAGTCGACTCATGAGCAGGTCAGGTGACGGTAGAGAGACTTCGTGATAGAACTGTTCAGTCAGCCGGGCTGGGTCCGGTCAGCCTCCCCTTCTCCTCAGCGGGGTTCCGACAGCGGTCAGTCCGATGCCGGGGAGATGGCGGTCCCCGTCGCATCAAAATAAACTGTCGCATTCGGCACCGTTCATCCTCGAGCTCTTCTTGACCCACAGGTCAAAGAGAAGGCATCACTATAGAGGTCCCTCTCTGGTATGTCTAGCCGGGTCGGCGGTCGGTTATCGTTGCTAGTTGCTGGTCTCCTTCTTGGAGTCGCCAACTTCCGTATCGTTGTCCTCTACATCGAGCCCTCCCGCCTATAGGTAGGGCTCCAGATGAGCAGTTTCATCAGTGGGCGCTCTTATGGAGGCGATGGGCTGGAGGTTGGTTCTTCTGCCTGGCTCGGTTGCCTCGAGCCTCGGCCCCTCCGGCGATCAGGTAAGGCAGTTGGACCTTTCCTAGTTGTGCGGCACCTTCTTGGTGCCAGCGACTCCGTCTTAGGTGTTCCCCTCACATGGCTGCGGCGCGGGGGCACACCAATGCCCTTATTCTGTTTTTTTCTTCTCTTGCTTTCCAGGTTCCTGGCTTTTCCGGTGCCTTCCGTAGGGTCTGTTGTTTGTCGGCGCTTTGGTGTCATTTGTTTTATGGCGCTATCCGTAGCGCGAGGTTCGCGGCGCTTGATTCCAAGGGTTTTCATGTATCTGCTGGCTTTGGGGCTGTCAAGGGCCGCTTAGGCTCTTATGGAGTCGCGTCTTCTTCGGGCGCTGCACTTCCTTGTGCTGTCAGTCTGTTTTGCTATCTCGCTCGGGGCTTCGACTTCCTGTTTTTCACATTTCCTCCTTCCTAATTTTCACCCTTTCCTGTCCAAACAGTCCTTCCTGGACCATCAGGAGATGATGTTGAGCGACCAGACCTTCGCGGTTGGGTGATGAAGTGGAGGAAATAGGATCTTTCTTGCTACAGAGCCTGTGGTCGAGGACCTGTCCTTTAAGTCTGTTGAAGAACCTGAGATCCTCTTTCTCTCCAGACTGCAGACATCGATCCTGGGAAGATATTAAGACTCCAGTACCTTCGTAGCGTGAGATCCCTCACGGATTTGACTCCTCCGATCCAGCCTTCCTTGAGGCAGCTGTCTCAAATGGTATAATAATCCTGCTCTTATTCCTCAGTGGCTAAATCCATTGATAAGAAGTATTCAGCTCCCAAGGATCGTCCCTATTTCGGCATCCCAAGCCTTTGCGGATCCTATTGTAGTCCTGGCAGAGAATGACAAGATCGTTCTTCCTCAAACTACTACAGCTCGACCTTATTAACAAAGAGTCTCTTTAAGATTGATACATTAGTAAGAGAGTCTTGCTGCCTCCACTCTAAGTATGCGCTTGCCAGTTATCAAGGCTATTTTTCTCAGTATGAGTATATCCTGTGGCACTCTATGAAAAGAATGGTTGAAGCTCTTCCAGATTCGGACTCCAAGTCAGAGCTTCTTCTGGCGTTATTAGAGGTATTGAGTCCAATAACCAACAAGTCAAAGCCGCCATGGGCGCTTTCAACACTGCTTCTCGCTCAGCAGCTGCAGGATTTGTCCTCGGCGCCATTCCTGGCTGCGTGCTAAAGCTTCACGAATGATGCTCAGCAGCAGGTAATGGCGCTGCCTTTTGATGGCTCCTATCTTTTGGCCCTCAGGTGGAGCAAGCCTTAGAGGCCACTCAGAAGACTAGATCAGCCATTAAATTGCTGAGACCTCCGCCTGCCCCTCTCGGGCATGTGAACGACGTCAGTTTCATAGTCGTCAGTCCTTCGAGGCAGAGGCAGGGAAGCTTCCATAAAGCCAGCCTGCCCAACCTCAAGAAGATGCAGCAAGAAAGCGCGGGGCCTAAAGCCCCCAAGCGCCACACTTACTCAAGTTATTTGGCCTGGATCCGTCTACACTGCCCGAGGTGGAACTTTCTCCTCCGGTGGAGGTCGTCTGATGTACTTCTACAACCAGTGGAAGTCCATAACTTGGACAAATGGGTCCATCCGGATAATTCGCGAGGTTATTCTCTCAATTTCTTGAAACCCCTGCGAATTGTCCTCCAGATGACAACCCAGGTTGTCGGCCTCTGGTCAGACCTCCTCACCGCCCGAGATCCGTGGCCTTCTGAACAACAGGGCAATAGAACTGGTGCCCCGCATCTCATGGAACACAGGGTTCCATCCCATATTTCTGGTTCCAAAGAAATCTGGGGGATGCCCCATCCTAGACCTCAGAAAGTTGAACAAATTCCTCCCCAGGGAGAAATTCAAATGATTTCCTAGGTACCCTGTTACCCCTTGCTGCATCAACACGCGACTAGCTGGCCTCTCTGGACATGCAGGATGCTTACCAGCATATCCCGTCCACCCGACCCACATAAGTTCCTCAGGTTTGTAGCTTTGGGTCAACATTATCAGTTCAGAGTCCTGCCCTTTGGGCTATCCTCGGCGCCGCAAGTTTTTACAAAGTGTTGTGCAGTTCTCGCGGCGCATCTCAGGAAAGGCGAGACTCCGAGTGTTTCCCTACCTGGACGATTGGCTTCTTGCAAGCCCTTCCAGCCAAGGGACTTTGGAAGCTGTGCAAACGACTTCTCGTCTTCTCACGTCCATGGGAGTTCTGCTGAATTTGAAAAAATCTCAACTGCAGCCCTCCCAGAGGCTCCTTTTCTTAGGGATGCTTCTAGACACCTCTTCCGCGAAGGCTTTCCTTCCAGAGGACAGAAGACTCGACATCCTTCGGATGGCCCGTTACATCGGGGAGAACCAATCGTTACAGCTCTCTCTCGATGCAACGCGATGTTGGGTCTCACGGCTGCCTCGGTGTTCACTGTACCCCTGGCCCGGTTGCACATGAGAACCACCCAATGGATGCTCTCCACTCAGTGGTCTCCGACCTCTCACCCCCAGTCTTATCCCATCAGGGTGACGCAGCCCCTTCAAAGGTCTCTCACCTGGTGGTCTCAAGAGAGCAATCTCCTGGAAGGATTCCCCTTTGCTCTTCCGGATCATCAGATCTCCATCACCACAGACGCATCGCTAATGGGATGGGGAGCTCACTGTCTCTCCCTCCACACTCAAGGTGTATGGACTCAGTTCGAAACTCATCTCCACATAAATGTCCTGGAGATGAGAGCGGTCCTCTATGCGATCCGAGCTCTGAAGGATGTCCTTTGTCACAAGAACATTCTCCTTCAAACGGACAACAAAGCTGTGATGTATTACATCAACAAGCAAGGCGGTGTTCTTCTTATCCCTTTGCAGGAAGCAATGAGGGTGTGGGAGTGGTGCTTGGAGCACAAGTCTCTGATTCAAGCGGTTTATCTGCCAGGTATACAAAACGACCTAGCAGATCACCTCAGCAGAACGGAGGCAGACCTCACGAGTGGTCTCTCGACCCAGCCGTGCCTCGTCCCTGTTCAGAGTGTGGGGAACTCCAGACCTGGACCTTTTTGCATCCCCACTCAACGCAAAACTGCCTCTCTTCTGCTCCAGAAATCCAGGGCCTGGCATTTTCTGTCAGGATGCGTTCAGGCTGCGGTGGACAAAACGCTTTCTTTACGCCTTTCCACCGCTTTCTCTGATCCAGAGTACACTCCTCAAGTTCGAGTCTCAGGGGACCAAGATGATTCTCATCGCTCCCTCCTGGCCTCGGCAACTATGGTTTCCTCTACTCAACAGTATGTTGGCAGCCTCTCCGAGACCACTTCCCTTGCAAATCAGTCTTTTGACCCAGGGTTCGTTGGTCCATCCCAACCTGAAATCACTTCACCTTCATGCTTGGCTCCTGAAGAGATAGAAGTGAATCGGTTCAACGTCTCTCGTAGAGTCTCGGACATCCTTCTGGCTGCTCGGAAGCCAGCCACCCGGAAAACGTACGCGTCCAAATGGAAACGTTTTTCTCTCTGGTGTGCAAAGTCCTCTTGGAATCCCTTTTCCTGTCCTCCTGACAAGGTTCTGGAGTATCTTTTGGACCTATCTAACTCAGGTCTTCAGTACTCCACAGTTAAAGTTCACCTTAGTGCCATCTCAGCGTTCCATGAGCCGGTTTCGTCCTTGACTCTGGCTCAGTTACCTATGGTGAAGAGATTTCTTAAGGGGATTCTTCATACCAGACCCCCTGTTAAGCGTCCAGTTGCAGCCTGGGACATTAACCTGGTGCTGGACATGCTCACTCGGAAGCCTTTCGAACCCCTAGCTACCTGTGAGCTGAAATTTCTTACCTGGAAGACTGCCTTCCTGGTGGCCATTACCTCAGCCCGCAGGGTCTCTGAGATACATGCCCTGGTTACGGACCCTCCGTATACTGTATTCCATAAAGACAAGGTAGTTCTCCGTACTCATCCTAAATTTCTTCCCAAGGTTGTGTCAGAATTGCATCTAAACCAACCTCTGGTACTTCCCGCTTACTTCGCTAATTTCCAAAATGAAGGGGAACGAGCTCTTCATTCCTTGGATGTTAAGAGAGCCTTGTGGTTCTATTTAGATAGAACCAAGGATGTTCGCAAGACTCAACAACTCTTTGTTTCTTTCAGCGACACCCGGCTGGGTCAACCTGTCGCTATCAGATGCATCTCATCATGGTTAGTGGCATGCCTTCGACATTGCTATTCCATGGCTCAAGTTAAATTAGAAGGTAGAGTGTACGCTCACTCTACTAGGGCGGTCGCGTCATCCCTAGCGGAAATTCGCAATGTTCCAATTGCAGATATCTGCAACGCCGCCACCTGGAGCTCAGTGCATACCTTCGTTAAGCACTATGCACTGGATGTTCATGCCAGGCGACATTCCGCATTTGGCAGAACTATCCTTAATGGGCTTCTATCTTAGACGCGTGAGCTCTGGCTCTCCTGCCGCCCTTTTGGGGGATTATCAGCTTGGTACTCTCCCACTAGTGTGAATGAGTGGTGGAGACTTATGTCCAGGAAGATATGAAAATTACGTACCTGCCGTAATTCTTGATCTTCTTGGACGAGTCTCCACCACTCATTCACACGCCCACCTCCATCCCCCAGCTCACTGGCTGTATTGGTCTTCACTCCTCAAATCTTTAGGCCGTGAGGACTTCTTGCTGACCCTTCTTACACGGGTCGTACGGACTATCTTATGTCCGTGTTTTAATGTTAGGTTTACTCTTCCGTTAGTTCGCGCTGCACCTCCTTGGTAAAAAGGTACTGAGGCGGTTGGAGGGTCGGCGCCGAGATAGTCATTACCGCCGAGCTGCTCTGGGCGCCAGTTTCTCAAGGCCGACCTCTCAGCAAAAGTTTGCTCCCAATGGGTCCTAGTGCCTCCGGCGCTAATCCCACTAGTGTGAATGAGTGGTGGAGACTCGTCCAAGAAGATCAAGAATTACGGTAGGTACGTAATTTTCATTTTTTCCCACCCTGCCTCCCCTTCTAGAACCTTTAACCTCTGCACTCCTGCATATTCTGCTCTCAAGGGGTATACAGATCACTTTCTGGCACAATTTTGGTAAACAAGGTTCATGTGTTTTTTTGTTTTTTTTTTTTCCCCTTCTTTCAGGTAGCTCTGACATTTTTGGGGGTATCTGTTGTGTTTTTCCCCTCCAGTTGGAGGGTTTATGTAGGGGGTTATGGGTTTAACTATCTCTATTATTATTGATTATTAATACTACTCAGTATTCATAGTTCTTTGGGGCCTGCCTTTCCAGGCGTCCAGGAAATCTGAGGGGTTTAGAACTAAGGCAGTTAGTTCAAGGCAGCATTTGAATAGTTGTCACGTGCAGAGTTCCATCATTTGCATGTGTTTTATCCTCTCCAGGCAGTTCTGGCTTAAAGGAACACTGCTGAAAGTTATGAATACCTGAGTATCAGTGGGAAGAAACAAGATTACTATGGTAAGTCATTTTTTCTTATGAGCCCACCTGATAATGTGACCTGTCATTATGCAGATGCTCCGGAAAGGTAATTTTGCCAACTGACCGCAAAATCACCTTTCCAGTGAGAGTTGCCTAATGACAGTTATGTAGTTCAGGAGGTGGGGTCCTCAAAAGGTAATGTTGAAAATATGGGGCCAAAATGTTGAAAAAATGGCTAAGTTATGGCCGAAAGTTGAACTACAATTGAAATACATAGCACCGCATTTACCTTGTTCAGATTGCAGTCGCCATTTCCAGAAGCAAGACATGTCTTCAGGAGCGGGTGCCAAACCAGGGACGACCTCACGTGAGTTGCGATCTGGGAGGACGTCAGGGGGGTGTTGGGAGGTGGGTGCACAGTGAGGGGATCAGGTTGGGGGGTACGGGGGCAATCGGCAATGGACGGTTTTCATGTTTGCAGTGCAAAGGACGAAAAAGACAACGAGGGGCGGTTTTCTGCATTTCAGCACTAAAAAGGGAAAAGAAAGAGACGGGACCCACTGCCGCCAATGATAACTGGGGCAGTGGAGGGCAGGAGGGTACCACTGGACACCAGGGAGATGTGGCATGTAGCCACTAAAATAAAAAAAATTATACATATAAAACTAAGGCATGGGTTTGGCTTAGGGGGACATCATGTCCCCGCCCATGCCTTTGGTTTTGTGTACTTTATTAAAAAATAAAGATAATTTTAAAATGTAAAACCCGCTTTATGATCCCTTCTCGCCAGCTGATCCTCACAAAATGGGATCGGCTGTCGAAAAAAGATAGCGAAGAGGAATTTTTTAAATATTTAAAAGTGCCTTTTTTTTTTTTTTAAATAAATAAACAAAACCAAAGGCATAGGCGGGCGAAGGGCGTCACCCTAAGCCAAACCCATGCCTCGGTTTTCAAAACAAACGTCCCTGGGGCAAGTTCCAAGATTTTGTCTTTTCCCCCTCACTAAGTGAGAAAATAAAATGGTGACCGAACAGGAATTTTCTCACGAAAAGGGATCCCTTTTTGCAATCCTTTTCGCGAGCTGTTCACGACCAGGAATCTTTGATCGAAACTGCATCTATCCCAAAGACTGAACAGAGTATGCTCAGATCCCGAATAGTTAAAATTTAATAACTTTGGAATGGATTAACATTTCTTCACCAAACCAGTGCTGGATTGTTCCCTAGGATAACATCAAACTGTGTGTTTGCAGCACAATGAGGAAAAAACAGGGAAAAATTGGTGAAAATGCATTTTTTTCACAATTTGCTGCACAAAATCCATAAATCCGATCGAAACGCAACTTGCCAAATCGAGAGATCTACCACCCGACAGTCTGTTCCAAATTTCGTGCAGATCTGTTGAATGGTTGCAAAGTTATTAACTTGCAAAATTTGGGGTTTAACAATAGTGTCTGATCAACCCTAACTATAAGGGTGCTACCGTGCCCCTATAATATAATGTATGTAGTATGTATATAGAGTATAGGCAGAGGCATCACCAGCAGGAAAAGGGAGGTCATAATTCCACTATACAAGACACTAGTGAGGCCCCACCTGGAGTACAGTGTACAGTTCTGGAGACCATACCTACGTAAGGACATAGACAGGGTAGAAAAGGTTCAGAGGAGGGCAACAAAGATGGTGCATGGATTGCATCACAAGTCCTATGAAGACAGGTTGAAGGAACTGAACATGTACTCCCTGGAGGAGAGGAGGGAGAGAGGGGATACGATAGAGACATACAAGTATCTTACAGGGAGGAACAGGGTGCAGGAAAACACTATTTCTAAGCTAAAAAGATGTTCCAGGACTAGAGGGCATGGGATGAAGTTGGAGGGAGGACGATTCAGAGGAAACATGAGAAATAATTTCTTCACAGAACGGGTGGTGGACAAGTGGAACACCCTGCCAGAGGAAGTGGTGGGGGCTGAAACAATCACTGGATTTAAGAATGCATGGGATAGACATAAAGGAATTCTGGAGGTCAGGGGTATGGGGCAACAGACTTCTAGGAAAACAAACTGAACTTACAAGCTCAAATGGGCAGACTGGGTGGGCCATAGGCCCTTATCTATACCTATAATAAGGCCGTCACGATGGCACTGGATTTTGTTGCTCCTGTTCGTCAGCGCCCCAGATCCCTTCACCCCAGAGCCCCATGGTTTGATGGGACCCTGAGGGAGATGCGGAGACAGGGGCGAAGGTTAGAGCGTCACTGGCGCAGGTCCGCCCTTGATGCCGACCACTCTAGATTGATAGAACATTATGTTAACTATCAATCTGTAATCACCCATAAGAAGGCAGAATTCCTGTCCAGGGAGATTGCAGTTGCTCAGAATCGACCGGCTCACCTGTTCCGAACTGTTGACAGACTGTGCAACCCAGCCTGCCTGCATGTTCGGAAAGCTTTTTCGCAAATAGAGTGCGACGAGCTTGCTCAATTCTTTGCAGCTAAAGTGGCTGACATCAGGAAGAACCTGGGTCCGGTAAGCTCTATGGGAGAAGCCTCTGGTCAGCATGAGATGACAGTGCCTCATTTCTCCTGGAGTTCCTTTCGATGACCTGAGCTCGTGGACATTATGAGGATCATCCAGTCTATCGCCCAAGTTGTGGTTTGGATCCTGGTCCGACTCCCTTATTTTGGGTTGTTTGGATACCATTGGTCGGTCCTAGCGCAAATAGTCTGGTGTCCTTGGAATCGGGTGAGTTTCCTGCTCCTTGAAGGAGGCTGTGGTAACTCCTCTTCTGAAAAAAGCTTCCTTGGACCGGACTCTTATTCTAGCTATCGACCTATCTCTAACCTTCCCTTTATTGGGAAGGTTATCGAGAAGGTTGTAGCGAGTCAATTGGATGACCATTTAACCATCCATAATGTCTATGAATCCTTCCAGTTGGGCTTCCGCAAAAGACATAGCACCGAGACCGCGCTGGTTCGGGTGTTAAATGATCTTCTGATGGCGAGGGATCAGAAGAGACACTCCATTCTCGTTCTTCTTGACCTCTCTGCAGCCTTTGACACAGTGGACCACATGGTGCTGTTAGCTCGTCTGGGGCATATTTGTGGAATGTCTGGAACCGTTTTGCAATGGTTCACGTCATTCCTTACTGGGAGATCAGAGAGTTGTATCGGGAATTTTTTCCTCTGACCCAATCTCTCTGTTATGTGGAGTGCCCCAGGGATCCGTGCTGTCGCCCATGTTGTTTGCAGTGTACATGCTGCCCCTCGGAGGTATCATTAGACGATATGGGCTGAGGTTTCACTGCTATGCTGATGACACCCAGCTCTATCTGTCTTTTGCACACGACCAGGATGGAGCTCTCTCGGTATTTAACAGCTGTCTGAGGGAGATCCAAGACTGGATGGATTCTAGTTGGCTAAAGTTGAACTCTGAGAAAACAGAGGTGCTGGTGGTGGATCCTGGTGGTCGGGTGGTGAGGCCGGATATCGGTGCTCCGTCTGGAATTAGTCTTGGTGGAGTAACTTTGCCGTCCTCAGAACAGGTGCGTAGCCTTGGATTTATTCTTGACGATAAGCTGACTCTTAAAGCTCAGGTGTCTGCTGTTGTCAAGACTTCCTTTTATCATCTTAGGAACATTGCCAGGGTGAAGCATCTTGTTCCGCTTGACTCCTGCCTACTTTGGTTCATGCCTTTGTATCCTCACGCTTAGACTACTGCAATGCCCTGTACTTTGGGCTTTCGGGGTTGAAATCCGCCTGCAGCTAGTGCAGAACGCGCGGCCCGGGTTTTGACGGGGACAAGTCGTTTTTGTCACATCACTCCTGTGCTGCGCGAACTGCACTGGCTGCCTGTGCGGTGGCGGATCACCTTTAAAGTCATTCTGTTGACTTTTAAAGCCCTTCACGACCAGGATCCAGCCTACCTGAAAGACCTCCTCGTACCTTACTGCCCTGACCGATTACTCCGCTCGGCCGACATGGGGTTGCTAGAGATCCCGAGAGTGAATCTGAAATCCTCTGGCAGCAGAGCATTTTCATCTGCTGCACCCACTCTTTGGAACTCTCTACCATGTCGGCTTCGGCAGTGCACCTCCGTGGAACTCTTTAAAAAAGAGCTGAAAACTTATCTGTGGAGCATGGCTTTTTTAGACAATTAATTATTTATTAATGCTCTGGTTCTTATTATCATATATTTTATCTCGTGGTATGCTGATTTTATGTATATGTTTGTGTGTGTAATGATTGAATTGTTTAAATTGTTCAGCACCTTGATCTGCTGAAAGGTGCTATATAAATAAAATTATCTGCCGACACTGTCTATGTATCTATATATCGTGTGTGTGTGTGTGTGTGTGTGTGTATATATATATATATATATATAAGTGTGTGTGTATATAATGTAGCACGGTAGTGCTACCATAGTTAGGGTTGAGTAGCACTTTTAAGGCTAAAGGGTGAAACTTTGCATCTTAATTACTTTGCCACCGTTCAATGGATTTGCCTGAAATTTGGCAGGGCACCATAGATCTTGGGATCTGCCAACTTTAGTACTAATTGGCTATACGGCTGTGGGTTATTAACAACATTAGGTATTCTTTTCGTCGTTTTACGAATTCTTTGCTTTCGCGCCCACAGGTTGCGCGGTTTGTGCGACTGGTCCGAAAACTTCAGGGAACGTGCAGCCGGGGTCCCCGATGTGCCTTTTGAAGATTTCGTGAAACAATATTGAATGGTTCAAAAGTTATTCAAAAAAACAAGTTCCCCTTATAAGTCAGTGGAAAAAGTTTACAAAAAGTTCAACACTTTCGCAAATGCACTTTTTAGTTTCGCAAATGACCCTAGTAGTGTCGCAAATCAGCCATATTTTTTTTTTTCAGTTGGTGATCAGAAAAATGCTTGGCATTTAAAATTGGGACCCTCTAGGAACACAATTATTTTTGTGTTCACCTAGTCGGACCTTCAGGATGCTAGCCGTGTCTTTATTTTGGGGTTAAACACCACAGAAATATGTTTTCCATATTTATGGGAAAAGTAGTGTCACACTTACGACACTATCGCAAATTGCGATGCTACTTTTCCAGACTATGGCCAAAATGACAGCAGTTCTTTGCCACCCTGCTACAAAAGAATGGTTTGGTCTTTTGGGCTCAAATTTGGAGGGAAGGCAGCCAACATCTTACAGATGTGCCTTTTGGTGACAAAATATTGCACGGATGCCAAGTTACAGTACTCGAAGTTGGCATTTTTCCCATAGGCCGAACATGGTGGCGTCATAGCGCTTTCTGGGCTCAGTATCTTGAAAATGGTGCGAGATCACGGAATTTTCGTCGCGACCTGGGCTACCTAGCCCGGAAACTCATAAATCATGTAAAATTTACATTTTTTTTTTTTACGTCGTACGGTTCCTGAGAGATGAGCAATTTAGTATTCCAACTGCTCGTTTTCTGCTCCCAGGCCCATTATTATGCATACGTTCTTTGTACACACTGTTTCTCTATGCAGCTGTTGGGCAAAAACAGGGTGTGCGCTTCCGTTACTGTAACAGTTAGCGTTTCCGTACCCGTTTGCATTACCATTCCCGTGTATGCCTCTGTGTGCGTTACCCTTTGCATTCTCATTTGCGCTTGCTGTTGCGTTACTGTTACCATTTGCACTACTGTTTCTGTTTGCGTTTCCAGCACCCCTTTCGTTTGCGTTTCTTTCGGTTTGCTTCTTCGTTGCTGTTACTGTTACCATTTGCATTTCCAATTGCGTTACTGTGCCCGTGTGCCTTACGGTTTGCATTTCTGTTCATGTTTGGGTTTGCATTTCTGTTTTCTTTGGCGTTATTGTTGCTGTTACCGTTACCATTTGTGTTTACAACTGCGGTAACGTGACCGTGCGCGTTACGGTTTGCATTTCCATACACTCTTCCGTTCGTGTTTGTTTCCTTTGGCGTTATTATTCATATTAACTTTACCATTAGCGTTTACAATTACGGTACCATGACCATGCGCGTTACGATTTGCGCTTGCGTTCGCGTTTCCGTTTGTGTTTCCTTTGGTGTTATTTATGCTGTTAACATTTCCATTTGAGTTTACAATTGCTGTACCGTGCGCGTCATGGTTTGCGTTTCCTTACACGGTTGCGTCTCCTTTTGCGTCACGGTTCGCTTTGGTGTCACTTTGCGCTTGCATTTCTATTAACGTTTGCTTTACCATTTGCTTTTCTGTCACCATGTGCACAACAGTTAACAGTTGTGTTTCCCCTTGCACTTACCGTTACTATGTCATAAAACATCACGTGGTTGGAGCGTGGGGCCCCACCACCACATTCCATTCACTATTTCTACTGCAGATTCTCAAAAAGAAGGGAAATTAGAGGCAAAAAAACTCTGTTTAATGCGTCAGGGTTGTTCTACAGTGACAAAAGTGAGGAATTTGATCGTGGGGTTGAAACCCCCTCGCGATCTGACCCCCAAAGCCGGCGTCGGGGGTGTGTGTTGGGGTTGTTGATTCTCTCACCCCATTCTCCTACAGTTCATCACCTCAGCTTCTTTAAACATGTGATGGGGTGAGAGGGCCAACGACCCAACTGTTTAAAAGACAAAGAACCTCTGTGCGCAAACACTGAGCAAGGGTTACCCCCTGTATGAAAACTGTGTGAGAGGCCTTTTGGCACCATGCAATTCTGCTTACAGTTGGACCAGCATAACATTCTGTGGTGATTTGCATATGCAGCCCATGATGCTTTGCATTGTGGGGGCATGTGTGATTTTGTATTTTCTTGAAACTTGGCTTCCCAGCCAAATGCCCTTTGGGGTAACCCTTGCTTCAGTGTTTACGCACAGAGGTTCTTTGTCTTATACATATATATATATTATATATACATACACACACACACACACACTGCATGGTAGTGCAGCTATAGTTAGGGTTGCCCGGCCACTTCTATGTTAAACCCAAAATTTTGCACATTAATAACTTTGCAACCGTACAACAGATTTGCCTGACATTTTGCATGCTCGGAGTGGCACCATAGATCTCTGGATTTGCCAAGTTTGTTATGGTCATATGAGTGGTTGCGGAGCTGCAGAGCGCCAAAAAGCACACAAAACCGGGGGTTTCGTGAGTTTCTTTGCTCGGGACTACAGCCCACACGATTTGTTTATCTGGTCTGAAATCTTCAGGGAAGGTGCAGTCTGGGTCACTGATGTCTTTTGAAGATTTGGTGACAAAATATTAATCCATTCAAAAGTTATTAAAATTTTAATTTTCCCATTATAGTTAATGGGGGAAAATATATGTGCCTCTTGAAAGCACCTGTTACTGTCACGACAGTAAATTTTACTGTCGCAAATGTCCTCAGTAGTGTTGTGCTGCTGCCATCTTGTTTTCAGTTAACAGCAGACAAAAATGGACGAAATTCAAAAATTACTGCCCCTAGGTAAACACTGTCAGTTATGTTTACCTAACCAAGGGCTGAGGAACACACTGGGGGCATCAGATTTGCAATATGACCCCCCAAAATACCTTTCCCACTATTGGGATCCCCATAGTTTCACAAATTGTGAAAGAAACTGATGCGACACTTTTGCAGTTGAAAAAATGTAGCGCTCATTACTTTCTCAATTTGCAAAAACTGCCTCAATTTGTGGCACTGCTTCATGCCTATTCTCCCATTAAAAAAAAAAAAAAAATGTTCTGGACACTTTTTGGCCAAAATAATGGCAGCATCTTGTTCCTTGACCCCCATTTAGGTAAACACCTACTAGTGTTAACCTTAATAAAAGGAGATTCTCTCCTTTTTATGTCTTTGTGGGGGCCGAGGCACGTTTTTGAACACAACGTTTTCTGCCGACATCGGGGCGCCCAATCCCTGTGTTGGCAGCAGGAATCCACCCTTCCCCCCCAGCAGCACTGATGTGGCACATTGGGTGCCCACCCCAGTGTGCCCAAATGTTTTTGTTTTTGATTAACTGTTAAAGAAACTGTCCCTCAGCGTCTTATCTTCAATGCAGAATGCTGCATTGAGATTTTAGTCAGGGATCACCATCGAATTAGTCACACCCCAATTCCTCACCAACATTGGGGTGCCCAATTCCTGTCGTATGCCCTCCACACACACACACACACACACACACACACACACTGGGAATCCACCCCAGTGTACCCAGATAATTTTTTTTAGTATATTTAGCTTTCCACACTGGATGCCCACTTCCTGTGTCAGATGCCCCCACCCCCAAGCCTGCTTTTTGCAGATGGGGATGCTCAGTCCCCTGTCTGCAGCAGGTATTCTCCCCCCTCCCCCAATAAACTCAAGTAGCACACTGGGAGCCCACCCCAGTGTGCTCAAAAGTGTGTGTAATTTTTTTTTTAACCTGTAAGTAAAGAAAACTGTCCCCAGACTTTTTTTTTTTTTTAACCTGTGAAAAAGAAAACAGTCCCTCGTCATCTCCCCAGTCCTCCCTACCCCATCCCCACTGAGCACCCACCTCCCCACTCCCCCCTCACCCATACTTACCCTCCAGAGGTTGGGATCAGTGATCTTCTCTGGACCAGGGACACATCTGCACTCTTCAAAGCCGAACTGCAATCTGAGGAATCATGGTAAGCAGTATAATGGGGGGGTTGCAACTTATTTTGCTATTTTGGCCCCAAATTTTCAATATAGGGTTCTTGGGACCCCATCTGGTGAACACAATCACTGTCATTTTGTTACTCTGTCCCAAAAAGTGATTTCACAGTTGCTGCGTGGAATCACCTTTCAGGACCAAATAATGAAACAATGGTGCCACTGTTCATGAGGTGGGGTCCCAAAAAGCCCATCTTGCAAATTTGGTGAAAAAATTACTGCATTACGAGCACGCATTGTGCAGTTTCTACACACGCTTGTAACTTAGCCATTTTGTTATATTTTCACTCCAGATTTTCAACATTGCCATTTTTCACACCTCCTTAAGAATATTATAGCTGTCATTTTTCACATCCTGCCTGAAAGGTGTTTTTACACCTGTGACGCAGAATGGCACAGTCTGTGTTCGAAATCAACTTTCGGGATGGAATAACAAAATCATAGTGACATTGTTCATGAGGAGAGGTCCCAAAAACCCCTTGTTAAAAATTTGGTTTAAAAATTCAAAAAAATGTGTTACGAGCGTACGTTGTGCAGTTTCTACACACACTCGTAACTTCGGCAAATTTTTCATATTTTCACTCCAGATTTTCAACATTGCCATTTTTTCACACCTCCTTATAAACAGTGCAGCTGTCATTTTTTTTACATCGTGCCCGAAACGTGTTTTCGCACCTGTGATGCTGTATGTCACTGTGCAAAATCAACTTTCGGGATGGATTAACGAAATCACAGTGCCAGTATTCATGAGGGGAGGTCACAATAAAGCCCATGTTGAAAATTTGGCTTAAAAAAATCACAGCGTTATGAGCTTCCGTTGTACAATTTCTTGCGAAAATTACCTGTAGAATAACATTGCAAAGCCCATCGTGTCTTTTGACGCCCGTATTTCAAATGGTTTGAGATACGGATTTTTTTGCTACTCACCGCTTCAGGTGGACTAAGCATGGGTGGAGGTTAGAAAGTCATGAAGACCACCGAAGTTGAATTTTTTCCATTGCTGCTACAGTTTCTGAGATATTGGCAATCTAGTGTTCCAAGGGTTCATTTCCATGTCTCTAGACTTGAATTATATCCCCGAACTTATGTATAAGTGGTATCCCAGGGTCCAGAGGTCCCGCGCTCCCACATACGCATACCATTACGTAAAACATGGGCATCGTGACAGGAGCGCAGGGCCCTGAGGGACCATGCTTCCACCAACACATGCCAGTTATATTACACTTTCTCAAAAAGAAGGTAAATTCATTGCAAAACGCTTCATTAATGCATCAGTTAGGGTTGATAGCACAGCGACAAAAGTATGGAAATGTGATGTTAGGTTACCCCACCCACCCACACCAGCAGATGTCAGGGTGTGCCATGGAGTCATCAGGCCTAACTCTCACCCCATTCTCCTATACTGTAGCATGTCAGCATGTTTACACATAGAATTGGGTGAGAGTTGGGCCTGATGTCTGGGGTGGGGTGGTAGGGGTGGTGACCCTAACATCACATTTCCATGCTTTTATCGCTGTGCTGTCAACCCTAACTGATGCATTAACAACGTTTTTTGCAATGTACAGGTATATACATATATACAATATTTATTGCAAAAAACTTTGTTAATGCACCACCATTAGGGTTGAAGCATCAAAAGTAGGGAAATATGACCTTAGGGCTCCTAAGATCCCACTCCCACTGTGCATACAGGAACAGGCATGAGGGGTGTGTTTTGGGGTTGTGAACCCTTATGCTCACCCCATTCCATGGGTAAGTAAGGTAAGATGGGTACAGCATAGGAGAATGGGGTGAGCATCATGGTTCATAATGCCAAAACACACCCCTCATGCCTGTTCCTGCATGCACAGTGGGGGTGGGGTCTTAGGCTTGGGAGCCCTAAGGTCGTATTTCCCTACTTTTGCTGGTTCAGCCCTAATGGCACATTAACAAAGTTTGTGTGTTTTTTTTTTTTTTTTTGTTTTGTTTTGTTTTTGTTTTCCCTTGTCTCTTCCTGCCGGAATCATAAAATGTTATGAGGTCCTATCTTCTGGCAGATGGTCAGGGCCCTCTGTTAAAAAGAACAGGAAGCCTTTGATTCGGTTTTCCCGTAACCAGCTTTTCTAACAGCCAGCTGCTTCATCACCCTCACCTCTGGGGTCTAAGATCACTTATCGCTGCTAGGCTATTTTCTTGTCTAAGCAGACCTTTACATACCATATATTTATATTACTAATATTATATAATGTAACAATAAGCAGATGGCAGAGCGTCACGGTGGGTGTGTGGGCATGAAAGATAGCAGTACACAGGTGATAAGGTGCAAATGCCCTTAAATGTATATTTATTCAAATAATAAATAGAACAGAAGGCAAAACGATTGTTAGTTCTTGTCAGGATAGTCTTTTTGGCAGATTTCCTTCTTACTTGTAATGTCTATTTGGCTCTTTAAGGCTAAGAACCTTTTTAATGTCATTGGTTGCTGTATACTCTCCTCTTGGTGAGTTTCTCAGCTTTCCCTCCTCCAGTTCAGAGCTCAGACTGAAGATTCTCCTGCTTCACACACACACACACAGACGCGTGTGCTCACTGGCTCTCGCTCCCTTTTTTATACATCCCAAGGGGTCAAATGATCCGCCTCATTGTACCTTATTAACATCGTTAGTATATTTTATCATTTTTATGAAGGTATTCTCTTAAGCAAACGTATGAAACTGTAATACATGAACAATAAAATCACACATGTGCAACCTGATAACATCTTCCCTGTCGCCGGTGTTCTATTTATTTACAATTCTGTTTCTATGAGGGGCAGATCTTGGTTGTGAGCTCCTCACACCTTTGTACCATCCCTGAATCTGCCTTTAATTTGACCAAGTCTCTGACTGACCGTCACCTTGGAAGCATCACCAGCTGCAGGGGAGTGAGCTGGAATTGCAGAGGCCATGGACTGACGGTCACACATTTCATTTACCTTTTAATCAACCTCTTCTCTTTTGTGTCTCAGGGGAACCAGACTATCCATTTGCTTCAAACGTGAGCCAACAGTGTATAATAAAACATATTAACTTTGTTCTTTTATAGCTGTTTCTATGTTCGTATTAATTCAGGCAAAACTAAAGAGCGGTTAATGTGTGTAACCTGCATGTGCACTGCACATGTCTGTCTCTGTCAAACATCCTAATGTATTATATAAAACAGATGCTAGGAAAGTGTCTTGTATGAGGATAGAATGCCATCTCAAGGGCTAAATAGCTTAGTAAGGGCTCGTGGGTTATTGGCTGCATAGCCCTCTCAATGGCATCACATCCTCATATATGACACTTTCCTAGCATTTAATGTGTGTGTGTGAGATATATGTGTGTATGTATGTATATATGTATATATATATATATATATATATATATTGAGAGAGATCTTGATGGATGTAGATAGATATATCATATATAATACTATATATGATATATTCTCGAGTCTGGGGCTGGTTTGGGATGGATGTAAGCTGCTTGATTCCTGGGGATGGAAGACTGGAAGTTCTACTACTGTATTTGAGCACTCTTTGCTGGCCATAAAGATACGGCTTTGGTGTCTCTGATGGCTGACACTGCCTGCCAGAAAGGGGTGCAGACATGGTGATGCATTTGGGGGCGGGGGGGTGGATTTGATCAAGGAAAATGGGGACTAATGCTAAAAACATAAAAGCCCTAGCAATATCATTATTCACTCTTCTTCCCCTCCCTCCACACAGATTACATCCAAGTCACCTTTCCCATCCTGGAGTAGTGAGGAGAAATTGGTGTGGTCTGGCTGGTTCTGCTGCACTTCTGGAGACCCAGAATTCTTAGAGAACTTGATGAATGACTTCACCTGCCTCCCTCTGTTTTTAGCGAATGGCACTGAATCTCTGACTGCTTTAGTAGGGACCTGGTTCCAGACAACCTTTGACTGCAGCTTCAGCAACTTGACGATCAGCTCTCTGAATCTCGCTTGGATGGCTGCCATGTGGACAGGCTTTGAGCTGGGCTCGGTCCACAGTGGGACAGAGCTCCACTGGTCCGTACCCTGCAGCCCCAGCCTAGAAATTTCACTTACCATTCATCCTGACGATGCCACAGCCCTCTGGCAAAGTATCCACCAAAACAAGGAGGAAATCACGGAGGAGGAGGTTCAGCAATTCATGGGCAGCCTGCACTCACATTTTTACAGACACTTCAAGATCCGTCTCTCGGCCACAAAGCTAGTAAAGGTCTCCACTGCTGCAGCCTCAATACACTGTGAAGGAAAACTGAAGGTGAGCTGTGACCATCTCGTCTTTGGCAAGTGGTGAGAGGTTGGGGGGGTTATAGCCCCAGTGTTTAAGCTGTAAGTCTGAAACCTCATAACATGTTTTTTTAATTGTATTTTTATTAATTTTTGAATGTAAAAGAAATTAATGGGATACAGTACATCTTGCATATCACATTAAGTTCAAATAAAGCTTGGAGGCAGTATAGCGCAGTGGTCTAAGGCTCTGAGCTGCAAATCTGGTGACATCCAGCAGACCAGACCTGGGGTTTGAATCCCACAGCTTCCACTTGGATACTGTGTGACCCTGAGCAAGTCACTTAACCTCCTTGTGCTCCCAGGTCGCTCCTGTAAAAAAGCTTTCAGCTTAGTGTGCTATACCTGGTTAAACTAAATAAAAATAAAGCTTTAACTGTATACAGTGGTTTACAGATACAAGTGCATGTCCAGAAAATATACACAACCAAAAATAAGTCCGCCCAGATGGAGATCTTTGTGCCAGTGTTAAAATAATGATTCCCCTTTATTTCCTCTCTCCCCCTCCCTCCATTTATACTACACACCTTGTTCACCACTTTGGGACAAAGTGAGGCTCTTGTACAGACATATATATGATCCATTTCCTCCACTGAAGCTCATATTTGTCCTCCCTATTTAAATGATGGGCCACAAGCCTTTCCAGTATATACACTTCCTTCATAATCGTGAACCAGTCCTGTCTGGTTGGTGACAGGCTCCGTCCCCACGATCTGGTGACTGCCTTCTTAGCTATCAATATATAAGCGATCAGGAGAGACCCTCTTGGAATACAGAGGTCTTCTGGGGGTATCAAAAGCAGCATCAATTCAGGGGTAAGGACCCCTTCTTTACCCACCAATTCTCTTAGGGATTCAGCCACTTCTCCCCAAAATTGCCTAAGCATTGGGCATGACCAAAATATATGTACATGTCCTGCCATCATTTCCCCACATGACATCCAGCAATTTCCCACTGGCCCATCTAAAAATTTCGCCAGTTTAGCTGAGGTATTAAAAAACCTAAGCCTGACTTTCCAGACAAGTTCTCGCCAGTATGGTGCTAGAGATACCCCTCGGGATAACTTAACATTTGAACCAATGTTCTATAGAGATCGGTACCAATAATTCCAGGTTCCAGGCAGCCAATACTCCCATAGTTGAGTCTCTAGTAACCTCCTGTAGCCCCTTATACAATGCCCCTACCAAGTGAGGGTAAGGCTATTCCTTTTATAGAGGATATAATTAAATTTAACTTTCGTGGAGATGGGAGGCCTTATGTAGAAAATAGGTTTCTATCTGCAGATATTTAACACCAGCCCTCTGTGGTAGCCTGTAAGTGTCTCTAATTATTGAGAAGGGCAGAGTGCCCTGTGTCCAGCATTTGAAAAATGAAGGTCAAGCCTCCATCATGCCAACCACTCAAGGTCTCAGTCATAGGAACAGGGAGATGCCGAACCTCCACCCTGAGTTGCCGTAAAAAATGGAAAATCATGGCAAGTTACTTGGATCTTTTGAGTTTATCCCAAACCAGTAAGCTACTCTGCGTCTCCTGATAGTAAGTAGTCAGCACTAGAAGGGGTTCACCCGAACCAGAGAATATTTTTAATGTCTTGAATTTGGTTAAGTGTGATCGCCAACATTTTCCATGGCAACCTATAGTTCGGGTCAAGCCACCCCAGTATCCTAGCCAGGACAGTTGCTTGTGCGTATTTAAAAAGATCAGGTAGGCCCAGCCCTCCCTTATCTCTAGGAAGCTGCAGAATGGACCAGCGGATGCGAGGCTTCATGCCAGCCCAAACAAAAAGTCCTGTCCCAGGAGGTTAAATATAGTAGGGGAGGGAGGGAGGACAGGGATAGTTTGAAACAAATATAATCTCGGCAAAATAGTTATCCGAATAAGGTCAATCCTGGAGTAAAAATAAAGATGGAGCTGGGACCAATTGTGAAGATCTTTCTCTATTTTCTGAGTAAGGGGTTCGTAATTTTATAAGGACAGTATGGTCAATATTCTGAGGTAACTGTATACCCAAGTATTTCATTCTTGTCCCTCGCCACCTAAATGGTAAGTAAGCTTTAAGAGATGGAGAGAGGGGAAAAATGAAAGGACAGGACCTCTGTCTTTGTGGAATTTATCCTGTATCCTGATATTTGTGAGAACTCGTCAGTGGTATTCCAGAGGGCTCGGAGAGACTGCTCTGGTTCTGATAGAGACAGTAACACGTCATCTGCATATAACGCTATTTTGAAACTCTTCCCCAACGGCAACCCCCTTTATCATTTCTGATAGGCTAACCGCCACCGTTAATGGCGCGATATAAAGTGCGAATAACAGCGGGGAGAGTGGACATCCCTGCTGTGTACCTCGCTCAGGGGAACCGGGCTAGATACAGCTCCATTTATTTTAAGAAAAGCTTTGGGGGAGGAGTAGATAGGGCTCAGCCAGGTCACAAAGTTCTCCGGAAATCCAAAGTCTCTCCCTGGCTCCGGTATAGCTGTAAGTACAGCATAGTGCCAGGAGTCCGGGGGGAGGGTCTCCATTTCGAACTTCCTGAAAGACCTGTTGCATGAGGGGGTCAGAGCAATGGGGGGAGCCTTATACCATTTGGCTGTAAAGTAGTCAGGACCTGGGGACTTCATAGTCTTGATTTTTTTTTTTATGGCAGTTTGAATTTCCTGCCTCGTAATTGGGCTCAGCAGAGAAGCTTATTGTGCCACAGAAAGCGTAGGGATGTGCAATCTGCTTAATAAAACTTGAATCCCCAAGAGAGAAGAGGGTTTCTTTCTGAATATAATTCAGTATAAAATCTTTGAAAAGCCTGTTCTATCTCTGGGCCTCGATGGAGGAGGGTGCCAGATTGGGGGGTCCCTAATTTTAGTGATGGTAGCTTTATGCTTGAACATTCTCGTGCGTCTGGCTAAGTGCATAGCCCCTCTAGGCCTTCCTTCATAATAAATACTTTTGGTATATAGAAGCACAGCTTGAACCTTTAGATCAAGAATTTTTTGAAGTTCAGATTGAACCTTTCGTATTTCTGTGGTTTGGACTGTGTGTCCTATCTCCTTAACTTTTTGTAACTCTTAGTTTATCTTGCAGTTTTCTATATTTTGTCACTATAATTCTCCTCCGTCGGTCTGTACATGAAATAATCTCTCCTCTGGTAACAGCCTTCAAGCGTACCCCATAACACCCCTGGGGTTACTTCTGGAGACTGGTTTTCTGGGATAATCCGAGGGAGCTGGTCTTCCATCAATGTCTTAAATTCAGGGTCCTTCAGGATAGAAGTGTTCAGCCACCACAGGGTAAGCAATATCTATTTTTAGAATAATCTGGGTATGATCAGATAGGAGACGTGCCCTTAGGCTGATATCCCGTACTTTTTTCAGTATGCTCTCTGGAGAGAAAGAAATAGTTGAGATGGGAGGAGCTATGATGTTTTTGGGGGAAAAATAAGTTAATCTCCCTTTTGTAAGGAAATAAATGACGAAAAACATCTGTCGGGCCCTGTATAGGTAGCTGGGCTTTGAGGAATTTTTGGGAGGGGCTAATTCTGTGTTTGTGAGGGTGGGAGGCATCCAGCTGGGGGAACAGGATGATATTAAAATCACCTCCTATTATTATGCCCTGCTGAATATCTAAAAGCTGACTGAAAAACCTTTTCATATGCACTGGTGGAGCCCCTGGAGGGAAATACATACTCGGCAGCGTGACAACTGAATCACATAGGCATCCTCCGGGCAATAGTAAAATAGCCATTAGGATCAATTTTCTCCGCTTCTTTTAAAAAGGGTGTTCTGGCAGGGATCAGTATAGCTGTTCCCCTGTGTTTACCTGTCTTACTTGGAAGGGAGGTGTGCACTAGTCCTTTGCAGTTCATCTTTTTATTGAAGTATTTAAAAGATAAACAAACAACAAGTATACCCTATAACAATACTATATAAGGTTATATAAATAATAAACTAAGTAGCATAACATCTAACAAAGGAGGAAAAAGACTATTCAATGGTAGTATAATAATTATGGATTAACGACCTAAACTAGACAGTTACAATATTATAATGGTGCACTAGTCCTTTCACAAAAGAAAGGGTCCTACAAGAGCTCGATAAGCTCAGGGTGGACAAGGCAATGTGACCTGATGGCATACATCCCAGGGTACTAAAAGAGCTAAGGGTGGAACTAGCAGAGCCATTATCAGAACTGTTTAGTGAGTCTCTGAGCGCAGGAGAGGTCCCAGAAGACTGGAGAAGGGCTAATGTGATCCTGCTCCACAAGAGTGGTGGCAGGGAACTACAGACCAGTTAGTCTTACCTCAGTAGTGGGCAAGATTATGGAGGCACTCCTTAAGGAAAGGATAGTGCAACACCTGGAATCCATATGAGCGCAGGATCCAAGACAGCATGGGTTTACAGCAGGAAGGTCCTGTCAGACTAATCTCATAGATTTCTTTGACTGGGTAACCAGAGTGGTGGACCAAGGGGAAGCAGTTGATGTTGCCTACCTTGACTTCAGCAAAGCTTTCGATACTGTTCACATAATAGATAGATTAATAAACTGGGTAGGCTCGGGGTGGGTCAGATGTTGGTCAACTGGGTGGCAAACTGGTTGACTGGCAGAAAAGAGTGGTGGTAAATGGTATACAGTCAGAAGAGATGCAGGTCAGAAGTGGGGTACCTCAGGGATCAGTCCTGGGGCCAGTCCTCTTCAATATCTTCATCAGTGACATTGCAGATGGACTGGAGGGTAAAGTTTGTCTGTTTGCAGATAACACCAAGATCTGCAACAGAGTTGATGATGCAGATGGGGTGGGCAGAATGATAAGAGATCTGGATAAACTAGCAAATTGGTTAGAAGAGTGGCAACTGGGGTTTAACACAAAGAAGTGCAAGATCATGCACATAGGGAAGAGAAACCCTGAGGCCACCTGTAGGCTGGGAGGGGAGTTGCTGGCAGTCACAAGGGAAGACAGAGACTTGGGCGTCATCACCGATGACCTGAAATCATCCAAACAGCTCTCTAAAGCAGTAGGTAAGGCTAGAGGGATGTTGGGGTGTATTAGTAGGGGTATCACAAGTCAGAAGAGGGAGCTAATAATCCCTCTTTACAAGACACTGGTTAGGCCCCATCTGGAGTACTGCGTGCAGTACTGGAGGCCACACCTTCACAAGGACATTAACCAAATTGAGGCAGTCCAGAGAAGGGCACCCAAAATGGTGCAGGGACTGCATCAGAAAACATACGAGGACAGATTAACGGAGCTCAATATGTATACCCTAGAGCAAAGGTGGGAGAGAGGTGATATGATCGAAACATTCAAACACCTTAAGGGCATTAACAAGGTGAGAGTCTAATGTTTCAATATAAGAAAAATAGCAGTACAGGAGGACACAGCATGAGATTAGAGGGAAGCCGATTAAGGGGTATTGTGAGGAAGTTCTTTTTCACAAAGGGTGGTGGATGCATGGAACGGCCTATCTCAGGAAGTGGTGGCTATGAATACAGTGCAGGGCTTCAAACAGGCATGGGATAGGCATAAGGGAGCAATACAGATGAGTATGAATATATAGGCCATTGATAGAGCAAAGGCCTCTGGCACATTCATAAGGTAGAAAAAGAAATGGGCAGACTGGATGGGCCTTGCAGTCCTTATCTGCTGTAAACTTCTATGTTTCTATGTTTGAAGAGGCTATAATGAAGTACCGATTACCAGCAGAAAATTTGATATTCTGACAGAGATGTCTCGTAATAAAAAAAGGTCTACTTTCTGCTGGCGAAGGTTCTGCTGCAACCTGGAACGTTTAATGGGGCTGATGATGCCATTAATACTCAGGGATAGAAATTCAATTGAGGGGTCCATCATATTTGTTTAAAAAAGCAGGCTCCCTCTGGTGGCAGAATATAATTCTACACGCTCTAACCTATCTATTCGAGATGGCAATCCTCCATGTTGGTCTTCATAAAAAAAAAAAAAAAATGCACTCTGTCGGGACCCCCACATTAATCTGTATCTCCTTTAGTAAGGTCTGTGTACTGAGCCCACCAAAAACTGTTTCCACTGATCTCATTTGAACCATGCTTAACAATCTGCAGCGTATTTCGAGCATCGTTTCTACATGCATCCCATATAACCCATATATCTATTGACAATAAACATGCATTTAACATTAAGTCAGAAAACTTCCTGACCAAGAACAAAACAGAACTATTTTCATTTTGAGCGACATAAAAAATAACATCACTACGAACAGCAATGACTTCCATATGTGGGGAGGTATTCAAGTCCCTCCCTATACCCTCAAGAAGAACTCCATGAAGTCGAGCTCTTCCTTAAGATGGAGGTGTCCCAGTTTGTAACCGACTGGGGCCCCGGGATACCAAAATGGTGTATCCAGAAAAATAAGGACAAAACAAAAACAAATGTCAGGTAAGGATTGTGCTGTCCAGAGAAGACTCCACATCCTGCCTCATGTTCTCTCTCCTCTCCCCCAAAAATACCATAATCAAAATACTTATTTAAGGGTTATTAGTTGAATTTTATGCTTGAATGGGTGCACAGATGGCAGGGAGGCCTTCAAGAAGTGGTCCTACTCCTCTGCCTATACTGTCCCAATCTTTCAAATGTGAATGAAGAAATCAAAAAGTCGTCTATTGGCCTGGTGGTGCTGAAGGTTGAGGCGCTGAACACCACACCTCGCACCATGCTGGCGACCCGGGTTTGGACGCAAGCCCGGGCTCCAGGGGTTGGCAGGGGAGGGATGGGATCATGCGTCTGGAGGACTGCTCTCCCATCCCGGGGAGAGAGATCAAGGGAACCACCGCTCTGTAGCGGCCCCTGGTGATGACTGGGGGTACTACTAGAGTGGTGTAGCAAGGGGAGAAGTCAGCAGACGTCGGCGCGCTTTGACATCATTGCTCGCTCGCACTCCCAGGACAGCATAGGAGGAAAAATGGCAACACAAGCCAGCCGCAGCTTCACCAGCCAGCGAATGCCTGGATAGAGGTGTGTGCCAATACTGGATCCTGGCCGGGGCACAGGGGCATAGGAGGGGCCCCTCTCGATGGCACAGATGCCATCTGGGCACGCACAACTCTGGGGCCAGCGGTGGCTGGAGGTAGGCAGGTTTGTGGCTGCAGGAGGATAAAAATAGTGGAGATAACCAAAAAAAAAAAAAGTCCTCTCTCAGTTCATAGGAAGATCGAGATCGAGCAAGTCTTAGAGAAGCCTGGCACAGTCTTTTATCTCTTTCCTGGTTTAACTAAAAAGATAGCAGGCATTGTATAGGAATTATGTGGAGGAGGGGTAGCATTGGTCTCGGCCCCAGACAACTGACGACTTAATGCAGGCCCATGCATAGAGGGTCCGCAATTAGCCTAGAGTCAAGCTGCTGGGGAGGAGGACCAATAAAAGGAAAACTTCCTTTCTGGGATACCCCCACCCCCCTAAACACCCACCTGAATTTAGCATTGAAGTCCTGGTATGTCACCAGTAGTTCCCACTTCCAGGTCGCTGCAGTGAGGTCATTCCTGTGATACACAGCAAAGGCTCTTTTCACACTTCCAATATTATTCTGTTGTATCTTCTGTTTATTATGGACAGACTGCCGGCGCGATGGCTTCAGTGAGGGCTCCCTTCTCTCTTGTGGTTTATCAGGAAACACCATCCCCAGTTTATTAAGTTCCACTTTGACTTCCAGCGCTGTGGCAAACTCCCGTCTTCCATCAGGCAAATGTACCACGGGCAGGGTAAGGGATGGAAAATTTATGGCCAGCTGATCTCATCACAGGCAGTAGTGGCAAATATGCCTTTCTCAGGTGCATAGTCTTAGGGGCGTAATCGTGGTCAATATAGAAACGTGTCTGCCCATAAAATATTTTTTGTTTATGCCATGCGGTGAGGATAATGTGTTCTTTGGTTACATAACTATTAAATCGTGCAGTGATGGATCTCGGGGGTGCATTCGGGTTAGTCTGTTTGGGGGCCAATACTCTATGGACCCGTTCAAGTTGTAAATCCAAATCCTAGGGTAACTCCACTGCAGTGTGCAGCAGAGCGTCTATGAACTCTCTAATATTGCTCCCCTCTTCCCCTTCAGAAATACTGTAAATTTGTACTTTTTCTTGGAGCACCGTTCTCTGAGTCCTCCTGCCGTGCTTCCATTTGCTCGCATTGCTCTTTCAGCATTTGGGCCTCCGTATCGTTAACCGTGTTTTCAGTTGCTGTACCCTGCCTTTCTAAATCATCAGCCCACTGAACCTCATCACATTTTAATTGGTACCTAGTGGATAAAGGTTTTTATTGATTTTTCAATACACCACAGTACATAACCTGGCATACCTATACAGTAAAAACCCGTTGACAGTGAACAAAATTCATGTGAGCCATTCAGCATTTTACAGAATTTGTGGATTCAGCCATAGCAGGAGGTGGCAACGCCTACGAGTTTTGCCTCAGACAGCCTTAAGCTTCATATATCATGGCTGGAGATGCCTCCCCTGTCGCACTGAGATTTTAGTAGGTCTTTGATTCGGTTACCCCCCGGTCTGTGAATGTGGGGGTCCTTTAACAATAGTGGGTCCAAGCACCACATGGTAGATTTTGGAATGGGAGCTCTGTTCTAAGAGGGAATTCTTTTTGGGGGGTGGGGCTCCCCGATCTCCCTGCAGGGACTCTGCTCCCACCCTCACCACCTCCCTGTGAGGTGTTGGATTAAAAGGACACGAAGTACATGTTGCAAAATCAAAGAAAATGTTTGTTTATTTTTCCAGATAAACTTAGATTAAATCAACTGACTTGTTCGTCAGAAAATAAAAAAAAAAATACAGAACATTAAAGAAGATGATCTTAGTACGTACACTAGAAATGGCTAGTGTTTCCACAGCAACTGAGAGGTGGTGGCTGAACCTTTGGCTATCCTGTTTAGCCAATCACTGGAAACAGGGGAGGTACCCAAAGACTGGAGGACAGCAGATGTAGTCCCCTTATACAAAAGCGGGAACAAAGAGGAAGCAGGGAACTACAGACCAGTCAGCCTCACCTCGGTAGTGGGAAAGATCATGGAAGCATTACTGAAGAGAGAGATTGGTGGAACATCTGGTTGTCAATGGACTACAGGACCCAAGGCAGCATGGTTTCACCAGGGAGATCATGTCAGACCAACCTCATTGAATTTTTGACTGGGTGACTAGGGAGGTGGATCAGGGAGGGCAGTGGACATGGCCTATCTGGACTTCAGCAAGGCCTTTGACACTGTGCCACAGAAGACTATTACACAAACTGGGGAATATGGGTGTGGGCAGGACAGTAGTGTGGTGGGTAGGTAACTGGCTGGGTGGCAGGACACAGAGGTGGTGGTAAATGGCTGTCACTCCACAGAGGGAAGAGTGACCAGTGGGGTACCACAGGGATCAGTGCTGGGACGGTCCTATTCAACATCTTCATCAGTGACAATTGCGCAGGATCTAGAAGGCAGAATTTCACTGTTCGCTGATGACACAAAGCTCTGTAACAGAGTAGACACACCAGAGGGTGTAGACAGAATGAGAAGGGACCTGCAGAAACTTGAAGAATGGTCAAGGGTTTGGCAGTTGAAATTCAATGCAAAGAAGTGCAAGATAAGGCATATGGGGCACAAAACCCCTGGCACGATATATCAGTTGGGGGGTGAGGATATAGCATGCACCAAGCAGGAAAGGGATCTTGGGGTTTTCATCTCTGATGACCTCAAGGTAGGAAACAGTGTGACAAGGCATCAGGTAAAGCAAATAGAATGCTGGGATGTATAGGCAGGGGCATCACCAGCAGGAAAAGGGAGGTAATAATTCCGCTATACAAGACACTAGTGAGGCCCCACCTGGAGTACACAGTGTACATATAACCCCTAGATGGCGCTATCCCAGGGGCTACTACCCCTGCCTGATTTGCCACTAACAGGTTGAGGGCCTGGATCCAATGGCGGGTGCCTCCACCCAGAGGTCCAGGGTTGCAATAGTTAAACTAACTTGGTCACAGCCCTCTGGGACACTGCAACCCCTTTCTTCACTAGTGGCCCACACAATATATCAGAATGACCTTCACAGTATACACTTACCCCAGGTCTGGTTCCGGCACTGGGACCTCCTGTGAGAAATGAGATACAGTGCAACAATCACAGTACAGTACTTTAACATAGACAAATACCTCAGGCAGTAACTTTGCTGAAACAAGCAGCTCTGATTTATTTAGGGGGATATAACAAGGACAGGGAAATCAGGTTAATTATTATCACTCTAATAATCTACCTATGGCTCTGTGCACAGGCCTATCCTATCAGTTACTGTCCCTGGGTGCCCAAGCCCTAGTGGCTAGTCCAAACCGTGGCAGCTGGTAGGGGCCCTTTCACACAGAGAAAAGGAGAATTAAAACAGTCAGCAGTACAGTAATTCCATTTGGATTTAACGTGGCAATCCAACAGGGAGCAACCCTGAATTAGTACTCACGACCTCCAAATAAGATAGGGTCCTTCAATGTCAGCAGGGCTCACTTGAGGTACACAAACCTCTTCACACATCCATATAAAAGAAAGTACTATACCAGGCAGGCTGCATCTGTATCCGATCGCAATTACTACAATGCACGAGGAGAACACACAGCAGATTCAGTTCCTGACAGACCGAGTACAATTTTCAGCAATTCTTCCAGTCTTCTACAGGGTGAGCCTGGTTTCTACTCTTCAGAGATCCTTTGATCCTTTTCACAGGACGGATTCAGTCTAATAAGCTGTTACACAAGCTGCAGACCGGAACTCTGGGCCTTACACGTTTTGACTAAAACTGCACACTGAAAGCACAGGGCTCCTTCCTTCTTCACTGCCAAAGCTCAACTGAACTCAACTGATGAAACCAGGCAGTTCCTTTGAGTTCCTCCCAGTTCTTGACTGGATTGGCTGTCACTCACAATAGACTGCTGCTGTTGGTCCAAAAGGCACTGAAGTCTAAACTACATCTCCCAGAGTCACTGCCCATACAATCCTCTTGTGGCTGGCTCTGATTATGAGTCCAAGTTCTGATTCAGCTCCAAGGCATCATTTTAGAGCTAGCTTACCCCTCACACTGATTGGTCCAGTTCAGCAGTTCAAACTAGAATGGGGAACTAGCAGACACAGTTCTGACTGCAAAGAAAGCAGGTTCGACAAACTGTAATTTCATTATTACTCTAAATAATTTCTGGCAAACAGTTACATCTTTCAGATAGGTTCCTTGCACTCCTAGTGACTGCAAAATGAAGTGAATTGGCAGCAGCTCGAGTGGTACTCAGAGAAGCACACAGTCCCCCCATACAAACTAATTATTATGCAAGCAGACAGCTCTTAAAGAGACAGTACCAGAGGCTCTAAAAACACTCACTGATAAATGGCTTAAATGCCAAACACCATTCAGGCTTGGAGCATCAAGCAAGCTCCTGGAAGTCTTTTGGAACCCCCATTTGCAGGGGTTACACAACAGTTCTGGAGACCATACCTACGTAAGGACACAGACAGGGTAGAAGGTTCAGAGGAGGGCAACAAAGATGGTGTGCATGGATTGCATCACAAGTCCTATGAAGACAGGTTGAAGGAATTGAGCATGTACTCCTAGGGAGAGGAGGGAGAGAGGGATATGATAGAGACATACAAGTATCTTACAGGGAGAAACAGGGTGCAGGAAAACACTATTTTAAGCGAAAAAAGATGTTCCAGGACTAGAGGCATGGGATAAAGTTGGAGGAGGACGATTCAGAGGAAACATGAGAAATAATTTCTTCACAGAACGGGTGGTGGACAAGTGGAACACCCTGCCAGAGGAAGTGGTGGGGCTGAAACAATCACGGGATTTAAGAATGCATGGGATAGACATAAAGGAATTTTAGAGGTCGGGGTAAGGGGAAACAGACTTCTAGGAAAACAAACTGAACTTACAAGCTCAAATGGGCAGACTGGGTGGGCCATAGGCCCTTCAAACAACATGAAGTCTTGCTATATTATAGACATTAGCAGTTTGATCCAGCTCTAGAACTGCCCCGGAGTGAAATGGTTAAAACCATTCCAAAATAGAATTTTGGCACGAGAGCAGCTCTATCTGTGTCATTTCAAACTTGAACTGTCAGATTCTTTACTCCGCCTCAGTGAACAGTCGCTCTGGAGATTTCTCCTTCTGTTTTGGTTCATTTCTCGGTTTAAAAGTGTTTTTCTTGGTTGGATTTAACCCGAGAACAGTTTTTATTTTAACGCAAAACCGTTGGTTCAAGCTCTATCTATTAGTAACTGTAAGTAAATGAAGGTTTTGTCTGTGTGGAACTTGTAAGTTATCGGTTTGGTTTTGAACGATCAGTGGGTTTAAAACTCATTTAAAACTAAAAATACTATTTTAGAGTGCGGTTCCGGTTCTTATCGGTTCTAAAAAGCAGTTTATTACGGTTTTTCCAATACCCGTGACACGGTTAGGGAACCGATAAATTGTCTTGCCTGGCACTGCCGTTAAAAGGGCAAGTTTTGGTTAGGCTGGCATTATGTCGACAGAAAAGAAAACGGACCTGGGTTCAACACTGTGATGTTTGTGGGAAGTTTTGCCAAGGCTGACCCAGCACACCATGTGTTTCTAGGACATGGATATGTTGTTCATCCACACTCATTGGCAGTATCCTTGCCGCTTTAAATCTTGCCGGAAGGTCTTCAAGCTTTGCTCTCCCACCCACCGCGGTGGTATAACTCTCGCCCGCCTATGACGCCAGATCTTCCTTACCGCTTGGAAGCTCAGGTTCCTCTAATGCTTCATGCTGGCGACTGGCTCCTATTTTCCGCCAGTGGATTTAAAATAAAATTGTAAAGACTTCTAGTTCGATCCCTCGCCGCGATGGACAAATCGACTCCCGGATTTCGGAGATGCCTATACGAGCAGAAGATGTCTCGATTGGATCCACACTCCACGTGTGTACTGCTAGGCCTTGAGCACGACCCGCAGGCTTGGCGAACTGTGCTCATCTTCTCTGCCTCACGCCCTCGAAGACCGTTGCCCGATTGCAACTGGGCCGGCCCGAGAAGCGCTTCTCCTCGTGAAGTCCAAGGAGGTTCGTTGGCGGTGTCATGGGCGGCGGCTGGCGGATCAGCTCGAGCGGATGGTCGCCCCGAAGAGGAGGCGGCGCTGGCAGTATCTTCTCGGCCGGCATTTATCCCGCCTCTCTGGGTTCTTCCTACGGCTTCTTTTAAGAGCTTGTCTGTCCCTCTCCACTAAGGAGGGCCTCGTCTGCTGGACCTTATTCTAGAGTCAAAAAAGGGGACAAGGGTAAGTACCTCCACGTCGGCCTCTTGGGAGCCCAGGAAGGTCCCTCTCCCGGGCGTCGTCCGTCGGCCGATCGACCGCTGCGGCAAACCACTGGCCTCCACGGGTGTCCCGTCGGTCAGTTGACGAGACTCCACCTGATGAAGTGAAGTTTTTCTCACCCATTGACGGGCTGTCGCTTTAGCAGCCGAGATTCCCTCTCCCGGTTCCCCGGGAGGTTGAGGATCCGTGGGCGTCTGTGCCTCGGTTCCGGAGCCCTCCGGATGGACCTTCCGAGCGAGAAGGAGTGCGGTTCGGCCGACACCTCCCGCGACCCGGAAATTCCGGGACTCACCGGTCGCTCGGTCTCCGGACCTCTTCGCGGTCCACCCGTTCCCACCGTCATAAGCGGTCTCGATCCTCGGCACCCGGTAAAGCGGCGTCGCCGCTCATCCTCGATCCTCCTCCTCGGATGAGAAGCAGCGTAAATTACCGTCGGCCCAGTGCGAGACCTTATGTTGCAACAGCTCCTCCTGGCGGGAATAAGCCCGACTCGGCGCGCTTCGGTTTGTGTGTCGCAGCCAGGGAGGTTGTGGGTCCGTGTGGATGAACATATACCACTCCTAGTACTGTTACAGGTGAGCACCCCATTTTTCTAGGGATGTGGATATGTTGTTCATCCACACTTCTTGGCAGACTCCTAGCAGTTCTCCTGGAGGAGGGAGGCAAGGTGCACACCCCCTACTTTGGGAACAGAGACTGGAGAACTGAGGCCCCAAAACCAGCATCCTGGCATGACTCAAGGTCAATGTGGTAATGGGTGATGAAGGTGTTTGCTGCCTTCCAGGTGGCAGCCCGACAGATTTCCTGGATAGGGATGTCACTGGAAGCAGCCACCGCTGCAGCAGTATGGCGGGTAGGAAAAGCTCTTTTCCCTCTGGGAGGCTTCTTGCCAGACAACCTATAGTAGAGATCAATGCAAGATGCAAGCCATCTTATGATCGTACTACTTTGCGCTGCAGGTCTGCCAGAATTGGCTTCAGCGAGGAGACAAACACAGCTGGCCAAACTGCCCTGAATTTCCGCCCCCGCCCTCCTTGAGGAACAAGAGAGCTCATCTCAGGTCCAGAGTATGGAGCCTGTACTCTGCATCCGAGAGTGTAGTCTGGGTAGAACACAGGCAGAGTCAATACCATTAAAGTGAAACTCTGACACCACCTTCTGAGGAATTTTGTGGGGCGAGGACAACCTTGTCACTGTGGAAGACCAGATAAGGGAGGCCACCGAGAGCGCTTGAGCCCCTGTCCCTTCTGGCAGATGTGATAACCACCAGAAAGGCAGTCTCCATGACAAGTGTGACATCTCACACTTCAGCATCGGTTCGAATGGCTTGCCCATGAGCTTGCCAAGACCAGCAGTAAATTCCATGGAGGTGGGAGGTTCACGCACCGGAGGGATAATGTGATCAAGGCCTTGAAAAGCACCAGACCACCTTCTCCTGTGCAGTCTGCTGACCAAGGCCACTGGTAAGCAGAGATAGCTGCCAGGTGCACCTTGAGGGTCAAAGATCAAGACCTCCTTTGGACACAGACCAAGCAGTCTAAAATGCTAACCACAGTACAGGACAGAGGGTCCAGGCCTTGCCCTGACACCAAATGTAAAATCTTTTCCATTTGAAGGCATAGCACTTTCTGGTTGACTCCTTTCTGGATGCTTCCACTACTTTGAGTACATCCTCGGAGAGACCCAAAGCCTGGAACTCTAGCTGCTCAGGTACCAGGCTGTCAGGGGCAGGGATTGAAGGTCCAGATGGAGAACCTTCCCCCGATTGACAGAGATCAGGTCCGGGCGTGCTGGAAGATGCCTCTGGAGCCTGTTGCTGAGGCGGAGGAGATCTGGATACCAGAACTGGCATGGCCAATCTGGGGCTACCAGGATCACCTGCGCCTTGTCCCTCCTCACCTTAAGGAGCACCCGTGAATCAAGGGAAATGGAGGGAAGGCATAGAAGAGGCCTGAGGTCCATGGCCCGAGAAGGCATCCTCCTGCAGCAATCCCCGCTTGGGGTGGGGGTAAGGAAAGCCCTCAGCTTGGTGTTTCTGAAGCAAACAGGTCCACCATCGGTTTGCCCCAGTGGGAGAACAGGCTGTAAGCTACCTCTGGATGGAGAAACCACTCGTGGAATGTCTCACCTATGCAGCTGAGGGCATCCGTGAGTTGATTTGAAGCTCCTGCCACATGGATGGTTAGGAGATCCGCCTCCAGTCGCTAACGAGTGTCCAGATGCAGAGTGCTTCCCTGCACAGCAGCCAGGAGTGCATCCCACCCTGCTTGCTGAGGTAGTACATGGTCGTGGTATTGTCCGTCTGGACTTCAACCACTTGACCCCGAAGCTACTGAGCGAATGCTGTCAGTGCCAGTCTGACCGCCTCTGAGCTCCAACAGGTTGATGTGGTAACGGACCTCAGGGATCCAGAACCAGTGGGCCCTGTTGTCCCCATGTGGGCTCCACAGCCCATGAGAGAGAGACAATCATGAGGACGATTGTCTGCTTGGGGTGGACAAACGGGATTCCTTCCTGCAACCGGTCTAGGACGGTCCACCACTGGAGAGTGTTCCACATCTTCTGGATCACAGTGATCAGCTGGTCAAAATGACCTAGGTGCCGAGTCCACTGGGCAGCCAGCTCCCATTGAAGGGGGGCACATATGCCACCTGGCCCACCGGACCACGGTGGTGCAGGCCGCCATGTAACCCAGAAGGTGCAGAAAGTCCCGGGCAGGGCACAATTGCCCAACCAGAAATAATTGGGCAAAGGAGGCGAGAACCTCAACCCTGTCCACCAGGAGCTGAGCTCTGCCTCGAAGCACATCACCTGAGAAGGCACGAGCCCCGACTTGGTCTCGTTGATCAGGAGGCCAAGTTGAGAGCAGGTCTGGAGGACCAGGACCCTGGACCTCTACACCTCTTCCTGGATGGAACCTGCTAGGGGCCAATCGTCAAGGTAAGGGTATACCCTGACCCCTCAACGCCTGAGGTGGGCTGCCACCACTGCCGTGCATTTGGTGAAGACACGTGGGGCCGACTGACAGGCCAAATGGCATGGCTCAGAACTTGTAAAGGGTTCCCTATGCTCTGAAGTGGAGAAACCGCTGGTGAGACGGATGAATTGGGATGTGAAAGAATGCGTCCTGAAGATCCAGTGAGCAGAACAACATGTTTTGCTCCAGGGATGGTATGATCTGGGACAGAGTTACCATCCGAAAGGTGTGCGGCCTGAAATACTGATTCAGGTCGTGCAGATCTAGAATAGGGTGCCAGCCGCCTGTCCGCTTCGGGACCAAGGAAGTACCTGGAGTCAACCCTGGGTTAACTGGAGGATCTGCCACTGACCACTGCCTCCTTGAGGTGGAGCTGGGCTATGTCATCTCTCAGAGCTGACTGAGTGTTGGCTGATACTCTTTCCTCCTGTGGGGTGCAGGCTCGGCTGGGTGGGTACTGCTGTAATTCTAAAGGCAGACCCTGGCCGACCACTTCTAAAGACCCACCTGTCTGTGGTAACACTGGACCAGGCAGAAAGGAAGTGGCAGAGTCGAGCCCACAGGGAGGACCCAGAGCTGGCGTGGCGGGGAATAGAGGTGGCCACCAATATCCCGTCACTGGCCAAGGCTTGGCAGAAGAGGGTCCAGGACCTGAACCCCGAGCCCCTCTGCGGGCCTGGGGAGGTCCAGATTTGGGCCAGAGGCGCCAAGCCTGTGCCTGCTGATGCTGTCCTCTCTAAAAAAAAAAAAAAGAGGACTGCTGGACCGCAGGAGCAGAGTGTCAAAAAGGCTTCTTTTGCTGCTGCTGCTTCTTAGGGCCAAAAGCACTTTGAGTAGAAGTAGCAGAGTCCAAGGTCGCATTGGACTGTTCGATTCGCTGAAGGTGACCATCCACACCTGGACCGAAGAGATCAATGCCTAGTAAAGGAACATCAACAAGTTTGTGCTGGGTATCTGCCGTGAAGGTGGAAAGCCTCAGCCAAGCCCTGCGGCGTGAGGCAACCGCGGCTGCCACCAAACGGGCGCATGAGTTCCCAATGTCCAGAACCATCTGAAGCTGCTGCTTGGCAACGGCACGGCCTTGGTCCAGGACCTGCTTGACCGTAGTCAGAAGGTCTGTGGGGAGATGTGGGAGAACTTCATCCAAGGACCCTAGAAGAGCATGGGAGAAGTGCATGTAATGATGTCCGAGCTTGCCCTGATGGAAGCCTAAAGAGGAGGCTGCATAGACTTTCCTGGCAGAGTGGTCCAGTTTCTTGGACTCCTTGTGTGGGGTCCAGTCGGTGTCGGCAGAACTGCCTGTACGTCTGAACACAGAGGCGGTCACAAGGCTCTCGGCTAGGGATGTTCTGTGAACCTTTGAGAGGGACACCATGGGCACCACATGCTTGTGGGCCATCCTGGCAGAGGGCACTGGCAGTAGGCAGGATGCTGCCAAAGCTCCAAGGCCAGGCCAAAAATGGCTTCAGGCACAGGAAAGGCTTCAGTCAGGGTATCTCCTCTCTTGAGAATGTCAGTGAGAGGGTATTCCACCTGTTTCTGGACTGGTTCCAGGGGCATCCCCGTGGATTCGGAGATAAGGCAGAGAATCCCTTGAAAGAACGAAGGGCCTTCCTCCGTCGACAGATCACCAGCAGACTCGTCATCCTGTGGGTGAGAGTGAAGGTTGGTGTCTGAATCTGAAGTATCCAGATATAATGGTTGGCCGCCAAGGTCGCCCTCAACACGCCTGGGGCAATCAGGCATGAGGGTGACAGAGATCCTGTGAGGAAGACCCGGGGTTAACCGAGCTTTCTTCATAGGAGCCCCTCCCAAAGGCTGTTTAGGTGGCGGTTCCACCACAATCGGTGGAGATACAGATATCAGCTAAACCAGAGCGGGTTTAGCCGGCTCCGTGGGAGGAAGGAACCGATTTCACTGGTTCCTAAAGAGTCTGCTTTGGCCTAGGAAGCAAAAACCAAGTAATGGCGGGTAGAGGCGGTGTCGGCTTCTGCCTGGACAGGATCAGCTGCTGCCACATCAGATCCTCGTAGCATCGGCAGAGCTTCCACGAAGCCTCTACTCATCCAAGGATGACGAGGATGACCAATGGCGCGCTCTTTTGGAGCATGCAGCGCCTTCCTGGCTCTGTTGGTCAAGGGATCCGAGATCCTGACCTGGATTGGACTGACTGAGTCATTCGCTCGAGAGACACCGGTGGGACGGTTCCTCGCAGGATCCCCAACTGGCTGGGTCTCATCAGGAAAAGACAGGACTGGGGTCCTATTGAGAGAGTCGTTGACCGGAACGGGCAACAGATCGATAGGATCGAGAACGATCTCAACCTTGTCGATCAAGACCTCGGTCGACTGGCCAGACGTCAAGACCAAGAAGCTTGCGGCCAAGGAGGCAATTTCGACCGAAGTCGAAACTGACGGCTCCTGGGAGCTTCTTCCCCGAGACAAAGACCGATTCAGATCCTTTTCCCTCTTATGGGACTGAGAGGAGTGAGCCCGCAGGTCCTTTGCCCTTAGTAGTGAGAGTGTGGCACAACTCTCGGAAGGAACCTGAAAAGGTAGAGCTCAAGTTGAGAAGAACAAAAATCGACCGAGAGGAAGACTCTGTGGCCCGCGCCACTTCTTCGAAGGCCTGAATTCGCTTCAGCTGTTCAGCGGATCCAGCAGCCACTGAGACCGCCTACCAGGCCTCTTTAGATTTCACAGAAGATTCAGTTTTCAGGCCTGCCCAATTTGAGGCGTGCAAGATGACAGTCGAAATCCGGGTGGCAGAGACATCTCGCAAGTTTTGGTGTCGTGAGCTAACACCCAGACAGTAAATGCACGGTCGCGGATCGGTGTGTGATATTTTTGGTCGCATGGGCACCGCGTAAATCTAGGGAAAATTTATCTTCCACGATGAAACGATGAGAATCACCATCGCTAACTCGAACGTAATCAAGTTTCAGAATAACTGAAGGTTTTGAAGCCAGAGCCTTAAAAAAAAAAAAAAAAACAAGAGCAAAGAGGAGGCAACCTGGAATCTTCCAGCGAAAGGAAGATCTGGCGTCATGGGGCAGAGCAGAGGCTATACCACCGGGTGGGTGGGAGGAGCCAGCTTTAAGACCTTCCGGTGATCCTCAAAGGGGAAAGGGATATGCCAAGAAGTGTGGATGAACAACATATCCACGTCCCTAGAAGCTATGAATATCAGAGTATCACTGGGAAGAAACAAGATTACTATTGTAAGTAATTTTTTCTTCTAACCCCGGTAATACTCAGGTATTCCTAACTTTCTGCAGACTACGAAGCAGTACCTTTGGAGAAGAGCACAGAACCTTATTTTGGGAACAGACTTTGCAGGACTGCTGTGCCAAACCTAGCATCACCCCTGGACTGAATATCCAGGTTGTAGTGCTTCGTAAAGGTGTGTACTGTTTTCCAGGTAGCTGCTTTACAGATGCCAACTAGTGGAACATCCCTGGCAGCTGCTAAGGTAGCAGATGCCCTTCTTGTGGAGTGGGCCCTCAATCCTGTTGGAGGCTCCCTTCCAGCTTTAGTGTAACAGAACTGGATACACTGGACTATCCATTGAGAAATGGACCTTTCGATGCAGGTTACCCTTTCCCACATCCCCATAAATCAGGAACAGCTATGTCATGTCCTTCCTATGGTCCTTAGTGGCTGTCGTGTAGTAGCTGAGAGCTCTCTCGACATCCAGACTGTGAAGCCTTCTTTCACCAGAAGTGGAGTGCTCAATGAAAAAGACAGGTAGGGTAATGGATCGGTTTAGGTGGAAATCAGAAATAACCTTAGGGAGAAATTTCCTGTTTGTCCTCAGGACCACCTTATCCCTGTGGAATGAAATGTAGTCCTGTTCAATGCAAAGAGCCTGAAGCTCACCGATTCTTCTTGCAGAAGTCATTGCCACTAGGAAAACTGTTTTCCTAGTGACACATTTCAGATGAGCAGAGGACATGGTCTCAAAAGGAGGTCCCATGAGCTTAGCTATGCACACATTGAGGTCCCATGCTGGCACAGATTCCCTATAAGGGGATGCAGATGGGCTAAGCCCTTGAAGAACCTCTAAAGATAGGGTCTAAAGCTATTGTCACATTTCTTCCAGCAGAAATGTAAGCAGATGTTGCAGCCAGGTGAACCTTAAGGGTGCTGGGCTACAGTCCCAGGGAATGTAAATAAGAGAGGTAATCAAGAACAGCTGGAACCCCAGCCTGTGCTGGTACCAGCTCCCTAGCTGAGCACCAGATAGAAAACCTTTTCCATTTTGAAGCATAGGTTATCTTAGTGGAAGGCCTCCTGTAACGTCTCAGGATGTCTAAAATAGCTTCAGAGAGGTGTAGACCTGCATATTCTAGGTCTTCAAGAGCCAAGCTTTGAGATTGAGAGACATGCTATTTGGAAATAGGAGTCTCCCCTGGTTGGAGATTAACAGGTTGTGCCTTCGAGGGATATATATTGGCTTGGCTACAGACATGGACAGCAGAAGAGAGTACCATGGCTGACTGGGCCTGTCTGGGGCTACCAAGATCACAGATGCTGACTGGGACCCGAGCTTGAGCAATACCCTGTACACCAGAGGAAAGGGAGGAAAAGCATATAGGTGTTTCCCAGACCAGTCCAAAGCCAGAGCATCCAGGGGTAGTGTGCCCTGATCTTGTGGTCTACAACACTATTGTGGCAGGTGGTGGTTCTGGTGGGATGTGAACAAGTGCATCTCTGGGGTGCCCCACCTCCTAAAGATTACTTCCACCACTTGCCTGTTTAGGGCCCATTCATGATGGGCCTGGTTGATTTGACTCCGAGCATCTGCTAGGGTGCCGTCCTTTCCTGGCAGATGGACAGCCTGTAGAGAAACTCCCAAGGAGTAAGCCAGGCTCCAACTTTTCATGGCCTCTGTGCAGAAAGGACCCGACCTGGTGCCTCCCCGCTTGTTTATGTAGTACGCTGTGGTGGACTTGTCTGTTCTGCCCTATGCCACCTTTACTTGTACCAGTGTTGTGAAGGCTTTTAGTGCCAGAAACACTGCTCATAGTTCCATCAAGTTTATATGTTGGAGTGACTCTGCACTTGACCAAATGCCCTGGGTTATGTGGTCCCCTAGATGGGCCCCAGCCCAGTAGAGATGCATCTGTTGTGAGAACAACTGATGGGGACTCTTGTTGGAAAGGAACCCCTTCCCTCAGGTTGGATTCCTCTTTCCACCACTGAAGTGCTTGTAACAAAGTTTTTGTTACTGCAATCAGCTTCGAGAGGGGATCTCTTCTCTGGCACCAGTGTGCCCTTAGGTGAAACTGGATGTCTCATCTGACACCTGGAGCCTAGGACTGTGCCTATGGCCACATCTATGCAGCCCAGGAGCTGTAGGAACTGTCTTGCAGTTTTTTGCTTGTGCAGGCTGAACAAATTTGCTATTAGCTGGATACTTCCGTCCCTGTCCAAAGGCAGGAGGGTGCTGATCTCTGCTCCTATGAACTGCATCACCTGTGCAGGTAGGAGGACTGATTTTGTGATTTATCAAGAACCCCAGGAGCCCTTGGGTGGTCTGCAGATGTTGTCCATCCTGGTCTAGTGATTTTCTTACCACTAGCCAGTCGTCCAAGTATGGAAACACTGTGATACCCTGTCTTTGAAGGTGTGCCACAACCACTGCCATACACTTTGCGAATACCCTTGGGGCTGCAGTTAGGCCAAAAGGCAGGGTTGAAAACTGGTAAAGGCCTGATGGGAGTCTGAACCTGAAGTATTTTCTGTGGTAATCTTTTATGGGGATGTGGAAATAGGCATCTTTTAGGTCCAGTGATGCCCACCAGTCTTTTTGAAGTGTTGGCAGAATCAGTGCCAGAGTTACGATTTTGAACTTTGATCTTTTCAAATGCTTGTTTAGTACCCTGAGGTCCAAGATAGGTCGCCACTCCCCATTTTTCTTTGTGGTAGGGAAGTACCTGGAATAGAAACCCTTTCCTTTCTGCTGAGCTGGGACATGTTCCATTGCCGCAGGTTTTGAATCTCTGCCTCCAGGAGATTTTTTTCTGCAAGGGAGGGTGAACTGAACACCCTGGTTCTCAGAAGAGGAAGGGATTTGAAATTTATAGACAGTCCCTGACTCACTACCTCCAGGACCCACTTGTCTGTGGTGATCCTCTGCCAAGCCTGGAGGTAGTGAGACAGTCTGCCTCCAACAGGTAGAAAGGAGGTGGCATGTGAAAACATGTCAGGGTGATTGTTTAGTCTGGTTTGAGATCCTCTCCTGGAACCCTTCTGCCCCTACCTCTGAAGTACCCTTGCTGGGGGTACTGGGGTGCAGCCATTACCTGGAAAAAGGGCCTAGTGTGAAAGGACCTGCCCCTGCCTTCCCTTCCATAGGGTCTGGTGGATGGTGAGGCTTTCTCGTTAGCAGAACTGCTCTTCAAGGTGGCCTTGTATTCATCCTTCTTCTTCATATAAGCCAGTGTTGATTCACCGAAAAATGAATTCCCCTCCAAGGGGAAGTCCAGAGCCTTTGATAGAATATTTTGGGTAAGATTTGTAGCTCTTAGCCAGGCAAACCTACGCTAAGCAACAGTGTTTGCCATCTACCTGGCTGCTGTATCACTGGTATCAGCAGCCATTTGGAACAGATACTTGGCTGCCACTAAGACAAACCTGTCAGTTTCTGCCAGGTCATCAGAAAAGGGGGAAGGGGCTTTTTTGTGCCATGGCCAGTACAGACTGCCATAAAGACTTCGGGTACTGGGCAGCGTAGGCCTGGAAATTTGCCTATCTACTAGCCAAGGAAGCTGACAAGTATCCTTTTTTGGCCATACTGTCAATCTTCCTGGACTCCTTATCTGGTGGGTGAGAAACCAGAGGCATCTTAGCCTTGTCACAGGCAGCTGCCTGCACCACCCCCTGGTGGTCAGGGTGGGAAAACAAAAACTCTGCCCCTACCCTTTCCAATTGGTACTTCTTATCCAGCCTCTTATCAAAAGGGGCAGAATTAAGGGTCTGTAAAATCTTCAGTGCATCTTTCTTGAAGAATTTGACAGGCAAGAGGAGTATCTTTGTGGGGGTTAACCCCATCCTTTTGAGGTATTCCACCTCTTCTGTTGTGGTGATGTCTAAGGCATCAGCCATCTTCCTCATAAAAATAAACTGTGAGGAATAATCCTCAGTGGTTCTAGGAGGGGAACCGAAATCTTGCTCAGAGGATACCTCAGGCTCAATAGGTTCCCCTTCCTCCTCACATTCACCATAATCCTCTTCCTCCATAAACTGAGATTTGCCTGTGCTGCCAGTCTCTCCAACTGGGGCCTGAACAGGTGGCTGCTGGCCAGTGGGGAAAAAAAACCCTGTAGGGGCCCGTACCGCTTTAAAGGTCTGAGCTATTTCTTGAGCAGAAGGCAGAGCCAGAGCACCCACAGACATCCCCTTTTTCTCAGTTGGGGGTTGTGTGTGCTTTACTTTGTCTTTTTAGAGGGAACTGTGGAGTCAGCCGGTTCAGCAAGTCTCTTAGTGCCTGTATCACCCGTCTCAGGGATTGAGGCAATTATTTTAGTGGTTTCACCCCACAGCAAGTAAGGGTATCAGCTGGTCAGAGCCAGAGGAACCCTCGGGTGGAGGAAGTTTCTTAAGCCATTCCAGGCGTTTCTACGCGGTTTTCTCTGGGAAGGTTTTACTGATATCACAATCTTCATTAAGGTGATTATAGCCAAGGCAAACCACACAAACTATGTTTGTCTGCCTTAGTAAAAATGGTTCTGATTGTGGGGAAGTGTTTAAAACCAGGTTCACTGTTTTCTTTTTAGGTTTCTCCGACATTTCATCAGTAACCGATAAAAATGTTAACTGTCAAGTAACAAAAGTTAGCGGTTGCGGTCGATTCCAGAACTGATGAAAAAAATGAACAGAGACTAGCAGTTACAAAAAATAAATATTTAAAATAAATTTAAGCTAAACTAACAGGGTTTTTTTTAGTCAGAAAACCCCAAAAGTAACTAAAATAACTGTTCCCCACCAGTTATACCGAACCGAGATTAAAAAAAAAAAAAATACTAAAATAACGCTAAAACTAGGTTTAATTACAAATAATAAGTAAAAGGCAGCAAATGAAAGAAAAAAGATACTTGTATATTTTTATGTTTCTTCATGTCACAGGAACAAGTTGAAGAGTGAGACTCCGAGTGACTAGACTTTACAGGTGGAGTGTGAAATCTGATGCGTTTTAGAACAAAGGCAGCATTTGAATAGTTGTCACGTGCAAAGAGTGCCATCATTTGCACGCGTTCTATCCTCTCTGGGCAGTTCTGGCTTAAAGGGACACTGCAGAAAGTTAGGAATACCGGAGTATTACTGGGGTTAGAAGAAGGCTATGTTGAAAATTTGGGGTAAACATTTTTAAAACTGGGTGCGTTATGGGCATTTGGCAAAATCTCGCTACACAAGCTCATAATTTAGTAGATTTTCATCAAATATTTTCAACATACTGTTCTTTCCCCACCTCATGTGTGTCACAGTTGTCATTTGTCAAATCTGTTCAAAATGTGATTTCGCACCTGTGGCATAGATGGTGTTGCAAATGTGCAGAATTATGTTTTGGCAGGGTTTTCAAAATTTTCTGTGCTGGGTACATGTGGTAAGGTCACGAAAAGACCATACTGAAAATCTGGGCTCAAATAAGGATAATAGTATACTATCTCAATGGAGGGATGGGAGCACATGGTCCACCATAACATGTGGTTACTGTTATACTACGTTGATTTATGTTGGTTATTTTTTTATTGATATCTTGGATGGACACCTTTGAGCAGGGCTCTTTACGTAGGTCCCACGTCTGAAGAGTACACATAGTCAGGATAATATTGCAAATGTTAGGTACCATGCAAGTGTCACCAGGCAGTAATCGTACGTGTTACAGGAACAGGTAAACGGGTCAAAAGAAAAAATTACTCACCTTAGTAATGTTGTTTCTTCTAATGGAGTCTTGCTATATTATGACATATGCAGTATAACCCCCGGTTAGAACTGCTCCGGAGGTGAAAGAGTTAAGTGCATGGAATCTTGAGCATGAGCTCGGTTGAACACTCTGTCTGTTGTGCTTCAAACCTTAACTTTCAGATCTTTACGAGCAAAACTCACTAAATGTTCTGTATGGAAGCTGTAAACCTACACTAGCCAACTGGCTACTAAATACTAACACATTTTATGGTCCCAACAACAAGACTCAAGTTAGGGGACCAAAGAATGAAATGCAACAACAAACAAAATGGCAAACACTAGGTGCCAACAGGTCACTACCCACCCACATCCCAAAAAACAAGAAGAGGAGGTTCTGAGAGGGGCAGGTGGGGGAGGTCATAATATAGAACTCCATTAGAAGAAACAATATTACTAAGGTGAGACATTTTTCTTCAAACAACATGAAGTCTTGCTATATTATGTTATATGCAGAACTACACAGCACTACCTCCATGGAGGAGGCAGAACCTACTTAGAAATAGGCTCTGAAGCACAGCTGTGCTAAGCAGAGCATCACTCCTAGCCTGGGTGTCCAGGGAGTAATGCTTTGTGAAGGTGTGAACTGTTTTCAAGTAGCTGCTTGACATATCTCTAAGATAGGGATGTCCCTGGCAGCAATCAAGGGCGCAGCTGTACCTCTTGTAGAATAGCCCTCAGACCTGAAGGGGAAACCTTACCCAGTTTTTGGTAACACAATTGGATACAAGAAACAATCCATCTGGCAATGGACCTTTTAGTGGCAGGTTTCCCTTTACCTACCTCACCATAAGTGAGGAAGAGTTGGAGGGAATCAAACCCGTGACCCTTGGTACGCTCTATATAGTAGCTAAGGGCCCTTTTGACATCTAGACTGTGCAATCTCCTCTCACCAGAGGAGGAATGGTCAGTGAAATACACAGGAAGAGACAGATTGATTCAGGTGAAAGTCTGAGACCACCTTAGGCAAGAACTTTCTATTAGTCCTGAGGACCACTTTATCTCTATGAAAGGAGATAAAATCAGGCTCCACTAACAATGCTTGTAGTTCACTTATGCGCCTAGCAGAAGTGATGGCTACCAAAAACAGTCTTCCAAGTCAGGTACTTAAGCTCTGCTGAAGACATGGGTTCAAAAGGAGGTTGCATAAGTTGGGCAATGCAAATATTAAGATCCCATGCGGAGCAGGATCCTGAAAGGAGGGTTGATGAAGCAACCCTTGAAAACTTGGAGAACACCGGATGAGCTGAAAGAGAAGAGGGTTTACCTGCTGATAAAAGGCAGACACTGCTGCCAGGTGCACTTTAGGGTAGCTGTTCTCAGCCCCAAAGCATTTAAATGCACCATATAATCCAGAACTGCGGAGCAAGCCGGGCAGACTCTGGAGAAATACCCTTGCCAGAACACCATATAGAAAACCTCTTCCATTTAGAGTTATAAGTAGCTCTGGTGGAAGGCTTCCTTGAGGCCTTCAAAACATTGAGCACACCCTGCGAAAGGTGTAAGTCAGCAAACTCTAACTCTTCAAAAGCCAGGCCTTGAGATTGAGAGATTTGAGATTCGGGTAGCAAAACCTCCCCTGTGCACAGGTTAACAGATTGTGATTCCTGGGAAGGCACAGTGGACGTTGGACTGCTAGGGACAGCAGAAGTGGATACCAGGGTTGTCTCGCCCAATCTGGAGCAATCAGGATCATCCTGCAAGGTTGAGATCTGATCTTGACTAGCACCTTGAACAGGAATGGGGGGGGGCGGGAACGCATAGAGAAACTTTCCTTCCCAGTTGAGGAGGAAGGCATCCAGAGGGACTGAGCCCAACACTGGGGGCCTGCAACAGAAAAGAGGAAGTTGGTGATTGTCTGGGGCTGCAAAAAGATCTGAGGAATGCCCCACCTGGCAAACACCATCTCCAGGACAAGGGGATCCAGAGTCCATTAGTGATGGCCCTGGGAAATCCTGCTGAGAGCATCTGCCAGGACATTGTCTTTGCCTGGGAGGTGAACTGCCAAAAAGGGAGGTGTTCAGGGAATAAGCCAGAGACCACAACTTCATTGCTTTGGTGCACAAGGCCGTAGACCGAGTGCCCCCATGCTTGTTGATGTACCACATTGTAGTGGTGTTGTCTGTTCTGACTTGTACAACTTTGTTCTGAACAAATGTGAAAAAAGCTTGAAGTGCTAGAAAAACTGCTCTGAGCTCCAACAGGTTGATGTGGAGCAGAGATTCCTGAGGGGACCACAATCCCTAAGTGGTGAGGTTGCCCAAGTGGACTCCGCACCCCAAGAGGGATGCATCTGTAGTAAGGGTCAAGGAATGAGACTGCGGGATAAAAGGTACCCTTTGTCTCAGGTTGGTCTGATCCTGCCACCATTGTAGGCCTGGATCAGGGTTCGAGTTACTGCGATCAACTTGGTTAGAGGATCTCTCTCCTTTGAGACCAGAAGGCTCTCAAATGGAACTGAATGTCCCTCATTTGAAATCTTGCTCCCTGCACTACTGCCGTGGAAGCTGCCATGTGCCCTAGGAGCTGCAGAAAATGCCTTGCTGGCCGAGAGACCTGCAGAGTAAAGGAGGAAGCCAGAGAAACCAGGGTCTTTGCCCTTTCCAGAGGAAGGAAGGCTCTGGCCTGTTGTGTGTTCAGTTCTGCACCTTTGAAGGTGAGAAACTGAACAGGCTGTAGAACTAACTTTGGAAGATTGAGAAGGAAGCCTAAAGATGTGAGCAGCTGCTGGGTGACTTGAAGGTGTACTTTGACTTGTTCTGGGGACTGGCCCACTATGAGCCAGTCGTCCAGGTAAGGAAAGATGGCAATCTTTTGCCTTCTTAAATGAGCAACTGCTACTGCCAGGCATTTTGTGAATACCCTTGGGGCAGAGGTGAGACCGAAGGGCATTGCTCTGAACTGGTAATGGCCTGAGGGCAGTTCAAATCTGAGGTACTTTAGGTGGGAGCTTCTGATGAGGACATGGAAGTAGGCATCCTTGAGGTCCAGGGACGCTAGCCAGTCCCCTGGCCTTAGAGAGGGTAAAATAACTCCCAGAGTCACCATTTTGAATTGTGGTTTTAAAAGGTGCTTGTTTAGGTATCTGAGATCCAGGATGGGCCGCCATTCTCCTGCCTTTTTTGGGGGTAAGGAAGTACCTGGAATACAACCCTTTGCCCTGGTGTAGGGGAGGAACCCTCTCCACAGCTCTGAGAGCCAGGAGGGTTGAGACTTCTGTTTCCAAGGCGAGATCCTCTAAAGGAGTTGCAGGTGGAAAGGATCTGGCTCTCATCCTTGGAAATTTTTTGAAGCCGAGAGCCAGTCCCTGGCTTACTACTTCCAGGACCCACTTGTCTGATGTTAAAGACATCCAGTCCTGGAAGAAGTAAGCCAGCCTGCCCCCTACAAATAGTGGAGAATCGGCCCTGGCTAGCCCATCAGGGTGCCTGTTTGGCAGGAGCTTTAGGCTGAGGGGTGGGAGCGGGCCTGCTCACACCCCGTCTGCCTCTCCCTCTGAAGGATCCCCTCTGGGCATAGGCTGAAGAGGCGGCCTGGGTTTGGTAAAAAGGCCTGTGAAGAGGCCTACCCCTGCCCCTGGAAAACTGCCTTTGAGGAGTGGCCTGCCTTTCCTTGGCCTGTGCACTCCTATAGGTAGTCCTGTACTCATCCATTTTCTTCATATAATTCTGTCTGCTCCCCCAAACAGAGTGTTATCCACAACAGGAAAATCCATGGCCTTAGCCTGGGTATCCTGTGACAGGCTAGTACACCTGAGCCAAGCCATTCTACGAAGAGCCACAGATGTAGCCATGACTCTGGAAGATACATCATTAGAGTCCACTACAGCATGGAATTGCACCTTGGATGCCTCAATACCATCCGCAGCCACTTGCTCCAGCTCCCTGGAAAGTTGTTCAGGGAGCTGCTTTGCAAGAGCCATAACAGTATCCCATCTGGATTTCTGCGACATAAGCCATATAATTTGCCTGTCTGAATCCCAAAGATGCTGCCATGTACTGTTTCTTTGCCATGGCACCAATCCTCCTGGAGTCCTTATCCGGGGGGTGTGAAGCCAAAGGAATATTTGCCTTATCACAGGCTGCGGCCTGCACTACCCCAACATGGCTGCATTGTTGTGAGAGGAACTCCGTGTCAGAGCCTGACAAAGTGTACCTTCTGTCCATTTTCTTGTCCATAGGAAGTACAGAATGGGTTTTTTTTTTTTTTTTTTTAAATCTTTACTGCCTGTTACCTGAAAGATTTGTGCATAGGAATAGACAGTCTTCTAGACTCTGGGATATCCATCATTTCCACATAGTCAGGCTCTTCTTGGTCATCCACAGCTTCTTCCATAGGAAGCTGGAGGGTTTCAGCCACTTTTTTATAGAACATAAAATGAGAAGGAGAGTCAGAAAGCCTAGGGGGAGAAACTTCTATAGGTCTGTCTGGAGAAATGTCCGTTCAATGGGCACATCCAGACTGTCAAAATCATATTCACTCTCTTCAAATCTTCCTCCCCTCCTCAGTACATAAAAATCCTCTACATCATACTCCTGAACCGGAGGAACCGACCACCCTGCCTGATGGTGACGGTTCGGTCGGAACCGGGAAAGTGACTGACAATTTTGATCGCTTGGCTATTTCTGCAGCAGTTGGAGAAGGAATTTTGGCTCCAAATCTGCTGACTTCCTAGTCCTTTTAACTGGAACTGACTCATCCGAGTCAGCTCTCCTTTTGCCCGAGGAAGACTCACCTTGTTTAGGGGGGACTCCCTCTAGTTCGGTTGGCACCAAACCGGGCTGGCTATCTGGATCAGCGGACTTCTTAGCCTCCTTTTCCCTGAGCCTACCAACTCTCTTATCCTGGGTAGCTGCAGGGAAATTGACACAAATCTGGCAGTCTGAATTGAGGTGGTCAAACCCCAGACAATAGACACATGTGGTGTGTGGGTCAGCCTTAGCAAAAGTTTCCCCACCGACATCACAGTGTTGAAACCCAGTGGGCCCGGTTTTTCTTTTGGGTTTCTCAGACATAATGCCAGCCTAACCAGAAAACTTGCCTGTTAACGGCCCTTAGCCAAGCAAGACACCCTTATCGGTTCCAGACCGTGTCACGGGTCGTGGAAAAAAACGTAATGAAATCAGATTTTTTTTAGAACCGATAAGAACCGGGAACCGCACTTCTAATGAAGTTTGAAGTAATTTTACAACAACATGATCGGTTCAAAACTGAACCGATAATATTGTTTACAAATTCCACACAGAATAAATGTAAAACCTCAATTTACTTACGATACCACAGACAGAGCTTGAACCGACCGGTTGCGGTTTGATTTTTAAAACAAATGCGGTTTAAAAACCGAGAAAAAACACTTTAAAACGGACAAAATGAACCAAGCAGTAGGAGAAATCTCCGGAGCGACTGTTCAGTGAGGCGGAGTAAAGAATCTGACAGTTAAGGTTCGAAGCACAACAGACAGAGTGTTCAACCGAGCTCGTGCTCAAGATTCCATGCACTTAACTCTTTCACCTCTGGAGCAGTTCTAACCTGGGGTTATACTGCATATGTCATAATATAGCAAGACTTCATGTTGTTTGAACAGCAATCACATACAACACTGGAAACAGGTGGATGAATCAGCATTGATTACAGACAAGACCTTTCATGACTAACAAAGGATAGATAACGAACAAAATATTAGGCATAGAACAATGTTTGCCAGTGTCCGAGGATTTCTAGTAACTTCAGACAGTTAGGGAAGCTGTAGGTCAAGGGGAAGGGGAACATAGCAGCCCATAAGGCATTGTCATTGGGGAGGGGGAGAAAGGGGAGTGGGTTTGAATTAGCAGAAGGCAAGGATGAGGCAGGAAGAGCCTAGGAGGCAAGGGCAGGAGAAACAGAAGAGGCGAGTGCAGAGAGGAAGGGGTCGCTAACTGAGGGAGCACAGGGTAGGGGAAGGGAGGAAAAGAGGAGGAGAAGTGCGAAAAAGTGCTGTTGATGGAGGGATAGGAGCGCAGGGTCCAAAGGACCCTGCGATTCCAGCATAACATGTAAATACTGCTATACTATGTCAATGGAGGGATGGAGTGCCGCGGTTCCTGCCATTAAATAAGGATACTATTATACTATCTCAAAACGTAAGGCAATAAATTGCAAAAAAACTTCATTAATGCATCAGTTAGTGTCAAAGCAACAACAGTAGGGAAATGTGGCATTAGGGTTTCCAACCCTAACACTAGCCCACCCTGCACAGACCCACTGGCGGGGTCGCCTGTCTTGGGGCCTTGAACCTAAATACTCCCCCATTCAGCTATGCTGTGCCACTGTCAACTAAATTTGTACTGAATGGGTGTGTATTAGGTTTAGAGGCCTCAAGACAACCCCTAAACTAGTAGGTCTGTGCAGGGTGGGTAATGGATGTTAGGTGGAAACCAATGCCACATTTCCTACTTTTGTCATTTTACCCTAATTGATGCATTAACAAAGTTTTTGTAATTATATACTGTATACACAGTATACAGTGGATAATATGTATATATATATATATATATATATATATATATATATATACATACATACATACATACACACACACACACACACATATACACATACATACACATACATATATACACATACACACACACACACACACACACACACACACTATATATAGTGGATACATAACAGAGGTCTGTGCAATTCATGATTTATTTTCACAAGAGCTGTTTAACCTTGGGTAATCTCACGAGTGGCATAACCCACGAGTGCTGTGCCCAAGGTCAAACAGCTCGAGTGAAAATAAATCATGTATTCCACAAGGTCCCTGTTAACGTATTTCATTTATGCAATAGGGATTATTTAGGATTGTGGAAGGAGTTTTGTTTTAAATTTAATTTTTCATGTTAACATATATGGACTTTTGTAGTTTTCCCAGGGTAGCTCGGCTTAGCATAGTGGTTGCTAAGCAATTGCTATGGATGCTCCAACTTTACATTATGGACAGTACATAACGAAAAAGTTTGATGCACCATTCTTTTGTTTTTACATTTTTGGGGGGGAATTTGTTCATCAGAAAAAGTAAATAACTGAATTGTCTGCCATTTTTTGCTGATTATAAAAAAATCTAAACAGCATCTATATATGAAACACCTCTCATTTTGTAGATAATTTTGTCCTGAACAACTTTTGTGCTCTATGTACAAATGTTATCAGTTTTGTTTTAAAGTCATTTGTATTTGTTGAAAAAGTGCAAAAAAAAAAACTAACTTCCTGCTGTTTCTAATAATTCTACAAAAACTGAAAGGTATCTATAAATGAAACACCACTCATTTTGTATATATTTTTGTGCTGGACAATATTTGTGCTCACAGTACCATGCTATCTTTTCTCATTTTAAAAGTTATTTGCATTTGAATAGGATTAGTACTGCTACTGAGGCCGAACATTCTAAATTGGTTGATGACATAGCAACTGTGTATATAAATGAGTGATAACATAGTAGCTATGTATGTAAATGATTGATGACATACTTACTATGCACGTAAATGGTTTTATTTACACAGAAGCTACAATACACATTATTGATGGCATGCATTAATTGTTCACACCTGTTGCATATATTATATATATATATATATATAAATATATGAGAGACAACCTCTGTACGCAAGCGCTGAGGCAATGGTTACCCCAAAGGGCATTTGGCCGGGAAGCCAAGTTTCAAAGAAATACAAAGTCACACATGCCCCCACAATGCAAAGTATCATGGGCGGCATATACAAATCACACAGTTATTATGCTGGTTCAACTTTAAGCAGAAATGCATGGTGCTAATTTTTATATATATATATATATATATATATATATATATATATATATACATATATACACACACACACACATACATATATATATATACACACACATATACACACATATACAATATATATATATATATATATATATATATACATACACACACACATACAGGCAGACTAGGTGGGCTGTACACACACCCTACCTATATAGGGATATGCAATAGAGTAAGTGTAATCAATGATTTATCTGCACAAGAGCAGTTTGACCTTGGATAACATCACGAGTGGCATAAACCACGAGTGAGGTGTCTGAAGTCAAACTGCTTGAGTGCAGATAAATTATTTATTACACAAGTTTTCCACTGCATATTACATTTATCCAATTCTTTTGTTTTTTTGCTTTTGTAGGGGGCATTTGTTAGTCAAAAAAGTGAATAAAATGTAATTTTCTGCCATTTTTTGCTGATTATAGAAAATCTAAAAGGGATCTAGAAATGAAACACCTCATTTTGTAGATATTTTTATGCTAAACAACATTTGTGCTCAAAGTACTATACTATAATTTTTGTTTAAGTTATTTGCATTTGTTTGAAGAAAAAGGTGCACAAAAATGGATTTTTCGTTTTTTTGCTAATCATTAAAAAAACTAAAAAGTATCTATAAATGAAACCACTCATTTTGTAGATATTTCTGTGCTGAACAACTTTCATGCTCACAGTACCATGCTATCATTTTTTCGTTTTAAAGTTATTAGCATTTGAATATGGATAATACTGCTACTGAGGCCGAACATTCTAAATGACAAACACGGTGTGGATAAAAGGCTGATGACATAAGCACTGTGGATAAAAAGGCTGATGACATAAGCACTGTATACATAAATGAAATTTGCGTACAGTTACTCAGATAAACAGATTTATCACACTATTTATCTCCACCCATACTGCATAAAATAAATACACACACACCCACCGCTAACTCAGTGTCCAGAGCAACCACTGCAGATTTTGCACATGGCAAATCCATTCTATACCTCTCTACACAAACACTACACACAAAACTAATTATGTATCCCTTCTTATACTAACCTCGTGCACAGCGATCCTTGCTGCATCCCTCCCTGCGCTAACCACACACCCTGCACTGTAAATCCCTTCCTACACTAACCTCACACACAGTGATCCCAGCTCTATCCCTCCCAACACTAACCTTGTAAACAGCAATCTCTGCTGTATTCAGTGCTCTAATGATCACTGGCATTCAGGAGTACTTTACTCACAATTTATATTAGGCAAGTAAAGTACAGTTAAGTAAGAACTTACCATAAGTAGTAGATCTTCGAGAGACGCTCTTGCAGCAGGTACCACAATTAGGACCGACGACACCTGGTGGCGGTTGTCTGCATTTTTTTTCCATCCAGCAGTACCGACGTGTGAACACCCCCCCCCCGCTGACGTCAGCTCCACCCCCAGCATCACCCTATATAAGGGAGGAGCTGCCCACATGCTCAAGTTCTTGCACACACCCCGTCAGGCAGAGAGATGGTAACAGGCAATAGTCAGAAGTATGAACTGAGATGATTCCTTCACAAGGAGGGAAGACCAGCCTGAAAAGGATCTGATCCCTGGGGAGGGAAGGAGGGCGGGAAATATACCTGCTGCAAGAGCTTCTCTCAAAGAGCTACTGATACAGTAAGTTCTTATGTAACTGTACTATCTTACTTCGAGAGGAAGCTCTTGCAGCAGGTACCACAATTAGGACAGATTCCCAAGCAGTATAAATATATAACAACCCCTGGATGGGGGAACAGTAAGGAAAGGAACAACAGGAAAGGGAAAGGTCCCTCAGGAAACCAGGCCTTGTAGAACTGCGAGGCCAAACCCTGCTCTGCGTCTGGAAACAATGCCAAGGCTATACTGCCTGACAAAAATATGAACAGAACTCCAGGTAGCGGCAGCACAAATATCGGCTGCTGGTACCTGCTTCAGTGCCTTGAAAGGAAAGCAGCAACCGCTCTGGTAGAGTGAGCTCTAACCGCCATTGAGGTATACCGTTAAGCTTCTCATAAAAAAGTACGTAATGAACCAACCAGCGCAAAAGCCGCCTGCTTGGTGACCGCCACCTAAGGACCGCTGAGCAAAGGATAAACGTTTATCAGATTTCCTGTCCCCTTTTGTCTGTGCTAGATAACATTGGAGAGCCCTATGGACGTCCAAGGAGTGAAGCAGGGCCTCCCCCCCATTAGACTGCTCTGGATAGTGTACTGGGAGCTGAACGGATCGATTCAGAGTGAGCTCGGAAACTACTTCGGCAAAAACTTCGGGTGAGTGCGAAGATCAACCCTATCCTTGTGAAAAACAAGGTAAGGTTCTTTACACATGAGAGCTTGAAGTTCTGAAATGCGCCTCACCGAAGTAATAGCTACCAAAAGCAAAGTCTTCCAGGATAGAAGACGGAGCTCAGCCTCCATAGCCGGTTCAAAGGGAGGAAGTGTAAGCTTCTCCAGGACAAAAAGGAGATCCCAGGGGGGAACAGGATCCCTGATGGGAGGTCTGATATGAAGAATACCACGTAAGAAGGCTTTGGAAACCTCCATCTGAGCCACCATCTTATCCGATATAGGCAAGTGATAAGCGGAGATGGCGGCCAGGTGCACTTTGATGGAGGAATAACAGATCTGTCAGACAGAAAGCAAGTATTCTAGAACTGAATTAACCTGACAGACAAGTGGGTCCACCATCTTGCCTGTGGCCCATATACAAAAATGTTTCCACTTCATAGCATAAGTGGCCCTGGTGGCAGGCTTGTGCGCCTCGACCAGAACTTGCGCTACCTGATCGAACACACCAAATCCGGCTTTAACTAGGTCCTGAGAAGCCAGGCATGCAGGTGAAGAGAATGCAGATTCGGGTGCATCAGGGACCTACTGTCCTGCGACAGGAGATGAGAGGATAGTGGAAGAGGCAGCGGAGGCTTTGCCACTAAATGCTGAAGTAAAGGAAACCAAATCTGACGAGGCCATAGCGGAGTGATCAGAATGAGGATGGAGGGTTCTGACTGCGCTTTGAGGAGAACCTTCTGTAACAGCAGGAAAGGAGGAAACACTAGAGAAACCTCCCTTTCCAGCAGAGGGACAATGCGTCTTGCCAAAAAGCTCCAGGCTCTGGACCCAAAGAGCAGAAATTGGGCAGTTTTGCATTGAACCGTGACGTGAAGAGATCCAGGTCTGGTGTCCCCTACTGACAGAAGATGTGATCTGCGACTTCTTGAAGCAACTCCCATTCGTGAGCTTGCGATTTTGTCCTGCTGAGCATATCGGCCAGTACGTTTTGTTCTCCTGGAACATGTGCAGGTGTCAACAAGAGCTGGTTTTCCACAGCCCAGTCCCACACTTGCATGGCTTCCCAGCAGAGGGGGTAAAAGTGTGTGCCACCTTGCTTGTTGATGTAGAACTTCACCGAAGTGGTGTTCGTCTGTACCAACAGGTGGCCCGGCACTAGGACCAAGACCAGGGCTTGAAGGACATAAAGAACCACTCTCAGCTTCAGAACGTTGATATGCAGATCTTCCTCTACTGGAGACCAAGAGTCTTGAGTGCAATATGTCCCCAAATGAGTGCCCCATCCCGCGGACGACACGTCCATGGTCAGAATCTGGGACGGTGCCCCTACATGGAAGGGGATGCCTGCCAGCAAACTTTTGGATGACATTCACCAGCGCAATTCCCAGCAGACTGGCTCAGAGATCCGGATCGAGGCGTCCAAGCTGTCTAATGTTTGATCCCACTGAACCCTTAAGGACCATTGGATGGTTCTCATACGTAGGCGCGCCAGAGGGACCGAAACTATGGCAGCTGCCGTATGCCCTAACAGCCTGAGGAGGAGCCTTGCAGGTACTCTTGAGGCTGAATAGATCTGAAACGCCAAGACCTGAATGCAACCTGCTCTGTCGGTGGGAAGAAACACCTTCCCGAGAGTGGTATCCAGAAGAGCTCTGATGAACTAGAGGTTCTGGGCTGGGAGCAGATGAGATTTGTCCCTGTTGGTGATCCCTAAGCGCTGAAACAGCGAAATGGAATCCCTGATAGTTTCCAACAGGCAAGACCTGGAAGGAGCCAGGAGGGGCCAATCATCCAGATAAGGGAACACAAAGTGGCCCCGTCTCCGTAGTGCCGCGGCGACTACTGCCAGGCACTTGGTGAAGACTCTGGGGGCAGAAGAGAGACCGAAGGGAAGGACTCGGAACGGATAGTCCTGGTCTTCGAACCTGAACCTTAAAAATCTTCGATGGCTCCTGGCAATAGGGATACGCAAGTAGGCATCCTGCATGTCCAGGGATGCAACCAGTCCCCCACCGAAATAAGCGGCAGGAGAGTGGGGAAGGAGACCATCCTGAATCTCCTGTAGGAGACCCGTTGATTCAGATCGCTGAGGTCCAGAATGGGTCTGAGGTCTCCTGACTTTTTCAGGACTAGGAAGAAGTGGGAGAAGAATCTTCTCTCTTTCGGCCGGGGATACCGGCTCAATGGCATTTTTGACAAAAGGGATAAAATCTCCCTTCTGTCCAGTGCTTGGTGTTCCCTTGGATAACGGGATGGGGGTGGTGGTCTGTCTGGCGGAATAGAGTCGAACTCTGTGGAGTGCCTGAACTCCACGAGATACAGTACCCACTGGTCGGAGGTCACTTGACCCCACGCATCCACACAGAGGGAAAAGCGGCCTCTGACTGGACGTCTGGGGAAGGAGGATAGCCTAGATAGTCAGGCGGTGGGGGGAGGGCACTGCCTGCCTTGGCCTGTCTAGAAGAGGAGGCAGAAGAATCTCTGGCCCCACCCCTGCGACTAAAGTTGCCTCACTGCGAATGTTGTTGAAAGCGAGGCTGCTGAGGTTGATGTCCCCCACGGCAATGAAAACGAGGCTTACAAGCTCGCCCCCATTTCGGGCGATACATGAACTGCATGGTTCGGATAGCCTTGCTGGAGTCCTGCAGCCTGGAGATGATCCTCTCCATGACTTTGTCAAAGAGCATGAAGCCTTTGAAGGGAGCGTCCAGTATGTTGGTCTGGACATCTGGTTCAAACCCAGAAACTCGAAGCCAAGCATGGCGGAGGCAAATGCCAGTGGCGGCCACCCTTGAAGAGGTGTCCGCAGAGTCATAGACCGACCTCAGAACGTGGGTACCCACGTCTGAGCCGGTCGCAGTAGCTTGGCAAGCTCTGCCTGCTGAGGGCAATCGGGCATGCTCTGTACTATGTCCAACTCTTGTTCCCAAAGGGCATTCTGGAATTGAACCATGTGTGCAGGAGGGTTAGACTCCTGATACTGCAAGTGGCAGCAGAGAACACCTTGAGGCCCATAGAATCCAGCTGCTTTTACTCTCTGTCAGGCGGCTGGGTGCTCAGGTGTTTGGGCCTCTGTGAATGGTCGTGAGCTACCGAAATCACCAATGAGTCCGCTGCAGGTGGTTCGGCCAGAAAAGGATGGTCCTTAGGTGCTCAGTAAAGCCGAGGAGACTTTTTGGGCATGGCAGAAGGAGGAGTGAGGGCACTTCCAGGTTGTGAGGGTGACATCCTCGAAGGTGTTGACCATGGGAGGTATGACCACCGGCTTAGGGTCTTTTTGGTAGAGGTATTTAGCCAACTGAGGGTCGCTCAGGGTCTAGGGCCTCAGTGTCCCAGCCCATGTTGGCCTGGATGTGCCTCATCACCTCCACGAAGCTAGGGTCATCTGGAGGAGATTTGGGGTGTCCCTCTGTGTCCCCAGGGTACGGCTCTACATCGGAGTCTGCACGTGAAGTGTCAGAGTCCATGCAAGAGTCTGGGGTGGAAGAGGAAGGGGATCTGTGCCGCTTCCTCTTGCGCCTCCCGTCCGGAGAGGAAGAGAGTGAGGAGCTACTGGATCTGATCCTCCTTTTCTCTTTATGCTTTTTGGATGCCAGTTCCTCATCCACCCCAGTGTCTAAAGGTTCCGGGGTATTAGGTACTGGAACTGGAACGGGCATGGGAGGAGGTGCCCCAGCTGGTAGGTCCCGCTTCACGGTGTCCCACCAGTGGGAGAAAAGTCCTTGACCTGCGAGAGATTCAGTTTGGGTGAACCAGGCGCAGGGGGTGGAGAAGCACCTGAGCCAGCGTTGGCCCAGTCGTGAGGGGAGACCGGCGTCGGGTTTGAACCCTTATCCACTGGCATAGCCCTAAAGGGCGGCGTCGGAGGGGCATCAGCGCCTCTGTTGTCAGCTCTGATGTTAGACGGGCTGGCGACTGAGATGATGGGGTGCCAGAACTGATGTCAGGAGGCGCCGGGGTGAGCGGCGTCAGTAGGACAGTGAACGGTGGTGTTATGACCTTCGCCAGATCGGTGGCCGGTGGGGCCACGGGTGGACATCAGTCCGGCGTCCGCTTACCTTTAGAAGCTGATGGACATCCTTCAGAGGCGTGAGCCTTAGGGCGGTCGGCCTTATGAGTTGCGGACTTCTCGCCCTGCTGCCAGAAGACCCGGAAGCCTTGCTCGACTCCTGGGAGGTGGCCTTCGAGGAAGAGGCAGAGCGGGAGGAGGCCTTACCTGCGTCCGTCAAGAAAGCCTTCTCGGCGGGCGGATGTACCTTCAAAGGCTGAAGGGTAGTTCCAGGAGACTTGGTCACAGAAGACCCGGAATATGGTTTAAGGGCTGTGAGGCGGGAGTCATGCCCTGATGACCCAGACTTCGAGC